>CM062804.1:1553339477-1554643977 GCA_031772625.1 Pinus tabuliformis
TACGAAATGTATGTTAGAGTCATAGGGTTGTCCGCCCTATTTTTGAATGTAATGTCAGCCTACCCATGGTCTGCGGACCATGGGATTGTATAAATAGAGCCAGGCTCTAAGTTGTAAATATAGCTAATGGAAGAGAGGATGGGCATGAAAGGTCTTAGAGATTAAGTTGAAGTGCGAAGTTCGTCTTGAGTCATAGAGTAGGAGAAGGCTCTGCAGCTAAGTGCACATAGGCCTAGTTGTCCGCAGCTGAGTGCGCGGACCCCTACAGTTGAGTGCACATGATGAAGTCGAGTCTGTAACCGAAGAAGAGAATAATAAAAGAAGTTTATTCCAAATTTTGTGTATCTATTCTTGAGTTATTCCATGTTTGATATCAATTGCTAATGTATTGTTTATTTACTGCGCGCATGATCCGGATTTAAACAGGAACGCAACAAATTACAGAGATAACCATATACACAAAGATGCAGTGGAAATAATACTTCATTTCATTAATGGAAAATACTGAAATATGCTTGCAACCAGAAATGGAAATAAAACCAGCTAGGGCGATGGTAGCTTATCTCTGAGAAGAGATGTGGTGGCTACATGCCTCTGAACTGTGTTACAATGAGGCTCGAAGGCCTATTTATTGTTGAGAAACAATGGAAAACCCTTAACATTCCAAAACCTAACCCTAGGAGATGAAACGCCAAAACTGTGGACCCCGTTTGGGGTAAATTGGTACATCAACTTCCCGGGGGCGTAACTTCAGCATATGATCTTCGTTTGACGCATACAATAGCTCGTTAGAAAGATCTATCCGAGCACTACCATTGTTGGAATGGACCCATGTTGCCCCCGGATTCCCCAAAAAAACATCGTTTAGGGCCTCAAAACGGCCTGAAAATGCTGAGAAAGACAATGGTGGGGGTCCAGGTGGACTTGGCAGGTGGCCACCAATATCCACCTAGATCATTCCTCCCCCCTTAGGAAGCAATGGTCCCCATTGCGTTGAGCTCCTCCATGAGATGAGGAAACTTTTGCTGAACTAGTTCCCTGGTGAGCCATTTGCCCTGCTGAAGGAGTTGGCCTGCTTTGACAACTCGATACAGTTGGATATTCTCTTGGCGAGTGTTCTTGATCTGTGTGTCCATGATCCGATCAGTTGCAGCTTGTTCCATGCAATCTGGATTTAATTCTGTGGGTTTGAGCTGTTCTGCAATGTCGGATGTGTCTAGCAATGGTGGAAAGTATGGTCGAAGGCGGTCCACATTGAACACTGGGTGCAGGCCAAGGAATGGGGGAATACTGAGCTCAAATGCATTGTCTCCCATAGCCTTAGTAATGGTTTAAGGACCATATCGGAGTGGTCTCAATTTCCGATAGGCTCCAGTAAGGCGTTCCTTTTACAAATGCAACCAGATTTTGTCGCCCACCTGAAACTTGTGTGGCACCCGATGTTGATCATGTCGCTGCTTGTACTTGGCATTTGATTTCTCAAGAATGTCATGGACCTGCTGGCGAATATGTTGGATGCGCTCAATGAAGATGGTGGCCTTATCTGTTTCGGACTGGACATGCGCTGAATTCATGTGAGTAGCTGCAAGTGGCATGGCCACATCAATGGGGCATAGTGGTTGGAATCCCAAACCCACCTGAAAAGGGCTATGGCCAGTGGAGCTATGAAGAGCTCGGTTGTAGCTGTGCTGAACATAGGGGAGGCTCTCGTCCCATGTGCATGGATGCTTTGAGTTATACATGCGCAGAATGTGCACAATCATCCTATTGACAACCTCTGTCTGGCCATCAGTTTGAGGATGGAAGGCTGTGGACTTCATGAGTTTGGTGTCCAGCATTGACCAGAGACTAGACCAAAATGTGCTGAGAAACCGACTGTCCCGATCTGAGATGATAGACTGTGGGATCCCAAAGTGCACCCACACTCGTTCAAAGAAGAGTTTAGCAGTGGCTTCTGCTGTGATATTCTTCTTGCAGGCCACCATAATGGCCATCTTCGAGAACCTGTCGACGACCACAAAAACACAGTCATTTCCATGCTTAGTGGAAGGAAGGCCTGACATGTAATCCATGGAGATGGATTCCCAAGGTCGACTAGGGGTAGGCAAAGGGGTATAGAGGTCGTGCTTCTTAATGGCCGGTTTGGCAATGGCACAGGCAGTACATGATCAGATGTACTTTCCAACATCCTGTCGAAGATTCGGCCAATAGAAATAATTTTGCAGTGCTGCCACTATTTTCTCGACCCCGAAAT
Source organism: Pinus tabuliformis (assembly GCA_031772625.1). Classification (NCBI taxonomy): domain Eukaryota; kingdom Viridiplantae; phylum Streptophyta; class Pinopsida; order Pinales; family Pinaceae; genus Pinus; species Pinus tabuliformis. Next base: position 1,553,341,732 of record CM062804.1, read on the forward strand.
GCCCAGCAGCCCGACTGTAGTGTGCTTCCCAAATCATCTTGGCACGCTCGCTTGAAGGAACACAAAGGTGACCGAGGTGGCATAATAGGGCATCCTGGAGGTGAAAATCTGCAACATGCCGACCCTCCAAGAGTGTCTGGTATGTGTGGCCGAATTCTGGGTCGCTTTTGTAGAGAAGTGGCCAATCAGAAGTCTCGTGCCCACAAGAGTTGAGCACGGTGGTTAACGCCATGATCGGTGGTCGACTGAGGCAATCCGCAACATTATTGGTGCTGCCCTTCTTATACTTGATATTCAAGTGGAACTGTTGCAGGTATGTAGACCACTTCTGATGGCGATCATTCTGCAATTTCCCTTGGGTCTGTATGAACTGCAGGGGTCGGTGGTCTGTGTGGATGACCATTTCCTTCCCCAAAATGTAATGCTTCCATTGTCGGTAGGCCTGTACAATGGAATACATCTCTTTATCATAAGTGGGGTACTTCCGAACTGCGTCTGAAAGTGTTTCACTGTGATATGCCACTGGATGTCCATGTTGAGTAAGGACTGCCCCAATAGCATAGTCAGAGGCATCTATCTCGACCTCAAATGGTTGTTGTAAATCTAGTAACGTGAGCACTGGTGTCGTGCAGAGGCGATCCTTCAACTCCCTGAATGCCTTCTGTTGAGATTCAGACCAAAAGAATTTTGCTTTCGCCCCCCCCTTGGTGACTTGACTCAAGGGCCAAGAAATATGAGAAAACCCCAACACAAACCTGCGGTAGAAGTTGGCAAGACCTAGAAAGCTGCGGAGCTCTGTTAGAGTGGTTGGAGAGGGCCAATCCCGAATGACTTGGATCTTGGCTGGATCGACATGCACCCCCTGTTCATCAATGATGTATCCCAGATACTGAACCTGGGTCACGCCAAAAGTGCATTTCTCCAAATTGGCACATAGCTTGTGTTGCCGCAGTGCTTGGAGAACCTGTCGGATGTGGTGGAGGTGCTCTTCCCAACTCTGGCTGAAGATCAGAATGTCATCCAAGTATACTACTACAAAGGAGTTGGTGAATGGCCGCAAGATGTCATCCATTAGCCTCATAAAGGTTGCAGGAGCATTCGTTAATCCGAAAGGCATGACCAACCATTCGAATAGGCCCTCCTTGGATTTGAAGGCAGTCTTCCACACATCAGAGGGTTCGATTGGTACCTGGTGATATCCTAACTTCAGATCGATCTTGCTGAAATATTTTGCCCCCTTTAGTTGGTCTAGGAGGTCATCAATCCGTGGGATCGGGTACCTATTACGGACAGTGATCTTGTTCAGCGCCCGATAGTCAATACAGAGTCTCCACGTCCCATCCTTCTTCTGTACCAACACGATCGGGCTCCCACAGGGCGATGAACTCGGACGGATGTGACCTTTCTGCAGGAGCTCCTGAATCTGCCTCTTGATTTCATCGTTCTCCAGAACGGAGCGCCGATAAATTGGTCCATTGGGTAGCGGCGCACCTGGGGTCAGATCGATGGAGTGCTTGACTTGACAGTGCAGAGGAACCCCTGCCGGGGAGGTGAAGATGTCCCCGTACTCCTCCACAATCTTGTCCATCTGTAGTTGTCGTGCAGAGGGACCCCATTTGGAGGCCGTGGCCACTGTCTTCTTCTTTCCTTGAGGGCGTATCATTAGGAAAAAAAATTTCCTGGTTTTGGAAATGATCTTACTGCATTGTTTTGCAGTAATCAAAGAGATGGCGGCAGGTGGTGCTACCTCTGGTATCCTGAACAACTTATTTCCCAATGTAATAATAACAGCACGGGGCCTTGATTCATACACAGCATGTCGCTTCCACAAGTATGGTTGTCCTAGTAATACATCACAAACTTCAAGGGGAGCAATGTCACACAATACCTCATCCGTGAAGGGCTTGATGTTGTATGGAAGGCGACACTGCTGGCTCACGCGAAGATCTCGTCCTTGGTGAAGCCACCCAATGGTGTATGGTTGTGGATGTGTCGTGATCGGTAAGCCCAACCGCCTCACGACCTCTGTCGAAATGAGGTTCTTTTGACTCCCGCTATCAACAATGAACTGTATCGGGGAGCCCTTTACCCACATCTGGGAGTGGAAGAGACGCTCCTCCTCCTCTGGATCTTCGGGTTCATTTTTCTGGATCTTTGCGGTAGCAACAATGGCGCTGGGATCCGCATCAATGATCTGCTTCCCTTTTTCATAACCCTTATCGAGTTCTGACTCAGAGTCGGAACATGCATCTGATTCTGAAACCTTTAGCTCAGCCACCAGTGACTGCTTGGCCCGACACTCACTTGTGTTGTGAGTGGAGCTCTTATGGAACTCGCACCATTTTCCAGTGTCCTTTCTCGACTTCGCGGCGCTGTTCTTTGCTTGCAGCTTCGGCTGGTTGTCTTGGGCTGTCCCGCCTTGGCCTTGTCCTTTGTTCTGTGGTTTAGGGGCACCTTTCCCCTGCTTTGGATTCGCAGATCCAAAGTCTCGCTTCTTTTGTTTAAACTTCTGCTCGACCTTGACGGCATATCGGTATGCTGCGCCGAGCGAGGGGATGTTTAGGAATTGTATTTCTTCCTGGATGTACTTGTGCAGGCAGCCACGGTATTTGAGTATCAAATGTTGCTCCGAATCCTTGATACCCAACTTTGTGCGAAGGGTATGGAAAAGATTGGTGAACTCCGGCACGTCTTGGTCCCTTCCCTGCCGCAGCATGGTCCACTTTATGTATTCATCCTCATAGCTTCCAACAGGGTAGTACTGCTCCTTGATGGCATCCCGGAACGAATCCCAGGTGGGTGCGGCTGAAAATAGTGAGCCAGTACTTTCATCCTTCTGCTCGCAGTAGGTTTCCCACCAGTCCTTGACGTGGGGGGCTGCTTTGAGAAGAGCAAAAACAATCTTTTCCCGACTCAAAAATTCATGAACAGAAAAATAACCCTCTAGCAGATTTAACCATTTATCTACGGCATCTGTGTCTATCTGACCCTCGAATATGGGGATTTCAAAATTAACTTGTACCTTAAAGGGTGTGGCGTTTCCAGAGTAGCTGCTGGAAGCCGATGCATTGCTTCTGGGTAGCCGCTGAAGGATCTAGGCAAAGTTGTCCATCATCGCGTTCCGTTGTCGCTCGAGGGCTTCTTCGAGCAAGATTTTGATGGGATCTCCTGCCCCCTCATCTTTCTTTTCGTCCGCCATGGGAGGCCGTCGAGATTTGCGAGGCTGGTCTTGCAAAGGTTCAACCAGTTCAAGCCCTAACTCCTTATATCCCGACCTTGTTGGGGACATGCAAAGAAAAACAGAGAAAAAGCAGACCACTCTGATACCACTGATCCGGATTTAAACAGGAACGCAACAAATTACAGAGATAACCATATACACAAAGATGCAGCGGAAATAATACTTCATTTCATTAATGGAAAATACTGAAATATGCTTACAACCAGAAATGGAAATAAAACCAGCTAGGGCGATGGTAGCTTATCTCTGAGAAGAGATGTGGTGGCTACATGCCTCTAAACTGTGTTACAATGAGGCTCGAAGGCCTATTTATTGTTGAGAAACAATGGAAAACCCTTAACATTCCAAAACCTAACCCTAGGAGATGAAACGCCAAAACTGTGGGCCCCGTTTGGGGTAAATTGGTACATCAACTTCCCGGGGGCGTAACTTTAGCATATGATCTTCGTTTGATGCATACAATAGCTCGTTAGAAAGATCTATCCGAGCACTACCATTGTTGGAACGGGCAACATCAGTCCATTCCATGGACCCATGTTGCCCCTGGATTCCCCAAAAAAACGTCATTTAGGGCCTCAAAACGGCTCCGGAAGTTCAGGACCCGAAAAGCTGCTAAAAATAGTAAGTTGTGCTACAATTAAGGAAACTGAAAATGCTGAGAAAGACAATGGTGGGGGTCCAGGTGGACTTGGCAGGTGGCCACCAATATCCACCTGGATCAGCGCACTTGTATGAATGATTTATATTGCCAAGTATACTTTACACATGCAAGTAAGCTAAGTTAGTCAACTAATATCGGATTACTAGTAAGGACTTGGGTAATAACACTGTTCGGCCCCCGAGTAGGGCTACGCGAAGGCAACACCTCAGGCTACGAGGAACGTGTAAGGACGCGTAGCGACATGCGTGTAGGGTCGAACCGCGAACAACTTGAAACCATTAGACATCTCCAGGGTGCGGAAAACTGGTTCTAGCACCTTCCCATACTACTTTGGGTGAGACCTTAGTCCGCACTCCGCAGACTGTTGCCGAAAGGGCCAGTAGTACCGGGATTTGTTTGGCTAAATCACCTCCGAACCTGAGTCAAGCCCCAATAAGCCAACAACTAAAAAGGACCTAGAGCACTGGAAGTAATCAGTGGAAAATTTGTTCAAGGAATTAATGAGAATAATTGAAATATCCAACAAAATAATGAAGCTTGTGGACAAGGAAAAGGAAGATAGGTTTCATTTGTTGGAAGAACGTTGTGAATGGTTGCAGCTAAAAATGGACAAAAAGTTTCCAAGTTTGGGGGTTAAGTTGCTAATTCTGAAGCTCAAAACCAATGGGGATGCCACATTAGTCGTTGACCTTAGAATCAAACAAGAAAATGTGGAGCCAGGAAACACGGAGCAGGTGGTCGAGGCTGGTGAAGACAACGCATGGAGAACACATGTCCTACGACATTGAAGGAAATTTGGTAGCTGCCACAGAAGTTGGGCACTTCAGGGTTTTTTAACTTTCTTATGTTCTCATGTACTACAAATTTGCACTTTTTAGGGGAAAGTTTTGCAAAATCTATGGAAGATATCAATGTAAAATTGTTGTCCAAAAACCCCGTGGAGGCAAGAAAATCATGTTGTGGATATACTAAAATTTTGAAGCCTTTGAAATTATTGAAGTGTGTAAATGGTTCTAGCCATCCAACCAACTATTATAATATAAATGCAACCATTCAGTTTAAAAAATAAGAATTAATATTTTTAAATAATAATTTTATTATTTTTAATCAATTTTTTACTAAATTTAATTAAAGAAAATGAAAAATTATTAATAATATATAGTAATAATATACTTATTAGTAGTATTAGTATTAGTTAAAATAGGGTTGGTAGATTTGGAAACGATCTGGAGGTTTGGTATTTTTCCTACAATCTTAAATAACTAATTCGAGGTTTTACTAGTAATTACCATGGATGATTTGGTTGACTTTGAGTTCGATCTTATTGATATTACCTTTTTGTGGGTCTTGGGGCCATATCAACAAGGAATTTAAGAGGCTTGGTTTCTAGTTGGCGAGCCATCAAATATTCCCCCGGTCTCATCTCAACTTTGGGAATGCAATGTGGAGTTTGGTCCCTTCATCTCTTTTGTCGAAGACTTAAACACATCGGTTCGGGGGCCTTCTTTGGAGTCGAGACCTTTGGGTGGATCTTGCATTGAAATACCTAGTTTATTTCCTTTCTCTAAGCATGATCTCAATATAATCACAAGGATACCAGCAAGAAAACAACTTTCAATCAATACCTCTTAGATTGAGGGTTTCTCCAACACAAAATTAGGGTTTTTTCTAAAGGAGAGTTTATAGGTATTTTTCAACATTGGAGGAATTTTGAATGGAGAAGGTCCTAAATGGCTCAAATTTCCCCGAGTCTACTACTCATTGGGGGAATTTGGTGAAAACCCTAGTGTAGTAACTCCATCAAGGGCCTTTTTCGGTAGATAAAGTGAAGGGGCTTAGAGTTTAGACAAAGGCCTATTAAAAATTGTTGAGCATAAAGGAGTTGGAACATGGGATGAGGAACACTTTCACATGGGGAAGAAAAGGATAAATGAAAAGTGTACAAAGGCTAAGAATAAGAACCAAAATGGAAGACATCCACTTATATGAAGTCATGGCCACGTACAAGAAGGATTTGGTAGGACATGCCAGAGGACGACATTTCTCTTTAGAGATCTTGGATGAATGGATCAACAAAGAATTTGGAATAAAAATGGCTCAAGTATTTAAGGTAATTGTCTTGGTACATGGATGGTTTATGTTGAGGTTTAATTTAGCAAATTTTTCTTTATGGGTACTAGATAAGAACTGGAGCATTGAATCCTCCCTAGTGTTTCTCAAATGATGGAGTTCACTATTTGATGCAAGTTGTGAACAACTTGATGATGAGCCTCATAAATGGGTAATTATATGGGCTCATTTTACCTCCTAACCTAGTCAAATCAACCATTCTCTTAGCTTATTGTATGATTTTCTGATTATATTTATTCTTATAGGGTGAGTTGAGTTAGTTATTATGCCATGTGGTCTAGCATGTATTTAATGCAGATTATTGATGGATTTCGAGGTCAAATTCAAGGATCTAGTGGTCAAACTGCAGCAATAAGTCAAAGTACACAGAGGAGAGGACTTATAGGAGGGAATCCCCCTCATTTATTTCTCCTCACTTCGAATTCCCTTTCATTCAGCTTGGAGTACAAGCAGCTGAATCATGCACTAAAAGGCAGCCGAGCAAGTGGAAGATGATTGATAGTTATCTCGAGTTTTGGGAACCAGCCTCCCTAGTTTTAAGGAAGTTGTTGGTAGATTTAGATTTATAAGTAGAGAGGCCTAGGGCCTCACTAGGGTTGACTTTTTTTCTTCTGTAAACTCTACTCAAATTTCGAGCTTACTATTTTATGACAGTTTTACGTAATCTTGCTATTTTTTTATAATGGAGATGGAATCCTATTTGAGCTAGCACTGAGTTACGTCAGAGGGCTGAAGCTCTTGGGTTAGGGCCCAATCCAAGTAGCCAAGCTTCTCCTTACTTTTATTTGCATGCTTTACTTTAGTTTGTAGATTAGTTTTCTATTAGATGTATTTCTCTTATGGTTATGAATAGGTTTCTTTTGATGATTTAGTAGCTTGCTTCCATTTGTGCTTTATGTAGTAGGTTAAGCAGTGATCAGAGAAGGTTCAAAAGGATAGAAATAGTGCCTTGGCCTCTCTTCCTCCATCTAGGACCATGATTTGAGGCAAAGACTCTCTTGCTGCCCCAAAAACACAGATTTTCCTCATTCCTAGGACTTCTAGTGTTTGCAGCTCTCTAGTAGGTTGATAGTCCAGTTTTGCTTTGCTTTAGATCTTCTTTATCATGTTCACTTCCTGATTTGCAATAGTCCTTTTTCATGCTTTCCTTTCTTATAGCATTTCCTTCTATACATCATAGTTTAGACCATTTTAATGCAAAACTCTATTTTTCCTAGGATGCACTCATTTCATTGCTTGCTTGATTTTATTGGTTGACTGTTAGTTTCTATGCAGCAGATCTCTTCCAAAAATAGGCCAACTTACCAAAAATCACACCCTCCATCTGATCCATGCCCTATAGGTCTCCCAAACCTCACCTCAATTCTACCCTAGTTTCCTTCATTTTTCATAGAACTTCGTCCTCTCTCCTTGAGCAAACCCAGTCATCTTTCTCTCTCCTGGTGATTCATGGTAGATCTTAGGCACCCTAACACCTAATTCCAACCTTCATCCACCTTTTCCACCCACTCTCACACCCTCAAAACATCGAAAATTGCTCTCGGCCTCCTCCTGTAGACCTCCTGTACTTTCCCTATTTTCCTCCGGTACTTTTCCTGTGTCCTCCTGTAGGCTTTCTTTTGAAGGCTGAGTGTGGGAAAAGCCTCCAGAAGGCCACCTAAAACATCCTAGGACCCATCCACACTATCCTACATCTGCCCAAGCTCCAAAACCACCCTCTAACACGACCTGTTCGCTACCACACTCACACAATAAATTAGATGCATGTTAAATTCACATAAAAACCCATACAAATCCAAAAATATGTTTTTTGCTTATTTACTCCCAGAAATAACATGGTTAGATGTTGTTTACTTCCTTGAGTAGTTAATGGCATTCCTTTCATGGTTTTCATAATGTTTTTGGCAAAAGTAGAATTAGCTTGTTAATTAGGGTTTACTAGGTTTTGCTTTACATTCCAGTCTTTCTCCTTTCTATAGTTAGAATAGCATCTGTAGAGTAATATTTCTTTCCTTTCATGACACATAGAGCTTCTTCTAAAATCTATAGAAGTTGGCTTGAGCTCCTAGTGATCTCACGCTGGCTGATCAAGTGACAACCTGCAGTGAGAACTAGTACTTGTGCATATAGCACTGACACTTCCAAGTTTGTTACGAACTACCGGGTTGATAAAAGTAAAGTTGGTAGCCCAGGAGTTGCAGCATTCTTGCTACAATATTGGTGTTCACCAATTTTTTGCACCGTTGCCAGGGAAGTGTCAGAGTATTATGTGATTACTACTTTCTTCTATTTCCTATTGCAACATTCTGTTAATAGTTTATTTCGACAAAAGTAGACTAGTCGTTTCTTTTCTTTTAGTTCTGCATTTCCTTGCTTTCCTTTTCAATTCTGCAAATTTTCATTCAACAAGTTCATTTCAGCTAGTTTCAATTTTTTTTGTTCAATCACAATTTCAGTTTATGCAGGTACTTTCAGTGTGGGGAAAAAGAAACAAAAAACCAACCAAAAATATTTCCTTTCATGCCTCATAGGAGTAGAGATAACTTAGGAAAAAAATTTCCCAACACCCCCACTGCTTCACACAACCAGCCTTCTCTCTTCTTCGGTGGCTACAATCAAGAATAACCCTTAGGTGAACATCCAGACATATTTGAAGAACCTATAGGGGAAGAAGAAGAAGAAAACATTCCTCCGGAGCCAATGGCTGAAAACAGAAATGCTAGGGGAAATGGAGAAAGAATAGAGGGTACCTTCCCCATTCGGGAGACCAATGGGAACACCAAAATGAAGAATATAAGTCCTCCAGTCCTACCTCACTTCCATGGTCTAACTACAGAAGATCTTGACACCTTCTTGTTCTAGTTTTTTGTCCTCTGTCGAACTTATGAGTATGTAGAAGACGAGCAAAAGTTGAAATTGTTCCCTTATACTCTCAAGGATGTATCATTGCGTTGGTTCATGGGATTACCTGGAAATAGCATCACAACTTGGGCTCAGATGAAGCAGGCCTTTAACAACAAGTATTGAGACTATTGTAGGTCAAAAGATACTAAAGAAGAAATCTTCTGAATGACCATAGCAAGTGATGAGTCCCTGGAAGACTATGAAGAGAGGTTCCAGCTCAGTTACAAAAGGGCCAGGTGTACACTTAACCCTGAGTCTCTGAAGTTGGTCCTGCTTAGGGGAATTCAGGAAGACCTTTTAGGGGAATTCGGGGGAGACATATACCAACTATCCTATGAGGACATAAAGACTGTTTTTAGAAACAATTCTAGAGCAGCTAGAAAGAAAGGTAGGGGGAGTCAACCCATAGCCAATACCTCTTCTTCCAATTCATCCATTAAAGGTGAAATTGGAAACATGTTGGAAGACTTCAAGAGTGAGATGTTGCAGACTCTTGCCATGCAAATGGATACCTTACATATCAAAAGAAAACAAGAGGAAGCAGAGAGGGCTTTGGCCATTTTTTTCCCTAGATGCACCAGGAGGCATCCTAGGAATGAATAGCCATTGAACTCTATAGAGGTTTGTTCAGTCCGTGAAGAAGATCATTCTATAGATAAGTGTCCTTCCTTGCCCAAACTTAAAGCTCTATACCAAGGAGCCGAAGGAGTCACTGAACAGATCTATTATATAAACCAAAGGAGGTCGCATGGACCTATACCATACCAGCAGGGGATGCAAGGGACATCTTAGGCATACTGCAACCCCAACCAAGTCACCTCCATACCTTCTTGAGGTCCCCCTGCTCATCCTTCCTGGTCCACGCCTCCTCCTTAGTCCTTCACATCTCAATATCATGCCCAGCCAGCTACCCATTCATTTCAATCCTATGCCCAGCCGCAACCTCAGTGGAATTCATCTCATCAGGGGTGGAGGCCCCAATACAACTCTCTTCCCACTCTTCTGCCTCCACCACCTGCCAAACCACAACCGTTACCTTTTGCTCCACCAAGGCAACCCCAAATGCCTGCCCAGCCAAATCCGAACCTGAATAACAAATAGGCTCAGCAAGTGTATAGTGGGGAACCATCATGCCTAACTTATGGTGTTGAGATTCAAGAAATTAACTTGCGATCTGGGAAAGTTCTCTCAGATATCCAGCCTCCACTCGGGGAATTTGAGGAAGATAAAGAAGAAAGTTAACCTAAAGCAAATCCACCCTTTCCTGAGAGACTATCCATTACAATCCAGCTTACCCCAAAAGAGACTGAACTCCTGGGAGAATGGAAACATTTATGTGTGAAGATACCACTTCTCCAAGCCATAAAAGATGTGCCTATCTACAATAGGTTGATCAAAGAGAAGTGCTTTAGGCATCCAAGAAGACGCAAGAGAGATGCCCCAACCATCAATGTCATAGGACAACTGTCCGACCTGATGTTGGGGCATATAATCTCTCCAAAATATCTGGACCCTAGAATCCCAGTAGTTGATGTCCACATCAATGGCACAATGGTCCCACATACCTTGATCGATCTGGGAGCTGCCATTAATGTGATGACAAAGGAAACAATTCTCAAACTTAACCTCCAAGGCTCCATGAGGAAGACCATGACAGTGTTGCAGCTAGCAGACCGCTCCACAGTGACCCCCGTGGGGATTGTGGAAGATGTGATCGTCTCCATTAATTATTGGGAGTACCCTACCGATTTCTTAGTTCTCAGGCCAAAGGCAAAGCTCACTGGGTATCCTCTCATTCTGGGAAGACCCTGGTTGGATACAGTAGATGCTCACATCAGCTGCTGAGCTGGGAACATGACCATAAAGAACGGGCACATGTCCAAGCAATTAATCCTATATCCTCCTGCCCAACCCTTGCTATAACATGATCTACCTCTCTAGTTGGAGGAGGAGGATGAGGATGAAGTTTATTCTGCACCACTTTGTACATTAGAAATCACCATGGGGTGGAAACTGCAAGATGAGGATGATATGATTGAAAATTTGATTCAGAATCCACCTCCCAGTGTATCACCATTAGAAGACATAGTAAGAGAAACCCAAAACAACCCCTCAACTGATCTCTGTGTGGTTGACCCCACTTCTCTCCATGTTAAAAATATAGAGTTCAACCTAGAAAGAACATTGAAAATCAATCCATCCCTATCTACTTCCCAGGAGAAGGAGCTATGCAGCGTACTGAGAAAACATCTAGATGCCTTCGCCTGGAGTTATAAGGATATGAAGAGAGTGCAACCTTCAGTATGTACTCATCATATATACATCAAGGAAGATTGCAAGCCAGTTAAGCAGCCTCAAAGGAGGATGAACCCATCACTTAAAGATATTGTTAAGGAAGAACTACAGAAATTACTTGATGTAGGATTCATCTATCCCATCTCTGACAGTGAATGGGTCTCTCCTTTGGTGCTAATGCCAAAGAAAAATGGTAAGTGGAGAATCTGTGTCGACTATCAGGAATTGAACAAAGCCACTAAAAAGGACCATTTTCCTTTACCTTTCATAAATCAAGTGTTAGACGGTCTGGCAGGGAAAAAGTTTTTCTCCTTCCTAGATGGGTTTAGCGGGTACAATCAGATTCAAATCAGCCTGGAAGACCAAGATAAGACCACTTTCACTTGTCCTTGGGGTACCTTTGCATACCGGGTCCTTCCTTTTGGTTTGTGCAACACTCCATCCACTTTCCAAAGAGTGGTATTGAGTATATTTTATGTATTGGTTCATGATGCAGTAGAAATATACATGGATTCTTTTACTCCTTATGGTTCTAACTTTCAGGAAGCTTTATCTCACCTAGGAAAAGTTCTAGATAAGTTTATTGAGATGAACCTGTCCCTCAATCTAGAAAAATGTGAATTTTTTATGACTGAAGGGACCGTGCTAGGTCATGCAATATCTCAACAAGGATTGCAAGTGGACCCCAACAAAATTGCCATCATCCAAAGGGTCCCACCTCCTCAAAAGTTGAGAGATGTTAGAAGCTTCCTAGGCTTAGTTGGATATTACAGGAGATTCATTAAAGACTTTAGCAAGTTATCCTCTCCTTTGTTTGGCCTCCTAGGCAAAGATGTTGAGTTCATATGGTTGGAAAACTATCAAGAAGCCCTAGATACCTTGAAGAGCAAGCTAGTGACTGCCCCAATTCTCAGAGGCCCAAACTGGGCCCTACCCTTTCACATTCACACAGATACCTCGAACAAAGCAATAGGAGCAACCTTAGGACAAATTGATGAAAAGTTACCTTATGCCATATACTTTATAAGAAAAAACTTGTCAAAGGCGTAGTTAAACTATACAGTGACCGAGAAGGAACTCCTAGTTTTCGTGCATTCCTTAAACAAATTCAGACATTTTATCACAGGCTATCAAACCTTTTTGCACATTGATCATGTTGCAATTAGATATTTAATGAACAAACCAGATGTAAATGCTCACATTATTAGATGGTTTCTTTTACTGCAGCAGTTTGTTCTGACCATTATTGATAAGCCTAGTAAAGAGAATGTCGTTGCTGACTTTTTGTCTAGAGTAAATTTGCCTGCAGGTGAAGAAGGAATGGTGGATGACCAAATTCCAGATGAACACCTATTTTCTATATCAGTACTCTCTCCATGGTTTGTTGATATAGCAAACTACTTGGTTTCAACATAGTTCCCACCACACCTATCCTCAAAAGATAAGAGCAAGATAGTAAGGAAAAGTGCCCCTTTCACCTGGATTGGAGGAAATCTCTTCAAACTTCGCCCAGATCAAATCTTGAGAGGAGGAGGAAGTCTTTGACATCCTCCTGACCTGTCATGACGGGCCTTGTGGAGGTCATTTTGCAGCAAAAAGAACCACTTTCAAGATATTGCAAGCAAGCTACTACTAGCCCACTCTTCATCAGGTTGTGAGGAAATACACGAGCCAGTTTGATCGGTGTCAAAGGATGGGGAAACCCACTCCAAAGGATGAAATGCCCATGTAACCTTAAGTGACCTATGAGCCATTTGGGAAGTGGGGCATGGACTTTGTGGGGCCTATCAACCCCCCTTCAAAGCAGAAGCAGTACATCATTGTGTGCACCGACTACCTGACAAAGTGGCTGGAGACAAAAGTAATCAAAGCAGCGACAGAGGAAAAAGTGGCTGAGTTTTTGAGGGAAAACATATTCTACAAGTTTGGGTATCCGAGATAGTTGGTCACAGGCCAAGGCAATCAGTTCACTTCCAACTTGATTGAAGACTTGCTCACACATCATAAGATCAAGCACACGATTTCCGCCCCTTACCATCCACAAGACAATGGGCAAGTGGAGGTCACTAACAGAGCATTGGAAGGGATCCTAACGAAGGTAGTGAGAAACAGCAGAAAAGACTGGGTGAATAGATTAGTTGAGGCCACATGGGTGTACAACACAACATGGAAGACCACCACTGGGTTCACACCCTATGAACTGGTCTATGGGAAGAAGGCTTTGCTGTCAATAGAGTTTGAATTCAATACCCTAAGAATGGCAGCTCAACTGGACCTAGACCTCAACCATGCACAGAATGAGAGATTACTTCAGCTTAATGGATTGGATGAATATAGATTTCAAGCCCTTCTCCATACAGAGGTAGTTCAGCTTCAGAGAAAGATATGGCATGACAGAAATATCAGGGAGAAGCAATTCCAAGAGGGAGATTGGGCACTACTCTATGATTCGAGATACAAGGATTTAAAAGGAAAGCTGAGGACAAAATGGTTGGGACCCTACACTGTGGAAAAATGCAATGACAATGGTTCAGTTCTGATCAGAACCATTGATGATGAAGCCATCCCCATGATTGTCAATGGACATCGGTTGAAAGTCTACAAGAAACCCCTCTCCAACTGAGAGTTTATTGAAGATTTGAATAAAACAGTGATGGTGGTGGAGCATGTCCTAGCTTCCACTTCACCCACTCACTGAAGAAAAATGAGAAAAAATAAGGACTCAAGTGAAAACCTCCATGAGGCGCTTGAGTCCCATCATTGGGTTGAAAACCTCTTCTGAGGCGGCCCAGTGATGTCAAAAATAAAAAAAATGGAAAATAATAATATCCCTGGGTGAAAACCTCCCTTGGAGGCACCCAGGGTAGGCAATTAAGGTGAAAACCTCTCTAAGGTGCCCTAGTTGTTTTCAAAAAAAAAAAGAGAAAGAAAACAAATGAAATTTTATTGCATTGTAGGTTTGCAAGAGGACTACAGGGAGCAGAAGAAGGTGCCAAGGGAACCCTGACATTCATACCAGCATCCATCTCATCTTCTCCACACCTTCCTCCATCATTTCTGGCATCTCTTTCACCCCACTGTACCTCTTCTTCCAAAATTGTGTTTTCTACAGGAGGCTCTATTTTTTCTACAGGAGGCTCCAGTAGGAATTATAGAGAGCCAAAAGTGTCTATAGGAGGCAGTTTGAGGGACAAGAAAAGCTTCATGAGGAACCTATAATCCCTCTTACCATCTTCAAACCTCCTTGCCATCATTTCCAAGCCTGCATCACACTCCAAGCATCATTATTATTTTTTTTTCCCTTTCCAAGGAAAAACACAGAAAAATAGTTTTTCAATTTCGAAAAAAAATAAAAATAAAAGGAGGAAAAGGCACCATTAACTTTACCTGAAGCTTACCTACTATCCCTCCATCATTCATCTCCACCTCTGGCATCATTCTCGAGCTCCAAGCATAGGGAAATAGCTGAAATTTCAAGGGGAGAAGCAGGTACAGGAGCTCCTGTAAGAATTCCTATTGTAGTTGATCCCATAGAAGTCCAGCACCAACAGCAAGGGATAGCACATCTGAAGGTTAAAAGGCACATGCAGCTCAGCTCCAACAAAAGAAGAACCTGCAAAAACACACAACAACACATCTGTAAGCAGATATAGCATGCATGAAGGAAAATGAAGGCATGCAGCAGAGAAAGCCACAGCACCTCACAGTTGATGGCAACAAATACACTTGGATTACAGGTAAGTAGCTAAGTCACTCCTCTATCTGCATTTGTGTAATTAGGAATCATATGAACGCAATGAGATGGTTGAAATCGAAAGAGGGATAGGTGACCAATTAACTTGGCCACCTTCATTTAATTGACTCCACTTAACCAAGATATCACCCACACGTGCGCACAATCAACTCAAGAAAAAGATGTGAAGCACAGGTAGTGGGAGGAATAGTTAACTTTGATGCAGTAATGAGGGGATGATTACGAGGGGGGTCATGATGACCAAGCAGGTGGCGACCAATGGTCCTAATCTGGGCAACGTACACCTTTCCATCTCGGCACTCATAACCGAAAACAGACATAAAAGGTAATGAGCACTCCTCCCTATGCATTCTCACCACCTTTTCTTCAGTTTCTCCTCGTAACTCAGCCACACAGTAGTCTTCTTATGACCCACAACCTCATATCCACCATCCTCCATCGATTTCCTCCATATTTTTGCTCTTGGCATTTTCTACAGGAGCACCTACAGGAAATCTATAGGAGGGACAGTGGGCTTCTACAGGAGGGGCAGTGAGTCATTTTGAATGGAGAAAACGTGATTTTTGGCACGAAATTCAATCTAAAGAGGTAGGTTTCCTGAATTCTCTCTGTTAAATATCAAAATGTGAAAGAGTTGGTCTCAAATTGAAGATAAAATGAGTCTTTAAGACGGTAGAATTACAACAACAAAAAAAAAATCTATTTAAAAAAAAAAAAGCTCAATCCCCTCTGTTTTTCTATTTCACTCAAAATTATTTTTCTCCACCTCCATATCTAGTTTTTCAAAGGAATTACAGGTAGTATGATAGGGGGTTTATGAGAAAATATTCCACTAACTCCACTAGACTCCATGCACATCCTCAAGTGGTGGAAATATTTACAAGGGTAAACTGGATGAATTTCTTTGAGAAGTTTAGAGGGTTTGATGATGAAATTGCCCATGAATTTTCTCTCTCTCTGGTCCCTCACACAAGAACTCATGCTATGTAACCATTACAGGCCACTACCCTTCCTCTTGGGCTGCCTTGGAGTAAAGATGAGAAAATAATTGGCTAGGCTGCCAAGAGGAAATTTTTCCAAGATAATGAAACCCCTGTTGAAGACAAAAATGGAATTAGGAGGGCTAGTGTACCATATCCCTAGGATGAGGTTAGCTACCAAGTGATCAAATACATTTCTTGTGAGGGCAAGCACAACATTTTTTATGGACATCATTTTAGAATCCTCCAAGAATTGAGATATGGCATGGATACCCGAGCACATCAAAAGCTTAGTATCCCTTACTTTCTCCTTCAGTCCCTCATTGACGCCAGCACCAAGGTACAAGAAGGAAATTCACAGCAGCCAGCTCACCATGGCCTAATCAAGATCCTAGTAGAAGAAGCCCTCTATACCCTTACAATCCCTATAGCATGGGAAGTTTTCAGAAATATGACAACTGAGGATGACATCAAGGCATTAACCTATGATGTCAGTCCTGCTGTCAGTGAGGAGGGAGAACAGCAAGCAGGAGAAGATGAAGCCAGTGGTGACATATCAGAGCAAGAGAGGAAGGAGGAAAGAAAATAAATAGAGGACAGGAGAGTTGAAGAGACAGAACAGGAGGTAGAAAAAGAGACAGAGCAGGAGTAGGAAAAAGAAATAGAAGAGGGAGAAAAGGAGGCAGAGAGGGTAGAGCAAAGAGAAGGGTCCCCTGAAACTTTGGAAAGAGAAGCAGCAGTTGCCTTCACTACCTTCTGTACACCAGTCAAGCAGAAGCAGAAGAGGAAAAGAAAAACCTCCATGTATTTCAGGGAAAGGAAGAGTACCAGAATTAAAACAGGCTAACCTCAACCCTCATTAAAGACTCCCATTAACATTGAATATTCACCATCTGCGAAGGTGAAAGAATCTCCTTCCAATACACCCATAACCTATGAAAGGAGGACTATAAGATCTTCTACATGGAAGGGAAAAGAGGAAGCACAAGAGCTACAAGAACCTGACCCCCAGCCTAGTCTTGACTCCTATTACAGACTACTTGAGGGAGGCAATATAATCCCACAAAAATTTGCAATTCCAATGTTTTTTTATTTGGAAAAAGAGAGAGTGAGAACACATAGGTGGATGCAGATAGCCAAGTCCAAAGGAGT
Organism: Pinus tabuliformis; assembly: GCA_031772625.1. Classification (NCBI taxonomy): domain Eukaryota; kingdom Viridiplantae; phylum Streptophyta; class Pinopsida; order Pinales; family Pinaceae; genus Pinus; species Pinus tabuliformis. The sequence continues at coordinate 1,553,358,849 of CM062804.1, forward strand.
TGAATATATTGGCCACAAGGAAGACAAACTCGAGGAAATGGGCAGGGAATTGAGTGCTCTTAGAGACAGAGAAGCCATTACAAGAAGCCACCTTGAGAATGAGAATGAATTAGTAGGGAGGTAGCTGCAGGAGAAAGAGACTCATTTGGCATACATGGTTAGCTTATCCATAGATGCATTACAATGCAGAACACCAGCCAAATCTTATGGCCTCTATCTGAAGTATCAATGGCTTTAATTCCAAATAAAAACTTTGGCATAAAGAGGCATAATTCCTTTCCAAGACTACAGGTAGTTCATGGATTTTTGTGACCAAAGCACCTTCGAGGACAAAGAAAATATGGCAGAGTTCTATCTACACAACATGGCCCTCACAGACCTGAATGTGTGGGACCCCAATGCCAAGCTAGGGGATCTGCAATTAATGGCCATGGCATCATGGATGAACCATGAAGAATTGAGGGAAAAAAAATGAAAAGATTGTTAATAAAAGAGCAGAATGAACCATTGATGATAAGAGCAGAGCCATCAGATCCTATGGCACTCATCAACTCACACAACCTACTTGCCAATGACCCTCATATTGCTCATAAATATCTAGCCAATCAGGAACAAGCCAATTCACACTTTGAAGATATGCTTAGGCTACTTGGGGATGACTGTGTGCATGCATGCATGAGAAAATGGAACACCCTACCCCACATCTTGCAAATCAAAGAATACCATTCCCCCATGAGGTTGAAGGAGGCATTGAAAAGAGTGCCAATGTACAAGCACTCCCTGCAAAGGCTAAAGGTCAATTGGATTGGCCTCAAACTGAGTCCTCCACTCATATTAGGCATGCTGGAAGGCAGAAGAGAAGAATAAGAGAAGGAGAAGTGGAAGGACATAGACAGAAAGGCAGGATTTTATGGAGAACATGAGCAGACCACATCAGAAGCCTGGAATGCTAGGGAGGCCACTAGGGCCATGAAAGACCAAGAGATTGACTAGGTTGCTCAGAGGATGAGCAACACCTTTAGTAGGGGGGTGATGATGAGCCTCATAAATGGGTAATTATATGGGCTCATTTTACCTCCTAACCTAGTCAAATCAACCATTCTCTTAGCTTATTGTATGATTTTCTGATTATATTTATTCTTATAGGGTGAGTTGAGTTAGTTATTATGCCATGTGGTCTAACATGTATTTAATGCATATTATTAATGGATTTTGAGGTCAAAGTCAAGGATCTAGTGGTCAAACTATAGCAATAACTCGAAGTAGACAGAGGAGAGGACTTATAGGAGGGAATCCCCCTCATTTATTTCTCCTCACTTCAAATTCCCCTTCATTCATCTCGGAGTACAAGCAGCTGAATCATGCACTAGAAGGCAGCCGAGCAAGTGGAAGATGATTGATAGTTATCTCGAGTTTTGGGAGCCAAGCCTCCCTGATTTTAAGGAAGATGTTGGTAGCTTCAGATGTATAAGTAGAGAGGCCTAGGGCCTCACTAGGTTTGACTTTTTTTCTTGTGTAAACTCTCCTCGAATTTCGAGCTTACTATTTTATGACAGTTTTATGTAATCTTTCTATTTTTTGATAATGAAGATGGAATCTTTTTTGAGCTAGCACTGAGTTACCTCAGAGGGCTGAAGCTCTTGGGTTAGGGCCCAATCCAAGTAGCCAAGCTTATCTTTACTTTTATTTGTATTATTTACTTCAGTTTGTAGATTAGTTTGTTGTTAGATGTATTTCTCTTATGGTTAAGAATAGATTGCTTTTGATGATTTAGTAGCTTGCTTCCATTTGTGTTTTCTGTAGAAGGTTAAGCAGTGATCAGAGAAGGTTCAAAAGGCTAGAAACAGTTCCTTGTCCTCTCTTCCTCCCTTTGGGACCATGATTTGAGGCAAAGACTCTCTTGCTACCCCAAAAACACATATTTTCCTCATTCCTAGGACTTCTAGTGTTTGCAGCTCTCTAGTAGGTTGATAGTCTAGTTTTGTTTTGCTTTAGATCTTCTTTATCATGTTCACTTCCTGATTTGAAATAGTCCTTTTGCATGCTTTCCTTTCTTACATAATTTCCCAGCATTTCCTTCTATACATCATAGTTTAGGCCATTTTAATGCAAAACTCTGTTTTTCCTAGGATGCACTCATTTCATTGGTTGCTTGATTTTCTTGGTTGACTGTCAGTTTCTATGCAACATATCTCTTCCAGCAGTAGGCCAGATTACTAGCAATCAAACCCTCCATCTGATCCATGCCCTATAGGTCTCCCAAACCTCACCTCAATTCTACCCTAGTTTCCTTCATTTTTCATAGAACTTCTTCCTCTCTCCTTGAGAAAAACCAGTCATATTTCTCTCTCCTGGTGATTCATGGTAGACCTTAGGCACCCTAACACCTCATTCCAACCTTCATCCACCTTTTCCACCCACTCTCACACCCTCAAAACAACGAAAATTTCTCTCGGCCTCCTCCTATAGGCCTCCTGTAGTTTCCTTGTTTTCCTCCTGTAGTTTTCCTGTGTCCTCCTGTAGTTTTTCCTGTAGGCTTTATTTTGAAGGCTGAGCGTGGGAAAAGACTCCAGAAGGCCACCTAAGACCTCCCAGGACCCATCCACACCATCCTACGTCCTCCCAAGCTCTAAAACCGCCCTCTAACGCCACCTGTTCGGTGCCACACTCACACACAATAAATTAGATGCATGTTAAATTCACATAAAAACCCATAAAAAATCCAAAAATATGTTTTTTTGCTTATTTACTTCTAGAAATATCATGGTTAGATGTTTTTTACTTCCTTGAGTAGGTAATGGAATTCCTTTCATGGTTTTCATAATGTTTTTGCAAAAGTAGAATTAGCCTGTTAATTAGGGTTTACTAGGTTTTGCTTTACAGTCCAATCTTTCTCCTTTCTGCAGTTAGAATAGCATCTGTAGAGTAATCTTTCTTTCCTTTCATCACACATAGAGATTCTTCTAAAATCTATAGAAGTTGGCTTGAGCTCCTAGTGATCTCGCGTCGGCTGACCAAGTGACAACCTGCAGTGAGAACTAGTACTTGTGCATATAGCACTAACGCTTCCAAGTTTGTTACGAATTACCGGGTTGATAAAAGTAAAGCTGGCAGCCCAGGAGTTGCAGAAGTCTTGTTGCAATACTAGAACTCACCACTTGATAGTGTGCGACTTTGGGTAAGGTTGTTGGGGCTTCACCCGCAATTATGGACACTAAATGTTTTCAAGGTGATAGGGAATGAATTTTGGGTTTTTGTTGAAGTGGATATGTCATTTTGGGTTACAAATCTTAGAATTATGGCTAGAATACGGGTTAAATTGAACCTAAGGGAAAGGAATTTTATTGATTTGAATGGGCCTTTTGTTGATTTGAATCTCTACTATAGAGGGTTCTCACACTGTTAAATGATTGACTATGAAAGCATCCCATTTCGATGTTGAAGATGTCACTACCATGGGCACTTATTGAGAGATTTCCATCTCTCTTACAATTGAAAAAAAGTTTTTAGGGTTGCAAACAGTGATAGAGTTGGGGATTCGTAATCTGGAGAAAAGGCATCACAAATGATCTCTCCCCCCCTGGATCTCCACAGAAATATACTCTAGCTCCAGGGTTGAAGAATGTGGGTTGCAGTGTTGTGGGTGTGATTCCTTCAAGTTTGCTTCATCAATAATGTTAGGATGACAACACTCCATCCTCATTGGTTATCCCCTCTTCAGGAAACTCTTCCCCTCCTCTTCCTATTTAAAATCTCATTTTTTCTTTCAATAGTATGGCTATGGGGTTTGGTCATTTTAATACCATTATTCCCTCAATGATTTGTCTCCTTCCCAATCCCTCAATGCTCTTGTGGGTTTTCCATGCACTTCTATCATCTACCATTTCCCCTCCCCTAAGCCTTTGACTCACTCAGCTTCATCAAATTATTTTGAACCTTGGTCTCACTATAATTTGTGTCCACTGTCTTCTACAGGTGACTCCTTTTCAGGTGTAGGGAGACTTGGTTCCTTGTTCTTGATTACACACAAGAGGGGTACTCGAGGGAGGAAATATCACATATCTAAGGCTATGTTTGGGGCTCAACATGACATAGTTGATAGCAAACAAAAGCCTATTTTAGGGTTACTTAGAGTAGTGCAAGCTTCTGAGATGGTGCAAACATGATTGTTATCTCATTTAATTATGGAGGTTTTGCTAACCCTAAAACTAACTAGCTCTGAGATGGTTGATGTTGACTAAGAACCCAGATATATTACTCCTACAAGAAACCCAGGGTGATGGTTAACAGAGCTCTGATGTTTTATGTTCTTTGTTCTCACGTTGTCTTTTCTTTGGTTCTAATGAGAGGAGTCATTCTAGTGGTTTGGTGATGGGATGTAATTCCAAAACAATTAATGTGAAACTCTCTTGGGTGTGGATTAAGTCCTAGGAGTTGACATTTTCTCCTCAGAACTTGGTATGGACCTTAGAGTTGTGTTATAGCTGCTACAAACCCCCTCCAAAATTTTCCCCATGCATTGATTTTGGAGCCTCCCTTTGACCATAAGAATTTTTGTTTCAACTTGCGTCAAGTGTTCTTCTTGTTTACTTAGTGTTGGAGTATCTCATTATTTCATTTCCAGCTTGTGATGACTTAACTTTTCTTTCTTTCTGACAACTACTAGGAATCTCATGATGACAGTTAGGTCGTGTTAACAATAGTTTCTCAAGTCCTAAAGCCAAACAAAGTATTTCTTGTGGACACAAGCTAGTCTTTCCTTGATGACATAGGTTGCATGCCTTGCCTTAAGAAATTGTGCAATCCTTTATCATAGTAGATTACGCAACTCCTTGTTAGAGTGAGCTATGCAATTCCTTAAGGCATGCAGCTATTGTGAAAGCAAAATACAAAATCCCTATGTGAGAGGAAAATCATGTGCAATTCACTAAGAAACTAAACTACACAACCCTTTCTCTCAGTGAACTGTGTAGTTCCTTTAGCTAGTCAACTACGCATTTCTTGGAATCAATCAACTAGGCACTTCTATAAAGTAGGAGGTTTTCACTTCCATGAAGTAGTCTGGCGCAAGTTTCCACTTTTTATCTCTAAACAAGTGTCAGTTAACTAGTGGTGGCTCCTTGATTTTAGGCATGCAAACCCAAAACCCTAACCCTAATCTCTTGAGTACTAATCTATATATTAAAGGTTCATAGATCTCATTCTCAAACTTTCCATTGGATCTCTGGCCATTCTCATGACCTCAAGGAGCTTTTGATTCTATTTGCACTACTTTTTTGGGTAAGTTTCTGAAGTGTCAGTTTTTGTCGCTTTTTCTTTTACTTTTGTCACTTTTGTGTTTGCAAGTGTCATTTTTCCTTGTTCTTCTTGAAACAAGTGGGTTTTCTACTATTATTAGCTTCTACAAGTGTTATTTTAATCTTTTGATCTTCTTCAAGTGTCGCATCACATTCCTTATTTCTTCGCCTAACGACAGTTATTCTTGTTGGGTGTATTTATGCATGCATGTCCTTCTTTTTTCACTAAATTGTTTTCTTGATGCTAGTGACCGATTTGTATGATTTTTGGGTTGATCCACATCCTTCCTTCCTTCAATCAGTAGATATGTAATTTTCGCTTCTGCCAGAGAAGATTGCACAATCTTCAAGCCTTTCTTCCCTCAATTGCACATTGTATAATCTCTTTCAGCAGAGGCCTCTCTTTTCCATCTAAAACTATTCATTGTTCAATAACTGGCCTCTCCAACTGTTATAGACATTTTTTTGCCTTGCATCACTGAGCATGAAATGTCAATAATCAAGGGATCCAAAGTCCCTAAATATGTTGTTCCTACCCCTAGAGGAACAAGGCCAGCAAACCACAGCAATTCACAAAAGTTCTCCACCTGAAAACACTCAAAAACAGGCCAATTCTGGATCATGTCAACTGCTCCACTGAGCATCTGCGCTGAATGTCAACTGCTCCACTGTCTACCTGCGTTGAATGTCAACTGCAAAGAAGACTACCTGCGCTGAGCGCAACTAGACAAGTGGCAGACTCATTTCTCAAGGTGTCAATGCCCAGGAAGCTTCCAAAATGACACTTGGGTCAGGGAATTCGACTGGTGATGAGTAAGAGGTTCCAAATCTCCAAGTGGAAGCAAGAACCTCCAAGTGGACTCAAGAACTGAAGTGGGAGAGGACACTAGTCACTTCTCAAGCTGACTCATCCTCTCTCCAAAACTCCTATATATAGATCTCTCTCCATGAGGTCAAACAGGCTGGAATATTGTAATTGCAAAGAATTGCTGTTGGTTTGTGGTTGGATCATTGAGTGTTTATGCTTTGAAAGGGGCTGAAGAAGGAATTCCATTCTGCTGGGAAGGAGATGCTGGGTTGGAACCCTATGGGTTGTATCTCTTCCTGAACCTTGTTTATCAATCAATAAAGCTTCTTGGTTCTTTCCTATATGCTGGTGTTTATTGTATGATTTGCATTAGTGTATTTGATTTACTTCTAATCCTGAATCATTTATGAATATGTATATTTGCCTTTGTGTTGTGTCCTTCTCTCGTTGCAAGTAGCTGTTCTCTTGTCACAGGTAGCTGTTCTCTTGTGATCTCGTGAGGAGGCGAGTAGCTGTGGACACCCAAAGAGGAGAGGATCTAGATCGAGGGACAACCGGAAGATAACGGTAAGTCTACCAATCTCCTCTCTTTCATATTTTATAAAGGAAGAAACCGAAGTAGCTGTATTCGTTTGTTGCTAAGGTACTGTCACACCTTAGGTGGATAGGATCGTCCTGCATAGGCATTTTTCCCCACAACAAATTGGCGACTCCACTGGGGAGGAAATTTGTTTTAGTCATTTTGTTTGTGTTTACATCATTTGTTTACCTCATAGACTCAACAGCAACAATTGAACTGCTTTGCAAAGTAGAATGTTGCTGCTTTGATCCTTCACTGGGTTTTTGTCTATGATCTCAACAATGGACTCACAAATGACTTGATGATCCTTTGTGATAGTCTTTAGTACCCTCTCAAAGCATCCCTCTGTTTATACCTTGCTTGTGTTTCTGATTTGGCCTGAAACAGTTGATTTTTGAGCATTTTATGACCCGGAAACCAAGAGAAATGAGAGTTTCTCCTTTCAGCGCAGACACTGTGAAGGCAGTCTGCATTTCAACGCAGGTCCCGTGAAGGCTACCTGCGCTGAATGTCAAACTGACAGTGTTGTACTTGCGCTGAACCAGTGTGGCCTTGTGCAGCTGGGGTTCCTTGCTGTCTTTTGCCCTGTTTGATCTCTGTTTTTGCAGCCTTTAACCAGCATAGGTACCACCTCTGAAACCCCTTTTCTTTGTTTGAATTCCGCCTCATTTTTGTACAAAAAGATTGTAAGTGTTTTTATGTGTTTGTGGCGTCATTTACAGTTTTCTTTTGCATGAGTAAAGTAATCATCCTATAGCCCTTGATTCAGATATGATTGATTGATTGATTGTGATCTTAGGAGAGAGTTCATTGGTTGTTTGCAGTTTGATTATCATTTGCTTTTGCTTATCGGTTTGAATTTGTCACTTTTAAGTGTCGAAACAAGTATTCCTTTCGAAAAGTCGCAAAGTGATTGTAATATCTTCTACCCTTGCTGATTTTGGAAAAAGTAAACTTGTTTATTTTTCAGTCATTTAAAAGCAAATTCAAAGTTGTACAAAAAGCTTTCTTTGTAAGCATTTATACTAAGAAAGTGGAAAACAAACACCTGCATTGTGCATTTGCATTTTGATAAGTTTGCATGTTTGATTTAGGAAGAGTGCATTAGAGTGTGCTGATTTCTCTTTGAGAAAAGATAGTCGCTCTCTTTTCCCTTAGTAGCTAGGATTTTCAAAGTTGAAAGATTATAAAGCTTACTTATCATCTTAGGCTGCATTTAGGAATTTGTACCATACATCTCGTGGTGATCCTGAAAGAAAAACTTTAAAAATATCAACTTAAAATAAACTGAATGAACCTAACAACGCTTTGCAACATAACGCACAACATAGAGGTCTAGGCTAGAGACGTGTTCCGGCGTCGTTAAGCCTAGTGACTGTCGATCTCGTGGAAGGTGGGTGATTCCTCCTGAGGGACGATAGCACTAGTACGGATTTGTGCTCCCACGTACCGTCGCGTATATATTGGGAGACCCCTATAGGCATATATCCTTTATCCTTAGGAAGCCGTGTCGGCCGCCCTACTGATCGCAATGCAGTGAACACAGCATTCACGAAGATCGACCACCCGTATCGTAAAAAGTATTCTGTGGTTTTGCGAAAAGTTTGGCACACCCTCTGCCTAGATCTCCAGAGAAGTTTCTTTTGGCTTTTTTTAGACTCTATAACAGAAAACTTCCATCCGAGCATTTGTCACTTCGGGCTCGTTAAAACATCGAAGGAGACTAGAGTCATCTTTAGCTTTTTCTCGACTCTTTAAAACTGAAAAAGCAAGTTGTGTCGAAAGCGTCGTTAACAATTTATTTTAAACGGAACAATCACCCTTTATTCCTGCGTTGATCTTCGAAGTTAGTCTACCTTCATCACAAAGTTCTTGTAGAATCGCTAAGAAATCTTTTGGATAGACTAAATATGTCTGAACAACCGTCGACATCCAGGACTGTGTCATCCGACACGGCAGCGGCAGAGCCTCCTGCTGCTACTCCAACGATGTTCGCTGGTATTGTTGTAGGGAAAAGTATCCAATACGGAATGACCCTATCCCACTCTAAGGGTGATAGTACCTCAGCAACAACCGAAGCAAAGCTATCTAAGATTTCTTCTTTATGAAAGTAAAACAGGGGAGAAAGGGATCCACTAACCGATGTCTTTTGCTAATGATTGATCCAATCTTCTCTCCTTGCTGCTTGCTCCCAGCTCCTTGCTCTTTCACTGGCCCAGCTACACAAAGATCCTGCAAAAAGGCAAGAGAGGGAAACTACAAGAAGCATACATTCATAATTGATTCAAGGATTAGAATAAATCAAATACACAAGTATAACAATACACCATTGAGACACATGCATATAGAAGAACCTCAAATGCTTTATTAATGGAAGAAGTAAAGTTCAAGGAGTGTTACAACCATAAGAGGCCCAATCCAGCAACACCTCCCAGCAGAAAGAAATCTCCTCTTCACCTCCTTCAAAGCAATCACCCAATAGCTCTAAACTCAAACCAACAGCACTTCCTTACATTCACAAAATTCCAGCCTCCCTAGACCTCATGAGAGAGCTCTATATATAGGAGTTTTGGAGAAAGGATGAGTCAGCTTGAGGCTGGCTTCAAGCTGACTAGTGTCCTCTCTCACTTCAGTTATACTTCAGTTCTTGAGTCCACTTGGAGATTTTTGCTTCCACTTGGAGTTTAAGAACCTCTTACTCATCACTAGGCGAATTCCCTGATCCAAGTGTCATTTTGGAAGCTTCCTAGGCATTGACACCTTGAGGAATGACTGTGCCACTTGTCCAATCTCGCTCAGCACAGGTAGCCTTTGTTGGATTTGACATTCAATGCAGGTACAGAGAGGGGCAGTTGACATTCAGCGCAGATGCTCAGTGGAGCAGTTGACATGATCCAGAAATTGCTTGTTTTTTAGTGTTTTCAGGTGGAGAACTGATATTCAGTGCTGTGGTTTGCTGACCTTGTTCCTCTAGGGGTAGGAACAACATGTTTAGGGACTTTGGATCCCTTAGATTATGGACATTTCATGCTTCATGCTGCAAGGCACAAAAATGTCTATAACAGTTGCCCCCTAAAGTATGAGGTCGTTTATCGGGTGAAATGCTTTATCAGGAGGATCCGAAGTTCATCCAATCGCTGAGAGGTGACCTGTAATAAGATACAATACAATACATTATTTTTCATTCTGCTTTCATGATCTAGCTGAGGCGGGCATTCCCATGCTCAGATTTATAAATTCATTTTGGTACATAGAACAGACGATCGTCTGATGGTAGACTGATAATTCTCTGCTGAAATTATCATCCTTTGAGTAGGATGATCATCTGCTGCAATGATGTACATGACAAATGTCTTTATATTTCCTGAATATATATCGCAGCCTGGATGGATGAAACTATATCCGGGGTCTTCAAACTCGTTCGATCTTCACTCTAAGTACAAGTCGATCCATGTGAGAATTGCGCTGAAGTCAAACATGGAAAGACATCGCTTGATTACCGGTCAATGATGTAAACCGTTAACAAGCGCGAGAGGAATCACCGATAATGATAATGATCCTCAAGGTACTGCAGTACAATTCACGTGGTGTGAATAAAAGACTTGGTGTCGAACACCACGCAAAATCTTCTGGTCGAAGGTCATTGATGTATACCTGTCGCCGGAAGTGAGAAACTTGCCATTGAGGCATGCAAGCTTCAAAGTACTGAGGGGGTTGTTCCTAGATCAACTTCTTGGATAATGAGCTGAATTCGACAAGAAGCGATCTGTCAAAGGAGGGCCTTAATGAATCCCACATCAGTGACACGGAACGGAGCTAATGATTTTAGTGGAGGTGAATACAATCTGTGACATATGATTCAGGGTGGCGATCATGGATGGATGAAGGATAATGTATGGCAGTGGATGGGACACGGTTGACTCTTTCTAAACGACATCTCTTGAACATATAACGACACTGATGCGATGGATCGGTAGCATTACCCCAAATTTGGATGGTTTGGCGAACACCATGGTGATGAGACCAGTGAATGAAACAACCCAACCCGATGTGGTACGGAGGAAAAGTGTCATGTTCAAGAGCGACTTGCTACCATTAAAGCTTTGAGGTTCTCCCAATTTTTCCCCAGTCATTTCTGACCAGTACCTCTTTATTTTTGTCAAGCTTGAGGAGGATAACATATGCTTGTTCTATAACCTGCCCTTCGGGCAAGCCCATCGCTATATTTTAACGAGCCTAGCGATAGGGAAACTCGTTCTCGTCTAAAGACAAGTTTGTCGCTATTTAATCATTTTAACGAGTCTAACGACAAGGAAAACTCGGTCCTTTTCATTTTTAGAGAGTCTGAAAAGGTACAGAAAGTTAACTCCAAAATTCCTTTTTCGTCATCTAATCCCTTAAGTCTGAAAAAGTATAAAACAATACAGAAGGGATGAGTTTTCGGTACTTTTAACGAGCCGAACAAAACAAGCGCTCGATCTTTTTGTGCAATAATCCCTCAGGTCCAAAAAGATTAAAATCTAGAGGAGGGATAGCTCTTCCGGTCGTTTAACGAGCTGGAAGGCCAAAACTCGGCAAACTTTTCATATTTTACGAGTCAGATGAAAAGAGCTCAAAGAAGACTCGTCTTTTGAGGAACGAGTGATAAACAGGGATAGCAGCAGATTCCAGGTACAGGTTGGAATTTTCCAATCACGGCAGTGTCACAAGGATGGCTAGGTGAAATCACTCTTCGCAGCTGTTCCTCAAAATGGGTAAACAATCATATGGAGGTGAACGATCGGCCAAATGACGGTGGAGGTGACAGGTGCAAACACGACCAAGGCTTTTTATGGCTGATGAATTTACGATCACAATGGTTATTTACCAGAAATAGGTTCATTTTTTATTTAAAAATGAGCTTAAACTCTGGGGGAAACATTGCTCACTGCTTTTATTTATTTTTTAACGAGCATGAAGACCGCGTTAAAACTGCTCGGATCTTGCGTTTATTTTTTAACGAGCATGAACTTTATGCTAAAACTACTCGATTATACCAGTCATAAGATAAGAAATGTCTCCTGTGAGATCTCTATTTTTTAAGGAGTTTCATCTTCACTAAGCTTTACTCCATCTCATCCTTTCTTTATGCAAGTTCGGAAACGACCAATCCAAAAAACAGATAAATAACCGCTCTTTGCTTGCACTCCAAAAGGTTTGCATGCCCCCAGGTATAAAATACAATTTCAAGGTTGCCCCTACTTATCCGATAAAACATTTGTTTTAAAGGGTGAGGCTTACCTCTTTCTGGTTACCCAAAGATTGTCTCGTTAATCTTTCAAACAAAACACTTCCTCGGCAATGCCTATCGAAATAGACAAGGGTGAATGATTGTTGTCAAACACGTAACTTTGACAAAAGAATCCTATTCTAGAACAACCCCTCTTCCAAATCCAGACGGGGTACGGACTAGTCATATTCTTTCGCGGAAATTCTACCTTATACCTAGGGTTTCTTCTGCCCGAAGCAGACCAGGATGCATGCCCCCTGGGTTCCAGTCCCATCTTTCCAAATCACTAGCATTCATCGGGAAGGAGGACTGGGGGTGGAGACATTTCTTGATTGAATAGACCATTCAGGGTTGGTATTTGACTATTTTCAATGCGTGATCCCGGAAATGAAAGTTGGTCTACGAGCTTGACCACTCTTCCTTCGTGTGGAAAACACATTACTCTAAAGAGTGAGGAGACTATTGCCCCCATGCAATATATATAGTCTCGTCCAAGGAGTAGGTTATAATCCAAGGGTCCTTGAACGACCATCACGTTCATTTGAACGGTCTTCCCTTTCAATGTAACAGGCACATTGGGGAGGATCCCTAATGGTCGACTGGTTCCTTTATCAAAACCCGAGAGATTTCTTATCTCAGGCAAAAGCGCCGGGGAACCCAGTGCTTTCCAAGCAATAGAGGAAAGGATACTCACAGATGCCCCTTCATCAATGATAGTGCCAGCCATTATCATTCTGTATATTTGGACAATGATTCTGAATGGTATACCGGCTGGCAACCGGGGTCTGCCTAGTTGGTTCCAATCAAAGGATACAACCAGGTTGCTTGGTGGTGGGACCGAATATACGGCCGGATATGACCCTGACGATGTTCCTTCCTGCGATAAAGGAATGGGCGCATTGCCCTGATGCTCATCAGAGTCTGTGTTGATGAAAAGAATCTGGATGGTGTCATCCTTATTCTCTTCAGTGAGGGTGTCATTTGAAGATGAATCTTCAATGACGGTGTCATCTGAAGATGAAACTTCTGAAGGGAGAACCGGGTCAACTGCCGTTTCGACCTTTGGACTTTCGTCCGGTCTGGATTCAGTAGGTTCATTTTCAGTGACTGACGCTTCAGCCGACCACTTGAGCGGGCTAGCTGTATTTTCAACCAACGAAGGACTTGGCACGAGTTTTTTGTATCCAGGAGGAAGTCTCAACGGTGAAACCGGACGATCTTCCAAAACTCTTTTCGCTTCGTCTAAGAAGGGACAACGGTGGATGGCGTGATCGCCTTCACACAATCTGCAGGGAGATCTTACTCCCCCTCTTTGTCTTGAACCTTCACTTTCGCTGGTTGACGGTAAGCATTCAACATGGCTATCAGAGGTTGATGCTCCCGAATTGTGCAAACGAGGGGACCAGTCCCTTAGTATCCGGGGAATACAGGGACAATCTCTATGGAAGTGGTCTCCTCTACATATGACACATGGCGATTTAGGCCCGGTCTGTGCTGTGTGTGGATTTTTGTCAGATGTCTTTTGCTTGCCCCCAGTCGCCTTAGGCTCCTTCTTCTTCTTCTCTCTCTTCTTCTTTTCCTTCTTCTCCATGGGAGCTTGGCTTTTGCCGGCTCTACCTTGCGAAGATGAAGGATTGGAGGAAGAGTTATAGGAAGTAGAAGGCTGGTGGGCAGCTCTAGACTGATCTAACTGTTGACTCGACTGTTCAGGAACCATGGTGTTCTGAACTACATTGGTTGAGAATAGCCAAATTGGCAGGCCAATTGTCAGTCCTGGAAGCGACAATGTGGCCATGTGGGGCGCACCAACTTCTCCCCAAGAGGAGAAAGGACTAGGATTTCCATCATGGGGAATTCCTTGGTTGGGGCGTTCCATGTTCTCAACCTACAGATCAACGCAGGAATAGGAGGTGATTATGTTCCGTTTAAAATAAATTTTATAACGACGCTTTAGACACAACTTGCTTTTTCACTTTTTAAGAGTCGAGAAAAAGCTAAAGATGACTCTAGTCTCCTTCGATGTTTTAACGAGCCCGAAGTGACAAATGCTCGGTTGGACTTTTTCAGTTATAGAGTTTGAAAAAGGCCAAAAGAAACTGCTCTGGAGATCTAGGCAGAGGGTGTGCCAAACCTTTTGCGAAACCACAGAATACGTTTTACGGTACGGGTGGTCGATCTTCGTGAATGTTGTGTTCACTGCATCGCGATCAGTAGGGCGGCCGACACGGCTTCCTAAAGATAAAGGCTTTGTTCCTATAGGGGTCTCCCAATATATACGCGACGGTACGTGGGAGCACAAGTCTGTATTGATACTTATCGCTTCACCGTGGAGGAATCACCCAACCACTCAACGCTAAGATATCACGTTTAACGACGCCGGAACACGTCTCTAGCTTAGACCTCTATGTGTTTGCATTATGTTTCAAAGCGTTGTTATGTAAATTCAATTCATTTTAAGTTGATCTTGTTTAGCAGTTTGCCTTTATGGATCACCACGAGATGTATATACAACTTCCTAAATGCAGTCTAAGATGATAAGCAAGCTTTTCAATCTTTCAACTTTGAAAATCTTAACTACTGAGGGAAAAGAAAGACATCATCTTTTCACACAGATCATAGAACACACACTAATGCACTTTTCCCTAAATCAACATGCAAGCTGTCAAAATGCACATGCACAATGTAGGTATTTCTTTTCTCTTTCTTAATGTTGATGTATTACAAAAAGAAAGTTGTTGTATAATTTTGAATTCAATTTCAAGTGAAAGCAAACAAGCTTGTCCAAAATCAAAAGACACCTTAAGATTTACTTGTTTCGACACTAGAAATATATAAATTCAAACCATATGACGAAAGCAAAATCTCAATCAGCTATGAACAGCAAACAAACTAACTCTTAAGATCACTACGACACTTATCACAGTTCTAGATCTAAGAGGCCACAGCAAGACTAGTTCGCTTTTCGTTATGGGAAACTGTAAATGATGTAAGAAATACACAAAGAACAAACACAGTTTCTTTATACAACCGAGGTGGAATAGTGGCAAGGAAAGTTGGTTTCAGATAGGTACATTGACTGGTAACAGGCTGCAAAAACAAGGGTGAAAACAGGGCAAGAAACAGCAGGGAACCCCAGTAGCACAAGGCAAGACTGGTTCAGCGCAGGTAGTACACTGTCAGTTTGACATTCAGCGCAGGTAGCCCCTTCGGGAACTGCACTGAAATGCAGACTGCCTTCACAGTGCCTGCACTGAAGAACGAAGCTTTCGTTTCTCTTGGTTTCCGGGTCACAGATTACTCAAAAATTCACAGTTTTTGGCCAAATCAGAAGCTATCAGTCAAGTACACACTAAAGGGTAATTAGGAGGATGAAAATCTATCACTAAGAGCTGTTCAGAGTCCTTGTGGATCAGCTCTTCAAATCATAAACATGCCCAGAAACTGAGCTAGAGTAGCTTCCCTCTACTTTGCATTTGAAAGATCCAAATGCAGTTCGATTCGGTACTCCCTGTGTTTATGAAATGAATAGCAAAAACACAAACAACCAACAAGATACGATCCCCAGCGGAGTCGCCAATTTGTTGTAGGGAAAAGTATCTAATACGGAATGACCCTATCCCACTCTAAGGGTGATAGTACCTCAGCAACAACCGAAGCAAAGCTATCTAAGATTTCTTCTTTATGAAAGTAAAACAAGGGAGAAAGGGATCCACTAACTGATGTCTTTCGCTAATGATTGATCCAATCTTCTCTCCTTGCTGCTTGCTCCCAGCTCCTTGCTCTTTCACTGGCCCAGCTACACAAAGATCCTGCAAAAAGGCAAGAGAGGGAAACTACAAGAAGCATACATTCATAATTGATTCAAGGATTAGAATAAATCAAATACACAAGTATAACAATACACCATTGAGACACATGCATATAGAAGAACCTCAAATGCTTTATTAATGGAAGAAGTAAAGTTCAAGGAGTGTTACAACCATAAGAGGCCCAATCCAGCAACACCTCCCAGCAGAAAGAAATCTCCTCTTCACCTCCTTCAAAGCAATCACCCAATAGCTCTAAACTCAAACCAACAGCACTTCCTTACATTCACAAAATTCCAGCCTCCCTAGACCTCATGAGAGAGCTCTATATATAGGAGTTTTGGAGAAAGGATGAGTCAGCTTGAGGCTGGCTTCAAGCTGACTAGTGTCCTCTCTCACTTCAGTTATACTTCAGTTCTTGAGTCCACTTGGAGATTCTTGCTTCCACTTGGAGTTTAAGAACCTCTTACTCATCACTAGGCGAATTCCCTGATCCAAGTGTCATTTTGGAAGCTTCCTGGGCATTGACACCTTGAGTAATGACTGTGCCACTTGTCCAATCTCACTCAGCGCAGGTAACCTTTGTTGGATTTGACATTCAACGTAGGTACAGAGAGGGGCAGTTGACATTCAGCGCAGATGCTCAGTGGAGCAGTTGACATGATCCAGAAATTGCTTGTTTTTGAGTGTTTTCAGGTGGAGAACTGATATTCAGTGTTGTGGTTTGCTGACCTTGTTCTTCTAGGGGTAGGAACAACATGTTTAGGGACTTTGGATCCCTTAGATTATGGACATTTCATGCTTCATGCTGCAAGGCACAAAAATGTCTATAACAGGTATACCATCTGTCCCGGCAAATTGTCAACAACAAGCTGGAGTCCAATCAGAGACTGTTTCGACGACATGGTTAGTTCCTATTTCTTCATCCGGATTATCATCTGGTATTTCTTATGTTGAAACTCAACAACTTGATCCAATGTGTCTTCAAAGGCCAATCTACCCTTTAAGCACTGGATTGCCACCATATGGAGGGCAGTATGCCTTTTCATTGTTCCCCCCCAGAGAACAACCATATGGGAGTTTACAACAAAGTTCAGGTCAAACTGGAATTACATCCAGCGGATGGGTACCAATACTGCCTCAGCAACCAAGGGTTGCATATTCAATGCAACCAGTCCACCCTGTGTCGAATGATGCCACTATACCTGGTATGTTGATTGCGTCGCAAGTACAAGTGCTACCTGTTGTATGTCAACCCCAAGTTTCTCAGGTTGCCATACAACAGCCTCTTGTCTCGACAACTCAATCACAACCTCCGGTTAGTGCCTCCTTATCTGGAGCGACTCAGGCTCAAACAAGTACTATGAATCCTCATCTTGGTCAATCATCCAGTATTGGACAACAGCAAATGGTCCAACAACCGGAACTGGTTCAAACTCAACAACCGAAATTCCAGCAATCATATCAAGGACCCGAGCAACAAGTCTTTGTAAGTAATGGGCAACCGTATAATAACGGTTATGCCCATCAAACTTGTCAAAGTTGCCAGCATCAAATACATTATGCTGGTATGCAAAGACCCACTGCTCAGACGATTCCATCTTATCCTGGGTATGCTCCGCCTAACCTGAATCAACAGTTGCCCTTTGTAGCAACTCTAGAATTACCAGATCTAAACTGGCTGACGAATGATCCAATTGCTTATGCCCCTTGGTGGCCAGCGATTCCGCATAAACTCCCATCGGACATTCCTAAATTCAATGGAAATCCAGGTGAAGACCCATCGAATCACGTCATGACTTTTCATCTGTGGTGTTCGTCGAACACCCTGAACGATGATTCGATAAGGCTTCGCCTTTTTCAAAGGACATTGACGGGTCCAGTGGCTAAATGGTATATTGAATTGCCTAGAGCCTCTTTCGACAATTTCAGTTCCCTAGCCACGACTTTCTTAACCCATTTTCAATTACCGATAAGGTATGAAACTGGAACGGAAATCTTAACCAACTTCAAGCAGACGACGACCACACATATATCCGATCATATACATGAGTGGCGTCGTCGTCGCAGGATGGTAAAGACTTACGTTCCAGATCAGTTGTTAGCTGAATGGTTTATAAAGTCGTTACTTCCTGCCATAACGGAAGATGTGGCCAAGGGGGGAGTCATAACGGAGGAGCAAGTTATTGCTCGTGCACAATATCTAGACTTAGTATATACTCAGTCCGGCACGCTCTATGATAAAATACCTGACGCCCCTAGACCGGAATTTTCAATTCCTCCTCCTCCTAAATCAAATAGTGACTCTCATGCCGGCGATGGCGTGATTGGCGCAACAGACATGAAATCGACAAAGGCTATATCTAAAAAGGCCCGTATGATTTCCGATCAAAATGCAAATGAGGAACTTCTTGCCTCGGAAGTAAGTTCCGTGTCGGACGACAAGGGCAAACGACTGAAGCAACCAGGGGGCAAGAAGAAAAAGAAAGGAAGAAAAAGGAAACCCCCTATGGGGTGTCATATATGCGATGAGGATCATTGGACAGTAGATTGTCCATACAAAGCTGAGCTTAAAAGATTCTTTAAGAGTTCGAAAACCTCAGTTGTGTTGACTGATCCGTTTCCAAGCCCGAGAATCGAACTGGTTGCTAATCAAAATGCTTCTCGATCCCAAGTGCTTATGTTGTCTGTATCAAAGCAGCAAAATGATGCTTTGACGAGGAATAAGGATTATAGGAATCCAAAGCTGTCGAACAACAAGGCTAATGAACAACCTAGTAGTTCGACAACAACTTTGACCGAAGTTGTGCCACCCATCGTCCCTGAGCCAATGATAAAGTCGCAAAAGGGAGCAGTACACAAATCGACATTTAATCCTTGTGCGAAAATAGCACAGATAGAGGACCTGGCCCAATCGTCGTCCGTTATGTCGACACTTGAGGTACCGCAAAATTGCTTCTCCCAAGAGCAAGCTTTATTATCAGCAATAGGTGGAATTGACCCAATGGATTCCAATCTTGTGGCCTTTGATCATAAAGGATATGACCCTCAGTTACCAGCTCAACTAGCTTTCCTTATTCAAGTGAAAGCCCTCAACAAAACTGTTCATCGAACAATTATTAATGAGGGGGCATCTACATGCATTATGTCGATGAGTTGCTGGAAAACTTTAGGATCTCCAACATTGTCGAGGTCTGCGACGACGTTAAAAGCATTCGACGGAAGGACATATACCCCATATGGTATACTAAATAACTTGAAAGTTGAACTAGAGGGAAAAACGGTAGAAATAGATGTTGAAGTCATCGATGGGAATCTTGATTACAACATCCTACTAGGAAGACCATGGATATATGCCATGGCAGCTGTTGTGTCGACCTATTTTAGGAAGATTGCATTTCCCTTCCAAGGAGGAATTACAATCGTTGACCAGCAAAATTTTCTCCCCAATAGTTCGAAAGTTACGGGAAGCATTCCAATGATCCATAGAAGGAATCATTCGCTCCAAAATATTGGAGTAGGTCTCCTAAAAGACCCTGCCTTAATGGGTACTTTTGCCCTACCGCCTCCGAGTAATCTGGCGGAAGTGGCCACAGTGGAATATGAAACCTTCTACATCTAATGGATTTGGACGCCGAGGACGGTTCTTATCTTGTGTCAACCTCATTAAAAAATGAAACAAATCCCCTTTCTCAAAGGTAAACCTTCATTCCAACCACTGAGTTGAATGCAATGAAGCTTGGGGGGCATGCACCTCGATTTGCGTTATTATGCTGGGGGCATGCAAACTTATCATCGAGCAGTTTTACCGCGGAATTTATGCTCATTAAAAAATAGAAAAGCGAGATCCGAGTAGTTTTAGCACATAGTTCATGCTCGTTAAAAAATAAACATAAGATTGAGCAGTGTTTTGGCGCATTCAAGCTCGTTAAAAAATGAACCCATCCCGGTAAATAACCATTGAGTATGTAACCTGATCAACCATAAAAGCCTTGGTCGTGTTTGTGCACCGTCACCTCCACTTTTCATTTGGCCGATCGTTTACCTCCATATGATTGTTTACCCATTTTGAGGAACAGTTGCGAAGAGTGATTTCACCTAGCCATCCTTGTGACACTGCCGTGATTGGAAAATTCCAACCTGTACCTGGAATCTGCTGCTAACCCTGTTCATCACTCATTCCTCGAAAGACGAGTCTTCTTTAAGCTCTTTTCTATTGACTCGTAAAATATGAAAAGATTGCCGAGTTTTGGCCTTCCAGCTCGTTAAACAACCGGAAGAGCTATCCCTCCTCTAGATTTTAATCTTTTTTGGACCTGAGGGATTATTGCACAAAAAGATCGAGCGCTTGTTTTATTCGGCTCATTAAGACTATCGAAAACTCATCCCTTCTGTATTGTTTTATACTTTTTCGGACTTAAGGGATTAGATGACGAAAAAGGAATTTTGGAGTTAACTTTATGTACCTTTTCAGACTCTCTAAAAATGAAAAGGACCGATTTTTCCTTGTCGTTAGACTCGTTAAAATCACTAAATAGCGACAAACTCATCTTTAGACGAGAACGAGTTTCACTATCGCTAGGCTTGTTAAAACATAGCGATGGGCTTGCCTGAAGGGCAGGTTATAGAACAAGCATATGTTATCCTCCTCAAGCTTGACAAAAATAAAAAGGTACTGGTCAGAAATGACTGGGGAAAAATTTGGAAAAAATCGAGAAAGCTTTGATGGTAGCAGGTCGCTCTTGAACATGACACTTTTCCTCCGTACCACAATCGGGCTAGGTTGTTTCATTCACCAGTCACATCACCATGGTCTCGCCATACCATCCATACTTGGGGTAATGCTACCAATCCATCGCATCAGTGTCGCCATATGTTCAAGAGAAGTCGTTCAGAAAGAGTCAACCGGGTCCCATCCACTACCATACATTATCCTTCATCCATTCATGACCGCCACCCTGAATCATATGTCAGAGATCGTTTTCACCTCCATTAAAATCATTAGCTTTGTTCCGTGTCACTGATGTGGGATTCATTAAGGCCCTCCTTTGACGGATCGCTTCTTGTCGACATCAGCTCATTATCCAAGAAGTTGATCTAGGAACAACCCCTTCAGTACTTTGAAGCTTTCATGTCTCAATGGCAAGTTTCTCACTTCTGGCGACGGGTATACGTCAATGACCTTCGACCAGAAGATTTTGCGTGGTGTTCGACGCCAAGTCCTTTATTCACACCACGTGAATTGTACTGCCGTACCTTGAGGGTCATTATCATTATCGGTGATTCCTCTCGCACTTGTTAACGGTTTACATCATTGACCGGTAATCAAGCAATGTCTTTCCATGTTCGACTTCAGCGCAATTCTCACATGGATCGACTTGTACTTAGAGTGAAGATCGAACGAGTTTGAAGACCCCGGATCTAGTTTCATCCATCCGGGCTGCGATATATATTCAGGAAAAATAAAGACATTTGACATGTACATCATTGCAGCAGATGATCATCCTACTCAAAGGATGATAGTTTCGCCAGAATTATCAGTCTACCATCAGACGATCGTCTGTTCTATGTACCAAAATGTATTTATAAAGCTGAGCATGGGAATGCCCGCCTCAGCTAGATCATGAAAGCAGTATGAATCATAATGTATTGCATTGTATCTTATTACAGGTCTCCTCCCAGCAAATGGATGAACTTCAGACTCTCCTGGATAAAGCATTTCACCCGATAAGCGGCCTCATACTTTAGGGGGCAACTGTTATAGACATTTTTGTGCCTTGCATCACTGAGCATGAAATTTCAATAATCAAGGGATCCAAAGTCCCTAAATATGTTGTTCCTACCCCTAGAGGAACAAGGCCAGCAAACCACAGCAGTTCACAAAAGTTCTCCACCTGAAAACACTCAAAAACAGGCCAATTCTGGATCATGTCAACTGCTCCACTGAGCATCTGCGCTTAATGTCAACTGCTCCACTATCTACCTGCATTGAATGTCAACTGCAAAGAAGACTACCTGCGCTGAGCGTAATTGGACAAGTGGCAGACTCATTTCTCAAGGTGTCAATGCCCAGGAAGCTTCCAAAATGACACTTGGGTCAGGGAATTCGACTGGTGATGAGTAAGAGGTTCCAAATCTCCAAGTGGAAGAAAGAACCTCCAAGTGGACTCAAGAACTGAAGTGGGAGAGGACACTAGTCACTTCTCAAGCTGACTCATCCTCTCTCCAAAACTCCTATATATAGATCTCTCTCCATGAGGTCAAACAGGCTGGAATATTGTAATTGCAAAGAATTGTTGTTGGTTTGTGGTTGGATCATTGGGTGTTTATGCTTTGAAAGGGGTTGAAGAAGGAATTCCATTCTGCTGGGAAGGAGATGCTGGGTTGGAACCCTATGGGTTGTATCTCTTCCTGAACCTTGTTTATCAATCAATAAAGCTTCTTGGTTCTTTCCTATATGCTGGTGTTTATTGTATGATTTGCATTAGTGTATTTGATTTACTTCTAATCCTGAATCATTTATGAATATGTATATTTGCCTTTGTGTTGTGTCCTTCTCTCGTTGCAAGTAGCTGTTCTCTTGTCACAGGTAGCTGTTCTCTTGTGATCTCGTGAGGAGGCGAGTAGCTGTGGACACCCAAAGAGGAGAGGATCTAGATCGAGGGACAACCAGAAGATAACGGTAAGTCTACCAATCTCCTCTCTTTCATATTTCATAAAGGAAGAAACCGAAGTAGCTGTATTCGTTTGTTGCTAAGGTACTGTCACACCTTGGGTGGATAGGATCGTCCTGCATAGGCATTTTTCCCCACAACACCAACTGCATAATGCGCAATCACAAGCAACAGTGAGGCCTTATTTCTAGTTGCAACTATGCACTGTGCATTCTAAGCCCCTCTCCCAATAGAAACTGCACATTGTGCAGATCCAATCCAAAATCAAGCTCCCTTGCAAACAAGAACTACACAATACTCTTTCAAAATCTATGAAATTTGCATATCTAGTGCTCAACCTGCCCCTCTTGTGCCCAACATTGTGCAATCCCTTTTCTCAGTGATTGTTTTCTGCTTGTAAATTGATTGTTTAAGTGATCTCTTGTAGAACTAACTATATCGCCATGAGTGCATCTTGTTCAACAAGTATTGCACATCCATGATACATTATCCTTTCATCATCAAACAAAACCATGCCTCTAAAGAAAGGATCATCAAATTATTTCACAAAAAGCAGTACTGAAGAGGCCATTACCAGTAACTTGACAAGAGTTCCTATCTTATCAAAGACACAATGCTTTATTGAAAAGGATTCTACTGTCACATTGTTAGGTCCCTATAATACTAATGTATTCCCCCATTATTATTTCCATTGTAGCCCTTATTGTTATTTTTGTGCCCATATTTTCCCCATATTGCTATTATTATGCCCCATAGAATCCCACTATTGATATTGTTGTTCCCTCACATTATTATTGTTATGTCATCTCTGATTATATTGTGACCCATTAGACTCCTATATATAGAAAGGAGGTTTTGTCATTTGAATCATCAATAAATTATTCATTTTTGTAATGTAAAGGAGGTTTCCCCCTCAAAGAGGCTAATTTTGAAGTCGATGATATATCTTTTCTTCTATTTTGTGAGATGCTTGCATAACATTTGGTATCAGAGCTTTGGATTCTAGGGTTTCACTGCTTCAAACATGCCATCGTGGCACTTTTTATACCTTTTTTTCTACAAAACTTCAGAAGCTCAAAAAAAACCCATTTGAGGTGAAATCGTGATGAACGTCTTGACCTAATTTTAGACCTTTATGTGCTATATTGTCGAAGATACAAGCTGAGGAAGTTAGGGTTTTTGCAGGCTTTAGAATTCCATCTCAAACAAGTGACCTTGGGAAAATCACCATAACTTTCTCTCTGAGCATCAAAATTGAATTTCGCAAAAAGTGACAGAAAGAGAATAGAATTTTGTTTTTTGGATATTGTTTTTAGGGTCAAAGGTTGAAATAGTACACGTGGCACTTCGTACAAGTTTTCTCTACTAAACCAGTCTATAATCAGGTCATCATGGGAGATTGGGAATAACTTTTTCTTGGAGAATCCAATCGCGATCAAACTTGTGCGGTTGGAAAGAAGACTGAGAGGGCTAACATATGATGAAATTTTAGACCTTGGAGATCTGAATTTACAGAGATACATCAGATTCAATATCGAGATCCTACAAAAAAAGACAAAAACAACGACAACAACAACAACTAAAACAACAACAACAACAACAAAAACAAAATAACAAAAAAACAGAAAACAAAACAAAACAAAAAGTGTGTAGTTTTTTAAAATTTGCATAAGTTTTGTTTAAGAAAGTAGTTAAGTGAATCAAAGGGAATTGTGAAGCATAATTATCATTAATTGATGACCCAAAGAAATAAAATGGAAACACCTAGTAATCAACCTGGTATCTCTACTATGACACATGAAGAAGAGGAAGAAATGCAACATGATATATCAAAATTACGAGACCAAGTGCAAAAATTTTCACTCTCACAAAAAGTAATTGAAGCTAAGTTGGATGGTTTAAATAATGGAATAAAAGCTAAGATGGATGGCATGGAAGCAAAGCTTAAAGGAAACATGGAAGATTTGAAGATAGATTTAACAAAGTTGCTACAAAAAATGCTTCTTAATGGAAAAAGGGTAGTAAAGGAAACTCATGATGAGAGAAAAAGAAATGTTAAGCATGATTTCATAGACTCTAACGTTGGATTGAAGACCCACCACATTCCAAAGATCGATATGAGGAAGTTTGATGGCAATGACACCGTAACATGGATACTATAGATGGAGCAATATTTCGATCTCCATAATGTGAAAAACACACAAAAGGTATGCATTGCAACTTTATATTTGGAACCCAATTAGTTTCTATGGTATCGATGGCTTTTCTCTCGTAAAAATATTGTCACTTGGTCAATTTTTACAGAGTAAATGATAGCACATTATGATGATACAAATAGCAACACCTTCTTTAGTCAATTGATGAATCTCAAACAAAAGGGTTCAATGGTGGAGCACATTGAGGACTTATAAAAATTGAATATAAGGGTAAATGATATTTCATAGGATCGTAGGATTGATGTGCTCATAGGGACTTTAAAGGATATCATCCAACATGTGGTTCACCTTTGGAAACCTAATTCATTTGAGAAGGAATTTAGGTTGGCAAGAAAAATTGAAAGAAAAATTATGGCCACAAGGAAGCCTACCACTCACAACTATAAAGATGGAAGTGTTGATTCCCCTAGCCTTCCACAACCTACAAGGTTGAAACCACAACTATTGGAAGAAAAATAGCAAAAGGGCTTTGCTATAGTTGTGATAGAAATCCACTAAAGGTCATAAGTGTGCTGAGAATAAATTATTTTACATAGATTGTGAAGAGGAGGAAGAAAAGGAACAAGAAACGTCAAAATAAGAGGATATACACCAGGAACCAACCATAGAGAAACAAGAAATGAATCCGACCATATCTTGAAATGAATTGGTGGTAATTATCACTCCTCAAACTCTTAAGATAGAAGGACATATCAAGAAGAGAAAGGTAATAGTGCTGATTTATTCGGGTAGTACCTAGAATTTGATTCATTATAAGATAGCCAAGGAATTGAATTGATTCCTATATCCAAGACCAAAGTGTCAAGTGATGGTTGCAAATGGAGGAACCATAAATTTCTCTGTAAATTTCCATAATATCAAGCTATCCATGGGAGAATATGTATTCAATAGTCCAATGCTTTCCATTCCAATGGGTGGTGTTGATGTTGTACTATATGTACAATGGCTACAATCTTTGGGTACAACAGCTTTTACATTTCAAGAACTTTTCTTGAAATTATTTTGGGAAGGAAAGGAAGTGTAATTAAGGGGTATCGCAGGGAAATCGAGAAAGATAATAAACTCTAACAACATGATAAATCTTCTAAAGAAATAACAATGGGGCGTAATTACACAATTATGTTCACTAGAGGTTCCCACATTGAAATCATATATTTCTCCATATCTCCTGTTAGCTCTGCTGCATATCTTTGATTTCTGAAGGTCAGAAGTGAGCCTAATATACTTGGTGATGCTTAAAGGAGGCTCGTGGTGGTCATTTTCCCTTCCTTCCCTCACTCTACTTATCCTCCGTTACCTCCATTCCCTCTGTTTTTCTTCTAAAAACCCAACAAAACCCCTTTGGTTTCCAACCCCGAGTGCTAAAGCCAAAACCCCATAAAACCATGCTCATATGACTTTGTGCCCTTATGAAATCATTGCCCGTAACCTTCGCCATTGATTTCCACCCGCTGATCCAACGGCTCCTGTCGCACCCAATAAAGCGACTTGCCCGATTGTCTTTCCACCATCCGATCAACTTCGCCAAGATCGGACGGCCTTCACACATTTCACACCCACAAAGCGATGGGACATTAGCGTGCGATGGAGGGTGGTTTTTCTCTCTCCTCCATCGCTACGTTTCATACACTGAATGGAATCGCACACCCTCACCCTTTTACCGCCTAACGCCCAAAGGCGATGCGATCAATATCGCTTACCGCTTAATCCTCCGTCCCCGCCTGATAACCGCTGCGCGCCTCCGCTGCCTGATCACCGCTGGATCTGCCCGCTTGAGATCCAACGGCCCATGTTCATCCCACTCCTACTTATTCTGATATTCCATGCCAAGCCATCTCCGCCGCCTATTCTCCCGATCCGACGGCTGATATTTCTCCCCCTTCCGAATCATCCACTCGCCATGCAGTCCACGTCCCTTGACCGTTCCGTGTGCCTGAAGGACAAAGGTGACCAGCCTACCAGTACCAGTTGCAGTTGCTCCTCAAAAACCACATTTAACAGACAGTATGGCCAGAGAGAAAAAGGACAGAGCGTGAGCATGTAACTGCATTTAGCAGTTATGGAAATTCATTGATACGAACACTCCAGCTGCCTGAGAGGATAGCAGAGCACCTGAAAAGATGAGATTCATCCACTGAAGCAATCAAACACACTCAGAGACTCCATTAGGCAATTAAATGTAGTTGGTGGTCAATTATGACCCCTCCATACTTAAATTGGCCATGTACCTTTGTAATGGAACTCTATATATACCTAGAAACAATATGTAATCAGCGTTGATGGTTGATATTTTGATGTAAGGTTCAACTTCTGGAGAATGTAACTATTTTGACACTTGCAGCATCTCATCTTCATTTTCAACTAATACAAGCTTCTTTTGCTATCAATTGCTCACTTTCCATTTCTCTTTTGTTCCAAGTTGTGCCTGATATGCTGTATGTTTGAACTCTTGATGCTTAGCATTAGAGTAGTTGTCATCCTTTCTCTGTGTTAAAGACTTGTATGTATCATTGCATAAGTTATTCAGGTTTCTATTCATCTAGTGCCAGAGAGTTGTCATCCTGTCTGTGTATTAGGAGATTATATTTGCAGACTTCTTTACTGGTTGCAGCCGGCCATCACATGGTCTTGTGCATCTGTTGGTGTGGTCATTATTCTCCATATTCACCCAATCCTTAAACTGTGAGTAGTTGGTGGTCTAAAGCCTTGTAGTCTAGGGGTGTTCACGCATGTCTGGAGTGAGACAAAGTAGAAGTGGTTATCTAGCTTGGACAAGCATCATTCCTTCCATTCATCCATTTGCAACAATAAGTTGAATTTATATGTTACTAGGCATCTCCGAGCTACAACCTAGGAGAGTTTCTTGGAATCCTAACATAATTGGCACCGCTACCGAGGAGAGGAGATTGAAGCTCAGCTTCCCTGGGAAAATGACACAGATCCAGCTTTGATGATAGACAAAGCCTGGGCACATTTCTAGTTGTAATCATCTATCTGGCGACTCTACTGGAGGACTGACCTTTGGCGACTCCACATTACAGTTCTGGCTCAGTTCGTGAGGCATACCCGGAGAAATCCTCAAAAATCACCAGCTGACCCAGTACCTGACCCTGAGAATATTGTCAAGCAAAGAAAAACATCACAGAAAGGAGCATCAGGATCAGGTAAGCTTAAACAATCTTATGTATCTCTGCAAAAGAGGCTTGTCATTGAGCATGTTTATTTTGAAGATATAGAGCCTAGCACTTTTAGTGAAGCAACACCCTCAGAGATTCATAAAGCTCCTTGTTCATTAAGTTCCCCTTTAGATCCCAGTCTGGAGGAAACCTCCCACATAGTTCATCATATTCCTTTGTCCCTATCATTCATTTCATAGCTCCCTACCTTTCAAATTTCCAGTATCCATTCACCTACCCCAGTCATGGCAGGCCCACAAGCTCCTACTAAGATGGAAAGAATCATAGCTGCAAGGTATGGACCTCTCGTCCTGCCTGTTCCTTTAAATTCTATACCTGCAGGAGAATATCATAAATACATGCCTAAATTCACTAGTACAGAGGGAGTAATAGCTGAAGAGCACCTTGAATCCTTTTATAGTTATGTTGATAACCTTGACATCAATGAAGATGATGTATGGATGAGAGTGTTTGTCCAGAGCCTTGATGGAGAGGCTAGAAAGTGGTTCAGAGATTTGACCCCTAGGTCCATAGCAGACATTGAAGCATTAGATGATGTGTTTTTAAAGCATTGGGGAGATAATAAATACCTGCTATACTACCATACTGAGTTTCGAAACCTCAAGAGAGAGAATGGGGAATCATTGTCTGATTTTAATAAGAGGTTTAATCGTATGTATAGCAAGATACCAGCTGAGGTAAATCCTACCCCCACTTCTGCAAAACTCACTTATGCTAATGCATTTGAATCTGACTTTTTCCCGTTGTTGAGAGAAAGAAGATGTGCCATGCTGGCCGAAATGTAGGATGCAGCCCTAGAGGTAGAATCTAATATCACGGATGTAGATAACTCAAGGGTCGCACGGAAAAAAGGAGGCCAAGAGGTGAAGCTTCCACCTCTTCTTCATGTTCAGAGCCCAAATTAGATAAAATGACTAAGATGATAGAGTCATTGGCTGCTGAGATATCCAAGCTGAAGGTTGAGCAGAGTTCTGGGAAGGCAAGGTTGTCTAATTCATTTGCCCCTAGAAATCCAAACTCCTTCAGAAGAGAAAATGATCAACTGAAGATCATTTAGAGAGGAAAGGAGACCAGTGAAGAACAGAGATTTAAGGCTCCTTTTCAGAATGTAGTCATGGAGGATGAACAGTTCAATGAAGAGGATGAGATTCATTGCATGGAAGACAAGGGCAGTGCTGCCTTTTTGGCATTGGCAGCCTATGAAGGATCATTACTCCAGGAACAGACTAGTCAGGAGTGGGATAGAGAAGCCATTTTGCAGACTGATGAACAACAAAGGTATAATTTGAGGTCAAGAATGAGTAATGTCAAGGAGATTCCTGCCCAAAGAGCAGTTGTCCCCACAGAGAAGTAGGCCAGCAAACAGAGAAAGCCAACAGCTAAACAAGTCATCCCCAAAGCTCCAACTCAAGAGGTAAGAGGTCCTGACAAGTTCCCTTCCCCTTTCAGTTTTGAATCAAAAGTCCAGAAGTTAAAAATATATGTGCCTCTAATAGAACTTGCAAAGAGTGAGGTATTTAGAAAGCCTATCCTTGATGCCCTTGAGCTAAAAGCCTCACAAGCCTCCCATGACTATGTAAATTTGCAAGATGATAAGCCTGCAGTTGTGCTTAGCCCAATGACTGAACCCTCTAATAATAGCTCCCCATCATTCTATGTCTCCTTGACCATTCATGACAAAACCCTCCATAACTACCTACTGGACACCGGTGCCAGCCATAATCTGATGCCCAAAGCTGTCATGGAAGAGTTAGGCCTTGACATTACCAGACCTTATCATGATTTGTTCTCCTTTGATTCAAGAAAGGTAAAATGTCTAGGATTAATCAAAGACTTGGCTATTACCCTAACTCAGCTACCCATGAAGAGCATGATGATGGATATTGTGGTAGCAGATGTCCCCCCTAATTTTGGTATGCTACTTTCTAGAGGGTGGATTAAGAGGTTGGGTGGAACATTACAAAATGATTTATCTTATGCCACTGTCCCACTTTTTGGAGGGGAGAGTAGCAGATTGTATAGAGAAGCACAACTGGCCTACATCATTAGTGATGAGAAGAATCCTATTAATCATACCATCTATGCTGTGGAAACTAATTTTGGAGCATGTATTCTCCAAATTGAAGAATCCCAGAAGGCCTCGTTGCAGCTCAAGAAACCAATAGGCCAGGCCATGGAAGAGCAAGGAAGTCAAGTTTGGGAGATGTTCTTTGATGGATCATGTTCAAGAGAAACTGCAGGGGCAGGGGTGGTGCTGATATCTCCAAAACAAGAAAGCATACATCTGTCTTTCAAGCTAACTTTTCAAGTCACCAACAATATAGCAAAGTATGAGGCTCTGATATTGGGCCTCAACGCAACTAAAGACAAAGGGACCAGAAACATAAGGGTGTTTGGAGATGTTGATCTCATCATTCAGCAAGTCAACAGAACGTTTCAAGCAAAGCACCCGAGGTTGAAAGCATATAGAGATGAGCTATGGAGACTCAAAGATTCTTTTGACAATTTTTGTATCTCATATATCCCTAGAGTCAAAAATCAGCTTGTTGATTCCCTTGCTTTTTTTGCTAGTATGTTTATCCCTCAGATGCCTCCCAGACTAGTTTATGATGTTCAGGTAAAATATAGACCATCCTTGCCTGATAATGTCTAGCATTAGAAAGTTTTTGAAGATGATGATGAAGTAAATAGGTTTCTGCAAGTCATTGATGAATTCTCTGAAATGAAAATTGACCAAGAGAATGAAGCCTTGGAAGAAAGCCCTCAATCCCAACTAAAGAACAAATTTGGAAAAAATAGCATTGTCCAGCTGCCCAGCAATCATATACCTAAAGGCCTAGTTCCCTTAGAAAAGTTGTTTGACCAGAATGATGTGCCTTATAAGGCTGCCCAAAAATAAGATCAATCTGCAATCCATAAGCATAACATAGGGAGCCCAGATCATCCTAGATATATAAATCTGTCTGCTCATTTGTCTGCTACTCAGAGTTCTGAATACTGCACCTTGATGAAGTAGTTCGCTGATGTCTTTGCCTAGGAGTACGGTGACCTCAAAACATATGATAAAAAGATCATCCAGCATAAGATCCCGTTGGAAAAAGACACCATCCCATTCAAGCAGAAACTGAGACCCATAAATCCTTTGCTCCTCCCTCTGATTGAAAAAGAGATCAAAAAGTTGTTGGCTGCCAAAATCATAGTCCCTCTCAGATATTCAAAATGGGTAGCCAACTTCGTAGTTGTGAGGAAGAAAAGTGGAGAAATCAGGCTCTACATTGATTTCATAAATTTAAACAAATGCTCTAAGAAAGACAATTATCCTTTACCCAAGTTGGAGCATTTGCTGCAGAAAGTCTCAGGAGCCAAAGTGATGTCTTTCCTGGATGGGTTTTCAGGGTATAATCAAGTTGTTGTGCATCGAGATGATCAAGAGAAGACTGCATTCACCACCCCTTGGGGCACTTTCATGAACTCTAAGATGCCTTTTGGGCTGATGAATGTTGGAGAAACCTTTCAGAGAGCTATGGATATAGCATTTGTGGGAGAGAAGGACAAGTTTGTCCTTGTCTACCTTGATGATATAACAGTATACTCCAACAGACATCAAGATCATTTGCAGCATCTGAAGAAAGTATTTCTGAAATGCAGAAGGTTTGGGATATCATTCAATCCTAAAAAGTCACAGTTTTCTTTAGAAGAGGGAAAGTTGTTAGGACACATTGTCTCTGCTGCAGGTGTCAAAGTTGACCCAGAAAGAGTGAGAGCAATACAGACCTTATCTGTCTCGAGATCAAAGAAGGATATCCAGTCCTTTCTGGGCAAGATAAATTTTGTAAGGAGGTTCATTCCAAATTTTTCATAGCTTGTAAAACACATCACCTCCATGTTGAAAAAGGGGGCAAAAATCAAATGGAATGAGGAAGCGAGAAGATATTTTGAATCCATTAAGAGAGCCACTATGGAAGCTCCTACTTTGACCAGCCCAGACTATGGAAAGGAATTCCATATATTTTTGTTTGCCACAGATGACACCCTTGCAGCAGTCCTGTTGCAGAAAGATGAAGAAGGTTCAGAACATCAGGTGGCATTCTTCAGCAAAACCTACCTTAAGGGAGGTTGAGCTGAGGTATGACATTATAGAAAAATAGGCCTATGCCCTTATCAAATCCTTGAAAGCTTTCAGAATATACATTCTGCACTCCAAGGTAATTGCATATGTGCCATCTACTTCAGTTAAAGATGTCCTAACGCAGCCAGATGTTGATGGTAGAAGGGCTAAATGGATCACAACGCTGATAGAATTCAACATAGAGCTAAAGCCCACCAAGCTGGTCAGAGATCAGGGTCTTGCCAAACTGATGCCTGAAGAAAATTGCAGGATGCTAGACATAAATCTCATAAGCATAGTTTCGTATCATGAACAGACAAAAGAAATAGTTGAACCAAGACAAAGTCTATCAGTGGCAGAAAATCTAGCTTCTTGTGAATGGTATTCCACATTAGTTCAATTTTTTATGAAGATAGAAGTGCCTCCAGGCCTAAGTTCAAGCCAAGCTAGAACCATCAAGCTTAGGGCAGCCAAGTACTTCATTCATGAAGGCCTGCTCTATTGGAGGGACCCATCTGGAATCCTTTTGAGGTGTCTGGACAACGAAAAATCCATAGAAGTCGTGCATCAGTTTCATTCCAGCATCTATGGAGGACATCACTACTGGAAAACCATAGCTCAAAAGATCCTCAGAGCCGGATATTATTGGCCCACCTTGTTTTCCAATGTCTTTTCATATGTTAAATCTTGTGACAGGTGCCAGAGGTTTGAGGGAAAGCAGTAGTTGAAGTCCTTACCTTTGAAGCCAATTCATGCTAGTGGTCCTTTTCAGCAGTGGAGCTTGGATTTCATAGGGGAAATCAATCCACATTTCAGTGGCTAGAACATATGGATCTTAGTAGCCACTGATTACTTCACTAAGTGGATTGAGGCCATCCCTACAAGAAAGGTTGACCATCATGTTGTCATGAAGTTCTTGACAAAGAATATCTTCACTAGGTTTGGCTATCCACATAAATTAGTTACAGACAATGAAGTAGTCTTCAGGGCAAAAGAGTTGGTGCACATTTGTGACTCAATGGGCGTTAAGCTAGTTCATTCCAACTCGTACTACCCTCAAGGCAATGGTCTAGCAGAATCTTCCAACAAGAGCCTGATAAGGATAATTAAAAAGCTATTGGAAGACAAAAAAAAGAATTGGGATTCTAAGCTCAAGTATGCATTGTGGGCTAACAGAGTGACCACCAAGAAATCCATAGGGAATTCTCCGTTAAAGCTGGTATATGGCACTAAGGTTGTATTCCCAATCCAGTTAACCCTCCCTGTGGCAGAGTTCTTGCAAGAAGAGCAATGAGGAAGAGGACATGGCAAAAAGGATTTCTGATTTGGCAGAAGTGCATAAGATCAGAGAACAGCTGGTTGAAAAATCTGCAGCACATCAGGGGAGGATAAAGGAAGCCTTTGATAGGAAGGCAAAGACAGACAGTTTTCAGGTTGGAGACTTGGTCCTTAAGTGGGATGCACTGAAAGAGAAGAAAGGAAACCATGGGAAGTTTGATGCTCTATGGACGAGACCTTTTGTCATCACTCAAATCCAAGGGAACAATACTTTCATGCTGCAAAGTATGGAAGGAGAGACAGTTTTTGATGGCCCAGTTAATGGGAAATTTTTGAAAATTTATGTTGTTTAAGGTCTTCAGGCCTTGAAAGTTGTAAATATGTCATTTTATTAGTTTTACTGTAGGCATAATTAGACTCCATGCCCAATGGAACCCGAGGAAATTTTGCTAATCTGGTTTTCACAGGAAAGGCGATGGTCTACAGTTCTTGAGACCTCATAGGGAGGATCTCATCCCCAGAAAGAGCCAGTGTTAGCTCTGTTGCATATCTTTGATTTCTGAAGGTTGGAAGTGAGCCTAGTCTACTTGGTGATGCTTAAAGGAGGCTCATGGCGGTCATTCTCCCTTCCTTCCCTCACTCTGCTTATCCTCCGTTACCCCCATTCCCTTTGTTTTTCTTCTAAAAACACAACAAAACCCTTTGGTTGCCAGCCCCGAGTGCTAAAGCCAAAACCCAATAAAATCGTGCTTATATGACTTTGCGCCCTTATGAAATCATCGCCCGTAACCTCCGCCATTGATTTCTGCCTCCCGATCCAACGGCTCCCATCGCGCCCGATAAAGCAACTTGCCTGATCATCTCTCCACTATCCGATCAGCTCCGCCAAGATCAAACGACCTTCGAACATTTCGCACCCACAAAGCGATGGGACGTCAATGCACATTGGAGGGCGGTTTTTCTCTCTTCTCTGCTGCTACGTGTCACGCGCTAAATGGAATCACTCGCCCTCAGCCTTTTACCACCTAACGCCCAAAGGCAGTGCGATCGATACTGCTTACCTCTTAATCCTCTGTCCCCGCCTGATAACTACTGCGTGCCTCTGTCGCCTGATCACCGTTGGATCTGCCCACCTGAGATCCAATGACCCACATTCATCCCGCTCCTACATCTTCCGATATTTCCCACCAAGCCACCTCCGCTGCCTATTCTCCCGATCCGACGGCCAATCTTTCTCCCCCTTCCAAATCGTCTGCTTGCCATGCAGTCCACGTCCCTTGACCGTTCCGTGTGCCCGAAGGACGAAGGTGACTGGCCTACCAGTACCAGTTGCAGTTGCTCCTCAACAACCACATTTAATAGACAGTATGGCCGAAGAGAAAAAGGACAGAGCGTGAGCATGTAACTGCATTTAGAATTTATGGAACTTCATTGATACAAAGACTCCAGCTACCTGAGGGGATAGTAGAGCACCTGAAAAGATCAGATTCATCCACTGAAGCAAGAAAATGCACTCAGAGACTCCATCAAGTAGTTAAATGCAGTTGGTGGTCAATTATGACCCCTCCATACCTAAATTGGTCAAGTGCCTTTGTAATGGAACTCTATATATACCCAGAAACAAGATGTAATCAACGTTGATGGTTGATGTTTTGATGTAAGGTTCAAATTCTGGAGACTGTAACTATTTTGACACTTGCAGCATCTCATCTTCATTTTCAGCTAATACAAGCTTATTTTTCTATCAATTGCTCACTTTCCATTTCTCTTTTGTTCCAAGTTGTGCCTGATATGATGTATGTTTGAACTCTTGATGTTTAGCATTAGAGTAGCTGTCTTCCTATCTCTATGTTAAAGACTTGTATGTATCATTGCATAAGTTATTCAGGTTTCTATTCATCTAGTGCCAAAGAGCTGTCATCATGTCTGTGTATTAGGAGATTAGATTTGCAGACTTCTTTACTAGTTGCAGCCAGCCATCACATGGTCTTGTGCATCTGCTGGTGTGGTCAGTATTCTCCATATTCACCCAATCCTTAAACTGTGAGTAGTTGGTGGTCTAAAGCCTTGTAGTCTGAGGGTGTTCATGCATGTCTAAAGTGAGACAAAGTAGAAGTGGTTATCTGTCTTGGACAAGCACCATTCCTTCCATTCATCCATTTGCAACAATAAGTTGAATTTATATGTTACCAGGCATCTCTGAGCTACAACCTAGGAGAGTTTCTTGGAATCTAACATCTCCAAAAGGCCTCAAATAATCATTCCAAGGTATTTGAGACTCCCGAAGGCCTCCCACATTTTTGTGATCA
The DNA here is from genome assembly GCA_031772625.1 of Pinus tabuliformis. Taxonomy (NCBI): domain Eukaryota; kingdom Viridiplantae; phylum Streptophyta; class Pinopsida; order Pinales; family Pinaceae; genus Pinus; species Pinus tabuliformis. Next base: position 1,553,394,391 of record CM062804.1, read on the forward strand.
TGACCATGCTATTCATTTGATTACGGGAAGTGTTCCTCCAAACATCAGGCCTTACAAATATCACTATGCCTAAAAGAGTGAAATTGAATGTATTGTTGCAGAAATGCTAGAGGCTGGTATAATTCAACCTAGTCAAAGTTCTTTCTTTGCTCCAATAGTATTGATGCACAAGAAGGATGGATCATGGCGCATGTGTCCGTATTATAGGGAGCTCAACAAGCTCACTATTAAAGATCAATTTCCCATTCATGTCATTGATGAATTATTGGATGAATTACATGGAGAAATTTACTTCACCAAGTTGGATCTTCATTCAGGATATCATCAAATTATAATGAAGACTAAAGAGATTCTAAAAACAACATTTAGAACTCATGAGGGTCATTATGAATTCTTGGTCATGCCTTTTTGCCTTACCAATGCACCTTCTACATTTCAAGGTTTGATGACTTCCATTTTCAAACCCTTCCTTAGAAAATTTGTGTTAGTATTTTTTGATGATATACTAATCTATAGCAAGTCTTGGAAGGATCATGTGCAACATGTTCCCAAGTGCTCAAACTATTGGAGGAGAAACAATTATATGCAAAAAATTCCAAATGTTTCTTTGGAGTATAGGAGGTGGAATATCTAGGTCATTTTGTACTTCATGAAGGTGTTAAGGTAGACCCTATCAAAATTAAATCCATTAAGGAATAGAAAATTCCCACATCCATAAAACATCTGCGATGATTCCTCAGGTTAACAAGGTATTATCGCAAGTTTGTTAAGACTTATGGGTGAATAGAAGCACCTCTAACAACATTACTAAAGAAAGATGCATTTTCTTGGACTCCAGAAGCAACAAAGGCCTTTGAACATCTTAAAGAGGCAATGTGCCAAGCACCATTATTAGCTACGCCAGACTTCACAAAAACCTTTATTGTGGAATGTGATGCCTCTGGAAATGGAATTGGTGTTGTTTTAATGCAAGAAGGAAGATCCATTGCGTTTGAAAGTCGTCAAATCAAAGGAAAGTATTTACACAGAGCTATTTATGAGAAGGAAATGTTGGAAATACTACATGCACTTAAGAAATGGCGGCCTTACCTAATGGGAAGACACTTCAAGGTAAAAATGGATCATGATAGTCTTAAATACTTTTTAGGACAAAGATTATATACATAAGAGAAGAAAAAATGGGTCACTAAGATGTTGGGTAATGACTTTGATATCCTCTACCAAAAAGGGAAGAAAAATGTTGTGGCAGATGCACTCTCGAGAAAGGATGAGAATGTGGAAGCATTTCTTTGTGCCATTTCTATTATCCAACCAAATTGGATAAACAAAGCAAGGAATGAATGGAAGAATGACGAAGAAGTGTGGGCACTCATTCAAAAGTTGCAGCAAGATCACAGTACATCTGACACATTTAGTTGGAAAAATGATTCGTTATGGTACAAAGATCGCTTATACCTCTATAATAATTCCCAACTCAAAAAAAAATCTTTTGGAATTGCACACCTCTGTTAGGAGGGCACTCAGGATTTTTAAAAACATACCACAGGGTTAAGAAGGAATTTTTTTTGGGATGGCCTTAAATATGATATTCAAAAATTTTTGGTGGAATGTTTGGTTTGCCAAAAAAATAAAGTTGAGACAATTAAGACCTCGGGTTTGTTACAACCTTTATCCATTCCAATTCAATGTTGGGAGGAGGTTTCAATGGATTTTATCACAGGTTTACCCAAGTCCGAAGGAAAGAGTGTCATCATGGTGCTAGTTGATAGACTTACCAAGTATGCACACTTTTGTGCATTATCTCATCCATTTAAAGCCAATACAATTGCTACTACATTTATGGAAACAACACAAAAGCCACATGGAAACCCAAAGATTATTGTAAGTGACAGAGATCCCATTTTCACTGGAAATTTTTGGACGAAATTATTTTCTTGTATGGGTACTCGGTTAGCTCATATCTCATCTTATCATCCTCAATATGATGGGAAAACTGAGATGGTGAAAAAATGTTTGGAAGGATATGTTCGTTGATTTGTATCTGATAAACAAACACAATGGGTCAAGTGGTTGCCTCTGGGTGAATGGTGGCATAAAACTTCCTTCCATACTGCAGCAAAAATGACCCCATTTATGGCACTTTATGGTTATCATCCACTGTCCATCACATCAATTTAAGAGAAAATTCTAAGGTCCCACCAATGGAAGATCACATCGAGCATCAACAACAAGTTCTTCAACTCTTAAAGGATAAACTCACTTTGGCCCAGAATAGAATGAAACAACAGGCAGAGCAACATCGCAATGAAAGAATTTTTGATGTAGGTGACTGGGTATTTATATGACTACAACCATAAAAAAAATCTCCCTCAAGCAAGCTAAGAAGGATAATAAATTATCACCAAAGTATTATGTTTCGTACAAGGTGTTGCAAAATATTGGTACTATGGCATATAAATTGGAGCTTCCTGCATCTTCCCGAGTGCACCCAGATTTCCATGTTTCATGCTTAAAGAAGGTTATAAGTGACAAGCTCCCATTTCAAACAATATTTCCAAAACTTTACGAGGAAGGAAAAATCATATTGGAACCTAAAGCACTCACATAAACAAGAACTCGACAGCTAGGAAATCGATCAATTTTAGAGTATCTCATCAAGTGGAAGAACTTACCCGCTGAAGATTCCACACGGGAGGATGAGAATGTTATACAGAACCATCCTTAACTACTCAAGCGGTGAAAACAACACTTTTTTGAAGGAGAGGGGCATGTTAGGTCCCTATAATACTAGTGTATTCCCCCATTATTATTGTCATTGTAGCCCTTATTATATATAGAAAGGAGTTTTTTTCATTTGAATCGTCAAAGAAGTTTTCATTTGTGTAATGTAAAGGAGTTTTCCCCCTCGAAGAGGCTAATATTGAAGTCATTGATCTATATTTTCTTCTATTTTTGAGTTGGTCGCATAACACACATGGATCATTATTAAATATGCATTCAATTCAAATGAGTTTGAAGAAAATATGGAGGATAGGGAAGCCTATGAGAACATTCAACGATCAGGGTTCCATAAATTTTCCTAAATATATCTAGTACTACCGTGTCAATGTTATCAAGTGGATATTGCAAGGTGTTGACGGTGTTTGACCCGCAAAAATGTCAAGGGGATCTCCCCAGTAAGAAGTCCTAATTAGTCCTCAGACCATTTGGTGTAGGAGTCCCAGCAGTGGGTCGTAAGGTAATGCCTTGACCGCGATGTCGCACAGAGGCAAGTAAGATAACTCTATTAGTAGAAAGGGTGTGATTGATGCAGTGAGTCAAGGAAGGTGTATGAGATGTTCTAAAACTTCGAAGGGAGAAGGAGGTGAAGGTGATTTCCCGGTTGAAAGGCATCAGTGTTGGGCGCTGGATCCCCCAAGGGTAGTTTTTGGGCTAAAAGCCCATATTTTGGTCAAATTTTGTAATCCAAGTGTAAAGACTCCACATTTTGTGGTCATGGAGCGTGTAGGTGTTAAAGAGTCATAGGGTTGTCTGCCCTTATTTTGGAAATGTAATGTCAATTGTAAAAGATCTACCCATGGTTCGTAGACCATGGGATTCTATAAATAGAGCTAAGCTCTAAGTAGTTTGTTAGCAAGAATAGAAGATAGACACACGAAGATATGATGTATGAGAGATAGCTCTGAGGTAGAAGTCTAAGTTTGGGTCGTAGTGTAGGTAGAGGCTCTGTAGTTGAGTGCACAGAGGCCTAGGGTAGAAGTCCGCAGCTAAGTGCGTGGACCCCTGCAGCTGAGTGTGCAGGGTGGGTCGAGTCTGTAATCGTCTAGAATTATCAATAAAGAGAAGAATTCTACAATTTATGCGTCTTTATTTCCTAGTTATGCATATTTTTATGTTGGGTATGAGTTTCACTTATAATGCTTATATGATGCACGAATGTATGTAAATGTGTTGGTTAAGTGAACGCAAGTAAGAACATCTATTTATGCAAAGCTAATTAATATTGGTTAATAAGATAAGTAAGACACTTAGCCTAGTTTGGGAGATATCGCAGTTCGCTGCCCTAGCAGCGCGAAAGTCCCTGAGCTGCAGGTTAGGGCTGTGCGAAAGCCAATTGTACCCTTTCACGAAGGTACTGAAGGGTGGAACAAAGGGCTAAGAAACCTGCACAAAGGCAGGTATAGCCGGAATAAACCGACATCACAACCATCTCTGGGTGTGTAAACTTGGTTCCAACATCCCCCCATACGGCTTCAGGTGACACTTCAGTCTGCACTCAGCGGAATGATGCCGAAAGGGCCAGTAGTGTAGGGATTTGTTTGGCTAACTAATGTTGAACCTGGGTCATGCTCCCTTAAGCCAACAAATTTTTCTATTGCCGAGACTGGAATCTGCATAAGAGATGTTTGATGTTGTATCACTGGAATCCAACTAAGAAGGAGGTTAGAGACTGGTTGGATAGAAAAATCCACGAATTCGCGGCATAGGAGAACAGAAACCCATGAGTGACAAAGGAACAGTGGTTGGACTGGTACCTGTATACAGAGATCCATGAGATATTTTTCTTCTCTTTCCCTATTGAGCTATACGAGTGGATCGCGAAGCTAGCAGATAGAAAAGGAAGGTGGAAACTTGATGGTCCTATTGTGTGGACCCCAGAGCTAGTGCGAAGGTTGGAAGCTTCGGAGGATAATATCACACGCGTTGTCGATCATTGGCTCAATCGCATCATAGGAGGATTTATTACTGAATTTGAAGTCGACACCTCCGTTAGTTATAGCGAGGTGGAGCAACGTTTTTTCAAAGGACCGCGAGGTAAGTACGTAAAATCTTTGAATACTTGGATTAAAATGTTGTTGTGTGAAAAATGGGTTATGCAACTAACTTGATGTTCGGGACTACACGAAGCGGATAAATTTACAGAAACAAAGGAAATAAGGGTCTAGAGTATAGCCCCTTGATTTCACCTCTGCGAAGGGATGAAGAAGTGATAGCGAAGGTTTCTCTGCGAAGCGCTATTCAGTTAATAAGACAAGGATTCTTGCGAATACCACCTCCACCCACACCACCTATTACTTCACCACCATCTCCTCCAACTTCACCCGTATCACCTCCACCTCCACTGTGGTTCAATATGGAAAATACGGTGAAGTTTCCTTTGTACAAAGGCTTGGGAAATGAGTCATCTTATGTTTTGACTTGTGGCTTCTCTCTGTCAGTTCTTGCTTCCACTTGGAGACTGAGAGCCTCTTACTCATCACTTGGTCGAATTCAGTGAGGCAAGTGTCATTGGAGAAGATTCTGGAAGCTTCCATGGTCTTTCCACCTCGTTGAATGACTCTGCCACTTGTCATTTCCCGCTCAACGCACCTGGGTAGTGCATTCAAGTGCGTTGCAACGCACCTAGCTAGTGTACTGGGGTGCTTTGCAACGCAGGCAGCTAGTGGAGCTTCTGAATTGATCCTGATTTGACTAGTTTTGAGTAGTTTTTGGTGGAGAACTTCTGGGAGAAGCTGTCATTGGTTGACCTTGTTCCTTTAGGAGTTGTAACAACATCTTTAGGGACTTTGGATCCCTTGGATTATGGACATTTCATGCTCAAAGTTGTAAGGCACAAAAATGTCTATAACAGTTGCCCCCTAAAGTATGAGGCCGTTTATCGGGTGAAATGCTTTATTAGGAGGATCCGAAGTTCTTTCAATGCTGGGAGGAGACCTGTAATAAGATACAATACAACACATTATTTTTCATACTGTTTTCATGATCTAGCTGAGGTGGGCATTCCCATGCTCAGCTTTATAAATTCATTTTTATGTACATAGGACAAACAATCGTCTGATGGTAGACTGATGATTCTGATGAAATCATCATCCTTTTGGTAGGATGATTATCTGTTCTGCAATGCTGTACATGTCAATGTCTTTATTTTTCCTGAATATATATCGCAGCCTGGATGGATGAAACTAGATCCAGGGTCTTCAATCTCGTCCGATCTTCACTCTAAGTACAAGTCGATCCATGTGAGAAATGTTTTGAAGTCGAACATGGAAAGACATCGCTTGATTACTAGTCAATGATGTAAACTGTTAACAAGCGCGAGAGGAATCACCGATAATGATAATGACCCTCAAGGTACTGCAGTACAATTCATGTGGTGTGAATAAAGGACTTGGCATCGAACACCACGCAAAATCTTTCGGTCGAAGGTCATTGATGTATACCTGTCGCCGGAAGTGAGAAACTTGCCATTGAGGCATGCAAGCTTCAAAGTACTGAAGGGGGTGTTCCTAGATCAACTTCTTGGATAATGAGCTGATGTCGACAAGAAGTTATCCGTCAAAGGAGGGCCTTGATGTATCCCACATCAATGACACGGAACGGAGCAAATGATTTTGATAGAGGTGAAAACGATCTGATGATATATGGTTCAGGTGGCGGTCATGAAAGAATGAAGTATAATGTATGGTAGTGGATGGGACACGGTTGACTTCTCTGGATGACTTCTCTTGAACATATCGGCGACACTTATATGATGGATTGGTAGCATTTACCCCAAAGGTGGATGGTATGGCGAGACCATGGTGATGTGACCGGTGAATGAAACAACCCAACCCGACTCAGGCATGGAGTGGAAGTGTCATGTTCAAGAGCGACTTGCTACCAATAAAGGTTCTTTGAGTTTCTTCCCAATTTTTCCCCAGTCATTGCTGACCAGTACCTCTTTATTTTTGTCAAGCTTGAGGAGGATAACATATGCTTGTTCTATAATTTTCCCTTCAAGCAAACCCATCGCTATGTTTTAACGAGCCTAGCGATAGTGAAACTCGTTCTCGTCTAAAGACAAGTTTGTCACTATTAATGTTTTTAACGAGTCTAACGACAAAGATAACTCGGTCCTTTTAATTTTTAGAGAGTCTGAAAAGGTACGTAAAGTTAACTCCGAAATTCCTTTTTCGTCATCTAATCCCTTAAGTCCGAAAAAGTATAAAACAATACAGAAGGGATGAATTTTCAATAGTTTTAACGAGCCGAACAAAACAAGCGCTCGATCTTTTTGTGCAACAATCCCTCAGGTCCAAAAAGATTAAAATCTAGAGGAGGGATAGCACTTCCGGTCACTTTAATGAGCTGGAAGGCCAAAACTCGGCAATCTTTTCATATTTTACGAGTCAGATGAAAAGAGCTTAAAGAAGACTCGTCTTTTGAGGAACGAGTGATAAAAAAGGGTAGCAGCTGATTCCAGGTAAGGGTTGGAATTTTCCAATCACGGCAGTGTCACAAGGATGGCTAGTGAAATCACTCTTCACAGCTGTTCCTCAAAATGGGTAAACAATCAAATGGAGGTGAATGATCGGCCAATGGAAAAGTGGAGGTGACGGTGCAAACACGACCAAGGCTTTAATGGCTGATAATGTTACATTCACGGTGGTTATTTACCGGAGGATAGTTCATTTTTTAACGAGCTTAAACGCAGGTTGAAACACTTGCTCGATCTTATGTTTATTTTTTAACGAGCATGAACTATGTGCTAAAACTGCTCGATAATATGGTCTTGTTTTGATTTTTTTTTTTTTTTTACCATATCACTGTTTACTGTTTTTATTTATAATGTCCTTGTGCTTTATTCTATCAAGACTTTAATCAAACTCATGTGTGCATGCAGATGTTGGTCCTGTTCGTCCAGTAGTCCGTCTGAGAGTGCCGACCGCTGCCCCAGCAGGAGAGGCTGCCGGGAGGGTTATTCTTCGTGACCTTGATGTGGCTGAGACTCTCAGAGTTGTGCAGGAGCAGGTTGAGAGCCTTACTCTCGGTATTCCAAATGTGAGGATCGATGAGCTACCTTTGCAGTTACAGCGGCATACTACCGGTGTGCCCAGACGATGGACTCGTCTCTTACGCATGATCGCACAGGCCGTGACTTGCTATCACGAGCATCATTAGACTAGGGTGCCCCCTAGCATCTTGAGTTTTTGGGTCATGTGACCGATTTTGTCTTGGTTACAGAACATTATATGTAAACCATAAACAGCTATATATATATTTTGATTTTCGGGTTTTATTCTGGTTGAGCTATATGATCCACATGTAAAACATTGACGATGTGTTTCTTTTTACAAATGTCGCAAATGTCTATCTAACACATAGTTTGCTAATGAGTCGGTTAATGTGTTTAAGTTTCTGGAAATATGTTGGTATTGAATTAAATCAAATTGTCTTTCCAAAATCTTAACCCTTAGGAACATGCGATAAATGGCTGGATTTCGGATGGAATATATACCATTGAGTTGTAGTATTACGAGTTGTGAGTCTAGCCTGACGATTAGTCGGCGTATACCATGGGTGATGGCATCAGAGAGAATTTCTATCAACATGCTATACTCAGCGATGTTATTTGTTGACTGACCAATACATACACCTCTGAAACTTACTAACTCGCCGCTTGGATCAAAAATGGCCCAGGCTACGGAGGACAGGTTTCGCGAACTACGACTCGCTCCGTCGGCATATCCAACACATGTCTCCAAAAGGTTTGACATCTGCAATAAATGTAAAAAGGTGGATTACTCAACCAAAACGAACACTTTAGCGAAAACAAAATACAACAAAAGCATATTGGTTACTATTTAAGCATAGTAACGCTTGAGGTACAACCCATTACGAGGTTGCGCCAGTGGAATTCCGTCATAATCCATTAACTCGTAGGCTCCTTTTGCTAACACTCGTTTAACAATATAGGGGCCCATCCATAAAGAATTAAATTTACCTGCTCCCAATTTATCGGATTCTTGGTCGTAAAGCAAGACCAAGTCACCTTCTGAGAAGACACGGGGTTTGACATTTTTGTCGAACTGCGCCTTGACTCGTTTCTTATGGGCTTCGTCAGCCAAAGCGGCATCACGACGGGTTTCATCCAATTGGATTAATTCCAAGAAACGGGCCTCTTCTTCTGAAGTTCCGGGGAGAAGATCGATTGCGAGTTTAAGAGACGAGATTTCGCACTGGACTGGTAGGACTGCTTCCAGGCCATATACCAGTTGGAAGGGTGTGAACCCGGTTGCATTCCTTACCGATGTTCGGTAAGCCCACAAGGCTGAGTACAGGATTAGGTGCCACCTTCTTTTGTGAACTCCAATCATCCTTTGCAACATACGCTTCAGGACCTTGTTGATCGCTTCAACTTGTCCGTTGGCTTGCGGATAATACGGAGTAGAGATGTCGTGAGACAATCCTAGCTTGGCAGCTAATTCAAGCATCATGTGATTGCGAAAATGCGATCCATGATACGTGACTATAGCCTGTGGTATGCCGAATCTGGCGACTACATGATTGAAAAAGAAAAGGGCAGTTTTTTCACCAGTGTTATCTAATGTAGGCATCGCCTCGGCCCATTTGGTAAAATAGTCAACTGCGACTATGATATACCCATGCCCCCCGGTCGAGGTGGGGTTACATGTCATGAAATCGATGCCCCATTTGACGAAAGGCCCAACAGCAATTATTGGCTGTAACGGTGCGGGTGGTCTTCTGGTTTTGCTATCAAAAATTTGACAAGCATGGCAACTTCTGACTGTGGTTATGCAATCTTTGAACATTGTTGGCCAGAAGTATCCTACTCGTAAGATTTTTTGTGTTGAAGCATATCCAGATTGATGCCCTCCACACGCGCCTGAATGACACTCATTCACGGCTTTTTCGGCCTCCTCATGGGTGAGGCACCTTCTCAGAATTGTATCGATACCACGACGGTAAAGTGTATCACCGACGATCATGTAGTCTTTTGCTTGGTATCGTATACATTTCTATTCGGAGTGAGAGGTGTCAGGCCTAAATTTTTGGGTTTGGAGATAAATTATTATATCTCCATACCACTCATTGCTTGTAGATATCAGAAACAAATTCTCATCCATGATTGACTCTTCTGATGTTTCATCGTTGGACGACGATGGGAGATCGCATAATAATTCTGCAAAAACTAGAGCTTTCTTTGACTTGGATTTTACAAATTCCAGGTCAAACTCTTGAAGGATTGCTATCCATTTTGAATATTTGCCCCCCAGCAACTGTCGCGACAATATATAAGTCATGGGGTTGCAATCTGACAGAATGGTAGTTTTCTGAAAGAGGACATAGTGTCGAAATCTTTGTATCATTTGAACCGCTGCAAGCGCTAGTTTTTCAACATAAGAATATTTGCTTTCTGTATCATTTAAGTTTTTACTTAAATAATATATAGGGTGTTCAATTCCATCGACTTCTTGAACTAAAACCATTGCGATGGTCGTATCTGCTGCAGCCAGATACAGGTTAAAATCTCTTTGATAATCGGGGGCGTACATTAATGGTGCTTTCATTAAGGAATCTTTTAAAGCATCAAAGGAAGCTTGCGCAACCTAATCCCAGACGAAGGGTACCTCCTTTTTCAAAAGACGTGTATAACTTTTAGCAAGTTCGGCGTAATTTGGAATGAACCTCCTCAGAAAGTTTGCTTTCCCTTGGAGTTTCTGAATCTGAAGCAAATTCGAAGGTGGAGGCAAATTTATGATTGCCTGGACCTTACAAGGGTCGAGACGAATCCCATCCTTGGAGACTACAAAGCCAAGTAAATGACCAGAACTGACGCAAAATACACATTTGTGCGGATTGAGTCGTATCTTGTAGTGTCGGCAACGTAGAAATATCGCTCTTAAATGCTGCGGATGATCAGTACGCTTTCGCGAATGAGCCGGAAGGTCGTCGAGGTATGGTTGAATGATGTTTTTAATGTCATGGAAGGCATAATTCATTGCCCTCTAAAACGTCGCCCCTGCGTTCTTTAAACCAAAGGGTAATTTTCGATATGCGAATGTGCCCCACGGACAAATGAATGCAGTCTTTGACTGGTCCTGTGCGCAGATATTTATTTGATTATACCCGGAAAATCCGTCCATGAATGAAAATATTTCGCATCCGGCGCATTCATCAATTATCTGGTCGATGAAGGGTGTAGGGTAGTTGTCTTTCGGAAAAGCTTGATTTACATCCCTATAGTCGACACACACTCTAATTGTCCCTTGTTTCTTCATAACAGGGACAATATTTGATACCCAATCGGTTAGAGGAACCGGGTAGATGAAACCAGCATGGAGAAGTTTTTCAACTTTTGCCTTAATGGCAGCGGCTTTCTTGGGGTGCACCTACCTGAGTCGTTGTCTTACCGGTTTGACATCTGGATACATCTTAATTTCGTGTTCAACGATACTCGAGTCGATGCCTGGCATTTCACTGTATGACCAAGCAAAGACATCTCTGAATTCACGAAAAAGAGCGTTGTATATTTCCAGTTCTGAAGGGGAACAACATTTGCCAACATAAATATTCTCTACAACATCTGTTTTAGTCGAGATATTTATGGCTATAGTCTCTTCAATGTTGGATAAGTTTCGCTCGGAATCCACCGTATTTACAGTATTTGAAAGGAATTCAAAAACTGAAGGATGATAAAGGTCATCTTGAGTATCTTCTTCATAATCCGGAAGAAGGGAACGATGGTGGCAATCATTCCATGGTGCCCCTTCAATCAACATTGATTGTACAATTCCTTCGTCGGTTCCATGCACTCGCGACCAAGGATCTGAAGGGGTACCATATTCTCTAGACCTATCTACCCAAACGCTTGATGAGCGTTGATTCGGGTTTGCCTCCCATGCTAGAAACATTGATTGCTATAATACTTCTATTGGGCTTGGGGGCAAAACCATTGCATGATCCATGTTGATATCGTTTTCTGAAATATTTGTGGAAGATATCATATTGCAGGTTCCTATCAACGCTACTTCCGCCAGATTGATTGGAGGTGGAAGAGCAAAAGTTCCCATTAGTATAGGATCTTTCAGTAGGCCTACTCCGATATTCTGAAGCGAATGGGGGCTTCCATGGATCATGGGAATGCTTCCTGTAACTTGTGAGCCATTGGGGAGGAAGTTTTGTTGGTCGACGATTGTAATCCCCCCCTGAAAGGGAAATGCAATCTTTCTAAAATAGGTCGACACAACAGCTGCCATGGCATATATCCACGGTCTTCCTAGTAGGATGTTGTAATCAAGATTTCCATCGATGACTTCAACATCTATTTCTACTGTTTTTCCCCCTAGTTCAACCTTCAAGTTATTTAGGATACCATATGGGGTATATGTCCTTCCGTCGAATGCTTTTAATGTCGTCGAAGATCGCGACAAGGTTGGAGATCCTAAAGTTTTCCAGCAACTCATCGACATAATACATGTAGATGCCCCCTCATCAATAATTGTTCGATGAACAGTTTTGTTGAGGGCTTTCACTTGAATAAGGAAAGCTAGTTGGGCTGGTAACTGAGGATCATATCCTTTGTGGTCGAAGGATACAAGATTGGAATCCTTAGGATCAACCCCACCAATGGCTGATAACAAAGCCTGCCTTTGGGATGGGCAATTTTGTAGTACTTCAAGAGTCGACATAGCGGATGGAGATTGGGCCAAATCTTCCACTATGTTATAATGCTGAGCCGCTCTAGCGCGAGGATTAAACGTCGACCTGTGTACTACTCCCTTTGGCGGTTTTATTGTTAATTCAGGAATGATGGGTGGTACAACTTCTGTCGAAGTTGTTGTCGAACTACTTGGTTGATCTTTATCCTTGTCGTTCGACAGCTGCGGATTCCCGTAATCTTTGTTCCTTGTCGAAATCAAAGCATCATTTTGCTGCTTCGAAATCGACAACATTAGCACTTGCGACGGGGAAGCATTTCCACTTTCAACCAGATTTGTTCCTGGATTTGGAAACGGATCAGTTAACACAGCTGAGGTTTTCGAACTCTTAAAGAATCTTTTAAGCTCAGCTTTGTATGGACATTGTGAGGTCCAATGATCTTCATCACATATGTGACATCCCGCGGGGGGTTTCCTATTTCCAGGAGGGTTTGAAGAAGTTTTTTCAGGAGATGTCTCACCCTATTTCTTCTTCTTCCCTTTGCCTTGTTTCTTCTTGCTTCCTGGTTGTTTGGTTTCTTTGCCCTTATCTGCTGATACGGCATTTACTTCCGAAGCAAGAATTTCGTCTTTTGAATTTTGATCTGAAATCTTACGGGCCTTCTTAGATGTGGCCTTTGTCGATTTCGCGTTTGTCGTGCCAATCACACCATCGCCAGCATGAGAGTCATTGTTTGATTTAGGAGGAGGAATTGAGAATTCCGGTCTAGGGGCATCAGGTATTTTGTCGTAGAGCATGCCAGACTGAGTATAGACCAAGTCCAAATATTGCGCACGAGCGATAACTTGCTCTTCCGTTACGACTCCCCCCTTCGCCACATCTTCCGTGACGGCAGGAAGTAATGACTTGATAAACCATTCAGCTAATAGCTGATCGGGAACGTACGTTTTTACCATCCTACGATGACGTCGCCACTCATGTATATGATTAGATATGTGAGTGGCCGTTGTCTGTTTGAAGTTGGTTAGGATTTCCGTTCCCGTTTCATACCTTATCGATAATTGAAAATGGGTTAAAAAAGTCGTGGCTAAGGTATTGAAATTGTCGAACGAAGCTCTAGGCAATTCAATATACCATTTTGCCGCCGGACCCGTTAACGTCCTCTGAAAAAGGCGAAGCCTTACCGAATCATCGTTTAGGGTGTTTGATGAACACCATAGATGAAATGTCATCACGTGATTCGATGGATCTTCACCTGCATTTCCATTAAATTTAGGAATATCTGATGGAAGTTTATGAGGAATCGCTGGCCACCAAGGGGCGTAAGCAATTGGATCGTTTGTTAACTGGTGTAAATCGGGTAACTCTAAAGTTGCCACGAATGGTAACTGTTGATTCAGGTTAGGTGAAGCATACCCAGGATACGATGGAATCGCCTGAGCAGTCGGCCTTTGCATACCAGCATAATGTAGTTGATGCTGGTATGACTGATACAGTTGGTGGACATGACCATTGTAAAGTGGTTGATTTTGACCGTTTTGAATGTACAGCTGTCCACTGTTCGCAAAGATCTGCTGCTCAGAACCTTGGTATACTTGTTGGAATTATGGTTGTTGGTATTGCACCAGCCACGGTTGTGAAGCCATGTTCTGTTGCGCTATACTAACCGTTGGACCAAGGTGTGGGGTAATTGTACCCGTTTGGACCTGTGTCGCCCCACCAGTTGGCGATTGTGGTTGAGTCACAGGGTCAAGGGGCTGTTGCATTACAACCTGAGAAATCTGAGGTTGACATACAACAGGCAGCGTTTGAACTTGTGACACTGTCACAATAGCCGGTGAAGTAGGTATATTCGACACAGGTACGCATTATTGCATCGAATATACAACCCTTGGTTGTTGGGGTAGTATAGGTACCCAACCACTTGATGTAACTCCAGTATAACCTGAATACTGTTGTGAACTCCCGTATGGATACCCTCCCGGAGGGGGTAATGAAAGGGCATACTGCCCCCCATACGGTGGTAATCCGGAACTCAAGGGGATTGTCTACCCTTGGGGACTGGATTGCCCAAATTGACCTCCAAATGGATCAATTTGTCGAGTCTCAACATAAGAGTTTCCGGATATTATTCCGGAGGAACAAATAGGAACGGACCATACTGTCGAAATAGCCCCTGGATGGACTCCTTCTAGCACTTGTGAGCTAGTCGGGACAGATGGTATGCCGGCAAATATTGTCGGAGTGACGGCAGGGAGTTCTGCTGTTGCTGTGTCAGTCGACACAGTCCTAGATGTTGACGGTTGTTCAGACATTTTGAGTCTATCCAAAAGATTACCTAGCGATTCTACAGGAACTTCCACTGGTGGTAGACTAACTTCTGATGTCGAAGGAAATAGAGTGACCCCGACTCCAAAATGTGTTGGAGTACTTGCTTGCGGATCTTCTACAATTTCCTCTATCGCAATCAAACCAGGTGGAAGGGGAAAACCGTCAGGTCCGTAAAATATTTCTGGTGCCGAAGAAGGGGTTGAATCGACAGCGACAGATGTTTGAGGAGCAAGACTCTCCGAACCGGTTGCAGATGGAACAAGTTCAGTAACAAAAGTGTTTACTCTCAGACTAGGATCAGTATTACTGTCCCTCTGTGGCTGTTGAACTTCTTCTGTAGAGGCAGGGTTTCCAGAAATGTTTGGAGTAACCGGAATCTCGAATGTTGTTGGAACACTTGTTCTAACTTTAATAGGAGATTTGGAACCGGTTAAACGAGTTCGCTTTTTCCGTATTGTTTTCGATTCCGGAGACAAAGATGGTTGACTCGTAAACCTCCGCGAACGACGGGGTTTCAATTGACTTTCTTCCACGATTGCGGATTACTCGATCAACTAAAATACAAAAGGGGAAATGTGTTTCCGAATTAAATGAATTTTAGACGCTTTAGACACAACTTGCTTTTTCAATTTTAAAGAGTCGAGAAAAAACAAAAGATGACTCTAGTCTCCTTCGATTTTTAATGAGCCTGAAGTGACAAGTGCTCAGATGGACCTTTTCCATTAAGGAGTCTGAAAAGGAACGAAAGGGACTGCTCTGGAGTTCTAGGTAGAGGGTGTGCCAAACCTTTCACAAAACCGCAGAATACTTTTTAAGGTACGGGCGGTCAATCTTCCCGAATGTTGTGTTCAGTGCATTGCGATCAGTAGGGTGGCCGACACGGCTTCCTATGGATAAAGGTTTTATGCCTATAGGGGTCTCCCAATATATACTCGACGGTACGTGGGAGCACAATCCGTACTGGCACTTATCGTCTCTCAGGAGGAATCACCCAACCATCAGTGAGGCCGACAGTCACCAGGTTTTACGACGTCGGAACACGTCTCTAGCCTAGACCTTTATGTTGTGCGTTAAGTTACAAAGCGTTGTTAAGTTCATTCAATTTATTTTAGGTTGATCTTTCTTAGAAGTTTGCCTTTTTGGATCACCACGAGATGTAGATACAATTCCTAAATGCAGTCTAAAGATGATAAGCAAGCTTTTATCTCTTTTCAATAATGAAAATCCTAGCTACAAGGGGAAAAGAAAGACACAATCTTTTCTCAAAGAGCATAGAGCACACTGTAAATGCACTTTTCCTAAATCAAACCATACAAACTATCAATATGCAAATGCACAAATGCATGTATTTGTTTTCACTTTCTTAATATTGATGCCTAAAAAGAAAGTTGTTGTACAAATTTGAATTCGATTTCAAGTGAAAACACAAACAAGTTTCTTTTCGAAATCAAAAAGACGATTACGACACTTTATGATTTTGAAGTAAACACTTGTTTCGACACTAGAAATTCATAAATTCAAACCAGAAGACAAAAGTAAAAGCGCAATCAACTGTCAACAGCAAACAAACTTACTCCTAAGATCAAAACGACACTTACGACAGGTCTAGATCTAAGGGCGACAGTATGACTAGTTTACTTTTGTAATGGGAAACTGCAAATGATGTAACAAATACACAAAAACAAATACAGTTTCTTTTATACAACTGAGGCGGAATTAAGACAAAGAAAAGGGGTTTTCAGATAGGTACACACACTGATAACAGGTTGCAAAAATCAGAGATAAAACTGAACAAAATGAAGCAAAGAACCACAGCTGCACAGGGCAAAGGCTGATCAACGCACCTGTTGCACAGAGAAACTGAATTGTAGCGTAGGTAGCCCTCTCGGGACCTGCATTGAAATGCATAGCGTCTTCACAGAGCCTGCGCTGAAGCAGAAACGAGAATTGTCTCCGGGTTCTGGGTCACCGTTTGTAGTTTGATCTAAGGTTTTGGCCGAATAAAAGCTATCAATAAGGTACAATTAGATGGATGATTTAAAGGAGGACTAAGAGCTATCACAAAGGGCAGTTAGAGCATTTGTGGATCAGTTGTTCAAATCATAAACAGGCCCAGTGAGTGGACTAGAGTAGCAGATCTCTACTTTGTATTTGTAAATGGCAAATGCAGTTCGATTCGCCACTCCTAAGTTTATGAGAAGAACAACAATAGAAACACAAATAAACTAACTAGATATGGTCCCCAGTGGAGTCACCAATTTGTTGTTGGGAAAAGTATCTATTCAGAACGCCCCTATCCCACTCTAAGGTGTGACAGTGCCTTAGCAACAAACAAGGAAAACTACTTGAGTATTCTTCTTTATGAAATGTAAATGAAGAGGAAGGATGTAACTAACCTGTGTCTTTCGCTAGTTTGTTGATCCAATCGCTCCTCTCTTCAACAGCTCTCAGCTCCCTGCTCCCTTACCGGCCCAGCTTCACCGAATTCCTGCAAGATCACAGAAGAGAGAAACTACACGAAGATATAGATTTACATTCATAAAAAGCTTAGGATCAGATTAAGCTAAACATGCAAATATAACAAAACATCATTGATACACAGCATGTAGGAGAAACTCAAATAATTTTATTGATATGATAAGAAAGTCCAAGAGGAGATACAACCAAATGAGTCCCGATCCAGCATCTACCTCCCAGCAAAGAAATCCCTTCCTCTCCTCCAACAAAGCATAAATCACCCAATGTACTAATCTCAATCTCAAACCAACAGCAATTCTCTGCAAAGTACAAAATTCCAGCCTCTGGATCTCTAGGATGAGGGATCCATATATAGATGTAAGCAGAGAGGATGAGTCAGCTTATGTTTTGACTTGTGGCTTCTCTCTGTCAGTTCTTGCTTCCACTTGGAGACTGAGAGCCTCTTACTCATCACTTGGTCGAATTCAGTGAGGCAAGTGTCATTGGAGAAGATTCTGGAAGCTTCCATGGTCTTTCCACCTCGTTGAATGACTCTGCCACTTGTCATTTCCCGCTCAACGCACCTAGGTAGTGCATTCAAGTGCGTTGCAACGCACCTAGCTAGTGTACTGGGGTGCTTTGCAACGCAGGCAGCTAGTGGAGCTTCTGAATTGATCCTGATTTGACTAGTTTTGAGTAGTTTTTGGTGGAGAACTTCTGGGAGAAGCTGTCATTGGTTGACCTTGTTCCTTTAGGAGCTGTAACAACATCTTTAGGGACTTTGGATCCCTTGGATTATGGACATTTCATGCTCAAAGTTGTAAGGCACAAAAATGTCTATAACAGCGGTCAAATGCGAATGTCCTACCAAAGAAGACTTGGGAGCGAATGGGAAGACCTGCACTGCAATGGTTTCTGATTCAGCTAAGGATGGCGAATTAGCAAAAAATCATCCCCATGGGGTGGCTGCAGGGGGTGGTCATGGATATTGAGGGAGTGAGCGTGCTAGCGGATTTTGAATTAATAGAGATAGTGGATGATAGTAATCCCTACCCTACTCTCCTGGGAATTGACTAGGCTACTAATATGAATGGGGTAATCAATCTGAAGAAGCGAAAGATGATTTTTGAGAAGAAATAATTGCGCATAATAATACCCATGGATCCTGTTGAAGGATCGTGCTATACGGAACCAGTGCATGATTGTGAGAGTGATGATGATCTGGACTGCATCTATAATATAACAGCGCGAGATCAAGACTGGGTGAATCCCACCGTGGATAGATGGATTATATGGGATCGCGAGAGTTCCTGCACTTCGGATTCCGATGAAGAAATAGAACACTCACAGAATCGATTACACGAAGTAACTACACTGAATTGAAACATGATGACCTGGTTGTTGCATTGTATGTCATTAGAGGAAAGAAATCTTCTTATTTATGATGGTCTAAATGAGGTAGATATCTTTTGGATACATTTGAAAGGGAGATACCAGAAAAGCAGTGCTTCCAGGCCTTGGACTGGGCACTGCGCGCTACGCCCGCAAGATGGTGGGGTATGCACAAGGGAAGATTTGATGATTGGCGCGAATGTAGGAGGATGATGAGAACATGATTTGGGAAGCCTAAGATGCGACTGACAGACAAGTATGATGGGCAGAATGATCCGTGCATGCATCTGGCCAAATGGACACAGGCTTATGGAGAAAAGCCCCAACCTGAGTGGGTGCACCTGTTCTTTCATACCCTGGATGTTATCCCAATGAATTGGTATATAGAAATAGAGCTCCGCCATGGGACAGGTGACTGGGATATCCTACGCGAAGGATTCATGATGACATTTAGTTTTGAGGACGGGTTTGACAGTATTGATGAGGCACTACAAGAGGTGAAAGCAGCCATCTTTAGGATACCGCAGGATCCTTTATACCTAATTCAACCTGAATGGGCTACTCAGCTGAGTCACGCACTCGAATGTTATAATGTAACTGCTAAATATGAGGATGAAAATCCACGGAAGATTAACATTCCGAAAACAGAAGGCCACCACGAGGTTCAAGGACCTCAAATTGAGAACCCTTATATAACCATGCCAATGAAAACAAAACAAGTGAACATTGGTACAGAGGCAGAACCCAAATTCACGAAGATTATAGACTACTGGGATGATGTGACGTTGGATAAGGTCGCTAAATTTCTCCATGAATACCAGGACTTATTCCCTACCAAGTTTATGGATCTGAAAGGAATAATCGAAGACCTAGGAGTGATGAAGATCATGTTAAAACTCGAAGTGAAGCTAGTTAAGTAGAGGCCTTACTGCCAAAATACGAAATACAAGAAGAAGATCCACTTAAAGCTAGACAAGATGCTAGTGGCAAGCATCATTGAGCCTGTGGAAGAATCTGATTGGGTAAGCCTTATGGTGGTGCAAGAGAAAAAGCAGAAGGATGAGATAAGGATATACATGGATCTCAGAAAACTAAATGACACTTGTGTGTATGATCCTTTCCCAACTCCATTCATGGATGAAGTGTTGGACAATGTAGGTGGCCAGGAAGCATATTCCTTCACTAATTGGTTCTCCGAGTACCATCAAATCAAAATCGCGTCAGAGGATAGGAGCAAGACAACCTTCGCGACTGAGTGGGGTTTTTTTCAATACATTGTAATGCCATTTGGATTGAAGAAGGTTCCTGCAATATTTTCACGCATGGTTGTTGCGGCATTTAATGAATTTATTCATAAGTTCCTGGAGGTATATTTTGATGACTGGACTTTATTTGGACTGGTTAAGTGCCACGTAGCAAACTTGCACCTAATGCTAGATACCTGTCAAAGATACCAGATTGCGCTCAATCTCAAGAAGTGTTTGTTTTGCGTTCCTTTTGGGAACCTATTGGGGCATGTGGTTTGTAGACAAGGACTGATGGTAGACCCCGTGAAGGTCGCAGTGATACTAAACTTGGAAACGTCGAGGAGAGTGAAACAGCTGCGTGCTACTCTGGGAAATATGGGATATTACATAAATTTATCAAAGGCTATGCCCAGATCACTGCACCGATGGAAAAATTGTTGAAGAAGGATGTCAGGTTCTATTGGAATGATGACTTTAAGAAAATCTTGGATATATTGAAAGAAAAGATGGTTACCACGCCGATTCTAGTCTTCCCAGACTAGAAGAAAGAGTTGTATGTACATGTTTACGCGTCATGTATAGCATAGGGGCAGTACTAACACAGGATGGAGGTGAAGGCTTGTACCATCCTATCATGTTCGCAAGCCGTAGATTATCCAAAGCAGAGAATAACTATTCTACCACTGAATGCGAGGGGCTAGCTATGTTGTATGCGCTCTAGAAGTACCAGCACTACTTTCTAGGAGGCCATTTTAAAATGTATATGGATCACTCCATGCTAAAGTACCTAGTCAATAATCTTGTGTTGGGGGGGTGAATCTGCAGATGGCTCTTATTGTTCCAAGAGTACGATTTCGAAGTTCTTGTGAAGCCTGAACGATTGAACGTGGGACCAGATCATCTGTCGCACATCGAAACAGGGGAGGAACCTACTAACTTGGAAGAAGGATTTCCTAATGCGCAGCTATTTGCAGTACGTGTCATGGATGGTCATTCTGAGGATATAATACACTTCCTAACAACAGGAATTGCACCGGAAGGATACTCTGTCCAACAAAAGAAGGAATTAGTGGTGCGCGTGACAAATTTCGTGGTCATTGCTAGGCATCTATACAATATGGGGCTGATGAGATATTGCGATGGTATGTACCTGAGTTTGAACGAAGCATCATCCTTTTGGATGCTCATGGAGGAGCCGCGAGAGGACATTATGCAGGGAGAGCAACCACGCAGAAGATTCTACATGCAGGGTTGTGGTGGCCAACCCTTCATCAGGATTCAAAAGCATATTGCAAGGCATGTGATGTATGTCACAGAACAGGCAAGCCATCGCAAAGGGATGAAATGCCTTTGAATCCACAAATGATGTTGCAACCTTCAGAGAAGTGGGCAATAGATTGTGTAAGACCCATTCAACCACAAGGGAAGACAAGGGCGAGGTACATTATCACTGTGACGGAGTATTTGACTCGTTGGGCAGAAGCGCAACTGGTGAAGGATTGCATGGGCACGATGGCTGTGAAGTTCCTATTTGAGCATGTACTGACACGATTTGGATGTCCAAGTATCTTGATGAGTGATCATGGTACGCACTTCCTGAATGAGACGATCGGCGTACTAACAGAGGAATTTCAGGTATATCACCAGAAGGGCATACCTTATCACCCACAGGCTAACGGTACATTGGAGGTGTTCAACAAAGTGCTTGAAAACATGCTGACCAAGGTTTGCAATGCTCAGCGAAGTGATTGGGGCCTATGCATACCTGGAGTATTGTGGGCTTATCGAATGACATGCAAGAAGTTGATGGGACAAGCTCGTTTTAGGCTTGTCTATGGTGTGGAAGCCGTAATGCCTATGGAATACATCGTGTCTAGTCTATGCATAGCAGTGCTCACAGGTATGATGGATTGCAGAGCCCTAGAAGAGAGGCTTGAGTAGCTAGATGAGCTCGAAGAAGAAATATTTTTGGCTGGGTTTCACCAACAGGTCCAAAAGCAGTGTGAAAAGGCATGGCATGATCAACACATCAAGTTGCGCACATTTAAGGTAAACGATCTAGTTTTGTTGTTTGATAGTAAGTTTGATAAATTCCCCAGAAAATTTAGGATGCATTGGTTAGGGCCTTATGTTATTAAGAACATTACCGATGAACGAGCGGTATAGCTCGTCAAGTTAAATGGAGAACCCTTCCCAGGAAAGGTGAATGGCAGTCACTTGAATCCATACACCGGCGGTCTGGCCATGTGACTAAATGAAAGTAGCATAGTCTTAGTGCTCAAGGCAACTGAATGGAGGCATGGAACTATAAACTACACTGCCCAGGTTGGGGAGCTACGCGATTTCAGGACTGTGTGAACTAGGGAAGTGTCACAGGGTTCGCGACAGCACAAAGGCAGCTATGCTACTCATGGAAATAGCCAGCAGGTCCACTGGAAAGTGACCATTAAAGTCACTGTTCACGATTTGATAGTCGGATTGTGGCCAAATGGAGCGGGCGGCAGGCACTTAAGGCGAAATTTATGGATTAGATTCTGGGAAATTTGCTGCCAATCTAGCATTAATGGGTTGAATTTGGGTGGGACGGTCGGATTTGAATTCAAAAGGCCCTGTAAATTACAAGTGGTTGTCCAAAGAAAAGCACTTCGCATTTTGAAAATTCAGTTGTTGCGCTATCAGGTGTGTATGGACCGTGCGAATTTTGAGGCTGTGAGAGCAAGTTCAGCGTTTGAGAGATTGTTGAAGGAGATGCAGGACCTCCTGAATAGAATGATTTTGACACTCGCGAAATCCATGGACACAGAAGCCATGATAGCCGAGGAAGCCACGCAAGAAATTGAGGTAGTAGAAGCTGCCCCAGAGAGTGCCGAAGTGGTAGTCGAAGTCCCTAAATCACCCAGGACATCGAGACCAAAGAAGGATAAGTAGACTATGCTACTAATGCGCATCTCACTAAGAAACCCATAGAGGACTAGGCTCACTTTGCAGGAAAAGGGGAAGGCCATTAATCTGGAGGCAGACAAGGAAGAATTCGAAGAAATCCTGGCAAATAAGGAGGATTTGGAAATGGAAGTTGAAACCCAAGGTGCGGACCTTATCACCAAGTTACCAAAATATGTTCCTTCGCGCAAGGGCAAAGTCAAGGTGCCAAAGAACATAGACGAGAGAAAGAGATCCATACAAACTCCGTTGC
The DNA here is from genome assembly GCA_031772625.1 of Pinus tabuliformis. Taxonomy (NCBI): domain Eukaryota; kingdom Viridiplantae; phylum Streptophyta; class Pinopsida; order Pinales; family Pinaceae; genus Pinus; species Pinus tabuliformis. The sequence goes on from CM062804.1 coordinate 1,553,417,455, forward strand.
TCTCGGATTACATTTTTTTTAAGGGGCCGCACTTAGGGTGGGTTCCTGTACTAAAGTTCAAAGATTGGGACCTCGCAGATCACGATAAATTCCCGCATTTAGCGACTAAGAAGCTAATGTACCGACTAATTGATACGACTACTGGAATGATCGAATTAGAGCCGCGAACATGGCTCAAGGGTGTGGAGAAAGTCGAGTTGCTCAACCTGCTCTAGGTACCACATTACCATTGTGCCCTAGTGACCGTCTTCATCATCAGGCACTTGCTCTGCTTGGTGCATGATGGGTGTTTATGGCTGGAGGATCCCATTCCCATCACAGACCACTTGATCCATCGGATCACACAGCTACCTTACTCAGGGGAGGATCCAGCCAATTTATCAGAAGGAAAAGGTGGTGAGTTGGCCCTCGCAGAAGCTATGAAGAAGAAATTCAAGTTGGAGAAGAAGAAACGGGCATATGCCATCTCCATCATTAACAACCCTACAGTTAAGGTATCAACATAAATATTAGCAAGGAAGGTGATGTGGAAGTGTCACGCGGATGAGGTGCACGCGCTTGTGATTGCACTAGCAGCCTAATGCGCTAAAGGAGTCCAATTCAACTGGGAAAATTATCTATGCGGCGAGTTCCTTGTGAACTTTCATGAGGCACAGGAGCAGGGAAAGACGTTCCACTATGTGTGGCTCTTGTTTTCGATTGTATTGATGACATGGGAGTTTCCAGAAGACAACCAATTCCCTTCATTTATGTCAGACCTTCCATAGGCAGCGAAGTATGCTTCACTGTGGGCGACCAAGGACGTGCAACGCGTAAAAGAAAGCAAGATCTTTTGGATCTTGATGGAGATGAGTATCTAGATGGGGATCAATCACAAGCCGCGGTTGTCGCCCACAATATATGTTAGTTTGCAAATCTTTGCAGAGTTCAAAGCAGATTTCCACCATGTCTTTATCAGGGCATGGAAGGACCCCACGAAGACATGGCATAGCTTACCTTATCTAGCAATAGATGATGTTATCTTTGCAGTCCTCGGGTCTTGGCTGCCGAAGTGGCGCACTGCAACAAGCTCCATGGTGGAAACAGACAAGTCCGTCGCGCAATGTAATGTAGAAATTCTACAAATTCTCTTCAAATCTCATTCTAAGACCTCTGTATAAAATCTGACTATAGGTTAACCCAATAATGCAATATAACCAAAGCAGAATACTATAACTTACTTCTACTATCAATTTGCGGAAGCTTAAATATTGAGCAAGATCGAGCTGAACACATATAACCAGAAGAAGAGTCAATGCACAATACACATGAAAATACTTTAGGGAAAGCCTCAACTAAAAACCCCAATATCTGTATTATCATACAAGGTGGAAATACATAGAGATTATACAAAGCCTTAGCTCTCACAGCTAGCCAGCTCTCAGTGCAATCCTCACAGATGCTCATAGGAAATCTTGTCTTCTCTCAAGCCTTCCTCTCTGCCCTCCAAGCTCCTATTTCCTTGCATTGTTCCTCTGGGATGATATTCTCCAACCAAGTGGAAAACGGATCTCACACCCTGTATGAACTACGCAATCCTTGAGGAATTTATCCTTCTGCATGCATGATTTTTCTTTATAGGAAAACACATGCAACTAATAGTACATTATCCTTGACATTTAGCTCAACTGGGTCTTTCTCAGAATATACATTCATGAGTTTCTGATGAGGGAATCTTCAGTTATTTTGAGTACACTGGTTGAGTGAATGCATGCATCAACTAACTAATAACTCACAATTAGTTCCTCAAACAATTTGGAACTAACTTAACTAGACTTAACTCAGTAAACTGAGCTAACTAATTACAACTCAAATATAACTCAATCTTATCTCCTTAATTAAGGGATAATCTCATTAATTTAAGGGATAACTCTTGCATGACTTCAGAAAGACTTCTAACTTGAATTTCTCCAACTAATTAATCCATAATGAATTAATTAATTATTTCCAAGTAGCTGGTGAGACTAAATTTGATTTTAATTCAAGGACAAATTAAAATTGGAATTTTTGGATTCTATTTTTATCATTTCTTGTTGCTATTTTCAACACTCCCTCTCAACAAGAAATGAATTCAACTCGATCCCAATCGTGAACCTTTGGAATGTTATGCATGCAACACTTCTCTCTAGTGTTGTTGCTCCAGCAACTCTAGAAACCAAAAAAAAAAAAAACATCCAACCTGAATCAGTATCATGCATCTATCATCAAATTCTCTGACTGTTATTGCCTCTGTCAACTGAAAACTTTGTGCTTCTGATGAATATGCCTTTCTGCACTATTTTCAATCCTTCTTTATGCTCTTTAGTATCTAACTACTCTAGCCTCTGTCACTTTTATCTCTGACTGCATCAATCCCACTGATTCCTCCCGCTACTATGTACTTTGGGCTCCCGTAGCAAGGTACGATCCATGAGATAAAACCTCTCAATGGACCCTACCCAATTTCAGCCTTCTTTGGACTATCACTTCATATCGACCCACCTCACACCTGGAGGTATGGCTACATGTGGTCCCTCTACCCACTTGGATCGAAATTCCCCCCTAATGGAGGTATCTGCATGAGTGGATCTCTTCACTCGGTCTCCTCTCTGCTTCTCTCATTCTGGCTCCTCCACAATTGTCTGAGACTTCTTCTGGGACTGCATGTTGAGAGGTAATTTACTTTCCCTCTCAACCACCATTTCTCTAACATTTTCTTTGCTCCTCAAGGCTTTGCATGCATCTTGAACCTCAAGAGCATACAATTTCTTAACTCGTGAACCAATCAGTTTCACCTGTCTCATGGTGAGATGTCTAAGGAAAACCTTTCCCTTACTAAAGACAACATCGTAGCCTTTGTCCTCCAACATCACGACCGATACCAAGTTCTTCCTCAGTCCAGGCACATACTTCACATATGTCAAGGTGATAGGAGCTCCATGCTCCCTATGGAAAGCAATTGTGCCCACTCCTGAAACACTATACTTTCCGTCAACACCCATCTCTATGCGCATCTTGAGGTCTTTCTCCTCCAAGGCACTGAATAAAATTTTATCATTGGTCATGTGGAATGAGGCTCCACTGTGAATATACCAGACACAACCCATCATCGATGACACCATGCATGCGATGAGGGTAAAGTCCATTTCGAACTGAGAGGCTAATGCCTCACCTTCCGCTCCTTCCGAGGATCCCTTCTTGGACTTCTTCGATGCGAAATTAGTCGCATAATGTCCCATCTCATTTGAAGTATGATATGAATTTGATTTGCACCTGCAACCCTAAACTTCAAACATCAAATTCTCTTCTCAGTATACTGTTCACGGTTCTGATAAACTTTGCTTCGATACCATGTAGAAATTCTGCAAATTCTCTTCAATCTCGCTCTGAGACCTCTGTAGAAAATCTAACTATAGCTTAACTTGATAATGCAATATAACCAAAGCATAGTACTATAACCTACTTCTACTATCAATTTGTGGAAGCTTAAATATTGATCAAGATCGAGTTGAACACATATAACCAGAAGAAGAATCAATGCACAATACACATGAAAATACGTTGGGGAAAGCCTCAACTAAAAACCCCACTATCTGTATTATCATACAAGGTGGAAATACATAGAGATTATACAAAGCCTTAGCTCTCACATCTAGCTAGCTCTCAGTACAATCCTCATAGATGCTAATAGGAAATCTTGGCTTCTCTCAAGCCTTCCTCTTTTCCCTCCAAGCTCCCATTTCCTTGCATTGTTCCTCTGGGAAGATCTTCTCCAACCAAGTGGAAAACTGATCTCACACCCTGTATGAACTGCGTAATCCTCCAGGAATTTGTCCCTCTGCATACATGAGTTTTCTGTATAAAACTAAACCACTAATAATACACACTCACACTCATAAAATAAATATCAAACATATAGAAAAACCAGACATGGCAAAAAAGGCATGACAGACTTTCCTGTAGCCTCTCATTCTCATGAATTTCATTATTAAAATAATGCTTATGATACATATAAATACATGAGGAAGTTGTCTCAAGATAGTGCATCTATATTGAACAAACTTGGTTGAGAAAATATCTCAACAACACACTAATCTAGGAGCCTAACTAGTTGGAGAGGATATCTCAACCAACTAAGCCTAAGCTGACTCGTAACCATGAGGAACAAACTCAATCTAGAAAGGTAGGATTAAATCCTAACTTTCATGATTTTAATTAATTTAATTATTTGGACTTAGAATTGTTTTTAATGTGAGAGGGAGGCTAACATTCCCCCCGCTCAATGATAAGTCCAAATTAAGAACCAGGAACCATCTTCCAAGTTCTCATGCTGAAACTGTTGATCATCAAAAAGCATTTGCCTGAAAAACTACCAAAGCTGGATGCTGAAGAAACTACAATATGAAGAGACCATGAGTTAGCTGCACGTATGATTCATCACTGAATGTCGCTTAACAACTCCATCACGTTCCAAGCTGCAAAAGGATCCAACTGTCCTTTGCTTCAAATCATCATCCTGTGTCCACTGACAAAATATTGGGAATGCCCACTGGCTGATGACATCGAAAAACAACTGACTGTTGCTTTTGCTATGTTTGAAAACTGCTCACGGTTGACTTCGTTGTCGATCGCAAACTGGCGAATTTTGTTGATGCTCACTCTCTCATGAAAATTCCCACTGGCTGCTTTGTTGATGTTGTCAAGACTTTTAGTCTAACAACCATTGTCAAGTTCATTGATATTTTCCCCCCTTTGTCAACTGAAAGGAGAGACAATCTTCTGAATTTGATATTTGAACTCCCCCCCTTCAGGTGTAGGAGAGTTTCACTGTTGTACTCCCCCATTCAACTACACGAGAGTACCATCTTCATTCTTACTATTGGTTGCAATATGTGTGAGTGAATTCGATTGTAAAACTTATACAATATTCTAACCGTGGATGACCATTCCCAGGGATCAATCCATGAATAATCGATCTTCAATCTACTTGAGTGTTGTTGTTTGTTGCATTGTGTTGATGAATGATTTGACTTTCCACAATGGTGACAAGGATGGATATTAAAACAATGACCTTCCAGATGATTGGTTCTTTGACAATGAAGGCATTTTGGTCTGTTTGCAACTTCAGTTTGTGTGTATTTCTGTTTGGCTTCAACTTTCTCAGAACTAGCTGATGTGATTTGTGCAAGAAACCCTGCACTGACAAACTTAATGGGCCTTGAATAATCTGGGATATGCAATTTGGCGTCATCTTTGACGTATCCTAAGCCTCGTCGATTTCTGTTACTTTGGATTTCTTCCCATGGCTTGATGATTGGTTTGGAAGAAAGTTGAACTGGATCAGGGACCACGTCGACACTTGAAGTTGGTTGGATCAGTGACTTGGAATCATCAGTTGTATTTGTATTGTTCAAATACTTGGAAGCATCACTTTTCTATAGCAACTTAGTTCTTTGTAGTTGTGACTCTAGTTGAAGAAACTCAATCATTTCATGTGCATGTTGAAGATGCACTTAAATATCAGCAAGAGTTGTTTTGTTGATGTTCAACATGTCGCCAGTTGATGATAAAATCAAATTGTTAAGAATTTGGGACAGTTGAATGTGTGTCGCCATGTTAGCTTGCTCACTTTGAATTCAGGCTCACTTGTATTGTTGCTTATTGTTGATGCTTTAAACACTTACTAGAGTTTTATGACTTGGTTGTTTAAACTCTTGATTTCATGCTCGCTTGATGACGATAGCTTTCACTGAATGCTTCACTGACACTTTGTGAATGCTTCAATCAAGTTCACACTGGCTCATTTATTGTAGATGTTGTGCTTTGAATTTTTTCACTTGATTTTGACACGCTTTCTTGCTTGGTTGTTTGATCGACACGCTCGCTTGCTTGGTTTTTTGATCGACACGCTCGCTTGCTTGGTTGTTTGAATGACACTCTCGCTTTCTTTGATTGTTTGAATGACACACTTGCTTGATTTATTGCTCACTTGAAGAAAAGAATACTAGAATTCAGACTCATTTGATGATGATTTCTTGTTAGATGGCTTGCTTGAACTTGCTTGATTGATTACTGACACTTTGTGTTTTCATGATGTACTCACTAAATGTGTTGATTTTAAGAAAGGAAGGGTGTCGAAAATGCACCCAAGAGACAAATGACAAGTTCAATCTTGATGACTCAGTTGAAGACTTACATGACTTAATGTATTCACCTTAACAATTCAAATTAGGTTTTCGGTTACAACCGAGAATGCACTCGTACAATTCAGTTAAAAAATGTTTATCTGCAAGTGATACAAAAAGTGTTGATGATGTTGATGTCATCTTGGCTTGAAATGCTTGATTTTTAGTGTCCTTAACTTGATTGCTTTGATTACATGATGTGAAATGTGCTTGCTTGGAATATCATCTTATCAAGTTGATGATGTGACACTTTGTGATTGTGTACTTAAGCTTGATTACAAAAGCTTGATTAAGCATTCTTATACTTAAGCTTTCTTATGTGCATGTAGTTGTTTAAGCATAATACAAAGAGATGTTTTGATAATCTAAACACAAGTCATGCACACTCATTCATTACACACGGTGTACCTAAGATCCCCTTATTCAATTTCGAGTGGATCTAGGACACAAGCACCCCAAAAAATATGTCTTTTTATTAATTACATGAGTATATCATTCTTCAATGACACAACTTTGTCGTGGAAACTTCTCAATGAGAATGTCACACTTGCAAACTTTGGAAGCCAATTGTCTTCAAAAACTTTCTACACTGACTCAATCACTCTCAAAGTAAAAAATTACTTTGGAGTACAACAATGACTTTTCTCTAAAAAAATAACACTTATCACTCCAAATTTACAAAATAGGAATCTTATGACTCCATAGAATCACTTATGACTCCATTACACAAAAAATTACAAATACTCCTTATCTCTCCAAAACTTATCACTTCTTTAAAAAAATATACCTTGTTTCTCCAAATTATTTAATACACCTTATCTCGCAATAAAAAATTCATTCACATATTATATCTTAAAAACTAAATGAAGTCTACTCCTTTTTACAAAATTTTCAAACCCTTTATAAATAAAAATCACTGCTTTAATGAATTAAAAGAAATAAAGTATTACCTTATACTTTTCCAAAGCTTTGAAGTTCAACTCATTGTTAAGGTTTGTAATGGCGCAATCTGAGGTAGAGAATGTTGTTACCAACAACACACAGCCAGTTCCTGCTACAAATGCTTTAAAATCACAACCCCAAAAGAGCATTCTCTCTTGTATCTGGAATGGAATTTTTCCAAAACTTGCTTTAAAAGCAGCACATGAAGCGAGAGATGTTGTTAAAGTCAGCTAAAACCAGGCCTAGACCCACCTATCATGCTAGATGTTGAACACGTTCATCCTATTTCTTCCTCTTCCAATAAAACCTACTAAATATGGAAACACCACCAACAGCCAAAGGAATTGTTGTCCGAAGTTTCATAAATGCGGACTTTGCCATTGCAACTTCCAGTAAAGAGTTAACCGAAACTGGTTTCATCCAATTTTTCTCAATGCCAGACAAATGCCCTCTTCCAACAACAGTTGCCACTGAGGCATGTTCTAATTTGGAGTGAAGTGTTCAGATTGATACTTATCTAGGAATATGGAATCCATGAGTATATCGAAGTATGTGATATATATATTTTAATTAAAATAATAAAAAAAGGAAAAATAGGCTTCAGATCTTGCACAGAAGAAGGTTAAGATATTGATCCTCGTTTGGTTCTGGAGCCTGATGTCTTTCAATTTAATAGTTGCGAATGTTATCTTTCTCCATTGGTACTATTTACCTGAAAATTCTGGGGGTGATTAACAACATCTTGAAGCAGTGTTGGAGTCATGTGGCAATGATCTTTCTTCATAAATTAAGAGTTTGAATGAGCCCCGATTAGAACATGAAAGAGATTCAACTCCGTGAAAAAAACACAACAGATTCAAGCATCATTTCACCCCAAACCTGCTCACGTTGAAGCTCCCTCAAACATCACGAAAACAGAAAGTAGTTGCCGCCAAGCAATACATAGAGAACCACTATAAGGCTCAAATGAGGGATTTATAGGAGCGCAAAAAGAGAAGATGGATTTTGAAATGTCAACTGGTAATGTCTATGCAATGAAAAAGTTAAAGGCAGAGAGGAATCTTCTTGCCGAGGTAGATAGTAATTTCATAGTTAATCAAATAACATCAAAATGGCTTCACCGTTGGAAAAAATCTAAATATGTTTTGGATTTGGATGGGCATTTGAACACATCAACCACACCAAAGCGCACTCAACAGGAGAAGCTTTCACATTGGAAAAGGAACAGGTGCATGTTGGCTTATTCAATTGTTGGTATACCATACTACATTGCCCTGGACCAGTTAATTACCCTCTGAAAATGGATGACATTAATGCTAAAAACGATGACTATTTTGATAACCAAAACTCACTACTAGAAGAAGAAGTAGAATAGCCCACAGTAACAGGAGGAGAAGGAGATTCAAGGTTTGAGGACTACGTGGACATATATAGAAGTGAAGTTGTAATTGATTCTCTCCAACTAGTTAGGCTCCTAGATTAGTGTGTTGTTGAGATATTTTCTCAACAAAACACTAATCTAGGAGAATTAGTTGGAGAGAATCTCTCATCCTAACTAAACTCCCTAGTTTGAGGAACTAACTCCTAATTCTCAAGATTTGATTTATTTAATTATATTTTTGGATCTATAATTGTTTTATTATGAGAGTGAGGCTAACATTTTCTTTATAGGAAAACACATGCAACTGATAGTACACTGTCCTTGACATTTAGCTCAACTAGGTCTTTCTCAGAATAGACATGCATGAGTTTCTGATGAGGGAATCTTCAGTTATCTGGAGTACACTGGTTGAGTGCATGCATGCATCATCTGACTGATAACTCACAATTAGTTCCTCAAATAGTTTGGAACTAATTTAACTGGACTTAACTTAGTAAACTGGGCTAATTAATTACAACTCAAATATAACTCAATCTTATCTCCTTAATTAAGGGATAATCTCCTTAATTTAAGGGATAACTCTTACATGACTTCAGAAATACTTCTAACTTGAATTTCTCCAACTAATTAATCCATAATGAATTAATTAATTATTTCCAAGCAGCTAGTGAGACTAAATTCGATTTTAATTCACAATTTTAATTCAAGGACAAATTAAAATTGGAATTTATGGGTTCTGTTTTTATCATTTCTTGTTGCTATTTTCAACACGTAAGAAGGAAGAAACAAAGCTCAGAATGGCGTAGCTGGCTGAGAAACACAGAAAAGAGGAAGTGGAGGCTAAGAACCAGGCAATGCGCGACACCTCTAAATTGGAAAAATAGGAGACAGAAGGAGAAGAGCATGAAGGACAGAAGTCACCTTTACCTAGGTCTAAGGTAGAAACATAGGAGCCAACAGAACAAGGTGGCGTGGACCTGCAAACGACATCCACCCAACTCAAGCGTCAGCGACTGCAAGAGAAGGCAGTATCACGAAAGAAAACCAAGGCTTCAAAGACATCCTTGGACCCAGTCACCCTCATTGAGGGGGATTTGCACGATATTTGAGAAATGGTGAGGGATGTCATCGTGGAGGCCCTCCAATAGTTTGAAGATCAGCATCAATTGGTATTAGCAGCTCTCTGAACAGAGCTGGAGGAGTTGCAGGCTCGCACTCCATAGACTGGCACAGTGTCCACCAGCCTCGCGATCAGCACTTCAGCTGCCGCAAATATGTTGCACATAAGGGTGACCAATGCGATACTGCTACTAGATGGGGAACTTACTATAGAAAATGAGGCCGACAAGCCCACGCTTAGCAGCCTAAAAGGGGTGGGATTGAATATGTTCATGCTCCCATGAGAGATGCTCCACCTCTTGCAAGATGGAGTCACTGTGAAACTTAGGGCCTGGGAAAGTCACGCTCTGCAGGTAATGAGCGAACAGCGCATCAATATAGAGCAGTTGGGCCTGCAGCGCAATGAGGCAGTGGAACAGAATAAGAAAATCATGCAGGTAGTGGAGGAAGCCTACCAAATGGTCCCGGAGTTGGACATTCAGGCAGAAGAACCGGTTGAGGCGCTCATCCTCAAGTTTTCCACAGGGGTGCGTGATGCTCGGACAGAGATGGCCAGGATTCAGCTGGAGCTGAACCTACATAACGTAGAATTGCAGTTAAGGGCTCATCCTTCAACTCCATTGGAATTCAGGGAACAGTATGCCACTGTTGTTACAACAGCAATAGTGATGGTCTATAGTGCAATGGCAAACTACACGCGGCTTTTTGAATAGTCATTCGAGGTCCTGACCACCCTGCAAGAGGACCCAAATGTAGAGCACCTAGAGACAGAGGCGCGTGAGCTACAACAAAGATATAACAAGGTCAAAGGGACCGTGAAGACGTCACCCTTACATAGAGGCTCGCACGGATGTAGGAGGAAAAGGCGCTTAAGGAACAGGTGGATGCCACTCGGCACAAAGAAATGGTCCTAAAAGTGTGCCTACAGCCATGGATAGACGAGGCATATACAATCACAACTTCCATTGAAGGAAAGCTCGTCACACTGCATGCAACTCAGCAGAAGATTTAGGGTGGTAGTTCAGCGGCAGCCACCAAGCAGAGAGAGGAAGAAGTCCACCAGGCGACCACTCAATGCGCTGCTGAGGTTGCGGTCATCCAAACAGAGATAGGAGGTCTTTGCGCTAGGACCTCTGCACCTGTAGAGTGACTCGAGGGCGAGTCACGATGTTTTTGTTGGGGGCCTGTTGGGCACGGGATCCCCCAAGGGTAGTTTTGGGGCTAAAAGCCCATATTTTGGTCAAATTTTGTAATCCAAGTGTAAAGACTCCGCATTTTGTGGTCGCAAAGTGCGTAGGTGTTAAAGAGTCATAGGGTTGTCCGCCCTTATTTTGGAAATTTAATGTCTGTAAAAGATCTACCCATGGTCCGTAGACCATGGGATTGTATAAATAGAGCTAAGCTCTAAGTAGTTCGATAGAAAGAATAGAAGATAGACACACAAAGATATGATGTATGAGAGATAGCTCTAAGGTAGAAGTCTAAGTTTGGGTCGTAACATAGGTAGAGGCTCTGTAGCTGAGTGCACAGAGGCCTAGGGTAGAATTTTGCAGCTGAGTGCGAAAACCCCTATAGCTAAGTGCGCAGGGCAGGTCGAGTCTGTATTTGTCCGGAATTAGCAATAAAGAGAAGTATTCTACAATTTCTACATATTTATTTCCTGGTTATGCATCTTGTTATGTTGGGTATTAATTTCACTTATAATGCTCATATGATGCATGAAGGTATGTAAATGTGTTGGTTAAGTGAACACAAGTAAGAACATTTGTTTACACAAAGCTAACTAAGATCGGTTAATAAGATAAGTAAGACACATAGCCTAGTTTGGGAGATATCGTAGTTCACTGCCCTAGCAGCGCGAAAGTCCCTGAGCCGTAAGCTAGGGCTGTGCAAAAGCCAATTGTACTCTTTTGCGAAGGTACTGAAGGGTGGAACAGACTGCTAAGAAACCTGCATGAAGGCAGGTATAGCCGGAATAAACCAATATCACGACCATCTCTTGGTGCGGAAACTTGGTTCCAACATCCCCCCATACTGCTTCAGCTGAGACTTCAGTTCGCACTCCACGGGCTGATGCCGAAAGGGCCAGTAGTGTAGGGATTTGTTTGGCTAACTAACGTTGAACCTGGGTCAGGCCCCCTTAAGCCAACAATCAATCCCAACTTTGTTAGGAACACACAACACAAAAGGACATGCAAAGCTTCCGGCGGAGCCGTCCACTCGAATGCGGCAGCCACATCATACAAGGTAAGATAACACATACAGCACTCATGGATCAGTCTGAGATGAGTGCGACAATTTTTACAGCAAGGTTCATGTGAAAGGTCTCTCTGATGTCCGGCAGAGCTATCGACATGGACAGTGACAACATTAACAACATATGCAACACATTAACAACAAGATTCATAGAATTGCATACAAATCAGTTATATGCATGAAAATGTGTTGGCTCTTATTATATAAAGAAGTATAAGTCTTAATCATACAATACATCCATGTAAACCTGTTAGCCCCAACAGTGGAATGTTATAGCCACATCCGCCTGCTCCTCCAAAGAGATGTACTAGCTCCGAGTAGTGGAGAACCCAAGCCGTGTTACAATATTGTCCAAGCCTTCTTCAAGATAATCTTAGTAGAAGATTGGCTGACCAACAACCTATACAATGAGTTATGAGGGACTATTTATAGCAATGGGTGGGAAGACCCTTGAAATTCCCCTTTGTGACCATTCAACTACCCTCATGACTCTTCACCTACTCTATGACTGTTACATCCACTAACGAGACTCAACTTACACTTGACATGACTCAACTGTAGGTTTCAACCCCATACAAAAATCACTTGCATACAAATTCTAAAACACAGAAAATAAATAATCCGAGAGAAACACATATACATAGAGATTTTCCCCTGGATCCCAAAACCGGGACTATCAGCTTGATTTTTCATTATTTTCTTTCAATGTTATAATACATATTTATACATGTTGAAGCATCCAATACCATGGACCGAAAATCATCGCATCCAATACCATGGATCAAAAACCATCGTGTCCAAAAACATGTGCGAAAATCATGCACAAAACCATAGGTGGGTCCGCCCATCCTAACATATTGTCCAAAACCAAAATTTTCTGGGGCGCTACCCTGGACTCTATAAAGTGGGGTTACGGGTACACCTCAAATCCCCTGTGACCCCCCCCCCCCCTGCTACACAATTGGCGTAACGAAGGGGGGCTCTACCCCCCCTCTAACCATATAAACAAATGTCCCTCAAGCAAGCTAAGAAGGATAATAAATTATCACCAAAGTATTATGGTCAGTACAAGTTGTTGCAAAAGATTGGTACTATGGCATACAAATTGGAGCTTCCTGCAGCTTCTCGAGTGCACCCAGTTTTCCATGTCGGCTAGTCGTGGAAAGAATATAACACAACCGAAAATTCTCCCACTTGTTGTTTTCTTTCCATAGGGGGGCACAAGAGAGCTTAATCATTTTCCAGCCCTGAAACACCCATTGTCTCTCTACACCAAGAGAACTTCTCAAAGCTCATAGATTTTGTCAATGCATCTGCAGTATTCTTCAAAGTGTCCACCTTTACCAGCAACACCTTTTTTTCTTCTATCATATCCCTCACAAAGTGATACTGGACATCAATGTGCTTTGTCTTTGAATGATATGCCCGGTTCTTTGCCAAGAAAATTGCACTTTGGCTGTCATAGTCTATCCTTATAGCACCCTGTACTAACCCCATACTTGAACACAATCTCTGCAACCAAACTACTTCCTTGCTTGCATGAGTGGCTGCCATGTATTCTACCTCTGTAGTTGATAGTTCCACTACAGATTATTTCTTACTCATCCAACTGACTGCACCTCCAAATAGGTTAAACACATACCCACTTGTATATCTTCTTTTATCTAGATCTCCAGCCCAGTCTGCATCAACAAAGCCATGAATATCCAACATTCTGTCCAATCCTGATCCTCCTTGGTAGCACAAACCATAATCACTAGTGCCACATAAACATCTCAAAACCCCCTTCACTGCTCTCCAGTGCTCCTTCCCTAGTTTTGACATAAACCTACTCAATACTCCCACTGCATGTGCAATGTCTAGTCTAGTACAGACCATTACATACATCAAGCTATCGATTGCACTTGCATATGGAACACGAGACATGTCCTCTTTCTCTTCTTGTGTATTGGGACACTGTTCAGCAGATAACCTCACACCTACAGGAATAGGAACCTTCACTAGTTTACTATCCTGCATATTAAACCTCTACAGTATTTTCTCGACATACTTCCTCTGGTTTAACCAAAGCTTCCTCTTTGTCCGATCTCTTTTAATTTCCATGCCCAAAATATAGTTTGCAGCACCAAGATCTTTCATGTCGAATTTGGAGGACAATCGGGTCTTCAAATCCTGGATAATTTCTTTGTCATGTCCAACCAGCAACATATCATCCACATACAAGACCAGATAAATAACACGGTCACCAATTAATTTAAAATACACACAGTGATCTTCTTTGCTTCTGGTGAAGCCAAGTCCCCATATAAATGTATCAAATTTTTGCTATCAATCCTTGGTGACTGTTTTAACCCATACAGAGACTTCTTTAACTTGCATACCAGTTCTTTCTTACCCTTCACCGCAAAGCCTTCAAGTTGCTTCATGTATATTTCCTCTTCCAGATCCCCGTGAAGAAATGTTGTCTTCACATCCATCTATTCTACCTCAAAATCAAAAGCAGCAACAACAAATATAAGTAATCTAATAGAAGCTACCTTGGCAACAGGAGAAAAAATATCACCAAAATCAATTCCTGACACCTGGGAATAACCTTTTTCTATCAACCGAGCTTTATATTTCTCCACCTTTCCTTTTGCATTTGTCTTCTTCTTGAACACTCATTTGCTGCCAATGGGTTTCCTTCCAGCCAGCAACTCCACCAGATCCCAAGCCTCATTTTTGTGCAAAGATGCTTCTTATAGACATATTTGGGAACTTCAACCCCAGTCACATATGTCAATAAACCAAGGGCCCTTTAACCCTTAAAGGTTTTGTTTCATACCCTAAAGGATCATGGTCAACTGATTACATCATTTCCTGGAAGTTACACCTGAAAAACTACTCAGACTAGCCAAAAATGGACCATATTGACTGCTCCACTGTCAGGGTGCGATGCATCTCACCTTCTACACATAGGGGGTGCGATGCATACTAAAAAGGCCTTCTGTAGGGTGTGATGAGCAAGGATGGACAAATGTCTGAGACAGTTTGCTAAGTGGATGATCATGGAATCTTCCAGAAACTTCTCATATGAAACTTGCCTCTCTGAATTCGCCCAGGGATGAGCAAGAGATCAATGAAATCTCCAAGTGGAACCAAGAACTATAAGTGGAATGACACTAATAAAAAACCCAGAGCTGACTCACACCCTTGCAAGACATCTATAAATGGATCCCTCATCTAAGAGATCTAGGAGGCTGTAATTTTGTATTTTGTAAGGAAGTTTTGTTGGTTTATCTATGAGAAGAGACATTGTATTGTTGGGTGATCTTGATTTTCATGAGGTGAAGAGGGATTTGATGCTGGGAGGATGATGTTGGATCAGACAGCTAGGTTGTAATCCTCTCTTCTACTATTAATAAAGTTCTTTGATTTTTCCTCCATATAATCATGTATTTGTGAATCTTGTTATTTGTGAATGCAGTTGTATGGTCAATGTATTTCTAATTCTGCATTGTTTATCATATTATAGATCAAGATGCTTTGATGGTGTTTTGTTACCTTGACTCTATAGGTATTCTCTGAAGCGGGACAAGTAGGAGAGAAGTGGCAAGCTCTATCAAGGGAGAGAAGAATCAAGAAAAGAGCCAAGCGGAAGATCCAAGTTGGTCCCCTTTTCTTATCTCTTATCTATCATACATAAAGGAAATCACAAATTGCTTTGATTGTTTGTTTCTAAGATAGCTACCCGTCTTAGTGGGACTAGCAAATAAAAAAGACACTAGTTTTCCTGGAAACAAAATGGCAGCTCCACTTGGGAGTGAATAGTTTGTTTTTTGTCATTGTTGTTTACTTTATAAACTATAGACGAAGCCTGAAGTTAGCCAAATAGCCTTCGAACCACCTTTGCTATGCAATTGAGAAGTAGATGAATGTTGCTTTAGCCAATCTCCAGGTTGGTTTATGAACTGAACATCTAACTTACAAGGATTCTAAGCACCCTTTCGGCAGCTCGATAATCTCATAATATCATACCCCTATACTTTTCTTTTACTGTCCATCATAGCTCAGCCTAAATCACTAAACTTAGCTATAGATTTTGAGAAAAAACCTAACTCAGTTTCGCTCCCTGGACCATCGCACTGTCTATGAGTGGAAACCAGTATGCATCGCACCTCTTGTGTGTTGCAGGTGAGATGCATCCTTGTTTCCCTGAAGGACAGGTGTGATGATTGAGTGATACTATTTCTCTCTTTGAAATTTGGTTTTTCCTCCTTGTTTTCAGCTCTATTCAGTAGTTTTGCTGTTCATGATTAGTATCTCATTGCTGAAGCCTATTTCCTTTGCATATTTTAGCCTCCATTGATTAGGATTTGTAAATTTTTTTATGTATTTGTCAATCATTTACAATCCTCCTTTGTCGAAAGTAGCTTAATCAAACTGTCGTTTTTGATGCAAAAAGTGTTGTAACTGTCATTTTGAGTCAAAAAGAAGAGTGTCGTAAAATATTCCTCCTCTAGATAGTTGATTGTACTTTTTTCATTGTATTTGATTTGAATTGTTAATATTTGAAGTGTCGAAAGTAGTTTTCTATTCGAAATCGAAAAGTGTCATTTTAGTCTTCCTTTCGTTTTTTGAAAATAAATTGTCGAAATGTCGCTTTGAAGAAAATAGTTCAGATCTATACTTAGTTTTCCTTTTTGGCATTATCACATTAAGGAAACGAAAAACAAATACATGCATGTGCATTTGCATTTAGAATGTGTGCAAAAATGATTTAGGAAAAGTGCATTTAGTGTGTGCTCTTTGCTCTCTGTTGAAATAATCGTAATCTTCTTCCCTTAGTAGCTAGGATTTTCATTGCTAAAAGAAAATAAATGACTGTTTATCATTTTAGATTACATATCTAGGAATTTTACATCTACATCACGCAGTGAACCTTGAAAGACAAACTTCTAAGCAAGATCAACTCTAAAATAAATATCAATGAACATAAAAATGCTTTGGAACCTAATGCAACACATCCAGAAGTCTAGGCTAGAGATGTGTTTCGGCATCGTAAAACTTGGTAACTATCGTTTTCATCGAAGTTTGGGTGATTCCTCCTCTTTGATATGACAAGTGCTAGTATGGACTTGTGTTAGGTCCCTATAATACTAGTGATTACCCCATTACTATTGTAGTTGTATCCCTTATTAATATTGTTGTGCCCCTATTGTCCCCATGTTGTTATCACTGTGCCCCATAGAATCCCTCTATTGTTATTTTGTGCCTTTATATTATTATTGTTAGGTCGGTTGGGTTATATTGTGACTCCTTAGACTCCTATATCTAGAAAGGAGGTTTTTTCATTTGAATCATCAAAGAATCATTCATTTGTGTAATTTAAAGGAGGTTTCCCCCTCTAAGAGGCTGAATTCTAAAGTGTTGATCTATCTTTTCTATCTTTTTGTGAGCTATTTTCATAACATTTGGTATTAGAGGTTTTGGATTCTAGGGTTTCGCTGCTCCAAATAGGTCATCGTGGAATTTTCGCTATAGCTTTTTTCTGTGACATTTCAGAAGCGGAAAAAAAAAACCCATTTGAGATGAATTTGCACTAAACCTCGAATCCAAATTTTAGAGCTTTTCGCACTATATTTGTGGAGCTATGATCTGATGAATTTGGTCTTTTTGCAGACTCCTGAATTATATTCCAAACAGGTGACCTGGGGAAAATCATCATAACTTTCTCTCTGAGCATCAGATTGAAATTTCGTAAGAAGATATAGAAAGAGGATGGAATGTAGTTTCTTGTATATATTTTTCAAAGCCAAAGGTTGAAACAGGGACACGTGGCACATCATACAAGTTCGCTCTACTGAACTAGTCTATAATCAGGTCACTGTGGGAGATTTGGCATAACTCTTCCTTGGAGAATCCAATTTGGATCAGACTGGTGGCATTGGAAAGAGGACACAGAGGGCTACTGCAAGTCATAATACTAGAACTGGATGATTCAAAATTACAGAGATACATCAAAGGCAATATCGAGATCCTACAAAGTGAAAAAAGGTGTGTAGATTTTTTTAAATTTTTGCTTAAGCTTGGTTTGAAAAATTATTTTAAAGGAATTCAAAGGGCATAGTAGAGCATTATTATCGGTAACTAATGCCCCGAGGAAAGAAAATGCAAACACCTCGTAAGCAACCTGAAAGCTCTAGCATGACTCATGAAGAAGAGGAATAAATGCTACATGATATATCAAAATTACAAGACCAAGTGCAACAAATGTCACTCTCACAAAAGCTAACATAAGCTAAGATAAATGGTGTGGAAATTAAGATGAATGGCATGGAAGCTAAGATGGAAAATTTGAAGATAGATTTGAACACAAATTTGAAGATAAGCATGGCAAATTTGAAGACAAATTTGACAAAGTTTCTACAAGAAATACTTACTAATGTTGAAAGTGCAATAAAGGAAACTCATGATGCGAACAAAAGAAATGTTGATCATGATTTCATAGACTCTAATGTTGGATTGAAGACCCACAATATTCCAAAAATCTATATGAGGAAGTATTATGGCAAGGATCCCACAACATGGATATTACAGATGGAGCAATTTTTCGATCTCAATAATGTGAAAAACACACAAAAGGTATGTATTGCAACTTTATATTTGGAACCAAATCAGTTTGTATGGTATCAATGGCTTTTCTCTCGTAAAAAAATTATCACTTGGGCAATTTTTACAGAATAATTGACAGCACATTATGAGGATACAAAAAGCAACACTTTTTTTAGCCAGTTGATAAGTCTCAAACAAAAGGGTTCAATAATGGAGCACATTGAGGAGTTCTAAAAATTGAACATAAGGGTAAAAAATATTCCAGAGGAGCATAGGATTGATGTGTTCATAGGGACTTTAAAGGATAATATCCAACATGATGTTCGCCTTTGGGAACCTAATTCATTAGAGAAGGCATTCAAGTTAGCAAGAAAAATGGAAAGCAAAATTATGGCAACCAGGAAGCATACCACTCACAACTATAAAGATGGAAGTGTTGTTGCCCCTAGTCTTCCACAACCTATAAGGTTGACACCACAACAATTGGAAGAAAAAAGAGAAAAAGGGCTTTGTTACAGTTGTGATATCAAATACACTAAAGGAATTATTCTACATAGATTGTGAAGAGGAAGAAGAAAAGGAGCAAGAAAGCTCAAAAGAAGAGGATATACTCCAGGAACAATGCCTAGATAAAGAAGAAATGAAACCGACCATATCTTGTAATGCATTGGCTGGAATTACCACTCCTCAAACCATCAAGATAGAAGGACAAACCAAGAAGAAAAAGGTAATAGTGTTGATTGATTCAGGAAGTACCCACAATTTTATTCATTGTAAGGTAGTAAAAGAATTGAATTGCTTCCTATATCTAGCACCAAAGTGTCAAGTGATGGTTGCAAATGGAGGAACAATAAATTGCTCTGGAAAGTGCCATAATATCAAGCTATCCATGGGAGAATATGTATTGACTAGCCCAATGCTTTCCATTCCAATGGGAGGTGCTGATGTTGTACTAGGAGTCCAATGGCTACAATGCTTGGGTACAATAGCTTTTAATTTTCAAGAACTTTTCATGAAATTTTCTACGAAAGGAAAGGAAGTTGAATTAAGGGGTATTGCAGGGAAATCGGGAAAGATAATCAACTCTAACGGTATGAAAAAACTTCTAAAAAAGGAACAAAGAGGTGTAATTGCACAATTATGTTCGCTAGATGTTTCCACATCGAAATCATCTATTTCTCCAGATCTCCAAAAAGTCTTGGACAATCATTCCAAGGTATTTGAGACTCCCAAAGGTCTCCCACCTATTCGTGGTCATGATCATGCTATTCATCTGATTCCAGGAAGTGTTCCTCCAAACATCAGGCCGTACAGATATCCCTATGCCCAAAAGAGTGAAATTGAATGTATGGTTGCAGAAATGCTAGAGGCTGGCATAATTCAACCTAGTCAAAGTTCTTTCTCTGCTCCAGTAGTATTGGTGCACAAGAAGGATGGATCATGGCGCATGTGTCCAGATTATAGGGAGCTCAACAAGCTCACTATTAAAGATAAGTTTCCCATTCCTGTCATTGATGAATTACTGGATGAATTGCATGGATCAATTTACTTCACCAAGTTGGATCTTCGTTCAGGATATCATCAAATCAGAATGAAGACTGAAGACATTCCGAAAATAGCATTTAGAACTCATGAGGGTCATTATGAATTTTTGGTCATGCCTTTTGGCCTTACCAATGCACCTTCTATATTTCAAGGTTTGATGAATTCCATTTTCAAACCCTTCCTTAGAAAATTTATGTTAGTATTTTTTGATGATATACTAATCTACTGCACGTCTTGGAAGGATCATGTTGAACATGTTGACAGGGTGCTACAACTATTGGAGGAGAAACAATTATATGCAAAAAGATCCAAATGTTTCTTTGGAGTACAAGAGGTGGAATATCTGGGTCATATTGTATCTCATGAAGGAGTTAAGGTAGACCCTAGCAAAATTAAAGCCATTAAGGAATGGAAAATCCCCACATCCATAAAGCATTTGCGAGGATTTCTTGGGTTGACAGGGTATTGTCACAAGTTTGTTAAGAATTATGGGAGAATAGCAGCACCTCTAACAACATTATTGAAGAAAGATGCATTTTCATGGACTCCAGAAGCAACAAAAGCCTTTGAACATCTTAAAGAGGCAATGTGCCAATCACCGGTCTTAGCTACACCGGACTTCACAAAAACCTTTATTGTGGAATGTGATGCTTCAGGAAATGGAATTGGTGTTGTTTTAATGCAAGATGAAAGACCCATTGCGTTTGAAAGTCGTCCAATCAAGGGAAAGTTTTTACACAAAGCTATTTATGAGAAGGAAATGTTGGCAATACTACATGCACTTAAGAAATGGCGACCCTACCTAATGGGAAGACACTTCAAGGTAAAAACGGATCATGATAGCCTTAAATAATTTTTAGAACAAAGATTATCCTCTGAAGAGCAACAAAAGTGGGTTACAAAGATGTTGGGTTATGACTTTGAAATCATCTACAAAAAAGGGAAGCAAAAAGTGGTGGTTGATGCACTCTCAAGAAAGGATGAGGATGTGGAAGCATTGTTGTGTGCCATTTCTATTATTCAACGAGATTGGATAAACGAAGAAAGGGAGGAATGGAAGAATGATGAATAAGTGTGGGCACTTATTCGAAAGTTACAACAAGATTCCAGTACATCTGATACATTTAGTTGGCAAAATTATTCGTTGTGGTACAAAGATCGCTTATACCTCTGTAAGAATTCCCAACTCAAGCAAAATATTCTTATGGAATTGCACACTTCTCCCTTAGGAGGGCACTCAGGATTTTCAAAAACTTACCATAGGTTTAAGAAGGAATTTTTTGGGATGGCCTTAAATCAGATATTCAAAAGTTTGTGGCAGAATGTTTGGTTTGCCAACAAAATAAAGTTGAAACAATTAAGACCCGGGCTCTATTACAACCTTTATCCATTCCAAGCCAACGTTGGGAGGAGGTTTCAATAGATTTTATCATAGGTTTACCCAAGTCTGAGGGAAAGAGTGTCATCATGGTGGTAGTTGACAGACTTACCAAGTACGCACACTTTTGTGCATTATCACATCCATTTAAAGCCGATACAGTTTCTACTGCATTTATGGAAACAATTCAAAATCTACACGGAAACCCAAAGATTTTTGTAAGTGACAGAGATCCCATTTTCACTAGAAATTTTTGGACATAATTATTTTCTTGTCTCGGTACAAAGTTAGCTCATAGCTCATCTTATCATCCTCAATCTGATGGGCAAACTGAAATAGTAAACAAATGTTTGGAAGGATATCTTCGTTGCTTTGTATCTAATAAAAAAACACAATGGCTCAAATGGTTGCCCCTGGCTGAATGGTGGTATTGTTGAGATTGCAACAAGATGATGGAGCTTAGTGAAAAGAGTTGCCTTCACTAAGTGGGCCCGCAGGCAAATTATGGCGCAAGTTCTATTTTTTATCCCAGCAGGGATGATCACAGTGTGGGTGACCACAGTATGAGTGATCACAGTGTGGGTGACCACAGTGTGAGTGATCATAGTATGAGTGATCAAAGTCTATTTTTAGACTGGTTGTCAAAAATAGAAAAGTCAAATATTATTGTCTCATAATAATATTTGGACTATAAACTTGATCTTATTCTCTTGGAGCACTTCAGGATGAGCTACAGATGTGGTACATGCAGATCCCAGAAGGAAATACGTGGTTACCTATGGGATGACTAATATTTTCATGCAGGACTTCAGTTAGAACTCAAGTGAGTTGAGTTTAGTGGACTGGAGGTGCAGTTGATGGAGTTGTGTTCAGTTTAGCTTTGTTAAACTGGTTGTATTTAGTCTAACTAGAAAATAGACTAGAGATGAGTTGGGTGAATTAGTTATTAATTAATTCACAAGTTATTAACTCATAATGCAACTATAGAATACATCAATTAACTCAGTTGCATGTCAGTGCATGTTTAGTTCAGCAGGGACAGGTGTTAGAGGATCAGATTGCTATCAGTTGTGACTATAGTTGTGCATGATGATTTGCACAATCAGAGGGATTGAGTATGCCAATGAATTAGCCAATATCAAGAATTGTAGCCTGTGCTCACATCCAACACAGTGTGAGTGATTCTTTGCAGGTGAAATACGAGTTTGGTAAACCATTCTCATAAGTTCTTGAGCAGGTATTGAGTTGGAGAGGCAGGCAAGCAGTAAAATAGATTTGGAGATCAGATCTGAGCTGTATTGTGTGTAACAGGTGGAGCTGGTACTAGATTTCTTGTGATAAGAATTGTACTTTGTAATGTTACATGTTCTCAATCATTAATATACAGATAGTGTGGGGTTTTTAGCGAGATGCTTTCCCTGGGTTACATACTGTGTTAATGTGTGAATGCTCTTGATGTTTTATTGTTATTGATGCTGCTATATTGATGATCAACGTAGAGGAGCTTATGTATTGTGTATGTATCCCACAATAGTACATGATCAGGATAATCTCTATTGAATATGTGTTAAATTATTCAAAAATTTATACAGGTATAGCACTTCCTTCCATACAGCAACAAAAATGACCCCATTTATGGCACTTTATGGATATCAGCCACCATCCATCACATCATATTTAAGAGAAAATTGTAAGGTTCAAGCAGTGGAACATCACATCGAGCATCAACAACAAGTCCTCCAACTCTTAAAGGATAACCTCGTGTTAGCACATAATAGAATGAAACAACAGGCAGATCAACATTGCAGCGAAAGAAGTTTTGATGTAGGTGATTGGGTATTCCTACGGCTACAACCATATAAACAAATGTCCCTCAAGCAAGCTAAGAAGGATAATAAATTATCACCAAAGTATTATGTTCCGTACAAGTTGTTGCAAGAGATTGGTACTATGGCATATAAATTGGAGCTTCCTGCAGCTTCTCGAGTGCACCCAGTTTTCCATGTTTCATGTTTAAACAAGGTTATAGGTGACAAGCTCCCAGTTCAAACAATATTGCCAAAACTTGAAGAGGAAGGAAAAATTATATTGGAACTGGAAGCAATCACAGAAACAAGAACTCGACAGCTACGAAATCGATCAATTTCAGAGTATCTCATCAAGTGGAAGGACTTATCCGCTGAAGATTCCACATGGGAGGATGAGAATTTTATACAGAAGCATCCAGAACTACTCAAGCCTTGAGGACAACACCTTTTTGGAGGAGAGGGGCATGTTAGGTCCCTATAATACTAGTGATTACCCCATTACTATTGTAGTTGTATCCCTTATTAATATTGTTGTGCCCCTATTGCCCTCATATTATTATTACTGTGCCCCATAGAATCCCTCTATTGTTATTTTTGTGCCTTTATATTGTTATTGTTAGGTTGGCTGGGTTATATTTTGACTCCTTAGACTCCTATATATAGAAAGGAAGTTTTTTCATTTGAATCATCAAAGAATAATTCATTTGTGTAATGTAAAGGAGGTTGACCCCTCGAAGAGGCTGAATTCTAATGCATTGATCTATCTTTTCTATATTTTTGTGAGCTAGTTTCATAACAACTTATGCTCCCTGTACCATCGAGTATATATTGGGAGACCACAATAGGCTGATATCCTTTATCCGTAGGAAGCCATGTCTGCCGCCCTATCGATCGCAATGCACTGAAAACAGTAGTCGGGAAGATTGACTGTCGTACATAAGTCCTTGTTAATTTCTCTTTAATTTATCACCAAGGTGTATTTTGCAGTTTTACGATTGGTTTGGTAATTCCTCTGTCTAGATTTCCAAAGTAGTCACTTTCATTCCTTTTCGACTCCTTAAAAGAAAAGGTCCACCTGAGCACTTGTCACTTCAGGCTCATTAAAAATTGAAGGCGACTAGAGTCACCTTTAGCTTTTTCTCAACTCTTAAAAATTGAAAAAGCAAAGTTGTGTCAAAGCGTCATTTAAAATTTATTTAAATACGGAACATCTTTTTCCCTTAATTTTGAGTTGATCAAGTAATCCACAATCATGGAAGAAAGACAATTAAAAACTCGTCATTCATGGAGACTAGCGAATCAACAGTCTTTGCCTCTATAGACGAAACCATTCCAGGCAAAATAGTCTCATTTAACTGAATCCATTTCACCTGATTTATTTGAAACTTGTGTTTCAAAATCGTCAGAGACTATAGTTACTCCGATCATTTCTGGTACATCTGCCTTTACAAAAGAAGCTAGGCAGTTACAAGAGGACATTAGAACTGATCCTAGTGTAACGGTAGGTACTTTTATACCTGAGATAGCCCCATCTAGAGTTGAGCCAGGGACTAAAGTTCACTTACCTGAACATCTGGAAGTTGAGTTCCAAAATTTAGAAGGTGCCACCCCTCCAGTAACTGTTACTACAGAAGCTATAACTTCTTTGGCTCCAAAAATGTATTACGGACCTGACGGTCTACCTCTTCCACCTGGACTGATTTCCATACAAGAGATAGTAGAAGATCTTCCATCGAGTACTCCATTGCATTTTGGAACTGGGATCCACTTATATCCTTCTATTCCTGAAGTTAGTTCTTTTAATCATTCTTCATCATAAGTTCTTGTCGAATCACTAGGAAATCTTTTGGATAGACTAAATATGTCTGAGAAACCATCAACATCTAGGACTGTGTTAACTGACACGGCTATGGAAGAGCTTCCTACTGTCATTCCTACAATGTTTGCTAGTATACCATCTGTCCCAACTATTTATCGACAACTAGCTGGAGTCCATTCAGGACTGTTTCGACGACATGGTCTGTTCCTATTTCTTCATCCGAACTCTCATCTGGTATTTCTTATGTTGAAACTCAAAAAATTGATATTGTATGTCTTCAAAGGCCGATCTATCCTTTAAGAAATGGATTGCCACCATATGGGGGGCAGTATGCCTTTTCATTGTTCCCTCCTCGAGAACAGCCATATGAGAGTTTACAACAAAATTTAGGTCAAACTAGAATTACATCTAGCGGTTGGGTACCAATACTGCCTCAACAACCAAGGGTTTTATATTCAATGCAACCAGTCCAGCCTGTGTCGAATATTCCCAATACACCTGCTATTGTGATTGTATCGCAAGTACAAGCACTACCTTTTGTGTTTCAACCTCAAGTCTCTCAAGTTGCAATACAACAGCCTCTTGTATCTACGGCTCAATCACAACCTCAGGTCAGTGCCTCCTTACCTGGAACGACTCAAGCTCAAACAGGTATTATAACTCCACATTTTAGTTAATCATCCGGTATTGGGCAACAGCAAATGGTCCAACAACCATGGCTGGTACAATATCAACAACCGCAATTCCAGCAATCTTACCAATGACCTGAACAACAAGGCTTTGTAAGTAACAGGCAACCATTTTCAAAATGGTTATCAAAAACCATACTATAATGGTTATGCCCATCAACCTTATCAAAGTTACCAGCATCAGATACATTATGTTGGTATGTAAAGACCTACTTCTCAGGTGATTCCATCTTATCCTAGGTATGCTTCGCCTAACCTGAATCAACAGTTGCCTTTTGTAGCAACTCTAGAATTACCAGATCTAAATCAGCTGACGAATGATCCAATTGCTGACGCCCCTTGGTGGCCAACAGTTCCTCATAAATTTCCCTATCATATTCCTAAATTCAAAGGAAATCTAGGTGAAGATCCATCAAATCATGTAATGACCTTCCATCTGTGGTGCTCATCTACCACCCTGAATGATGATTCGATTAGGCTTCACCTTTTTCAATGAACGCTAACGGGTCTGGCAGCAAAATGGTACATTGAATTGCCTAGAGCTTCATTCAATAACTTCAGCGCCCTTGCCACTACCTTTTTAACCTATTTTTAGTTACCCATAAGGTACAAAATAGGGACAGAACTCCTTACCAACTTTAAATAGAGGACAAGCTCTCACATATCTGATCATATTCATGAGTGGTGGCATCATCATCGAATGGTAAAGACGTATGTTCCTGATCAGCTTTTAGCTGAATGGTTTATAAAGTCATTATTACCCTCTATTACAGAGGATGTGGCTAAGGGAGGAGTTTTCATTGAAGAGAAATTCATTGCTCGTGCACAATATTTAGACTTGATCTATACTCAGTCTGGCATGCTGTACGACAAAATTCCTGACGCTCCTAGACCAAAATTTTCCATTCCTCCCCCTCCTAAATCAAACCAGGACTCTCATGCTGACGATGGCGTGATCTGTACCACAAGCATGAAAACCGAAAAGGGCACATTTAAAAAATCCCTTGCAGTTTCTAGTCAAAAAGCAAATGAAGAACCTCTTTCCTCGAAGGTTAATGTCGTGTCATCTAACAAGGGTAAAAATCCAAAGCAACCAGGGGACAAGAAGAAAGCGAAAACTAATAAGAAGAAATATGAAAATTTACCTCCTAAAAAATCTTCTAAAAACCCTGCTGGGCAAAAGAAACCTTGTTATCCATGTTACATATGCGACGACGAGCATTTCACGAAAGATTCTCCACATAAGGCTAAGGTTATGAAATTTTTAAAAACTTCAAATACCCTAGCGGTGTTGACTAGTCCATTTCCAAGCACAGAAACAAACCTGGTTGCTATCGATCATGCTTCCCCATCCCAAGTTCTTAGGCTATCCATCTCGAAATAGCAAAATGATGCTTTGATATCAACAAGGAATAAAGATTATGGGAATCCACAGTCATCGAACAACAAGGTTACAGATCAACCCAGTAGTTCGACAACAACTTCGCCTGAAGTTATTCCGCCCATCATTCCTAAACTGACTATAAAGTCGCCAAAGGGAGTAGTACATAAATTGACATTTAATCCTCATGCTCGAGCAGCATATAATTATAATATAGTGGAGGATTTGTCTCAATCGCCATCCATTATGTCGATGCTTGAAGTACTGCAAAATTGCCCCTCCCAAAAGCAAGCTTTGTTATCAGCAATAGGTGGGATTGACCCAACGGATTCCAATCTTGTGGCCTTCAACCATAAAGGATATGAACCTCAGTTACCAACCCAACTCACTTTCCTCATACAGGTAAAATCCCTCAATAAAACAGTTCATCGAACAATCATTGATGAGGGGGCATCTACCTATATTATGTCAATGAGTTGTTGGAAAACTTTAGGCTCACCACCCTTGTCACGATCATCAACGACATTAAAAGCATTCGATGGAAGAACATACACACCATATGGGATATTAAGTAACTTGCAAGTTTAACTGGGGGGAAAGACAGTAGAAATTGAAGCATGGAAGTTATTGTTTCCAAACTCTTTCGAGTGATGTGTTTCCCGCATGAAGGAAAAGTTGTCCAGCTTACTGACCAGCTTTCATTCCCCGGTTCAAACACAGATCCAAGTCAAGCATCATCCCTAAATGGTCTCTTTGATTTAAGTATGACTCTTCAACCTTCATTCCATCCACCTAATTACCGCGAGTAGTCCAGTGAATTTAACGAAGCTTAGGGGGCATGCACCCTTGTCTATTTTGCGGACAAACCCAGCTATAGTGATAAGTTTCCATGTAAGTTATGTGATCGGTCTTGGTAACCTTTCACCTTTGTCTATTTGGTGAACAAATTGCAGGAAGTGTTTTGTCTAAGTATTGACATAAATTCATCCTGCTTAACAACAGTAAGTTTCCATATGGTTACTGAAGACTTTTTTTATGCTGGGGGCATGCAAACCTTTTTATGCAAGCAAAAACGACCAATTTCATTTTTTAGCTTTTTAGGTTTATATTTTGGTCGTTCCTAGCCCAGTTCAAGCTCATTAAAAAATGAATCGAACCTCAATAAATAACCTTTGTGATTGCCCTGCTATCAGCCTCTTGAACCTTGGATTGTGTTCCTACCATCACCTCTATTCTTTTGGCCGATCATACGCTTCCACTTGATTGTTTACCCTTTTGAGGAATAGCTACGATGAGTGGTCTTGTTAGCCACCCTCTTCACACTGCCATGTTTCTAGAAGTTCCAAACTTACTTGGAACCAGTTGTTACCCGAAAACCCCACTCGTTCCTCAAAAACGAGTCTCTTTTAAACTCTTTTTAGACTCGTTAAATATAAAAAGATTGTCGAGCTATTGGCCTTTCCAGCTCGTTAAAGTAAAGGGAAGCGCCATGCCTCCTATACATTTTAATCTTTTGGACTTGAGGGATTATTAAACAAAAAGATCGAGCGCTTGTCTTTTTCGGCTCACTAAAGTGATCGAAAAGTCATCCCTTTCATATTATTTTATACTTTTTCAGACTTAAGGGTTTATGCTACGAAAAAGGATTGTTGGAGTTTCCTTTTCTTCCCTTTTCAAACTCTCTAAACATGAAAAGGACCGAGTTATCTTTGTCATTAAACTCGTTAAAATAATAACGACAAACTTGTCCATCCAAACAAGAATGAGTTTCACTGTCGCTAAGCTCGCTAAAATATAGCGATGGGTTTGTGTTAGAAATTATATATTATGGAGCAATGGAACACATAAAATATTACAGAAATATACACACAGAAAATGCATAAAACAAGAGAGACACAGATATATGTGGTTCACCTAGTTTGGGCTACGTCCACCCCGAACAGCTAGTCCTTCCTTTCTATTATCCAACAAAATGAAGAGACACAACCTACAGCAGATCCGCTATAATATCCTCTGTTTTCTCTCACAGTCTCACCTCTCTATTTCCCGCTCAAAAAATACACATCTATCACACAGCCTCAAATATAATGCCCTCATACATAGAGAGGGGTTGCCTTCTAGGGCAAAAAAAAACCCTAAACTAAACATAAGTTCTACCGTCAAATCATCCGCCTAATGAACGGCCCAGATTGACTAGAAATTACTATACTTTTACAAGGAAATTTTACAGCTGTTTTTAGCTTCGGGGGCGCTGCCCCCGAAACCCCCCGCCAGGGGGGGGCTCCCAAAGGTCGCAGCCGCCCCCCCCCCCCCCCCGGGACCCCCCCTACAGCGAATATTTTACGGGCGGCAACGTTTCGAACTGGGGTCCAATGTGGCGATACCTTTGAATATAGAAGATAATCAGGCTCCACACCCAACAGTTTGCTCGAAGGGAAAATTATAGAATAAGCATATGTTATCCTCCAAAATAAAGAGGTACTGGTCAGCAATGACTGAGGAAAAAGGGAAGAAAACTTGAATAATTTTATTGGTAGCCGATCTCTCTTGAACATGACACTTTCACTCCATCACCATGATTGAGTCGGGTTAGGTTATTCCGTTCACCGGTCATATCACCATTGGTCCTCCGTACCATGAATCTTTTGGGGTTAACGCTACCAATCCATCTTAGTGTATCTGACATGTTCAAGAGAAGTCATTCAGAGAATTTACCATCCACCAAATGCCTCATCTGCTACAATACCTGCACCCATCATTTTTCATGACCGCCACTCCTGAACCTTGTATCATCATATCGTTTTCACCTCTAGGAAAAATCATTTGCTTCGTTTTGTGTCGTAGATGTGGGATACATCAAGGCCCTCCTACGATGGGTCACTTCTTGTTGACATTAGCTCATTATCCAAGAAGTTGACTTAGAAACAACCCTTTCAGTACTTTGAAGCTTGCATGCCTCAATGGCAAGTTTCTCACTTCCGGCGACAAGTTTACGTCAATGGCCTTAGACCAAAAGATTTTGTGTGGTGTTCAACAATGGCTCATATATTCACACCACGTGAATTGTACTATAGTACCTTGAGGGTCATTATCATTATCGGTGACTCCTTTCGCGCCTGTTAACATCTTACATTATTGGCTGGTAATCAGGCGATGTCTTTCCATGTTCGACTTCAGAACATCTTTTCACATGGATCGACTTGTACATCGGGTGAAGATTGAACGAGTTTGAAGACCCCGCATCTAGTTTCATCCATCCGGACTGCGATATTTTCATGAAAATAAAGACATCAATTGTACACAGACGCTGCATAGATAGTCATCTAAGCCAGGGAAGATGACTCTTCATGTGAAGAATCGCCAGTCTGCAACAACGGACGATTGTCTGTCCTATGTACATGAAAAATAATTTATAAAGTTGAGCATGGGAATGCCCGACTCAGCTAGATCATGAAAATAATATGATGATGATGTATTGTATTGTATCTTATACAGGTCACCTTCCAGTTCGAATACCTCGGATCCTCATGATAAAGCATTTCACCTAACATCAAAAGATTTACAACCTCATGCTTTAGGGGGCAACTGTTATAGAAATATTTGGGCACTGCAACCCCAAACTCATATGTCCATAAACCAAGGGTTCTTTAACCCCTAAAAGTGTTGTTTCATACCCTAAAGGATCATGGTCAACTGATTACAATATTTCCCAGAAGTTCCACATGAAAAACCACTCAGAAGTGGCCAAAACTGGACCATACTAACTGCTCCATGGTCAAGGTGCGATGCATACTGGCTGCTACAATAGTCAGGTGTGATGCATACTGAAAAGGCCTTTTGTAGGGTGCGATGAGCGAGGATGGACAAATGTCAGAGACAGTTTGCTAAGTGGATGATCATGGAATCTTCCAGAAACTTCTCATATGACACTTGCCTCTCTGAATTCGCCTAGGGATGAGTAAGAGATCAATGAAATCCCCAAGTGGAACCAAGAACTATCAGTGGAATGACACTAATCAAAAACCCAGAGCTAACACACACCCTTGCAAGACATCTATAAATGGATCCTCATCTAAGAGATCTAGGAGGCTGAAATTTTGTATTTTCTAAGGAAGTGTTGTTGGTTTATCTGTGAGAAGAGACATGGTATTGTTGGGTGATCTTGCTTTTCATGAGGTGAAGAGGGCTTTGATGCTGGGAGGATAATGTTGGATCAGATAGCTGGGTTGTAATCCTCTCTTTTACTATTAATAAAGTTCTTTGATTTTTCATCCATATAAACGTGTATTTGTGAATCTTGTTATTTGTGAATGCAATTGTATGGTCAATGTATTTCTGATTCTGCATTGTTTATGATATTATAGATCGAGATCCTTTGATGGTGTTTTGTTACTTTGACTCTACAGGTATTCTCTAAAGTGGGACAAGTAGGATAGAAGTGGCAAGCTCTATCAAGGGAGAGAAGAATCAAGCAAGGAGCCAAGCGGAAGATCTAGGTTGGTCCCCTTTGCTTCTCTCTTATCTATCATACATAAATGAAATCGCAAATTACTTTGATTATTTGTTTCTAAGATAGCTACCCATCTTAGTGGGACTAACAGATCAAAAACACACTAGTTTTCCCAGAAACAATGCCATTTCATCAACCGTGGCCTCTTTCTAGAGTTTTCCATCCTCTGAATCTACTGCTTCCTTCACAATTCTTGGATCATCGTCAGTAATAGATAAAGAAAAATTTGAACAAAAAGAAAATGGACTATACCTTTCTAGCTACCTTCTTTCTTGAACTGATCTTCTCACACCCGGAATTTGTGTCTCTTTATCTTCTGATTCCTCCTCTATTGTAGAGTCTGATTCTTCCTCCTTAACCTCAAACTCTATCTTCTCAGGTTCCTTTGGTTGGACTTCATGTTTAATAACATCTTTCACCTCTCTGAACACCACATCTTGGCTATACACAACCTTCCGTGTGACTGGGTTCCAAAGCTTATAGCCCTTGAAACCATCCTTATACCCAATAAAGATGCACTTTTCAGATTTACTATCCAACTTGGTTCGTTTCTCCTTTGGAACATGTACATATGCATCACATCCAAATACCCTCAAATGTGAAAGAGAGGGTTTCTTACCAGTCCATACCTCTTGCGGAGTCTTATCCTCCAATGCTGATGAAGGTGACCTGTTGACCAGGTAACATGCATTATCCACTGCCTCTACCTAGAATTCCTGTCCTAACTCAGCACCACTGAGCATGCTTCTTTCCCTTTCCATCAACGTCTTATTCATTCTTTCTGCAATTCCATTTTGCTGAGGCGTATATGGAGCAGTCTTCTATCGTGCTATACCACACTTCTTACAGAATTCTTCAAATTCCTGTTGTAAAACTCTCCACCATTATCTATCCTCAGCACCTTTATCTTCTTCTCTATCTAATTTTCCACGAGAGCTTTAAATTCTTTAAACCTGTGAAAGGCTTTATATTTCTTCTTAACGAAATATATCCATGTATTCCTTGAGAAATCTTCTATAAATGATACATAGTACACAAACTTACTCAGTGATGGAACCTTCACAGGTCCAAACACATCACTATGCACAAGTACTAATATTTGTTTTGCCCTCTTACTACCAGAGGGGAAACTCACCCGATTCTGCTTTCCATATACACAATTTTCACAAAAATCAAAATCCAGAGAGCTATTACTCATACCTTCTACCATACCTTTACCATGAAGTATTCAAAGGCCCTTCTCTTGAATATGTCCAAGCCTTTTATGCCACAACATGGTCTTCTCTCCAGAGACCACTAGATTTTCTGCTCCACTTTCAGGAACCATAGAACTGTTGCACCCATCAATAACAATGCTACCTTGTAGCTTGTACAAATTTCCAGTCCGAACTCCCCGCATCAATACCAATGCTCCCTGAACCATTTTGCAGGTATCCTTCTCGAACACTGTTTTTACACCTGCATCATCTAGCTTACTTACAGAATTCAGATTTCTGGCTAATGTAGGAATATGCAGAACACCCGAAAGTGTTCTAACCCTTCCACCTTGCAACTTCAACTTTACTTTTATGTGACCAATGATTCTAACCTTCCTATCATCCCCTAAGAAGACATCACCACCATCGTATTTCTCATACTCGCAGAACCACTCTCTATGGGGAGTGAAGTGAAAGGATGCACCTGAGTCAATCAACCATGCCTCATGATCTACATGTGTACTTGAAGAAGCTAAGTACACATCCCCACCTTCATCTGAGGTGGTTTTCACCTCTGTAGAAGGAGCATCATCAAATCCCTTTCCTTTATCAAGAGCTTTAGATTTACAGTCCCTTTTGTATTGCCCTTCTTTTCCGCATTTCCAGCACACCACCTTTACAGGTTTTCCTGCAGATTTAGATCTCCCTCTAGATTTAGATCTCTCACTCGATGACTTATTTTTGTTTCTATTCTGGGACCATCCTTGTATAGATAGGACATCACCATTCTGGCTCTCCATATTTTTCCATCTCATCTGCTCCGTCAGCAAGGATGAGACCATTTCATCAAATTGCAAGTCAGTTGCATTGCTATCTATTGCAGTAACCAGACTATCCCATGAATCTGGTAGAGAACACAACAAATTGATGCACTTATCTTCATCTGAAATTTTAATATCAACAGATGCTAACTGACTTACCATAGTATTAAATGCGTTCAGATGCTCTGTCATTGAGTCTCCATCTTTCATCCTCAGGTTATACAGATTTTTCCGCAAGAACAGTTTATTCACCAGAGACTTAGATTGGTACAAAGTCCCTAACTTGTCCCACAAAGCCTTCGCCGTAGCTTCCCCTAATACATTCAACAATACTGAATCTAAGACACACAATCGTATTGTGCTCTTTGCCTTCCGATCCAACTTCTTTCATTCTTCATCGGACATTCCTGTTGGTTTAGTACCCGGATCTACCACGATCCATTGATCTTTATCCACCAACAGATCCTCCATCTTGAGTTTCCACAACTCAAAACTCTGACCATTAAATTTCTCGATCTCTATCTTTCGAATACTCGCCATCTTCTTTCACCACCAGAATCTATCTCGCAGATCTCCCACTGAACAGGGTCTACCACAGGCCCAAGCAAAACCCCTCAGCAACAAAGGCGTCCCCTTGAAGCCAAAACTGTTCTGATACCAAATGTAGGTTTTAACCCCGTACAAAAATTACCTGCATACAACTTCTAAAACACAGAAAATAAACAATGCGAGAGCATAACACATAAAACACATATACACAGAGATTTTCCCCTGGATCCCAAAACTGAGACTACCAGCTTGATTTTTCATTATTTTCTTTCAATGTTATAATACATATTTATACATGCCGAAGCATCAAATACCATGGACCGAAAACCATCATGTCCGATACCATGGACTGAAAACTATCACGTCCAATACCATGGACTGAAAACCATCGCATCCAAAAGCATGTGGGAAAACCATGCACAAAACCATAGGTGGGTTCGCCCATCCTAACATAGGGTCCAAAACCAAAATTTTCCAGGGCGCTGGCCCAGACCCCATAAAGTGGGGTTACGGGTACATCTCAAATCCTCTGTGAGCCCCCCCCCCCCCCGCTACACAGTTGGCACAACGAAGGGGGGCTCCGCCCCCCCTCTAACCCCTCGGTTAATTACGTGGGCTAGTCGTGGAAATATAACACAACCCAACATCAACATTACAATGCACATGTACCCATGTGAACAATGGTTTGAACAATCCAAACTAGACATCATTCGAACTTAGACAACCATAGAAGTCCAACTGCTCGACATCGTCATGTTGATCAACAATGACATATTGATGCCAAGATTCGTAGTTCTTGATAGTGTCCGTGTGTTCTGTTGTGACATCCATCTAAAACATGAACCTTGCCTTCATAGCATCTAGGTACACTGCTCGAGCTTCTCTGTACAATTTGTCTGAGAGCATGTGTATCATTGTCATCAATGTGGTCGGACCAGCAACATACTTGCGCATGATGTCTGCACTGATAGGCAAGTCTAGGATGGTGGCGATGCGCATCAACTCTTCGAAGTACGAGTCAAGCTCCTGTCGGACCTGCTTCTTTGTCTTCGCCTGGATGAGAATCCGAAGTGATGGGATCACGTGGGTGTGCACTATAACATCCATGCTCTTGAATACTCGTGCATGGGAAGCATGTATGCTAGTGATGAGTTGTGGTACATCTTCGTAGTTCCAGATCTGACTCTGGATACTTACTTGCAACTTGACTGCATTGGCCTTCATCATCTTTGGCAAGTGAAGCGGGGCTCCCTTGTACTTCATCGTCCATGCTTGCATGTTATCAATAGTAGCATGTATGTTCTTCAATATGTGTGCTCTTCTCGCACATCGTTGCTGCCATCCGTGGAGATTGACGATCGCTTGATGCACGGTACCACACTTGGAGTACAATACTCACATAACTGTATCTAGGGACAATACTTCATCTAGTATTTCCTTCGTCAGTTCGGCTCAATCAAATATTGTCACCAAGTCTCTTCCTTGCATGGACACCTATAGTTCCTTCACCATTCACTCATTCTTAGCGATGAGGAAATGAACACTTGAGCTAGTGGCTTTTGCATACACTCACTTGTTCTTCAACTTGCACAGGGGATGTTTGGTCCTCCAGAGTCGGTACTCTCTAAGACTGCACAACTCTAAGATGAGATTCGTCAAAGGAGATGTTGTGCATCTATGCTTCTAGCTGACCACCAAGGATCTCATTTCCCCCTTGGTCATTTGAGACTTGCTCATCATCAGGATGCAATAAAGTGGGTGAGTCGACCTCTTTATGGTGAGGCATGAGGTCGGTATCCTGTTCCAACTCCTGTTGATCCATGTATGTATCCAATTGTTCAAGCACTTGTTCTATCTCATGAGAAAATTCTTGCCCCCGATGGTTCACCCTGTTCGCATGATGCCAGCTATTCAAATGAATCAACTATTTGTATGGGCGTTGCTTCGTCTATCTGCATGTGATGCACCCCCTACTAAATATGCTACAGTTGCGCTTGCTTCTCCTGTTGGCGTAGCTCTTGTTATTTCCAAATTTTCTCCCTCAGCTCATGCAACTCCTTCTCTACTTCTTCCATTCTCTTCTTATCCCTCTACCTTCATGTGATTCGCTTGTCGCGTTGCTGCCTCTTTGCCTGAATAGCCTTAACTGCTTGTTCCACAAGTGGATCTACTTGAAACTTGTAGCTTTTCTCTTCCTCTGTGCAGTCAACAATATTCCTTTTCCCTTTGTCGTGCACAGGTATGCTTGGCTTTACTACCTCTGTTGTTGTTGCTACTATTGGTGCTCTCCGTGATGCTGCTTCATGCTGATTTGCTAACCACTCAATGGTGAAGCTGACCTGTTCATTGGTTCCAGAGGAATTGTAGCAATACCTCCATGAGTCTTCCTTGACCCAATGAAATTCCCCATGGATCCATTTGAATTCAACTCTCATGCAGTGATACTTCACAATGCAATGTGGGTCATACAGGTTGAAGCTTCGGAGGTTGAACGGGTACTTCTTCATCTGTTCTTCTTCGACATCCGATTGCTTGATACTCTAGATCTCATATAACCCAATCCGCAATGGAAGAGTGGGCCAAGGCGCCTTCTTCTTCTGCTACAATATAGTTGTCAATCCTGCTGAGATATGGTACGCTACTTCCTGCATGACAAGTACGTCTAAGGCAAACTTTGGCAAAACATGCAGAGGCTTCTCCGCACTGAAAATTCAGATGAAAGTATCGAATGGTGAGGCATACCAATCTGCAATGCCTAACAATGCCTCCATTGCTTCCTTTGACATGCAGGGTGGATCCTGTTCGAATATCAACCTGTACACTAGGGTGAAAAAATGGTTGGAAAGCTGTATGATTACTTCCCTAAAGCTGCATTCGGAAAACAACTTGAAATATGTATTTTTACAACAGGCTCCATCGATGACCATGCCCACTCCAAGCCTAGGAATTCATGTCAGGCACAAGCTACATCTAGGATGTAAGCGGACATATAAATCTATGCGTGCATACCCTCAGGTGACTATTGAGCCTTTGTGACTTGTTCCTTTAGCTGGTGATCCAGTATGTCGGACCGATTGAATGGTCTTCCTTCTCTAGCTAGTTGGTCCAATGCGATCACCCAACTCTAAGGAAAGGTTTTAGTGCTTGCTTGGCCACTCATTCGACATGTGAATATGACCAAGTATTGGTACGCCTTCCTCAATATCTCTGTCTTGTAGATCTAGTTGGGTGTCATCCTAAAACAAGTTGGCTCCTTTACCCATTCCTTCAGAATGTCTCTAGAGTTACCTCTGCTGCTGGGTAAGCTGAATGGAGGATTCATGATAGTCGTGGGCTCTGACATCTGGTACATCTCATCATAATCTCATGCCTAGAAGGTTGCAAGCTTCGTCCTACTGACACTGCTCAAGTTCATCATCTCGGGGTCAGTGTGAGAGACAATCTAGTGAATCATGTTCGCACATGGGAACGCAGGGTATCTACATGCAATCCAGTACAAGTCAGACATGTGAATGTTCACGTACGCCTGATGATCTTCGAGGCCTTCCCCAAAAGTGCATGTGAATGCTTCATTAACCTCTTGCCACTTCAGTTTGATGTCCTTGTCTAGATATAGCTTTGTAGATCGGCAGACCAGAAGACACCTATTCAGCTGGTACTCTAGATGCAATACCATCAATGTCCTAAGATCCTATTCTCTTAGAATCCATCGAGACAGATGAACACCTGAAAGATCTAGAAATAAGCAGCATTCATGGCAAGAAATATGTCAGTGAAATCAAAGGAAATCCAGGAAAGGACACAGCACATACCTGGGGAACTGATGAGCAAGATTACGCAAATTTTACTAGGAGGCTGGGTGAATGGTAGCCAAAACTGTGTAGAAGGTAGTCTGGGTTGTCTAGGACATAGGACTAGCTACTGGATAAGTGAAATGTGCAATCCAGTCAGGCAGCTGGCTGCTGGGATTACGCAATGCGCAATTCCAACTAGGAAGGATTGCTGCCCCAGGGACAAATTTGCGCAATTTCTTGGGCCAAGCAGCCACTGTCCTCCAGAAATGTGAAAAACAGTCCTGGAGGCCAATACTAGGCAAGAATGCAAATTTTTGGAAAGGAAGGTGAGCCTTCCTTCCCCAGATTGCGCAATGCATCCTTGGTGAAGGTAGAGCCCAGGCCAAAGTTGGCCCGACTCACGAACGGGCAACTGAAAGAAGCTAAGAAATTAAAATGCATGGTGACACTAAGTGATAGAAGAAGTGATTGACAGTGCTTGCAAAACATGAATGAAAGATTTAGCAAATAGATCAACATGCATGTGGGTGAGGTCGTTTGGCGGTCGAGTGAACATTCGTGCAAAACAGTTTCATGCATCCGACAGCATTGAGATAGCAACAAAAACTGAAACAAATCTAGGAAAAGCTAGAATACCTGTGAAAAACAGCATGCATTCAAAGAAATCAAGCAAACAACACTCACACAAGCGAATACACAAAAAGCGACAGAAATGTTGAAAAAGACAAGTTGAGGCCACTTACCCGTGAATAGCTGAGCTGGATGTGTCGAAGAGTCCTGGATGTGTTGTGGGATGTCAAAGCTCCAAGATCGATGTGAATGAATGAGCTCTGATGCGTCGAATAAATAATTTTGGTCTCATGACGCGCATGCCACAAATCTAGGAAAAAGCGACACTTGGAGGGAAACTTCTAAAACAACTTTGCATGTAACCTCCAGCTGCTAAAAATAGTTCCTTGAATCATGGGATTCCTTTTACATGTTGTGTCTTGCTATTTGGGAAGTTCAAGTCATGCATGCATGCAATTCAAGTTTCCTCAGTCCGGGTGGAACTGGTCAACCAAACTGTCCATGCATGCAAGTGCTCAACTACTTGGGAAAAATACGCATTCTTGGCTAGGAGATGGGCTGACTATCCAAGAGTTTTGTGCAATTTCTGGGCAGAGCAGCTGACTGATGCCCATATTTGCACAAATCATGGGCTGAACAGCCTGTTACTGGGAAAATTTGCGCAAATCCTGCTGGGAGGGTTGGATGGTAGGATTGCGCAATCTTGGAGCCCAATAGGCTGTCATAGAGGATTGCGCAATTCCTGGATGGGAGGTTGGTTTCCCTCCAAAAATGCATAATTTTCAAGGGGAATCTGCTCAGCCTGCAGCTGGACCAAGTCTAGGTGAGTAACCTGTGAGGGGAATGGATCAACTGTGATCGACAGGCTGCCTTTATGCGAGGAAAACACTGAAGCTTGAGTACTTGACGAAGCAATACAAAGTGTTGTGTAAGGTTGGTAGGGAGGCTCCAAAACGGGCTAAGGAAAAATTTTGGAGGGTGGTTGTAGCCACTACAACACTTGGCGACACACTGGTAGAACTCCAACTCTCTGCATAGACCTTGTTCGTGAAAAGAAATTCTAACACCTCCGAAAGTATTGTTCAGTTCTTAGCTCATCTTGGTTTCACACTAACTTGATTGTAATATCTAACATCTGCTAATCCCTTGGTTTATTGACACACATTCCAAGCCAAGGCAACAAATTTGTTTAGATTGGGGTTGAGGGGTATATAGGTGCACAAGTAGTATAGTCGTCAGAGTCTTAGTTTCATATCTGGTATTGCTCCACTGCCAGCAGGCCTCGACAGTACCCCTGTGGAGTCACATAGGAACACAAGCATGGCTCTGCTACTAGCTAGCCTGGTCAGTACCCCGGCAGAGTTACTTGCATCACCTCCCTACGTAATAAGCCTTTCTCTTCTTTCGCCTTATCCATTTTTCATTTTGAATTATTATTATTTTTTTATTTTTCATTTTTTTTTCATCTTCACTGTGCATAGCACTTATTCATTTCAGAGGCGGAATATGGATCCTAACTTATTGATAGTAAAATAGGTTGTTCCAGCAAAGAAGTATTTTATTGTATCTCTAAAGTGCTTGTTAAGGCTTTCCCCCTCACCTTACTCTACTTTTCTGAGCTGACAAGGGTTAACCCAAAAACAACCAACTAGAGAAGGTGACACTAGTTAGCATGCAAGCATTGTGTTTTCACCAAGGTTCACTTCGAACAGTATGTATTTTCCTTCAATGTATCATGGACTAATAGTAACAAGCTCATCACACAGAGGAAAGATGACATATAGCCAAGCAGTAATAGTTGTACAAGCCCTCTTGTACTTTACCCAGCTTGCTTCAAGAGTCATACATGGTTTCATGCAAGACTAACCTATGAACGAAATAAACAAGCTAACAAACATCAAAGAAAATCAAGAGCATAAGCAAAAGTGAAAGCAAAGCAAGTAA
Source organism: Pinus tabuliformis (assembly GCA_031772625.1). Lineage (NCBI taxonomy): Eukaryota > Viridiplantae > Streptophyta > Pinopsida > Pinales > Pinaceae > Pinus > Pinus tabuliformis. The sequence goes on from CM062804.1 coordinate 1,553,457,954, forward strand.
GCAAACAAGCAAGAAAACAAATAAGAAAAAAAAGCATATAAGCAAACAAGCATGTAAGAAAACAATTGAAAGCAAGCACTACTCCTACTCCTACACTAACAGTGCATGGGCCTGATCACATGAAGTGATACTTCCAATGTAGCCACCAACGCATTGGTAGACCCATGTTGATGAAGGCCTGGTCTGTGAGAAACCCAGTTGTGTGAACCAGCAAGCAAGAAAGATATAACAGTGAAGATAGCCACACTTCGTGTTTCAACATGCCCATGGGACATAAGTGAGTCCATGTGAATGACGGGAAGTCCGTGGACTTACCATGGTGTTTTGTGACACTGCATGCAACTTTGAAGCATAGCCTTGACTGTGACATGCCAACAAATGAAAGAAACAAAGATAACTTACGTCGCGCACGAGTTCTTGTAATGTAAGACTCCCCCAATGCATGAGCAATGGGATCATGTAGTTCGAGTGGAGGAAGTGTGATCTTTGAATGAGAAGGATCTTTAATTCATACAAATGAGTGATGAGGAGCCTTGGGTGATTGAATAATTTCATGATCGGAAATGAGACTCACCCCAAGAGAGTGAGGGCCTGACATAACCATCAGTCGGGCTAAAGTGCCTCGATAGTATTGGGTGTCTCAACTTCATCATCATGTAGATCATCATACGCCGGTGGCTTCGAAAGATCAACTGCAATAAATTCATGATCGTGATAAAATAATGGAAGCAAATGGATCACGACTGCCATGATTTGAAAAATTAATGAATTCCTCGGCATCCTCATGATCAGATGAATCAAACATAGAGTTATATGAAAAGTGAACAAACTCATCCTCTATGTTTCCGGAAAATACAGATGAAGGATCAAGTGGATTTTCAACGAGTGACTTATCCTCTTCGTTGTTGAATAATAAACTAACGTTCGATGAGTCTTGTGAGTGATCAACAATGGGTGCATCTGTGGATGAAGACACACATGCAAAATCATGGATGGCAGGTTCACCAAAGAGGTTAGGAAAGAATAAAGGGGGCTCGGATAAAAGGGAGTCATCCTTCGCCGAGTGTTGATGTTCAAGCTCCCACTCATACTCTTCATGAATGAAGCGCACGTTGGTTGTGAAACACTAACTCTGTCAGTGGGTTGTTCCTCGTTCACGATAAGTGAAGAGTCCGAAATGGACGAACACGAGACAACATCATTTGGAGGAGCACCTGAGTGTGAAGACGAAGGTCGAAGAAAATAATGCATATGAGAACTCAAAGGACTCACCAAATCTACGCGAAAATTGAGTGGAGTGATGTTTGGAGAGTGTGAAGGATGAACAAGAGTGTGAGGATGATCCTCAACATCACTTGGCAGTGGTGGAGCTGTTGAATAAGAGGGAGGCAGACAGTCAGTTGAGACAGTGCCCTCTCCCACATGAGATTGCGCAGTTCCATCAATGAAGAATGTTGAGTGAGGCTTGATCTCAAGTTTCCTCTTGGGATGAGCAGATTTCTTAAGGCAATACTCGAATCGGTGCCAAAGATAAGCAAATTTCATCTGGCTCCTAGGAGCTTGAAACTGCAAGTCACGAAAGCGTTGCCAAAAATCAATAACGGATTCATGCAGAGCCCTCCGTTGCTGTAACAGTTTCCGGTCAAGATGGTTTGGATCAAAATGATAGAACGTGTCTTCAATAAGATCACAGAAGTGCTCAAATCAGTGCACGGTTTTAGCTGGTAGGCTGAGCACCCATTGAAATGGAGATTCACGAAGTGTGTATGTGAGCAACAAATTGGCCTGTTCATCAGAAAACTCATCTTCCTCGTGAATCATGGAAATAAAGTTATGTAAGTGCGCAGGCCAGGCCACTTCGCCTTCACCATCATACGTGTGAGTGGACAAGAGATCGAAAAGCTTCCCCGAGATGGAGACATCTTCACAATTCAAAAAAAACCTCGAGGGAAGAAGAGTGCAAGACTCCATGAAATATATGCAAAGGTTCAAAACTGGATGAGAAGACACAACTTGTCATCATGCCCTCCTTCTAGCGCCAGAAATGTTGACGGTGCTGGACCCACCAACATGTCAAGGGGATGTCCCCAGTAATAATTCCTAATTAGACCTCAGACCATTTGGTGTAGGAGTCCCAGCAGTGGGTCATAAGGTAATGCCTTGACCGCGATGTCGCACATAGGCAAGTAAGATAACTTTGTCAGTAGCAAGGGTGTGACTGATGTAGTGAGTCAAGGAAGGTGTATGAGAGGTTCTAACACTTCGAAGGGAGAAGGAGGTGAAGGTGAGTTCCAGGTTGAAAGGGATCAGTCCCAACTCGGCTAGGAACACACAACACAAAAGGACATGCACAGCTTCTGGTGGAGCAGTCCACTCGGATGCGGCAGTCACATCATACAAGGTAAGATAACACGTACAGCACTCACAAATCAATCTGAGACAAATGCAACGGTTGTTATAACAAGGTTCACGTGAAAGGTTTGTTTGATGTTTAGCAGAGCATTCGACATGGATGGTGACAACATTAACAACATATACAACACATTAACAACAAGATTCATATAATTGCATACAAATAAGTTTATACACAAGTACGTAAGTTAAACAACATATATCATCAAGGCAACCGGAGCAGTCCAACTACAATAACAACATATGCATGAAAATGTGTTGGCTCTTATTATATAATGAAGTGTAAGTCTCAATCATACAATACATCCATGTAAAGCTATTAGCCCCAACAATGGAACGTTATAGCCACATCCGCCTCCTCCTCCAAAGAGATGTACTAGCTCCGTGCAGTGGAGAAGCCAAGGCGCATTACAATATTATCCAAGCCTTCTTCAAGATAATCTTAGTATAAGCTTGGCTGGCCAAAAGCCTATACAATGAGTTATGAGGGACTATTTATAGCAAAGGGTGGGGTGACCCTTGACATTCCCTTTTGTGACCATTCAACTACCCTCATGACACTTTACCTACTCTATGACTATTACATCCACTATTGAGACTCGACTTACACTTAACATGAATCAACATTACAATGCACATGTACCCATGTGAACAATGGCTTGAACAAGCCAAAATAGACATCATTTGGACTTAGAAAACCATAGAAGTCCAACTACTGGACATCCTCATGCTGATCAACAGTGACATGATGCCAAGATTGGTAGTCCTTGATAGTGTATGTGTGTTCTGTTGTGACATAGGTCTGAAACCTGAACCTTACCTCTATAACATCTGGGTACACTGCTCAGGCTCCTATGTCCAAATCGTCTAAGAGAATGTGCATCATTTTCTTCAATGTGCCCAAACCAGCAACGTACTTGCACATGATGTCTGCACTGATAGGAAAGTCTGGGCTAGTGGCGATGCACATCAACTCGTCGAAGTACGAGTCAAGCTCTTGTCGGACCTACTTCTTTGCCTTCACCTGGGTGAGATTCCCAAGTGATGGGATAGCGTGTGTGTGTAATATAACAACCATGCTCTTGAATACTCATGCATGGGAAGACTGTTTGCTAGTGATGAGTTGCAGTAGGTCTTCATAGTTTTGGATCTAACTCCGGATACGTGCTTGCAGCTCAACTGCATTAGACTTCATCATCTTTGGAAAGTGAAGTGAGGATCCCTTGTACTTCATCATCCATGCTTTCATGTTATCAAAAGCAACATGTATGTTCTTCAAGATGCATGCTCTTCTCGCACATCGCTGCTACCATCCGTGGAGATGTACCACTGCTTAGTGCATTGTACCAAACTTGGAGTACAATGCTCGCATAACTATATCCATGTACAATACTTCATCTAGTATTTCCTTCTTCAGTTTAGCTCGAGCGGACATTGTTACCAAGTCTCCTCCTTTCTTGGCCACCTATAGTTCCTTTACCATTTACTCATTCTCAGCTATGAGGAAACGAACACTTGAGCTAGTGGCTTCACCATACACTTTAGTTGCATCGGCCAAAGTAGTTGGATGCTTGTGCACATCAGTCACAATCACTTGTTCTTCAACTTGCACAGGGGATGTTTGGTCATCCAAAGTCAGTATTCTCTGAGACTACACAACTTTGTGATGAGATTCATCAAAGGAGATGTTATGCATCTCTGCTTCCAGCTGACCACCAAGGATCTTAGTTCCCCCTTGGTCATTTGAGACTTGCTCATGATCAGGATGCAATGAAGCGAGTGAGTCAACCTCTTTATGGTGAGGCATGAGGTCGGTATCCTGTTCCAACTCCTCCTGCTCCGTGTCTACATCCAACTGTTCAAGCACATGTTCCATCTCATGAGCAAAGTCTTGCCCCTGCGATGGTTCACCCTATTCGCCTAATTCTAGTTGTTCAGATGAATCAACTATTTGTACGGGCGCTACTTCATCTGTCTACACGTGATGTGCCCTCTGCTGAATCTGTTGCTACTATGTTTCCTTCTCTTGTTGGTGTAGCTCTTGTTCTTTCTGGAGTTGCTCCCTCAGCTCATGCAACTCCTTCTCTGCTTCTTCCATTCTCTTCTTATCCCTCTACCTTCGTGTGATTCACTTGTAGCGCTACTGCCTCTTTGCCTAAATAGCCAGAGCTGTTTGTTCCACAAGTGGATCTGCTCGAAACTTGCAGCTTTTCTCTTCTTCCATGTGGTCGACAATCTTCCTCTTCCCTTTTTCACGCACATGTATGCTTGGCTCTACTACTTCTGCTGCTGCTAGTTCTCTCTGTGATCCTGCTTTTCTAACCACTCAATGGCGAAGCTGACATATTCATTGGGTCTAGAGGAATTGTAGCAATACCTCCATGAGTCTTCCTCGGCCCAATGAAATGCCCCATGGATCCAAATGAATTGAGCTCTCATGCAGTGATCCTTCATAATGTAATGTGGGTCATACAGGTTGAAGCTTCGGAGGTCGAATGGGTACTTCTTCATCCGTTCTACTTCGACATCAGATTGCTTGATACTTTGGATCTCATATAACCCAACCCGCAATGGAAGAGTGGGCCAAGGCGCCTTATTCTTCCACTGCAGTCTAGCTGTCAATCCTGCTAAGATATGGTACACTACTTCGTACATGACAAGTACATCCGCAGAACATGCGGAGGCTTCTCTACACTAAACATTCAGATGAAAGTGCCGAATGGTGAGGCATACCAATCTGCAATGCCTAACAATGCCTCCATTACTTCCTTTGACATGGAGGGTGAATCCTGTTTGAATATCAACCTGTACACTGGGGTGACAAAATGGTCAGACAGCCATATGATTACTCGCTTGAAGCTGCATTCGAACAACAACTTGAAATATGTATTTACAACAGTCTCCGCTGGTGACCATGCCCACTCCAAGCCCGGGAACTCATGTTGGGAACAAACTGCATCTATTATGTAAGAGAACATACAAATCTCTACATGCATACCCTCAGGTGACTGTCGAGCCTTCGTGACTTATTCCTTTAACTGATGAGCCAGTATGCCGGACCAGTTGCATGGTCTTCCTTCTCTAGCTAGTTGGTCTAATGTGATCACCCAACTCTGAGGAAAGGTTTCAGTGCTTGCTTGGCCACTCATTCGACATGTGAATATGACTAAGTATTGGTACACCTTCCTCAATATCTTTGTCTTGTAGATCTGGTTGGGTGTCATCCTAAAACGAGTTGGCTCCTTTACCTAATCCTTCAGAATGTCTCTGGAGTTACCTCTGTTGCTGGGTAAGATGAATGGAGGACTCATGACAATCGCGGGCTCTGACATCTGATACATCTCATCATAATCTCGTGCCTAGAAGGTTGCAAGCTTCATCCCACTGACACTGCTCAAGGTCATCGTCTCGGGGTCAGTGTGAGAGACGATCTAGTGAATCATGTCTGCACATGGGAACGTGGGGTATCTGCATGAAATCTGGTATAATTCGGACTTGTGAATGTTCACATACACCTGAATGTCTTTGAGCCCTTCCCTAAAAGTGCATGTGAATGCTTCATTAACCTCTTGCCACTTCATTTTGATGTCCTTGTCTAGATATAGCTTCGGAGATCGGCAGACCAGAAGACACTTGTTCAGCTACTACTCCAGCTGCAATACCATCAGTGTCCTGAGATCCTGTTCTCTTGGAATCCATTGAGATAGATGAACACCTAAAAGATCTAGAAACAAGCAGCATGCATGGCAAGAAATATGCCAATGGAAACAAAGCAAATCTGGGAAAGGACACAGCACATTCCTGGGGAACTGATGAGCAAGATTGCGCAAATTTTACTGGGAGGCTGGGTGACTGGCAGCCAGAACTACACAAAAGGCAGTCTGGGCTGTCTGGGATGCAGGACTGGCTGCTGGATCAATGAAATGCATAATCTAGTCAGGCAGCTAGCTGCTGGGATTGTGCAATTTGTAATTCTAGCTGGGAAGGATTACTGGCCCAGGGAAGGATTTGTGCAATTTCTTCGGCCAAGCAGCCACTGTCCTCCAAAAATGTGCAAAACAATCTTGGAGGCAGTTGCTCGGCAAGAATGTGCATTTCTGGAGAGGAAGTTGAGTCTTCCTTCCCCAGGTTGCACAATGTAGCCTTACTGAGGGCAAAGCCCAGGCCAAAGTTGGCCCGACTCACCGATAGGCAACTGAAAGAAACTAAGATAATAAAATGCATGGCGACACTAAGTGATAACAGAAGTGATTGACAGTGCTTGAAAAACATGAACAAAAGATTTAGCAAACAAATCAACATGCATGTTGGTGAGGTCATTCATCGGTCGGGAGAACATCCGTGCAAAACAGTTTCATGCATGTGACAACAGTGAGATAGCAATGAAAACTGAAATAGACCTAGGACAAGCTAGAATACATCTATACGATAGCAGGCGTTCAAAGAAATCAAGCAAATAGCACTCACAGAAGTGAATACACAAAAAGTGACAGAAATGTTGAAAAAGACAAGTTGAGGCCACTTACCCATGAATAGCTGAGTTAAATGTGTCGAAGAGTCCTAAATGTGATGTGAGATGTCAAAGCTCCAAGATCGATGTGAATGAATGAGCTCTGATGCGTCGAATAAATAAGTTTGGTCTCATGGTGCGCATGCCACAAATCTAGGAAAAAGTGACACTTGGAGGGAAACTTCTAAAACAACTTTACATGTAACCTCCGGCTACTAAAAATAGTTCCTTGAATCATGGGATGCCTTTCACATGTTGTCTTTTGCTATTCCGGAACATGAAGTCATACATGCATGCAAGTCAATTTTTCTTGGTCCCAGATGGAACGGGTCAACCGGACTGTTCGTGCATGCAAGTGCTCAACTTTTGGGAAAAATGTGCATTCTTGGTTGGGATATGGGCTGACTTCCCAAGAATTTTGCACAATTTTTGGGCAGAGAAGCTGACTGCTACCCAGATTTACACAAATCCTGGGCTGAAAAACCTGCTACTGGGAAAATTTGTGCAAATCCTGGACTAAACAACCTACTGGTAGGAGGGTTAGCTAGCAGGATTGCACATTCCTAGAGCCCAATAGGTTGTCAGAGAGGATTGCGCAATTCTTGGAGGGGAGGTTGGTTGCCCTCTAGAAGTGTGCAATTTTCAAGGGGAAGTTGCTCAGCCTACAGCTAGACCAAGTCTGGGTGAGCAGCCTATGAGGGAAATGGATCAATTGTGATCGACGAGCTGCCTTTGTGCGAGGAAAACACTAAATCTTGAGTACTTGATGAAGCAAGACAAAGTTTTGTGTAATGTTGGTAGGGAGGCTCCAAAACGGGCTAAGGAAAAATTTTGGAGGGTGGTTGTAGCCGCTACAACACAAGGTCTAGACACCAAGAGCATGGAATTAAATAGTGTCAATGGGTAGCAGTTTGCCTCTTATTAGCCACATGACATTCACTTATATTACAACTTGCACAAGCTTGAAGACCACTTGGATTCTCAATTCTACATAGCTTGGAGTTATCTAAATCCCAAAGAAGTGATCAAGTCATGGTGGAAGGAACCAACTAAATTTCGCCAGAACCCTGATAGTACATACAAAAACAAGTCTCTCAGAACAATTTACAATACTCGATGGCTATGTGTTGCAAGGTCTATGGCCAAAGGAATATTGAATCCTTCCCCAAAGGGTGGATCTATATGTTGTATCTTCTTGTCACATAAGGGAAGATATTCAATTGGTAAGATCTATTATCCCAGCAATTGCATATCAATTTGAACAAGGTGAAAAAACCACCTCAAGGCAAGCAACCGCAGTTTTACATGTCTGCCTACTTATTGGATGGAATATCTGCTCATCATGAATTCTCAAGTATAGATTGGAAGTGGATCCCTAAAGATCTCCCTATCCATGTGTATTGTAAATTGTTGTTAGAATACAATTACAAAGGAGTGTATGAGAAACTTGTTGAGCACTTCTTTGTTAGCCTCACTCTCACATTAAAAATAATTCTAAATCCAAATTATTAAATTAATTAAAATCATAAAAGTTAGGATTTAATCCTACCTTTCTAGATTGAATTTGTTCCTCATGGTTAGGAGTCAGTTTAGGCTTAGTTGGTTGAGAGATTCTCTCCAACTAGTTAGGCTCCTAGATTAGTGTGTTGTTGAGATATTTTCTCAACCAAGTTTGTTCAATATAGATGCACTATCTTGAGACAACTTCCTCATCTATTTATATGTATCATAAACATTATTTTAATAAATGAAATTCATGAGAATGAGAGACTACAGGAAAGTCTCTCATGCCTTCTCCGCCATGTCTGGTTTTTATATATTTCTTATATTTATTTTATGAGTGTGAGTGAGTGTATTATTAGTTTGTTAGTTTTCTACATGTGGTATTAGAGCCTTCAGTATGACTCCCTCATGAAGTGACCAAAATTATGAGCGAATGTGTGAGACTTAAATGTGTTTCTACGTGATGGGATGTGAGGTTGAAGACTGGATTTGTGTGTTGCATGTTGTTCGTGGGTAGATTTAGTACGTTGAAGATCATTGCAACTGTAAAAGCCAACGAGCGTGAAGACTGTATCTTAATGGCAATGAACTGTACGTTCGGAGCTTATGAATAAAGCCATTCTTGAGAATACTTCAGTTCTGCAACATTAATGGCTTCTTGGCAAGTGTTTCGAAAATCAATCAATATCTTTCCAAGAAATAGACATGCAATATTTGACCCAATTTTGAGTTTATGTTTAGGATTAATGCCATATTCATTAGGAATAACTCCATCTGCAAGCAACTGAGTCACTTTGAAGAGCTCATCCAAGCCATCAAGATGCAAATGTGCATTGTGTATGAGGTCATACTTGCACAAATCTTAAACATATGGAATCTGTGTGATATCAAACCGGTCCTTTCTTTCATTGTACAAGTCTCACTCTAGCTTTTTCCAGTGCGCAAACATTAAGAGGGCCTTGGCCCTTCGAGTCCGAGGGAATTTGCGTGTTTGTTGAGTGTACTGTAGTTTTGTTTTTCCTTCAACACGGACTTTTGGAGCTCTTGAATGCATTGTGTGTGCATTAAATCTTACTTTGAATTCTGTGCACTGGTCTCACATACCTCTGGTTTTGGTGCTGGAATTTCTACCTCGTGAATGTGTTTCATTTGGAAATTTTTAGTTGTTGCTTCTGAGATCTGCAATTTTGGCCTTCCCAACACTCTTGGCCACTCTGCCAACTAGCATCTATGAAGAAGCACACCATTTGAATTTGATTTTCCTAGTTTAGATCCTGCAGTGGTGCAATGCACTAAAGCGCTAGAGGTTGTGACTGCTTGCGGTGAGCATGGAGCTGCATTAATTTCACCCTGCACTGCAACGGTGTGCGATCGTGTAGGAAAGAGCTTGGTGATGCAAGTTGTGTTAAATCCATACTCTAAAAGCCCGATGGCGGCTCTCAAACCAGCACCGCCTGCTCCCACCATGACAACGTCATAGGTATGATCGACGATCGTATAAAACCCGTTGCCTCCCACTGGTGAAGTGCCTAAGGAGTTCGATCTGTAGAGAATCTGATCATTGTGATATTATCGAATCGTATTGATTTTCAAATAGGAACATATGTTCCGGGTGACTCTTTGCCACATCCTTGCTGGATTGGAGATCAGGACCCTAAAACCCTCGGCGGTTTAAGAAAATCGGTGTTCAACATTATGGAAGACCGTGGATGAGATTCATTTCAGAATCTATGATCATGTGGCACTCATACTACTACAAGGATGATTCTTCACCGGTAATTACGTGATGTTTACAAAAATTTTGAGGCTCAAATTTTTTAGGTATTAGTTAGTGCCTCCATTGCAAAGAGCGCCTTCCAATATGCATCGCAAAAATTTGTTTGATGGATTCATTTAGTATTTTAAGAGCGAAGGAGAAAAAATTGAAGTTAAATTTCAAAAGTCAACCGCAAAGAAACAACTCAATGTTAATCTGCGTGTGGAGTGAGCAACTGCGTGGAGCTGCACCGAGCATAGTGCTTGAAAGAACTACATAAAAAAAGGGGGAACCAACATTTGTGTGGAGTCTTCAACAAATTTTTTATACACGTTTTTTAATACTTCATAAATCATTACTTCTTTTTCTTTGTGATGGCATAAAGGTCTTTTAAGGAAAGTTTAAGAAGGGAATTAAAAGTCCATGAAGGTAAGGTGTATTTTTTAATTTTGAGTGATTTTTGGAGTGGATCAAATATTTTATTTTGGAGAGATAAGGAGTGGATAAAATAATTTTCTTTTTAATGGAGAAATAAGGAGTATATTTTGTAATTTTGGAGTTATAAATATTTTTGTATTTGGAGAGATGTAATCAAGCTTAAGTACACAAGCACAAAGTGTTACATCATCAACTTGATAAGATGATCTCCCAAGCAAGCACGTTTCACATCATGTAATCAAAGCAATCAAGTTAAGGACGCTACAAAATCAAGCATTTCAATCCAAGACAACATCAACATCATCAACACTTTTTGTATCACTTACAGATAAATCTTTTTTAACTGAATTGTATGGGTGCATTCTTGGTTGTAACTGACACCCTAATTTGAGTTGTTAAGGTGAATACATTAAGTCAAGTAAGTCTTCAACTGATTCATCAAGATTGAACTTGTCATTTGTCTCTTGGGTTCATTTTCGACAGTGTTCGACACCCTTCCTTTTTTAAAATCAGCACATTCAGTGAGTACATTCAATAAAGCACAAAGTGTCAGTAATCTATCAAGCAAGTTCAAGCAAGCCATCTATCAAGCAATCATCATCAAACAAGTGTATTCTATTCTTCAAGTAAGCATCAAATCAAGTTAGTGTTTAACGCAAGTTCAATAAGCAATAAAACAAGCAAGCGTGTCATTCAAACAACAAAGCAAGCGAGTGTGTCATTCAAACAACCAAGCAAGTGAGCGTGTCAAAATCAAGTGTGAAAGTTCAAAGCATGACATCTACAACAAACAAGCCAGTGTGAAGCTGATTGAAACATTCACAAAGTGTAAGTGAAGCATTCAAGCAAAGTGATCATCATCAAGCGAGCGTGACATCAAGAGTTCAAACAACCAAGTCATAAAACTCTAGTAAGTGTTTAAAGCATCAGTAGTAAGAAACAGTACAAGCGATCCTGAATTCAAAGTGAGCAAGCTAACATTGCGACACACATTCAACTATTCCAAATTCTTAACAATTTGATTTTATCATCAGCTAGCAACATGGTGAACATTAGCAAAACATCTCTTGCTGATATTCAAGTGCATCTTCAACATGCACATGAAACGATTGAGTTCCTTCAACTAGAGTCGCAACTACAAAGAACTGAGTTGCTAGAGAAGAGTGATGCTTCCAAGCCTTTGAAAAATACAAATACAACTAATGATTCCAAGTCATTGATCCAACCAACTTCAAGTATCGAAGTGGTCCCTGATCCAGTTCAACTTTCTTCCAAACCAATCATCAAGCCATGGGAAGAAATCCAAAGCAACAAAAATCGATGAGGCCTAGATATTTCAAAGATAATGCCAAATTGCATATCCTAGATTATTCAAAGCCCATTAATTTTGTCAGTGCAGGGTTTCTTGCACAAATCACATCAGCTAGTTCTGAGAAAGTTGAAGCCAACCATAAATACACACAAACTGAAGTTGTAGACAAACCAAAATACCTTCATTGTCAAAGAACCGGCCATCTGGAATATCAGTGTTTTGATCTCCATCCTTGTCACCATTATGGAAAGTCAAATCATTCATCAGCACAATGCAGCAAACAACAACAATCAAGCAGATTGAAGATCGATTATTCATGGATTGATCCTGGGAATGGTCATCCACGATCAGAAGATTGAATAAGTTTTACAATCAAATTCACTCACACATATTGCAACCAACAGTAAAAATGACAATGGTCCTCTGGTGCAGTTGAATGGGGGAGTACACCAATGAAACACTCCTACACCTGAAGGGGGGGAGTTTAGAAATTATTTGAAGAAGATTGTCTCTCCTTTCAGCTGACAAAGGGGGGAAAATGTCAATGAAATTGACAGTGATTGTGAGATTGAAAGTCTCAACAACATTAGGAAAGCAGCCAATGGGCATTTTCATCAGCAAGTGAGCATCAACAAATTCGCCAATGGGCGCTCGATAACAAAGTCAGTAGTGAGCAGTTTTCAAACATAGCAAAAGCAACAGTGAGTTGTTTTTCAACGTCATTAGCCAGTGGGTGTTCTCTATATTTTGTCAGTGGACAAAGGATGTTGATTGCAAGCAAAGGACAGATGGATCCTTTTGTAGCTTGGCATGTGATGGAGTTGTCAAGCGACATTTAGAGATGAATCAGACATGCAGCTGACTCATGGTCTCTTCATATTGCAATTTCTTCAGCATCTAGCTTTGGTGGTTTTTAAGGAAAATGTTTTTTGACGATCAACTGTTTTAGCATGAGAACTTGGAAGATGGTTCCTGGTTCTTAATTTGGACTTATCATTAGAGGGGGAATGTTAGCCTCACTCTCACATTAAAAACAATTCTAAGTCCAAATTATTAAATTAATTAAAATCATGAAAGTTAGGATTCAATCCTACCTTTCTAGATTGAGTTTGTTCCTCATGGTTAGGAGTAAGTTTAGGCTTAGTTGGTTGAGAGATTCTCTCCAACTAGTTAGGCTCCTAGATTAGTGTGTTGTTGAGATATTTTCTCAACCAAGTTTGTTCAAGATAGATGCACTATCTTGAGATAAACATAGATCATAAACATTATTTTAATAAATGAAATTCATGAGAATGAGAGACTGCAGGAAAGTCTCTCATGCCTTTTCTACCATGTCCGGTTTTTCTATGTTTCTGATATTTATTTTATGAGTGTGAGTGAGTGTATTATTAGTTTGTTAGTTTTCTACATTCTTCAAGGTTTTGTATCAGGTGATCTTTGAGGAAGAAGCTCCTTACATGTCCAATCAGGCTATGAAGGCATTGGCAGAAGAACCAAATTGGTTTTCCTCACCTTATGGCACATACCTCGGAGTATTTGGTTCTCAGAAACCCCCACATCTTTTGCCAAGGTATGTGACAAATAAGGTCGTCATGAAATAGTTTGTTTATCACCTTAGCATGGGTCTTTCTCAGTTGTTGCAAAAGAATAAGAAGGTACCTTAGTCTTCATTTCCTCTATAAGTGGGATCTTATGAGCTCAATATCTTAAAGGCCATATAAGTATAAGAAGAACAACTTAAAAGCCTTAGGTTCGATGAGATGAGCTTTCACATGTATGATCCTAGAGGAGTATGCAAAAGACATTGTGATAAGTTGCATTTTTCCTGGGCATATCAGTCTTATTCCAAGATAGTGGAAGAGAAGATAAAGAATTGTTATAATTATTCCTAACGACTTGAAACATGCAATGATGCAAGCCCTTCCACTATAATACATGTGACAAGCCTCATCATTGGGTAACTATATGGACCTTAATCCACCCCCTAGATTATTCAAATCAACTCTTCTCATAATTTATTACATATTTTGATTGTATTTTGCTTAATGAGATGAGTCAAAGTGAGATATTATGCCTAGTGGACTAATATGCATTAATTGCAGGTTTTGAGAGAAAATCATGGAAATTTTGGTTAATTAATGGCTAAAACTCGAATGAGACAAGGAGGAGAGATTGTAGGACATAGATCTTCCTCATTTACTCCTCACTCATTTGAATATTCTTCTATCAATCACACTAGCTAGGAATACAAGCAGCCAAGTTATGGAGATCAAAAGGCAGTCGAGCAAGTGATAGTGAAAGAGCTGGTTTATCTCAAGTTTGGGATCTGAGCCTCCCTATATTTAAGGAATTCATTGGAGACTTCAGTTTTATAAATAAGAAGTCCTAGAGCCTCATTAGGATTCGATTTTTTGTTGTAAAAGCACTAGCCATTTTCGAGTTCAATACTTGTGGAAGACATTGTTATGTATTTTTCTATTTTGATAATGAAAATGAGTATTTCCTTGATCCAGCATTGAGTTGACTCAGAGATATGAATCTCTTGGGTTAGGGACCAATCCTAGCAGCAAACGCTCCTCTTCTTGTATTTGTATGCTTAGTCAATTTCATAGATTAATGGTTGAATTGTCTTTTGATTTATTTCATTACAAGTAGTTGTAGATTTGATTAGTTTGCTTCCATTTGTGCTTTACTTCAGTAGTAGCTTAGAAGAGATAAAGGAACATCAAAAAGCTGTCAGTAGGTGGATTTGGCCTCACTCCTTCCTTCAAGGATCATGGTTTGAGGAAAGAACCCCTATGTAGCCCTAAAAAGGCAAAATTCTAGTTTCTCACGGACTTTAGGGTTTTCTGTACTTAGGCCAACATTTGATTAGTTTGCAAGAATAGGATTTAGTTATCCATTCTTCTATCTTAAGTTTTACATCAGATCTCATCAAGGTTTCATATTATTCTACAAGTTTTCCCTCATGCATGAAGTAAGCAGTTAGGTCATGAAATTTTGTTTTCCTTAGTTAATTGAAATCCTTCTTGTTTACATGATTTATGGATAAATGTCAATGGTTGATGCAGTGCAAGAGTTTCAGCAGTACATAGATATTTCATGATCAGCAACCTCATCCCAACTTCATCCATCCATGATCATTCCTTTCTTTCACTAAAACCCTCACCAATTTCATCATTTCACAAGAATACTTCTCCAAGCTTGTTGAGCAAATCCAACCATCTCCCAACTCTGGTTTTGAGTTATGAAGTGGTCCTAGGCACTCCCTGGCCTCATTCCATCCACCAACCACCTTCCCTAATCCTTCCATCACCTTCAACATCCCTCCTTTTTCTCTCAGCTGTATCCTGTAGGAATACAAGGGATCCTGTAGGAATTCAGGACATCTTGTAGAACGCATTAGGACATCCTGTAGGTTGACCTGTAGTGGCCTGTTTTGAGGCCGAATTGTGGAAAAATACCCTAGGAAGCTAGAAAAGGACCCCTACTTGTCTCCCAAGCCTTCTAACCATTCACCATCATCCCTAAGCCACCTACCACATCACCAAAAGAAGTTAGTTTTCACACTTTCTCATGAAAAAAGACAAGAAGAAAAATAGAGTTATTTTATTCATTTACATGCACAGCAATAGAATGTTTGATGTTTCAATTTGCATACCTAGGACAATAGGATTGCATACATGTTAACTTAGCATTCTTTTGAAGCAAATCCTCTTACCAGTGAGTTATAAAAATGGTGTGTTTTAGCATTTGATTTCAGTATTTTTCCTTACTGTAGTAGACAAGCTTTCCCTTAGTATAGATTTCTCTTTTCCTCATTGGTAATCAAGCTTCTTCTGAATAAATAGAAGTCTAGTTTGAAAAACCTTAGTGGTCTATCACCACCTTAGAGTGATAGAGAGTGGACCCATCACATTTACTTGTGTATACAGCACTGTCACCTCCAATTTTGTACGAACCCCAGGTTGATAAAGTAAAGTTGGTAGCCCCAAGAGTTGCAGCATTCTTGCTACAATACTGGTGCTCATCACTTTTTGGTGCCGTTGTCGGGGAGGTGTCTGAGTCTTCTTTCTTTCTTCCATTTCTTATCTCTGACATTCTACTATTAGTTTCATTTCTACAAAAGTAATTTGGTTTGCTTTATTTTCCATTCTACAAGTGAGATTTCATTCAAGCAGTTAGTTTTCATTCAGTAAATTAGTTACCATTCAGTTTGAAATTTTAATTCTGAAATTATTCTCAAATCTAAAAAACAAAACAAAACAAAAACACTTCTTTCATGCCTCGTAGGAATAGGGATAACTTAGGGAAATTTCTGCCAAATACCCCCACCGCTTCAAACAACCAACCTTCCCTCTTCTTCGGTGGTTGTTGTTATAGACATTTTTGTGCCTTACAGCTCTAAGCATGAAATGTCCATAAACCAAGGGCTCCTAAGTCCCTAAAAGTGTTGTTCTAACTCCTAAAGGAACAAGATCAACAAATTACAGCTTCTCCCAGAAGTTCTCCACCAAAAACTGCTCAGAATAAGTCAAATCAGGATCATTTCAGCTGCTCCACTAGCCAAGTGCATTGCATAGCACCTAAGTCCACTAGCTAGGTGCGTTGCAACGCACCTAAATGCACTACCAGGGTGCGTTGAGCGGGAAATGACAAGTGGCAGAGTCATTCCACGAGGTGGAGAGACAATGGAAGCTTCCAGAATCTTCTCCAATGACACTTGCCTCACTGAATTCGACCATGGATGAGTAAGAGGCTCTCAGTCTCCAAGTGGAAGCAAGAACTGACAGAGAGAAGCCACTGATCAATTCATGAGCTGACTCATCCTCCTTGCATACATCTATATATGGATCCCTCATCCCAGAGATCGAGAGGCTGGAATTTTGCACATTGTAAGGAATTGTTGTTGGTTTTGAGATACATATCAGAGAATTGGGTGATCTATGCTTTGTTGGGGTTGAAGAAGGGATTTCTTTGCTGGGAGGTTGATGCTGGGTCAGGAATCATCGGTTGTAACTCCTCCTGGATCTTCTTGTATATCAATAAAACTATTTGAGTTTCTTCTCCATGCTTGTGTTTCATTGATGCTTGTTACATTTGTATGGTTAACTTAAATCTGATCCTAAGTTATTTGTGAATATAAACCCATGTCTTTGTATAGTTTCCTTCTTCTGTGATCTTACAGGTACTTGGTGAAGCTGGGCAAGTGAGAGAGCAAGTAGCTGGAAGCTGTCAAAGAGGAGAGAGATTGGATCGAAGGACTAGCGCAAGACACAGGTTGGTTCATCCTATTCCTCTTTGTTTATAGTTCATAAAGAAGAATACAAAAGTAGTTTTCTCTGTTTGTTTCTAAGGTAGCTGTCACACCTTAGTGGGATAGAGTAGTTCTAAATAGACACTTTTCCCGATAACAAAATGGTGACTCCGCTGGGGATCGTGTCTAGTTAGTTTGTTTGTGTTTCTCTTGTTGTTTATTTCATAAACTTAGAAGTAGCAATCGAACTGCATTTGCCATTAACAAATGCAAAGTAGACATCTTCTGCTTCAATCCATTCACTGGATCTGTTTATGATTTGAACAGCTGATTCATAAACTAACTGATTACCCTTATGATAGCTCTTAGACCCCCCCTTAGATCTACCTCTGATTGTGCATTTCTGATTGCTTTTACTCGGCCAAAAACCATAGATTAAACTGCAAACTGTGACCCAGAACCCGGATAAAATTCTTGTTTCTGCCCCAGCGCAGGCTCTGTGAAGAGGTTCTGCATTTCAACGCACTTCCTGAGAGGGCTACCTGCACTGCAATGCAGTTTCTCTGTGTAACAGGTGCGCTGATCAACCTAGCCTTGTGCAGCTGAGGTTCTTTGCTTCATTTTTCCAGTTTTGTCTCTGATTTTTGCAGCCTGTGATCAGTATTTGACTGTTTCAAACCCCTTTTCCTTACTGATATTCCACCTCAGTTGTACAAAAGAAACTGTAGATGTTTTTATGTGTTTGTTGCGTCGTTTACAGTTTTCCATTGCAAAAGTATAATAGTCATATTGTCATCCTTTGATTTAGATCTGTCGCAAGTGTCGATTTTGATCATAGGAGAAAGTTTATTTGCTGTTGATAGTCGATTATGCTTTTACTTTTGCCTTTGGTTTGAATTTGTGACTTTCTAGTGTCGAAACGAGTATTTATTTCAAAATCATAAAGTGTCGTAATCGTCTCTACCTTTTGATTTCGAAAAGAAGCTTGTTTGTGTTTGTCACTTGAAAGCAAATTCAGATTTGTACATCAACTTTCTTTTTAGGCATCAATATTAAGAAAGTGAAAAACAAAACACATGCATGTGCATTTTCATATTGGCAGTCTGTTTGGCTTGATTTAGGAAAGTGCATTTACAGTGTGCTCTTTGCTCTTTACGAAAAGATTGTGTCTTTCTTTTCCCCTAGTAGCTAGGATTTTCATTGCTGAAAAGAGATAAAAGTTTGTTTATCATCTTTAGATTGCATTTTAGGAATTACATATACATCTCGTGGTGATCCCAAAAGGCAAACTTCATAAGAAAGATCAACTTAAAATAAATTCAATGAACTTAACAACGCTTTGGAACTTAATGCACAACATTTAGAGGTCTAGGCTAGAGACGTATTCCGGCGTCGTAAAGCCTGGTAACTGTTGTCCTCACTGATGGTTGGGTGATTCCTCCACTTTGAGACGATAAGTGCCAGTACGGACTTGTGCTCCCACGTACCGTCGAGTATATATTGGGAGACCCCTATAGGCTTAAACCCTTTATCCATAGGAAGCCGTGTCGGCCGCCCTACTGATCGCAATGCACCGAACATAGCATTCGGGAAGATTGACTGCCGTACCGTAAAAAGTATTCTGCAGTTTTACGATTGGTTTGGTACTCCCTCTACCTAGACCTCCAGAGCAGTCCCTTTCATTCCTTTTCAGACTCCTTAACGGAAAAGGTCCATCTGAGCACTTGTCACTTCAGGCTCATTAAAAATCGAAGGAGACTAGAGTCATCTTTTGTTTTTTCTCGACTCTTAAAAACTGAAAAAACAAGTTGTGTCAAAGCGTGTTAAAATTTATTTTAAACGGAATATTCATACCCTTTTCCTACGTTGATCTTGGGTTGAGAAAATGGAGCCTACCAACCAAGGAATTCCCCTTGGTGGAAATCCTAGTCCCTTCTCCTCTTGGGGAGATGTTGGTGCGCCCCATATGGCCACATTGTCGCTTCCAGAACTGAAAATTGGCTTGCCAGTATGGCTCTTCTCAACCAATGTCGTTCAGAACACCACCATTCCTGAATAATCGAATCAGCAATTAGACGAGTCCAGAGTTGCCCACCAGCCTTCTACTTCCTCTAATTCTTCCTCTCCTCCTTCCTCTTCGCTTGATGGAACTGGTAAAGCTAAAAGCCATGTTCCTAAGGAGAAGAAGGAAAAGAAGAAGAAAGAGAAAAAGAAGAAGGATCCAAAGGCGAATGGGGGAAAAAGAGTGTCATCTAACGAAAATCCACACACTGCACCGACCAGGCCTAAATCGCCATGTGTCATTTGCAAAAGAGACCACTTTCACAGAGATTGTCCTTGTATCCCCCGGATACTAAGGGACTGGTCTCCTCGTTTGCACAACCCGGTGTCGTCAACCTCTGGTGATCATGTTGAAAGCACACCGTCAACTAGTGAAAGTGAAGCCCCGGGACAAAAAGGGAAAGCGAGATTTCCTTGTAAACTGTGCGAAGGCAATCATGCCCTCCACCATTGTCCCTTCTTAGACGAAGCTAAAAGAGTTTTGGATGATCATCCGGTTTCACCGTTACGACTTCCTCCTGGATATAAAAAACTCTTGTCGAGTCCATCACTAGTTGAGAATCTAGCTGGCCCGCTCAGGTGGTCGGCTGAAGCGCCTATCATTGAAGATAAACCAACTGAATCCATACCAGACGAAAGTCAAAAGGTCGAGGCGGCAGTTGACCCGGTCTTGCCTTCAGAGGTTTTATCTTCAGATGATACAGTCACTGAAGAGAACAAGGATGACACTGTCCAAATTCTCTTCATAAACACAGACTCTGACGAGCATGGGGGCAATCCACCCGTTCCTTTACCGTAGGAAGGAAGTTCGTCAGAGCCATACCCAGCCGTCTACTCGGTCCCACCTCCAAGCAACCTAGTTGTCTCCTTCGACTGGAATCAACTAGGCAGACCCCGTTTACCAGCAAGTGTACCATTCCGAATTATCGTTCAAATATATAGAATGGTCATGGCTGGTACCATCATAGATGAGGGGGCTTCTGTGAGTATCCTTTCCTCTACTGCTTGGAAAGCGCTTGGTTCGCCATCGCTTTTGCCTGAGATGAGAAATCTGACAGGCTTTGATAAAGGAACCAGTCGACCTTTAGGGATCCTTCCCGATGTGCCCATAACATTGACAAGGAAGACAGTTCGCATGAACGTAATGGTAGTTCAAGGACCCTTGGATTATAACCTACTCCTTGGATGAGACTATATTTATTACATGGGAGCCATTGTCTCCTCACTCTTTAGAGTAATGTGTTTTCCGCACGAAGGAAGAGTGGTCAAGCTCGTGTACCAGCTTTCATTTCCCGGATCGCGCATAGCAAATAGTCATATACAGTCCCTAATGTCTCAATCCCCAGTCCATCCTCCCGATGAGCGCGAGTAATTCGGAGGGATATGACTGAAACCCAGGGGGCATGCATCCTGGTCTGCTTCGGCAAGAAAACTTCGGGTATAGAGTAGGTTTCTGCGGGAGAATATGCCTAGTCTGTACCCCCGTCCGTGATTGGAAGAGGGGTTATTCTAGTACAGGATTCTCTTGTCAAAGTTATGTGAGTTGGCGAGTGCCGCCACTCACCTTTTTTTATCTTGGTAGACATCGCCAGAGAAGTGTTTTGTTTACGCCATAAATAGGACAATCTTTGGGTAACCTGTAAGAGGTAGTACCCTTCCTGATAAAACAAATGTTTTGTCAGCTCGAATAAAGGGTGACCCTTCCTGATAAAACGAATATTTTGTCAGCTCGAATAGAGGGTGACCTCGAAACTCTGTTTTATACCTGGGGGCATGCAAACCTTTTGGAGTGCAAGCGATGGGCGGCTATTTATTTTTTAAATTTTTAGGACCTCTAACCCTTTAAACTCGTAGGATTAGTCGTCACCTAACTTGCATAAAGAAAGGATGTGGGGCAAAACTCTAAAAGTTGCCATTTTTATATGAGACATTCTTATCATATGACTGGATTAATCGAGCAGTGTTACCGCAAGGTTCAAGCTCGTTAAAAAATAAACCCGCACCGAGCAAATGTTTCCACCCGCGTTTAAGCTCGTTAAAAAATGAACTATCCCCTGGTAAATAACCACCGTGATGTAGCATTTCAAGCCATTAAATCCTTGGTCGTGTTTGCACCGTCACCTCCACTATTCCATTGGCCGATCATTCACCTCCATTTGATTGTTTACCCATTTTGAGGAACAGCTGCGAAGAGTGATTTCACTAGCCATCCTTGTGACACTACCGTGATTGGAAAATTCCAAACCTTACCTGGAATCAGCTGCTACCCATGTCATCATTCGTTCCTCAAAAGACGAGTCTTCTTTAAGCTCTTTTCTGACTCGTAAAATATGAAAAGATTGCCGAGTTCTGGCCTTCCAGCTCGTTAAAGCGACGGGAAGTGCTATCCCTCCTCTAGATTTTAATCTTTTTGGACCTGAGGAATTATTGCACAAAAAGATCGAGCGCTTGTTTTGTTCGGCTCGTTAAAGCGATCGAAAATTCATCCCTTCTGTATTGTTTTATACTTTTTCGGACTTAAGGGATTAGATGACGAAAAAGGAATTTTGGAGTTACCTTTATGTACCTTTTCAGACTCTCTAAAAATGAAAATGACCGAGTTGTCTTTGTCGTTAGACTCGTTAAAAAGAATAATAGCGACAAACTTGTCTTTAGATGAGAACGAGTTTCACTTTCGCTAGGCTCGTTAAAACATAGCGATGGGTTTGCCCGAAGGGAAAATTATAGAACAAGCATATGTTATCCTCCTCAAGCTTGACAAAAATAAAGAGGTACTGGTCAACAATGACTAGGGAAAAATTGGGAAGAAAACTCAAAGAATCTTTATTGGTAGCAAGTCGCTCTTGAACATGACACTTCCACTCCGTGCCCGAGTCGGGTTGGGTTATTTCATTCACCGGTCACATCGCCATGGTCACGCCATACCATCCACATTTGGGGTTAATGCTACCAATCCATCACATAAGTGTCGCCGACATGTTCAAGAGAAGTCATCCAGAAAGGCCACCTGTGTCCCGCCCACTACCATACATTATACTCCATTCTTTCATGACCGCCACCCTGAACCATATATCATCAGATCGTTTTCACCTCCATCAAAATCATTTGCTCCGTTCCGTGTCATTGATGTGGGATTCATTAAGGCCCTCCTATGACGGATCACTTCTTGTCGACATCAGCTCATTATCCAAGAAGTTGATCTAGGAACACCCCATTCAGTACTTTGAAGCTTGCATGCCTCAATGGCAAGTTTCTCACTTCCGGCGACAGGTATACATCAATGACCTTCGACCGAAAGATTTTGCGTGGTGTTCGACGCCAAGTCCTTTATTCACACCACGTGAATTGTACTGCAATACCTTGAGGGTCATTATCATTATCGGTGATTCCTCTCGCGCTTGTTAACAGTTTACATCATTGACTGGTAATCAAGCGATGTCTTTCCATGTTCGACTTCAAAACATTTCTCACATGGATCGACTTGTACTTCGAGTGAAGATCGGACGAGATTGAAGACCCCGGATCTAGTCTCATCCATCCGGGCTGCGATATATATTCAGGAAAATAAAGACATTGAAATGTACAACATTACAGCACAGATAATCATCCTACTAAAAGGATGATGGCTCTATCAGAATCATCAGTCTACCATCAGACGATTGTCTGTCCTATGTACATGAAAATGAATTTATAAAGTTGAGCATGGGAATGCCCGCCTCAGCTAGATCATGAAAATAGTATGAAGATAATGTATTGTATTGTATCTTATTACAGGTCTCCTCCCAGCATTGAAAGAACTTCGGATCCTCCTAATAAAGCATTTCACCCGATAAACGGCCTCATACTTTAGGGGGCAACTGTTATAGACATTTTTGTGCCTTACAGCTCTAAGCATGAAATGTCCATAAACCAAGGGCTCCTAAGTCCCTAAAAGTGTTGTTCTAACTCCTAAAGGAACAAGGTCAACAAATTACAGCTTCTCCCAGAAGTTCTCCACCAGAAACTGCTCAGAATAAGTCAAATCAGGATCATTTCAGCTGCTCCACTAGCCAAGTGCGTTGCATAGCACCTAAGTCCACTAGCTAGGTGCGTTGCAATGCACCTAAATGCACTACCAGGGTGCGTTGAGCGGGAAATGACAAGTGGCAGAGTCATTCCACGAGGTGGAGAGACAATGGAAGCTTCCAGAATCTTCTCCAATGACACTTGCCTCACTGAATTCGACCAAGGATGAGTAAGAGGCTCTCAGTCTCCAAGTGGAAGCAAGAATTGACAGAGAGAAGCCACTAATCAATTCATGAGCTGACTCATCCTCCTTGCATACATCTATATATGGATCCCTCATCCCAGAGATCGAGAGGCTGGAATTTTGCACATTGTAAGGAATTGCTGTTGGTTTTGAGATACATATCAGAGAATTGGGTGATCTATGCTTTGTTGGGGTTGAAGAAGGGATTTCTTTGCTGGGAGGTTGATGCTGGGTCAGGAATTATCGGTTGTAACTCCTCCTGGATCTTCTTGTATATCAATAAAACTATTTGAGTTTCTTCTCCATGCTTGTGTTTCATTGATGCTTGTTACATTTGTATGGTTAACTTAAATCTGATCCTAAGTTATTTGTGAATATAAACCCATGTCTTTGTATAGTTTCCTTCTTCTGTGATCTTACAGGTACTTGGTGAAGCTGGGCAAGTGAGAGAGCAAGTAGCTGGAAGCTGTCAAAGAGGAGAGAGATTGGATCAAAGGACTAGCGCAAGACACAGGTTGGTTCATCCTATTCCTCTTTGTTTATAGTTCATAAAGAAGAATACAAAAGTAGTTTTCTCTGTTTGTTTCTAAGGTAGCTGTCACACCTTAGTGGGATAGAGTAGTTCTAAATAGACACTTTTCCTGATAACAGTTGTGAATTGGAGGAACCCTTTGTTGAGAATGCAACAAGATGATGGAGCTTAGTGGAAAGAAGTCACCTTCACTAAGTGGGCCCGTAGGCTATTTTTGGTGCAAAGTCTATTTTTAGACTATGTCTATTTTTAGACATATGGATCACGGTATATGAGTTGCAGGATGCTATTTGTGGATGATTGGTCATGTTGGTAAAAATAGATGGACTTCTATTTTTAGACATATGGGCGGATTCTATTTTTAGACTGCCAGGCTAAAAATAGAACAATCGAATATTATTAGCTCATAATAATATTTGGACTATAAACATTATCTTATCCTCTTGGAGCACTTTAGTTTGAGCTACAGATGTGGCACATGCTGTTACACTAAAAAATGTCACCATGACTATTTACAGTTAGTATGGCTCAATCAACAGTCATGCTACCCTCTTAGGCAAGTCTTATGCCTCTGCTCTCCATGTCAAACTCCAAAAAAGAGAGAAAGTCTTGTATAAATGTATTTATCTCTGGGGACGCAGGTTCTCTCAACCTTACCTGCGGGGACGCTCCCAATGTTCACAAAAGCTGCGTCCAAAGACGCTCTGTATGTAAAGGGACAAGTGCGTCCCCCTGTAAAGGTTAGAATGCGCAAGTTTCATCTTTAAAAAGTTACTTGTGGTCATTTCTAGAGCATTCTAGAAGGTTGTTCGACGTGTATTGGGCGCCTCCAGATGGTTCATGCACTCCTATCAAAGAGGAACTTATCCCATCAATAAGGGAGCTATCCCACCCAAAGAGGGGATTATCCCATTGATGGTGGACCTGATTAACCTCCTCTTGAGCACTATAAATATAGGCATTGGGCCAGAAGGAGGAGAGGTTGAAGCTATACATTTTCTTTGGGTAAATGCTGCAGGAATTAGGACTCCCATTTAGAACCTTGTGAGGAGAGATTGTCTTTGCTTGATTCTACTTGGAAGTGGGTGAGCTTTGTCAAAGTAGAGGAAAACCCTTGATGGACCCTGGGAGGAACTTGCACAACACCAAGGCCAGGTTGTAAGAGTTTCTTTGTTTCGTTATTAATACAAACTGGTTCATTTTTCTCAATAGCTTGTGTTAATGAGTTATTTCATGTGTTCCTTGGTCTGCATGTTGAATATATGTTTTATTATATGAGATGCAAGTGCTTGGTAATTGTTTGATTGTTTGTGGTTGCAGGAATTGATGTGAAGGAGGAGCTCATCCGGATCGGCAAGGACGGACTACAACAACAGCGTTTTGGAATAAGGTAAGCCTAAACACTTGTAGTTTTCATGTTTTAAAAGGTGTATTTAGAGAAAGATCGCTCCATTTTGTCTTGTTTGTCGCTAGAGAGTTTAGACTCCTAGGGAGGTCAGTTGTGTCCGCACAAACGACTTTTTCCGCCACGACACATGCAGCTGTCAAAAGGAAATACGCTTTTCTTGTGGGTCTGTTGAGCTATTGCATGCAGGACTTCAATTAGAACTCATGTGGTTGAGTTTGGTGGAGTTGATTGTGGAGTTGATGGAGTTGTGTTCAGTTTAACTTGGTTAAACTAGTTTGTCGGGCGGATGAATCGTTCTTGCGGACAAGACCGATCTCCCTAGTATCTAATGATATCTAGCGACAAGCAAACCAAACGAATTCTATCTTTCTCTAAATATGCAATTTATAAATAAAGGTTACTATGTGTTTTAGGCCTACCTCGGGTCCAATGCTAGTTTGTGGAAGCCACGCTCCGTTGATCCAAATGAGCTCCTTTGTAAAGAATCTGCAAGCACAAACAAGCACACATATTAAATAGCACCTGCATAGCCAATATAATAAAGCATATTTATCATGATGATCAAGGAATTCATGAAATAAATCATAGAAGACAATTTATTGAGAAAAATGAATCTAATTGTATTAACTTTAATCAAAGAAGAACTTTACAACCTTGGTGCCTTGAGGTTGTACAAGCTCCCAAGGTCCAGCAAGAATCTCTTCTACTTTGACAAGTTTCACTCTCTTCCCAAAGAAGCCAAAAGGTATGTAATCTCTCCTCTCAAGCTTAGCTAGGAAGTCTCAATTCCAACAGCATTTACCCTCAAAAATGTTCAGCTTTTTCCCTCCCTAGCAACCAGCCCAATGCCTCAATTTATAGTGCAGAGGAGGGAAGTTACTAGGTCCACCTTCAAAGGGATAGAGTCCTCCTTCAAAGGGATAAGCTCCTCTTATCAAGGGATTAGCTCCTTTAGTTATGGGATGTATGAAACACCTAGGATCGAACCAACCACGTCAAGGTTCCTTCTAGAAGCATCCAAAATTAACCCAAAGTGAGTTTTTAATAATAAACTTGTGCCTTTTTGACTTTCACAGGGGTCCGCACCCACTCCTTTAGAGACAGAGCAGGCAGGTCCGCATGTAACATGACCAAGGGGTACGGACCGCAGGTAATGGTAAGAGAAAGTGCGGAACCAGAGGTTTATAGATTTTCAAAAACTTTCTCTCATTTTTAAAGCTTGACATGAAGAGCTGAGGTTTGAGACTTGCAAAGGAGGACAGTATGAGTGGTGATAGACTCACACTGATTGCATAAATTCATGGTGACAATATTTTGTGTAACAGATTGCCCCCTAAAGTGCGAAGTCTGTAGTAGATGAGGACTTCATTTATCATCTAAGAAGAGTGACGTACTTTATCATTTCGAGGATCATCTTGTGGAGAGCCTGGTTGGAACCTGTAACAACATTCAATGCAAAATATATATATGAGATCATATCATCGTTGAGGTAGGCATTCCCATACTGAGATCAAAACTGACTAGAAAACTAACTAAATTTCTCTGATATAGGAATTATCTTGTAATACATCACAAGTATAGACACATGTAGACACAGTCTGGGTGCAACCATCTGTTTATGAATAGTCCATTGTATAATGAATACAAAAGTCCTCGCAACCTGGATGGTGGAAACTAGATCCAGGGTCTTGAT
The DNA here is from genome assembly GCA_031772625.1 of Pinus tabuliformis. NCBI lineage: Eukaryota > Viridiplantae > Streptophyta > Pinopsida > Pinales > Pinaceae > Pinus > Pinus tabuliformis. Next base: position 1,553,485,085 of record CM062804.1, read on the forward strand.
TTCTACTTCCCGAAATAGTATGATTCTATCCATGTGAATGAATGTGTTGAAGTCAAACATGGTAGAAACCACTTGATTACCAGTCAATGATGTAAACTGTTAACAAGTGTGAGAGAAACCACCATTAATGTCAATGGCTCTCAAAGTACTCAGTACAATCCATGAAATGTGAATAGATGTGTTGATGTCGAACATGTCACGGAATCATTTGATCGAAGGTCAATGATGCAACCTATCATCGAAGGCGAGAAACGTGCCATTGAGGCATGTAGATCCCAAGGTACTGACGATTTCTAGATCATCTTTCGAGATAATGAGCTAAAGTCAATAGAAAGTGATCCGTCATAGGCAAGCCCACAACACGAAATCATAGATCAAGTTTGAAGAAATATAGTTGCAAGGACTGACTCAGGGATGGTCAAGATGGATGACAAATATTTTGCAGATGAATGGTTTATTTGCACTGACCTCTTGAACACATAACGACACTGCAGATGGTTTGGTGACAATTGACCCAGAGCTAATACCCAAAAACTGGCTGAAGACTTTCAATATGGTTTGATTAACTGTTAGGCAAAGGATTTCCCAACCCAGGTGAGCAAAAAGCGTCGTGTTCAAGAGTGGTTAAATGTTTTTCTGAGACACAAAGTATGACAAACAGGTTCATTTTTCTCTCTTTTCCCCCACCATTTCTGGCAAGTACCTCTTTATTTTTGACAAGCTTGAGGAGGACAACATTTGCTTGATTATAAGCTCATCCTTTGGATGAGTCCAACTTAGTTTAAATTCAAACCCTAAGAAGGAGTGTTATGTTCCTATTTGTAATTGAACAGGTCCTTTACTGTTAAATTTTAACGAGTCTAGTATAGGAGAAACTCGGAGTTTTTCAATTTTAAGGAGTCTAAAGAAACTTAAGAAAACTCCATGGTTGTCCTTTTTCGTAAATTTGTGTCTCCCAAGCCCGAAAAAGTATAAAATAATACTTGAGAGAACCACTTGACCATTACGATCAAGGAGTACTTTTCATAATTAGTGTCTCTGATCTGAAAAAGTAAAAAAGCGATCAACGACACATCATTTTATAACCGATATCGAATTTTAAATGACAAAAATCCGGCAATCTTTTCATGTTTATACGGTCAGAAAAGAGTTGTAAGTGGATCGTCCTTTTAATTTTGTTTTAACGAGCTTAAAAAGAAAAACTCGGCAATCTTTTCATATTTTACGAGTTAGAAAAGAGCTTAAAGAAGACTCATCCTAGAGGAACGAGTGGTATAAAGGGAAGCAACTGGTTCCGGCAATGGAGGAACTGCTCAAAACATGTAATGGTTAAGAGACTGGCTAATAAAACCACTCATAACTGTGGTCCCTCAGGAAGGGTAAATAACCAAGTGAAAGCATATGATCAGCCAAAGAGATGGTGGCGATGGAATGAAAACAACCAAGGCTCATCTAACAGAATTTAGCGGATAAAAAAGGCAATCACGAGATGTAAAACGGGCATGGGTTCATTTTTACACAAGCTTGAACCATAGAGAATATTGCTTGGATTCGGTTTAATGTTTTTCACAACAAAAAACTATGCATGTTATAAGTTCGCATGCCCCTAGTATAATGACGCAAAATGAGGTACATGCCCCCCAAGCTTCATTGCATTCAACCAGGTGGATGGAATGAAGGTTTACTTTCGAGATCTTGGAAAGACTCGACTCGAAAAGGGAGTTGTTTCATTTTTTAGTGAGGTTGACACAGGAAAAGAAGTATGCTCAAAACCCTTGTTTCATTTTTTAAACAGGCTTGACACAAGATAAGGAACTATGCTCATGACTACTCTCTACAATCTAAGATAAGAAATATGTTCTAAAATCCTTGATTCATTTTTTAACAAGGTTGACACAAGACAAAGAACTATGCTCTAAAATCCTTGATTCATTTTTTAATGAGATTGACAAAAGACAAGGAACTATGCTCTAAAATCCTTGATTCATTTTTTAATGAGCTTAACACAAGACAAGGAACTATGCTCAAGACATCAGGTTTCATTTTTTAATGAGGTTGAGACAGGAACAAACTATCCTCACGTCTACTCTTTACAATCTACCTATATAACCTATGACCCTTTGTTTCATTTTTTAACGAGCTTGACACAAGAAAAAGAACTATGCTCGTAAAATCCTTGATTCATTTTTTAATGAGCTTGACACAAGACAAGGAACTATGCTCAAGTCTCCTTGTTTCATTTTTTAACGAGCTTGACACAAGACAAGGAAATATGCTCTAAAATCCTTGATTCATTTTTTAATGAGCTTGACACAAGACAAGGAATTATGCTCTAAAATCCTTGATTCATTTTTTAACGAGCTTGACACAAGACAAGGAATTATGCTCAAGTCTACTCTCTACAATCTACCTATATAACCTACTGATTCATTTTTTTTAATGACGTTGACATAGGAAAAGAACTATCCTCATAACTGATTCATTTTTTAATGAGGTTGACGCAGTAACAGGAATTATCCTCTGACCAACTGATTCATTTTTTAACGAGGTTGACACAGGAAAATAACTGTCCTCATACCTGATTCATTTTTTAACGAGGTTGACTCAGTAACAGGAACTATCCTCTGACCAACTGATTCATTTTTTAACGAGGTTGACACAGGGAAAGAACTGTCCTCATACTCATTGATTCATTTTTTAATGAGGTCAACACAGTAAAAGGAACTTTCCTTGAACTCACTGATCATGGCTTCCAACTGGAAGAAAGAGATGTCAATGGACACACCTTGATCATGGCTTCCAACTGGAAGAAAGACATGTCAATGGACACACCTTGATCATGGCTTCCAGGAGGTCTTCATCAGAAGGAAGAATAGTTCTCTGGAAGGAACACATGTCAAGGGACTCAAAAGTGATAAGAACATCATGTTCAAGTAATCCCATAGAGTTTTCCATGTCAATTACTGGATCTAAATCAAAGGAAGATGAGAAAATAGTGAGAGGCTCACATACATCAGTAACTGAAAACATGGGACCAGTTTCCACATAATTAACCCGTGGTGGGGTAGATACCACTTTAGAATCAGGAACATTTGGGGGTGTCATATTATTGGTAGCTGAAACAAGACTAGGGAACGAAAGCTGGTCTACAGTCACAATATTTCCATTGTGAGGGAAAGACATCACGCGAAAGAGTGTCGATACGATAGCTTTCATTGCATAAACATAGTCTCACCCAAGGAGTAAATTGAAATCCAAGGGACTTTGAACTACCATAAGATCAATACAGACAGTTTAACCTTCCAAGGTAATAGAAAACTTAGGAAGGATCCCTAAAGGTTCACTAATGGTTCTGTTAAAAGCTTTCATATTCTGTGTAATAGGCGCAAGCTGAGGGGAACCCAAAGCTTTCCAAGCAGTTGAGGATAAAATACTAACAGAAGCATCTTCATCTACTTGTTTGCGGTGTATGTCCTTACCACCAACCTTGACAATGATTTGGAAAGGGATGGAGGAAGGAAGACGAGGTTCTGTCAATCTATTCCAATCAAAGGAAAAGACCTCAGTACTTGGAGGGGGTTCTGTAGAAACAGGTGAAATGCCCCCCCGGCGTAGAAGAATCTGATGTAACAAAAAGAACCTGAGTGGTATGAAGTTCGCTCTCTAAAGGGAGAGTGGGATCGACCGAATGTGAAATTGAATCAACCACTTGATCAACTAATGGATCATCAACCTGAGTGATATGAGTTTCACTCTCTAATGGAAGAGTGGGATCGACTGTACTTGAAATTAGATCAATCACTCTGTCAGTTGACGGTAGGTTGGGAGAAAGTTTACGGTAACCAGTTGGAAATTCTTGTTGTGGAATAGTAAGGTTTTCCAACAACTTTGAGGCTTCCTCCATGTGAGGGCAAATGTGAGTTTGATGACTCCCTTTGCATAACTTACAAGGAAACCTAACTTTACCCTTTTTCCCAGGAACCTGACTATCACTGGTTGATGGATCAATGGAAAGTTGATGAGATTTTTCTGACCATACTTCCAAAACCTTTGGAATACCAGGACAATTGACAAGGAAGTGGTCACCCTTACAAAGCCTGCAAGGGTATTTGGGTTTACGATGCATGTTGGAGGTTTCCTCAACACAACTAACACTTACAGCCATGGTTGGTTGGTTGACTTCTTTCTTATCTTGCTTCTTCTTCTTCCCTTTCTTCTTATTCTTAGCCACCTGGTTACTAGCGTCAAGGCTTTTACCAAGCGAAGAGGAAGAAATGGAGGAAGAAAAATTAGGCGAAGAAGGTAAAGGGTCAATAGAAGGTTGGTGATGTTGAGATGGTGAAATCTGTTGAGGTGAAGCATTCGGTTGAGGTGGAACAATTGGAGTATTTGGGGCCAACGAAGTTGAAAATAACCATATTGGTAAACCTATTGTAAATCCAGGTAATGACAAAGTAGCCATATAAGGAGGACCAACATTTCCAAAGTAAGGAAAAGTACTAGGATTCTCGTTAAGAGGGATTCCTTGGTTGGTAAATTCTGGAACAGTTGCCATTATATTCAACTTCAGTGAATTTTATTAACAATTTAAAGCTAAAATTAACAATTCACAATTCACACCTAACAATTAAAATTCACAATTCACACCTATGGTCTCCAAAAGTAAAAACAAACAAATTAACACGCGCTATCAAATCTAGGAGTCAAACCACACACAAACAGTAACTTTCCGTACCGAAAACACTAGTTGGTGATGAAATCCAACGTCGCAGAATTCAATACAGAAATGGCAGTTGGAACAGTTGCCCCGACAACCTGCTTAATGAATAGACTGGCACAAGTTTCTCCACTAAACTGTCTCAAGTGAAGAGAACCCCCCAGAAAATCCAAGTGAGTCTAGTCGACATCTGCTCCAGGTACAGTGGAATCTTCCCTCCACCGTCACCTTAGGAAAGAATCCTATAGATTATGGTCACTATGGTTACCAGCATAAACAAATATACCTGGGGGAACAGTTTGTGATCCGACACACACGCAAGGGCAGAGTAGCAAGCTCAATCCCCTTGAAGGCTCCTTGACATAATCCAAGGTTTACCAACAAGTGACCCCAGGCTCCTCGACAATGGTTAATCCGAGGTTTACCGTTTTTAATACGTGTATATCTTCTATCGTTCCCAATGAGGAAGGATTGATTACCTCACTGGTTCAGATATGATCTTGTGCTTGACTCCTTTAAGAGGAGCTTCCCAAAGCATATATGTAACAATTGGAATTTCTTTCCTACCGCAAGATCGACTACTTGTTTGTTTTACTGTCTTGGAGAGTTAACTAAAACCTATTCCAAGACACTAGCCTAAGCTAGATTGGTGGAAAGAGCCCTAAAAATGTAAAAATTACTAGATGAATTTTAATTAAGCGTTGTGTTATTTAGGCTGTTATTACTCAAAAGGGTAAATGGATATGAAACCAATGGTGTTATGACCCGACCCAAAACTGAATGCAATCGAATATGATAATGTAATCTTTTCAATTCGAAGAATCCTAACTAAAGTAAGGAGAGAGCTTCCATTCACTTCCAGTAATGCAAAAAATTGATCACTAAGAAAAAATATAACAAATTCTCTAATGCACTAATTTCATCAAGAAAAACTAATGCAAATCAATTACAAAACAGTTTTTATTTTTCTTTTTGTGTGTTTAAAACAAGAATAAAAATATGTAAATTCAAATCAAAGAAGGCTGATCTAAATCTACAATTGATTTTTCAGAATGTAAACTATGCAATTGTAATCTATGCACAATTCACTTGAAAAGTATGCAAATGTAATCTATGCACATTTTTCATTTATATTCTGAAAATGAGAATTCTAACTATGCAAATGTAATCTATGCAAGAGAATTCTCAAACACAAGATGATTCTAATGTAAGCTAAGAACCAATCAAGTGCAAGTCAAGAAAATTGGGTGAGAGTTCCAAAGATCAAAAAATAAAAACACTCAAAGGTGATTAACACTCATACACAGTTTAGCCCCCCCCCCCCCCAGCAAATGAGGGGGAAATTTTTTTGTAAAAACAAAAGCAAAAAGATGCAAAATTGTGAAAAGATTGAGACAAACCTCAAAGTAATGACCAAAGGAAATAAAATTAATAATTTCTCAAGAAAGAGACTCAAAACACCCAATTAACTTAATGGAGATTGATGAGATGAAGAATTTGTTGAAAGAAACTCATAAACAAGGCTTTTTGACAGAACACATGCAGATCTGGGTAGAGGCTAAAAAACATAAACAAATCCTAAGCTTAACTGAATGAGAAAATTTTAAGTTTTTCAAAATTTTGACAGGGTCTGCAGGCTCCCAGTACAACTAGGTGCGGTATCGCTCTGTGTGTAAAGCAAAAGTGTGGGGATGTCCACACTGTGTTACAAACAGAACGTGCGGTCCTCTCCAAAAAGCGTTAAAAACAAAAACAATTCAAAATCTAAAGAAACTACCCAATTCTACACACATCAATCAAAAACTAGAAATAGAGAAAAGTTTCTCAAGTCAAAGTAAAAGTAAAGGTAAAAAACCAAAATTCAAGTCCCCAGTGGAGTCGCCATTTTTTCGGGCGGACGAATCGTTCTTGCGGACAAGACCGATCTCCCTAGTATCTAATGATATCTAGCGACAAGCAAACCAAACAAATTCTATCTTTCTCTAAATATGCAATTTATAAATAAAGGTTACTAGGTGTTTTAGGCCTACCTCGGGTCCAGTGCTAGTTTGTGGAAGCCACACTCCGTTGATCCAAATGAGCTCCTTTGTAAAGAATATGCAAGCACAAACAAGCACACATATTAAATAGCACCTGCATAGCCAATACAATAAAGCATATTTATCATGATGATCAAGGAATTCATGAAATAAATCATAGAAGACAATTTATTGAGAAAAATGAATCTGATTGTATTAACTTTAATCAAAGAAGAACCTTATAACCTTGGTGCCTTGATGTTGTACAAGCTCCTCCCAGGGTCCAGCAAGAATCTCCTCTACTTTGACAAGTTTCACTCTCTTCCCAAAGAAGCCAAAAGGTATGTAATCTCTCCTCTCAATCTTAACTAGGAAGTCTCAATTTCAACAGCATTTACCCTCAAAAATGTTCAGCTTTTTCCATCCCTAGCAACCAGCCCAATGCCTCAATTTATAGTGCAGAGGAGGGAAGTTACTAGGTCCACCTTCAAAGGGATAGATTCCTCCTTCAAAGGGATAAGCTCCTCTCATCAAGGGGTTAGCTCCTTTAATTATGGGATGTATGAACCACCTAGGAGCGAACCAACCACGTCAAGATTCCTTCTAGAAGCATCCAGAATTAACCCAAAGTGAGTTTTTAAGAATAAACTTGCGCCTTTTTTACTTTCACAGGGGTCTGCACCCACTCCTTTAGAGACAGAGCAGGCAGGTCCACAGGTAACATGACCAAGGGGTGCGGGACCGCAGGTAATGGTAAGAGAAAGTGCGGAACCAAAGGTTTATAGATTTTCAAAGACTTTCTCTCATTTTTAAAGCTTGACATGAAGAGATGAGGTTTGAGACTTGCAAAGGAGGACAATATGAGTGGTGATAGACTCACACTGACTGCAGAAAGTCATGGTGACAATATTTTGTGTAGCATAGTTGTATTTAGTCTAATTGCAGAATACACTAGTGATGAGTGATGTGAATTAATTCACTAATTATTAACTCATAAAGCAACTAAAGAATACACCAGTTAACTCAGTGCATGGACAGTTCAGTGGAGACAGGTGTTAGAGGTTGAGATTGCTATCAGTTGTTACTATAGTTGTGCATGATATCTTGCACAATCAATGGGATTGAGTAATTCCAATGAGGATTGCATGGTTCAGCCAAGGAAATACGAGTTTACTTCAGCCATTCATCATTATTCTCTTGCAGGATTGCGCAGTGGAGGCAGGCAAAGCAGTGGAGGATATTTGAACCTGTGATTGATTCAGATCTGAACTAGTTTTGTGTGTAACAGGTGGAGATAGTACTGAGTACTTGTGAGGAGTATTGTACTATGTATTGTTACATGTTCTCAATCATTATAATATACAGATAGTGTGGGGCTTTCAGCTGTATGCTTTCCCTGGATTACATACTGTGTTAATGTATGCATGCGATTGATGTTTCATTGTTTTTAATTCCGCAAAATTGATGATCAACGTAGAGGAGGTTATGTATTATGCATGTATTCTGCAATAGTGTATAATCAAGATAATCTCTATGAATAAGTGTCATATTATTCAAAATTTCTACATGGTATCAGAGTTGTTGATCATCAGATCTATTATTCAGAAAGTGTTTATAGTTTATTTCTTCAGGCAGAGTCTATAATCGGGCTAGGCAGCCTCTAGATTCATCCTTCCTTTGGAAGGTGAGATATCTGGTAAAAGCCCATATAGTCAATCTTTGTACGAGAAATACTTTGTTCTCACGAATCTTAGATTAGAGGCGGTTGAGTTTTGAGCTGGTGGAATTCGAATTTGTAGCAGTGTTTTCTTGGTGTCAAAATTGAAATGTCTTTCAACAGATTGCGATTGGAGTATGCTCTTTAGGGAAGCTCGATTTATATTGCATGGAAAGACAGGATGGAGGTGGTGTTAGATGATAATGGGCTGAAGGAGTTCATAGAGGCTGAGTTCCCAAAGCCTACTGATACTGCGCAAGTTGAGGCTTGGAAAAAGAAGATAGCAAAGTGTTGAAGGATTCTGTTGGAGGGCGTGAAGGATCACATTGTGTCCAGCCTGCACGGAAAGGCTTCTCCATACTTGATGTGGAAAGCATTGACAGATCTATTCCAAAGCAAGAGCGATCAGAGGAAGTTGGCGCTCAAGGATAAACTCAGAAACATTAAGTGTGAGAAAGGAGACAGTATGCCCAAGTATCTCACGAAGTTCACTCAATGCAGGGATGAGCAGGGAAGTGTGGGGGTGACTATCGATGATGAGGACTTGGTGAGCTTGGCTCTCCGTGGTCTTCCGAAGAGTTGGCATTCCTATCAGGACTCTGTCAATGGTCAAGAGAAATTGCCAGGATGGGAGAGACTTTGGTCAGATCTTGTGCAGGAGGAGATCAGGCGGAATACCAGGGACGGATCTTCATCAAAGGCACCTGATGAAGAAAATTGCGCTTTGGCTTCCAAAGCAAAGAAGGGGAAGAACAAGAAAGCTTCTCATTCTGGTGCGAAAGGCAAGAAGCAGGACATGTCGAAGGTGAAGTGCTTTCACTGTCACCAGCACGGACATTATGCCACAAATTGTCCGCAGAAGAAGAAAAATAAGCAAGCTGCTGGATTTGCAGCAGGAGAGGCCTTAGCCTCGCAGTTTGAGCTTGATTTTTCATTGATCGCATGCTTGCTATCAAGTTTGATGGGATCGGTATGGTTCTTGGACAATGGTGTGTCTTTTCACATGACAGGAGATCGAGATTTGTTTTCTAATCTGGAGGAGAAAGATCTTGGAGTGCACATTGAGATGGGCGATGATGGTAGATACAGTGCGACCAGTATCGGTACCATTTCCTTTGAGAGGGAGTTTGGTAAACCCTTCATATTGAAGGAAGTGATGCGTGTTCCAGGATTGAAGAAGAATCTTATCTCTGTGGTGATGTTAGAAGACAAGGGATATGATGTTGTTTTCAGCGAGGGAAAGGCTTTCCTACACAATAAGACAACTAGAGAAACCCGGAAGATAGGGGTTCGAGCTAGGAACCTTTATCATTTGCATGTAGATGGTTGCGCAGCAATGGCATGCAAGGCAGAAGGATTGGTGAGCCGGGATGATGGCGAGCTGTGGCACAGGAGATTGGTTCACCTTCACCATGGAGCCTTGAAGATACTACAGCAGATTACCACAGGGCTTCCTAAAGGCACTCTTGCGCAGTCAGATCAGTGCAAGGGGTGTACTTTGGGAAATTTGTGAAAGCCACCTTTCACGAGAAGGATAGTTGAGCCACGACGATCCTTGAGAGAATTCACACAGACGTGTGTGGACCTTTCTCAGTAGCTTCGACAGCAAAGCACAGGTACTATGTGATCTTTGTTGATGATTTCTCTCGAAAGTGTTGGATCTTCTTCAGGCAGAAGAAGGGCGAGACATACTCAAAGTTCTATGAGTTCAAAGCACTGGTCAAGAAGGAATTGGGGAAGAAGGTGAAGGCTCTTAGGAGCGACAATGGTGGTGAATTCATCTCTGGCGAGTTCAAGGACTTTTGTAGCGCAGAAGGAATTTGAAGAGAGCTCATAGCTCCCCATAACCCACAGCAAAACAGGGTTGCTGAGCGGAAGAACAGAACGATCGTGGGTGTTGCACGTGTGATGTTGCATGATCAGGGTCTACCCCTTCATTTGTGGGCAGAAGCATGCAACACTACAGTATATGTGCAGAACCGTTGTCCTCACAAGATACTTGGCATGAGTACACCCGAGGAGGCTTATTCTGGTAAGAGGCCTGATATTTCTGATTTGAGGATTTTTGGTTCTAACGTTTACATGCATGTGACGAAGGATGCCAGGAAGAAGCTGGAGCCGACCGCAGAGGTTGGGATATTTTTGGGGTACACTGATACGCCCCACAACTATCGTATGTATTTGCCAGACAGTCGCAAGACTGTTGTGCGACAGGATATAAAATTTCAGTAGGAGAAAGCCATGAAGTGTTCGCTTGAGAGGGAGCCACACTTACATGTAGATGAGGAGCTATTAGTTCCTAAGGATGAGCTTTAGGACATGGATCAGCCATAGGACGAAGTTCATGGAGTGGAAGAGACCACTCATGCAGCACCAACCATCAGAGCGCGAAAGCGCGTTACAGAAGCTGAGCGACTGGCTCAAGATGCAGAGAAGGTTGTAGGACCACCTATAGCTCAACGTAGACAGAGACAGTCACCTGATCGGTACACTAGATACATGGCTCTTGTGAGCAAATGTGTTGTGACTGAGCCATCCTCTTTCAAGGAAGCTGTGGAGGATCCCACATGGGTATATGCCATGGTGGAAGAGTATGATTCGATTGTCAGAAACAGTGCATGGGAGATTGTCCCAAGACCGGAAGGGAAATCAGTGGTGGGTTTGAGATGGATCTACAAAGTGAAGCAAGCAGCTGACGGGAGTGTGGAGAAGTACAAGGCAAGATTTGTTGCCCGAGGCTTTTCAAAAATAGAGGGGATCGATTATGAGGAGACCTTTGCACCTGTCGCAAGGTATTCTTCCATACGAACGATTCTTGCTCTCTCAGCGCAGATGGGGTGGCACATTCATCAAATGGATGTGAAGACTATGTTCCTCAATGAAGTCATTGAGGAGGAGGTATACATAGAGCAGCCCGAAGGTTTCGAGATCTTCAGCAGCGAGTCGCATGTGTGCAGGCTCAAGAGAGCGTTGTATGGGTTGAAACAAGCACCACGTGCTTGGTACACACGGATAGACAGTTATTTCACCAGACTTGGATTCTCCAAGAGTGAGGCGGATCCTAACCTATACCAGATTGTGGTGGAGGGTAAGTTGCTTATCATTGTACTTTATGTAGATGATTTGATTCTAACAGGTGATGAGCTGTTGATACTTTCATGCAAGGATGATCTTGCTAAGGAGTTTGAGATGAAGGACTTGGGCCTCCTTCATTATTTCCTAGGATTGGAAATTTGGCAGCGCAGTGATGGACTATTTGTTTCTCAGGGTAAGTATGCTCGGGAGATACTGGAGAAGTTCAACATGCATGGCTACAAGCCTGTTGATACTCCTCTTCCTGGAGGTTCGAGGAAGGAGGATGCTACTTCGGCGGAAGTAGTGGATGCCACTATTTATCGACAGTTGGTGGGGTCGCTTATGTATCTGGTCAATACACGACCCGATATATGCTATGCTGTTAACCAACTTTCACAAGCTATGGTTAAGCCAACCAAGCTCTTCTGGAAGGCAGGCAAGCATGTATTGCGTTATCTCAGAGGCACATCGGGATATGGATTGTGGTACAGGCAGGAGGATGAGCTGAAGCTATGTGGCTTCACAGATGCAGATTGAGCAGGGAGCCCAACATACAGAAAGAGCACATCTGGAGGGGTCTTCAGTATCGGGTCGACAGCAGTTTCTTGGTACAGCAAGAAGCAGAGATCTGTGGCACTCAGTTTAGCAGAGGCCGAGTATATGGTAGCAATTTTGGCTGCATGCGAGGCTATATGGATGAGGAAGATCCTGGTCGGGTTGTTTGGTTCATACTTGGAGCCTACAGTGATTTATTGTGATAACCAAAGTTGCATTAAACTCTCGGCTAATCCAGTATTTCATGATAGATCCAAGCACATTGACATCAGGTACCATCATATCAGAGATTGTGTGCAGCGGAGAATCATGTTACTTTCATACATTCCAACGGAGGATCAGGATGCTGATATCTTGACGAAGGCGCTCACCATGAGCAAATTCGAATACCACCGAGGCAGGATAGGGGTTGCTGATAATCCATATCTTGTTGAGAGGGAGTGTTGAGAATGCAACAAGATGATGGAGCTTAGTGGAAATAAGTCGCCTTCACTAAGTGGGCTCGCAGGTTAGTTTTGGCGCAAAGTCTATTTTTAGACATATGGATCATGGTCTATGAGTTGCAGGATGCTATTTGTGGATGATTGGTCATGTTGGTAAAAATAGATGGACTTCTATTTTTAGACATATGGGCGGATTCTATTTTTCGACTGCGTCCCACACACTTTGATTGATCTTTGGACTGTTATTAATGTGATGAATAAGGACACCATGCTCAAGCTCAACCTCCAGGGTTCATTGAGAAACACCATGATAGTCTTCCAACTTTCAAACCATTCCAGAGTGACCCCTGAGGGGATTGTGGAGGATGTGATGGTCTCCATTGACTCTTGGGAGTACCCTGTAGACTTACTAGCTCTCCAGCCTAAGGCTAAGCTTACTGGTTACCCTCTCATCCTGGGAGGCCCTGGTTAGCCATTGTCAATGCCTACATTAGTTGCAGGGCTAGAAATATGACTATAAAAAATGAGCATATGTCCAAGCAATTAGTCTTGTACCCTCCTGCTCAGCCATCTTTAGAACATGACTTACCTTTATGGCTGGAAGAGGAGGAAGAAGATTAATTTTATTCAACCCAACTCTATACCTTAAAAACAGCCATGGGAGGAGGAAAACCAGATGAAGATGATTTGATTGAACACATACTCCAAAGTCCAACTCCCATCACATTGTCCTTAGAGGAAGTAGTAAAGAAAACCCAGAACAACCATCAAATTGACCTATTCTTAGCTGATTAAAACCCTACCTGTGTCAAAACCATAGAATTCAGCCCTAAGAGAACTTTGAAAATCAACCCATCTCTTTCTATACACCGAGAAGAAAATTTGTGCAACGTGCTAAAGGAAAATTTGGATGCCTTTACTTGGAGTTATAAGGAAATGAAGGGAGTGCACCCCTCGGTGTGTACTCACCACATTTATATCAAAGAAGGTTGCAAACTAGTTCAACAACCCTAAAGGAGAATGAAACCATCTCTCAAAGATATAGTCAAAGAAGAACTACAAAAGCTACTAAATGCAAGATTCATTTACCCTATCTCGGAAAATGAGTGGGTCTCTCCTTTGGTGTTGGTTCCAAAGAAAAATGGGAAGTGGAGGATTTGTTTCGAATACAAAGAGTTAAACAAAGCAGCAAAGAAGGACCAATTCCCTCTACCTTTCATTGACCAAGTGTTAGATGACCTAGCAGGGAAAAAGTTTTTCTCTTTCCTAGATTGGTTCAGTGGGTACAATCAAATATAGATCAGCCCGGAAGACCAAGATAAAACCACCTTCACTTATCCTTGGGTAACTTTCACCTATAGGGTCCTTCCTTTTGGCCTATGCAATGCCCCTGCCACTTTCCAGAGAGCAGTCCTGGGTATCTTTGCCAAGCTATTCCATGATGCAGTAGAGATTTATATGGATGATTTTACACCCTATGGGTGTGATTTCCAGGAGGCTCTGTCCAACTTAGGTAAGGTGCTGAACAAATGCATTGAAATGAACCTGTCCCTTAGTCCCAAAAAATGTGAGTTCTTGATGACTGTAGGGATTATTCTAGGTCATTCAATATCCTAGCAAGGACTGCAGGTGGACCCAAACAAAATAGCCATCATCCAAAGGGTCCCACCTCCGCAAAAATAGAGAGATGTCAAAAGTTTTCTAGGTTTAGCTGGATACTATCGGAGGTTTATAAAAGACTTCAGCAAGTTAGCTTCTCCTTTATTTGGGTTGTTGGCCAAAGACTCTGAATTTGTATGGTCAAAAAGCTATCAAGAGGCCTTAGACACCCTGAAGGACAAGTTGACCACTGCACCTATTCTCCGAGACCCAAATTGGGTCCTTCCTTTTCATATACATGTTGATGCCTCACACAAAACCATAGGAGCAGCTCTAGGCCAAATAGGTGACAAGTTACCTTATGTCATTTACTTTATCAGTAAGAATTTGTCAAAGACCGAACTGAACTACATAGTGACCGAAAAGGATATCCTAGTTGTTGTGCATTCATTAAAAAAATTTAGGCATTACATTATAGGTTACCAAACATTTGTACATATTGACCATGCTTCAATTAAATATTTGATGAATAAACCTGATGTGAACGCCCAGATTATTAGATGGTTGCTTTTATTACAATAGTTTGATCTAACTATTGTTGATAAGCTTGGCAAGGAAAATGTTGTTGCGGATTTTTTATCCAGGTTAATTTTCCCTGTAGGGGAGGAAGGAATGGTTGATGATCAGTTACCAGATGAACACTTATTCGCCATTTCAGTTCTCTCTCCAAGGTTTGTTGACATAGAAAACTATTTGGTGTCTGTACACTTCCCACCAAATTTGTCCTCCAAAAAGAAAAGCAAGATTGTGAGGAAGAGCACCCCATTCACTTGGATTGGGGGCAACCTCTTCAAACTAGGCCCGGATCAAATTCTAAGAATATGTGTCAAGGAGGAGGAAGTCTTTGACATCCTTCTGACCTGCCATGATGGGCCTTGTGGAGGTCACTTCATAGCCAAGAGGACAACATTCAAGGTGTTACAAGCTGGTTATTATTGGCCCACTCTTCATCAAGATGTGAGAAGGTATACTAGTCAGTGTGATCGGTGCCAAAGGATGGGAAAGCCTAATCCAAGGGATGAAATGCCTTTGCAACCTCAAGTGACTTTCGAGTCATTTGATAAGTGGGGCATGGATTTCATTGGACATAATGACCCTCCATCCAAGCAAAAGCAGTACCTCATTGTGTGCACTAACTACTTGACCAAGTGGGTTGAAGCCAAGGAAATCAAGGCATCAACAGAGGATAAAGTGGTTGAGTTCTTAAGGGCAAATGTATTTTACAAGTTTGGGTACGCTAGAGAACTGGTCACTGACCAAGGCATCCAGTTTACATCTCACATGATTGAAGACTTGTTAAGCCAGCACAAGATCAAGCATAGAACCTCCACTCCCTATCACCCACAAGATAATGGGCAAGTAGAGGTGACCAACAGAGCGCTGGAGGGCATTTTGACCAAAGTGGTTAGCAGCAGCAGAAAATATTGGGCAGATAGATTAGTTGAGGCCACTTGGGCCTACAATACCACCTAGAATACCACCACTAGATTCACACCCTATGAGTTGGTCTATGGGAAAAAGGCCATGTTTTCCATTGAATTTGAGTACAATACATTGAGGATGGCAGCCCAACTAGATCTAGATCTCAGCAGTGCACAAAAAGAGAGATTGCTCTAGCTGAATGGGTTAGATGAGTTTAGAATGTAGGCCCTCCTACACACAAAGGTGACTCAAATTCAAAGGAAGATCTGGCATGACAAGAACATCAAGGACAAACAATTTCAAGAAGGTGATTGGGCTTTGTTATATGATTCCAGATATAAATATTTTAAGGGCAAGTTAAGGACTAGATGGTTAGGGCCTTATGTCATAGAGAAATGTCATGATAATGGTTCAATGCAGATTAGAACCATTGATGTAGAGGCCATTCCTTTACTTATTAATGGGCACAAATTGAAGGTTTACAAGAAGCCATTGTTAAAGCAAGAATTCACTGATAGCATTAGCAAGATGGTGATGGTGGTGGAGCAAGTCTTAGCTTCTACCTCATCAAGTCACTAAAAAAAGAAAAAAAGAGAAAAAATAAGGAGACTCAGGTGAAAACCTCCATGAGGCACCTGAGTTCCATTGTTGGGTTGAAAACCTCTTGAGGTGACCCAATGGTGTCAAAAAAAAAATCTCTAGGTGAAAACCCCTTTTGAGGCATCGAGGGCAAGCAGCTAGGATGAAAACCTCTTGGAGGCAGACTAGTTGCTTTCAAAATAATAATAATAATAATTAAAAAAAAAAGTTTGCAAATCAACAGGAGGACAATAGGAGCAACAAGAAAGGATCAAAATGGACCTATCTAGTTCATGTTTTTATTTATCCATTCATTATCCTTCATCATTCCATCATTCCCTCCATTTTCTACTCATTTAGCTCAGTTTGCAAGGGTTTTGTGTTTTCTATAGGATTCCAGTAAACCTACAGGATTCCTTGAAAACCTACAAGATGATCCTGTAGGAATTACAGTGGCTTAGGAATCCTAAAGGAATTAACCCTATAGCAAGGGGATGACCTACCCATGTCAAAAAATTAAATTTCTACTTCACCATCTCATCACCATACCTCTCTCCACCATGATTACCCATGCATTCATCCAAAAAAAAAATCAGTTTCAAAAATTATAGTTTTCAAAGAAAAAAAACGAAGAAAAGAGTATGAAGACAGAGAACAAGGGGACAACACCTTATGGATATTTTCCTCATTCACAAATCCCTAGACCCCTTCTCTTCCCATGCCAACCATCCTCATGCTCCAGAAGTGGAAAATGATTAAAAAAATTGGGGGAGAAGTAGCTATAGGACATCCTGTAGGAAATCCTGTAGCAGCCTATCCCACAAAACAAAAAATCACAGGTTGCAATCAACTTCAAGCATGGAGATCCAAAGGTCAAAGAAGCTCCTCTAGAGCTTAGCAGTAGCATCAGGATCATCAGCATCAACACCCAGTACCTGCACATCAAAGAAAACATCAGAGGAAAATAATAAAAAAAGAGGAGAAAAACACATGCAGCTAGTACCCAACAAGGACTTCATTCTTCAACAAACAACATCAAGGCATCATTACCATAGGTAATTATCTTGCTTCCACTCTCTCGTTAGCATAATATGATAAAAAATGTAAAAGTTGTGAAAGAGTTGGTTTATAAGCAAAAGGTGGCCAGTTAACTTGGCCACCTTCGCTCAGTCAACGAGGAGAAGACAGTTAGTCCTTACACATGTGGCAACAGTCAAGTCAAGGAAAAGGAGAGATGAGGTTGAAAGTGGTTAAGCTACGAATTCTTGAAGTGGGAGTTGATTATGAGGTGAGAAGAATGATGATGTGATAGTGGGACCAACGGTCTAAAAATAGATATACGTACCTCGGCTGCCAGCACACCACCCCACTCAAATCACCCGGATGAGGAAATAAACATTGATCCCCGTGCACATTCACATTCTCGAGGCTACACACTAGAAAATTCACTCTCATCCCTTAAGAAGTCTATAGGAAATGCATAATTCGTTTTTTACCCTGCGTAGGAGCACCTACAGGATCCTACAGGAAATCCTACAGGATCCTACAGGAGATCCTACAGGATATAGAATAGCACCTACAAGATTGGCAGTGAGCAGTTCTACAAGGGAAAAACAGAGGTTGGCTTCATCAAGTAATGATAAGGAGGTAGGCTCTATACTTTCCCACAATTTCCAAGAGAAAAGAATATAGTAAAGCCTTCTATGGTGTTGAAAAAGATTGCAGTCTAGGGGAATTGTATACACAGAATTTTCATTTAAAATTCCTCAATCATTAAATTTGGTATTAGATATATACAACCCTCCATCCATCAGAGAAAATGACAAGGAGATTTAATAAGAGGGAACCCGTCAACACAGTGAGGATTCATCAGCACCCTCCTATACTAGAGATATTCACAAGGCATAATTGGATGGGTTTCTTTGAGAAATTAAGGGGATATGATGATGAAGTAGTGATCTGAAAATGGAATGTACTTGTTTAAGGGTGCAAGGTATCCATTTCCAATAATTTCAACTGTGAGCTAGACACTCCAAATGACCTCTAAAATTGTGTAAACTTCTTATTTCTTATACAGAGATAGACTGTAGGGGCATTCACCGGACATGTCACCTCTAAAAAGAGGATGAGTTCCAGAGGCTACCTAGCCCTCTACAGGCTCTGCCTAAAGAAATAACAAAGTAAACACTTAGAAGTCTTTGACATACACATGCTTGAAGTTTAAGGTCTTGCGGAATAAGACAAACAACTTTCTGCAGCTGAATAGGTGATTATGTGTGTATGCAAGTTATGTATATTTTGTTGTTTAAAACTTTATATCAGTTTTGTTTACCATATCATCTTCAGCAAATAAAAGACATCAAAATGATAAAGCAGTTCACCCCCTCCTGGGCTACATCTGCTGGACCAAGCCTCTCCAACTAGGCTTGTCCTCTTGTATTAAAATTGCTACAAAGGCTAATACAAGAATATGGTTGTCTCAAAGGACAGATATGACTGTAAATACAGAATCAGAAGATAGGAATTAGCCAAACATGCTCTTTCCCAAACACTAAACAGTGAATTTTGTACCTTATACAGTACTTTCCCCAATTGGCCCTGATGGCTCTTTAAACTTGCATGGAGAATTTAGAGGTGAAGATGACCTCAATTGGTTCTGAAACCTCTGCCATTAGACTCAGAAGGTCGAAAATAGCAGACATAGGCTTTTGAATCACCAAAAACGGATGAACATAGCCCCCAAACAGCTCCAACACTGAAATGGCCCTAGTGGCCCTGAAAGCTTCCCTGAAGCTAAACAGTGAGAAGAATGCCTCAGAAGGCAAAACAAGCTGTAGAAATGGATTCAGAATGCTGAAAACCTTCAGGAATGACCTTCGTTCCACATTCACTGGCTACACAATTCCCAATGCAGCTTCCAAACTGATTTGGCCCTAGTGGCTCTTGGAACTTCCACGAAGCAAAAACACCTGAAAATGACCTCAGATGACTGTGAAACCTGTGCCAATGGCTTCAGAAGGTTGAAGAGCCCCAAAATCAAAAAGAAATTCGTCCAAAACTGACTTTCCTAGCCAAAGTTATGGCCATTTAATCCCAACTGCCAGCTTGGCCTAAAAAAACTCAAGTTAACTTTAGTTACGGCCAGATAGGCCCGCCAAATGTGGAGCGGCCGCCAAATTTGGCGCTCCGCCAAATAATTCCGCCAACTGTAACTGCAGTTTAACTGACCGTTGGCGCATGTGACCGCACAAATCTCGGCGGTTTACCTCGGATTCCGCGCTGTGGTTAGCGTTTAGCCCACGGTTTTGGGCGCTGGTCATATGGTGCTGGGGGGCTGGCCGCTTAGGGGCTGGCCCCCTTAATTTTCCCGCCGGAACAAATTTAAACTTTAAATAAACTTCGTGCTGCACCCATAACACGTCCTGGTGCTTTGGTGCAACGGTAAGGCATGGAAGTGTTAGGCGGGAGGTCTTGGTATCAAACCTCACCGCCTCCAATAAATTTTGATATGCGCCCCCAACAAACTTTAATGACGTCACCCAGGACCACGTGGCGCCCTCCGGGCCTGCCACGTGGCAGTCTCTGATTCACTGGCCAAAAGGAATATTCTGTGGAATATTTTTTTTTAATTTTTTTAAAAAAATTCAAATTTTCTAATGTTTTGGGCAAAATATTCTTTTGGCCATATTTTCCTCATAAGGCGACCGTTTTTCGAATCGTTTGCAGTGCCGGAATCAGGAAGACGAGCTCTATCCGGTCCTTCAGGTTCTAATCAGTTCTGAGAACTTTCATTTTTGACCATTTTACGACACTTGGTCCTGAGCTCCTAATCACACCTCCCAAATGAGAAGGCTTTTGGTCCCCAAAAGCTCACTGAATCTTTGAACTGAACTGTACAGCACTTGAGGAACAGAAATATCCTCCTCCGTTCAGCCAAAACAGCATACTGATGCCAAAATGTCCTGCCTTATCAACTGTCATCATGGCGAATGTTGCTGCATAAACCAAGGACTCGTCGAATCCCGACCAACCTTGTTCGCCAGACAAACTGAAAGTTTACAGAAACCAGCAATGAAACTTGCTGATATATGAGCTGAAATATTTCTCTAAACATGTGGGTTTGCCACTGTCACGATGCCCATCCATGGCACCTCTGCTCCAGAAGAAGAACTGCCTCCCAAATGAGAAGGCTCTTATAAAGATGAAACACTTCATCCTTTCTCCTCTTTACAATCTTGGAGATCAAATTAACTTTTTCCAAGTCAATATTACATTACATGCATGGTTAAAAACAAAGTAATCAACCCTTCAAGTTAATCACACATACATGTTTAAAAAAAACAAGGAAATCATCATGATCCCTGTGCACCTGCATATCATTCTCATGCATGCAGTTTATCTGTCAACTTTCTCTTAAGTACAATCATAAGTACAAGATCCTCGATCACATGTACATGTACTTTCAAAGTTGAAATGAATATAACTTTCGCTGCAATAGAGTGAGTCTCATACTCAGCTTTCCATCCTGCAACTTGCATTCCCTTAACAATGAAATGCATTCAATCAAAAGACATGCAACTTCAATTGGATAAGAATTCTACCCATTTCTTACCAATCCATTTCAAAGGTGCTTCCTTTAACTGCACATCGATATCAACATGTGTATCATCCTGACACATCTCAATGATGGAAACTTCCTTCCCATTCCTGTCATACTCTTGCTCCAATTTCTTTAACTTTCGTGGAAGCATTGTTGGATTCAGAGTCCAACACCTTTCAGCAGTATGTCCATGCTTATGGCAATAAGTGCAACACATGTTAATCTTCTTTATAGCATGATTTGCATTGTTCATTGGAACTTTGGCTTCTTGCCTCCTTTCCTTCAAAAGTTTCCTGCATGTTGCCATTCTTTTCCAACATCTAGAAACACTATGGTTAAACAAACCACAAAAAGAACATGCAATTCTTTTCCAATGCTTGTGTGGAAATTTTCCATGCTTTACATGTTCAAAGGAAATATGATTGAAATCAGATTTATACCTTTCCCTTTCACCTTCATTACCTTCATGAGGAGATGAATCAAATGAAGAAGAAGTTCCTCTTGGAACACCATGAATCCTTGCAATGGCTTTAGAGCTTTCACCACTTCCTTGTTCAAGTGCATGCTTATGCACAACTTCTTCTTGCAAGGTATGTTTCAAACTATTGCATTCCTCAAGAATACAACCTTTACAACCTTGAGATAGAGAACCTGAAATGAAACTCCTTCTAGGAACTGTTTCAATTGTCTTCATGGCTGCTTTAGAACATTCTCCATAAGATTGTCCATAGCCAAGACCCAAATTCTTAGGCCTTACCTCAACCATTATTGGCTCAACTATACCCTGTGCATGTTTGCCCAATCCTTTTCCTTCATATCCCATTTTGGACATCAGCCTGGACCCTATGCCTCTGGTATGTTTCTCAAAAGAACCAACATAAACATTCTTGTGAGAATTTGAAGACAAACTAGAATTGTTTACCTCTTCTTCAAGCTGATACTTGGCTAAGGCTTCTTTGGCAACAAGAAGTTGTGTCTCCAACTCATGCATCCTTTCCAGCTTCATGTTTACAATATGAAGTTGGCCTTCCATTTCCTGCAATTGGTTAGAAAGCAACTGCTTCTCTTCCCTCATGGAATTCAACTGCTCTTGAAGTCTAGAGCTCTTTCTTTCATCCTCATACATTTCTCTCACCATATTCATCATGATGAAAAATTCTTGCTTCAAGCCTTCATCAAAGAATCTTGTGAAGGAGGACGATTTTGAGAACTCACTTATGGAAGTCATTATAAAAATGAACAAAAGAGCTTCAGCAAACTCACAAAACAAGTAGTAAAGCAGTCAATCTTCAACACTGCTTAAGACACCTTTCAAGCTACACAATCAAGCTAGTGATGTCAGTCAAGAAAACCTAGTGCTCTGATACCATCTGATCTGAAAATGGAATGTACTTGTTTAAGGGTGCAAGGTATCCATTTCCAATAATTTCAACTGTGAGCTAGACACTCCAAATGACCTCTAAAATTGTGTAAACTTCTTATTTCTTATACAGAGATAGACTATAGGGGCATTCACCGGACATGTCACCTCTAAAAAGAGGATGAGTTCCAGAGGCTACCTAGCCCTCTACAGGCTCTGCCTAAAGAAATAACAAAGTAAACACTTAGAAGTCTTTGACATACACATGCTTGAAGTTTAAGGTCTTGCGGAATAAGACAAACAACTTTCTGCAGCTGAATAGGTGATTATGTGTGTATGCAAGTTATGTATATTTTGCTGTTTAAAACTTTATATCAGTTTTGTTTACCATATCATCTTCAGCAAATAAAAGACATCAAAATGATAAAGCAGTTCACCCCCTCCTGGGCTACATCTGCTGGACCAAGCCTCTCCAACTAGGCTTGTCCTCTTGTATTAAAATTGCTACAAAGGCTAATACAAGAATATGGTTGTCTCAAAGGACAGATATGACTGTAAATACAGAATCAGAAGATAGGAATTAGCCAAACATGCTCTTTCCCAAACACTAAACAGTGAATTTTGTACCTTATACAGTACTTTCCCCAATTGGCCCTAATGGCTCTTTAAACTTGCATGGAGAATTTCGAGGTGAAGATGACCTCAATTGGTTCTGAAACCTCTGCCATTAGACTCAGAAGGTCGAAAATAGCAGACATAGGCTTTTGAATCACCAAAAACGGATGAACATAGCCCCAAACAGCTCCAACACTGAAATGGCCCTAGTGGCCCTGAAAACTTCCCTGAAGCTAAACAGTGAGAAGAATGCCTCAGAAGGAAAAATGAGCTGTAGAAATGGATTTAGAATGCTGAAAACCTTCAGGAATGACCTTCGTTCCACATTCACTAGCTGCACAATTCCCAATGCAGCTTCCAAACTGATTTGGCCCTAGTGGCTCTTGGAACTTCCACGAAGCAAAAACACCTGAAAATGACCTCAGATGACTGTGAAACCTGTGCCAATGGCTTCAGAAGGTCGAAGAGCCCCAAAATCGAAAAAAAATTCGTCCAAAACGGACTTTCCTAGCCAAAGTTATGGCCATTTAATCCCAACTGCCAGCTTGGCCTAAAAAAACTCAAGTTAACTTTAGTTACGGCCAGATAGGCCCGCCAAATGTGGAGCGGCCGCCAAATAATTCCGCCAACTGTAACTGCAGTTTCACTGACTGTTGGCGCATGTGACCGCACAAATCTCGGCGGTTTACCTCGGATTCCGCATTGTGGTTAGCGTTTAGCCCACGGTTCTGGGCGCTGGTCATATGGTGTTGGGGAGCTGGCCGCTTAGGGGCTGGCCCCCTTAATTTTCCCACCGGAACAAATTTAAACTTTAAATAAACTTCGTGCTGCACCCATAACACGTCCTGGTGCTTTGGTGCAACGGTAAGGCATGGAAGTGTTAGGCGGGAGGTCTTGGTATCAAACCTCACCGCCTCCAATAAATTTTGATATGCGCCCCCCAACAAACTTTGATGACGTCACCCAGGTCCACGTGGCGCCCTCCGGGCCTGCCACGTGGCAGTCTCTGATTCACTGGCCAAAAGGAATATTCCGTGGAATATTTTTTTTTTTATTTTTTTAAAAAGATTCAAATTTTCTAATGTTTTGGGCAAAATATTCTTTTGGCCATATTTTCCTCATACGGCGACCGTTTTTCGAACCGTTTGCGGTGCCGAAATCAGGAAGACAAGCTCTATCCGGTCGTTCAGGTTCTAATCAGTTCTGAGAAATTTCATTTTTTACCATTTTACGACACTTGGTCCTAAGCTCCTGATCAAGTAGCCAAATATTTTTCTCTCTCCCTCATTCCACTGACTAGGACCCATGCCACTATTGTGGTGAAAGGCCTCTCTATAGAACTCACCCCTAAAATCATAGGAAGAATCACCACCCTTCCTTTAGGGATGCCTTGGAGAAAGGAGGATAAGGGAAATAGCCAAATTGCAAAGAAGAAATTATTTTTAGAAGGAGAGGAGGCCATGGAAGACAAAAATGGAGTTAGAAGAGCAAGCCTGCCATATCCTTGGAATGAAATTAGCTACCACCTTATTAAGTATATCTCATGTGAAGGTAGGTACAATGTGGTATATGGATATTATTTCAGGATTCTCCAAGAGTTGAGGTTTGGAGCAGACACACCTCCTCAAAACAGACTCAGCATACCCTACTTCCTTCTTCAATCAGTGATAGATATGAGCATGAAGGTGCAGGAAGGAAACCATCAACAGCTAGCCCATCATGGGTTAATTAGACTTATCATAGAAGATGCCCTCCAAAACCTCAGACTCCCTATCACATGGGCAACTTTCAGAGACATGCAAACAGAGGAAGATATAAAAGCCCTTGAATATGATAAGAGCCCCACTGCCAGTGAAAGGGATGAAGAAGAAATAGAGAAGGATGAGGAAGAAACTGAAAAGGAGGAAGAAGAAATAGAGAGGGATGAAGAGGAAATAGATGAGGAAGAAGAGGAAGAAAAGGAGAAGGAAAGCGGTGAAGAGATAGAAGAAGATGCAAAGGAGGAAACTGATAAACAAAGTTAGAAACTAGAAGGAGAAGGAGAGGAGAAATAAAAATATGAGAAGGGGAATGGAAAAGGGGAGATAGAGGAAAAGGAAGAACCTCCCAGGGTATCCCTAGAACCCACTGAGAAAGAGGCAGCAGCTGCCCTCACTGCCCTTAGTACCCTAATCAAACAAAAGGGAAGAGACAGAGACAAACTCCATTGTACTTTACGACAACAATAACTACAAGAATAAGGCAAGGAAAAGCTCAAACTCCCACCAAGGTTCCTATTGTCATTGAAGACTCACCCAAACAGCAGGAAAAGATAGCTCCTCTTATGAAAAATCAAGGAGAATGATCATCGGGACAAGACTCTCCCAAGTCTCCTATCACTTATGTTAGGAGGCCTGTCACTAGATCTGCCTCATCCAAAGGAAAATACCTCCTACAGGACACACAGAAGGACCTACAAGAAGCAGAGGCAATCCTACAGGAAACTCTGCTAAACCTACAGGAAACTCAAAAATTGGACAAAGAAGGGAGTATGCAACAAGAAACAAAAAAGGAGGATCCAAAGTTGAGGGAACCTAGTCCTCAACCTAACCTTGAGTCCTACTACAAGATCATTGAAGGGGGTAGGGTTAGAGAATCAATTGGCATTCATGGCCAGTTTATCCTTAGAGGCAATCCAGTGCAGAATGCCAGCTAATTCCTATGCATTGTATCTTAAGGAACAGTGGTTTCAGTTCCAAATCAAGACTTTAGCACAGAGAGGCACTATGCCATTCCAGGATTATATACAATTCATTGATCTTTTGGATCAAAGCACATTGGAGGAGAGGGCTAAAATGTTTGAGTTCTACCTACATAACTTAGCCTTGACAGATCTGAATGTGTGGGACCCGAATTCAAAACTAGGGGACTTATAGTTGATGGCTTTTGCATCATGGATAAACCATGAGAAAGCAAGGGTTGTACAAATAAAGAAAATAATGGCAAGGGAAGAAACAAAACCTCTAATGATAAGAGTTGAGCAGTTAAATCCAATGGCTGACATAAGCACCCATAACTTGATTGCAAATGACCCTCAACTTGCACCTAGGTACCTTGTTTCCAAAGGGCAAGAAACCACACACTTTGAGGACATGTTTAGGCTGTTAGGGGATGAAAACATGTAAGCTTCCCAAAGGAGATGGAACACTGTTAAAATTGGCAACCAGGGAAAAACTTCATGTGGGTCATCTTATTCATGGCTGATAATATTTTTATTAGATCCTCTCGTCGAGAGGTGTAGGATTGATATAAAGATCATCCGATTCCGATAAGTATTCATGGAGATATGAATTTATTTTGATTATGGAATTATTATTAAGCCGACCTACAACTCATGTAGGCTCAGAATCCCAACAGTCACATTTATTCAAACACCAACGTTGTGTATAAATATAAGAGGACTTTTCCTCATTTTCACTCACTCTTCTCATCACATCTCTCTCTCTCTACTGCGCAGAAATGAGTCTCTTCTCTACTGCGCAGAAATGGGTCTCTCTCTCACACAATGGAAGCCGGAAACTTTTGAAACTAAAGTTGCAACTACAGAAGTAAAGATTGACCTACGTGGCCTAGAAGATCTCCTCTTTGGAACTGTGCCATAGGTTAATCTGAACCTCCTCTGAAAGCCGCAACTTTTGGTGGTGGAATGAAGTTAATCCGACGAACGGTTTGCAAGATATCGATTGCCCTAGTTTGAAGCCGGAAACTGCTGAAACTGAAGCTGCAACTGCAGAAGTAAAGATTGACCTGCGTGGCCTAGAAGATCCCCTCATCTAAACTGCGTTGTAGGTTCATCTGAACCTCCTCTGGAAGCCGCAAATTTTGGTGGTGGAATGAAGTCAATCCGACAGTCGGTTTGTGAGATATCGCCTGCCCTAGTTTGATAATGAAGTCACTAATGCTGATGTTGCTAATCTAGAGTTTGCTACTGCTGATATGAATCAGATTTATTGCACTATTTCTCTCTGCTGAATTATTGAAGATAAAAGAATATTTGATCAAAGGGTTTCCCCACACATCGTGGGGTTTGTCCCTGGCTAGCCGCCACATCTTGTGTCTCTTGTCTTGGCTTCTTTTCTGTCGATCGTTTAATGTTCTATCTGCACTTTACTTTATGTACATGTGATTGCTAATCTATGGAATATAATAAGAAAAAGAAGTAAACTATTATAAGCATAGAACATACCATAAATTAACAAACACTCTGCCCTACAGCTTGAAAATCAGAAAGTACCATTCTCCTCAGAGAATGAGAGAAGCACTAAACAGGACACCCATGTACAAGCAAGCTCTCCAAAGACTCAAAGTTAATTGGATTGGCTTGAGACTCAGTCCACAACTGCTCTTAGGAATTTTTGAAGGAAGGAAGTAAGATGAAGAAAGAAAGTAGTGGGAGGAGATAGAAAGGAAGGCAAGATTCTATGCACAAGAAGAGGAAACTACAACAATGAAGGACATGGATATTGATTGAGTTGCTCAGAGGATGAGGAACACTTTCAGTAGGGGGTGATAAGCCTTATCATTGGGTAACT
The DNA here is from genome assembly GCA_031772625.1 of Pinus tabuliformis. Taxonomy (NCBI): domain Eukaryota; kingdom Viridiplantae; phylum Streptophyta; class Pinopsida; order Pinales; family Pinaceae; genus Pinus; species Pinus tabuliformis. The sequence goes on from CM062804.1 coordinate 1,553,512,416, forward strand.
ATATTCACCTTAATCCACCTCCTGGCTTATTCAAATCAACTCTTCTCATAATTTATTACATATTTTGATTGTATTTTGCTTAATGAGATGAGTCAAAGTGAGATATTATGCCTAGTGGACTAATATGCATTTGCAGGTTTTGAGAGAAAATCATGGAAATTTTGGCTAATTAAGGGCTAAAACTTGAATGAGACAAGGAGGAGAGATTGCAGGAGGTAGATCCTCATCATTTACTTCTCGCTCATTCGAATATTCTTCCATCAATCACAATAGCTAGGAGTACAAGCAGTGAAGTCATGGAGATCAAAAGGCAGTCGAGCAAGTGACAGTCAAAGAGCTAGTTTATCTCAAGTTTGGGAGCTGAGCCTCCCTATATTTAAGGAATTCATTGGAGACTTCAGTTTTATAAATAAGAAGGCCTAGAGCCTCATTAGGATTCAAATTTTTGCTGTAAAAACACTAGTCATTTTCGAGTTCAATACTTATGGAAGACATTGTTATGTACTTTTCTGTTTTGACAATGACAATGAGTATTTCCTTGATCCAGCATTGAGTTGACTCAGAGGGATGAAGCTCTTGGGTTAGGGCCCAACCCTAGCAGCAAAGGCTCCTCTTCTTGTATTTGTATGCTTAGTCAATTTCATAGATTAATGGTTGAATTGTCTTTAGAATTATTTCATTGCAAGTAGTGTAGATTTGATTAGTTTGCTTCCATTTGTGCTTTACTTTAGCAGTAGCTTAGAAGAGACAAAGGAACATCACAAAGCTATCAGTAGATGTATTTGGCCTCACTCCTTCCTTCAAGGATCATGGTTTCAGGAAAGAACCCCCATGCAGCCCCAAAAAGGCAGAATTCTAGTTTCTCATGGAATTTAGGGTTTTCTGTACTTAGGCCAACATTTGATTAGTTTGCAAGAATAGGATTTAGTTATCAATTCTTATATATTTAGTTTTACTTCAGATCTCATCAAGGTTTCATCTTATTCTGCAATTTTTCCCTCATGCATGAAGTAGGCAGTTAGCTCATGAAATTTTGTTTTCCTTAGTTAATTGAAATCCTTCTTGTTTACATGATTTATGGATAAATGTCAGTGGTTGATGCAATGCAAGATTTTGAGAAGTACATAGATATTTCATGATCAGAAACCTCATCCCAACTTCATCCATCCATGACCATTCCTTTCTTTCACTAAAACCCTTACCAATTTCAACATTTCACAAGAATAATTCTCCAAGCTTGTTGAGCAAATCCAACCATCTCCCAAATCTGGTTTTGAGTTTTGAAAAGGTCCTAGGAACTCCCTGGCCTCATTCCATCCACCAACCACCTTCCTTACATCACCTTCAACATCCCTACTTTTTCTCTTGATTGTATCCTGTAGGAATACAGGGGATCCTCTAGGAATTCAAGACATCCTGTAGAACGCATTAGGACATCCTGTAGGTTGACCTGTAGTGGCCTATTTTGAGGCCAAATTGTGGAAAAATCCCCTAGGAAGCTAGAAAAGGACCCCTACTTGTATCCCAAGCCTTATAACCATTCACCATCATCCCTAAGCCACCTGCCACATCACCAAAAGAAGTTAGCTTTCACACTTTCTCATGAAAAAAGGCAAGAAGAAAAACAGAGTTATTTTATTCATTTACATGCACAGCAGTAGAATATTTGATGTTTCAATTTGCATACCTAGGACAGTAGGGTTGCATATATGTTAACTTGCATTCTTTTGAAGAAAAGCCTCTTAGCAATTAGTTATAAAAATGGTGTGTTTTAGCATTTGATTTCAGTCTTTTTCCTTACTGTAGTAGACTAGCTTTCCCTTAGTGTAGAATTCTCTTTTCCTCATTGTTAATCAAGCTTCTTCTGAATTAATAGAAGTTTGGTTTGAAAAACCTTAGTGGTATATCGCCAACTTAGCAGTGAGAAAGAGCGAATCCATCACATTTACTTGTGTATACAACACTATCACCTCCAAGTTTGTACGAACCCTAGGTTGATAAAGTAAAGCTGGTAGCCCTATGAGTTGCAGCATTCTTGCTGCAATACTGGTGCTCATCAACATGAGTAGAATTTTGTCAAGGAATGGAAGCAACAGGAAGCGCCCACTCCAAATAGTATTAAGAACAAGAGGAAAGTTGTGCATACCTGATCTGATTTAGAATATTATATTTTTGTACTAAGATCCTCCTCAGATTAGAAACAAAATTATTTCATTGTGCTTCATGAATTTTTGCAAGTGAAATGATGAGTTTTTATGTTAATTTTATGAGCAATTTAACATAAATAAGAGACTGAACAACAACATAAACATGTACAGAACATCATCAAAAACACATTACAATAGGAACATGATAAAGGAGTTCATCCCTCCTAGGTTACGTCTCCTTGGTCCAGCTTCCAATGGCTTGGGCGTCTCTATTATGCTCAAAAGTGTAAAAATATGTGTTTACAATGCTCAAATGCTTCTGAAACCTATTCCAATGAGTCCCAAAAAATCCAAAAATGGCTATCTAGCCTCTTTTTACATCCAAATTGGTGGAAAACTAAAGAAGTTATAACCTCTCCTAGTTTTCCCAATATTTGCTCCACAGATTTCACCATTTCCGACATGATCCCACAATTTCGCTCCAAAAATTGCTAACAGGGTGAAAAATTTGTCATACGGTGGCAAAAGCTATCAGCACCGACAGTTCCATTGCAAATGGCAATTGGCGAGAACCGATGGCTCTTATGGTTTGTAACATTGCGTGGGCAATTTGTAATTGCGATAAATGACGGACCCAACGGAACTATCAACTCCAGCCCATAATCTTGTCGCATCCAGAATGTTGCAAATCCTAATTAGCGAAGTCAAGGGGTAACATATTTACGGGACTCTATTTTGTGTGATCTACGATTATGATTATCACATCACAATCTCGTACGTTGGATTCGATTTCTGTAGTGTTGTTCCTTTTGTGATGTGTGATCGCATCACAACCTTGATCGTGTTGGGGGCCTATTCTTTAACACTTCCCTTCTACGATGTGCAATTGCGATTATCGCATCACACCCTGCCTTACTATGGGGTCGATTCTTTAGCGTCGACCCGCCTCTGATCTGTGATTTGCGAAATGTGGGGCCAATGGCAACCTGCCACTTGGCGCTTCCCCATCCGCTAAAGAGTCTTGCCACGTCATCTTCTCCTACCATATGTCCAAGTCAAACCTGAACTTTTACTTGCTCTGGCTTCTTCATATGAGCTCGGATTCAAATGTCATTCACACGATTGGAATCAGGATGACGAGCACTTCGATATAAAGCTAAGTTTATTGAGATTCTGCCACTTTGAGTTTTGAGCCTAATTTTGAGAACCTGATCACTCCTCCCCACTAGAAGCCTTTTGGACCCCAAAAGGATCACTTTCAATTGTCCAACAGGTGAGGGTATAGTTCCCTCACCTTTCCAACCTCTATCCATTTTGGTTTTAAAGGATTTGTACCCTTGAGCCCCACTTGAAGATAATCAATACTCCCCCTTTTTGATGTCCTTGTTCTTCTATCAAGTATAGTGTCTTGTTGAAGCTCATCAAGGAATTTTGGAGAAAATTCTTCAATAGATGGAATTTGAATATTCTCTCTTTGGTCTTCAATCAAAGAAGGCTCATACAACCTTAAATTCTCAACATTAACAACAACATAAATTTTCATATATGAAGGCAAATCCAACCTGAAGGCATTGTTACCAATATTTTCCAAAATTCTGAATGGACCATATCTAATTGGTTTTAGCTTTTTAGCTTTTTACCTTCTCCTTGGAGCCTCTCTTTGTTAATTTGAAACTGAACTTCATCACCAACTTGGAACTTGTGATCTTGACGATGCTTGTCGTGCCTTGCTTTATACTTGCCTTGGCTTTTCTCAAGTTTTTCTTGAACCTTTTGGTGTACTAATTGGATTTGTTCAATTAACTTTCTTGCTTTATCTATGTCGCTATGACCTTCAATAGCAACATCTTTACCAAAAATAAAATCCAAAGGAGATTTAGGCAATTATCCCAAACATGCTTCAAATGGTGAAGTTTGATTTGAAGAGTGCTTGGCTCAGTTGTAAGCATGTTGAATATAATGCAAATGTTCATCCCACAACTTAGGATTCTTGCTGCAATACCCACGAAGAAGATGTATCATTGTTCTACTCACCACTTATGTTTGACCATCTATTTGTGGATGAAAAGATGTACTCTTTTCAATTTGGTGTCCATGAATCCTCACAAGCTTGACCAAAAATTCCTAACAAAGCGAGAATCTCGATCACTAACAATGGATGTGGGCAATCCAAAATGCACCTAAACATTCTAAAAGAATAACTGAGCAGTTTTTTCAGCTGTAACTTGCTTTTTACATGGCATAAAAATACATATTTTTTTGAACCTATCCACAACTACATACAAATAATCATGACCTCTTTTTGACAATGGAAGACCTCCTACAAAATCCATAGAAACACTCTCCCACGGTCGTGAAGGAACTGGAAGTGGTGTGTACAATCCTAACTTCCTATTGCTAGGCTTATTGATTGCACATAATGAACATCCTTTAATAAAATGAGACACACTTTCAAGCATATGAGGCCAATAACAATACCTTTGTAGATGTTCCACCGTCTTACTTACACCGAAATGACCAGAAATAAGAGAAGCATATGCCTCTCTTATGATGTTAGCTCTTTCTCCCTATGGAATAAAAAGCTTGCCAAGATGGTACAACACGTATCATGTAAATGATAATCCAATTCCTCTACTTGGTTACCTTGACTCAAGCTTGCATAAAAATTTTAAGTCATTATCTAATGCATATTGCTCAATATAACTTTCACGTAAAATAGAATTATGCTTGCGTAAAGTAGTTGCATGACAATAGGCCTAGAAATCATATCAGCAACTTTATTGTATATACCTTTCTTATACCTGATTACCAAGTGAAATTGTTGAAGAAAACCCATCCATCGGAAGTGCCTTGATTGCTGCAACTTTCATTGAGATTGCAAGTATTGCAATGGTTGATGATCAATGTGAATGATAGTTTCCTTACCCATCAAGTCGTGTTTCCATTTTTTCACACTTTGCACCAATGCATACAATTCCTTGTCATATGTAGGATAGTTAATCACTATACGATTAAAAGTTTCTAAATGAAAATAGATAGGCTTACCATGTTGCATGAGGACTGCACCCATAGTGTAGCCACTACCATGAGTCTAAATCTCAAATGATTGTCTCAATTCTGGAAGTGCAAGTATTAGATTTGTATTGATCTTTTCCTTCAATGCATCAAAGGCCTTTTGTTGTTTGCCTCCCCACTAAAAGCCTTTTTCATACTTGTCAACACATGCAAAGGAGCGGCTATAAGAGAAAAAATGGCAATGAATTTCCTCCAATATTGGGTTGCTCCCAAAAAACTTCTTACCTCTGTAATTGTCTTGGGCGTTGGCCAATTCACAATGACATCAACCTTGGAGGGATCTATTTTCAACTCACCTCCTCCAACAATATGACCCAAGTAAACTAAAGAAGTTTTTCCAAACTCACACTTTGAAATCTTAATATACAACTGTTCTTTTTTCAAGACATCAAGTACTTTTCTTACATGCATGACATGTTCATCACGATATTTACTGAAAATTAAGATGCAATCTAAGTAGACTATGACAAAATCATCAAGAAATGGCCTCAACACATCATTCATCACACACATGAATGTAGCGGGAGCATTACATAAACCAAACGACATAACTAGCCATTTAAACAAACCTTGTTTTGTTTTGAATGTTGTCTTCCAAATGTCTCCTTCAACTATTATAATTTGATTGCAGCCATTAAGTCCAGCGTAGTAAAATACTTTGCATCTTTCAGTTGATCAAGTAAATCATCTATTCTAGGCAGTGGGTAATGGTTCTTTACCGTAATTTGATTCAATGCATGAAAGTCAACACACATGCTCCATGTTCCATCCTTCTTTGGCACCAAGACAATAGGTAAACCACATGGCGAGGAAGATGGTCTGATGATCCCTATATTCAACAACTCTTTAATTTGCTTCTTAATTTATGCGTTTTCCATCACTAACATCATGTACATGCCAATGTTAGGAAGAGGACAATGTTGTTGCAACTGTATCTCATGTTGGATACCTCTTTTGGGAGGTAATCCCTTTGGTTCCTGAAAAATCTCATCATATTGGTTAACTACGTCAACCAATTTAGATTTCATATTTGAATCACAACCTTTAAAATCTTCATTATCAACATCGTTCTTGGGTTTGATCATTAGAAGCACAAAATTCTTGCTCGAATTCACTAGTCTTTTCATCTGCCCTGCATTAACAAGAGAAAGATTTATTTTCTTGTTATGAGCTCTCACAATATATTCTACTCCATCTTTGAATAAATGATATTTGTTTTCATGTCTATGGAAGATAGCTTTTCTATCATAAAGGTACGGGCTGCCCAAAACTATGCCATAGATATCTAACGGCACAACATCAAGCTCCACTTCATCTATGAAATTTGCAGTAATGATGAATTTCACTTTACACTTTCTAGTAACCTGCAATTATGCATTGTCACACACCCATCCAAGTGGATATGGTTTATGATGTGGAACAGTTTCCAAGTTTAAACTTTTGACAATGTTTTCAGAGATAAGATTGGCTTGAGATCCACTATCGAAAAGCGTATCAATCTTGTTATGTTTTGAGATCACCCTTATGTGAAAAAGTTATATTCTCCTCTTTTCATTTGGAGTTTCATTTTGTGAGTTTGAAGAACTAGTGCTAGCAATGAATTATTTTCCTTTTGTTGAGTTATGGTATGTTCTATTCTTATAATAGTTTACTTCTTTTTCTTATTATATTCCACAGATTAGCAATCACATGTACATAAAGTAAAGTGCAGATCGAACATTAAACGATCGACAGAAAACAAGCCAAGACAAGAGACACAAGATGTGGCGACTAGCCAGGGACAAACCCCACAATGTGTGGGGAAACCCTTTGATAAAATATTATTTTATCTTCAATAATTTAGCAGAGAGAAATAGTACAATAAATCTGATTCATATCAGTAGTAGCAAACCCTAGATTAGAAACATCAGCATTAGCGGCTTCATTATCAAACTAGGGCAGATGATATCTCACAAACCAACCGTCGGATTGACTTCATTCCACCACCAAAAGTTGCAGCTTCCAGAGGAGGTTCAGATGAACCTACAGTGCAGTTCAGATGAGGAGATCTTCTAGGCCACGTAGGTCAATCTTTACTTCTGCAGTTGCAGCTTCAGTTTCAGTAGTTTCCGGCTTCAAACTAGGGCAGTCGATATCTTGCAAACCGTTCGTCAGATTGACTTCATTCCACCACCAAAAGTTGCAGCTTTCAGAGGAGGTTCAGATGAACCTATAGAATAGTTCAGATGAGGAGATATTCTAGTCCATGCAGGTCAATCTTTACTTCTGCAGTTGCAGCTTCAGTTTCAGCAGTTTTCGGCTTCAAACTAGGGCAGTCGATATCTTGCAAACCATTCGTCAAATTAACTTCATTCCACCACCAAAAGTTGCAGCTTTCGGAGGAGGTTCAGATGAACCTATAGCGTAGTTCCAAAGAGGATATCTTCTAGGCCACGCAGGTCAATATTTACTTCTGCAGTAGCAGCTTCAGGTTCAACAACTTCCGGCTTCACATGTGTGAGAGAGAGACCCATTTCTGCGCAGTAGAGAAGAGACTCATTTCTGCATAGTAGAGAGAGAGAGATGTGATGAGAAGAGTGAGTGAAAATGAGGAAAATTCCTCCAATATTTACACACAACGTTGGTGTTTGAATAGATGCGACTGTTGGGCTTCTGAGCCTATATGAATTGTAGGTCGGCTTGATAATAATTCCATAATCAAAATAAATTCATATCTCCATGAATACTTATCGGAATTGGATGATCTTTATATCAATCCTACACCTCTCAATGAGAGGAATCTAATAAAAATATTATCAACCATGAATAAGATGACCCACATGAAGTTTTTCCCTGGTTTCCAATTTTAACACTCCCTCTCAACCAGGGATAACTTCATCTGCAATCTGTCTATCGGTCGTTACTATTCATCCATCAAATGCACTGCCCTATATAGCCTGACCCTTGCCCTAGTTTGCTCTATTCTGCCTGTTCTGTTTTGTCTTGTTATGCCCTGTACTGATCGGTACTATTTTGCTCTGTTCTGCTCTGCTCTTGCATTGTTCTTGTTCTGCTCTGCTTTTGTCCAAATTATGAAGAAGAAGAAATGATTGAGGATGTATCATACTGACTCAAAAGTCAGTCTCAGAGTATGTACCACTAGTCCTAGAGCAGTCTCAACCAACCCGAAGTCAGCGTCATAGTGAGTACAACTCCATTTGTCCTAGACCAGTATCATCCTCCACTGACTCAAAGTCAGTCTCAGAGTGTGTACTACTGGTCCCAGACCAGTCTCAACCGACCCGAAGTCAGCTTCATAGTAAGTACCACTCCTACCACTGGTCCCAGACCAGTATTGCAGTCTCAGAGAGTGTACCACTGGTCCCAGACCAGTCTCAACCAACCCGACGTCAGCGTCATAGTATGTACCACTCTCACTGGTCCCAAACTAGTACTACACTAACACGAAGTCAGTCTTGGAGTTTGTACCACCGGTCCCAGACCAGTCTCAACCGACCCGAAGTCAGCGTCATAGTATGGTACAACTCCTACCACTGGTCCCAGACCAGTATTGCAGTCTCAGAGAGTGTGCCACTGGTCCCAGACCAGTCTCAACCGACCCGAAGTTAGCGTCATAGTATGTACCACTCTCACTGGTCCCAGACTAGTACTGCACTGACACGAAGTCAGTCTCGGAGTATGTACCACTGGTCCTAGACCAGTCTCAAGCGACCCGAAGTTAGCGTCATAGTATGGTACAACTCCTACCACTGGTCCCAGACTAGTATCATTGATCCCAGATCAATGGAGTTCATCCTAGCGTAGGGAGTATGGTAGATACAACAATGCATCCATCGATACTATTATGGTCCCTAACTTCATTTCCATGCTCATTGATCAGATGAGAGGTACTTCCCATGAGTCCCAGACTGCATTGGTAGGATGCCTCGATAGGAGAACTAATCAATCATGTCCTCACAGGAGAACACATCAATCCTACTACAATCGCCATGGAGAACACATCAATCCAAGCCGCCATGGAGAAAACATCAATCCAGGCCTCACAGGAGAACTAATCATCCTGCTACATAGGAGAGCGAATCATCCTGTTCCACAAGAGAGTGAATCATCTTGTCCCACAAGAGAGCAAATCATCTTGTTCCAGTGCACACCACCAGGGGAGGGTGAGTCACCCTGTGGTCATATGTTGTTCCAATAAGAACCGCAAGCCCTCAGAGCTCCCAAAGCACAATGTATGCAGGACCCTTTTACAATGGTTTCTTGCCGACTCCAAGTCGTTTGGGAAAATCATAGATTATATCTTTTCTGAGGGCTTTGACAAGGTGTATCGACCTGTACATCATCTTAATGTGATGGAGCCTCCTTTCTCATTGACTTTCCATATCCTAGATGATGTTTATCTAGCTGGAGCAATCGAAGAATACGGGATTCCTCAATAATCGAATCCCACCTCTGGTTGTTACAGAGAATCACAGTGGTATCCAATGTAAATCCAAACAATTCACTGAAGAGATTTCGCAACTAGACTGCCTCACACGAGGTCATGCTAACAATAATATATTCTGCTTCGGTGGTGCTTAAAGCCACCGACTTCTGCTTCCTGCTCATCCAAGATATCGAAGTAGATCCCAAGGTGAAACAACACCCGAAAGTGATCTTACGGTCCACCACACTGCCTGCCCAATTAGCATCAGTATATCCAAGTAGTCTCACATCTCCGACACTGTATCTTAACCCATTGTACCACGAAGATATCTTAGAAGATTCTTGGCATCAATCCAGTGAGGCTCAACCAAATATGAGCTCACAATGCTAACTGCAAAACATATGTTCGGATGGAGGTTCACCAAGAACATCAATGCAAATGAGTTTATGAAACTCAGAGGCATTTCCCAAATCTGGTCCGACATCACTACCATATAAATTCTAAAAGTTAAGATCCTCGAGGTAGTCACAGGCTTGCAGTTCATCATACCGAATCTTTCCAATATCTTTACCACATATTTTTCTTGAGATAGGAAAATTTCCCTTGGCTTCTACCACACTTCAAGTCCTTGGTCCTTCATTTCAAATTCAGAAGCCAACTCCCTCTTACATTTGTGAATGAGAGGGTTTGCACCTGTTAGAAAGAGGTCATCCACATACAACACCAGTATGAGAGGCTTGTCATCTTCAACCTTAAAGTAAAGGTTAGGATCGGCTTCACTCCTAGTGAATCCCAACTTCATCAAGTAGCTATCGATCCTCTCATGCCATGCTCGGGGTGCTTGCTTCAACCCATAGAGAGCCTTCTTCAACCTGCATACATGAGATTTTCAATCATAAATCTCAAATCCTTCGGGTTGCTCCACGTAGCCTTCTTATTTGATCGAGTCATGTAAGAACGCAGTCTTGACATCCATCTGATGTAGGTTCCATCCTTGTGAAGCGGCAAGGGATATGATCGAGCAGATCGTCGTATATCTAGAAACAGGTGCAAATATCACATCATAGTCTATACCTTCCTTCTGGAAGAAACCACAAGAAACAAAACGATCCTTATACTTTTCCGTACTTCCATCTGTTGCATGCTTTATCTTGTAAAGCCATTTTGAAGTAACAATTGTCTTGTCTGGGGTCTGTTAACTACTTCCCAGACATCATTCTCCATAATAGACTCATATTCTATGGTCATAGCATCCTTCCATACTTAATGCTTGACAACATCTGAGAATGATGAAGGCTCATTTTGTATGATCGTGCTCATGATGGTCAGGTATCCCTGATACCTGTTAGGTTTCTTACTTTGACGGAAGGTTCCTCAGGGTGCAGCATGTCCTTCAGCATCATCAATTATTCCCCTAAGCCATGAAGGCCTCTTCCTAGAAGAGGAAGGCTCATGTGGATGAGGATCAATCGGATCCATGGGTTCTTCTACATCAGGGATTGATTCATCATCATTTTCTTTCAGTTCCCTGGTGTCGGCTTCTTGAGAGCTCCTCAAAGTCAGAAAATTGTTCACCTTGTTGAGAGCCATATCTTCGTCAAAGGTGGCATCATGACTAATCACGACTTCCCTTTGACTGGCGGTGAACATTTCTTCAAGAGTCTTGGAACCCAATGCTTGATGTGGGCATCGATTTTGTACATATACGATGGTGTTTGTAGTTTCAACCCATAGAAACTTCGGAAGTCTTTGATCATATAGCATGGTCAGGACAGCTTCCATAATCGTGCGGTTCTTCCTTCCCACCACACCACTCTGCTCAGGAGTATGTGGTGTAGTAGTCTCCCTCTTAATGCCAACCTCAGGTATGCCTGAGTGAACCAACTATAATATATTGGAGGTCTTGCTTTGGCTGGAGGGGAATGGTCCCCTTTTGAGCTTTCCTTCGGCACATCTTGGACATACACCTTCTTTCTATACTCAGAATTCGGGCATCCTTGTAACCATTTGTCTTACATCGAGTATAGCTTTATAATGAAGGGGGGAAAACCTCCGATGTCAAAGTTCGGACTGAAGAGATGTGTCATAAGACATGACACCTAGCAAACTTCCATCGACCTGATATAATGAATCAACATTAAACCCAAGAGTAAAGGCATCTTTAACATTATTTTTCCATATACATACCTTGCCATCGCTAAAGGTTACCTTGTAGCCTTTGTCTTCCATTGCCGAGATGGACACTAGGTTCTTTTTGAGGTCAGGTGCATTTAATATATCCTAGAATTTCTAGCCTTCTTGAATGGTTGTCCTCTTCCTCGATTCCTAGCTCTCCTCTTACCTTTGTTATTGAATTTGTCATTCCTTTGATTGCCATCAGAGGGATTTTGATCATCGTCCCGGTGTGAGTCCTTTCTATCAGGGCACTCCCTTGCATAGTGACCTGCTTTATCGCAGATGTAACATCGTCATTTTCTTCCAGCCTTTCCTTTTGATTAAGTCTCAGAATTATTTCTTTTCTTAGCATGACAAGAAAAGGCAGCAGGAGGACCTTTAGGCGTGGGCATTTCTTGCTCTTCTACCCTTATTTCTTCTTGAATGCATCTAGCCATTAATTCCTTGAAACTAGAAATTACATGATTGTTCAAAAGAGTAGTCATGAACACGTACCATTCGGATGGTAATCCTCCAAGATTCATGAGTGCCATTTCCCTGTTAGTAATAGCCAGTCTATCGTAGATTTCCTTGGAGGTGCCCAGTTCAGAGATGTAGGCCACCAAGTGCTTGTCGATAGAGTCCCGGATGATCTTCTACTTTGACTTCTTCAGTTTTCCATTTGTTCCATGTAGCAGCGGATGCATTTGATGGAGGCTCAACAATATTTCCTCTTACATCGTCCAACACTCCTTGATCTTTTAGGGTTAGATCGATAGACATCTTCCATCCATGATAGTCAGCTTTCTCACAGAGCTTTTCTTTGCTAGGAAAGAGTGTTGAGGACCCCATAGTTCTTTAAGGATAGCCTTGCCAATCTTCTCTTCGGTGATTGCTCTTGCTCTTGCTCGGAATTTGTCTTCACCTCAGCTCTAATACCATGTTGATTTATGGTATGTTCTATGCTTATAACAGTTTACTTCTTTTTCTTATTATATTCCATAGATTAGCAATCACATGTACATAAAGTAAAGTGCAGATAGAACATTAAACGATCGACAGAAAACAAGCCAAGACAAGAGACACAAGATGTGGCGACTAGCCAGGGACAAACCCCACAATGTGTGGGGAACCCTTTGATCAAATATTCTTTTATCTTCAATAATTCAGCAGAGAGAAATAGTACAATAAATCTGATTCATATCAGTAGTATCAAACCCTAGATTAGCAACATCAGCATTAGCGGCTTCATTATCAAACTAGGGTAGACGATATCTCACAAACCGACCGTCGGATTGACTTCATTCCACCACCAAAATTTGCGGCTTCTAGGGGAGGTTCAGATGAACCTATAGCGTAGTTTAGATGAGGAGATCTTCTAGGCCACGCAGGTCAATCTTTACTTCTGCAGTTGCAGCTTCAGTTTCAGCAGTTTCCGGCTTCAAACTAGGGCAGTCGATATCTTGCAAACCGTTCATCGGATTGACTTCATTCCACCACCAAAGGTTGCAGCTTTTAGAGGAGGTTTAGATGAACCTACAGCTCAGTTCAGATGAGGAGATCTTCTAGGCCACGTGGGTCAATCTTTACTTCTGTAGTTGGAGCTTCAGTTTCAACAGTTTTAGGCTTCAAACTAGGGCAGTTGATATCTTGCAAACCGTTCGTCGGATTGACTTCATTCCACCACCAAAAGTTGTGGCTTTCAGAGGAGGTTCAAATGAACCTATAGCACAGTTCCAAAGAGGATATCTTCTATGACACACAAGTAAATCTTTACTTCTGCAGTTGCAGCTTCAAGTTCAACAACTTTCGGCTTCACATGTGTGAGAGAGAGACCCATTTCTGCGCAGTAGAGAAGAGACTCATTTCTACACAGTAGAGAGAGAGAGATGTTATGAGAAGAGTGAGTGAAAATGAGGAAAAGTCCTCCAATATTTATACACAACGTTGGTGTTTGAATAGATGCGACTGTTGGGATTCTGAGCCTACATGAATTGTAGGTCGGCTTGATAATAATTCCATAATCAAAATAAATTCATATCTCCATGAATACTTATCAGAATCGAATGATATTTATATCAATCCTACACCTCTCAATGAGAGTAATCTAATAAAAATATTATCAGCCATGAATAAGATGACCCACATGAATTTTTTCCCTGGTTGCCAATTTTAACACCTTTTAACCCCATGGTTGTGATTTTAGTTTCATCATTCGAATCATATCCTAAATCTTGTTGAGTGGTTGTAGTTGTCTTTTGTTTTCCCTTGTTGTTGTTTCTTTTTGGTCTCATTTTGGGATGAAGCTTCCAACAATGAGCTTCATCGTGACCCTCTCTAGAACAATGTTTGCATGTAACTTTATCTCCTTCTTTTTTGATAGACACATTTTTCTTTGCCTTCCCTTTGAAATCCTTTTCCTTTCCTTTACTCTTAAATGGATTTTTACTACCTTCTTCTGGGGTGTTTTTCCCTCTTGCCTCAAGATGAGTGGCTTGCACACACACATCATCTAGATTATTGGGATTAAACATTAAGATAGTATGCCTAAGGTAACTGTGTAAACCCCCTATGTACTTTAACAATGTGTCCTGTCATTGCAAATCTACACCTAACATCAAAGACCTTTTTTTGAATTCTTGGGTGTAATCTTGCACATTTTGACCTTAAAGCTGCCTAAAGTTCTGCCAATTCATGATGACTTTCTACATATAAGCTAGAGGGTAGAATTGTCTTTTGATTGCAGCAATGAAATTATTCCAAGAAATAGAGATTTTACTATGTTTTTAATCTCCTCTTGGGTCTTTGATTCCCACCATATTAGTGTTGCACTCTCCATTCTCAAGGAAGCTAACTAAATATGTATTTCATGCTCTTGAAGGTTTTGAATCCAGCAATAGACCTCCAACTGACGAATCCAATTATCAAGATTCTCTACAGTCACTTCACCATTATACATGGGTAGCTCAATTTTAACATCAAGTTTTAAAAAAGGTGATTTACTAGTTCCTTTTGAAGAATGATGATGAGTATGAGTAAGGGTTGCGTTAGTGGAAGAGGGTGAAGATGCTTGTGAATAAAAAGATGAAGAAGATGGTGGAGATGGTGGAGGTTTGTCTCCATTTCCATTACCTCCTTCTGAAGAGCCTTCTCCTTTGGGAGGTTTGGAACTTTCCCCTTGCAACCTGGTATTCCTCTCTTCATAAAGGACCTTCACCATCTCTCTCATATCAAAGAAAACCTTTCTGAAGGTCTTCTCATCTTCTGTAATGTTTGTAGGTTCTCCTTCATGAGACATGATCTTTGGAGTCTCAACTGCAACTCAAGGTTGAACTGGTATTGGATATTGTGACAACCTTGCTCTCCTTCCCCTTGACCCAATTTTAGGGCTTCCAACCAGCTTCCCTTCTCCTCTTTTGAGTTTTAACCTTGTAAGCATGACATAAACTTGCAAATAGTTAAATCCTTCTTTCACAAAGAAAACCTAGAGCTCTGATACCAAAATGATCTGATTTAGAATATTAAATTTTTGTGCTAAGATCCTCTTCAAATTAGAAACAAAATTCTTTCATTGTGCTTAAGGATTCATGAATTTTTGCAAGTGAAATGATGAGTTTTTATGTTAATTTTGTGAGCAATTTAACATAAATAGGAGACTGAACAACAACCTAAACATTTACAGAACATTATCAAAAACACATTACAATAGGAACATGATAAAGGAGTTCACCCCTCCTGGGATACATCTCCTTGGTACAACGTCCAATCTCTCTATTATGCTCAAAAGTGTAAAAATATGTGTTTACAATGCTCAAATGCTTTTGAAACCTGCTCCAATGAGTCCAGAATATCCAAAAATGGCTATCTAGCCTCTTCTTGCATCCAATTTGGTGGAAAATTGAAGAAGTTTTGACCTCTCCTAGTTTTCCCATTATTCGCTCGATAAATTGCACCATTTCCGGCATGATCCCACAATTTCACTCCAAAAAGTGCTAACAAGGTGAAAATTTCACCGCACGGAAATCATAAGCTATCGACACGACAACTCCATCGCAAATCGCAATCGGCGAGAACCAGTGGGTCTTATGGTTTGTGAATGCGGCATGGGCGATTTCCAATTGTGATAAATGACGGACCCAACGGAACTATCAACTATAGCCCATAATCTTATCACATCCGAAATATCACAAATCGCAACCGGCAGATTCAGGGGGTAACATGTTTATGCGACTCTGCTTTGTGCGATTTGGGATTGCGATTATCACATCGCAACCCGGTACACCAGGGGTTGATTTCTATAGTGTCATTCCTTTTGCAATGTGTGATCGCATCGCAACCCTAATCCTATCGAGGGCCAATTCTTTAACACTTCCCTTCTGCGATGTGTGAATGTGATTATCGCATCGCACCCTGCCTTGCTCTGGGGTCGATTCTTTAACGTTGACCCACCTCCGATCTGTGATTTGCGAAATGCAGGGCCAATGGCAGCCTGCCACTTGGCACTTCCCCATCCGCTGAAGATTCCTACTCCGTCATCTTCTCCTGCCATCTATCTAAGGCAAACCTGAACTTTTACTTGCTATAAATTCTTCATATGAGCTTAGACTCGAGTGTCATTCATACCATTCGAATCATGATGACGAGCACTTCAATTTGAAGCTAAGTTTATCAAGATTCTGCCACTTTGAGTTTTGAGCCTAATTTTGAGCACCTGGTCAATAACCCAGATGCAGAGTAGAGCCAAACGTTCAAAGAAAATCCTATTTTTCTGAGAGTGGCCATTGTAGTAGAAAAGAAGAGAAAACATAAGAAGAATTACAAAAGAAGCAACAAGAAGAAGAAAAGAGACAATAGGAGGAATGAAAGCAAGAGGAGGAACGTATATGGAAAGAAGAGAAGGAAAGGAAAGAAAGAGAAGATAGGTAGGTACAGGAAGAATTGAGAAAGAAGGAAGAAGAATAAGCCAGATAGAAATAGTG
Organism: Pinus tabuliformis; assembly: GCA_031772625.1. Lineage (NCBI taxonomy): Eukaryota > Viridiplantae > Streptophyta > Pinopsida > Pinales > Pinaceae > Pinus > Pinus tabuliformis. The sequence continues at coordinate 1,553,529,197 of CM062804.1, forward strand.
TGAGGAAGAACAACAACAAAAATTGATGGATGAGGAAAGTAGGAAAAAGCAGGATGAAAAATTTACACAAGAAATTAAGGGTCAAATACAAGCACAAGACATGGAGGTTGAGCGGGAAGAGGAGAACCAAGAGGCTGACATCATGCCCATTACAGAACAAACCAGCATTCGGCCTTCACCTCCTCTCACTGGTGGCCACATCCCATTCAACAGAATGGTATCTCCTCCAAATGATGGCATGGTCATGGATATTTCCAACTTGACCTTTGATAAGCTAAAGAATAGAATAATATAGGAAAGTTAGAAGTATTATCCTAATGACTTGGTTCATCATGCTTCCATTCATCGAGAGAGGGTGATTATGATTGATACCAAGAGGAATCTGAGGACATTCACAATAGCAAACTTAGCTTTTGCAGGAGTTGCATAAGTAAACACATATTTCTTAATGGAGGAAAATAAGCAATTGGAAAAGGAGCTAGTCACTACGAGACAACAGATTGATCATCTCAAAGTCGAGAACCAAAGTTTGTCTTCTACCAATTCTCAGTAAAAGGATTTATAGGCAATGATATATTATGAAATCAAATCATTGGGAGACACCATGAGATAGTTGTATGAAGAGATGATCACCCTTCACAAGGTGATAGTTCCCCTTCATACAATGAAAAAGTTATCGCGGGAGAATGTGAAAATCGTGAAGGTTATTCCTGCAGCCATCAGCGCAATCCAAGAATGGGGCACTAAGTACAGGAATGCACCATCAGAGTTGGCCAAAAAATCAAGACAAGAAGTAGAGTTGGAAAGTGTTGAGGTTAGAATGCTTTTACAGAGTAACAAGCATCTTGGTACATATGTGGTCAACATTATAACCACCTATCCAAGGTTGTACCATAGCTTGGACTCCTTGGTTAGAGTGCACAAGCTTCCTTCTATTGGAGCATTTGCAGAAAAAAAAAAAGGTTGAAATGTTATCAGGCAGGAAAACCAAGAATACTTGAACAATTTAAGGTAGGTTACCACTAAAGAAGACTTAGAGATTACAAGGAAGAACATGCAACTCTATGTAGTTGGACCTGCCAAGGTAGACATGAAGTTGTTCTTATTATGGAATGAAGCTCAAACTGGTTCCAAAACTATCTAACATGATGTTATGGAGGATAGAGTCAAATATAAGCCAGAACTTCCATCAAAGTTTGAGGACATAGCAGCACAATATAAATCTTGGTACCAATATGTTACAACAAAGCTACAAGTCGAAGTTGTCGAGCTAGAGTTTCCTCAAACTCAAACATAATGTAAAGTTTTGCATTATTAGGCTTTAGCCACATTTTTGTCCTATCTTCTTATGTGTTTATTGCATCCAAGGCACATATTTGAGATCATCATTATGACAACCGATTGTATTTTTGGTTGGGGCTCCTACTCTAAATGGTGTGGGGTCTAATTGGGACTTCACATCTGCATCCAACACTGTCAATGGGTTGTTAACATTTATGGCCCTTGCCACGATAGAACACCCTTTTGGAATCGATCATAGAGAATTATTTAATGAAGGTTGAAAATGTGATTGTTAAGGGGGATTTAAACTTCTCTATTGGAGCCTCTGAGGTTGGGGGCCATCACGCCCATTGATCCCAAATCTAATCTTTTATTGAAATGTGATTTATTATCTTTTAAAAAGTGCTAATGCATGACTTTGCAAAAAACCAGTTAAATTTCTTTAGAACTTGAAAATGCGAATAAGAACTTGAAAATAGAAATTGCAGCAATTCAGAGAAATAATAGTAAGCACATTAACACAATGACACCAAAAGTTTGTTAACAGAGTTCGGCTATCTTCAAGCCTACATCTGCGGGCCTTGATCTTCAGCAGGGAGGCTTGTATATTAAAATATTCAAAACTATAAATACATAAAAGGAAATTTCTTCAAATACAATCTTGGACAATCCTGCTGCAATCTACTCTGACTCAAGATCTTGTAGCAACTCTCAGTTCTGAAAAAGGCTTCCTAGATATCCCAAAAAGTGCCTTCATAGTTCTTAGCCTTGCTTCCTGTACCTACTCAAAATCTTCTCTGTTGCACAAAAATACAACTCCTTGGCTAATGGTGCAATGGAATTTCTTTTTATGGGGTCACGGGAAGGTCCCGAGGTCAAACCCGCGGACCTCCCGGACTTGAATGGCATATATGGTAATAGATTTAATACATGGTGCATTTCATATGGTATCATAAAAAAACGTTATAACAAAGTTTAATTTTGGCGCATTGAATTAATATATATAGCATATGGAGTTAATTGTTATGGATCAACATATTATATATATATATATATATATATATATATATATATATATATATATATATATATATATAGATATATAGATATATGGTATAATTCTATTGTAGCCGCTACAACACCACCCAAATTTTTGGGCATATTCAAAATTTTGGGTACCCCACCACTCACCCTGAAGCATGATCACACATATGCATAAGGGTTTGTGATAATGCATCATGACAGTAACCCTGCTTTGTCTTGGTCCTCCTCCCCTCGAGTGCATTAAGATTCCTCAAATTTCCATCTTACTCTGCACCCTTGAATCTATAGCTGCACCATTTCTTTTGCATCACATAAATTACTTGCAATTCATAAGTTTGGTAAGGTGCCTAAATGTTGTGTTGATTTTCGGTTTCGAGCACCTCTTGTTTTACTCGTATAATTTAGTTGCAATTTTTTACTATCACCTCCAGATGAAATTATTTTCATAGTTTTAATTATTTATCCCTTTTCTTTGCAGGGATTTAAATGGAGCATAAGAGATATTATATGGGCACCACAGGTTCTAAACTCTGACAAGAGTGTCCTTGTTGAGTTTTTGCACCATGGAATACAGAATCAAGGGATTTCCAACCATTAAGGTATTTACTCCTGGAAAGCCCCCATTAGACTATCAAGGAGCAAACAATGCAAAACCAACAGCCGAATTTGCAATTCAGCAGTTGAAAACTATTGTTAAAGACCAGCTAAATGGGAAGACTAGATCAAATAAGAAAAGTTCATCTAGCTCATAAATAGAGCTCACTTCAAACGAATTTCATGACATTGTCCTCAAAAGTAATGATCAATGGCTTGTTGAATGTTATGCTCATATATTATGGAACAATATTTACAATGTGAAAGGTAAACAATGTCATGGTTAATGAAGTGCATACTTTCAAAGTTGCAATTATAAGACAACGCATGGGGAAAACTAGCCAACATTCACGTGAATTGAATTGTTCTTTTAATATATATTTGGGTGGATACCAAGGAAATGTTAGGGAGATTCATAATGGGCCAACTAATCTAAAATTGTTGCTAAATATATCTCATGTTAAAAAAGGTTGATGTCAAAAGAATGCATGGATAGTGCCAACAAAACATTACATGGAACGAGTGGGCTAATGTTTCAATGATACAACGTCGAATGTGTCGCTCAGATGGTGACCGGAGCTCAACAACAAGAGGCCTGTCAAAATGTTGTATACTGAGACTCTCACACTCCTTAGTGATTCATCCTCAACACACTTTTAATCAAAGAACTTAAAGGGAGTGGCATGGAATACATACCAAATGACACTTTTATTAAATTAGAATCATGCCACGTGCCCGAGTGCTAGAACAAACACATATATTTATGGTTATCGATAAACCATGCATAAAGGATCACCACCAAGCCTAGTGAATCGTGAATCACACGTTGTGGGAGTATGCACATAATATGCCATATGGTGGGCACAATGCAAGCCTTTATGAAAGGTACGATGATACTACATACATTTAGGTGTCAACAAAGTGCATTCGGTGCATACCACATCATAATGCCCATCTCAGAGAATAATGGAATATCGAGTGTGTTGGCATTCATTCCACGAAGAAAACTAAGCAATGGAGGAACCCACGATGCATTGGAAAATTAGGGCAAGTCGCGCTCTACTAACCGGATAAGGTAATGCGATCTGTTTGGTGAGCAAGAACTGCAATCTCTCAACAGATTTGTGACTATAACTGTCATTTCAAGCCCTCTTTAGTTGTCATGTTGTTTGATTTCTTATTTGTCTTTTCTCCTAATGTCGAACCCCCGTAAGTCAATGTTTCATAAGCATTGTCACAAAATCACAATTTGAGCTACAACACTCTAGTCTGAAACTGTGACCTGGCCTAATTGCAACTATTCGACCATCTATATGATTTGCATTCCTATCTACGGGTCACAATTCTACTTACTGGTCGCAGTATCCAGCTGTGATCTCTCCCACAGTCTTTATTAACGTCTCTCCCCTATAGATGTGACCTATACAAAGGAAGCCATGGGACTTCAAAAAGTGACATGACAGTTTGTAATGATAGTAGTGTTATAGAAGAGCTCATGCAATGACACCACACATTTACAAGCATTCTTCAAGCTCGCTTGACTAAGTTGCAGGTGATAAGGAGATTTTGGTAAAGGAATGACTTGAAAAGTGATATTGATGCTATGAGAAAGATGGCAGATCATTCTATATCTTTTGATACTAGTATTCTAGTTGAAAGAAGTGGAATCTTCAAGTGGAATATTTGCATAATCGCACTTCCATTGCTCCCTCGGTTACTTCAAAGTGAGATTAACTAGCACCTCACTGTTGCTATGGAAACCGTGCTTGTGCTAGGGAATACTTTGGTGATGTTAGCTAGGAAACCATATCAACATCCCCATCAATTAAAGTTGATCTTTGAGCAGAGAAAAGGCTCGAACATTGTAGTTTGTGCTACATTGAACTTGGAAACATCAAGTAGATCCTTGTTCCTTTAATCAGAAGAGCTGGATTTGTTGCTAAGTCTATGCATGGGTTAAGTTTAGCCCTTCACATATGTGACTAGACTATCTCCAAGTCACAAAATCGCAGTTATAAGCCTCATTCATGCAGTGAGGATTTGCGACCTGTATGTATTGCGACTCTGCGACCCCTCTCCAAGGTCGCAAAACCACACTTGAAAAATCTCATGATCTTTGTGAGCCTCCCTCTTTTGTGACTATACGACCTTCCTTTAGGTCGCAAGATCATAATAGAGGCCCCAACACCATGACCTGAAAATGCGACCCGAACTACGTTGTGACTATGCAACCTACCTTGCCTATACAAAATGCGATGGGAGCAACATTGCAGGTTGCAAAGTCACGTTTCAGGGCTCCAACATTGCTTCCATAAAATGTGACCTCCATTAAATGGTGATTGTGCGACCTCACCAGATTTGCGACCCAAGTAAAACATATCTAGCTCCTTGCCCATCAAATATGTTTTCTTTGTAATGTTAGATAATGAAAGCAGGAGGAATGCACTACTTTCAATTACTAATTAACTGATCCAAAGGATTGGATTATACATCAACAAACATATAGTATCAAACAATGCACTGGGATACATCCCAAAAAGCATATTAAAGGGGCGATACAAAGAATGTTGAGAGCCATTATAAAGGGCTATGGAAGGTCGAGCCATCTTGATGATAGTATCTTAGGGCCATACATTTTTGCCTATTATTCTTCATAATATTTGCTACTTGTTTTATTAAAGTAAACTTATTTTGATGATTAATCAATGGTTGTATGTGTTGCAGGGTTGATGTTGTGAAAGAGTTTATTATTGTAGTTTCCAGAGACATGGAAAAACATCATCCAGTTTTAAAAGCATTATGCATTTTGACATTGCAAGACAAGGAGGCTACATTCGACACTTGTTCTAAGGATAATAACAGATATATGGATGATAACATGATCAAGGAAGCTTAGAAAAAACCCCGCAAAGGCCACTTGTTTCGACAACACCATTACATGGAAGGGGACTATACAAGGGTCCCAATTAGTGTTTTGCTTTCAAGCAAGTACTTATCCTTTAAATCATTCTTTGTTAAAAAGTATGTATGACCAATGTCATTTGTTTGCAGGTGGAAGGTTTGCATGGAGAAATCTAGGCTTTTTGCAAGAAACCGTGCGATTAGTGTGTCGACAAACAACTCTTCTGGATCCATGTAGATGCTCGAAGCATTGTGTCAACCATGATGATAGGAAAAATAGTAGGAAAATCAACATTCAACACAACAAATGCACCACAACCCTGTTTAGTAGCTCATCTTGATCGAGGTGGATATTGGTGGCCACTCGCCAATTCCACTTGGACCCCCACCATTGCTTCTTTCAGTTTTTCAGTTTCCTTAATTGTAGCACAGTTTACTATTTTTAGCAATTTTTCGGGTCCTAAACTTCCAGAGCCGTTTTGAGGCCCTAAACGACATTTTTTTTAGAAATCTACTGCCAGTTAGTTTTTGTCTAAAATCATCTTTTCTGTCGTAGTCCTCAGAGAGATATTTCCAACGGGTTATCATGCACATCAAACAGAGATAATATGACCAAGTCATGACCCCAGGAAGTTGGCTATCCAACTCACCCCAACGGGGCCCATAAACTCTTGGTGTTACATCTCCTCGAGTTAGGGTTTTCTCTTATTGTTCAATAATAAAAATGCCCTTGAGCCTAATTGTAAGGCAGTTCAGAGGCATGTAGCCGCCACATCTCTTCTCAGAGATAAGCTACCATCGCCCTAGCTGGTTTATTTCCTGTTTGTAAGCATATTTCAGTATTTTACATTAATGAAATGAAGTATTATTTTCACTGCATCTCTGCGTTTATGGTTATTTCCGTAATTTTTTGCGTTCCTATTTAAATCCAGATCAGTGGTATCAGATCGGTCTACTTTTTTTTCTTTGTTTTTCTTTGCATGTCCCCAACGAGGTCGGGATATAAGGAGTTAGGGCTTGTACTGGTCGAACCTTTGCAACACCAACCTCGCAAATCCCGACAGCCTCCCATGGCGGATGAAAAGAAAGACGAAAGGGCGGGAGATCCTATCAAAATCTTGCTCAAAGAAGCCCTTGAGCGACAAAGGAACGCGAAGATGGACAACTTTGCCCAGATCCTTCAGCAACTACCCAGGGGCAATGCATCGACTTCCAATAGCTACTCTGGAAATTCCACATCGTTTAAGGTACAAGTTAATTTTGAAATCCCCATATTCGAGGGTCAAATAGATGCAGATGTCGTCGATAAATGGTTAAATCTGCTATAGGATTATTTTTCTGTTCATGATTTTTCGAGTTGGGAGAAGATTATTTTTGCTCTTCTCAAAGCAGCCCCCCACGTTAAGGATTGGTGGGAAACCTACTGCGAGCAGAAGGATGAAAGTACGGGCTCACTATTTTCAGCTGCACCCACTTGGAATTCATTCCTAGATGCCATCAAGGAGCAGTACTACCCTTTTGGAAGCTATGAGGATCAATACATAAAGTGAACCACGCTGCAGCAGGGAAGGGACCAAGACGTGCTATAGTTTACCAATATTTTCAATACCCTTCGCAAAAAGTTGGGTATCAAGGATTTGAAGCAGCATTTGATACTTAAGTACCGTGGTTGCCTACACAAGTACATCCAGGAAGAAATAGAATTCCTAAACATCTCCTTGCTCGGCACGACATACCGATATGCCGTCAAGGTCGAGCAAAAGTTTAAACAGAAGAAGCGAGACTTTGGATCTTTGAATCTGAAGCAAGGGAAAGGTTCCCCCAAACCATAGAACAAAAGACAAAGCCAAGGCGGGGTGCCCAAGACAACCCGCCAAAGCTGCAAGTAAATAACAGCGTCGCGAAGCCAAAAAAGAACACGGGAAAGTGGTGTGAGTTCCATAAGAGCTCCACTCACAACACAAGTGAGTGTCAGGCCAAGCAATCACTGGTGACCGAGCTAAGGGTTTCAAAATTAGATGCATGTTCCAACTCTGAGTCAAAACCCGACAAGGGGAATGACAAAGGGAAGCAGATTATCGATGCAGAGCCCAATGCCACCATTGCCACCACGAAGATCAAGAAGGAGGAACCCAAAGATCCAGAGGAGGAGGAGCATCTCTTCCACTCCCAGATGTGGGTAAAGGGATCCCTACTACAGTTCATTGTCGGTAGCGGGAGCCAAAAGCACCTCATTTCAGTAGAGGTTGTGAAGCAGCTAGGCTTACCAACCACAACACATCCACAACTTTACACCATCGGGTGGCTTCACCAAGGACGGGATCTTCGCATGAGCCAGCAGTGTCGCCTTCCATACAACATCAAGCCCTTCACGGATGAGGTATTGTGTGACATTACTCCCCTTGAAGTTTGTGATGTATTATTAGGACAACCATACTTGTGGAAGCAACATGTTGTGTATGAATCAAGGCCCCATGCTGTTATTGTTACTTTGGGAAATAAGTTGTACAAGATACGAGAGGTAGCACCGCCTACCACCATCTCTTTGGTTACTACAAAACAATGCAGTAAGCTCATTTCCAAAATCAGGAAATTTGTTTTCCTGATGATACAACCTCAAGGAAAGAAGAAGACGGTGGCCACGACCTCCAGACAGGGCCCCTTCGCACGAAAACTATAGATGGACAAGGTCGTGGAGGAGTACGAGCACATCTTCACCTCCCCCATAGGGGTTCCTCTACACTGTTAGGTCAAGCACTCCATCGATCTGACCCCAGGTGCACCGTTGCCCAATGGACCAATCTATCGGTGCTCCGTTCTGGAGGACGATGAAATCAAGAGGCAGATTCAAGAGCTACTACAGAAAGGTCACATCCGTCCGAGTTCATCACCCTGTGGCAGACCGATTATGTTGGTACAGAAGACGGATGGGACTTGGAGACTCTATATTGACTATCGAGGGCTGAACAAGATCATTGTCCGTAATAGGTACTCGATCCCACGGATTGACGACCTCCTGGACCAACTAAAGGGGGCAAAATATTTCAGCAAGATCGATTTGAAGTCAGGATATCACCAGGTACCAATCGAACCCTCCTTGTGGAACACTGCCTTCAAAGCCAAGGAGGGCATTTTCGAATGGTTGGTTATGACTTTCGGATTGATGAATGCTCCTGCAACCTTCATGAGGCTAATGGATGACATCTTGTGTCCATTAACCAACTCATTTGTAGTGGTATACTTAGATGACATCTTGATCTTCAACTAGAGTTGGGAAGAGCACCTCCACCACATCCGACAGGTTCTCCAAACACTGCGGCAGCACAAGTTAGTGCGAATTTGGAGAAATGTACTTTTGGCATGACCCAAGTTCAGTATATGGGATAAATTATTGATGAACAGGGGGTGCATGTGGATCTAGCCAAGATCCAAGTCATTTGGGATTGGCCATCTCCAACCACTCTGACAGAGCTCCGCAACTTTCTATGTCTTGCCAACTTCTACCGCAGGTTCGTGTTGGGATTTTCTTATATCACTTGGCCCTTGAGTCAAGACACTAAGGGAGGAGCGAAAGCAAAATTCTTTTGGTCTGAATCTCAACAGAAGGCATTCACGGAGTTGAAAGGTCGCCTCTTCTTGGCACCAGTGCTCGCATTATCAAATTTGCAACAACCATTTGAGGTTGAGATAGATGCCTCTGACTATGCTATTGGGGCAGTCCTTACTCAACACGGGCATCCGGTGGCATATCACAGTGAGACACTTTCAAACACAGTCCGGAATTATCCCACTTATGACAAAGAGATGTATTCCATTGTGCAGGCCCGCCGACAATGGAAGCATTACATTTTGGGAAGGAAACAGTGGACCCCTGCAGTTCATACAGACCCAAGGGAAATTGTAGAATGATCGTCATCAGAAGTGGTCCACATACCTGCAATAGTTCCATTTGAATATCAAGTACAAGAAGGGCAGCACCAATAATGTTGTCGATTGCCTCAGTCGACCACCGATCATGGCATTAACCATCGTTCTCAACTATTGTGGGCACGAGACTTCTGATTGGCCACTTCACTACAAAAGTGACCCAGAATTCGGCCACACACATACCAGACACTCTTGGAGGGTCAGCATGTTCCAGATTTTCACCTCCAAGATGCCCTATTATGCCACCTGGGTCACCTTTGTGTTCCTTCAAGCAAGCGTGCCAAGATGATTAGGGAAGCACACTATAGTCGAGCTACTAGGAATTTCAGGGTCGAGAAAACGATGACAGCACTGCAGAAGTATTTCTATTGGCCAAATCTTCGACAAGATGTCGAGAAGTACATCAGATCATGCACTGCCTGAACCATAGCCAAACCGACAATCAAGAAGCAAGGCCTCTATACCCCGTTCCCTACTGTTGGGCCGTTAATATGCCATTATTATTATCACTTTTGAACACTTATTCCACCCATTTCTACTATTCTTCATCATGTCATTTATTATAATTTATTATATAAATCCATTTTATGATGATTTATGCTTCTATGAATGAATATTATTTATTCTCCTTTATTTCCAATAAATTGATGATTATGCATGACTTTATCAATGATAGTTTTAATAAATTGGTTATAACATTATTCACCATTTTTAGCCTCCAAGATAATTTACAGATTGAAGATTTGATCATTAAAAGTGCCAACTCAGAAATGCGTTGGAATAAGAAGTGACAGTTTTGCGGTTGAGATTTTGAGCAAATGAAGATGAATCTGGAAAATCTAGAACATGGGTTTTGTCTAGAACGGACCCAATTAACTTTAGTTAAGAACGGTTTGCCCAAATTCGGCTTGTACTGAGAGAAACGCAGGGTTCTTTGAGCACGATTTTCTCAGATTTGTTGTTGCGGCCATCCTCCAAATCTCAGCTGCAAATCCAAATTCGTCTTGTTCTTGTTGAAAGCTGGATGGAAATATATCTTCTTGTTTATTAATTGGTTGGAAACAATCCAATTTTGTAATGTAAATCATGTTGTACTTATCTTTATTGTAACTTCTCTTTGATCTCTCTATTTAAATGAAAACAGAGATGAGAGAGGGGGATGGAAAAAATGGGGGGATTTGAATGATGGAATTGAGGATGAATTAGAGATTTAGAATTGAGGATGGCAGAGAGAATGGATAATGGCTGAGAGATTGAGAGATTTCTTGTTGTAATCCACTGTAAATCTGCTTTGATATTTTAATATAAATCTAGTTGCCATTCCATCTTTGATCCTGAAGTAACCCAGCAGCATCCGCTGGCGGCTAAGGGCCCAGCCTCTGGTGGAGTACGCTGCTGCTGTATTATATCTTTATGCTTCATGTGTGGTTTGATCTCTTTCTTTTACTCTGTTCAGTAATCTGACACACTTTACTGTTTTACATATCGGCGCTATTAGATATACTTGATTGGATACTATCGTTATCTGCAACAAGAATGCTATGTTATCATTTTAACTTTGTATCGCATTACTGTTCCTGTTGATAATTGATATAACATTGTTGTTCCTTACAGATTGTCATTCAATTACAAATTAACCGCGTTGTATGTTCCTAAATCGGTACAACTGTATGATGTATTCTTAAATTGTGACTGTTGTTTATTCGGGATTTCTGTTCCGTTATACTTGCTGTTACTTTATAGCTGTGAATCATGCATATTGTATCGAAGCTCAGATTACTGTCCCTTTTAATGATAAGTGTGTTGCGTGCTTGATTTGGATTGTTGTACATTCATATTTAATCTGTTGTTCCATTTCCTGTTATTCGCATTATCTTTATTTTGGTGTGAGAGACGATCTGTGGCTGTAGTGAGCCTTGGCATTTACTGCCTAGCTCCCAGACCCGTGGTCCATGCTCTAATTTCCTTTCCATGAGTTTCCAAAGGGATAGGCTATTGCTGTCGAACCCTTGACTGATACATTGCTTATTTTTCCAAATGAATGATTTAGGCTTCAAGGTATTTTGTTGTTGATTTCCATTAATTAGAGTTTGTTGTTCAGATTCCTTTAATTACAGTTTGCTACCCATTTACTTTTTTGTTCATTTCTGTTGATTAATTGCAATAGTTTGCTTTTAAAGAGTTTTCCTAGTTTACTTTCAATGGTAGCTTTAGTTCAATTTCGATTTCCTTTTGATTGCTTTAAAGCAGGACTGTCAACTGTAGAGAACATTGGTTATTGCTTCCTCGTTCCCAGATTGATTGTCTTGTTCCGGTTTGATTTCAATTGCATCAATATCCAGAGGAATGAGTTATTGCTATTGTATCCTCGATTGATGGTTGTTTGAGTGAATGATTTAGTTTAGAACATTTCAGTTTCCTGTTGTTCCAATTAGATTTTGTTTCCAGCTTTCATTTACTTTTGCATTTTAAGCACTATACTACAAAATATTACTCTTGAGTAAATAGCCACCTCAGACTGAGTACACTCTTGAAATAAAAAGTCGTCCCTGGGTTGATAATTAATGTGAAGGTAATTAGGAGTTAAAAAGACACCTTTTTATCGCTCCACACCTACCCCTAGTCGACCTTGGGAATCCATATTCATGAATTACATGTCAGGCCTTCCTTCCACTAAGCATGGAAACGACTTTGTTTTTGTGGTCGTCGATAGGTTCTCGAAGATGGCCATTATGGCGGCCTGCAAGACGAATATCACAGCAAAAGCCACTGCTAAACTCTTCTTTGAATGAGTGTGGGTACACTTTGGGATCCCACATTCTATCATCTCAGATCGGGACAACAGGTTCCTCAGTACATTTTGGTCCAGTCTCTGGTCGATGTTGGACACCAAACTCACTAAGTCCACAGCCTTCCATCCTCAAATTGATGGCCAAACAGAGGTTGTCAATAGGATGATCATACACATTCTGCGCATGTAAAACTCAAAACATCCACGGACATGGGACGAGAGCCTCCCCTATGTTTAGTACAGCTACAACCGGGCCCTCCATAGCTCAACTGGCCACAAGCCCTTTTCAGGTGGGCTTGGGATTCCAGCCACTATGTCCCATTGATGTGGCCATGCCATTTGTAGCTACTCACGCAGATTCAGCTCATGTCTAGTCTGAAACAGATAAGGTAAACAGCTTCATTGAGCACATCCAACATATTCACCAATAGGTCCATGAAATTTTGGAGAAATCAAATGCCAAGTACAAGCAGCGACATGATCAACATCGAGTGCCACACAAGTTTCAGGTGGGCGACAAATTCTGGTTGCATTTGCAAAAGGAACGCCTTACCGAAGCCTATCGAAAACTCAAACCACTCTAATGTGGTCCTTACACCATTACCAAAGTTGTGGGAGACAATGCATTTGATCTCAGCATTCCCCCATTCCTTGGCATGCACCCAGTGTTCAATGTGGATCGCCTTCGGCCATATTTTCCACCATTACTAGACACATTCGACATTGCAAACAACTCACACCCACAGAGTTAAATCCAGATTGCATGGAACATGCTGCAACTGATCGAATCCTGGACACACAGATCAAGCACACTCGCCAACAAAATATCCAACTGTATCGAGTTGTCAAAGCAGGCCAAATCCTTCACCACGGCAAGTAGCTCACAAGGGACCAAGTTTAACAGAAGTTTCCTATCTCATGGAGGAACTCAATGCAATGGGGACCATGGCTTCCTAAGGAGGGAGGAATGATCCAGGTGGATATTGGTAGCCACCCACCAATTCCACTTGGACCCCCACCATTGCTTCTTTCAGTTTTTCAGCTTCCTTAACTGTAGCACAGTTTACTATTTTTAGCAATTTTCAAGTCTTAAACTTCTGGAGCCGTTTTGAGTCCCTAAATGACGTTTCTTTTGGAAATCTACTGCCAGCGATTCATTGTCTATAAGTTTATTTTTTGTTGTAGTCCTCAGAGAGATCTTTCTAATGGCTTATCATGCACGTCAAACGGAGATAATATGACCAAGTCACGACCCCGGGAAGTTGGTTGTCCAACTCACCCCAACAGAGCCCATAAACTCTTGGTGTTACATCTCCTCGGGTTAGGGTTTTGGTTGTTTAAGGTTTTCTCTTATTGTTCAATAATAAAAAGGCCCTTGAGCCTCATTGTAAAGTAGTTCAGAGGCATGTATCCACCACATCTCTTCTCAGAGATAAGCTACCATCGCCTTAGATGGTTTATTGCCATTTCTGTTTGTAAGCATATTTTAGTATTTTACATTAATGAAATGAAGTATTATTTTCGCTGCATCTCTATGTTTATGGTTATTTCTGTAATTTGTTGTGTTCCTGTTTAAATCTGGATCACATCTTGACTGTGCAACAACATTAGTGTCCCTAGCAATCCTCTTTTATTCTCCTCACATTTTCTCTTTTATCAATATGTAAATGTTCTCATCATGGTGCCAACAACTATGTTGAGGTCGATTAAGCATGTACTAGGTGGTAGGCATGAAAGAGCAGTGAGGAAGTTCAAGAGTCATGAGGGTAGGTCAAAGGTCACAGTAGTTGAACAATCACCTCACCTCTATAAATGTGCCTTCATGCCTCATTGAAAAGGACTTTAGCACTGGAGTTGAGGCCAATAGAGATAGTTGATTGATGCTTGAGAGCTAAGGCCACTCAGTTCTTGGTAGATAAGAGAGTGGGTTTGCAGTAGGGCTAGGGTTTTGACACCGGGCGATGGTATGAACAGTCCATGTTCCACTACTAGGTATCGACCAGTTGCATGATATGTATTTGAAGTTGCAGCAATATTAATAAGACATTTTATTTTTCCTTTTGCACTGATTCCCATGCTTACTCATGGTGGTTGTATTAGTTGTTTGGTACCTCACCATATTTGTATGAGTGCTTTCATATACGTGAGATGTTATGTACTGATACATAGTGGTTGCATGTATGTTTCGCTTTAGAATCTGTGTTTTCTTGTTCCTTGCCATGTCAGTGACCTATTGTGAACTACTTCGCAATTGACCTTCGGCATGTTGATGTTTATTATGTCTGATGGGGTTTTAGATCACTAATCGCCCTCATCATTTATCTCTTCTTATCATTGTTGTGACTTGTTTAAACCTCTTTCTGCAATTTGTCAATCTTGGTCTAATTTTGTTTCATTGCCCAAGCACTTCATTCCCTCCCCACTTTAGCACCTTCCCATTTGATAACCAAGAGCAGAAAACAATCATGGTGGCAGTCAGCCCCACATACTGGATGGGGCTCCTATTCCAAACGGTGTGAATACTAATTGGGACTTTAGGCCAGGGAGACCCCTTAGATGTTGGCGGTACATTTTGGCCCATCAAAAAATTGGCGCTAGAAGGAGGGCCTGAATGACAAGCTAAGCCCTTAGAGCCTATAGTTTAGTCTCATATCTATTAATGGCTTCGACTAGAATCTTGCTCCTGGGGTGTTTATCTGGTTTTTCTATTTTTCAATTTTCCATCCCCCAGGAGAAACTCCATCACTTGTCTTAGTTAAAGTTTGATGGTGAGGATGGAACACCTTTAATCGAGCACATTTCGGACTTCCTCGAGTTTTGTGAATCTTTTGAGATCGAGGATGAAGAATTTGCTTATGAATTTTTCTCCCTCACCCTTGAAGGTCACGCCAACCAATGGTGCCACACGTTGCCAATACCATCCATTCGTTCATTCGAGCAACTCGTCAATAAGCTCCAACAAGCAATTGACAGGTACGATTTTCAAGATGTTTTAAAGAGGATAAATGAGCTTTAGGATGAAACCTAAGGAATCTTTAGAGGATTTTTCTTTTAGATATGTGCATCTTTTCTTTGAATTTCCTGAAAGTGATGCCGACTGGGTGTATTTGAATATAAACTTTCAACGACTAGTTCTCGTTTCTTTACAACATTTTCAATTAGAGACAAGTCCTGTTTTGCATGAGTATCGTCATAATTCACTGATTACAAAGTGCCCATATTCTACCTGTAATTTTTTTTGCCTATCCTTTTGAACCTAAAACAACCTCAAACCCCCGAGGAAGATATTACCGTTTGTGGTATTTCTCATCCTCCTCTTGACTTGTTACATAATAAGATTATGCCATAGATGGTTCAAATGATGAACATTGCTTTCTAGGAAACATATCTGATGGTCTTCTCTCCAAATACCTCATACATTCTTTTGGTTTTGAATCTAAAAATCACATAACCTCTGTTCCAATCAAGTCCATTCAACATACGTCGCACTATATCCCGGTATCTCATTCAATTGTGCATGATGGTGTTGTTCTCGTCTCAAGTAATTTTGAATGTATTATCAAATCCACGGAACATATCAGGCCTATAAATATGTCTTTCTCTTTGGCGAACGTAAATGGGTAGGATGTGAGTCTGGGTCCGATCAATACTCCTTCATTTGACCCTATGCATCCATCCTACCCTGATTTAGTTTATGGGTCTACTGCACCGGCGGTTCCTTCAGATCATTTATATATTTATCTCGCTCACATTGATTACAATCATGTGCATGGGGGCAAGGTTTCACAGTCAAAGGATGCAGAGTCTGAATCCCTTATGCCTGAACTTTTCCACTTGCAGTCTTTAACAAGTGAGGAAGAGGACCCTGCATCTCACCTAGCTCAAGTTGGTTCCCTCATTAATCCCGCTTCACCCCCAATCCAAGAAGAGCCTTATGTATCAGATACCCAACTTGATCAAACTGGTGGTTTCAACGATTCTCATTTTACCATAAATATATTCACTCATGCCTCCGATGATTATCCTACGTATTCGTTTGTTGATCCTACGAAGCCACCAGAATTTGTTGACCCACCTTTCAAACGTTTAGGGACGACATTAGGAAGTGAGGAACTTCAGCTTTCACTGATGGTTATGTCAGGTTCTCACGTTCCTGATGAGACCCCTGAACCAAGTCAAATTAGGGTTTCTAAAATTAGGGTCTCTGCACATCACGCTCCTCTCAGCATTATCCCACCAGATGTGAGCTCATCTTGGAAACTCTCTGATTCGAGAAATCTCTCTCAGAGTAAATCTTTCCATCACATTTCAACTGATGCGCATCAACCTCTATATCCTAATTTGTTTGCTAAAGGAAGTGCTGTAGCCACTGTCTCAAATATTTTTTATTGTCTCCCAGCCAATACAATCTGTCAACATACGCAATAAAATGATACCTTTCAATATCCTATATGGAAAGGGGCCAATCGCGTGATCTCCCCTTATCTTGAAACTCTTGCAGTTGATTCAGTTCATTCTTAGGAATCTAAAGAGTCTCATTTGTCGAGCTGTGGATCTATAAATATTCAGACAATGAATCCCATCCACAATATTTTCGCTGATAGTTGTCTGGTCACAACCAACAATAACCATATACACCCATCTACAAATATTGCGAAGCTACCAATATGTATAATTTCCTGCAAATTCTCTACAAATCTACCTCTGAGATCTATGTAGAAAATCTGACTGTAGATTAACTTGATAATGCAATATACCAAATAAAAATACTATAATCTACTTCTAATATCAAACTTGCGGAAGCTCAAATATTGATCTGAATCAAATCTGAACACATATAACCATAAGAAGAAGAATCAATGCACATGAAACACAAAAAATACTCAGGGGAAAGCCTCAGCTAAAAACCCCACTATCTATATTATCATACAAGGTGGAAATATATCAAAATAATACAAAGCCTTAGCTCTCACATCTATCCAGATCTCAGTACAATCCTCCTGGATGCTCACAGGCAAACAAGGCTTCTCACAAACCTTCTCCTCTACCCTCCAAGCCTCATATTTCCTTGCGTTGTTTCTCCTGGGTGATCCTACTATTACCAAGTGTAACACTGATCACCCACACTGATCTCACACCCTATAAAACTACGCAATCCTCAAGGAACCTTGTTCCTTTTGCATGGATGAGTTTCCTTTATAGGAAAATTCCTCCAACTGATAGTATAATGTCCCTGTCTTTAATCTCAACTAGGTCTTTGTCTGAACTGACATGCATGAGTTATTTATGAGAGAATATTCAGTTATCTGGAGTACACTAGTTTCATGCATGCATGCATTAACTGACTAAAATCACAATTAGTTCCTCAAACTGTTTGGAACTAATTTAACTAGACATAACTCAGTTAACTAAGCTAACTAATTACAACTCATCCTTATCTCCTTAATTAAGGGACAACTCTTGCATGACATCAAAAAGACTTCTAACTTGAATTTCTCCAACTAATTAATCCATAATGAATTAATTAATTATTTTCAAGCAGCTGGTGAGACTAAATTCGAATTTAATTCACAATTTTAATCTGAATGTTATTTTTAGCATTTCTTGTTTTTATTCTCAACACAACATTGGATGGTGTGTTGTTTGAAGGTTCTGAGGTCGGCCAGGACGATGAGGCACTTCAACTTCCACTGATGGTTATGTCAGGTCCTCACATCCTTGATGCAATCCATGAACAATTTCAAACTATGGTTTCTAAAATTAGGGTTTATGTGTTTGAATCCTCAGGGATCTCAGTTACACCCAACAAAGGCCCCTATTTTCAAGGTTATCAAGTTGATCATCCTCTACATCATGATAGGGTTACTGATTGGATTTAGGGTTAAGCATAAACGGATGTATGTTATGGCTAGATGACTATAAATTTCACGCTTGTGGTTCGGTTTACCAGGATTGGGTTGCAGTTTGTCTTGAAAGGTCTTCTCTGACACGTTTCCCTGTAAGTAGACAAGATGTTCTTTCTGTTTCACATGCTTTATAGGTAAGCATGCTAGTTTTTGCACAACTCTTCCCACAAATTCTAATTGTTGTCATCTTTGTTTTTGCAAGTTGGGAACTCCTGCGGTGGCTGCATTGGAAGTTTTATTTCACATAACCCAACCTGTGCTTTGGTTAATTTAGTATTTAGGGTTTAGACGTGAAGTGAATTGTTCTTTTAATAAATATTTGGGTGGATACCAAGGAAATGTTAAGGAGATTCATGTGGGCTGACTGATCTAAAATTGTTGTTGCATATATCTCATGTTAAAAAAGGTTGATGTCAAGAGAATGCATGGATAGTGCCAACAAAACATTACATGGAACGAGTGGGCTAATGTTTCAATGATACAACGTTGAATGTGTCGCTCAAATGGTGACTGGAGCTCAACAACAAGAGGCCTGTCAAAATGTTGTATATTGAGACTATCACACTCCTTAGTGATTCATCCTCAACACACTTTTAATCAAAGAACTTAAAGGGAGTGGCATGGAATACATACCAAATGACACTTTTATTAAATTAGAATCGTGCCACGTGCCCGAGTGCTGGAACACACACATATATTTATGGTTATCGATAAACCATGCATAAAGGATCACCACTAAGCCTAGTGAGTCATGAATGACACGTTGTGGGAGTATGCACATAATATGCCATATGGTGGGCACAATGTGAGCCTTTATGAAAGGCACGATGATACTACATACATTTAGGTGTCAACAGAGCACATTGGGTGCATACCACATCATAATGCCCATCTCAGAGAATAATGGAATATGGAGTGCGCTGGCAGTCATTCCATGAGGAAAACTAAGCAATGGAGGAACCCACGATGCATTTTAAAATTAGGGCAATTCACACTCTTCTAAGCAAATAAGGTAATGCGACTTCTTGGGTGAGAAAGAACTGCAATCTCTCAACAGATTTGCGACTAGGCTGGTCACAAAATTGCAGTTTGAGCTACAACACTCTAGTCCGAAAATGTGACCTGGCCTAATTGCGACTATTCGACCATCTATGTGAGTCGTATTCATATCTACGGATCACAATTCTACTTACTGGTCGCAGTATCCAGCTGTGATCTCTCCCACATTCTCTATTAACGTCTCTCCCCTATAGATGTGACCTATACAAAGGAAGTCATGGGACTTCAGAAAGCGACATGACAATAGTGTTATAGAAGAGCTCATGCAATGACACCACATGTTTACAAGCATTCTTCAAGCTCACTTGACTAAGTTGCAAGTGATAAGGATATTTTGGCAAAGGAATGACTTGAAAAGTGTTATTAATGCTATGAGAAAGATGGGAGATCATTCTATATCTATTGATATTATTAGAATTCTCGTTGAAAGAAGTCAAATCTTCACGTGGAATATTTTCATAGTCGTACTTCCATTGCTCCCTCGATTACTTCAAAGTGAGATTAACTGGCACTTCACTATTGCTATGGAAACCATGCTTGTGCTAGGGAAGACTTTTGGTGATGTTACCTGGGCAACCACATCAACATCCCCATCAATTAAAGTTGATCTTCAAGCAAAGCAAAGGCTCGAACATTGTAGTATGTGCAACATTGAACTCAGAAACATCAAGTAGATCCTTGTTCCTTTAACCAGAAGAGTTGGAGTTGTTTCTAAGTCTATGCATGGGTTAAGTTTATCCCTTCACATCTGCAACTAGACTATCTCCAAGTTGCAAAAATCGTAGTTATAAGCCTCATTCATGTAGCGAGGATTTGCGACTTGTATGTATTGTGACTCTGCGACCCCTCTCCAAGATCACAAAACCACACTTGAAAAATCTCGTGATCTCTGTGAGCCTCCCTCTTTTGTGACTATGCGACCTTCCTTTAGGTCACAAGATCGCAATAGAGGCCCCAACACCATGACCTGAAAATGTGACCCGAACTACACTGTGACTATGTAACCTACCTTGCCTATACGAAATGCGATGGGAGCAACATTGTAGGTTGCAAAGTCACGTTTCAAGACTCCAACATTGCTTCCATAAAATGTGACCTCCATTAAATGGCAACTGTGCAACCTCACCAGATTTGCAACCCAAGGAAAACATATCTAGCTCCTTGCCCATCAAATATGTTTTCTTTGTAATGTAAGATAATGAAAGCAGGAGGAACACACTACTTTCAATGCCTAATTAACTGATCCAAAGGGTTGGATTATACATCGACAAACATACAGTATCAAACAATGCGTTGGGATACATCCCAAAAAGCATATTAAAGGGGTGATACAAAGAATGTTGAGAGCCATTATAAAGGGCTATGGAAGGTCGAGCCATCTTGATGATAGTATCTCAGGGCCATACATTTTTGCCTATTATTATTTATAATATTTGCTACTTGTTTTATTAAAGTAAACTTATATTGATGATTAATCAATGGTTGTATGTGCTGCAGGGTTGATGTTGTGAAAGAGTTTGTTATTGTAGTTTCCAGAGACATGGCAAAACATCATCCAATTTTAAAAGCACTATGCCTTTTGACATTGCAAGACAACGAGGCTGCATTCAACACTTGTTCTAAGGATAATAACAGATCTATGGATGATAACATGATCGAGGAAGCTTAGAAAAAACCCTGCAAAGGCCACTTGTTTCGACAACACCATTACATGGAAGGGGACTATACAGGGGTCCCAATTAGTGTTTTTCTTTCAAGAAAGTACTTATGCTTTAAATCATTCTTTGTTGAAAAGTATGTATGACCAATGTCATTTGTTTGCAGGTGGAACGTTTGCATGGAGAAAGCTAGCGTTTTTGTAAGAAACCGTACAATTAGGGTGTCGACAAACAAGCTAGCTAGATCCATGTAGATGCTCAAAGCATTGTTTCAACCATGATGGCAGGAACAATAGTAGGAAAATCAACATTCAACACAAAAAATGCATCACAACCCTATTTAGTAGCTCATCTTTACTGCGCAACAACATTAGGGTTTCTAGCAACCCTCTTTTATTCTCCTCACATTTTCTCTTCTATCAATATGTAAATGTTCTCATCATGGTGCCAACAACTATGTTGAGGTCGATTGAGCATGTACTAGGTGGTAGGCATGAGAGAGCAGTGAGGAAGTTCAAGAGTCATGAAGGTAGGTCAAAGGTCACAGTAGGTGAACAATCACCTCACCTCTATAAAGGTGCCTTCATGCCTCATTGAAAATGACTTTAGCACTGGAGTTGAGGCCAATAGAGATAGTTGGTTGATGCTTGAGAGCTAAGGCCACTTAGCTCTTGGTAGCCAGGAGAGTGGGTTTGGAGTAGGGCTAGGGTTTTGACACTAGGTGACAGTATGAACAATCCATGTTCCACTACTGGGTATTGACCAGTTGCATAATATGTATTTGAAGTTGCAGCAATATTAATAAGATTTTTTCTTTTTCCTTTTGCATTTATTCCCATGCTTACTCGTGGTGGTTGTATTAGTTGTCTGGTAACTCACCATAGTCTATGAGTGCTTACATATACACGAGATGTTATGTAATGATACACAGTTATGTTTCGCTTTAGAATCTGTGTTTACTTTTTCCTTTCCATGTCAATGACCTATTGTGAACTACTTCGCAATTGACCTCCAGCATGTTCCTGTTTATTATGTCTGATGGGGTTTTAGCTCACTAATCGCCCTCATTGTTTATCTCTTCTTATCATTGTTGTGACTTGTTTAAACCTCTTTCTACAATTTGTAAATCTTGGTCTAATTTTGTTTCGTTGCCCGAGCACTTCATTCCCGCCCCACTCTGGCACCTTCTCATTTGATAACCAAGAGCAGAAAACAATCATGGTGGCAGCCGAGCCCACATACCGGATGGGGCTCCTATTCCAAATGGTGTGAAGTCTAATTGGGACTTTACACTGGGGAGACCCCTTAGATGTTGGCGGTACATTTTGGCCCGTCAACAAATTCATAACCATATTCGACAGTGGAACCACCCTTCGACCCATGGCATAATCGATTTCTATGTGACCGGCGGTGGTAGAAATTAACAAATGTTTGTTGTAACAAATGTTGCATGGTCAACTGTAACTTTGGTGGTGTTTACTGTGCCATTTAGGGGTGGTATGTTGGACCTCCGATAACATAAATGTTGGGTTTGGCGGACCTGCCAAGTTAGTGGGCTCTGCCAACCCTTCCCCCCATTCACTATACCAATGTGACTTTAAATAAGTATTGTGCCATTGTAAAAATAAACTTCGAACCATGGGCCAGTGGTAAAGGCGTTATTTTTGTAGTCAAGAGGTCACAGGTTCGAATCCCATTAGCTCCACCGAGATCTTAACAACCTTTTGGAGAATCCCTTAGGATTGGTCCCCATGCACCCAACCGCAACCTATCACTTGTCAATGCAGCAATGTTCCTTCCATGTCACTGCCACATCACCACATAGTCAGCAGTGCCACATCAGCGTCTAGTTAGCACCCAGTTAGTTGGCACGTTAGCATTGACTTTGACTTTTTGGAGTTTTCCCTGAAAACTTTGACTTTGAATAACTTTCACATACAGACTCAGTTTTCTCCCATTCAAGTTGCGTTGGAATCATTTTTCTGATATCTACGCAATGGCACTACTTTCACTCGAATCCAGCAACTTTGAATTTTTGGTCGTTTCTGGATCCTTGATCATTCATTGATCAATTTCAGATCATTTCCTCCCCATTGAGATCTTTTGGACCACCAAAAGGCTTAAATTCCATAAAGCAAATGTGGGTATTGTTTTCCCACTTGGCCGGTATCTATCCACCCTGTTCTGAATATGTACACTTTACTCATCCATACAATTGTTAGTAAAACACACAAACTGCAAAGTATATCGAATCCTTTTTCACCCACATCTACATTCATATTTGATGCTAATATCCAAGCACCACTAAACAGTAATAAACCCATTAACAAAATTGAAACTATTGACATAGATGAAACAATACCCTGCTTTTTCTTCGTAGCTGAAACAAAACTCAACTTATCATGCTACAACTCTTGTCTATGTATAATTTTGGATTCCTTAAGCATGTCTCTCTATTTGTGATTAACTTTAATGATCTCATGCTTAGGTACTTTAGGTTGTACAACAACATTTTTACTAGCATAAGCTGCTTGTTTTAACTGTTTCACTGTGAAAAAATATTTATCTGCTTTTATGGGGTGAGAATATACAATATATTCAATTCCTTTTTTGAATAAGTGATATTGATTTTTTTTCCTGAAAAAATATCTCTTTCCGATCATATAAATACGGACTACCAAAGACCATCCCACATGTATCTAGTTTTACCACATCACACATCACCTTATCCTTAAATTGAGAAGTTATTGCAAATGGTAACATACATTGCTTAGTCACTTGTAATTTTTGGTTTCTTCTCATCCAAATTAAAGTATAAGGTTTACGATTCTTTATGGTTTTCAATCCCATTTGCTTAACCACTTTTTCTAAAATTAAGCTAGTTTGATATCCATTATCTAGTAATGTGTTTATCTTTATATGTTTCATAACAACCCTTATATGAAATAACTTGTGTCAGGAACTGTTAGAATCATTACCTTCATCAGATTTACCAGTCATAACCAATGATGTGATATGTGCCTCATCGCCTGAATTTTACCCTAAGTCCATTAGCTTTACTGTTGTCACAACCTTTTGCTTCCCTTTTCTGGTCCACTTCAGTTTCATTTCAGGATGTGGCATCCAACAGTGGCCTTCATCATGGCCCTCTTTCTTGCAATGTTTACAAGAGAGATTTTCAACCTCCATCTTACTATATTTTGCTTTCTTCGCTTTTCCTTTTCCTTTTCCCTTGCTCTCCTTTCTAACTGTCGATTCTGATGATACCCAAACTACTAACTTACCTACTTCAATGTAAGTTGCTTGTACTACCACTTCATCCAGGTTAGTAGGACTGAACATAAATACAATATTGTGAACATACTGAGGCAATCCTCCTATGTATTTCATTAGGATTTCTTGAGTATACAAAGGAATATCTAGCATCAATGCCTTCTTATGAAACTCATTTGTATATTCCTACATTGAATGACCTTTCCTAAATTTTAGTCCTTTCCATTCTATTAAAGATTTTTCCTTATATTCCAAAGGATAGAATTGCTTTCTAAGTGTCGCAATAAAATCAAACCATGATAGAAAAATCTTACCAATAAGTTGAGTACCTTTTTATAACTTACCCTGCCATCGGATCAATGTTGTGCCTTCTAAATGAAGCAATGCTAGCCTGATTTTGACTTCATCTTCAGTGGACCTCCATTTGCCTGGCCCAGTTGTCAAGCTTCTTAGCATCAAATTCTCCATTGTACATGGGTAACTCGAGCTTAACATCAAGCTTCAACAGCGGTTTCGAAGTTTTAGATGGAGTTAAGAGAGAAGTGATAAGGTCTTTTTGATCGCTTTCATATTCTTTTCTAGATTGTGATGGTTGTCCCTCTTCCTCTTTAGGTTTTGCGTCTCCACCTTTTTCTTTCTTAAACTCTCGATACATTTCTTCGACCATGGCTCGCAAGGTCATGAAAGTATCCACAAAGCCTGCATCAAATCCAAAAGGATGATCATCGCTTCCTTCTTCAACCATCTCTTCTCCTCGAGTTGTCCTCCTCTCGAGCCAACTTCTAGATCTCCTTCAACAAGTTCTCCTTCACCAAGCTTTGATTTTCTCCTGGCGATCATACACACTTATAAATCACAATTATCAATTAACTCGCTCTGATACCAAATGATCCCAGATCTAATCTTTTATTTAAATGTGATTTATTATCTTTTAAAAAGTGTTAATGCATGACTTTGTAACACACTATTTAAATTGCTTTAGAACGTGAAAATGCGAATAAGAACTTGAAAATAGAAATCACAGCAATTCAGAGAAATGACAACAAGCACATTAACACAATGACACCAAAAGTTTGTTAACGAAGTTCGGTTATCTTCAAGCCTACATCTCCGCGCCCTGATCTTCAATGGGGAGGCATTTATATTAAAATATTAAAAAACATAAATACATAAAAGAAAATTGCTTCAAATATTTAGTGGGGAGGCATTTATATTAAAATATTAAAAACCATAAATACATAAAAGAAAATTGCTCAAATACAGTCTTGGACAATCATGTTGCAATCTTCTCTGTTTCAGTGTCCTGTAGCAACTCTCAACTCTCGGTTCTGAAAAAAACTTCCCAGATCTCCCAAAAAATGCCTTCAAAGTTCTCAATCTTGTTGACTGTACCTGCTCAAAGGCTTCTTTTTTGCACAAAAATACAATCCCTTGGTTCATGGCGCTATGGAATCCAATTTTATAGGACCACGGACCTCTCGAACTTGAACGGCATATATGGCAATAGATTTAATACATGGACCATTTCATATGGTATCATAAAAAAAACGTTATAAAAAAGTTTAATTTTGGCGCATTGAATTAATATATATAGCATATGGAGTTAATTGTTGTGGCTCGATGTATTATATATACGGTATAATTCATAACCATATTCGACAATGGAACCACCCTTCAACCTGTGGCATAACCGATTGCTATGTGATCGGCGATGGTAGCAATTGACAAATGTTGCGTGGTCAATTGTAACTTTGGTGGTGTTGACTACGCCATTTATGGGTGCTATGTTGGAGCTCCGATAACATAAACTTTGAGTTTTGCAGACCTGCCAGGTTGGTGGGCTCCACCAACCCTTCCCCCCATTCACCATACCAATGTGCACATTATAAAAGTAAACTTCGAGTCATGGGCCACTGGTAAAGGCATTGTGTTTGCAGTCGAGAAATCATGGGTTCGAATTCTGTTAGATCCGTTGAGATCTTAAAATAAATTTAGTGAATCCGACAAGGCCACGTGTTGCCTTGGGATTGGTCCCCATCGCAGCCTTTCACTTATCAACGTGGCAATGGTCCTGCCACATTGCCACATCACCGCGTGGTCATTAGTGCCACATCAACACCCAGTGATTGGCAATGTCAGCATTGACTTTGACTTTGACTTTGACCTGAAAATTTTGGCTTTAAATAACTTTCACATGCAAACTCAGTTTTCGCCCGTTCAAGTCGCATTGGAATCATTTTTCCAAGATCTATGAAATGGTGTTGCTTTCACTCGAATAAAACAACTTTGAATTTTTGGCCTTTTATGGATCTTTGATCATTCGAATTCTCCCGTTCAAGTCGCATTGGAATCATTTTTCCAAGATTTATGCAATGGTGTTGCTTTCACTCGAATCAAACAACTTTGAATTTTTGTCCTTTTCTGGATCCTTGATCATTCGAATTTTGTTAGATCCGTTGAGATCTTAAAACAAATTTAGCGAACCTGACAAGGCCACGTGTCGCCTTGGGATTGGTCCCCATCGCAGCCTGTCACTTATCATTGTGGCAATGGTCCTGCCACATCACTACCACATCACCGCGCGGTCGTTAGTGCCACATCAACACCTAAGAAACACCCAGTCAGTGGCAATGTCAGCGTTGACTTTGACTTTGACCTGAAAATTTTGACTTTAAATAACTTTCACATGCAAACTCAGTTTTCGCCCGTTCAAGTCGCATTGGATTCATTTTTCCAAGATCTATGCAATGGTGTTGCTTTCACTCGAATCAAACAACTTTGAATTTTTGGCCTTTTCTGGATTCTTGATCATCCATTAATCAATTTCAGATCACCCAATTAGACTTCGTGTCTGATATTTTTGCCCAGTTATTGGCAGAGTATAAGATTATTATGTAAACATTGTCAAATATAAGCCCTCATGGAGAAATAGATGGATTGAGGAGGTGATGGTTTCTAAACGTCTTGATAAATTCCTAATGGTGGAAGCCTTAATGGAGAAAATCCCCCTATTCCAGCAATGGATTGGGGTTGGAGGAATTTCTAAACATCACTTTGTTCTCCTAGAACTAAATGGGGGATTAAAAAGCCTCTTAACCCATTTAAATTTAATGTGCCTTAGTTGGCTTATGAAAAAATTCTTCGACCAGTGTCAAAGAATTGGAAATAATACAACCATGATGCAGAACTCCTGATAGCCCAACATTTTTTTGAGAATTTGAAAAGGGTGAAATAGGATACCATTCAATGGTCTTATCAGAAGACGTTAAGAAATGATGTTTAACTAAAATTGGTGAAGGAATAGCTTGCAAGGTTGGAGGCTCTAGAAGGGGGATGATTTGAGACCGCGGAATCTAAACAATGGATCTTGCAATTGGAGGCATTGAAATGGAAATTATTGCAAGATAAGGTGGAGGTTTGGAAAAAAAAGAGCAGGATTATCTGGATGAAAAATGGAGACAAGAATACAAAATTCTTTAAAAACTTTGCAAAAGGATGCAAAGCATACAACACAATATAGGCCTTAAATTTTCCTCATGGAGGAAAAGCATCTTCTTTTGAGGAACTTTCCTCTCTCAGGAAAAACCATTTCAGTAACTTACTTAAAGCCCTGGAGGAAGCATCAATTGTTGAAGTTAGTTGTCATAGGTTTTTTTCCATTTCTTGAATAGTGAAGATAACCAATGGTTGATGGACCCTGTTACTAATGGTGAACTCCAAGTTGTCCCTCATGGAATGCAAAAAAATATAATTCATGGCCCTGACGGATGGATTGTCAAATTTTTCCTTAGGTTTTATGATTTACTGGGGGAGAACCTTTTGAGTGTGATTGAGAATTAATGTTTGAATGGAAGAATTCTTGATTCCTTGAACTCCACCTTTGTTGCTCTCATTCCAAAATCTGATCACCCTCAATCTTTTGATGACTTCAAGCCCATCTCTCTCTATAATTGCATTTATAAATTGATAGATAAAATTATTGCTAATAGGATCAAGTTGATTCTTTCCAGGAATTTGTCTAGGAAGCAGATTGGTTTTCTAGAAGGGTGTCAAATACATGAATTTATTGGTGCTTCCAAAGAATGTTTGCACAGTCTAAATATCACGAAGTTGAAAGGCTTTGTCATTAAAATTGATCTCTCAAAATCCTATGACAGGGTTAATTGGGTTTTTTATTCACCCGATCCTTTCTCGCTTAGGTTTTGAAGTTCCTTAATTTGTTAATTGGAGTACGAGTTGTATCACATTTGTCTCTTTTGCAGTACTAATCAATGCTTCAGCCTCACCTTTATTCCATGCTCAACATGGCATGAGGCAAGGGTTCCCTTTGTCTTACCTCATGTTCTATCTTGTAGCCAAGTGTCTCTGTAGATTATTTCTTGCAACCAGAAGTAGGTGGTATTTCAGAGTGAGTGAGGTCATTGAAAATATGTAACTTGCTCATCTGTTATTTGTCGATGACATTCTTCTATTTAACAATGGATCCAGACAGGATTTGGCAGCCATAAGATATGAATTGTCCCTATTTCAAAAATCTTCATGTATGCTTATCAATTTGACAAATTCCACTCTCTCTTGTTTTGCAATATCTTGTGGGGAAGTTCGATGGATGCTCGCAAAATTTCCCGTTCAATTGAAAGACTTGGAGGAAGTTTTAAAGTATTTGAGCTTTTATCTGAAACCAAATGCATACATAAAGGTATATTGTCGGTGGTTTTCGGCAAAAAATTGAGAGGAGATTAAAACAATGGAGTTTTTAGTGGTCGTCCAAAGCCGGTAGACTAGCTATTTTAAAATCAATTTTGGAGGTTATTCCAGTCTACTAGATGTCTTTATCTTGGATCCCAAAATGCATTATTGAATCTATTTAGAAAGTGTGCAGTGAGTTTTTTTGGGTTGGCTCCAAGGCTGATTTTGTTCTCCCTTGGGTAAGATGGGATAGGATAATTATGCCCAAGGCGTGGGGGCGATAGGGCATTGAAGACTTTCCTTTATTTGTGAAAGTATTCACATCCAAGGTTGGTTGGAGATCACTGACTATCAATAGCCTTTGGACCTTTGTTGTCTATAGTAAAAACATTTTTCCATCTAATATTGATGACTAGGTCAAATTTCCAAATAATAATAAAATAACAAATATTTATGTTATATGGAAGGAAGTTATAGCACCATTCTTTATGGTCAAAAGTGGTCTTGCTTGGAATGTTGGAAATGGAGGTAAGATGAGAGTTGGAATCGACCCTTGGATGGGATGTGGGAAAAAAAATTCGGCTCCCTCAACACCTGGTGACAATTTTGAATGAGAATGGGAGACACTTCTTAAATCAATTTTTTGATTATACATACACCACCATGTGGGATCAAGGTCGGGTTGATTCATCCCAGCTAAATATATTGGAGGAATTCATTATCACATTGCAAAATTACATGACTGCACTAAATTCCTCCCTTGTCAGAATCAAAGACAAAGAAGATTATCTTCTTTGGGTCCATTCCCCGGGGGGGTGTACTCCAAATTCTAGATATTTATTCCCAATTTCAGCCAACAGATAGGTGGATCCAACTTGGTGGTCGAAAAAGATATGGAAGTTGAGATGTACTACTAAGACCCCGATGTTTCTTTGGTGTCTAATTAAAAATAAGATTCCAACCCAGGACAACCTCCAGAAGCAACAAAAAAAAGTCATAGTTGGTGTATCCTTTGTAAAAATGTTGAGGAATAGGTTGTGTATATGTTTCTATCTTGTCCCTTCACTATGAGAATATGGTTAGTCATAAAGGACAACTTGGCATCTAATCAGTTGTGGCAAGGCCTTACTTTTCATGATGCTTGGAATTCTTGGTAGGATAGGTCAAAGGATGTTGCTCTCAAGAAAATTCCACCCCTCATTTATTGGGGGTATGGATATATAGGAACAAGGAAACCTTCCATGATTTTTCCTCATTCCTTGATCGTGTAGCATCTTAAGCAATTTCTATCTACTCTCTCCTTCCTTCCTCGAATAACTCTTGGCTCCCTGGTACATATCTAAAGAACATATTGATTCTTTGATTTCTTAGGCCTACTTTGATGGGGCATCAAAGGCTAATGGTCTTTGCGATTATGGGTTGATCTTGTATCTTCATCAACAACATTATTTCAAATCTCATATTGGTTTGGGCATGGGTACTAACAATTATGTTGAGTTTCTCTCTTTAAAAAATCTTTTATGTTTTTCCATTAAAAAATATTGTCGTGCACTTCAGATTTTTGGTGACTCTATGAATGCAATTAATTGGTTTAATGAAACTCAAAGCTACCACAACCATGCACTACTACCTATCCTAGAGGATATTCTTGATCTTAAGTTATCATTTGATCACATCTCATGTTGCCATATCTATAATGAAAGAAACAGACTTTTGGAAGATCTCAGAACAACTATGAGAAGGGGCACAATAATACTTTCACCGTCCTTTCATGGATGGATGATTGGAGGCACTGCAACAAAATTTGCATTTTTTTTTTTTACTATGTTATTTTATGAAGATACAACACTATTTTGGGCTATTGACATATTCAATTGTCTGTTTATATGTAAATTTTTGGTATATCTATGGACTTTCCAGCACCTCATATGGTGCACATTTAGGTGTTTTTTAATCACTGGATAGGTAAAGGCATGGTTTTGGACACTATCTTTAGAAATATTTTGAGAATCTATACATGCATCTACATAATGTAATTTTTTCATACTTTAATGAAATGTTACAATTTTTTCCAAGGAAAAAAAATTATTAATAGTAAAACCTTTTATTATTATTATTATTATTATTATTCAAAAATATCTTAATAACATAATGAATACGAGGAATGTTATTATTGATATTATTAATCGTTCCCATGAGGCATAGAGTAGACGATGGCACGATATTCTGTTAAGGCACTTTGTGGTGTAAAGGTCACCGGTTTGAAACTTTGTGAGCAAAATCTAACCATGCAGGGCTAGTGTGGCCCAAGCTAGGTGTGATCCCCGAGTGATTTTGATGACTTAGATTCCCCTGGCTTTTGGCTACTCAATCCATAGGTTAGGCATGCCAATAATATTAGAACTCACATTACCTAGCAAACAAAAAAATGATATTCTTAATCATAATATCTATTATTAAAACTAGTATTATTAAAATGTTATTATAATAATTTTTATTATTGATAATGTTATTAATATAATATCATACTATTAATAATCTTAATAAAAGAATGGGGTAGCAGGAGCAATAGGGGTCATCCTTCGCCCTGATGATACAAAAGAGATACAGTTTTCCTAGGGGCTGGGAATTTCATCAAATAATTAGACATAATATTTGGCCCTATGGAGAGGACAAGAAATGGCCATTACTAAATATATAAAGAGCTTGATGGTTTTCGAAGACTCAATACTTGTAATAAAGAAAGTCAATAATTTAAAGACAGGAGGAATTACTACTAATGCCATTCTTCAAAAGGATGCTTTGCAATTGAGGAAATTTGAGGAGATAGAAATATTCCATGTATTTAGACAATTGAACACATAAGTAGATAAGTTAGCTAATAAAGGAGAAACTCTTAATCAAGTTATAATGGAGTTGGACAACACAAAAATATTATTTACTCATTTTCAATGATAAGTCTATAAAACTTTATTGTTGGAAAAAAAGGCCATTCTGGTAATCGAAACGATGGTTCAAGCCACCGGGAAAATTTTAAGGGAATTGCAATGAATGACATTTAATGTCACCAGGATCCAACCTACGGCTCGATCCATGATAGAAGCAGTCAAATAAATATGTGGGAAGAGTATGCATACAATAATTATATCGATATTTTCTCTAAGACACAATGTGTCATCCGATGTGCTAGATGGAAAAGGAAAGGGCTATTGTGGAGAAAGACCATAGAAAGACAAAGAATGTTTTGCAAACATTACTAAATGCTCGGAGTGAAATCCTAATATTTCATGCATTTGTGTTAAATGCAATTAATCACAGGAAGGATTGTGAATTCAATACTCTTGCAAGGATGGATTGCTCACATGATGAATTTATCAGGGTAAAATTGGTAGTAATATCCTCTTTCAGACGATGTTACCTTAGGAATCGAGCCTCTCATAGTTTTAAACAACCTACAATAATAAACATGATACCAGAGGTAATTTGAAATCGATTTAGAGCTCTCCCTTCTTCAAAAGAATTAAGTTGCAGGTGGATGGGAATGGCAAACGAAAAGCCACATTCAAGCAAGAAAGATCAAGAGTGTTTGGGTCAAGGGATAGACAATCTGACGAAGGTGCTGGTGTTAATGATGGAATTGTTGATCCAAATGGATCCAAGAAGAATCTCTAAGTCTTGAAATCTCTTAAAAACATGCCAAATATCAAAACAATCACATGCGAAGAGCCCTTAGAATGGCTGAAAAACATTGTCGGGAGGCAAAAAACAGAGTATGGGAGGCGTGGAACAATGGATACATAGTAGCCATCAGATCTGGCCGATCAACGGTCCAGATCTGATCATCAATCGCAATCGTCACTCGCAGACAGTGGATATCGGCGCTTAACATATGTGTGTAGCGACGGCGATTGGCGGAGTTAACTAGGACCGTTGCATCGCGGGATCGCTATCGGAGATTATAAAGAGCGCTTGCAAATGGCCCAAGGCATGAGCGATATGCGATTGCAATTAATCACATCGCGATATCGTAATCAGAGAAAACATTATGTGTGATCCGATGAACCGGACCTGATGGGTTTATAAATATTATTTCATAAGATTTGAGATCCGCAGAAAGGGCATTTTTAATGTATTTTTCATATTTCGTTCATTAAACAAAATACAAGGGGTGAAGTGCCGATGTGATTAGCTGAACCCGAAAGGGTTCCTTAAGGCTATTATATATTGTTTCAAGTTCGGAGAAAAGCCATTTCTAATGCATTTTCGCGATTTTAACATATTTCAAAAATACAAAGGGGAACCTTAGAGCAAAGCCGAAGCGAATTGCGATAGCGATTGGGGATGGACCCGATAGGGGAATAGACCATTTTAAGGACTTTTGAAGTCCAAAATGAATTGTGTTTTTGGCGAGATTTCACAGTCGTGAATGCATTTTCCTGTGTTAGCAGAAAACGGTCGCGTTTGTGCATTCCAAAGGATTTCAGAGGCCCAATAGCCATACCGTTATAGTACAGGTGGCCACCACCCTTAGAAGCATTTAGCAATGATTAATAACGCTTAGAAAGGGGTCTGAGCGGACAGAGGACGGGGAGACTAAAAGCCGAGAAGATGAAATGAACAGGCAGTGTTGTTTTGGCTTTAAAGCCATAGCAAACAGAAGATAGAGCAGGCAATGCCGAGATAGAGCTAAGACAGAGACAGAGAGTGATTTAGAGAGTCTGTGTACTCAGAGAAAGCTTGAGAGGTTCAAGCAAACTCTTACTGTTATATCTATTGTGTATTGAGTCTCAAATTGAGCTCATACTATTGTAAAACTCTGCTTGAAGACATAATAGAGAGGCCACCACTGGAGGCTGGACCAGGAGATGTAGCCCAGGAGAATTGGGTGAACTCCTTATTAAACTTGTTGTGTTTTTATTTGTTTGTCTATTATAGTCTTTTACTGCTTCATAGTCTATGTATTTCGTAATCTGATCGATCCATTGCATAAGATAACATAGGCAAATCCATGCACATGGGTCTGTAATACCTTATTAATTGTCTTAGATCTCATTATCAGATCAAGTGGTATCAGAGCTTTAATTTACTAAGGTTAGACAAGCTTGTGCTGGATTGGTGAATGATAACTAGGTCAAATCTCAAATTAGGAGAAGGAAAACTGGTTGAAGCTAACTCAGAATTGGTAGAGTCTATCCTAGGAGGGAAATGGCAGAAGAAAATCCCTTGGAATCAAACTCTCAGTTCATAGACAGTTTCATGACCATGAGAGCCATGGTAGAAGAAATGTATTGAGAATTTAAAAAAGGTTGAAGTGAATATTCTTCAACCTCCAAACAAGACAAAGGAACAGAAGAATCTCTTATAGATGGCCATCCTGAAGGCAAAGGGAAAGGAAAAGAGGCTCCTCTATCCACACCTCCTAATAGCCCTGAAAATAAAAGAATAAAACATATTTGATTAAATTAGATGTTAAATTTTATTAGCCAATATGTGATGGAGAATTAAATGAAGAGAATCTAGATAACTGGATTAGACAGATTGATGTGTAATGTAGGGTGCAGAGCATTGATTCAGACAAGAGTAAAATTCAGCTGGCCACCCTACGCCTTGGAGGAACTGCCTTGGTATGGTGGGAAGGTAGGACATAAGCTGACTTGAAGAAGCATGGTAAAATGCTTTCTGTCTGGAGTTAATTTATTTCTGCGATTAAAAAACAATTCTATCCACTAGCTTATATGCAGCAAGCTATGATGAGTTGGCAAACTCTTCGCCAATTAAAAGGGCAAAGTGTACAAAGCTACACCCAAGAATTTAGAAAAAGAGCTTTGATTCTAGGCATTTATTTAGACTCACCTGAAACTTTGTTGAAGTATAGGTGGTCTACACAGCTATTTGAGGCACACCATTCTCATGTTTAACCCTACTAGCATATATGAGGTATATGTTCAGGCCACCCATCTAGAGGCTAGAGGCAAGAATGTGAACCCAGAGATTGGGGGATCATAAAAATCCACTGCAAGCAAGAAAAAGGAGAAGAGGAAGTAGAAATGGAAAGAGAGGAAGGAAAATGTTGTACAGAAGGCCAAACCTTCATGCACTCATTGCAAGAAGGATGGACATGATGATGAACATTGTTGGTCTTTGCATCCAGAGCTGAAACCCAAGAAGTTCGGTGGCAAGAAGAAGAAGATTGTTGCTGCTATACAGAAAGATTTGGGGTCAGACTCAGATGATGAAACAACAATCATAGCCACAGGTATAAAAGGTAAAAATTCTGAAGCATCTACTAGTAATTTTGCACAAACTATTTATAGTGAAGAAAATGAGAGGAAAAGACTTGAGCTTTTTCATATTAGAGTTATTTCCAACCATCAAAAGATTGATACTTTGTTTGATAGTGGCTCACAAGTAAAATTAATTTCTGAAGCAATTATAAGGAAGCTGGGATTACTAACCACACATCACAAGAAGCCATATCCATTAGGTTGGGTATGTGATAAAGCAAAGCTACAAGTGACTAGACAATATAAACTTAGGTTTTCTTTTGGGTCAACATTTGTTGATGAGGTTGAGTTAGATATCGTTCCCTTGGACATGTGTGGAATTGTTTTAGGAAGTCCTTACTTGTATGATAGAAAAGCCATTTTCTATAGAGCTGAAAATAAGTATCAACTCGTTAAATATGGAATCGAATATATTGTAAGAGCTCATAAACTCAAGAATAATTATACTCTCATAAACTCAGGGCAGATGAAAAGAATTGTAAATTCATGCAAGCAATTTTTACTGATGGTTGTAAAGGAAACCAAACCTGGTAAAACCAATGTATTTGAAGGTTGTGATGCTAAACAGCAAGCAGATTTAGAAAAAGTTGTTTCAGAATATGATATCCTATTTCAAGAACCTAAAGGTCTGCCACCCAAAAGGGAAATTGTACATGATATTAATTTGCAGCAAGATGCTCCATTGCCTAACATCGGAATGTACAGGTTATCCGCTTTAGAGAATGCAAATATCAAGAAGCAGATATAGGAGTTGCTCAAGAAAGAGTTCACAAGACCAAGCACATCACCATGCGGATCTCCAATCATGTTGGTGAGGAAGAAAGATGGTTTGTGGAGGATGTGCATTGACTACAGAGCATTGAATAAAATAACGATGAAGAATCGTTATCCCCTTCCTCGCATTGATGATCTATTGGATTCGCTGAAATAAGTTGTTTACTTTTCCAAGTTGGACTTGCGTAGTGGTTACCATTAGGTCAGAGTAGCAGATCAAGATGCATGGAAGACTGCTTTCAAAACAAAGCAAGGGTTGTATGAATGGTTAGTTATGCCTTTTGGCTTAACTAATGCTCCTACCACTTTCATGAGAGTTATGAATGATGTACTCAGGCCTTTTATTGATGATTTTGTAATTGTATATTTGGATGACATTCTTGTTTTTAGTAGAACACGGGAAGAACATATGAAGCATCTAAAGCAGACTCTAGACATTTTGAAGAAAGAAAATCTCTATGTTAAATTATCAAAATGTGAATTTGGTAAAACATCTTTGAATTATTTGGGTCATATTGTAGGGGGTGGTGAACTGAAGATAGATCCCTCTAAGGTTGCAGTCATTGTAAACTGGCCTAAACCCAAATCTGTTACAGAAGTTAGAAGCTTCCTAGGAGCAGCACGGTATTAGAGAAAGTGTATTGCTAACTTTTCCTTAATTGCAGCTCCCTTACATGCTTTAACGGGGGTGAACAAGGTGTTTCAGTGGGGAGGCAAACAGCAGAAAGCCTCCAATGGAGATATTTGTCCATCCTTATATACCCATGATCCTTCCCACTTCTAGTCAATGTGGGACTTTGGTCGTATACCCAACAATCCTCCCCTCAAACAAAGGACCATCGAGCCTCCCCTCAAACGATTATCCATCCGTCCACTCTCTACCAACCAGGATTCTCCGCTCCAATGCGTTGGGAGCACACGCCTTACATGGAAGCACCACCTGCCTCGAGAGCTTGCTCTATCCCAGGTCAACTCCTCTTCACCGTGTTGGGACCAGGACACGTCCATGAAGAATCCGGAGCACACCGTCTGTCTAACCGAGCTCATCCACGGATCCCATCGTGATATTACCGGGGCCCACTAGCTTTGTTCGGCATTCTGAGGATTCATCCACTTGGCTAACTTCGGAACCTGGCTCTGATACCACTTGTAAGGACTCTGAACACCACATATCTCCATTGGTATGATATTGTCCACTTTGGGCCTAAGCCCTCACGGATTTGTTTTTGGGCTTTACCCCAAAAGGCCTCATACGAATGGAGATATTTGTCCATCCTTATATACCCATGATCCTTCCCACTTCTAGTCAATGTGGGACTTTGGTCGTATACCCAACAACCTTGAAAGAAAAAATTAGTACAACACTAGTACTAGCATTACCAAATCTTCAACAACTATTTGAGATCGAAATCAATGCCAGTGACTATGCCATGGGAGCAGTATTGATGCAACATGGTAAACCCATATGCTACCATTATGAGACTTTTAATTCTACAGTAGTTAATTATCCTACATATGATAAAGAATTGTATGCATTAGTCCAGAGTGTGAAAAAGTGGAAACATTACTTAATGGGCAAAGAAACAATTATACATACTGATCATCAAACACTTCAATATTTGCACTCACAAACTAAATTGCAGCAATCAAGACACTATAGGTGGATGGGTTTCCTACAGCAGTTTCATTTAGTCATCAGATATAAAAAGGGCATACACAATAAAGTTGCAGATATGTTGTCCAGACCAATCATAAATGCATCTACTATACTTAAGCATAACTCAGTAATGCATGAAAGCTACATTGAACAATATGCTCAAGATATAGACTTTAAAGATGTATATGCAGCTTTAAGTAATGGCAAAAAGGTAGAAGAATTGGATTACTATGTTAAATACCAACTCTTGTATCATTTGGGAAAGCTATGCATTCCACAAACTGAAAGAGTCAACATAATTAGGGAAGCACATACTTCTTTGATATCAGGTCATTTTGGTGTAAGTAAAACAATTGCACAGCTGCAAAGATACTGCTATTGGCCAAGAATGCATGAAACAGTTTCTAGATATGTAAGAGGGTGTACCATGTGTGCTAAAAGTAAGCCCAACAATAGAAAACTAGGCTTGTACACTCCACTACCAGTCCCTTCCCGTCCTTGGGAAAGTGTTTCCATGGACTTTGTTGGGGGATTGCCAAAATCTAGAAAGGGACATGACTATTTATATGTTATTGTGGACAAGTTCAGCAAAATGTGTATTTTAATACCTTGTAATAAGAAGATTACAGCTGAACAAACAGGGAAGTTGTTCTTTCATCATGTCTGGGTGCATTTACCCACTTCCATAGTATCTGATCGAGACTCCCGATTTGTTGGGAAGTTTTGGTCATGTCTATGGGAATTGATGGACACCAGACTGAAGAAGAGCACAGCCTTTCACCCACAAACAGATGGCCAA
Organism: Pinus tabuliformis; assembly: GCA_031772625.1. Lineage (NCBI taxonomy): Eukaryota > Viridiplantae > Streptophyta > Pinopsida > Pinales > Pinaceae > Pinus > Pinus tabuliformis. Next base: position 1,553,567,834 of record CM062804.1, read on the forward strand.
ACAGAGGTAGTCAATAGGACAGTGATCCAGTTTCTCACGGGTTATTGCAGCAAGCATCCCAAGATTTGGGATGAACATTTATGTTATGTGCAACATGCTTACAACCATGCTAAACATTCTTCTACACAGAGATCTCCTTTTGAGACCTATTTTGGTTTTATACCAAGGTCTCCCTTGGATTTTGTCTTTAAAAAAGACATATCAGTTGATGGACACAGTGATGTGGACAAAGCAACTAGGTTCATTGAACAGATCCAAGAAATTCTCCAGGAGGTGCAGGAACAGCTGGAAAAGAGCCAAGCCAAGTACAAGGCAAAGCATGATAAACATCGGGTGGAGCACAGCTTCCAATTTGGTGATCAAGTCTAGCTGTATATTAGCAAAGACAGAATGCAAGGTGAAAAAAATAAACTAAAGCCAATAAGGTATGGGCCTTTTAAGGTACTCAAGAAAATTGGAGAGAATGTCTTCCGCCTTGTTTTGCCAGCATACATGCACATCTATTCAGTAGTAAATGCAGAAAATTTAAGACTGTTTGAACCTTCATTAATTGAAGATCTCGAAGAGCAAAGTCAATTGCCTTCTATTGATGATATGTTGCCTAAATATCTCAATGAGTTGCAGGAAGATACAGTTCTGGATAGGAAGGTGGTAATTACATGCAGAGGGGATGATGAGTACCTAAGAATTGGACTCAAAGGTTCAAAACACAGCAATGCAAAATGGATAGAGATTGGGCGAGTGAGGCAGTTGTACCCTCACTTAAGAGATGCTTGAAAACCAACTTTTGGTGGTCCAAAAGAATTTTTAGTGGGAAAACGTGATCCAAATGGATCCAAGAACACTCTCTAAGTCTTGAAATCTCTTAAAAACATGCCAAAGATCAAAATAATCGCATGCCAAGAGCCCTTAGAATGGCTGAAAAACACTATCAGGAGGCAAAAACCAGAGAAAACCGTGAAAAAATAGAGTATGGGAGGCGTGGAACAATGGATGCATAGTAGCTGTCATATCTGACCGATCAACTGTCCAGATTTGATTGGCAATCGCAATCGGCACTCGCTGACAGTGGATATCGGCGCTTAACATATGTGTGTAGTGACAGTGATTGGTGGAGTTAACTAGGACCGTCAATCAAGCATGCAGATTGACGGCCCATGTTGCATCGCGGGATCACTATCGAAGATTACAAAGAGAGCTTGCAAATGGCCCGGGCTTGAGCAATATGCGATTGTGATTAATCGCATCGCAATATCGCAATCGGAGAAAACATTATGTGCAATCTGATGAATCGGACCCAACAAGTTTATAAATATTATTTCATAAGATTTGAGATCCGCACAAAAGGGCATTTTTAATGTATTTTTCGTATTTCGTTCATTAAACGAAATACAAGGGGTGAAGTGCCAATGCGATTAGCCAGACCTGAAAGGGTTCCTTAAGGCTATTATATATTGTTTCAAGTCCAGAGAAAGGCCATTTCTAATGCATTTTCGCGATTTTAACATATTTCAAAAATACAAAGGGGAACCTTGGAGCAAGGCCAAAGCGACTTGCAATAGCGATTGGGGACGGACCCGATAGGGGAATAGACCATGTTTAAGGACTTTTGAAGTCCGAAATGAATTGTTTTTTGGCGGGATTTCACTGTTGCGAATCCATTTTCCTGTGTTAGCAAAAACAACCGCGTTTGGGCATTCCAAAGGATTTCAGAGGCCCGATAGCCATACCGTTACAGTACAAGTGGCCACCATCCTTAGAAGTGTTTAGCAATGGTTGCTAATGCTTAGAAAAGGGTCTGAGCGGACAGAGGACGGGGAGACTGAAAGCCGAGAAGCTGAAACGAACAGGCAACGTTATTTTGACTTTAAAGCCATAGAAAACAGAAGACAGAGCAGGTAGTGTCGAGACAAAGCTAAGATGGAGATAGAGAGTGATTCAAAGAGTCTGTGTACTCAGAGAAAGATTGAGAGCTTCAAGCAAATTCTTACTGTTATATCTGTTGTGTATTGAGTCTCAAATTGAGCTCATACTGTTGTAAAACTATGCTTGAGGACATAATAGAGAGGCCACCACTGAAGGCTGGACCAGGAGATGTAGCCCAGGAGCATTGGGTGAACTCCTTATTAAACTTGTTGTGTTTTTATGTGTTTGTCTATTATAGTCTTTTACTACTTCATAGTCTATGTATTTTGCAATTTGATCGATCCATTGCATAAGATAACATAAGCAAATCCATGCACATAAGTTTGTAATACCTTATTAATTGTCTTAGATCTCATTATCAGATCAATTGTTATGGAAGCAAAGTGAAATGGAAAATCAAGAGAAAGGGGAAAATTTGGAATTGTTGGAGAAAAAATGAGACAAGTTGCAAAAGAAATTAGACAAGAAACTAGCAATCACAGAAGCAGATATTACAGTGTTGAATCTCAGATTATCAAGAATGGAAAATTCCTCTGATAAGGGACGGAAGTAGTGAGGTGCAACTGGAGTCCAGTGAAGCTCATACAAGACAAAGGATTATAGGATCAACTTAATTAGGATCATGGTGGCACATCGATGTTGAAGGAAAAATAGACACAACATCAAAAGTTGGGCCATCCGGAACAAGTCAATTTTCAGTTCTAATATATGTTTTGCAAGTATGTTTTGTTTTTAGGATTTTTTTGTAAAATATATGGCAGATATCAGTTTAGAGCTTTAGTTAAGAGATTCAACAAAGGAAGGAAAAAACTCCTATGGATGTATTGGAACAATGAAGCCTCTGAGAATTTTGAAAGATGTAAAAGTTTATGGCCTTGAAACTGTTGAAGGCTCGAAATCGTTGCCTCAACAAGGGGGATAACCAACCAGTCTGAACCTTGGGACAACTCCTTTTCCGTTTGGAATAATGGCTCTGAATGGGGATGATGGGACCAGTTTCCCAATCTAATTTTATGCTTGTGCTAACGGGATGATGTTTTGAGATTTTGGACTAATACTTATCCTCAAACTAATCTAATTTAACTAATAATCACATGCATTTTGTCCTAATCAAAGATATTTATCTAACTATAACTATTCCGAGAGTAACATGATATATGCGATCTAAAATGATGTCTAAAAGCAATTGATAAGAAAGATCATTCAATTACAATAAGAAGTGAATCTATTTAACAATGATCGTTTCGTATAAAAGGTTAGCCGAAACTATATGAGAGATATATCGCATAAAAATCATTCATGTATTTAGCATAAACTATAAATCATCATCATACAATAGTGCAATAATGGCAATCAAAAATTCAAACTTTCATACATAAATGACTTGAAGATAATGTATTGCTTGATGCATAACTAAAAATAATTAAGACATAAAAGTACCATATATAATACATTCTACTCATGTGCTCCAACAATATTGATCTACTTTCAAATCATCCAACATCATCTAAGAGTACAAAAGTGCAATTTCAGTAGAAGTCAAATTCAAGTAGAAAATAAATCATGTTCCATTAATTTCACCAGAACTTTCTCAAAGGGACAGAAGTGCATGTTCTAAAGAATGTTTCTGATAAAAATTTTGGACCCCTCTCTAAATGCATGAGAGGGGTTTAAATACTAAATTATGAAACTAAAAATAGATTATTACAAAAAAGTTGAGGAGGTTTAAACGACCTACCTCAATTTAAGAAAAATAAAACAAAAATAGAGATGTGCATAATGACTAATCTGGCATTCGATCTTTCAGATCGCAAACATCTAGCATGGTATTGAGGAGTGTAGGTTGGCCAACTTCAGCTTTCAGTTGTCCTGTAAACATGGCATTGACAAGAGTTAGCACCATTTTCTCGGTAGAAACAATTAGGCATTTCAGGGTCATACACTGGCTGTGTGGTTTTACCAGATATTGCCAATATGCCTCCCAGTTTAACCTAGTCACTTGCCTAATTGCTAATGTTCTTTCTTCTACTGTCTGTTTCCACTATAATTCAAGTTGTTTTTCATTCAGAAGGACACCAGGGGTGGTCTCTGCCACAATATTAGTACTATGCAAATATTCATTTACACTTTCAATGGCGTTGCTTGCCGCTGCTACCGCATTCTCTGTTGCCTGTTCTGCCTCCTTGAACCGAGAATCCCAACTCGAAAATAAGATCTCCTTATGTTATTCATCCAGTTTGGGCATGTCGGCCCTTCTCCCATTTTCAGAATTTTTCCAAGTTATGAAATCTGAAACCTTTCTAAGAATTTCATCATATTCAAGTCGCATTTCCACAACTTGGCTTGTTAATTTGTCGCTTATTTCACAGTGAGAATTCCACTGCGATATTTTTTGGCATAGCAATTCTTTTTGGTGTGTGAGCTGGGAGTTGAGACTAAGTGCTTCAGTGACAAACTGATCAATCTTTGGTTCTTCCTTATGCAGATCTGGTATGCTATGTATTTGTGCCTCCTTACCTACCAAGCTGCTTTGATGTTCTATTTGCATTTGTTGGAATTCCTACTGTAACTTAGCCAATTGTATTTCTGCTTGTTGGTTGGTTTTGGCTTGCTGTAACTGTTGTTCGAGTGACAAAATTTTGTGTTCTTTTTCTTTAAGCAACATGTGTACCTCTGTTGCTTTGTCAATGGTTGTCGTAGTGTATGCACCTACGAACTACGAGAGCCTGGTGAGGTTGGTTGATGGGTCAGTGGATGAGTCTTTCCATAGGACATCCATTGGCTCATTCTTTGGAGTGGTAGCAGTTGTAGATTCCAATTTTATTTTCTTTCTCTGTCTCTTAACAACGGCCTTGTGTTGTGGGCTATAAAATACATCAAGAGGGGGAATTTCTTCTATTCTTAAAACAATATCAGAGGTGGGGGTAACAAGAATGTGTTCTATTTTATGAGTATTCACAGTTCCCCTTGTTATAATTTCCAAATTTGTTTCTTGATGTGTCATTTGTGTCTTCGGTGCTTGTTCCTCTCTGTTGAGTTTTTTGTTGAAATTATCCCACTCCTCTTCCAAATTAATTACTTGAGGCTTTATCAGTTGTATAGAGGGAGTATGGTTTCAGTTTCATGATGGTCGAAGTATGTTCATCTATCTTTGTTGCAGACTGGGTTGTATCCTTGATTGATTCCCTGCTCTTGCTTCTCCTATTTTCTGATGACTTCTCAGATCCCTTAGCAGATTTCTCTTAGGATTCCTTTCCAGAATTAGTTTTAGATTTTTCCTTCGAGTCACCATCTATGCTTATACTGGGAGTGGGCTCCCTTATTGGTTCGATTAATAATTGGTCCAATGGGACCTTTGATAATCTCTGCTCTCTATAGCTATAAAATGTTTCAAGACCCTCTTGATCAAAAAGTATCTGTGCCATATGCTTCACTTCTCTGAAGGTATTCTTTTGTAAGAAAAAATCATCAAATGGGTCCTTCTCATGGCTGAATATTTTTACTTTGACAATAGTGGTAAAATCCTTGACAATACCAAATGGGTCGTATTGTCTTCCGGGGAACTTAGATAATCGTAGAGACAACATATTATCTACTTCCCCGAACGCATGTCCAAGTTCATGTAATGAAAACACTCCACATGACACAGGAAATTGAGGCAAAATGACCTTCTTTGACTCCAATGCTTTGCTCATGCCTCCTTCACTGCATGTCTGTTAGGCTATCTCTCTAGCCATTAATTTATCTGGGACATAGAAAGGGAGAACATGGGGAGAGGCGATGCTGCCAAAGACTCTTATGCATGTAAATGTCTCTTCCCTGAACCATCTGGCTACTGGGAGGATGTCTATCTCGGCTTCTTGGGAGAATCTAGGGGCATCTCGGTTACAAATTCACTTATGGATAGGAAGCATAACCATGTGACATATATTGAAAAAATGTGGTTCAAAATTGGATTCCCACATGTCTTTTTGGTGGATGTGAATAGGAAGTGGATCTTGAATAGTCCACTTCCATCCCATAAGAGGGAATTCATAACCAAAACAAATAGCGTCCATTACATAAGCACACATGAAAAATGGAGGGTAAACCCTCGAAACAATACTCCTTTTCCTTCTATACTCTATAATTTCTTTAGCTAAATTATCAGACAGGATTTGTGCCCAATATATTATTGTTGCATTAACGGTTGCATCTATTAAGGGAAACCATTCTGAGGAGAATTTGTTACTGTCAAGTTTTCCAAATAGTCTACATAACATAGCCACAGCAAAATAGAAAAGGGAGCAAACAAATGCGGTGGCGTACATACCATTTTTGTCTTTCTTGATTCTTTCTTCATTATTTGACCAATTCTTTGTGCAATCCGTCGGGTCTTCATTTTATTTGATGAATTTCTCAACAAATTTCCTGTTGTAGGTAACATGTGGCTCCGTTAGATGATAAATAAGCCTTAGGTTATCTGGAGTGAAAGATCCTATAACTTCCTGGCCTCCTGTTTTGAATTCTCTATCGGATATATCAGTGTCGTCAATGATCCACTTAACCATGTTGGTATAGGGGATTATTTTTGGTTGTGCAACTATTCAGTGTAGAAATTAGCACGCAAGCTCTATTATGGAAGCATCAGAGGAATCACACCCATCAACTGTAATTTTTGTCTCAAGAATCCTTGGTTGTTATTCGTCCAGTAACTGATACATAGCCTCCCATGTAGACACCCCTGCTTCCTTATTACATGTAGTATCTGTGAACAAAGGAGTCATTTTTTACTTCTTAGAGGCAAGTGCTTTCCATTTCTTCACCATTGCTTTCGGCGTCCTGTTTTGCGGCTTTTTCCTGAAAGTTTTAAGAGGAACAGTTTATCGGATAAAAATTATATTGAACGTCGAAATGAATCAATGAAGAAAACTAGTAAAGGTGATAAAGGTGTTTTATTTGAAATCACGTAAGAAGATATCAAATCACTCTAAATGGCCTTTCACACATAAATGCAATTACTTCTTCATAAATGCCCACTAATGATCCATTATCTTTTAACTTAAATGTCCATAAATATTCACGTCGTAAATCGGGAAACAATATCCTAGAGTGGTGAGCCTTCAAACTATGATAATAGCGATTTTGCAATTTACAAAGCAATATCGTAGATCGCTATATCGCATAATTTGTTTTCATTTAACTTACCATTTTTTGAGTTTGTACGAGATGCGAGATGCGAGATGCGAGAAACAAATGTCATTATTTATCGGGCTTCCTTTTAATGAATAATGGACCTTCGCATGTGTTGGTGGAAAGATTAAGAGGTGGGTCCAGGTTGAGATCGCATTTCGCAATATCGGCATATAATAGGTTAAGGCTTGTGTCGTATGATTGAAATGTGATGTGAGAAGGCTATTATACCATCGCAATTTCGCAGATCGAAATACTTCGAGGTAACTTCTTAAGAGAAGTCTTTTATAAACAGTGATATTGCGATGTGAGACTTTATCTTTTTACAGAAGCTTTAAGGACTTTCTAACATTATGACCGCTTTTTCGATATAGATTTGCTTTTTTATTGTTTCATCATAGATCGTGGTGGGTTAGAAAGGTATCGTTTGTGATGCATTTTATGCTAAATATGAAAAAGTAGCATTTTAATGGTTTTATAGGTTTTGTTTGATATCTTGATTTAATCTAAAAAATAAAAGAAATACCTACATGCTAGGATTGATTTTTTGGGTATATACATTTTTGGAAGGGTCCCCATTTATTAAAGTAATATTTTACTACTAGCGTTAATTAAATGGGGGATTGTTGACAAGCACAACAATTGGCGATTCACTTGGAAGAACCAATTATCTCTGAGAGTTTTTTGAAATTTCTAAAGCTTCTAAAATAAAGATAGTTTTGAAAATAAAAATAAATTGCATGGAATACAAGGTAAGTAGTACCGCTTGTTTATCAATAAACAACATCTGCTCTAACTATATTTCTTCTGATTTCCCTTTTCTCACAGATAGTCATTTTACCTACATCAGTCATTACTTGGTTATAAAGATAAAAGCAAAAGAATCTCGTTAGACCAGTTTTGGTATACTCATTTGTCGTAGGTAGAGCCTCTGCTGCCAGTAGGCGTTCATAGCCTCGACAGGGTTACCTGTTACCCAGCAATGATTCAGTATCCCACTTAAGTAAGAATGCAACTTTAAAGATAAATTCTTCAGTATACTTGATGCTTTATTTATTTTATTGAAGTAATTCATTCTTCTTTTATTTCTTAAAGGACAATGTCTTGGTTTGGTGGCCAAAATTGACAATGCCATTCACTTGATTTGTAACTGAACTGAACAAGTTGGCTCTTGATGAGACCCCTTGTCTTTTGATTGATCAATCTCAAGCCATTACCCTGTTTTGATATTCAATATTGGTAATGTCAGTTGGTTATAATCTTATGATCATGGTAAGTCGGCTCTTGATGAGACCTCTTATCCTTTAAGTTTAAAGTATATTTTAGAATTACACTCTAAAATTGAAAGCTACTCAAGTGGGGGGAATCATTGGCTCCTTAAGAGTTTCTGGACGACAATTGTAGAGTTTAAAGATGCTTTTCCACAAAGAAACTTTGCTTTGTTATTGAAACTTTTCCTCACTGATGTAAAGAAAATTTCTTTTTGAAGCTATGTTTTATCAAAGATCGGGTAATTTAGCAGAAAAATAGGCAGTTTTGGAGCTGTAGCACTCAACTATTTATTTCATGAATGAAGATTAATTTTCATAACCATTTCTACTTATACAAGCAAAAAACAAAATTAAAAAGAGAAACTATCCTTCAGTAAAACCAAACGTAAATGTTTTCAACTTGTATTATTATTTCAAAAGAAAATTAACTAAAGAGTATATTATACAATGATCATAAGAGATCATCTTCTATGGAAAATATTTCTTTAGGACCTGCCCATTAACAGGTAGAGGTTCTCTCTTACCTGCTAAATCTTGTAACAGAAAAGTTGATGGGCCTATTAGCTCGACAATCTGGAATGGGCCAAGCCACATTCATTGGAACTTAGTATGATTACCTTTCTCTTCATGGGCTTTATCCCATTTTAACACTAAGTCTCTGAGTTGGAAATTTTTTGAAGATACTGAATTTGAATCAAAGGATGCTTTGACTAACTGCTAGTGATGTGCATGGGTAATTCTAGCTTTTTCTCATTCCTCTTCAAGTTTAAGAATTTGCAATTGTCTAAGTTGTATAGACGAGGAAGGAGTTTCTTCGATGAATTGAACTAAGGCAAACGAGGGAATAGCTATGTTTGTTGGTAAGACAACTTCTTTCCCATAAACCCGGTTAAAAGGAGAAGTGACAATGGAGTTTTTCTGAGTTATTCGATCTGCCCATAGAGCAAACACTAAAAATTTATGCCAGTTCTTTTGACTTTGATCAACAGTTCATTTAATAATCCTAATAAGGTTCTTATTTGTGGATTCGGCTAACCCATTTCCTTGTGGATAATAATTAGCAGAATATTTGAGTTTAAAACCTCTTTTAAGAACAAACTCTGTCATAGCATTTCCTGAAAAGTAAGATGCATTATCGAACATTAAGGCAGAAGGTAAACCAAACCTGGTGATGATAAATTGATCTATAAATTCAATAATGTTCTCAGAGTTGGCTACCTTGAGTGGAATTTCTTCAACCCATTTGGTGAAGTAATCAGTAGCTGTAAGGATATATTTATGCTGCTTAGAAGAATGAGGAACAATCTCACCTATTATGTCCAATCCCCACTATTCAAATGGTTGATCAATGTTGACTGGTTGTAACGGTAATGTTGGTTTCTTCTATCTTCCGGTAGATGTCTGACATATCTTACATTTCCTTACATAACTGTGTGCATCTTTGAATAGGGTTAGCCAATAATAGCCTGCACATAAGATTTTATGTGCTGTAGCATCTCCTGCAAAGTGTCTGCCAGTCGGTCCATCGTGAAGTTCCTGCAATACTTTCTTTGCTTCAGATTTCTTGAGACATCTAAGCAAAACATAATCATAATTCATTCTAAATAGCACATTATTGACAATTTGATATTGTTTAGCTTTCAAACTCAAGGCTCTTTTCTTTGTGTAATTCAAATGTAGAGGTGCATATCCATTTTTTAAATAGAATATTATATCAGCATATGTTGACTCAGTGTCGTTAAGGCTTACCTCATAGATTTGTACCTTGTTACCTGAATGCTATGACTCTGACATATTCGATGCCCCTGCCAACATCCTGCAAAAACCTTGACCTTTCACAATGTTTGTTGGTTTGATTTCAATGTCATATTCTTACAGAGCCGTAACCTAATTTTCTATTTTTTCACCCACATCCCTTTGTACTAGAAGATTTCTTACTGTCGGGAATGGCACTATCACCTTGGTGTGGGTTTTGAGAAGAAAAGGTTTGAAGTGTTTTATTGATTTGAAAACAGTGTAAGCTTGTTTTTCAACGTCTGAGTAATTCAATTCAACTCCCTGTAAATTAGAGTTAAAGAAAGAAATCGAGGCTTTGGCTTTGTCTTGATTTTCTTGTGTCAATATGGCTGCATATGATTTCTCAGAAGCGAAATTGTACAAAGTGAAATGATTGGAAAAATTTGGCGTTGCTAAAGACGGGGCATTTATGATTGCTTTTTTTATCAAGTTAAAAGCTTCATGTTCCAAATGACCCCATTTAAATAGAGAATTTTTCTTTATCATGGCCTGAAGGGGTAATACAATTCTTGAGAAGTCAGGTACAAATCGTTTGACAAAATTTATTTTACCAAGGAAAGATTGCATCGATTTTTTGTTTGGGGTAAAGGTATTTCAGAAATTTCTTTAATCCTATCTGGGTCAATATGAATCCCTGTTTTGGACACAATAAATCCAAGGAGTTTTCCTTCACTTAACGCGAAAAAAGACTTCTTGGGGTTAAGGGAAATCCCATACTTTTAACAATGTTCAAAGATTTGTTTTAGATCTCTTAGATGATTACTACGTTTCTTGGAATACACAGTTACATCATCTAAGTAGATTACAACTAACCTGTTTACTAAACCCTTGAAGGCAATGTCCATGGCTCTTTGGAAAGTGGCACCAGCATTAATTAGTCTGAACAACATCTTTTGATAGGCGTAAGTGCCCCATTTTGTTTTGAATGTAGTTTTCATTTGATCATCTGGATGGAGTAAGATTTGATTGTAACCTGAGAAACCATCTAGAAAGGACATTAGTTTTGAGCCTACAATTGATTACAATATCTGTTCCGTAGGAGGCAACGGAAAATTATCCTTTTGGAAAGCTTTATTGAGATTTCGAAAGTCTATACAAATCCGAATATCACCGTTTTTCCTTCTGATTGGGACAAGATTGGAGACCCACCTAGAATGCCTAACAGGAAAAATAATTTTGGCTTTTAGTAGTTTATTTAACTCAGATTTAATTTGGATTTCTAAATTGGGATGAATTTTCCTCAATTTCTATTGAACAGGTTTTTCATCAGAGGTCATAGGAACAATATGTTGAATAATAGAAGTATCATAGGTTTTAAGATCGTTGTAATTCCAAGCAAAGACATTCTTATATTGTTTCAACAGATGTATAAAAGCTTATTTTTCTTCCGATGTGAGTCTGAGACCTAGATTGATGTTTTATGGTTTCGTGTCAGTTCCAAGATTGATTAATTCATACCTCAGAGTTGAACTCTGAAGTTTTGAATTAGTAGATCGTTTGAACCTATCTTTGAGGTCATATAAATCTTCCAATTTAACTACATATTTTGGTATAGTGTTGTTGTTGGTTTCTTTCTTCAATTAGTTGTCATGCTGGTCTTCATCAACTATCTGGTCCTCATAAGAGCCTTCTGAAGTGAGGAAGCTTACAAACGGCCTAAAAATTAATTCACTAGAGAATCGATCTGGGTTGTATAAGTTTGGAAGCTACATTAGCTAGGAGATCGGCGTTATCATTTTGGAGTCTTGGGATTGAAGAAATATTAAACACTATAAAATGTGAGGTCAGGTCTTGGACTAACGATTGATAGTGTTTCAAATGTCCTGACAGACAGTGTATAGTATTTCTTACTTGTCTAATGACAATTTCAGAATCTCCAAACACTTGGAGGTATGTGATATTAATACCAATTGCTTTGTACAATCCTTGAACCAAAGCTTCATATTCAGCAATATTTTTTGTGCAATCAAATTCAAGTCCTCATGCTAGCATAGTCTTTTCCCCTTCTGTGCTAACTAATATGCATCCTGCCCTTACTCCATCATTGGATCTAGATCCATCAAAAAATAATTTCCAAAATAAAGATTTATGTACAGGTTTATCTACAATTCACACATTTAGAGGTGTCTATTTGGGAATAATTTTTTATTTGAGATACAACAGAGTTTTCTAAGAAAGGTGAAGTATGAGCATTGAAATTCCCTAGGAATGACTCGACAGAATAGTTTCCTATTATATTATTGCTATATGTTATCGACTCATTTTCTCCTTCCAGTTCTGTCACTATATATTTTTGATGTTTCTCTCGATCAACCCTTATCTGATTTGGCTTGTCGTTATAGGGAAGCCACATGTGAGACCAGTCAGTTGCAAAGTAACCATAGAGATTTTTTGACCAGTCCCTACTGAGGATTAAGCCATAGAATTCAGGAATATCAGCTACAAGGATATCAATGACTTGACAAACTTTTGGATTTGATGAAATTCTAATGGTTACTTGATTAACTTCTCTCATAACTTTGACTTGAGACCAATCTAAGTGTACTATTCATACTGCATATTTTTAAGGTTGGATGTTTAACTTACGCAGATTGTTCTAGGAAAAATGTTAGATGAAGCACCAGAATTAACTAAACAGTTATGCAAGTTTTTATTAAAGACTTCAAAAGTAAGGAGAAATGGCGGAGTATGAGATTTAGATCTTCCACAAATTAGAGAGATGTCGGTTGGATCAATTTTGTTTGCAAAAATACTAGGGGGTCTTCCCATTTCCTAAGCAACCTGTGATATTACTGTGGCAAGAAGCGGGGTAGTGGGAACTACTTTGAGTTCTTTCAAAAGCAGCTTTTGTTGTTGTTTTAATTTACTAAGCTCATGAAAGGTGATGTTGCCCTAGTTTTCTTCATATCCTCAATAATATTGTATTCCATTTCGTCAGGAATTATCAGAGTTTTGGATGAAGGTGAAGAATATGATTGGGTAGGGTTTGTTTGAGTAGATTTCAGTGAATATTTCTTACCTACGACTTTATCTCTAGGAGGTGGCATTGAAGTTTTCTGTTTTGAACTTGATTGAGGTGGATCAAGTTGATTTCTGCTTCTAGTGGCAACAGGTAGTGCTTCCTGATCCTCTTCATTTGGAAGGATAAAATCCCACATTCCTTGTAATTCCACTATTTCTTCATCGCCGGTTTGTTCTTCACTTGAGGCTTCTTCCTCATCTCCATCCGATTCAGTATTTGATATGGCATTTAGAGGTTTAGGATCGTTTGGCGCATTCCTTTTATATAGTCTAAAAGGTTTCTTGGAAGAAGATTCTGCTACTTGCTTTTTTATCTCAACCATTTCGTTAAACATGGTCTTGAGGACTTTTTGTAACCCTTCCAAATCAAAAGGATCCTTTGGTGGTTTTTTCCTAGAATCATCTCTAAAAGTTACTTTCTTGGATTTTCTTTCTTCTAATGCGTTTTTCTTTTCTACAGCCAAGATACGTTTTTCAACAGTTATTGCTTCTTTCATATTTTCTGCTAACGTTGGTTTGGCAGCTCTATCAACGAAGATGGTTGTGTTTGAAGGTAGAGCGAAAATGTACCATTCATTTCGGACCTCCTCGCTAGGCTTGGACGTCATAGGTATTTTATTCAATAACTTATTAAAACATGAGTTGAAGTCCTTAATGGGTTCTTTTAGTTCGGCTTTCAAATTGGAGAGGTCATTTATCAAAGCTGTTGTAGACCTATCATCTCCAAATTTAGTTAAAAATTTATCTTGAAAAGCATCCCAGCTATTAATAGAGCCTAATGGTAACGAAAAGTACCATGATCCTGCTGCTCATTGTAGGGTATATGGGAATAATGTTACAACTGCGTCTTCTTCTGCTGCTCCATTCAAATTAATTGACAACATGAAATTATTTATATGTTCTTCAGCTAACATGCCATTATCACGGTTAAATTTAGGTAACCACTTTTCTAGATGTGTTGGCAATTGGGTCAAAGGTCCAACCATTCTAACAGCTCCTGGGTTGGTCCATGGCCTTGATTGAGGTTGATTATGTGCCATTGTTGGGATATTAGTAGCAGAGGGTGAAGCAGTGGTTGAAGGTGATTAGGTAGAGGATGGTGCAGCTCCTGTACCTATGTGAATCATGATCTAGAGTTGGGAAGCGGGTGTGTGACCTTGCAATGGTTTGGATGGAATGGACGATGATGATGAAAGAACCTCGCTGTGAGATTCTAATAGTGTCTTCTTAGCCCTTTTACAACTTGGTAGAGGGGATTCAAATGGTGGATTCCAAGTTTTTCACTCTGTGCTCTAGTTAGCGGTTGTGATGGGATATATTGAGAAGTGACACTGCCTTGGGATAACTCAAATTCTTCTTGAGATATTGAAATCCCCTGCAATTTTTCGATCAAAGATTGTACTTCAGGGGGTTCAAAAGAAGAACTGCCTGGCTTGTTTAGGATTTCAGACATGGGCTCTGTAATTTTTCTTTTCAACTTTTCGCTTGCGAATAGGAGATTTGGAATGCGAACGAGAAGTTGGAGGTGATAGTGAGGGAGTATTACTCTTAGAATGGCCTGTAGATTTAGATTTACTTGCCATTCATAGTTAGGCCCTCCTTCTAGCGCCAAATATGTTGAAGGCTTGAAAATCATTGGCTCAACAAAGGGGATAACCACCCAATCCGAACCTCGGGACATCTCCTTTTCCATTTGGAATAGTGGCTTCGGCTGGGGATGATGGGACCAGTTTCCCAATATATTTTTATGCTTGTGCTAAAGGGATGATGTTTTGAGATTTTGGACTAATACTTATCCTCAAACTAATCTAATTTAACTATAATCACATGAATTTTGTCCTAATCAAAAATATTTATCTAACTATAACTATCATGAGAGTAACAAGATATATGCGATCAAAAATGATTTCTAAAAGCAATTGATAATAAACATCATTCAATTATGATAAAGAGTGAATCTATTTAACAATGATCGTTTCGTATAAAAAGTTAACCGAAACAATATGAGAGATATATCGCATAAAAATCATTCATGTATTTAGCATAAACTATAAATCATCATCATACAATAATGCAATAATGGTATATTGGTTCAACAACATTATTGTTTGTCATACACACACACTCAGTAACATATTGGATGAAATAAATATACTGAAGGAACAATTTATTGACATTACTTGCAATCATATCTACAGGGAACACAACAGCAGTGCCGACCAACTATCCAAGGAGGCTACGACACTTCCCAGAGGAGTGTGGATGATACAGGAGCAACAAGGAATAAGCACATATCAATACTACCATCGTCCTTACATAGATACACACTATCATAGGGCAGCCAACCCATGAGATACAAAACAGGAAAATGATATTTTTTAAACAGCTTTTTGTATATATTTGACAGCACTACTTATCAGAAGCCCTGCGTGGCAATATGTATATATAAATAGAACAACAAACGAACATCCTGCGTGATGATTTTGGTTTTATAACAGACATACTAGACCTTAAACTGAGCCCTCGTGAGGCAGATGAACTCTATAGCATATGCATAGTGCATCTACAATATGTAATTTCAAGTTAATGAAAGATTACGATTTTTCCAGTGGAAAAAATAATGCAATAATGGCGATCAAAAATTCAAACTTTCATACATAAATAACTTGAAGATAATGCATTGCTTGACACATAAGTAAAAATAATTAAGAGATAAAAGTACCATTTATAATACGTTCTACTCATGTGCTCCAGCAATATTGATCTACTTTCAAATCATCCAACATTATCTAAGAGTACATAAGTGCAATTTCAATAGAAGATGTCAAATTCAAGTGGAAAATAAATCTTGTTCCATTAATTTCACTAGAACTTCCTCAAAGGGACAGAAGTGCATGTTCTGAATAATGTTTCTGATAAAATTTCTGGACCCCTCTCTAAATACATGAGAGGGGTTTAAATACTAACTTATGAAACTAAAAATAGATTATTACAAAAAAATTGAGGAGGTTTAAATGACCTGCCTCAATTTAAGCAAAATAAAACAAAAATAGAGATGTGCATAATGACTAATCTTGCATTCGATCTTTCAGATTGCAAATATCTAGCATGGTCTTTAGGAGTGTAGGTTGGCCGACTTAGGCTTTCAGTTGTCCTGTAAACACGGCATTGACAAGAGTTGGCACCATTTTCTCGGTAGAAACAATTAGGAATTTTAGGGTCATACACTGGCTATGTTGTTTTACCAGATATTACCAATATGCCTCCCAGTTTAACCTAGTCACTTCCCTAATTGCTTATGTTCTTTCTTATGCTTCATGTTTCCACTGTAATTCAAGTTTTTTTGCATTCGGAAGGAAACCAAGGGTGGTCTCTGCCACAAGATTAGTACTATGAAAATTTTCATTTACACTTTCAATGGCGCTGCTTGCTGCTACTGCTGCATTCTCTGTTGCCTGTTCTACCTCCTTGAGCCAAGAATCCCAACTCGCGAATAAGATCTCCTTATGTGATTCATCTAGTTTGGGCATGTCGGCTCTTCTCCCATTTTCAGAATTTTTCCAAGTTATGAAATCTGAAACCTTTTTAAGAATTTCATCATATTCAAGTCGCATTTCCACAACTTGGCTTGTTAATTTGTCGCTTATTTCACAGTGAGAGTTCCACTGCGATATTTTTTGGCATAGCAATTCTTTTTGGTGTGTGAGCTGGGAGTTGAGGCCGAGTGCTTCGGTGACAAACTGATCAATCTTTGGGTCGTCCTTATGCAGATCTGTTATGCTCTGTATTTGTGCCTCCTTACCTGCCAAGCTACTTTGATTTTCTATTTGCATTTGTTGGAATTCCTGTTGTAACTTAGCCAATTGTATTTCTGCTTGTTGGTTGGTTTGGGCTTGTTGTAACTGTTGTTCGAGTGACAAAATTTTGTGTTCTTTTTCTTTAAGCAGGTACCTCTGTTGCTTTGTCAATGGTTGTCGTAGCGTATGCACTTGCGAACTGTGAGAGCCTGGTGAGGTTGGCTGATGGGTCGGTGGATGAGTCTTTCCAGAGGACATCCATCGGCTCATTGTCTGGAGTGGTAGCAGTTGTAGATTCCAATTTTCTTTTCTTTCTCTGTCTCTTAACAATGGCCTTGTGTTGTGGGCTGTAAAATACATCAAGAGGGGGAATTTCTTCTATTCTTAAAACAATCTCAGAGGTGGGGGTAACAGGAATGTGTTCTATTTCTTGAGTATTCACAGTTCCCCCTGTTATAATTTTCGGAGTTGTTTTTTGATGTGTCATTTGTGTCTCCGATGCTTGTTCCTCTGTGTTGATTTTTTTGTTGAAATTCTCCCTCTCCTCATCCAAATTAATTTCCTAAGGCTTTATCAGTTGTATAGAGGGAGTATGGGTTTCAGTCTCCTTGATGGTCGAAGTCTGTTCATCTATCTTTGTTGCAAAATGGGTTGTATCCTTGATTGATTCCCTTGCTCCTGCTTCTCCTATTTTATGATGACTTCTTGGATCCCTTAATAGATTTCTCTTGGGATTCCTTTCCAGAATTAGTTTTAGATTTTTCCTTAGAGTCACCATCTATGCTTATATTGGAGTGGTCTCCCTTACTGGTTCGATTAATAATTGGTCCAATGGGACCTTTGATAATCTCTTTTCTCTATAGCTATAAAATGTTTCAAGGCCCTCTCAATCAACAAGTATTTGTGCCATATGCATCACTTCTCTGAAGGTATTCTTATGTAAGAAAACATCATCAAATGGGTCCTTGTCATGGCTGAATATTTTTACTTTGACCATAGTGGTAAAATAATTGACAATACCGAATGGGTCGTATTGACTTCCGGGGAACTTATGTAGGAATTTACAGGGTAAGTTCCTCAGACAGAACACCAAAGGACATCGCTCACAAACTGATCACAGATCAATACACCAGTATTGTTGACGTGGTTAAAACCCTCAAAGAGGGAAACAATGCATGGCTTGAGCCAACACGACCACTTCAGGCAATTTATTAATAAAAGAATGAAAACTTACATAAGCTTCTCTCATGAACGGTTACCCTACAAATGACCCTCCATTCTCTTTAAATAGAGATCATGGACCAATCGAGTGGTAAGCCAAGAATCAATTGTTGGTAATACCGAGGAGAGAATGAACTGTCTGATCACTACATATCGTGACCGTCGGATTGTAAGTTACAAAAGTACATAACGAACTATTATTTTAGCTTCTTTCCAGTGACTTTTATGTGGGTTTTGCATAAACTGAGCAATAAGGCCAACAACAAACAAAAGTTCAAGACGAGTATGGGTCAAATACAAAAGTTTTCATACAAGTTGACGGTATAAGGTAGCATCAACTTTAGGGGAAGTACAAGTGACTGAAATTTTGACTCCAAACTAAAAGGGAGAAGGGGTTGGCTTACAGTCTTCCATGTGAAAATGGTGTAGAAGATCACAGGCATACTTGGACTGGGAAAGGGAAATACCTTCCTTGGATTGCAAGACTTGAAGACCAAGAAAATAATGCAAGTGCCCTAAGTCTGTCATTTCAAACTTCTTTTTAAGGTTGGACTTCACATGGTTTATAAGGTTGGGATCACTACCAGTGAGGATAAGATCATCAACATAAAGAATAAGAATGATAAGAGACTTTCCCACTTTCTTGGTGTAGACGGTATTGTCAGAATGACACCTAGAAAAGCCAGTTTCTAAAAGAAAGTTATCCATTTTGGCATACCAAGCCCGAGGAGCTTGCTTGAGACCATAAAGGGATTTCTTAAGCCGACATACAAGGCTGGAGTTTGTTTGTATAAAGCCAGTAGGTTGTTCCATATAGATTTCTTCATGCAATCCCCATGCAAGAAGGCAGATTTAACATCCATCTCATGGACTTCCCATTTGAAAGAGGCAGAAAGGGAAAGAACAAGGTGGATAGAGTTCATTTTGGCAACAGGGGAGAAGGTTTCAGTATATTCAATGCCTTCAACTTGTGAAAAACCCTTAGCAACAAGACGAGTTTTATGTTTATCAACATTTCCATCTGGTCATACTTGGTTCTGTAAACCCATTTGCATCTAACAAGTTTTCGTCCCTTTTGTAGAGGAACAAGATCCCATGTATCATTTTCCAATAATGGACAATATTCTTCATTCATAGCTGCATCCCAATCTGGATGGCCTGAAGCTTCTACAAAGGTGTCAGGATCATCATTCGCTGAAGCTTGAGCTAGTAAAGAAGAGGGTCTATCGAACTAAGAACGTGTACGTCGCTGATCTGTAGGATCACTGGCAAGATCACCTGTTGCATCCCAAGTAGCACAGACCCATTTTGCAAGTTGAAGAGCTGAAGGAGGATCCTGAGAAGGTGGGGGAGGATTGTCATCCTCGCTTTCATCATTTGAAGAATAAATATTTTCAAAAGTAGAAGAGATAGAGAGAGGTGGCACATCCACCGAACTAGGCTCGTAGGCCGATATATTTTCAACAAAATTTACATCTCTTATAATGATAACATTTTTGGACTTAAGTGGAATAAGTATATAACCTTTGACATCTTCAGAATATCCAACAAAAATACATTTTTCACTCTTAGGTTCTAAAGCTTTATGTTTCTCATCTGGAATATGGGCCCATGCTTCACTTCCAAAAACATGAAATTGACTTACATCTGGTTTAATTGAGCTCCATGCTTCTTCTGGAGTGATATTCTTTAAAACCTTAGTAGAAGTGTGATTTATTATGTAATTTGCACAGTTAATTGCTTATGCCCAAAAATTAAGACTAAGTCCTTTAGATTGAAGCATAAAATTAGCCATTTCCTTTAAGGTGCGATTCTTCCTTTCAGCTACACCATTTTGTTGTGGAGTATATGGAACAGTATGTTGCATTTGAATTCCATTCTCGGTGCAAAAGTTGATGAACTTTTTTGTTAACATATTCTCCGCCATTATCAGATCTTAGCTTAACAATTTGATGTCCAGATTATTTTTCAACAAAGGCCTTAAAGGCCAAAAACATGTTAAATACTTCACTCTTGAGTTTTAAGAAGTATACCAAGTGCGTCTAGAGAAATCATCAATGAAATTTAATAAATACTTGTAGCCAGAGAATGAAACAACTGGAAGTGGACCACATAAATCACTATGCACAAGCTGTAAAGGGGCTGAGGCATGCCAAGAGGCACGTTTTTCAAAACTATCTCGATGATGTTTTCCGAAGACACATCCAGAACAAACACCATCTCTGCAAGATGCCATTGGAAGACCTGTCACCATATTTTCTTTACATAGATTCTGAAGGGAGCAATAGTTTAAGTGACCAAATCGCTCATGCCAAAGTTTGCTCACTTCATCATTATGAACATCAAACACCGAGGGAAGATTTGATGACCCAAATTTGTTAAACTTATACAACCTTGTAGAATCATCAGCCATGCCAGTAGCTAAAATCTCTCTAGGATCTCTTAGGTCCTTAATTACAACATCATGAGGTGAAAATTCAACGATTTTACCTTCACCTGAATGAGTTATCTGATATACAGATAGAAGGTTGCAGGATAAGGTTGGAACACATAATACATCATTAAATTGACCATTGTTTATATGAGCAGTTCTAGTTCCTACAACACTAAGAGATCTATCATCACCAACATATATATTTTTGGTGTTACAATCATTTAAAGAAGAAAACATGGCTTTGTTTTTTGCCATGTGATAAGAAGCTCCAAAATCAATGAGCCACTCATGAGAATTAGAAGAAGAAGACACATTTAGTGCATATCCAAACCGAGATGTTTGACAACCACATGCAGAAAGTGTTATTCCTGAAGGTGAAGTTGAAGTTGAAGAGTGCTCCAAATGGATGTTATGCTTCTTCATTGCTACTTCCAAGGCTTCCATCTTCTTAAAGCATTTGGATTCTAAGTGGCCATCTCAATTACAAAAGTGGCAATGTCTATCAGTCTTCTTCCCTTTGTTTTTATTTGCCTTATCATTTTGTTGAAATGATTTATCATTTTGAGGCTGAAATTGCTTAGGACCCTTGTTTGGTTTAGAGACAACATATTATCTACTTTCCTGAACACATGTCCAAGGTCATGTAATGTAAACGCTCCACATGACATAGGAAATTGAAGCCAAATGGCCTTCTTTGACTCCTTCAATGCTTTGCTCATCCCTCCTCCACTGCATGTCTAATAGGCTATCTCTCTAGCCATCAATTTATCTGGGACATAAAAGGGAGGACATGGGGAGAGGTGATGTTGCCAAATACTCTCATGTATGTAAATGTCTCTTCCCCAAACCATCGGGCTACTGGGAGGATGTCTATCTTGGCTTCTTGGGATAATCTGGGGGCATCTCGGTTATAAATTCGTTTATGGATAGGAAGCATAACCCTGTGACAAATCTTGAAAAAATGTGGTTCAAAATTAGATTCCCACGTGTCTTTGTGGTGGATGTGAATAGGAAGTGGAGCTTGAATAGTATACTTCCATCCCATAAGAGGGATTTTAGAACCAAAACAAATAGCATCCATTACATAAGCACACATGAAAACGGAGGGTAAACCCTCAAAGAAATACTCCTTTTCCTTCTATACTCTATAGTTGCTTTAGCTAGATTATCAGACAGGATTTGTGCCCAATCTATTATTGTTGCATTAACGGTTGCATCTATTAAGGGAAACCATTATGAGGAGAATTTGTTACTGTCGGGTTTGCCAAATAGTCTACATAACATAGCTGCAGAAAAACAGAAAGGGGAACAAACAGATGCGGTGGCGTACATACCGTTTTTGTCTTTCTTGATTATTTCTTCATTATTTGACCAATTCTTTGTGCATTCCGCCGGGTCTTAATTTTTTTTAGCGAATTTCTCAACAAATTGCCTGTTGTAGTAACCTGTGGCTCCAATAGGTGATACATAAGCCTTAGGTTATCTAGAGTGAAAGAACCTATAACTTCCTGGCCTCCTGTTTTGAATTCTCTATCAGGTATATCAGCATCATCAATGATCCACTTAACCATGTTGGTATAGGGGATTATTTTTGATCGTGCGGCTATTCGATGCAAAAATGAGCACGCAAGCTCAGTTATGGAAGCATCAGATGAATCGCGCCCATCAACTATAATTGTTGTCTCAAGAATCCTTGGTTGTTCTTCCTCCAGTAACTGATACATAACCTCCCTTGTAGATGTCCATGCTTCCTTATTACATGTAGTATCCGTGAACAGAGGAGTCATTTCTGACTTCTTAGAGATGACTGCTTTCCCTTTCTTCACCATTGCTTTTGGTGTCCTGTTCTGCGACTTTTTCCTGAAAGTTTCAAGAGGAACAGTTTATCGAATAAAAAAGATATTGAACGTAGGAATGAATCAATGAATAAAATCAGTAAAGGTGATAAAGGTGTTTTATTTGAAATCACGTAAGAAGATATCAAATCACTCTAAATGGTCTTTCACACATAAATGCAGATACTTCTTCATAAATTCCCACTAAATGAATGTCCATAAATATTCACATCGTAAATCAAGAAACAATCTCCTAGAGTAGTGAGCCTTCAAACTGTGATAATAGCGATTTTGCGATTTGCAAAGCAATAGGCAGATCGCTATATCGCATAATTTGTTTTCGTTTAACTTACCATTTTTTGAGTTTGTGCGAGATGCGAGATGCGAGAAACAAACGTCATTACTTATCGAGCTTCTTTTTAATGAATAATGGACTTCCGCATGTGTTGGTGGAAAGATTAAGAGGTGGGTCCAGGTTGAGATCGCATTTCGTAATATCGACATATAATAGGTTGAGGCTTGTGTCGTATGATTGAAATGCGATGCGAGAAGGCTATTATACCATCGCAATTTCGCAGATCGCAATCTAGCAGATCGCAATACTTCGAGGTAACCTCTTAAGCAAAGTCTTTTATAAACAATGATATTGTGATGCGAGACTTTAGCTTTTTAGAGAAGCTTTAAAAACTTTCTAACATTATGACCGCTTTTTCGAATATAGATTTTCTTTTTTGATTGTTTCATTGTAGATCGTGGTGGGTTAGAAAGGTATCGTTTATGATGCATTTTATGTTAAATATGAAAAAGTAGCATTTTAATGGTTTTATAGGTTTTGTTTGATATCTTGATTTATTCTTAAAAATAAAAGAAATACCTACATGCTAGGATTGATTTTTTGGGTATATACATTTTTTGGAAGGGTCCCCATTTATTAAAGTAATATTTTACTACTAACGTTAATTAAATGGGGGGTTGTTGACAAGCACAACAAAAACCAAACTCTCTTTTAATATAAAATGGTAATTGTTATATATATATATACATATATATATGAAATTATTCTAATGTTGAGAGCTTCTGGAATAATGTGTAATATCATTGAGGTGTTCGAAATTTTGGTTGAACACTTCATCCATCTTCAAGGAAAAAAAGCTAGTTCGATGATACGAAGAGTGCCAAACAAAGAATAAATAAAGAAAGAATATGATAGTTAGGGGATGTGAAGAAAATGTGAACAATATTGATAACAAACTATTAATGATTATTAATTTTAAAAGGGAAATGTTTTTTTTGTAAGCTTGGCAGGACTACATCTTCATCATGTCCAATATATCACCCTGATCAGGGCAGGGAATTGAACCGACAACTTCACATCAAGGAGTACCTTAACAGAGCACCCAATCACCGTCTCTCCAAGACCCCATGGATTTTAGAAGGGAAATGTTAAATCAGAATAAATCAGATTAATTAGAAGTAATAAATTAATAAATAATTAAATGTGTGATAATAAATTAATAGATTTTAGTCAAGCTGACAATATAATAAAATAATATAAACTCAACAAATTCAAATTAATATTAGATAAAGGTGAATTATTTATATTAATTTAAACAAGGCCGCATAGCTAGTGTTCCCCTGCAGCTTAGTTTAATTATTGAATTTTGAAATGTATGAACTAACTATTGTATTTGAACAAGGGCTACGTTGTAGATATTCTTTCTTATTTTAAGTATCCTTAAATTAGAGTAAGAAACAAATAAGACATACATGAATGAATGAATAAAGTGTTTTTAGTAGCCATAAAATACTGCTAATGACGTGAGACTTAGTACTTGAACGTTGAAACCAAAATTCTAGAACCATACTTCCAAACAAAAAAATGTTTCTACCAAAAGTGGTAAAAAAATATTGATATCCAACGTTGAACCCAAAATTCTAGAACCATACTTCCAAATCAAAAAATGTTTTTGCCAAAAGTAGTAAAAAAAATATTATTATCTTGCATTGGAAACTTGCTACCTAAAACTACTAATATATATATATATGTATATATATATAACTTCTCATTGAATTCAATTTTTACACAATATTACATTTGTTCGAATACATATGAATATGCTCGAGATAAACATCACAACTATATATATGAATATATTAAATATGTACAAAAAGTATATGTTCTACACAAGTGAAACAAACACTCAAGTAGAGATTTTTATCAAACACAATAAACGAACTAATAAATTAAGAAAATATTTACATGGTAATGTTTTATGTAATAAGGGGAAATTGGATGATTCAGAGGACGAAGATGGCTCTGTGCTCTGCATTCTAGGGTTTGTACATTTGCAGTGACGGCAGGCTTTGCAAAACTGCAGAATACCTGCAATCTCTGACGGATTCAGGCCCATTCATACACCGGACAGAGGGTACACGACCTCATGGAGCCCCTGCCGGGGGAGGGCGATGGACCTCCCCCACAAAACGACAATGAACAGTTTCTGAATGAGGAAGGAAAGGGAACTGTAAATCAGAATGAGAATAATGAAGATCCGAAAAGCCAACAGACGAAACAAGACGAAAAGCCACCAGAAGTACGCTCTGCTACATGCAAACCAGTGGCCTCTGTACGCCCAAGGGTAGAACTACCAGGCCATCGAATCAATGCAAAGATACAGTTCATGAAAGATCATGCTCTAATAGGGAAATTCATCGGTCTATGGCCAACTGAAAAAGCATTAAGAAGCTGGATAAATGCGAAATGGCATCCAAAGGGACATATAACCCTGCAGCTGGGACCGAAAGGGTTCTTCACTGCTACCTTCAACTGCTTGGAGGATAGAAATAGGGTTCTAGACGGTGGGCCTTACTTCTTCAATGCAGCCGATCTGTTTCTCAAAGGATGGGTGGAACGCTCCAACCCAGACAAGGAGGACCTCAGCTGGGCTCCGGTGTGGATCCGCTTATACTCCTTGCCGGTGGAATATTGGGAGGAAGACTCCCTATAGGCGATAGGAAACACTCTAGGCGAGTTTTTCAAAATTGCAAAGGAAACGAAAACATGCAGATACACTTCTTTTGCCAAAATCTGTGTCTAAATGAATCTAAATCAGGCTCTCCCAGATGCGGTAAGCATATCTCACTATGACATTGAATGGATTCAGACGATTGACTATGAACATGTGCCTTTTTTATGCCGAAGATGTCATGCCCTTGGGCACTTATTCAGAGACTGCCCACTAACGCAGAAACCCTCTCCTGCCTCTGATCCGGAAGCCTCTGAAGCAGGTGGCTTCATCAAAGTCACAAATCGCCAGAAAGCCCACAAGAAACATGCTCCAAAACCAAAGGTAGCGCAGACCAGCCCACTCGGGCCCTCAACAAGCAATAGTTTTGGTGTCTTAGCTAACCTACTAGAAATGCAAACGAATCCACTGGAGCCAGAGACAATGAACGACGACCACTCAAAGAAGGGAAATCCCACAATGCCACAAGCAGATACTCAAGGTAAGGAAGCTTCCACCTCAGACAAGCAAAAAGAAACATTATGGAACACTCAAGTCATGCAGTTGGAGATTCCAAACTCAAATGCCAGCCTAGAAGAGGAACCGATGGAAGAATCAGATTACTCTCAGTTCATGGAGGAAGAAACAGAAACAATAGACATTGGGGATCTGGACCTTCCCGGTCTAGAAAAAGCCTGCACAACAAACAACTTTGACAACATTCCGGCAGGACAACTTAAGAACCTGGAAGAAGTGTTATCTCGGGCGCAGAGGAAAAAATCTTTAGGTATACAGATAGGAGGTCCATGGGACAGTCGATTCATAGCCAAATATATCAAAAAGCGAGGAAGGAAAACTATTCTACAGAGAACAATCAAGGTAGGAAAAATTCTAGTGGATTCCGGCAGGTATGCCAAGTTAACCAAGTACTACCGTCCTGAAAACACTCCTTCCCAATGAAGTTAATCTCTTGGAATATAAGAGGGCTTAATGGCCCAAGGAAGACCCGAATTCTTAAAAACATGATAAAGCAAGAAAACCCTCAAGTTTTATTCTTGCAAGAGACCAAATGTGATTCTAATGCATTTGATAGATTAGCTGCTAAATTCTGGCCTGGGAGTCATAACATAGCAGTGGATGCGGATGGTGCCTCGGGAGGCCTAGCTATTATATGGGACTCGAGAGCTATCACGCTCAACAATTTCCATGCACACAGGAATTTCCTTCAAGCAATTTTTCATATCATAGGCACAAATCAACATGGGCTCTTAACTAATGTATATTTCCCACAGGATACATCTAGAAAAGCGGATATCCTAAACTCCATCTCTGCTCTCAACCATAACAGATTGCACCCTTTATGGATTGCAGGAGGCGACTTCAATATGATTACAAGACTGGAAGAAAAGAGAGGGGGCAGATGCAGAGGATCTCGGGAAGGGTCGCTCTTGAAGGACTTCATTCAGAATAAATGGCTTATCGACCTCCCTTACAATAATGGAGTATTTACCTGGAACAACAGACAAGCAGGGAACTAGCAAATCGATTCTCGGTTGGATAGGTTTTTACTCTCAGATAATGCCATTCATCTTGGTGGTGATTTTGCAGCCTCCATACTGCCCTTCTCGGGATCTGATCTCTGGACCATTTCCCTCCAATGGTCTCGTCCAGGAAACAAGATCCGTAGGCCTTTTCGCTTTGAAGCCTTCTGGTTGACCCATCCGGACTTCCACAAATTAATCAATATAGAATGGAACAGCTTATATCCTCCTCCAGGCTCAAAAATGTTCCAATTCCAACAAAAGCTCAAGCACCTAAAAGGCAAGATCAAGTATTGGAATCACACATCATTCAGTAATATCTTTCAGGGGAAAGCAACCCTCGAGTTGCAAATGAGGCAGCTACAGCAGAAGATCATCATAAATGGCCGATCAGAGGACCTGGCAGAACAGGAAAAAACCCTTGAAATGCAACTAGCAGAAAAGGAAAAGCAGGAAGAAACGTTGTGGCGGCAAAAATCAAGGATCAGATGGCTCAAAGATGGAGAGAAAAACACTAAATTCTTTCATAGCACTACAATCCAGCGCAGGATGCATAATAATATAACTCATATTCAAAACGAGCAGGGAATCAAAATGGAAAAGCATGAAGAAATAGAGACTGAACTTTTAAATTATTTCAAGCAGGTGCACAGAGAGCCAAACAATGACAGATCTCAGGCCATAGAGAAAATTACTCGCAATATTCCCAAACTTATCACAGAAGAGCATAACCAAATGCTTCTCAAGCCTGTTGATCTCCAAGAGGTGGAACTTGCAGTACGACAACTAAAAGCAGGCAAAGCCCCAGGCCCGGATGGATTCACCTCTAATTTTTTCCATAACTTCTGGGACCTGATCAAGATGGAGGTCTGGCAGGTGGTTGAAGAGTCTTGCTCTCTAAGATGGATGTTTCCAGGGGTAAATGCTACTTTCATAGCCCTAGTTCCCAAGGTGGATCAGCCAAGCACACCCGACAAGTACAAACCGATAGCACTCTGCAACATAATCTATAAGATCGTGTCTAAAATCATAGCTTCCAGGCTCAAACTCCTGCTTCCTCTCATCATCTCACCTGAGCAATCCAGATATGTTGAGGGGAGGCAGATCACGGATGGGATCATCCTTACTCATGAAATAATTCATTCTCTGAAGATCTCCAAGAAGTCAGGTATGCTACTCAAACTAGATCTTTCAAAGGCTTTTGATAGCCTTAGCTGGAAGTATATTGAAAAGGTTCTAACAGCTTTTGGTTTTGATGCTTCCTGGGTTCGATGGATTATGAGCCTCATCTCATCCTCCTTTTTCTCTGTTTTAATCAATGGCATTCCCTCTGCTACCTTTCATCCTTCTCGTGGCATCAGGCAGGGAGACCCCCTCTCCCCTTTCCTGTTTGTTATCATGGCGGAGGGTTTAGGTCGCAGTATCAGGTATGCTCAGCAATCTCTCTGTCTCAAAGGCCTCTCCTTTCACAACTCCCCTACTTTCACTCATCAGCAATTTGTTGATGATAATATGCTTTTTGGGCATCCCTCGGTCCAAGAGGATCGCCAGCTCAAAACTCTTTTGACGGACTTCTCGGAAGCCTCTGGTGCCTCAATCAATCACTCCAAATCTCAAATCTTCTTCTTTCATACCCCCTCAATCACTCAGTCATCCATTTTACGCATCCTATGCTTCTCCTCTGCTAAACTTCCCTCCTCTTATCTCGGTGCTCTGCTCATTGCCTCTGGCCTAAAGCACTCTTCCTGGAGAATCCTTCTAGAAAATCTGGAAGCGCGGCTCTCCTCTTGGACTCACAGATCACTTAACATGGCAAGCCATCTTGTCCTCATTAAAGTTGTCCTTCAAGCTATGCCTTTATACCTCTTCTCCATCCTTGTGGCTCCCAAATGGGTTCTTAAAGAAATCAAAACTATCCAAAGATCATTTCTTTGGGGCAGCAGCGGCCTCAAGCGCAAGTGGGCTCTAGTTAAATGGGAAATAGCATGTCTTCCAAAGAAAGGAGGCGGTATTGGATTGAGGGACCCCTCTCACAACAATGCAGTTATGGGGGCTCAAATCTGGTGGAAATGGCTTTTGGAACCTCTCACCCCTTGGGCCTCATTATGGACAACTAAATATGTGGGAAATTGTCCAAGGGAGGAACTAATTAGAATATCAGAGACCAGCACAGGCTCAATCATGTGGAACTCGGCCAAACAGCACAAGAACCTCATACAGCAGCATAGCTTTTGGGAAGTGAAGAATGGTGGTAATGCTAGGTTTTGGGAAGACTCCTGGCAACAGATGCCCAAACTCAGGGACCTTTTCCCTCCAAATACACTTCTGGAACAGGATATGCAACCTCAAAATATGGTGAGAAATTTCTGGTGCAATTCCTCACACCAAGATTACAGAGAGTGGCTCAAAGCGACTTAGATCTTAAGACAGGGGCCGATGCAAGACCAACAAATTTTGGATACAGAATTAATGAAAAGGAAAATTCAATATTCTGAGGAAAAGGACATTCTCAGATGGGGATATGAAGAAAAGGGAACCTACTCCACAAGAGAGGCCTACAATATACTTATCAAGGAACACATGGTGTTGGACTCGCTCTGGAGCAAAATATGGGATCCCTCCATCTAGCCGAAAGTGTCTACCTTTCTTTGGCTCCTTTGTCACAAAAAGATTCTCACATGGGACAATCTGAGAAAAAGAAACTTCTATGGACCCTCCATCTGTCCCAACTGTAAAAACAAAGAGGAAACCATTGAACACCTCATGTATTACTGTCCGTTGGCACACAAGCTATGGCAAAAAATCAGTTTCCATTGTCAAAAAGAAGGAGGAGCCAATGAAGATATCACTGCTACTGTGCGCAACTGGGACCACCACCCCTATCAAACTAAGATCCTGAATTTCCTCTGGAAGCTCATCCCAGGATTTGTTATGTGGGCCATATGGAAGGAGAGAAATGGTAGAATATTCAAGAATCACACCAAATCAGTGGATGACATATGGAAAATCATCAATCAAAATATTGAAGAAACCATATCTCTCAAGACCTGGTACCAAGAGGACTTCCCTACTATCCCACAGGAACAAACAATATGGAATAATTGGAATTTCCATAGAAAGCAAGAACAGCTGATCAAAGGAACAAAGCCTCCGAGAGGTCACTCACCGGAGAAATGGCTCCCTCCTCCCATGAACATGTATAAGCTAAATTTTGATGGTGCCTCAAAGGGTAACCCAGGGAATTCTGGCTTTGGAGGGATCTTCAGAGATCACAAGGGAGCTCCTATCTTAACCTTCTTAGGCTCACGAGGGTGGGACACCAATAACTCAGCGGAGTTAAAAGGTCTATGGCAAGGGCTACTTCTGGCACAAGGTAAGGACCTCTTTCCTCTTATAATAGAGGGAGACTCTCAAATCATCATCAAAATGGTCTCGAGAATTCTACAAGGCTCCCCCTCCTCCAAGATCAGTAACAGTTGGAGAATGGCACAAAGGCTACAACATATTGAACGTTGGTTTTCCTCCCACAGAGCGGTCTCCTTGAAACACATTCGTAGAGAAGGGAACAAAGTTGCGGACCTATTAGCTAATATGGGAGTTGAGAGTGGGATGCATCTACATGTTGGATCACTCACTAATTTAATATCTGAATCTCAACTCCTAGATTTTAACAATCTAGTGCAGAAGGAAATGCCTAAGATAGAAGAAATACCCCCGGATGCGGGTGGCACCATTACTCTTAATGCACATCATGCAGCAAATTAAAGCCTGGTACTGCCAGCTGCAGAGCAGCGTGGCTTCCCAAGACTTCACCTTGTGCGAGCAGGAGGAAGGTTTTAAGGCTGGATCTGGTAGGAGATTTGCATTAATGGCTCACGCTGTTCGATGCAACATTCCCTCTATTATAATTATGTCGATCCTCAGTGTCTTCATCACGCCTTGTGCTTAGTCTCACAGCAACGGAACCTGGTTAGCGGAGGTAGATGGTGACGGGCTGATTCTTGCTCACCGTCGCGAGCTCCAGGCCAACATTTCCAAGGGTAAGCTCTCCCATGTTCTGGACTTACGCATTGGTTGTATTGTGCCTTCGTCTGGGGTATGTTCTGTGCATTCTGTTTGGTATCTCTATCGTTTCAACCAACCCTGTTCTGTAGTCTTTGGTATCTATAATCTCTCTGCGCCCTACCACCCGTCTGTCATTATGGTTCGTTCGGGTAAAAGACATCATTCTGGGGGGCGTCGTGACAGTAGCTTGCATTCTTCGGCCGGTCATTTTGTGGAACCTGAACAGGCACCCATCAATCCTCCTCCCATCCACGAGGCTGTGCCACCTTTGAGCTCTGGGCGCAAGCCAATTCTGAACAGTGCCTTCCAAACCACGCACTTTAAATTTCAAAGTAATTTGAACAGGCCTCTTATTACTTCTCACATCACCATTATCCTTTCGGAAGAGGAAAATCAGGTCTCCCCTCTGGCTTGCATTGCTCCTGATCCTTCCCAAAGCAGTGAGCACTCCATGGACAAAGATAGCCCGAAGAATTGGAAAAGTGAGAAGTCTGGTCAGGAGGAATTTCTTAAAAATATCCCGCCCCTTGAAGACACAGGCCCTGCTGTTGAGGAAGGGACTCATGGTGAAGCAAGCCATTCCATGGCAATCCCTGTCAGCGATTTGGATGGCAATGAGAGTCTGAGGACCGGCAGTGCATGTCTGGCTGAGGAAAAGAATCATGGCAAGGCTAAGGAAGGGTAGCGCCACCTGGGACTACTTCTTTCTTTTTTTGTTTCGGCTACTGTTCAGATAATCTCCTACAAGCATTCTAGCTCACAGTCAGGATTCAGCACTCATGACCTGTTGTTTTTGGCTTACCGTTGGGGAATTGGTGATACACTTACTGTTGGTTTGCACTGATTTTGTGTTTCTGTGGCCCATGTCTCCTTCTCAGCTAAACATGTCACTCTCTATGTTTTTCATCTGGTTTTTTGCTCTATGTAACTGGTCTCCCTAGCTTCTGTTTGTAAGGGGGCAGTTCTGTTGTGTTGAGTGCCCTCAAGCTATGTTTTCTGAGGCCTCAACTCTATGTAAAAATATTTTTCTTTACAGTTAATAGAATTTAGTATTTGTAGAGAAAAAAAAAATTGTTTTATGTAATAAAGACACAATTTTTTATTTTTTTTTTCCGAAGAAAAAGCGAACTTTTCATTAAGGAAATAAAAAGTTACATTGCATATGTTGTGCATTTCTGTTGCTGCTGTTGACTGCCCATGCAATCAAAAAACGACCTTCCTTCAGAAGGGTCCATCTGATCTCAAAAAAAGTCAGCTGAAAACAATATAGAACGGCTGCTTTGAACTGTCCAGCCATGTACTGTGTCGACCCTTTCAAAAGAGGGCAGCAAAAAACATCATAAAGCGGGTCTCCTCATATGAGGAAAACAACCCTTACAAATGTATATAAGTTCTGAGTTGTCTAACATGCAGTTTTTGAATCAAAATTTCCATAATATCCATAATAAAGTCTGTGTAATAAGTATAACATAAAAACAAAAATGCTGTAAACTGTCACTGAGCAAAAGTATGAGGCGGCTGATCCGTTGTTTGGGTCTGCCCCTGGTTTTCTTCTATGATTTTCCAGCTGCCCAGATTCTGCTGCAAACCTTCCTTAGAAAGTTTGTCGGCTGAATCATTTCTGTCCCTGTAAATATGGCATAAAGAGAAACTGTTAAAAGAAGATTTTAGTACCTGCATTTCTTCCAGCAAAGGTTTCAGAATTTGATTTTTGCATGAACTTTTCCCATTGACCCAATTTATAACGTTTTGTGAGTCTCCAAAGATTTGAATTCAGAAGATGTTTCTTTGAATGAGCCAACATAGAAGAAGCTTCAAAGTTGACATTTCTACAAAGTTGTTTGATCCTGAGGCTTTGAGGATATGGTTTGCATTTACGTGGATGACTATTCCGGCTCCAGCCCTATTGTTCTGAGAGGCTCCATCAAAAAAAGCCCATGGAGTACCCTCTTTAATGTGTACATCTTTGTTTTGTCTTTGAGATTTGTTCTCCTCAGGTTCGGGGATACTTGAGTATATAGAGACACTTTGGATGGCTGTGACAGCTATCGGGATTTCCTTGTCCTGAAAAATGCTCCTGTTTCTGGCGATCCAAACCCCCCAACAGATAATGAGGGGTAGGTTCCTCATATTCCCATCTGGGTATTGTTGCCACCATTTTTCCCAAACCTCTGTTATATTTTCACCTCCCCATTCAAACCTTTTGCTCATCAATTTCTCTGCCTCCCCCCAAATCTTTTTGGTTTCTGAACAGTTTAGGAAAAGATGGTTGATGGATTCTGCTTCTGACTTGCATAAGGTACATCTCCCTGGACCATGCATGTATCTTGACTGAAGGATGTCCCAGGTTGGGATTTTTCTTTTTAAAATACACCAAAAGAAAAGTCTAGCCTTTGTCGGACATTTGAGCTTCCATAAGTGCTTCGGCCACCATTCCGGGATTCCCCATCCTTTCCTAGACATGATGAATTTATATCCACTTTTTGGAGAGTATTCTCCGGTTTCTGCATGGGCCCAGATCAGCTGATCCATGCTATCTTTTATTCTGACATTTGACCTGGAGAGTTCTTGAGTATAAGAATTCCATTCATTCCACCATCTTTGCTCTAGTTCTAAATCTTCTCCATTTTTCCAAGCTTGTCCCCACATAGTTGAGTGACCAACTTTTTCCACCTGATTTAAGAAGAGTATGCCTTTGATTTCTAATTGCCTGATTAACCCGGGGGATAGAGCAAAATTTTCGTTGCATCCTACCCACGAGTCCTTACCTATCTTCAAATTCCTTCCGTTCCCGATCTTCCATGCCAAACCCTGTTCGATTACTTTGAAGGACTCCACCGTTGCTTTCCATATCACAGAGACATTCTTCTTATTCTTTGTTGGGTTTCTAATCCATTCTTCTAAAGGAGCTGGGTCTATATATTTCCTTTTCACTACTCTTGTCCATAAGTTTTCCATCTTTATCAGTCTCCAACCTGATTTTGCAGCTAGCGAGAGGCTGAAGTCAGGAAGACTTTTTATCCCCCATCCTCCCCAATCTTTTGGCCTTGCCACTTTTTCCCAGGCTACCCATGGAAGGACAGAGTTCTCCTTTGAGCCAGCCCATAAAAATCTGCTACAAATTCTCCTTATTTTCTCCAAAGTACCTTTAGGAACCCATGTTAATGCTGCCCAGTAAACTGGGATGGCCAGAAGTACTGATTTGATAAGTGTCAATCTTCCGGCTCTGGACAGCCATTTGTAGCTCCAATGAGAGATTCTGGCTTCTATTTTGGCGATCAACCAGTTCCAGTCCTCTTTCTTATATGCATTTGGTTTAAGCCAGAACCCTAGATACTTGAATGGGGATTCCATATTACTCGATTGATAAGGAAAGAGCGAAAGCATCTGGGCATTTTCTTGTCTGTCTAGGCCTTCCATTATTATCTGAGATTTCCTGGAGTTTATCTGCATTCCAGTTGCTTTCAAGAACAGGTCAAGAATGTTTTTTAATTCCTTTATCTCATTAGACTCTCCAATAGTGGAAACCAGAATGTCATCAACAAAAAGGAGATGAGAAATATACAAGTTGATAGCAACTTTGAGACCTTTTACCTTGCCTTCCCTTTTGGACTTTTGAATCAGCTGGCTTAACCCTTCTGCTACTAGAAGGAAAAGCAGAGGGGATAGAGGGCAGCCTTGCCTCAGTCCCCTCTATCCTTTGAAAAAAGGAGAGGTTGCGCCATTGATGAGGACTGCATAGCTGACATTTGTAATACATGCCATGATCCAACTGATGAAATTTGTTTTGAAACCTAAATGAGTTAGGAGCAGACGGACATATATCCAATTTATCCGGTCATAAGCTTTGGATAAGTCAATTTTGATAACTGCACCCTTCTTATTCTTCTGCCTGACACTGTGCAATACCTCCTGAGCTACTCCGATCGCTTCATGAATTTGTCGTCCATTTAAAAACCCGAATTGTTCCATTGAAATGTGTCTAGACAGAATTGGTTTTATTCTGATCGCGATCACCTTTGCAATAATCTTGTATATACAGTTGCATAATGAAATTGGTCTGAAGTCTTCAAAGGTTTCAGGAACTTCCTTCTTTGGGATGAGGGCTATAAAAGTTGCATTGAAAGGACTATAAACCTCTCCCTTCTTCCTGGACTCTTCTACAACTTCAGTTATTTCTGCTCCAATCAGATCGAAGAAATGGAGAAAGAGTTCTATGGTCCATCCGTCCGGCCCAGGGCTTTTTTCTTTTGCCATAGATTTCATGACACTTTCAACTTCCTCCTTTGTAACTGGCCTTATCAAATCCTCTGCTTCTTCCTCCTCCACATACCTTGGGAAACATTGCGCTGTTTTAATAACCTCAGCAATGGTGATTTCTCCTTGGTCTGCAAATAAGTTCTGAAAATGACTTTGCCCTAATGCTGACAGAGATTCAAATGTCTTTGCCTCTCTTCCTTCTTCGTTTTTAAGGTTCCAGATAGTGTTTGCAGACTTCCTCCCTTTTGCGTAGTTGTGGAAAAAACTTGTGTTTTCATCCCCTACTTTAAGCCAGATCGCTCTGCTCTTGAGCCGCCATTCTTCTTCTTTTGCCAGAAGGATTTGATTTTTGAGTTTCTCAAGGTGGAGGATCCTCTCTTTGGATTCCTGTGTTGCGTAACCGTCCTCCTCTATACTTTCCAGCTTTTGAAGTTCCTCACTTATCCGAGTTATTTCCTCATTCTGTTTTACCTTCCTGTCCTTCACCCATATTATAGTTGCTTTCTTCAGTCTTTTGAGGTTTTCCATAAACAGGAACCCTTTGTCCTCTGAGGTTCTAAGGTCAGGATGCCTCCAAGTTTCTTTAAATAATTTGATGAAAGAATCTTCTTGCAGCCAAGAAGCATTGAACTTGAATGGTGCTTGCGGCTTAGGAGGAGGTTTTGAGAGTTCTAAGTAAACTGGAAAATGATCTGAAGGCCCTCCCTCTTCAACCCATTGCCGAAACATAGGGATCGCGGAGGATAGTGCTTCATTAATGAGGAACCGGTCCAGTCTTTTTGCCACTCTTGCTTCTCCTACTCTCCTGTTCCTCCAAGTCGGCTTCAACTTAATGAGATTGACATCAATTAGGTTGTTGGCTATTAAGAGATTTTGGAAAAAATCTGTCAGCGGATCTTCCCTAGCCGAAGGTCCCCAGGCCTCCACTCTTCTTATTGAGAAGTTTAGGTCTCCACCCAGCACCATGCAATTGTTCTTCAGAGTCGAGTTTGACATCAGGTCATTCCAAAAGGCCACCCTCCCTTGACAAGGCCCATATATGTTTAAGATTGTTAGAGGAAATTCAAATTCAGGGGATTGAATTTCCATACCCATCACCTGCTTCATGCCCCATTGGTTCCTTATCTTTATTCTCCCTTCCCTATATCCTACCGCCAATCCACCTGAGTGTCCTTCTGAGTCCATAGCCGAGAATTTCCATCCTGGAAGGAGGGCATTTAGCACCGATTCGACTTCTGCTCCGTTCCCCAAGGTCTCCTGAAGTAGAAGGATATCTGATTTTGAATTCATGACCATCTCCCTAAGAGCCAGTTTTTTGGGTTTACTGGCCAAACCCCTGCAGTTCCATGATGTAAGAATCATTTCGGAACGATTTCAGGGGCCTGCACCGCTCTAAGTGCCCCAGTAATTGATTGTTGCTTCCCATCTGCCACATCATGTTTAGCTTTTATCTGGGCCATGGAGAGGTTGGATTTCCTTCCCCTTTTTTTCCTTTTCAGACTCAGAGGAGGGGATAGTCCTATACCACCCACAATATCTAAGGGGTCCTATTTGGTGTCCAGGGATCTAAGATTGTATGGGCAAGTAGGATGATGGACCAAGGGGACAGGATTAGAGGAAGCACCTTCACAATTCAGATCTAAGGAGGGAATTGCAGCCGAGATGATTTCAATGCAATTTTCCACTGTGTTTCTTTCATGACTTTCAATAAATTCATTGTTATCAGAAATGAAATTTTTTGAAGGAGATTTAGGGACCAGACAAGCTTCATTTATTTCTGAATTGAGAATAGGGGAAAGTTTTGGATCTATGCACATACCCTTTGCATCCTCGCTCTCGATGGGATTTTGAGTTGCTTTCGTTTCCACAGTGGTCTCCATAGTTGCTCTTGCGCCCCCGAGCTCGAGATCTTTGTCTGCCCTTTTGAGCTGAGTGTCTTGAATTACTGCATTCGGTGTCTGCTCTTCCTGTTGATAATCCATCTCCATTTCTGCCTCTGTCTGATGTACTGAGGTCTCCTTCCTCTGTAAATTCTGATTGAGACGGGCAACCTTCTCTAATTGCGTTGATGTCCTCTAGAACCGTCTCCTTCGCCTTCCTAAGGGGCATTCCTTAGCCAAATGACCATAGACGTGGCATCTATGGCACCTGAAGGGCAAATATTCATAGTCCAGGATCTGTTCAAAGACGAAATCTTTGTACTGGAGATTGATCTTCTCTGCTAGACCTCCGCTTGGATTTAGGCTGACAAGGATCCGCGCCATAGCCTTGTTCTGAGTTTGCTTGAAGGACATGTCCGCTTCCAGGAAAGTACCCAGTCTGTTCCCTATTGCCTTGAAGACTGATTCGACCCACAGGAAGGAAGGCAACCCTGGTGCCCTCACCCAAACCGGGAAGACATCTGTTTTCTCATGAACAGCGTCGAACAGCGGGCTCCATTTTTTTAGAAGTACAGGGATGTTCCCGAAGGCCCAATTCTTTTCGACCACCCAATCGGCCGCCTCTTTGTGCTCAAAGCGCACCATGAACCAGCCCTTTGCTAGGGTTGAAATCTCGAAACCTCTAATGATGTCGGTCTGCCAATTTTTTTCCCCCCATGCTTTAATGAAATTGGAAGAGAATTTTTCCCCCTCGCCCTACCGACCAAGGAGCATTCAGCCACCTCCAGGGCCTCTTCAATCTACACATCCATGCCCAGAACCAGATTCCCTTCCAAATCCTGTGAGTTGATTGGTCTCTATTTTTTCCTTTTCTCCCCTTTTTTCCTTGTCCCGACGTCCTCCTCCCTTGATTCCTTGTTTATCTCGTTCCCTTCTAGCTGTTCCAGGCCGGGATTCAAAGGGGAAAGCCTCTGCTCGAAAGGGGCTAGATGCGAATTGATTATAGAGTTATTGAAAGGCTCAGATGGGGATTGATTTTGTACCTGAGACTCCAGTGCTGAACCAGAAAGGTTCTTTCGAGGGTCTGGAGGTCCTTCTGGCCCGTCTTCCCTCCGTCCTTCAATCCTTTTGGGACTGCTTTGACCTTTGGCTATAGATGCCCTAGTAACAGCCGAAACCCTTCCGAGACCCCTTTCGGTCCTTTGCCCCGTGCTTGTACCAAAATTAACGATGTCTTCTAAGCCTCCAGATAGAACCGGGCCGATGGAAGGGTGTTTCCCTTTGCTGCCATGGAGGAAATGTCGAGAGCCTGCTGCATGCAACTCATTTCCGCTCGCCTTGCTTGAGTGTTGTAGATCTTGGGATCCCTGGTAAAAATAGTCATTCCCCTCCAACTTCTTGATCGAGTGAAGAGAGGGCTGGCTAATCCTTAGTGTTTCCGGAGAAAGAGGGACTGAACTTATAATTTCAGGTGCTCCAAAGTAGCGTTCGATGTTCTGGGCTGTAGGGTCTTTCCCCCAGACTGATAGGATATCCTCCATAGCCGGGTCTAGGTCCACGAGTTCATTTGAGTTAACCATGGTTACTGTGAGGGTTCACGAAGTTACTCGCCATTCGGTTTCACTGCCAGCACAATGATCCTACCTCCTATCCTCAGTAAAACCCCTGTTACTGTGTTCAACGCTATGACTCCCAGCTGTCAACCCTACGCTGATCCCAACCTCCAGCTGCCCTTCTTTCTGTCGCTATCCGCTGGGTTCCTGGTCCTTGCTTCGACTCAAACCGGTATCCTTTGTTGTTGCCCTAAACCCTCATATTGGCTGGTCCTGGTTCCCTCCTATGCTCCTGCGCCCAAACCCTCGCCGGTTCCTCCATCGCTCCCGCTTAAGGGTTCCTTCCAATAAAGACACAATTACCTTATTAATTTTAGGTGATATAATTTTTAACAAAATTATGATATATATTTTTTTAATAATGTGTTTTTGAATGCATAATAATTTAAAAATATTTTAATTAATTTTTATTTGATTTTAGGCAAAATTTATTAGTGACAATTTGACCATGACTTACATAACTAGATTCCAATGTATTGTAAAAAATATAAAAAATTTACATTTCCATTAATTATCTTATGACATTTCAAAATGTATAAAGTATTTGGCAAAACTGATATTAAAAATGTCATTTAAGCAATATAAAATTATAATTTAACTAACCATTATATCAAAGACTTTGAAAATAAATATGATTGAAATGTTTCTTTGTGAAAAATGGATATTTCAAGGTGTATTTCAGGAACCAATAGATTAAAAGCTATGTAATCTAAGTATTGTAAAATAATAATTGTAATAATATATAAACTGAAATGTATTATTTATTATTTGATAATTTATTTCTTATATGATGTAATTTGTTATTTTATATGATGTAGTATGTTATTTGATAGTATATATGACAATTTTATAATTGTATCATTCTAGAAATTGAAATTTAATATAATTTTTAAAATGCAAAACAATTAAATAAAGATTCAAAGATACAAAATAATTAAATACAACAAAACTAAAAATATAGGACATCTTAAAAATTTTAGTTAAAAAAATAATTTCCAAAATATTTAACATGAATTTGGGGAGACACTTAAGCCCATTGCATTTTCTTACTTTTACTTTTAGTTGAAAATCTCTGCTTGACAATAGACAAAATTCACCAAATCCACCATTTAAAGAAACTTATATTGTTGGCTTGAAAAATTGTTAAAACCATTTGTAGCATCACCACAGGTAATTATGGGCAACTTAATGTTTTCTCGAGAGTGTAACAATGGCTTTGGAATCCCACGCCATGCTCTCCACCTTCAAACCAGCAAATTTCACCGAATGAACTTAGCACTTCAATAAATATTCTGGGAATGGATGAAAAAGTTTGACCCATGTTTCTTACCACAGACACATTATGAACTGCATGAACCAAGTTAGTCAAATGGGGCCTGTTCATCGGACCATGTGTGGAAGTTTTCCATTAATGTTTTATTTGGGATAAGTTTCAGTGGAAACTAGGACGCTCGATTTTCATCTCCCTGTTAATCAATAAACTTTGTTAATGTTCGTTGAATCTTGAATTGTCTGTCGAATCTTGATTACATTCTCTCGAGAACAGAAGCCGTTGTTGTCTGTCCATTAAATAAAATCGAATGAAATCGTGATATTCTCAGTAAATAAAATAATAATAATTTTTTCCTGCAATAAGTACCATGGATTTTAATTGCCTGAAAGAAGTATGTCAGATTTTGTAATCAATTAAGATTTTATGTACATTGCCATTAATTTGTCAAAGTACATATTATCATTACAAAATAAGACTCTAACCAATCAGAATGTAGAAAA
Organism: Pinus tabuliformis; assembly: GCA_031772625.1. Taxonomy (NCBI): domain Eukaryota; kingdom Viridiplantae; phylum Streptophyta; class Pinopsida; order Pinales; family Pinaceae; genus Pinus; species Pinus tabuliformis. The sequence goes on from CM062804.1 coordinate 1,553,608,445, forward strand.
ATAAATTTTAAAAAATAAAAAAATTCAAAAGTAAACATTAGATAAGATCATTTAATTTTTGGTAAATTTAAAATTACTGTCAACATCAATATTTTTTGAATATGCTATTACCCTGCACCCTATTGCTGCAGGGAATAATAATAATGAGATAATATATTTTGGTCAAAATTAAAGTAGTAATATGGTATAATTTAGTCAAATTGAATTTAATACGATAGAGACAAGAGTTAATTATTCAAGTAGTCTTTAAGTGCAACTTTTTGGAAAGTTTTCTGGTTTATTTTATGATCTAATTTGTCTAGAATGCGGTAGGGATTCATTGAAATCACAATTTTGACAAGTGAACTCTTCACAATCGAAGTGCCCTATGGGTTTTTTGAGGGTGTTGAATCCATATATGGAGACAAAAAACAATTTTAAACAACACAAATCAAGATTTGGCCACAAATTAATTCACTAGATTCCGCCCAGAAATCCATCAGAAACTCCAAAAAGTCGCACTTACAAACTACTCCTTAATTATTTATATTACAAAAATAAAAAGTATATTATTAAATTAAATTATTAATTAGAGAAGTACAAAAATAGTTTCCAACCTAGATCCATTTTAACTATTGATCTACCAAGGGCTAAGAGGAACCAAATCTCTTTTCACTCTAGAAGATATTTGCACCTTAAGACATTTGATCCCTCTGGTAGATACAGAGTTAATATGATCTAGATTTATTTAATTATTAGCCTTCAAATATGTTACACTAGATAAAAATACCATGGGAAAAACCATGGGTTACAACATCTCTATCATGCTCGACTGGAGAATTTTATGTTTTTTTTTTTATTTTATTTTATTTATTTATTTTAAAATTTATTTCTACTTTATATTTTGACTAAGTAAAAATGTTAAACATTACAACATCTCTACCATACTCGGCTAGAGAGCGCCTCTTGGTGTTAAATTTAGATTAAAAAAAGTAAAAATTGAGTAAGAAAGTATAAGAAAAACATAGAATAAGAAAATAAAAGATAAAATAGAATATGTTAGAATTAGATTAAGAAAGAGTACAATAAAATTTGGATTAAATTCGAAATAGAATTTAATTAGATTAGAGAAGAATTAAAGGATTAAACTTAGCATTTAAGAAAAAATATAATAGAGTAAAAATTTTAGGAGAAAGATTAAAGAAAAAGGGGGAGGGGGGAACAAAAAGGATTGGATTAGGTTGAAATATGAGGAGGAAAATAAGGTAACAAGAAGGGAAGAAGAGGATCGGGTGAAAGGTAAAGGGGGAGGGTGGGGTTTAATAACATCAAGTTTAGGGGGATTAGGTTTAGAAGACAAAAAATGAACTTGCGGGCTTCCAAGATTGACTCAACTAATATTCATCTTCCTAATTAAAGTTGTTAGGGTGTTTTTCGATTTCTAAAGCTTCCCTAATGACATGGTTCAAGTGGAAAGGTACAAAGGCCAATATTTTAGTTTTGAAAAAACATATTAAATGTTTGGTCCTGTGCGAATGTTCAACGATGTCAGATTTAGTAATTCGGTTATGGAAGTTGTCAGCCATGTGTTCCTTAAAGCGAGTTCCCAGTTTGTTCAATGTAAGATATCCCACATGAACAAGGGATCTCATAAACTCTAAAACCCAACATAGGTTCATTCTTGCCTTTGGTTTACCTAAAGAGTTGGCTAAGGGTTGGTTGGGGCTTGAACAAGGTTTTAATTAATTATTATTGTTGTTCTAAATTGAATTAACATAATATTTTAATTATTATTGATGTTAGGGTTTAAAGGGAAAGGGGTGAATTAATAAGATAAATATTCTAGTTATATATTATTATAAAAGGGGAGGTTCAAAAGAGAAATAAAAGGGGAAGGGGGAGGAGAAAACAAGGAGGAAGGAAACAACTAGGTAAAGGAATAGGGAGGGAAAGAGAAAAAAAAATAGGATGAAAAGGGGGGTGGGTATGGGAGAGGGGTAAGGTCAAATTGAATAGGGTTGATTATGAGGTAGTTTTTTATGAGTGATATAGTGGATAGTGGGATACCATGACTAACTAAGCTTGAATCCATCTTCACGGTTAAAATTTTTAGTATTTTTCTTGATTTCAATGGCTTCTCTAATGAGACAGGCAATGTGGAAGGGAACATATGCAAGAATTCTATCTTTGTCAAAATAGATGAGGTGTTTGGTACTGTGAGAGAGTTTAGTAATGGTCAACTTATAGATCTAGTTATGGATATTGTCAGTCATGTGTTCTTTGAAAAGGGCCTTAAAGGATCTTCTTGTTTGGCCTATGTAATATTTTCCACAAGAGCAAGGGATTCCATAGACTCCAAGGCAAAGCAAGGGGTGATATTTATCTTTAGCAGACCGAAAGAGTTGTCTTAAGGTGGTCTAGGGTTTGAAAGAAGTTTTAATTTTCTTATGTCAAAGGATCCTGGCAATATGGTCAGTGACGCCTTGAATGTACAAAAGGGTAAGTTTGGTTAAGGGGGGAGATGAAGGATTGGATTTGGGTTTAGGATGGAGGGTTGAGTGAAACACTTTTTATTTGAGAAAGGGAGTAATTATTGGTTTCGAGGGCTCTGTTCAGGTGGAGATGTTCTTTTTCAAAGTGTTGGGATGAGAGATGTGAATGGCCCAAGCCACTAAGGTCTTAAGGATGACAACTTTTTGAGCTAGGTGGTGATGAGAATGAGCATGAATTGATTGTCTTTTCCCCTCTTCACCTATGATTTTTTCTTCTTTTCCCTGATGATGGGTGAATTGTTCACCTGAAACATTGAACATTTCAGATTCTTTCCACATAGTTCATTCTAGGAACTACTTCTTCAATATGACCCAAAACTATAGAAATTTTCACTAAAAAATAAAGAAATTTGTCACAAAATGCACAAATTCAAGTCTTGCCTTCATTCTAAATCATCAAAAGTAGCCAAAATTCCAAAAGAAAAAGCACATGACATAGATAAATGATAATAATCCAAGGATTTGAAGCAAATACATGCCACTATTAGGCAAAAAGTAGATCTCAAAATATTGTGCCAAACCCTTCCTAATTCCAATAACAAACTCGGATACAATATTTATGTTAATCTATTATGTAGAAAAATGTTCTCTTTATTTCAAAAAGGATATCCTTGATTTATTATTTATCACTCGGAAAAATGAAGACCTTGTCCTTGTATAAACAATATATTGTCCTGATGATGGGACCTGGTATGGACTTGAAACGTCAACTTGAAAATCAAATTGTGGAGCATATTCCAGATTTCTCTTCTTCAAATTCTACCCATAGAAACCTGCAATAAAAAATGAAGACCCGCAGTTGGGGTTTTCTTTGATCTATAATATTCAACATAAAATGGGGCATGTAATCATTGTGCTTTGCATTTGATACTAAAACTTCAGCTATTATGTGGAAAAAGTCTTCTTTTATAAAGGCCTTAGTCTATTTATTATATTTTTGGGAGTTTTTTTGTATATTTCATGGTGGAATTTGACTAGAATCTGGTTGGGATTTGTTGGAATCATAAGTTTGAGATGTGAAATCTCCACAATACAATTGCTCTAGGGATTTTTCATGGTACAAAATATTTATATGCAATCAAAAACACATTTTAAATAGCAAAATATCTCAATTTAATAAAAATGTAACACCCTCCTCCCACATTTACCTAAGCTAACCAGTCCACCGGGGTAAACATGTGATGAAGAGTTACTATGATATGATTCAACTACCCAAGTACAGTTAAGGAAGTGGAATCGACAAACCAAACCAAAATGACCTTCCTCAAGAGCTACAAGAACCTCAGAGGCTAACCAACCACTCTAGGTGCCCAAACCCTGAGTTAACTTGCCTTTTGACTGAACTAGACCCCTAATCGCTCCCATGACAATCCCTCCATGCGATTGAAACCCTCTAGTTACTCCCACAACAAGGTCTCCATGCGACTGTGGTCTTTTTAAGGCAGTTATGTGCCAGCAGCCCCAAATTCTGAGCAACTTTTTCAAGCTAAGACTCAGGCCTTTGCCTAGAACTTGATGAAATTCTCATAAATGGTAAATAACAAGAAGATAATGCCTCTAATGCAAAACTTAAATAAAGACCCAACCTGAATCATCCTAACAATGACAGGAATTTTGTCAAACACTAATCCAGGTGAATATTGGTGGCCACCCTCCTATTCCACTTGGACCCCCAACATTGTCTCTTTCAGGTTTTCAGTTTCCTTAATTGTAGCACAGCTTACTATTTTTGGCAGTTTTTCGGGTTGTGAACTTCCGGAGCAATTTTGAGGCCCTAAATAACGTTTTTGGGAAAAAAAAGAAACTGAAAAAAGTCCTTAATAGGGTGACCTACTTGTTTTCAACTTACTCTTTTAGATCTTCGAAACGAGGTATTATGATAGCTAAACGGAGATCGTATGCCAAAGTTCTGACCCCAGGAAATTGATGTACCAATTTAGCCAAATGGGGTCCATAGTTTTGGCACTTCATCTCCTAGGGTTAGGTTTCTGGATGTTTAGGGTTTTCCATTGTTTCTCAATAATAAATAGGCCTTGGATCCTCATTGTAACACAGTTTAGAGGCATGTAGCCACCACATCTCTTCTCAAAGATAAGCTACCAGCGCCCAAGCTATTTTATTTCCAATTTGTTTGTAAGCATAGTTCAATATTTTTCTATTAATGAAATGAAGTGTTTTTCTGTTGCATCTTTGTATTTATGATATATATGTAATTTTTTGCATTCCTTTTTAAGTTTGGATCAGTGGTATTAAAGAAATATGCTCTTCTCTGTTTTTCTTTACATGTCCCAATGAGGTCAAGGTATGAGTTAGGGCTCGATCTGGTTTAACCGTTGCAATATCAGTGTCGTAAACCTTGACGACCTCCCATGGTGGAAGAAAAAAAGATGAGGGGGTAGGAGATCCTTTCAAAATGTTGCTCAAGGAAGCCCTCGAGCGATAGAGGAACATGATGATGGATAACTTTGCCCAGATCCTTCGACAGCTACCCACAAGTGACGCATCTTCATCCAGCAGCCACTCCTTTTAAGGTACAAGTTAACTTCGATATTACCATATTTGAGGATAAGATAGATGCAGATGTCGTAGATAAATGGTTAAATCTATTTGAAGAATATTTTTCAGTTCATGACTTTTCCAATCGGGAAAATATTACTTTTGCACTTCTTAAAGCCGACCCACACGTTAAGGACTGGTGGAAAACCTACTGCGAAAAAAAGGACGAGAGTGAAGCCTCGCACCCACTTGGGATTATTTCTTAGACGCCATAAATGAACAATATTACCCTGTTGGGAGCAGATAAATATATAAAGTGGACCACGCTACAGTAGGGAAGGGACCAAGATATGCAAGAGTTCACAAATGTTTTCCATACTCTTTGCATGAAGCTGGGTATCAAGGATTCTGAGTGGCATTTGGTACTCAAGTATCGCAGATGTCTACACAAGTACATCCAGGATGAGATGGAGTTCCTAGAAATTTCCTTGCTCAGCGCGATGTACCGATACGCTATCAAGATTTAACAAAAGTTTAAACAGAAGAATCAGGACTTTGGATCTACGAATCCAAAGCAAGGAAAAGGCACCCCCAAACCACAAAGCAAAGGACAGATCCAAGCTGGGGCTACCCAGGACAACCCATCGAAGCCGCAAGAAAATAATAACACACTGAAGAAAAATAAGGACACGGGAAAATGTTGTGAGTTCCATAAGAGCTCCACTCACAACACAAGTGAGTGTCGGGCCAAGTAGTCACTAGTGGCCGAGATGAGGGCCTCTGAATCATACACATGTTCCGACTCTGAGTCAGACCCTGATAAGATGAATGATAAAGGAAAGCAGATCATTGATGTAGAGCCTAGTGCCACCGTGGCCACCACCAAGATCTAGAATATTGAGCCTAAAGATCCATAAGAGGGGGAACGCCTCTTCCACTCACAGATGTGGGTGAAGGGTTCTCCGCTGCAATTCATTATCAACAGTAGGAGCCAAAAGAACCTCATTTTAGTAGAGGTCGTGAAGCAGTCGGGCCTAAAGATGACAACACATCCATAGTCATACACCATTGGGTGACTTCACCAAGGACGAGATCTCTACGTCACCCAGCAATGTCACCTTCCCTACAACATCAAGCCCTTCACGAATGAGGTACTATGTGATGTTTCTCCTCTTAAAGTTTGTGATGTATTATTAGGACAACCATACTTGTGGAAGCAACATGTTGTATATGAGTCTAGACCTTGCTCTGTGATTATTATTTTGGCCAATAAGTTGTACAGGATACCGGAGGTAGCCCCGCCTATCACCATCTCTTTGATCACTGCAAAGCAATGCGGTAAGATCATTTCCTAGACCAGGAAATTTGTTTTCCTTATTATTCACCCTCAGAGCAAGAACAAGGTTGTGGCCACAGCTTCCATGCATGGCCCCTCCACACAGCACCAACAGATGGAAAAGGTCATGGAGGAGTACAGGGACATTTTCCCCATACCTATAGGGGTACCTCTACATTGTCAAGTCAAGCACTCCATCAATCTGACCCCGGGCGCACCGTTGCCCAATGGATTGATCTATCGACGCTCTGTTCTAGAGAACAATGAGATAAAGATGCAGATTCAAGAATTATTTTTGAAAGGGCACATCAAGCCAAGCTCATCACCTTGTGGGAGGTCGATTGTATTGGTACAAAAGAAGGATGGGACCTGGAGAATATGTATTGATTATCGGGAGCTAAAAAAAATCATTATCTGGAATAGGTACCCAATCCCGAGGATTGATGACCTTCTAGACCATCTCAAGGGGGCCAAATATTTTAGCAAGATTGACTCGAAGTTAGGTTATCACCAGGTGCCTATCGAACCCTCTAATGTGTGGAAGACTGCCTTCAAATCCAAGGAGGGCCTTTTTGAATGGTTGGTCATGCCGTTCAAATTGACGAATGCCTCTGTAAACTTCATGGGATTGATGGACGACATCTTGTGACCCTTCACTAATGCATTCGTGGTGGTGTATTTAGATAACATCTTAATCTTCAACTAGAGTTGGGAAGAGCACCTCCACCATATTCGACAGGTCCTTCAAACCCTGTGACAACACAAGATGTGTGCTAACTTGGAGAAATGCACTTTTGGCTTGACCCAAGTTGAATATCTGGGGTACATCATTGATGAGAAGGGTGTTCATGTGGACCAAGCCAATATACAAGTCATTCGAGATTGGCCAGCCCCAACCACTCTAACAGATCTCCGTAGCTTTTTGGGTCTTGCCAATTTCTACCGCAGGTTCATGTTGGGTTTCTCTCATATCACTTGGCCTTTAAGTCAAGTCACCAAGGGCAGAGCAAAAGAAAAGTTTTTTGGGTTTGAAACCCAATAGCAGGTGTTTTCGGAGTTGAAGCATTGCCTCTGCTCTAAATCAGTGCTCACATTACCAGACCTACAACAACCATTTGAGATTGAGACAAATGCCTTCGACTATGCTATTGGTGTGATTCTTATTCAACAGTGGCTTACCACAGTGATATGAAAGTATCCCACTTACGACAAAAAAATTTATTCCATTTTGCAGGCCTATCGTCAATGGAAGCATTACATTATGGGGAAGGAAACGGTCATCCACACAGATCACCGACCCCTATAGTTCATACAAACACAAGGGAAGTTGCAAAACAATCACCATCATAAATGGTCCACCTACCTTCAATAGTTCCATTTGAACATTAAGTATAAGAAGGGTAGCACCAATAATCGTTGATTTCCTCAGTCGACTACCAATCATGGTGGTGATCACTGTGCTCAACTCTTGTGGGCACAAGACATCAGGGTGGCCGCATATTTACCAAAGCGATCCAGATTTTGGCAACACATACCAAACACTCCTGGAAGGGAAGCAAGTTCCAAATTTTCACCTTCAGGATGCACTATTATGCCACCTGGGACACATTTTTGTTCCTTCAAGCGAGCCCACCAAGATGATTTGGGAGGTGCACTACAGTCGGGTCACTGGACATTTCGAAGTGGAGAAAATAATGGCAGTATTGAAGAAGTATTTTTATTAGCTGAAACTTCGTCAGGATGTTGGGAAGTACATTAGATCAAGCACCTCCTACGTCATCGCCAAACCAACCATTAAGAAGCAAGGCCTATGTGCTCCTCTACCTTCTCCTAGTCAACCTTGGGAATCTATCTCCATGGATTCCATGTCGGGCCTTCCTTCTACTAAGCACGTCAATGATTGTGTTTTCATGGTTGTCGACAGATTCTCTAAGATGGGCATCATGGCGGCTTGCAAGAAGAGTATCACAACAGAGGCCACTGCTAAGCTCTTCTTTGAGAAAATGTCAGTACACTTTGGGATCTTACAGTCCATTGTCTCAGATCGGGACAGCAGATTCCTGAGTGCATTTTGGTCAAGTCTCTTGTCGATGCTAGATACAAAATTTACTAAGTCCACAACTTTTCGTCCCAAAACTGATGGAAAAATAGAGGTTGTCAACAGGATGATCATACACATTCTTAACATGTACAACTAGAAGCATCCATGCACATGAGATGAAAGTATCCTCTATGTCCTACACAGCTACAATAGAGCTCTCCACATCTCAATGGGCCACAGCCCCTTTCAGGTAGGGCTAGGATTTCAACCATTATGTCCCATTGATGTGGCCATAACATTTACATTTACTCAGGGAAATTCAGCTCACGTCCAGTCTAAAGCCAACAGGGCTAACAACTTCATTGAGCACTTTCAACACATCCACCAGTAGGTCCATGATATATTGGAGATAGTCAATGCTAACTACAAGCAGCACCATGATCAACATCGGGTGTCACACAAGTTCCAGGTAGGCAACAAAGTTTGGCTACATTTGCAGAAGGAGCGCCTCGTTGGAACCCATCGTAAGCTTTGCCTGCTCTGATATGGGCCATACACCATCATCAAGGTTGTAGGATACAATGCCTTTGAGCTCAACATTCCACCATTCCTTGGTTTGCACCTAGTGTTTAATTTAGACCACCTTTGGCCATACTTTCCACCATTGCTGGACACATTGGACATTACAAAACAACTCACACCAACAGAGCTAAACCCAGACTGCATGGAACAAGCCACAACTGATCAAATCATGGACACACAGATAAAAAAACTCGTTAGTAGAAGATCCAACTGTATCAGGTTGTCAAAGTTGCCCAACTCCAGCACTAAGGCCAGTGGCTCACCAGGGACCAAGTTCAGCAAAATTTTCCCCATCTCATGGAGGCACTCAACACAATGGGGACCATTTCTTCCTAAGAGGGGAGGACTGGTCTAGGTGGATATTGGTGGCCACCCTCCTATTCCACTTGGACCCCCATCACTGTCTCTTTCAGTTTCCTTAATTGTAACACAGTTTACTATTTTCGGCAGTTTTTTGGGTCCTGAACTTTCAGAGTCGTTTTGAGGCCCTAAATGATGTTTTTAGGGAAAACAGAGAGACCAAAAACACCTTTCAAATGGTGACTTGTTTGTTTTCGACCTACTCTTCGAAATGAGGTATTATGATAGCCAAACGGAGATCAAATGCCAAAGTTACGACCCTAGGAAATTCATGTGCCAATTTACCCAAACGGAGCCCACAATTTTAGCGCTTCATCTCCTAGGGTTAGGTTTCTATATATTTAGGGTTTTCCATTGTTTCTCAATAATAAATAGGCTTTGTAACCTCATTGTAACACAGTTCAGAGGCATGTAGCCACCACATCTCTTCTCAGCGATAAGCTACCATCACCCAAACTAGTTTATTTCCAATCTATTTGTAAGCATAGTTCAATATTTTTCTATTAATGAAATGAAGTGTTTTTCTACTGCATCTCTGTATTTATGATTATATCTGTAATTTGTTGTGTTCCTGTTTAAGTTTGGATCACACACATCATGAACAAGTAATGTACAGGTCATAAAAACACATTTGAACATAGGGACCTCATACTTATATGAGAATCATCAAGAAGGTCTGATGCACTCTCACATTAGTTGCATTATCATCTATTAGATCATTCATTCATTAACATTTCATCTACTAACTAAAACATGATGAGAGCCGTAACTCAAGACTGTCATAAAACCATATTTATAACCAACATATAACCAAATAAATAACAACAATAGAACAACCATCAAAGCCATATAATAACAAGTACATTTACACACAAAACATAAGAGGAAAAGAGCTCTTATTAACATATGCAAATCCAACCAAGTCAGGGACTTCCATGTACCACCCGACCATAGATTGGGCTGAACCAAATCTCTCTTTCAGCCAATCACCCTTGTGCCATATTCTAAGAATGAATGTGGGATCTCATGGAATAACCAATCCAAACCAAACTTAGGGCTTCCATAGGCCAAACCACCTCAACCCTCAACCAATGATTCCACCTCACGATTAGACATCATTAACCATCACTAGATTGATCTCTATCCAAGTTGTATAGGGCTCCAGAGCATTTGTTCCAACCCAACTTCCAGAACTAGTAACTCAACCCATAGTTGTCGTTGGGCTCCAGAGCATTTGTCCAACCAAGGCTTTGAGGACAAGTAACTCAACCCACCAAGGGGTCCAGAGTGTTTGTCCAACCAAGGCTTCCAGGACTAGTAACTCAACCCAAGTTTTTACAGGGCTTCTAGAGCATTTTTCCAACCAAGGCTCCAGGAACTAATAACTCAACCCACAACCATAAGGAACATGAGCACCAACCAAAAAACAAAAGGTAAAACCCACAACACCATGGCTATCCAGGAAATGGCAAGGCTAGGAAAAACCATTGTCAATATAGGCAATCCTCTATGCCAATAACAAATCATAACCAATAAACCACATGCATGTGCCATGCATGCCAAAACTAGGAAGGAAATAATACATGCAACTTGGTACCTGCAAGAAAAACTTGTTGTAGTTGTTGATCCCGTTTTCCTCTTGCACTTTCCTACTTTTCCTTTGCCTTCTTGCTCCAAATCCGAAGTATGTCATACTCCTCCAATAGTGCTCCAAGAAAGCTCTAAGTGTCTAACAGTATGAGAGAGAGAGAGAGAGAGAGAATAGAATGAGAGTGCCAAAGAGTGAACTATCAAAAGTTGTGTACTGATCCTCAGAAGCCTTTTCATTAATGAAGCCTCTATTTTCTTCATTTTCCATTATTTTCCTTCAATTTCCTCCTCACACGCAACTTGTGATCTTTCACCTTCCTTTTCTCCTATTTTCCATTATTTTCGTAAATAAAATGCCAATAAATGCCACATGCCTTTCCAAAGCCTTTGCCATTGCCTTTGCCAATTTTCATAGCCATTAATTAATCACAAGTGATCCCCATAAAAATTTATTTCACGCACACATGAAACTTTCCCATGAACACATTAGCGTCAAATGTAACATCATCACCCATCACGTCTTAGCCATTTTAGAACATCTATAAAATCAATCTATATGTTCTATTACATTACAATACAAAGATGGAAGCCATGTAAACAAGTGATTGAAATATTGTTTTTAGAAAGATATGCAGGCTTGATGATGACTTCTCCACATTGCAAACTCACTAAGATGGGAAATGCTCTTATCTGTAGATCCACACCAGATCTAACGAGATCCGTCTTCTTCACATGCAAATTTGTCCACAATAAAATTCTACATAGCAGATTTGGCTTCTTCACACACACACACATCTTGTCAAATAAAACTTCACTCAGCTGATCTAACTTCTTCGCACACAGATCTCCTCGTCTTTTATGCATATTTATCCACAATCAAATTTTACATAGCATCAGCAAAACCATAGACACAACAAAAATCATTATGCTAGCTCTAATACCATTGTTATGTATTAAAAGGTAAGGTAAATCAAACATTAACCACAAATAGAAATGGAAGAAATCACACACATAAGAACACCAAAAATTACCTTGGGAAAAGCCCAACTCCAGGGAAAAACCCAACCTAATAGAATTCTATAAGATTTTGACCAAAGCCTTGACCAAACTTGTTGGAGAGCTCTGCTCAACCCTTGGTCCCATACACTGACCCGGGAGACCCTACTCAACCCTTAGCCCCTCACATTGGTCGGAGAGACCCTGCTCTACTCTTGACGCCTTGGTGCTTGGCACACATACAATGGAGACAAATAAGCCTAGTTATAGGCTTCATTCCAACCAAATACAACTCACATAAAACCACGGGTTACAAAACCATGTGCCCAAAACCATTAGTTGTATACTGTCATTCTCGAGTCAAGGTTAATCCTAACAGAGGTCACCTTCATTACTTGGTACTTTCAAGATTAAGAATCGATAGTCCCAAGATTAGGATGAATGTACACTAATATTTCTTATTGCACTAATTCAGTTATATATATTGTGTGTATGTGTATATTATGATGGAACTATCCAAACTTTTTTTACATAGGTCCCAATGTTGTTTTAACTTTAGGACCAAGTTGATATGTACTTCCAAGAACACACAACAGTCTTAGGTAGGCATGTGCCTGATTTAAATTTATGATTATCTACAAATTGTCTATCCACATTTTAAATCCCTTTAATGGCTCTATCCCAGTGGACTTGTTTGAGTAGAAATGTCTCAATCAACAAATGAGCAAATTACTATTAAAAAAAATGAATGCTAGCTAGTTTTGAAAAATAGGAAAAAAACAGATTCAAACAAAAAACAAAACAAAAAACGAACACACAAACAAAGACCCCAACTTTTCCATATTATAATCCAAATTTTAGAGGGTCAATAGAAGTTAGAATATATGTTCTCTTCGTAACTAGGATACCTATCCAATTTGTTGTTGAAGCATCTCGTTAAAATATACAAAGGGTGGACAAATAAAGAAATATGATATTATGTGTGGATAAAAGGAAAATAGTAGAATCATAGTCTCTTCTACTAACAACTCCATAAAAGTGGAATTTCTCCTCATCCTTTTGCTTGTCATGTTTTTCCTAGAGTTTGTTTTCGATACATTGTATGAATATCAACAACAAGTACATCTATTTTTTCAATTCTTCAAACAAGATGTCATAATTGAACCCATCTAGGTCTCTATCATTATCTCAAGTTGTGACAAATGATTAATTATAAATACATTTAAGATAAGAATTTGAAGTTGTCATACCATGGGAAAATCATATTGTGAATACCCTAACTCGCCCAAGTATAATGAGAATGTGGATACCTCGTAAATGTGAACTTTTACAACATAAAAGAAGAAAAATAACTTAGAACAAATTAACATGGAGATATTTGTATCACCATGAATCAATATATTTATAAGACCCTCCTAACATGGTTGTAACCACCCCTCCCACAGTTACCCAGTTTCACCAGCCTACCATGGTAAACATGAGACGAAGAGTTACTATGACATGACCCAACCTCCAAGCATCAATTATGAAAGAGGGGTGGAAAACTAACAACAAACTGACAACTCACCTCATCCCTCAGGGCTACAAGACACTTAGGGGCCAAAGAACCACCCGAGGTGACCAAACCTTGAGTTGGGGCTCTTTTTCACAAACTTTAACCCCCAACCGCATGCATGACAAGGCCTCCATGTGGTTATAGGCCTCCAACCACATACACAAGCCTACCTAGGTGCGGTTATGACCCAGATTGTCCAATTCAAAGGGTGTGGTCCTGAGATCTAAGCCTAAGTTTTAGGCCAGTCTCCAGACCACTACCCAAAACTTCCCAAAACTTCTCACAATCACTAATGACATGACAAAAAGGCTAATACAAGATTTAAGGTAGAACTTGACCTATACTACCTAGAACATAACAAACATTTCGTCAAGCACATGACAAACATGTAAGTTACAGGTCATGATTGCATATATGATCGTAAAAGTTTGAGATTCATCTAAGAATCACCAAGAAGACCCTATGCCCTCTCCACATAGTTGTAATAACATTTGTTAGTTCATACATTCATCAACTGATCAATAGCTAAACAATTCATAACAAAAGCCATATAAGATACACATCATATGAATAACATATAACCATGTGAAATAATCGAGATCTAGATGGGAGCGAAATGGTGAAAGAACCTCGGGGGTTTCGATGGTTGGGCTAGGGTTCGCAGTTAACTGTTGAACCCGAGCCACAGTGCAAAATAATTTTGAAAGCCACCAATTCATCATGTGTTGGCTATGCGAGTTTGTGTAACTCGACCCTTCACCCGATGCATTTTTGCTTTTAACTTGGTCATGGTCACGAGGTGTGGCAATTTTTATATTAGTTTTTTTTCAAAGCTTGGTTGTTTGTGTTTTTAGTCATTATTACCTCCACGGTTTTTCTTGGGCACTGTCAGTGGTTGGAAGGCGGCATTGTGCCAGAGGCATTTTACCAAATAGTTATGGGTGATTTAGGCTACGGTAAAAGGGGATTTACTAACGGTCACTGGGTTAAGAGGGTATTTGCAACAAAGGTCAGCAAAGTGAAGGGGTTTAACTGTATTTTTAGAATGGTGCATTGGTAATTAGCGGCCATCGGGGACTGAATGGAAGAGGAGCTAGTAGATTATTCCTCTGACTCACTGACCCTAGCAGACATCTGGGTCGAGGAAAAACACCTGTCAAAGGTGGGGAATGAACCAGCGATAAACAATCTACCGGCTACACAGGTTAAGAAAATCTCCTCTTTAATGCATGAGATTTAGGTCACGCTTCAAGATTTTGGTAATAAGCAACCGGCTACTATCATTTCAGAGGGTTTATTCTATCTGTGGGAGGGTTCTGTGTCACCATTCCTCTCCATCCCTTCTCCATCAGAATTTTAGGCCTAGTCTCAAGCACCGTCAAGTTTTGCTTTCACACAAGGGGGTGTTGTCATCTCCGCGGCTGGTTTTTGTGATTTGGTCCCTAAAGGGCGGGGCATTTCTCCTCCCCGCCTAGGTATCCTCGGTTTTGTGCCTAAGGGCTCCGTTCACCAGGTTTATGTTGCTACTCACCCCTCTGGTTATTTTGACGGTATCTCTAGACAGGACACTGGTCTAGAAGAAAATAAATCTTCGAATTCAGATGAGAACCATCAAGCTGAGGGTACTCCTACAAATCAACAAAAAAGATTGGGGAATAAAAAAAAAAACAAAACAAAACAAAAACAAAAAACAAAACAAAACATTCGAAAGTCCAGGAAAGAGACTATCGACTGGTGTTTTGGGTGGGCATCTCAATGGCTCAAGCAGCCCTAACAGACAGCACTATTGTTGTGAGCCAAGTTCGTGGCAGAAATTATACCCCGACTCAACTAAGAAAATGGACCGTAGAGGTATGGGGGAACCTAATGGTGCAACTACCTGGTGTCATCACGTTGTCCAGGGGGTGGTTCTCTCTCATCTTTCCGCAGCTAGACTAGGTGGATTGGGTCCTGATGAGGTACTGGCACATTGAAATGACTCCAGTCTTGCTTAAGAGATGGACACCACTATTTGATCCTGAGAAAGAAAATATGGGTGGTAGTCTGATTTGGGTTCGCCTTCCCGGTCTTCCGCTCCAATTTTGGGTTGAGGATATTTTCAAGGTCATTAGAGATAACATGGGGGTTTATCTAGACCCTGACAGGGCATATCATGATACAGGCTATATGGCTTTAGCCAAAATTCTAGTTTATCTTGACACCAGAGAGGGCCTGGTGGAGAGCTATCTGCTTCAAATGGGGGAGATCAACAAGAGACAAATTCTCGATTACGAGGGTATCCCATTTTGGTATCAACGGTGCCACGAGGTGGGTCATTTGTACAAATGTTGCCCCTTACTGTCTAGGAAGCAGCAGGATCCTCCAAGATCTCTGGTATCATTAGGTACACAAACAATGGAGATGAATCCACAAGCAAACTCTCCTGAGGTTTCGGAGCCCCAACATCACGACTTTTGGGTGTCTACTTCACAGCCAGACATTGTGATATCCGCGACACCTCTCACTAGAGCTTGGGCTAGAGAATCAGCTTTCTCGGGTACTCCTCCCTCTCCTCCTTTGTTTTCAAATGATTGTCTGTTATCTAAATTTTCTTCTACTTCTATGTGTTTGTTTGGTTCGGTGTCTGAGGTTAGCAAGATGTGTTCCCCACTTTTCCCGGTATTAACTACTCCTTCTCTCCCCCTCAGCACAAACACCTCTACTATCCTGATTCCACCTGCTCCGTCGCTCGGAGGCAACCCCAACCTCTAGTGGTTCTCACCAGTGTTACCTCCGCTCCCTCCCTACCACTCAGACCCCTGCCTATCGATTGGATGTGGATCTTCCCGCTTCAATCCCTATAAACCCCCCCCCCCCCCCGCGGCAAACAATCTCACCTTTCAAAACCCATTAAGAGGGTTGGCATCGAAGTGGCTTTGGGGGTACAAACCCCCATTGACTGGGTCCTTAGAGCAAAGGGAAACCCTCAAAAAGTTACCCCATGAAGTGTCTCTCCTTCAACTGTAGGGGCCTGGCCAGCCCAGACAAAAAACTGGCTCTAAAGAGGTTATGTCTTTCAGAGAGACTAGATGTTATTTTCTTGCAAGAAACTCTGGGCGAAGGGAGCCTAGTAAACAATCTACTCCTGAAATTCCTTCCGGACTAGATTTTCAACTTCTTGGATGTTAAAGGGCACTCGGGTGGCTGTGCCATGGGTTTCAATAAAAGAAAAATAAAATTACATAATGTTTGGGTGGGTGAGGGGTTTCTGGGTGCCGACATTACTTCCCGGGATTACAACTTCCCTCTCAGACTGGTCAACATTTATGGGCCCTGCCATAATAGGGAATAGTTATGGGGTGGATGACTGGAAGCCGATTTTATGTAATCAGAGAATTTGATCATTGGGGGAGATTTAAACTTCTCACTAGGGCTGGCAGAATCCTGGGGCAGCAGAGCCCAATGTGATCCCCTCAATTTTTTTTGAAACTTTGTTGGACTCCCATGACCTACTGAATATTGTTTTGGGCAATATTATACCAACCTAGAGGTACAGAAGGACGGGGGGAGAGGCTTTGGCCAGAAGGCTAGACCATTTTTTGATAAAGGCCCCTCTTCTATCCAAATTGGATCGTTTTCGCCAATGGGTGAGTTCAGGAGGGATCTCAGACCACTCCCTGATTTTTTTGGAGATCAGGGATGAAAATTTCAAACCACGTGCCCCTTTTAAATTCAACTCAACATGGCTATATGAATCTGAATTCCACAAGCTAGTTGTAGGAATTTACAAGGTAAGTTCCTCAGATAGAACACCAAAGGACGCCACTCACAAACATATCACAGATCAATACACCAGTATTCTTGACGTGATTAAAACCCTAAAAGAGGGAAACAGTCCACGGCCTAAGCCAACGCAGCCACTTCAGGTAATTTATTAATAAAAGAAAGAAAATTTACATAAGCTTCTCTCATGAACAGTTATCCTACAAATGACCCTCCATGCTCTTTAAATAGGGATCATGGACCAATCAGGTGTTAAGCCATGGATCAAGTGTTAGTAATACTGAGGAGAGAATGAACCATCGGATCACTTCATGTCTAGAACATATCGTGATCGTCAGATTGTAAGTTACAAATGTACATAGTAAAGAAACATACTTTACCTAACTCTACACTAGACCAAGTTATACTTAACTATTTCCTATGTGTCAGAATATCCTAACATCCCCCCTTAAGAACAACTTGGGATAGGATTGAAGGATGTACAAATATGACACAATAGGAGAAGGAAGGAGGAGTTAGATCCTATCCCTCCTTAGTGACAACTTCCTGAACTCCAACCATAAATCAAAGTTTAGTAAACTCTGCCTCTATGATAGCCTTTGTAAATATGTCTGCAACTTGATCATCTGTTGAACAATATTGCACTTCAAGAACATGGTCATGAATGAGCTTTCTAATGAAGTGCATGTGTAGTTCAATGTGTTTTTTGTGCTGATGTTGGACTGGATCTTTGCATAGTTGAATGGCACTTTGATTATCAAACCAAAGTGTAGTCGGATGCTGCTACTGAAAGCCAAACTCTGACAGGATCTGACGAAGCCACAGGGCTTCCTTACTAGCTTCTACGGTGCCATGATACACTACTTTTGCTAAAGAAAGAGACATGGCACTTTGTTTCTTGCAATCCCATGTAATAAGTCTAGAACCAAGAGTGAAGACATAACCGGCAGTAAACTTCTGATCATCAGGGTCACCAACCCAATCGGAATCAGTGAAACCAACCAATAGAGGAGATGCTTTTGCACTGTAATGAATCCCAAACTGAATTGTACCTCAAACATAACGAACTATTATTTTAGCTTCTTTCCAATGACTTCTATGTGGGTTTTGCATAAACTGAGCAATAAGGCCAACAACAAACAAAAGTTCAAGACGAGTCTGGGTCAAATACAAAATTTTTCCTACAAGTTGACGGTATAAGGTAGCATCAACTTTAGGGGAAGTACAAGTGACTGAAATTTTGACTCCAAACTAAAAGGGAGAAGGGGATGGCTTACTGTTATATACCTAGGGGGGATAATATGGGGTACCAAGGGAGGTACCCAAGGTAATAATGTAATAATGGGATGGGCCATAGCAATAAATAAGGTGGTTAACCCATGTCATGTAAGGGACCACAAGTAGTTAATAATAATGTAAAGGGCCCATGGTATTAGTTGATGGTATGAGGAAACCATGGTAATGATGCATGGTATTGTATGTATGAGACCTATAATAGAGGGTAGAGACTCCACATGGATGGATATGAAGAGAAGTATTCTTGTATGAACAGGCATATGGCTTGTGGAGTGTTCTCCTTCCTTAAGGAGTGAATGTATGGTGTTGCCCTACCTTAAGGGTTTTGATCAATAAATAATCATTTCATATTATTTCTGGGTTTATTTGCATTATCTTATATTTTCATATCAGATCTATAGTATTTCTGGGTTAGATCTATAACAATTGGTATCAGAGCTATATTCCGGGTTAGATCTATAACAATTGGTATCGGAGCACTTTCTTGGGCACAAAAGTGGAGAAATTTTTTTAATTTTTTGCAGGGATTTTTGGGTGGCGAATTTGCAGATCAGATCTATATGTTTTGGTGCTAGATCTACAGAATCTAATTGCAGATCTGTATTCCTTGTGAAAAAATACCCAAATTCAAAAAAAAAATCAGTTGAATCGGAGTCCGGATGAAGGAGATATCGCTGATTTAAAAATCAGTGGGGTTGCAGACAATTTTCAGAGCAGCGAGTTTTGCGGCGCAGATCTAGAAGTCCTGGTGCAAGATCTGCAAGATCTAATTGTAGATCTGGAATCTTTGTGAAAAAACACCTAATTTCAAAAAAAAAATCAGTCGAATCGGAGTCCGGATGAGGGAGATATCGCTGATTTAAAATCAGCTCTTTTTGCAGACATTTTGGGTGACGGCGGGAGAGTAGCAGAGCAGATCTGGAATTCTAGTGCCTGGATCAGGATTTTTATCACATGGGCAGATGCAGAATGATTGCTCCATTTCTAAAAACAGGTTATAATAGGAATTCTGAGCAATATTGTCGGATTTGTGACCATTTCAATTTTTCGCCAATATTTTTGTGATGGCGGGCCTAGATCGCTTTGAACAGGAAGACTCTTTTTTGGGTCGTCTCACTAAGCTCCGACAGACTGGTACAATGGAGGAATATATTACCGCTTTTGAAGCCTTAGCCTTCCGCACTAGGGGTCTCACAGATACATTCTTCATGGACTGTTTTATCTTCGGTCTTAAAGAAGCCATCAAAGCTCAAGTTCTACTTCACCACCCTTCCACGTGGAAGGAGGCTTGCCAGTTAGCTCGTCAGGTCACATTGCCTAGCAAAGATTTTATTTTTACAGAAAAGAAGGAAACTATGGAACCTAAAGGGTTATTTCCTACTGGTATATCCTTATTGCAGGTTCATGGATTGATTCAGAAAGAGAAAATCATTGTTTCTATAAATCCTAGTTGCAAGCATAATTTCATCAATGTTAATTTGGCAAACAAATTGCAAGTTCCAGCAAAACAAATTGAACATACACAGGTTGATGATAAGGATGTTCAAATCTATAAGGATTTGAAGCTTTCTATGGATAAGTATGTGTTTCATGGTGATTTTTATGCTTCAGATACGAATAACATGGATGTTGTTTTGGGATACCCTTGGATGGAATTAGTGGGTACTACCAATATTAATGTGCAGAAGAAATTCCTGAAGCTCTGGTATAAAAAGAAGAAAATTACATTACAGGATATTTCCATTAATAAGCAGGTAGAGTCCAAGGAGGCTGAAGCAGAAGATGTTCAAGGGACTGACACATCAGATGATGAGCCTTTGATGATCAACAATCAAACACAAACAGAGGCTGCAGAAGAAAAGGTTACAGGTGATGATACATCAGACGAGGGCTCAGTGGTTGAAGTCATATTGAAAAAGAAGACACCACAACAGGCACCACAGCAGGGTGAAGTAAAGAAACAGCCATCGTGGGTTAAAACTTCAACATATCATCACCCACATCACCCAGCGAGACAACCATCAAGATGGAAACCAAGTCGTCACATGACGGATCGCGAGGAGAGAAGATCCACCCACTGCACATCAACACAGAAGAGCTGCCACGGTCAACTTCCATCTCAAGCGAGCGAGGCACCAGCGAGATCGAGGGTTCACCTTTCTCTTGGATGGCTAGATGCACGTGCATGGTATCAGTGGACTACTCTTTTGAGTAGATCTTATTATTTGTGTTCTTCCCATGTTTCGGGGACGAAACATGCTTAGGGGGGTGGAATGTTATATACCTAGGGGGGATAATATGGGGTACCAAGGGAGGTACCCAAGGTAATAATGTAATAATGGGATGGGCCATAGTAATAAATAAGGTGGTTAACCCATGTCATGTAAGGGACCAGAAGGAGTTAATAATAATGTAAAGGGCCCATGGTATTAGTTGATGGTATGAGGAAACCATGGTAATGATGCATGGTATTGTATGTATGAGACCTATAATAGAGGCTAGAGACTCCACTTTGATGAATATGAAGAGAAGTATTCTTGTATGAACAGGCATATGGCTTGTGGAGTGTTCTCCTTCCTTAAGGAGTGAATGTATGGTGTTGCCCTACCTTAAGGGTTTTGATCAATAAATAATCATTTCATATTATTTCTGGGTTTATTTGCATTATCTTATATTTTCATATCAGATCTATAGTATTTCTGGGTTAGATCTATAACAATTGGTATCAGAGCTATATTCCGGGTTAGATCTATAACACTTACAGTCTTCCATGTGAAAGTGGCGTAGAAGATCACAGGCATACTTGGACTGGGAAAGGGAAATACCTTCCTTGGATTGCAAGACTTGAAGACCAAGAAAATAATGCAAGTGTCCTAAGTCTATCATTTCAAACTTCTTTTTAAGGTTGGACTTCACATGGTTTATAAGGTTGGGATCACTACTAGTAAGGATAAGATCATCAACATAAAGAACAAGAATGATAAGAGACTTACCCACTTTCTTGGTGTAGACAGTATTGTCAGAATGACACCTAGAAAAGCCAATACCTAAAAGAAAGCTATCCATTTTGGCATACCAAGCTTGAGGGTCTTGCTTGAGACCATAAAGGGATTTCTTAAGCTGACATACAAGACTGGAGTCTGTTTGTATATAGCCAGGAGGTTGTTCCATATATATTTCTTCATGCAAGTCCCCATACAAGAAGGCAGATTTAACATCCATCTGATGGACTTCCCATTTGAAAGAGGTAGCAAGGGAAAGAACAAGGTGGATAGAGTTTATTTTGGCAACAGGGGAGAAGGTTTCAGTATAGTCAATGCCTTCAACTTGTGAAAAAGCCTTAGCAACAAGACAAGCTTTATGTTTATCAACTTTTCCATCTGGTCCATACTTGGTTCCGTAAACCCATTTCCATCTAACAAGTTTTCCTCCCTTTGGAAGAGGAAAAAGATCCCATGTATCATTTTCCAATAATGAATGATATTCTTCATTCATAGTTGCAGCCCAATCTAGATGGCTTGAAGCTTCTACAAAGGTGTCAGGATCATAATTTGCTGAAGATTGAGCCAATAAATAAGAGGCTCTATCAAACTGAGAGCGTGTACGTCGCTAATCTGTAGGATCACCTACAAGAGCACCTGCTGCATCCTGAGTAGCACGGACCCATTTTGGAAGTTGAGGAGCTGAAGAAGAATCCTAAGAAGGTGGGGGAGGATTGTCATCCTTGCTGTCATCATCTGAAGAAGAAATATTTTTCAGAAATAGAAGGGATAGAGAGAGGTGGCACATCCGTCAAACTAGGCTCGTAGGCCAATATATTTTCAGCAAACTTTACATCTCTTCTAATGATAACATATTTGGACTTAAATGGAATAAGTCTATATCCTTTGACATCTTCAGAATATCCAACAAAAATACATTTTTCACTCTTAGGTTCTAACGCTTTATGTTTCTCATCTGGAATATGGGCCCATGCTTCACTTCCAAAAACATGAAATTGACTTACATCTGGTTTAATTGAGCTTCGTGCTTCTTTTGGAGTGATATTCTTTAAAACCTTAGTAGGAGTGTGATTTACTATGTAATTTGCACACTTAATTGCTTTTGCCAAAAAATTAAGACTAAGTCCTTTAGATTGAAGCATACAATTGGCCATTTCTTTTAAGGTGTGATTCTTCCTTTCGGCTACATCATTTTGTTGTGGAGTATATGGAACAATATGTTGCATTTGAATTCCATGCTCAGTGAAAAAGTTGATGAATTTGTTGTTTAACATATTCTCTGCCATTATCAGATCTTAGCTTAAGAATTCGATGTCCAGATTGTTTCTCAAAAAAGGCCTTAAAGGCAAAGAACATGTTCAATACTTCACTCTTGAGTTTTAAGAAGTATACCCAAGTGCGTCTGGAGAAATCATCAATGAAAGTTAAGAAATGCTTGTAGCCAGAGAATGAAACAACTAGAAGTGGGCCACATAAATCACTATGCACAAGTTGTAAAGGGGTTGAGGCGTGCCAAGAGGCATGTTTTACAAAACTATCCAGATGATGTTTTCTGAGTACACATCTGGAACAAACACCGTCTCTGCAAGATACCATAGGAAGACCTATCACCATATTTTCTTTACATAGATTTTGAAGGGAGCGATGGTTTAAGTGACCAAATCGCTCATGCCAAAGTTTGTTCACTTCATCATTATGAGTAACAAATACTGAGGGAAGAGTTGATGACCCAAAGTTGTTAAACTTATACAACCTTATAGAATCATCAGCGTTGCCAATTGCTAAAATCTGTCTAGGATCTCTCAGGTCCTTAATTAGAATATCGTGAGGTGAAAATTCAACGATTTTACCTTCACCTGAATGAGTTATCTGATATACAGATAGAAGGTTCCAGGATAAGGTTGGAACACATAATACATCATTAAATTGATCGTTATCTAGATGAAGAGTTCCAGTCCCTACAACACTAAGAGATCTATCATCACCAACATATATATTTTTGGTGTTACAATCATTTAAAGAAGAAAACATGGTTTTGCTTTTGGCCATGTGATAAGAAGCTCCAGAATCATTGAGCCACTCATGAGAATGAGAAGAAGAAGATACATTTAGTGCATAACCAGACCGAGATGCTTGACAACCACATGCAGAAAGTGCTATTTCTAAAGATGAAGTTGAAGTTGAAGAATGATCCAAATGGATGTTATGCTTCTTCATTGTTGCTTCCGAGGCTTCCATCTTCTTAAAGCATTTGGATTCTAAGTGGCCATCTCAATTACAAAAGTGGCAATGTCTATCAGTCTTCTTCCCTTTGTTTTTATTTGCCTTATCATTTTGTTGAAATGATTTTTCATTTTGAGACTGAAATTGTTTAAGACCCTTGTTTGGCTTATGACCATTCTTTTTAGGATACTGCTTCTTAGGATTCTTTGAATTTGGTTGGTGTTGGGCAGCTAAGGCTTTCTTAGAAGAGTTTCCAAGATTAAGAAGACCAAGATGTAAGAGTTTTTCTTGTTCTCTTATTAAAGAATCACAAAATGCATAAAAAGAGGGGGACTTGTAGTCTTGTACTTTAGAAATAAAGGCTTCTATAGTAGAATGGAAGGTGGAACCATCTTCTTTCTTAACCTTAACACCTTCCAAGAGAATTTTAAAGGTATTGAACTTGGACAAAAAATCTTCAGTGGAAGAAAAATTATTGGAGTCCAACGTAAGCAACTCATTTTCGAGTTGATGGGCTCCAATTTCATTTTTATTTCCAAAAAATTTAGTGATATGTTTCATTGCTTCATTAGGGGTATCAATTTCTACGATATGGAATCTAAGGTTTGGAGAAATGGACATCCCTATCAACCCACGTGATTGATCTTGCCTATTTTCCCATTTGGTTGCCTTATCTTCATCTTTAGGTTTAGTTTCTTGGCCTGAGACTATTCTGTAAAGACCTTTACTTCTAAGTAAATCCACAATGTAGGACCACCATTGGAAGTAGTTGGTGTTGTCAAGAATAACTTGACATGGAACTTCTATTTTAACATAAACTGAAGTTGTAGATGCTGAAACTAAGTGTTCCAATGGAAATATCTCGAAAAATTAGGCCGATTAAAAAAAAAACAGCTCTAAAAACGACTTCCGGATGAAGAAGTTATGGCTTTTTGAAGAAAAATTGTTGAAGATGCCGACAAAGTGCATGAATATGCAGAAATGAATGATAATGCTATATTTAAAAAAAAAAAATACCCTCTTTTCCAAACTTAATCTAATTAGCTCACTTTAAAAAAAATTTATGTGACCCACTTTTATAAATAAGTGAAAGTCACTTCTACAATGGTACTTTATGAGCTACCCACTAAATTGTAACTTAAATAAAAGATAGAGAGACTTTAGACTTATAAGTGACTCACTTTTTATAATGGGTGAAAACACTTTTACATAAAGTAACTTTAGAACATAAGTTACATGTGTTTTTTGAAAAATTAACTCAACAAAAAGAAAGACTTGAACTCAAGACCTCTATTCTCATAAAGTAACTTTGGACCAAGTGAGCTAGTTTAAAAAATTAGTAATTTTTGGAAAAGAGGAAGTGTTTTTTTTTTTAGTCATTGAAGCTTTTGGGTGCGTGTTTGCTTGAAAAAGTTCTTTTTGCCTACAAAACAAAAAACCACACAACCCAACATGGACATACAAAAAAAAACAAACCTTATGCCTTTAAATTAGCTTTTGCCTGAAACTAAATATTTTCCTCAATGTTTCTGATTTTCCTAGATCATATTAACGCGCAGCGGAAAAGAGCATACGCATGCGAAAAATCATTCATTTCTATTTCTGATTTTTCCAAATCGCACATAGTCGTGAGGCAAAGAGCATATACAGAAATGAAAGGTATAGATTCGATAATAAAAAATAGAGAGATAAATATCTAAAACTGCAAATAAAGATTGTATACCTCCAGATCTTAAAAATGACCTAGTTAGGGCTACCAGAAACCTTTTCGTGTGAAACAAAAGGGGTTCCTCAACTGGAACAAATGCTCCTAACACAATAGAGCATTCCTCTCAGCCTGAAAGCGGTCAGAAACAGTAGATCTAGGAAATGACAGTCGGATGCAGTTGTACTGGCTTCGGATTTGGATCACCAACGAATATGACCCTCAAATAGCTCTGATACCGTGTAGGAATTTACAAGGTAAGTTCCTCAAATAGAACACCAAGGAACACCACTTACAAACAGATCACAGATCAATACACCAGTATTCTTAACATGGTTAAAACCCTCAAAGAGGGAAACAGTCCATGGCCTGAGCCAACGTGGTACTTCAGGCAATTTATTAATAAAAGAGAAATTTTACATAAGCTTCTCTCATGAACGGTTACCCTACAGATGACCCTCCATGCTCTTTAAATAGATATCATGGACCAATCGGGTGTTAAGCAATGGATCAAGTGTCAATAATACTGAGGAGAGAATGAACCGTCGGATCACTTCATGTCTAGAACGTATCGTGACCATCGGATTGTAAGTTACAAATGTACATAGTAAAGAAACACACTTTACCTAACTCTACGCTAGACTAAGTTATACTTAACTATTTCCTATGTGTCGGAATATCCTAACACTAGTCACTGACTCATGGATTCAATGTAGGCTGAGTGATCTTATCTCCCCGGCCGAGGTCATTACTAAAAATTTGAATTGCCTAAAATAAAAAACCATTGATTGGGCAAAGGAAAAACAGAGAAAGGATGAGGTCACGCTTCAAAGGATTGAAGAATACCTTAAAATATTGGAAGCCTCTGGGCTTACTAGTTTTGCATCGACTGAATCGAAGGAACATTTAATCCATATTGAATTGGAAAATATTTGACTATTGAGACAAAAAGAGGAGTCCTGACGTTTAAAAAGAAGAGCACTTTGGCTAAAAGTCAGGGATGAGAATACCAAGTTTTTTCAACATTATGCCCAGGGGAGAAAGTCTACCAACATTATTTGGGAACTGCATGATCAAGAAGGCAGGGAGGCTAACACTTTCAATCAGTTGGTAGATATGGGTGTTCGTCATTTTTCTAAAATATATAAGGCCCCAAGGGGTGTTACCCTCCCGGACATCATTTGCATTGTAGAGGCACTACCTAGTTTTGTCGAGCCAGATGAGGTGGAGGCCTTAAATGCACTGGTTTCGCTGGGGGGACTTGAAGCAATGATGAAATGTTTTAAAAAAGACAAAAGCTCGGGGTCGAATGGGTGGCCGGATTCTATAGCACTTTCTTTGAGCTTATAGGGTCAGATCCTCTAAAGGCTATTGAGGATTGCAGAATCTTAGTCATAATGTATGAGGGGTTTAATGTGACTTTATTGACCCTCATCTCCAAAATTGACAAACCCCTTACCTTTGATGATTATCGTCTTATCTCCCTCTACAACAGCATCTATAAAATCATTTCCAAAACCATCGCCCTTTGGGTTAAACCTATCCTCTCTAGGATGATCTCAAAGGAACAATTTGCTTTCCTCAGTCATCGTCAGATTCATGAAGCTATAGGGACAACCCAGGAAGACCTCCATTCAATCAAAAAATAGAATAAAAATTCCATCATTCTAAAGATTGACCTCTCCAAAGCCTTTCATCGGGCTAGTTGGTCATACTTTCAGCGCATTATCACTCATATCGGCTTCCCCTCCTGGATTATGTGATGCATCTCGTCGGCCTCCTTTAGTATCCTAATCAATGGTGCAACTTCCGGTTTTTTTCATGCTGAGCGTGGTCTAAGACAGGGGTTCCCTCTCTCCCCCTCCTCTTTCTTCTAATCATGGAAGGTCTAAGCAAACTGATAAGAAATGATCATGAGGCAGGTGATCTGGGAGGAATCCAGATATCAGACATGACTACCCTCTTGCATCTTTTGTTTGTTGATGATGTACTTATTTTTCTAAATGGTTCTTTTCATGATTCATATGTTTTCAAGAACATATTATCTCTATTTTGCAAAGCAACAGGTATGGAACCAAATTATGGGAAATCTACGATCATCTTTGTGACCTGTCTCCAAAATGAGGAAAGATATGTGTCCCAACAATTTATCTTTGTCAGACATGAACTGGATGCCAGCCTAAAATATCTGGGGTTCAGACTGAAACCAAATGGTTATTGCATCGCCGACTGGGCCTGGCTCATTGCAAAAATTAAAAGCAAAATAAACATCTGGCAGCAACGTTGGCTCTCCAAGGCAGGCAGGCTCACTCTGATAAAATCGGTGCTCAAGGCCATCCCAGTATACTAGATGACTCTGCCTTGGATCCCAAAAGGTATTCTAAATAGGATACAACAAATATGTTATAGATTCCTATGGCGGGGACAAAACATGGGGAGGATTTTTTCGAAGCCTAAAAAACTGGGTGGTTGGGGCTTAAAAAAACTTCAATCCTTTGCAATGCCTCTCACGGAAAAAATGGGCTGGCAAATAATCAAGTCCGAAAGCCTTTGGCAAGAGGTAATATATTTCAAATACATCCACCCCCTCTCAATCATGGATTGGATTCACAGTCCTAGTATATCCTTTATTGGTGCTTCCATCATTTGGAAGGACATCACCCAATCTTTCAACATCATTAAGCATGGGCTCGCATGGAAAATTGGAAACGGAGTGCAGGTGCGTTTAGGCAAGGATGCCTGGACCGAGTGTGGGAATGCCCGCGTCCTTCCAACGGCTCTTCGACGTTTCCTCTCTGGGACAGGAATCACAAATATCGCTCATATAATCGTTGCCGGTTTCAACCTCTGTATTCCTCAGCAATGGCTAGATCATAGAGAATTGAACATTCCAGACAGATGGTCTTGGGTCTGGAATCATTTCATTGGGGCATTAGAGGAAGCCAATATCAGGCTAGCTGAGAAAGAAGATGAGCTCATCTGGGCCACCGACAATCATGGACGATACTCCCCAAAAGCAGGCTATGCAGCTCTTATGACAGCCTGGGAAAATGGTATTATCAGCTGGTGGTGGTGCCACCTTTGGAAATTAAAAGCACCCTCGAAAACCAAGTTGTTCATGTGGTGTATTCTCATAGATAAAGCCCCAACTGAGATAAACCTCATGAAACAAGCTTTTCACGGTCCCTCACGATGTTGTTTCTGCAAATCTAATGTTGAGGATACGAACCATCTCTTCCTCCTTTGGTCGGTTACGGCATAGTTTTGGTCCCATATAATCACATTCCTTAATTTAAAGACAATTTGGTCCAGCCAAAATTTTGAGGAAGCATGGCACCGTTGGTGGTCTAAGGCTCACACTCAAAAAGACAGAAATTTGCCCCTGATTGTTTGTTGGGGCATTTGGATAAACAGGAACTGACTGATCTTCCAGGATGCTCTGATCAACTGGTTAACCACTTGTACCAACTATGTTGCCATTTTTAATCTTATTCCAGACTCCCTGGACAGCAAGCTGCCTCGGTTCATTACTCCATAAACCTTCGATACCAGTTTACCGTGGGGATATTTTGATGGCTCTGCACAAGCCGAGGGTTGTGGGGGGGGAGTTGTTCTTCACATCAACAAACATTTATCTTTCAAAATCAAAAGTCTTGGCAGAGGCATTAATAATTTTGTTGAGCTTCACAGTCTAAAACACCTCTTATTTGCGCGGGAACAAAATTGTCAAAATATTCTGATCCAAATGGATCCTAGAACACACTCTAAGTTTTCATGAACTCTTTAATCATGCCAAAGATTCAAAGTCTTATAAAGATCAAGCTATCGGAGGGAATCCTCAGACAGTTGCAATGGCGATCAGCGCGGATCAATGAGGATCATCGATTTAGCGTGCAGAGCGGCGAACCATGGTAACGCGCACTGACACTAACCAACAAAAGCAGGGAAAAATTTAAGCAACGGAGGTAGTTTCCGATATGTGATTAGCAACAAGTCGCTAATCACATATCGCAGGGAAAGCCTCTCAGTGAGGAGAAGCCTCGAGCACTTGGACCCGAAATAATTATAAAACGTGGAAAATATTGTTTCGGTTCCGTCAAAGCGGGATTCCACAAAACCGGCAGGATACCAGACGAGGTTCGAGTGGTAAGCGGTTTCAACTGAGTCCCACCCAGTTCCATACAGCGATTGCCACGCGTCCTGGTAGAAGAGAGAGAAAACCGCTCACATCGAACGAGTAGACATAATGCTACTTAGTCGCCCGATATGAATGACAACCGTAGGATCTGGGGCCCCCAAATCAATGGCAGAGACGCGTTCCAATGGATGACAGGATTTGACAAGATTATAAAGCAATATCACATAGGATTTGAAGTCCGATATGGAAGATGTGTTGGCAGAAGGTCGTGTTTCGCAGGCATTCTTAGAGTTAACGGAAAAAACGGTCGTTTTGTTGAGAATGCAACAAGATGATGGAGCTTAGTGGAAAGAAGTCGCCTTCACTAAGTGGGCCCGCAGGGTATTTTTGGCGCAAAGTCTATTTTTAGAAATATGGATCATGGTCTATGAGTTGCAGGATGTTGTTTATGGATGATTGGTCATGTTGGGAAAAATAGATGGACTTCTATTTCTGGTTCACAGCGGAGTGATCAAAGTCTATTTTTAGACTGTTAGGCTAAAAATAGAAAAGTCAAATATTATTGTCTCATAATAATATTTGGACTATAAACTTATCTTATCCCCTTGGAGCACTTCAGTTTGAGCTACAGATGTGGCACATTGTTATGAAACCACCTCAAGAAAAGATAGAAAAGATAGATCAACGTCTTAGAATTCAGCCTCTTCTAGGGGGCAACCTCCTTTACATTACATAAATGAACAATTCTTGGATGATTCAAATGAAAAAACCTCCTTTCTATATATAGGAGTCTAAGGAGTCACAATATAATCGAGCCGACCTAACAATAATAATATAAAGCCACAAAAATAACAATAGAGGGATTCTATGGGGCACAGAAATAACAATATGGGGGTAATAGGGCACAACAATATAAATAAGGGGTATAACTACAATAGTAATGGGGTAATCACTATTATTATAGGGACCCAACATGCCCCTCTCCTTCAAAAAAATGTTGTCCTCAACGCTTGAGTAGTTCTGGATACTTCTACATAAAATTCTCATCCTCCCATGTGGAATCTTTAGCGGATAAGTTCTTCCACTTGATAAGATACTCTGAAATTGATCAATTTCGTAGCTGTCGAGTTCTTGTTTCTGTGACTGCTTCCAGTTCCAATATAATTTTTCCTTCCTCGTCAAGTTCTGGCAATATTGTTTGAACTGGGAGCTTGTCGCCTATAACCTTCTTTAAACATGAAACATGGAAAACTGGGTGCAATCGAGAGGCTGCAGGAAGCTCCAATTTGTATGCCATAGTACCAATCTT
Source organism: Pinus tabuliformis (assembly GCA_031772625.1). Lineage (NCBI taxonomy): Eukaryota > Viridiplantae > Streptophyta > Pinopsida > Pinales > Pinaceae > Pinus > Pinus tabuliformis. The sequence continues at coordinate 1,553,639,367 of CM062804.1, forward strand.
TTGCAACCCCTTGTACGGACCATAATACTTTGGTGATAATTTATTATCCTTCTTAGCTTGCTTTAGGGACATTTGCTTATATGGTTGTAGCCGTAGGAATACCCAATCACCTACATCAAAACTTCTTTCACTGCGATGTTGATCTGCCTGTTGTTTCATTCTATTTTGTGCCAACACGAGGTTATCCTTTAAGAGTTGGAGGACTTGTTGTTGATGTTCGATGTGATGTTCCACTGCCTGAACCTTAGAATTTTCTCTTAAATATGATGTGATGGATGGTGGTTGATACCCATAAAGTGCCATAAATGGGGTCATTTTTGTTGTTGTATGGAAGGAAGTGTTATACCACCATTCAGCCAGAGGCAACCATTTGACCCATTGTGTCTGTTTATCAGATACAAAGCAACGAAGATATCCTTCCAAACATTTGTTTACTATCTCAGTTTGCCCATCAGATTGAGGATGATAAGATGAGCTATGAGCTAACTGAGTACCAAGACAAGAAAATAATTTTGTCCAAAAATTTTCAGTGAAAATGGGATCTCTGTCACTTACAATAATCTTTGGGTTTCCATGTAGCTTTTGAATTGTTTCCATAAATGCAGTAGAAACTGTACTGGCTTTAAATGGATGTGATAATGCACAAAAGTGTGCATACTTGGTAAGTCTATCAACTACCACCATGATGACACTCTTTCCCTCAGACTTGGGTAAACCTGTGATAAAATCCATTGAAACCTCCTCCCAACGTTGGCTTGGAATGGATAAAGGTTGTAATAGACCTGGTGTCTTAATTGTTTCAACTTTATTTTGTTGGCAAACCAAACATTCCGCCACAAACTTTTGAATATCTGATTTAAGGCCATCCCAAAAAAATTCCTTCTTAACCCTGTGGTAAGTTTTTAAAAATCCTGAGTGCCCTCCTAAGGGAGAAGTGTGCAATTCCATAAGAATCTTTTGTTTTAGCTGGGAATTCTTACAGAGGTATAAGCGATCTTTGTACCATAACGAATCATTTTGCCAGCTAAATGTATCAGACGTACTGGAATCTTGTTGTAGCTTTCGAATAAGTGCCCAAACTTCTTCGTCATTCTTCCATTCCTCCCTTGCTTCATTTATCCAATCTGGTTGGATAATAGAAATGGCGCACAACAATGCTTCCACATCCTCATCCTTTCTTGAGAGTGCATCTGCCACCACATTTTGCTTCCCTTTTTTGTAGATGATTTCAAAGTCATAACCCAACATCTTTGTGACCCACTTTTGTTGCTCTTCAGAGGATAATCTTTGTTCTAAAAAGTATTTAAGGCTATCATGATCCGTTTTTACCTTGAAGTGTCTTCCCATTAGGTAGGGTCGCCATTTCTTAAGTGCATGGAGTATTGCCAACATTTCCTTCTCATAAATAGCTTTGCTTAAAAACTTTCCCTTGATTGGACGACTTTCAAAAGCAATGGGTCTTTCATCTTGCATTAGAACAGCACCAATTCCATTTCCTGAAGCATCACATTCCACAATAAAGGTTTTTGTGAAGTCCGGTGTAGCTAAGACCGGTGCTTGGCACATTGCCTCTTTAAGATGTTCAAAGGCCTTTGTTGCTTCCGGAGTCCATGAAAATGCATCTTTCTTCAATAATGTTGTTAGAGGTGCTGCTATTCTCCCATAATTCTTAACAAACTTGCGATAATACCCTGTCAACCCAAGAAATCCTCGCAGATGCTTTATGGATGTGGGGATTTTCCATTCCTTAATGGCTTTAATTTTGCTAGGGTCTACCTTAACTCCTTCATGAGATACAATATGACCCAAATATTCCACCTCCTGGACTCCAAAGAAACATTTGGATCTTTTTGCATATAATTGTTTCTCCTCCAATAGTTGTAGCACCCTGTCAACATGTTCAACATGATCCTTCCAAGACTTGTTGTAGATTAGTATATCATCAAAAAATACTAACACAAATTTTCTAAGGAATGGTTTGAAAATTGAATTCATCAAACCTTGAAATGTTGAAGGTGCATTGGTAAGGCCAAAAGGCATGACCAAAAATTCATAATGACCCTCATGAGTTCTAAATGCTGTTTTCGGAATGTCTTCAATCTTCATTCTGATTTGATGATATCCCGAACGAAGATCCAACTTGGTGAAGTAAATTGATCCATGCAATTCATCCAGTAATTCATCAATGACAGGAATGGGGAACTTATCTTTAATAGTGAGCTTGTTGAGCTCCCTATAATCTGGACACATGCGCCATGATCCATCCTTCTTGTGCACCAATACTACTGGAGCAGAGAAAGAACTTTGACTTGGTTGAATTATACCAGCCTCTAGCATTTCTGCAACCATACGTTCAATTTCACTTTTTTGGACATAGGGATATCTGTACGGCCTGATGTTTGGAGGAACACTTCCTGGAATCAGATGAATAGCATGATCATGATCACGCATAGGTGGGAGACCTTTGGGAGTCTCAAATACCCTGGAATGATTGTCCAGGACTTTTTGGAGATCTGGAGAAATAGATGATTCCGATGTGGAAACATCTAGCGAACATAATTGTGCAATTACACCTCTTTGCTCCTTTTTTAGAAGCTTTGTCATACCATTAGAGCTGATTATCTTTCCTGGTTTCCCTGCAATACCCCTTAATTCAACTTCCTTTCCTTCCATAGAAAATTTGATGAAAAGTTCTTGAAAATTAAAAGCTATTGTACCCAAGGATTGTAGCCATTGGACTCCTAGTACAACATCAGCACCTCCCATTGGAATGGAAAGCATTGGGCTAGTCAATACATATTCTCCCATGGATAGCTTGATATTATGGCACCTTCCAGAGCAATTTATTGTTCCTCCATTTGCAATCATCACTTGACACTCTGGTGCTGGATATAGGAAGCAATTCAATTCTTTTTCTACCCTACAATGAATAAAATTGTGGGTGCTTCCTGAATCAATCAACACTATTACCTTTTTCTTCTTGATTTGTCCTTCTATCTTGATGGTTTGAGGAGTGGTAATTCCCACCAATGCATTACAAGATATGGTCGGATTTATTTGTTCTTCATCTAGGCTTTGTTCCTGGAGTATATCCTCTTCTTTTGACCTTTCTTGCTCCTTTTCTTCTTCCTCTTCACAATCTATGTAGAATAATTTCTTCTCAGCACACTTATGACCTTTAGTGTATTTGCTATCACAACTGTAACAAAGCCCTTTTGCTCTTTTTTCTTCCAATTGTTGTGGTGTCAACCTTATAGGTTGTGGAAGACTAGGGGCAACAACACTTCCATCTTTATAGTTGTGAGTGGTATGCTTTCTGGTTGCCATAATTTTTCTTTCCATTTTTCTTGCTAACCTGAATGCCTTCTCTAATGAATCAGGTTCCCAAAGGCGAACATCATGTTGGATATTATCCTTTAAAGACCCTATGAACACATCAATCCTATGCTCCTCTGGAATATTTTTTACCCTTATGTTCAATTTTTGGAACTCCTCAATGTGCTCCATTACTGAACCCTTTTGTTTGAGACTTATCAATTGGCTAAAAAAAGTGTTGCTTTTTGTATCCTCATAATGTGCTATCAATTCTTCCGTAAAAATTGCCCAAGTGATAAATTGTTTACAAGAGCAAAGCCATTGATACCATACAAACTGATTTGGTTCCAAATATACAGTTGTCATACGTACCTTTTGTGTGTTTTGCACATTATTGAGATCGAAGAATTGCTCCATCTGTAATATCCATGTGGCAGGATCCTTGCCATCAAACTTCCTCATATCGATTTTTGGAATATGGTGAGTCTTCGATCCAACATTAGCATCTATGGAATCATGATTAACATTTCTTTTATTCTCATCATGAGTTTCCTTTAGTACCCTTTCATCCTTAGTGCCCATTTCTTGTAGCAACTTATTCATATTTATCTTTAATTCGTCCATGTCTGTCTTCAAATCTGCCATGTCTCTCTTCAAATCTGTGTTCGAATCATCCATCTTAGCTTCCATGCCCTTTATCTTAGATTCCACGCCATTTATCTTAGCTTCTGTTAGCTTTTGTGAGCGTGACATTTGTTGCACTTGTTCTTGTAATTTTGATATATCATGTAGCATTTCTTCCTCTTCTTCATGAGTCATGCTAGAGCTTTCAGGTTCCTTACTAGGTGTTTGCATTTTCTTTCCTCGGGGCATCAGTTACCAATAATAATGCTTTACTATGCCCTTTGAATTCCTTCAAACCAAGCTTATGCAAAAATTAAAAAAAAAAACTACACACCTTTTTTCACTTTGTAGAAGCCTGATATTGAATCTGATGTATCTCTGTAATTTCGGATCATTCAGTTCTGAAATTTTGACCTGTAGTAGCCTTCTGAGTCCTCTTTCCAATGCCACAAGTCTGACCCAAATTGGTTTCTCCAAGGAAGAGTTATGCGAAATCTCCCACAGTGACTTGCTTATAGACTAGTTCAGTAGAGCAAACTTGTACGACGTGCCACGAGTCATTGTTTCGACCTATGGATCTGAAAAATGCATACAAGAAACTACAGTCCGTCCTCTTTCTGTACCTTCTTACAAAATTTCAATCTGATCCTCAGAGAGAAAGTTATGACGATTTTCCCCAGGTCACCTGTTTTGAATGTAATTTAGGAGTCTGCAAAAAGACCAACTTCCTCAGATCATATCTCCGAAAATATCACGCGAAAAGCTCTGAAATTTGGACCCAAGGTTCAGCGCGATTTCTTCTCAAATGGGTTTTTTTTGTGACTTTTGAAACGTCACAGAAAAAAAAAAAAAAAAAAAGTTATAGCGAAAATGCCACGATGACCTGTTTGGAGCAGCGAAACCCTAGAATCCAAAGCTCTGATACCAAATGTTATGAAACTAGCTCAAGAAAAGATAGAAAAGATAGATCAACGTCTTAGAATTCAGCCTCTTCGAGAGGGCAACCTCCTTTACATTACATAAATGAACAATTCTTGGATGATTCAAATGACAAAACCTCCTTTCTATATATAGGAGTCTAAGGAGTCACAATATAATCCAGCCGACCTAACAATAATAATATAAAGCCACAAAAATAACAATAGAGGGATTCTATGGGGCACAAAAATAACAATATGGGGGTAATAGGGGCACAAAAATATAAATAAGGGGTATAACTACAATAGTAATGGGGTAATCACTAGTATTATAGGGACCCAACACACATGCAGCTGTCAGAAGGAAGTACGCTTTTCTTATGAGTCAGTTGAGCTATTGCATGCAGAACTTCAGTTAGAACTCATGTGGTTGAGTTTGGTGGAGTTGATTGTGGAGTTGATGGAGTTGTGTTCAGTTTGACTTTGTTAAACTAGTTGTAATTAGTCTAACTGCAAGTACACTAGTGATGAGTGATGTGAATTAATTGATTAAATTAATTCACTAATTATTAACTCATAATGCAACTGAAGAATACATTAGTTAACTCAGTGCATGTACAGTTCAGTGGAGACAGGTGTTAGAGGTTGAGATTGCTATCAGTTGTAACTATAGTTGTGCATGAGATCTTGCACAATCAATGGATTGAGTATGCCCATGAGGATTGCGCAGTATATGCCCAATGAAATAGCCTGTGCTCACGTGATTTTCAGTGTGGGTGATTTTCACTTGGTATTGTGCAATAGAGGCAGGCAAAGGAGCGGAGAAGATTTGAACCTGTGAATTATTCGGATCTGAGCTAGTTTTGTGTGTAACAGGTGGAGATAGTGCTGGATACTTGAGAGGAGTATTGTACTATGTATTGTTACATGTTCTCAATCATTAATATACAGATAGTGTGGGGTTTTTAGTTGTAAGCTTTCCCCGGGTTACATACTGTGTTAATGTGTGCATGCGATTGATGTTTCATTGTTTTTTATGCTGCTAAATTGATGATCAATGTAGAGGAGATTATGTATTATGCATGTATTCCGCAATAGTGTATAATCGAGATAATCTCTGTGAATAAGTGTTTATTATTCAAAATTTCTACATGGTATCAAAGCTGTTGATCATCAGATCTATTATTCAGAAAGTGTTTACATCTTATTTCTTCAGGCAGAGTCTGTAATCGGGCCAGGTAGCCTCTGGATTCATCCTTCCTTTGGAAGGTGAGATATCCAGTAAAAGCCCATACAGTCAATCTCCGTACGAGAAATACTTTGTTCTCACGAATCTTAGATCAAAGGCGGTTGAGTTTGGAGTTGGTGGAATTCGAATTTGCAGCAATGTTTTCTTGGTATCAACGTGGCAATGTCTTTCAACAGATTGCAATTGGAGTATTCTCTTGAGGGCAGCTCGAAATATATTGCATGGAAGGATAGGATGGAGGCAGTGTTGGATGATAATGGGCTGAAGGATTTCATAGAGGCTGATGTCCCAAAGCCTACTGATGCTACTCAAGTTTATGCTTGGAAAAAGAAGACAGCAAAGTGTCGAAGGATTCTGTTGGAGGGCGTGAAGGATCACATTGTGTCCATCCTGCATGGAAAGGCTTCTCCATACTTGATGTGGAAAGTGTAGACAGATCTATTCCAAAGCAAGAGCGATCAGAGGAAGCTGGTGCTCAAGGAAAAACTCAGAAACATCAAATGTGAGAAGGGAGACAGTATGCCCAAGTATCTCACGAAGTTCACTCAGTGCCGGGATGAGCTGGGAAGTGTGGGGGTGACTGTCGATGATGAGGACTTGGTGAACTTGGATGTCCTTGGTCTTCCAAAGAGTTGGCAGTCCTATCAGGACTCTGTCAATGGTCGGGAGAAATTTCCAGGATGGGAGAAACTTTGGTCAGATATTGTGCAGGAGGAGATCAAGCGGAATACCAGGGACGGATCTTCATCAAAGGGACCTGATGAAGAAAATTGCGCTTTGGCTGCCAAAGCAAAGAAGGGGAAGAACAAGAAGGCTTCTCATTCCGATGCGAAAGGCAAGAAGCAGGATATGTCCAAGGTGAAGTGTTTTCACTGTCACCAGCACGGACACTATGCCACTAATTGTCCGCAGAAGAAGAAGAACAAGCAAGCTGCTGGATTTGCAACAGGAGAGGATCTAGCCTCGCAGTTTGAGCTTGATTTTTCATTGATCGCATGCTTGGTTTCAAGTGTGATGGGATCGGTGTGGTTCTTGGACAGTGGTGCGTCTTTTCACATGATAGGAGATTGAGATTTGTTTTCTGATCTGGAGGACAAAGATCTTGGAGTGCACATCGAGATGGGCGATGATGGTAGATACAGTGCGACCGGTATCAGTACCATTTCCTTTGAGAGGGAGTCTGGTAAACCCTTCGTATTAAGGGAATTCATGCATGTTCCAGGATTGAAGAAGAATCTTATCTCTGTGGCGATGTTAGAAGACAAGGGATATGATGTTGTTTTCAGCGAGGGAAAGGCTTTCTTGCGCAGCAAGACAACTCGAGAAACCCGGAAGATAAGGGTTCGAGTGAGGAACCTTTATCAGTTACATGTAGATGGATGTGCAGCAATGGCATGCAAAGCAGAAGGATTGGTGATCCAGGATGATGGCGAGCTGTGTCACAGGAGATTGGGTCACCTTCACCATGGAGCCTTGAAGATACTGCAGCAGATCACTACAAGGCTTCCTAAAGGCACTCTTGCGTAGTCAGATCAGTGCAAGGGGTGTACTTTTGGATTTGTGAAAGCCACCTTTCACGAGAAGGATAGTCGCACCACGACGTTCCTTGAGAGAATTCACACAGACGTGTGTGGACCTTTCTCAATAGCTTCGACAGCAAAACACAGGTATTATGTGATCTTTGTTGATGATTTCTCTCGTAAGCGCTGGATCTTCTTCATGCAGAAGAAGAGCGAGACATACTCAAAGTTCTGTGAGTTCAAAGCACTGGTCGAGAAGGAGTCGAGGAAGAAGGTGAAGGCTCTTAGGAGCGATAATGGTGGTGAATACATCTCTAGTGAGTTCAAGGATTTCTGTAGTGCAGAAGGGATTCGAAGAGAGCTCATAGCTCCCCATAACCCACAACAGAATGGGGTTGTTGAGCGGAAGAACAGAACGATCGTGGTTGTTGCACAGACGATGTTGCATGATCAGGGCCTACCCCTTCACTTATGGGCGGAAGCATGTAATTACTGCAGTATATGTGCAGAACCATTGTCCTCACAAGATACTTGGCATGAGTACACCCGGGGAGGCTTATTCTGGTAAGAAGCCTGATCTTTCTCATTTGAGGATTTTTGGTGCTAACGTTTACATGCATGTGAAGAAGGATGCCAGGAAGAAGTTGGAGCCGATCGCAGAGGTTGGGATATTTGTGGGGTACACTGATACACCCCACAACTATCGTGTGTATTTGCCAGACAGTGGCAAGACTGTTGTGCGACGGGATATAAAATTTCAAGAGGAGAAAGCCATGAAGTGTTTGCTTGAGAGGGAGCCATACTTGCATGTAGATGAGGAGCTATTAGTTCCTAAGGACGAGCTTCAGGACATGGATCAGCCACAAGACGAGTTTCATGGAGTAGAAGAGACCACTCATGCAGTGCCAACCATCAGAGGGCGAAAGCGCTTGACAGAAGCTAAGCGACTGGCTCAAGATGCAGAGAAAGTTGTAGGACCACCTACAGCCCAATGCAGGCAGAGACAGTCACCTGATCGATACACTGGATACATGGCTCTTATGAGCAAATGTGTTGTGACTGATCCATCCTCTTTCAAGGAAGCTATGGAGGATCCTGCATGGGTAGACGCCATGGTGGAAGAGTATGATTCGATTGTCAGAAACAGTGCATGGGAGATTGTTCCTAGACCAGAAGGGAAATCAGTGGTGGGTTCAAGATGGATCTACAAAGTTAAGCAGGCAGCTGACAGGAGTGTGGAGAAGTACAAGGCAAGATTTGTTGCCCGAGGCTTTTCACAGATAGAGGGGATCAATTATGAGGAGACCTTCACACTTGTCGCAAGGTATTCTTCCATACGGACGATTCTTGCTCTCTCAGCGCAGATGGGGTGGCACATTCATCAGATGGATGTGAAGACTGCGTTCCTCAACGAAGTCATTGAGGAGGAGGTGTACATTAAGCAGCCCGAAGGTTTTGAGATCTTCAGCAGCGAGTCGCATGTGTGCAGGTTCAAGAGAGCGTTGTATGGGTTTAAACAAGCACCACGTGCTTGGTACACATGGATAGACAGCTATTTCACCAGACTCGGATTCTCCAAGAGTGAGGTGGATCCTAACCTATACCAGATTGTGGTGGAGGGTAAGTTGCTTATCATTGTAATTTATGTAGATAATTTGATTCTAACGGGTGATGATCTGTTGATACTTTCATGCAAGGATGATCATGCTAAGGAGTTTGAGATGAAGGACTTGGGCCTCCTTCATTATTTCCTGGGATTGGAAATTTGGCAGCGCAGTGATGGACTATTTGCTTCTCAGGGTAAGTATGCTTGGGAGATACTGGAGAAGTTCAACATGCATTGTTGCAAGCCTGTTGATACTCCTCTTCCTGGAGGTTGGAGGAAGGAGGATGCCACTTCGGCAGAAGAAGTGGATAACACTGTTTATCGACAGTTGGTGGGGTCGCTTATGTATCTGGTCAATACACGACCCGATATATGCTATGCTGTTAACCAGCTTTCACAAGCTATGGTTAAGCCTACCAAGCTCTTCTAGAAGGCGGGCAAGCATGTATTGCGTTATTTGAGAGGAACATCGAGATATGGTTTGTGGTATAGACAGGAGGATGAGGTGAAGCTATGTGGCTTCACGGATGCAGATTGGGCAGGGAGCCCAACGGACAGAAAGAGAACATTAGGAGGGGTCTTCAGTATCGGGTCGACAACAGTTTCTTGGTACAGCAGGAAGCAGAGATCCGTGGCACTCAGTTCAGCAGAGGCCGAGTATATGGCAGCAAGTTTGGCTGCATGCGAGGCTATATGGATGAGGAAGATCCTGGTCTGTTTGTTCAGTTCTCACTTGGAGCCTACTATGATTTACTGTGATAACCAGAGTTGCATTAAACTCTCGGCTAATCCTGTATTTCATGATAGATCTAAGCATATTGACATCAGGTACCATCATATCAGAGATTGTGTGCAGTGGAGAATCATGTTACTTTCATACATTCCAACGGAGGATCAGGATGCTGATATCTTGACGAAGGCGCTCACCAGGAGAAAATTCAAATACCACCGAGGCAGGATAGGGGTTGTTGATAATCCATATCTTGTTGGGAGGGAGTGTTGAGAATGCAATAAGATGATGAAGCTTAGTGGAAATAAGTCACCTTCACTAAGTGGGCCCGCAGGGTATTTTTGGCGCAAAGTCTATTTTTAGACATATGGATCATGGTCTATGAGTTGCAGGATGTTGTTTATGGATGATTGGTCATGTTGGGAAAAATAGATGGACTTCTATTTCTGGTTCACAGCGGAGTGATCAAAGTCTATTTTTAGACTGCCAGGCTAAAAATAGAAAAGTCAAATATTATTGTCTCATAATAATATTTGGACTATAAACTTTACCTTATCCTCTTGGAGCACTTCAGTTTGAGCTACAAATGTGGCACATGCAGCTGTCAGAAGGAAGTACGCTTTTCTTATGAGTCAGTTGAGCTATTGCATGCAGGACTTCAGTTAGAACTCATGTGGTTGAGTTTGGTGGAGTTGATTGTGGAGTTGATGGAGTTGTGTTCAGTTTGACTTTGTTAAACTAGTTGTAATTAGTCTAACTGGAAATACACTAGTGATGAGTGATGTGAATTAATTGATTAAATTAATTCACTAATTATTAACTCATAATGCAACTGAAGAATACATCAGTTAACTCAGTGCATGTACAGTTCAGTGGAGACAGGTGTTAGAGGTTGAGATTGCTATCAGTTGTGACTATAGTTGTGCATGAGATCTTGCACAATCAATGGATTGAGTATGCCCATGAGGATTGCGCAGTATATGCCCAGTGAAATAGCCTGTGCTCACGTGATTTTCAGTGTGGGTGATTTTCACTTGGTATTGTGCAATAGAGGCAGGCAAAGGAGCGGAGAAAATTTGAACATGTGACTTGTTCAGATCTGAGCTAGTTTTGTGTGTAACAGGTGCAGATAGTGTTGGATACTTGAGAGGAGTATTGTACTATGTATTGTTACATGTTCTCAATCATTAATATACAGATAGTGTGGGGTTTTCAGCTGTAAACTTTCCCCGGGTTACATACTGTGTTAATGTGTGCATGCGATTGATGTTTCATTGTTTTTGATGCTGCTAAATTGATGATCAAAGTAGAGGGGATTATGTATTGTGCATGTATTCCGCAATAGTGTATAATCGGGATAATCTCTGTGAATAAGTGTCTATTATTCAAAATTTCTACATGTTTCAAATATGTCCAAGAGAACTGACACTCACCTGTTATGAAATAGGTGGCCACCTCACTGGGAGGCGTTATACAGTGACTGATTACGCAGGATAGAGGGATTCAAACGGACAGAGGCAGGGGAACCGGAAAGCCAGGAAGCAGAAACGAACAGTTAGGGAGTAGATTGGCTTTAAAGCCATAAACTGATAGAGAGTAAGCAGAGGGGAGGCAGTAAGCCAGAGACAGAGAGAGTCAGAGAGTCTATGTACCCCAGAGAAGTCTTGAGAGGTTCAAACAAACTCCTTTGCACACTTGTCATGTATTGAGTCCCAGATTGGGCTCATACTATTGTAATCAACAGAGACCGAGAGCCAGTAAGGAGAGTTTGTGTACTCAAAAGAGACTTGGGCGATCCAAGTATAGTCTTACTGATTTGTATCTATTGTGTGAGACTCAAATTAAGCTCACTGTTGTAAAAAATCTGCTATGAATACATAATAGAGAGGCCACCACTGAAGGCTGGACCAGGAGACGTAGCCCAGGAGTATTGGTGAACTCCTTATTAAACTTGTTGTGTTTGTATGTGTTGCCTATTATGTTTTCTTTTACTGCTTCATTGCCTATGTATTTCGCAATCTTATTGATCTGTTGCACAAAATAACATGGACACATCCGTGCACATGAGTCTATAATACCTTATTAATTGTCATAGATCAAATATCAGATCAGATTCAGATCTTTGGGGACTCACAACTTGTTATAAATTGGATAAACGATGTATATCATTGTCACTTGCACACACTCAAGGACACTCTGGATGATGTCTTTACACTAAAATCACAATTTGATTTTATTATATGCTCTCACATGTACGGGGAACGGAATGAGATCGTTGATCGTCTATCTAAAGAGGTCGCGCAGCTGAATGGGGGTCAATGGATAATTCAGGAATTCAGAGATGGTGATTTCTATCAGTTCTTCCACCGTCCTTTCATTGAGATGAATGGGAATCACTCAGAATGATCACTCTGATCATTCCATGTTTATTTTGTTTATCTTTAGTAGTTTTTTTTGAACATTGCTATGTATTTATTTTATCTCTGCATCTTATATTTCCCTCTCTGCAACTATGTTGTAATCTGTATATCTTGTTCCTAACGCTATGAATTGTTTCTATAGTGATTGCAGCTCATACATGCTTAATGATACAACATGTAATTTTCTTAATATATTTAATGAAAATTGCGCCTTTTTCTTTGGAAAAAAAACATATAAACATGAAATAACCAACATATAAACCATGGAAAATCAACGATAATATCCCAACATAATTGCTACAAATATAAATGAATCAAAGTAGATAAATAACTCTTATTAACATATGAAAATTCCAACCAAGTCAGGGACTTCCACATACCACCCAACCATAGATCGGGTTGAACTAAATCTCTCTTTCATCCAATCACCCTCACGTCATATTCCAAGCATGAATGTGGGATCTCATGGAATAAACCAAACAAGGGCTTCCAAAGGCCAAACCACCTCAACCCTCAACCAATGATTCCACCTCATAGTCAGACATCACTAACACCAACCATATCAGTTTCTACCCAAGTTGTCCAGGGCTCCAGGAACTAATAACTCAACCCACAACCTTCCATGGCTCTAGAGCATTTGTCTAACCCGGCTCCAGGATTAGTAACTCAACCCACCAAGGGTTCTAGAGCATTTTTCCAACCTAGGCTCTACGACTAGTAACTCAACCCAAGTTGTTCTGGGGCTCTATAGAATTTGTTCCAACCTACAACCATAAGGAATTATGAGCACCAACCAAAAAAAAATCAAGTGGAAAAACCCGCAATACCATGGCTATCCAGGAAATGGAAAGGAAAGCCTAAAACCACTGTCAATCTAGGCAAATATCCACGCTAATGACATAACATAACCAGATAATCACATGCATATACCATGCATCGATAAATTAGCAAGGAAATCACACATGCAACTTGTCACTTGTAAATCAATCCCGCTGTAATTGTTGATCCACATGTTCCCTTACACTTTCTTGTTTTTCTTTTTCCTTCTTTATCTAATCCAAGTGAATATCAGAGTGCTCCAAGCATGCTCCAAGAATGCTCCAAGATTTCTCTAAGTGTGCAATAGTATGAGAGAGTGAGAGAATAAATGAGAGCTCCAAGCTAAACTGACAAAAGGTTGTGAACTAATCCTCAGAAGCCTTTTTATCATTGAGGCCTTTATTTTCTTCATTTTCCTTCATTTTTCCTTCAATTTCCTCCTCATGCAAATTTGTGACCTTTCATTTCGCTTTTCTCCTATTTTCCATTATTTTCATAAATAAATGTCAATTAATGCCACTTTTCCTTAGCCAATGCATTTTCCAATTTCCATAGCCATAAATTCATCACCAGTGATACCCCATCGCTATGTTTTACCCAACATTCAACATGGAATACGTGTCCCATGACCTTGGTTTTATTTTATTTACATAGGAAATCAACCAGGTGATGTTACAAATCCCTCCCCCTTGGGGGAACACCGTCCTCGATGTTCAATGACACTTATAAACCAGCAAAACACATGTTTCCCATGGAGCTTTATAACATAGCTCGATGTAGCATTTACATCATATCATATTGTTGAGACCATGACCGCCATACCCTGAAGATTATATTTCTTATTGGAGCTTTATAACACAAATCGATGTGATATTTGCATACATATGCATATACATAGACATAACCAAAACACAACATTGAAACATATATCAGGATACATCCTCTCAACCAGAGATTAGAGAAGGATACATCCTCTGAACCAAAGAATAGAGAAGGATACATAGCCCACATATGATCATCCATCTCCCATGTTGCTTCACCGGGCCCAAAGCGCTTCCACTGCATTTTAACTTGCTTGATTGCTTGATTCCGGAGCATGAGCATCTTTTGCTGCAAAATTCACTGAGGTTTCAGCTAGAATTCTCCTTTAATCTCCACCTACAACTCAGACCAGTCATTCACATGATCAACATCTTTCACATACTTCTTAAGCAACGACACATGGAAAACATCATGGAATTTCATTGTTGGAAGCAATTCAAGTCGGTAGGCCATTAGTCCAATCCTCTCAAGTATCTCTAAAGGCCCACAATACTGAGGTGTTGTCTTGGAACATGATCCAATCCTCCAAGATCTCTTCTTGGGCTTGATGCATAAGTACACATGTTCCCCAACATGAAGCTCCTTAAATACCCTATGTTGATATGCATAACTCTTTTGCATGTTCTGTGTTTTCTTTAAATTCTTCTTGATAACCTGCATTTCTTGTTCCATATCTTCCAACATATCCTGTCCAATCAATACCATGTTCACTGGATCACTCCAATTGATGGGAGTATTACAAATCTACCCATAAAGTGCCTCAAATAGACTCATCTTCAAAGATTATTGATACCCATTGTTATACGTAAACTCTACCACTGGAAGATACTCTTCCCACTTTCGTTGCTTATGCATGACATACATCCTCAACATGTCCTCAAGAATCCAATTAAACCTCTCTATTTGTCCATCCCTCTACGAATGACAAGTTGTATTGAAGGCCAACTTTGTGCTTAAACCTGCAAACAATTCTTTCCAAAACCTACAAGTCAACTTGGAATCTCTGTCTGACACATTCTTCTTAGGAATACCATGTAACCTCACTATATCCCTGATGAAGTCCTGGGCTATCTCACTATTTGAATTCATAGACTTCACTGGAATGAAGTGAGCTACCTTATTCAACATGTCAACCACAACCATAATAGAATCATGTTGCCTAAATGTCCTCGAAAAATCTATAATGAATTCCATGGAAATGACCTCTCATTTCCACTCTGGAATCAAAATTGGCTGCAATAAACCACCTTGATGCTTACACTCTTCTTTTACCTACTGACAATCCAAACATCTTGAAACATACTCAGCCACCTCTTTCTTCTAGTTCAGCTAATGGTAGAACTTCTTAACCATTTTCAATGTCTTCTAATATCTCGGGTGACCTAAATATGACTTAACATGAAATTCCCAGAAGGTAAGCTTCTTGATCTTGTTGTTGTCTGACACATAGATCATGTCCCTAAATATGACCAAACCATCTGTTGTGAGATGATAATCCACGTCTTGTTCACCTGTACCTTGATGCTATAACATGTGCTCAAGTTGTTGGTACCTGTCATCCTATTGTTCTACCTACAAGATTTGATCCTATAAATTTGTCCCATATGAACTCATAACTATTATGAGATTTACATGCACTCTTCTGCTAAGAGCATCTGCAACCCTGTGCTCTTTACCCTAGATATACTCGATCTCGAAATTAAACTCAATGAGCGTAGCCAACCACCTAGCTTGCGTAGAATTCAGATTAAGTTGGTCAAACAAGTATCTCAGCCCACCATTATCACTCATCAAAATGAACATCCTACTAAGAAGATAGTTTCTCCACATCTTCAATGCATGAATGACCATTGCCAACTCAATATCATGCATCACATAATTATTCTTGTGCTCATTCAGTTTCCTTGACTCATAGAATACTACCTATCCTTCCTACATCAAGACTCCACCAAGTCCTCACTTGAAAGCATTTGTACATACCACAAACTCTTTATCTAGATCTGCAATCTTCAAGACCAGAGAATTTGTAAGCAACGACTTCAACTGCTCAAAACTAGAAGCACGTTCCTTTGTCCATTCAAATTTCCTTCCTTTTCACTATAATGATGTAATAGGATAGGAAATCCAAGAGAAGTTCCTGATGAATCACCTGTAATAACATGCTAGTCCCATGAATGATCTGACCTCATCAACATTCCTAGTATTTTCCCACTCCATGATAGCTCTGATCTTTTCTGGGTCCACTGCTATAGCTTCCTTGGAAACCACATGCCCCAAGTAATGAAATTTTGCTTGAAATAAATTGCATTTACTAAGCTTGGCATATAGCTGATGCTCTCTTAGCAATATCAACATTGTTGCTAGATGTTCTGCATGCTCTTCCTCATTCTTAGATTATATCAATATGTCATAAATGAATACTATCACAAACTTGTTTAGATATGGAGGCAACACACTATTCATCAAAAACATTAAAGTAGCTAGAGCAACAGTCAAACCAAAAGGAACCACAACAAACTAATAATGGCCATACCTAGTCCGGAAAGCAGTATTATAGATGTCCTCTTCTTTGATATGTACATGATGATATCTTGATCTCAAATCAATTTTCAAGAACATTGTTGCTCCTTTCAACTGATCAAACAAATCATCAATCTATGGAAAAGGGTACCTATTCTTGATCTTCACCTTGTTCAATTGCCTATAATCAATACATAACCTGAGAGTACCATCCTTCTTCTTCATAAACAATACTGATGCACCCCAAGGCGACACATTTGGCTTAACGTATCCATTTTCAAGCATTTCCTTCGGTAGCAACTTCAGTTCCTCCATCTCCGTAGTGCTCATCCTGTAAGGTGCCTTCGATGTTGGTGTTGCTCCTGACATCAACCCAATAGAAAATTCCACTTCCCTCTGAGGAGGCAACTCTGAAATCTCTACTAGAAATGCAACTTGACACTGCTGTAAAATCGGATACCTCTTCAAGACTTCCGCATCCTCAACACCTTTCCCTTTGTCACTAGAAATATGAACTACAAATAATACACATCCTTTCCTGCTACTCCACTTTGCCTACATAGATGTAACCTGTAGAAATTTCACCGTAGATCACCTGATAATGCAATATACTAAACCAAAATACTTGATCTACTTCTACAAACAAACTTGAGGAAGCTTAATCAATTTTGAGCAAGATAAAATAGAACACATATAACAGAGAAGAAGATTCAATCACACATGAAACACAGAAGAATACTCTGGGGAAAGCCTCAGCTAAAAACCCCGATCTATGTATTATCATACAAGTGGAAATATGTCCGGATTACACAAAGATTTAGCTCACAAGCTATCCAGCTCTCAGTACAATCCCTCAATGCTGCTCATAGACTGAATAGACACAACATATGCCTTCCCTCAGTCCTCCAAGCCTCCTATTTCCTTTTGCAGTTTCTCCTGGGTCCTCCAGCTGTACCTGCGTGATTCTCACCTCACACACTGCTCTGACCTCTAAAATAACTGCGCAATCATGAAGGAGTTTAATTCCTTCTGCATGGATCAGTTTCCTTTATAGGAAAATTCCTCCAACTGATAGTACAATGTCCCTTCGTTTAATCTCAACTGGGTCTTTCTCTAAACTGACATGCATGAGTTATTAATGAGAGAATATTTAGTTATTTAGAGAACACTAGTTGCATGCATGCATGCATTAACTGACTAAAATCACAATTAGTTCCTCCAACTGTTTGGAACTAATTTAACTAGACTTAACTCAATTAACTGAGCTAACTAATTACAACTCATCCTTATCTCCTTAATTAGGGGATAACTTCCTCAATCAAAGGAATAACTATTGCATGTCTTCACATAGACTTCATGTTTGATTTTCTCCAACTAATTAACTCAAGATGAATTAATTAATCATTTTTCAAATAGTTGCTGAGACCAAAGTCGAATTTTAATTCAGGGACTAATTAAAATTGGAATCTATCCAGAAATGTTATTTTTAGCATTTCTATTTTTTTTTATTTCCAACAGAGTTGGAGTATATCCTGAAATGTTATTTATAGTAATGCTATTTTTAGCATTTCTTGTTGCTATTTTCAACACTCCCTCTCAGAAAGAAAGGCATTCAACTCAAACCCGATCATGAACCTTTGGAATGTTTTGCATGCAACACTTCTCTCAAATGTTGTTGCTCCAGCAACTCCAGAAACAAAAAATATCCAACCTGAATCAGAATGATGCCTTTGTCATCAAAGTCTCTGACTGTTATTGCCTCTGTCGACTGAAAACTCTGCACCTCTGTTCCCTTCAATATCTGACTGCTCTAGCCTCTGTCACTTTGATCTCTGACTACATCAATCACACTAATTACTCCTCCTGCATCCGTGTTGCTGCTGGTCCAATCTCCCAACACTGCATCCGCATTGCATCTCCTCTCATCATGTTACATCATGTTGCCCACTACTGCACTGCAACTTAGTTACTGAGAAGTAAGTAACTGATCTCCCAACTGACCTCCCTATTGAGCTAGAAACACCCTCTGATGCTGAAGCTCCCTCTGCCGCTAACAAGTGCTCCCTCTCTGACCTTTGTGCTCCTGCAACAACTCCTTGCATCTCGCACTGTTGCACACCTCTCTGTGCCATCCTGCATTGGTGTAACACTCCTGTGCCTCTCGCATTTCTGCAGCCTGCTAGCTCCGCACTGCCTTGCGACTCCTGCATTTTAGCTCTCTCTACCGCTCCATCTGCATCCGTCTCTACCCACTCAGCCAGTACTACTACTCCTCATCAGGGCTCCCGTAGCAAGGTCTAATCAAATAGGTTTGGTACCCCAATGATCCTGCCCCTATTCCAGCCTTCTTGGGACTGTCACTCTACATCGCCCCACCTCCAACCTGGAGGTATGGATGCATGTGATCCCTCTGCCCAGTTGTCTCAAAATTTCCCCCTACTGGAGGTCTCTGCATGAGTGGATGCCTCCACTTGATCTCCTCTCGGCTTCTCCAGTTGTGGCTCACAACTTCCTGAACCTGCTTCACCAATTGTGGCTCCTCCACAATTGTTTGAGACTTCTTCTGTTGCTACATGTTGAGAGGTAATTTACTCTCCCTCTCAACCACCAAGTCTCCGTCAGTTGCCTTGCTCCTCAAGGCTTTGCATGCATCTTGAACCTCAAGAGCATATAGATTCTTGACTCGTGAATCGATCTACTTCACCTGTCTCATGGTGATGTGTCGAAGGAAAACCTTTCCCTTACTGAAGACTACATCATAGCCTTTGTCTTCCAGCATTGCGATCAACACCAATTTTTTCCTCAGCCCTGGTACATACTTAACATCGGTCAAGGCAATGCGAGCTCCATGCTCCCTCTGTAAAACAACCGTGCCTACACCTAAGACACCATACTTTTCATCATTACCCATTGCTATGAGTACCTGGAGATCTTTCTCCTCCAAGGTACTGAACAAACTCTTGTCGCTGGTCATGTGGAAAGAAGCTCCACTGTTAAGAAACCAACCACATCCCACCAGGGATGAAAACCATGCATGCGAAGAGGGTGAAATCCAACTCGAATTGTGAGGCCAATGCCTCACCTTCAGATCCTTCCTTGGATCCCATCTTGGATTTATTCAATGGACAATTTGTAGCAAAATGGCCCACCTCATGACAACGAAAGCGTCACACTTTCGATTTGTCAAACTTCTTCCCACCATAGGAAGAACTCGATTTGGGATGAGAATACTTCTCCTTCCCTTTCTTTGCCTTACTCACTAAGGCGCAATTTTCTTCATCCTCCTTGGATGATGAAGATCCATCTCTGGTGCTTTTTCTTATCTCCGCCTGCATTAGATCTGACCAAAGTCATTCCCAATCTGGCAGTTTTTCTCTTCCATTAACGGAGTCTTGGTAGCTATGCCAGCTCTTAGGAAGACCGAGGAGTGCAAGACTCACCATGTCATCATCGGTTGTCGTGATCCCTACACTTCCAAGCTCATCCCTACAGGTGGTGAGCTTATTCATATATGTAGAGATCGTGTCGCCCTTTTCAAACTTGATTTTCCGAAGCTTGTCTTTTAGTGCCAGCTTCCTCTGATCGTTGCTATTATGATATAGATATTTCAATGTTTTCCACATTGAAAATGGTGTCTCCTTCCCATGGAGGCTCGAGACAATGTGGTCTCGAACTCCCTCCAGGAGGATTCTCCTTGCTCTAGCCACACATTTCTTCCATTCTGCCAATTCTGTAGCATTAGCTACTGTCGGCTTAGGGGTTTCTTGATCAATGAAGTCCTTTAGACCGTTGTCCTCTAATACTGCTTCCATGCGATCCTTCCAGGCTATATAATTCAAGCTTCCATCAAGGGCATACTCGAGTCTTAAACCGTTGAACGCCATTGGTGAAATTAAGATGTGATAAGAACTCAATTTCTATATTCAAGACCTCAAACTTCGAACTTCTCCCTTCTTGTATACTGCTCTTCACCTTTGATCACCTTTGCTCTGATACCATGTAGAAATTTCACCGTAGATCACCTGATAATGCAATATACCAAAACAAAATACTTGATCTACTTCTACAAACAAACTTGCGGAAGCTTAATCGATTTTGAGCAAGATAAAATAGAACACATATAACAAAGAAGAAGATTCAATCACACATGAAACGTAGAAGAATATTCTGGGGAAAGCCTCAGCTAAAAACCTCGATCTCTGTATTATCATACAAGCGGAAATATGTCCGGATTACATAAAGCTTTAGCTCACAAGCTATCCAGCTCTCAATACAATCCCTCAATGTTGCTCATAGACTTAATAGACACAACATATGCCTTCCCTCAGTGTTTCAAACCTCCTATTTTCTTGC
Source organism: Pinus tabuliformis (assembly GCA_031772625.1). Classification (NCBI taxonomy): domain Eukaryota; kingdom Viridiplantae; phylum Streptophyta; class Pinopsida; order Pinales; family Pinaceae; genus Pinus; species Pinus tabuliformis. Next base: position 1,553,660,262 of record CM062804.1, read on the forward strand.
GCAGTTTCTCCTGGGTCCTCCAGCTGTATCCTATGTGATTCTCACCTCACACACTGCTCTGATCTCTGAAATAACTGCGCAATCCCGAAGGAGTTTAATTCCTTCTGCATGGATGAGTTTCCTTTATAGGAAAATTCCTCCACTGATAGTACAATGTCCCTTCCTTTAATCTCAACTGGGTCTTTCTCTGAACTGACATGCATGAGTTATTTATGAGAGAATATTCAGCTATCTGGAGAACACTAGTTGCATGCATGCATGCATTAACTGATTGAACTCACAAATAGTTCCTCCAACTGTTTGGAACTAATTTAACTGGACTTAACTCAGTTAACTGAGCTAACTAATTACAACTCAAATACAACTCATCCTTACCTCCTTAATTAAGGGATAACTTCCTCAATCAAAGGAATAACTGTTGCATGTCTTCACATAGACTTCATGTTTGATTTTCTCCAAATAATTAACTCAAGATGAATTAATTAATTATTTTTCAAACAGTTGTTGAGACCAAATTCGAATTTTAATTCAGGGACTAATTAAAATTGGAATGTTGGCATTATGGCATAGGTTTGGAACTATGGCACAGGTGTTGTCCTTGATGGCAACTCACTCTGGAGACATACCTCAGTTCAGGCTTTCAGAATGAAGGAAAATATATATACGCAGATTCACCTAGACGAAGACGCGTATACACGCGTGTTATACGTTACAAAAGCGCATATGCGTATACACGCACTTTCATGCAAGGAAAAGCGCGTACATGTTGGAGAACTTACTTTTGGTCCATGGTATTTAGTCCTTGGTAATTGAACCTATGGTTTTGGGCCATGGTATCTCGTCAGAAGTGTTGATCCCAAGTATTGGGTCCATGGTATTGTTTTATTATGGTTTTGGACCGTGGTATTGTGAAAGGCCTAAGACTATAAAAGAGGAAGGAGATCATTTCCCAAAGGATCATCTGAATTATTGAATATCTGATAAAGGGCTAGATCTGGAATATTGGTGATTGGGTTATGGTGCAGATCTGGATCTGAATGAAGGAGGAACCTAAGCGCAAAGAAAAGGATAAGTTCTATTGATGGGTCATAATCTTAAGGCTTGAATAATAGTATCTTTGTATGATTTTGATCTGTTACAAGTGGTGCATGTTTGATCTATAAATCTGGTAATCTGGGTTAATTAATGTCTGAATATTTGAAAGAGTGAATTGTCCTTTATAGATCTGTACGCAGGTTCAGTGAAGCGAAGGCGCGTATACACACTGGTTCTGTGAGTAAAAACAGCGTATACGCAGGTTGGTCCAAACACAGAAGCGTATGCACGCAGGTTTCGGGTTATTGAAGTAGCGTACATCTCTTGAGTTGTGTTCTAGCTACTTCTATTATTGTTGCAGTGTTCTGGATTCAGGATTTGATGTGTGGTTACTATTACTGTGTTCTAGGTATAGCTGTCAGAGAAGTGTCTACTTGATTCAGTTCTAATTGGTGAAAAGGAGATTGTTTGATGCAGAAAATTCTTGATGATTGATTGATGTTCATGGATCCAGTCTGAAAATTTATGAAACGTGGTCCCTGGAAGAAAGAGAAGGTTGTAGCCTTCTGTAGGCCAGCACCTACGTACTAGTATCTTGGCTAGTGCAAGAGCTAAGGGGGTTGTAGCTCCCTTCCAAGAGAAGCTGGAGAATGAGAGAGGGTTGTAGCTCTCTACAGGTTGCAGCCTGCGTACTGGTAAAGGACTGCACCAGTACAGAATCATTGTAAAAAGAAGTTTCTAATTAAAGAAGATAGAGACGAATTGCAGCAGGTGGTTTTCACCCACATTGGGTTTCCACCTTATATCTTGTGTTCTTGTGTGTGATTGTCTTCTGCTATGTTTCACTGTTTCTGGTTATTGTTTATTTGATTCTGATACATGGATTAATGATCAACATCTGTAAGATAAATTAAATTATAAGTTTGCATGGTATACACGGGTTTCCTTATACGTAGTTGCGTATATATGCAGTTTTCACTAACTGAAGTAGCGTATATGATCTGGGTTTGAAAAAGGAAATAATTGACTTGATAATATTGATTCACCCCCCCTCTCAGTATTATTTCCAACAATTGGTATCAGAGCAAGTCCTTCTGAAGAAGCTTGATCGCTTGAAGGAAGATCTATCATCATGAGCAACTACGAGAGAGAAGCATCGATCAGGCCACCAATTTTTGATGGGACCAACTTCGTCTATTGGAAGGTAAGAGTCACAGCCTATCTTCAATCTCTTGGTACAGAAGTCTGGGATATCATAGATACAGGGTACACTTTTCCATCAGCAACTCCTACAGATTCGGCTAGTAAGAAGCAATATGAAACAAATGCAAAGGCTGTCAATACTCTATTAGGATGTCTATCTCAATCAGAATTCGTCAAGGTTATGTAGTATAAATCTGCAAAAGAAATATGGGACAAGATTGTTCTGAGCTATGAAGGAGATGAACAGGTAAAACGAGCAAAACTTCAAACCCTCAGAATTCAGTATGAAAATCTCAGAATGCACAATGATGAAAGTGTGGCTAACTATTTCCTTTGTATAGATGAGATTGTTAATTGTATGAAAAACTTGGGTGAAGAAATAAAAGAGGTTGTTGTGGTTGAAAAGGTTCTAAGATCTTTGTCCTCTAAGTTTGAATCTAAAGTTTCTGCAATAGAAGAAAAGGAGAATCTACGGAACCTTACCATGTCACAGCTGCACAGAATTCTAACTGCTTATGAAATGAGGAAAGGAGGACCATCAGACAGGAGAGAAGCTGCATTCAAGGCTTCAGGCAAAGGAGATTACTATGAGTCAGAACATATGTCAAAGGAAGAGGAAGAATCAAATTTTGTCAAGAACCTTCAACGGGGTGTTGGAAGATTCAGAGGTAAGTTACCTTTCAAATGCTTTGCTTGTGGAAGAGTCGGTCACTATGCTGCCAAATGTCCTCATAAAGATAAGCTTGGCAAGGGTAAGGAACCAGTTAGATGGAACAAGAAACAGAATGTAAATAAGAAAAGCTATTACACTCATGAAGATAGTGATGGACTTTCAAATAGTGACGAAGATGAACAAGGTAATAAATATATACTTTTAATGGCTTTTGAAGATGATGATTTCATGGATGCTATAGATGAAGAAGGTCTTTATGAAGAGATTTCTAAACTCAAAATTTGTTTAGAAGAGAAAAATATGATTATTGATACTTTGCAATTCCAACTGGCTAAAAGGGAAAAACATCATGAAAAGTTACAATGTGAAATTGTGGGACTTAGAAAAGAGATTGAGAAATCTAAAGCTCTTAATCTTAGATTTGTTAAAGGATCTGAAACATTAGATGAGATTATCAAAGTGCAGCGTTCTCCACTAATCAAGACAGGTCTAGGATATAATGAAGAAACAACTCAAGCGCAGGAACCATCTACCTCCAAAAACTATCTTAATGCAGAAAGGAAAAGTGAACAAAGGCCAAATGGAAATCACCAGGTAAATCAGGGACAATTCACCTCAAGAATGAAAAAATACTATCAGATAAATCGGGGGCAATCTAGTTCTAGAATGAACAGAAGCTACAACTAGCCACAGGTAAAACCTTCTCAATTTGCCTCAAGAATGGATGTCAATAGGAACTACAATCATTTGGCTGGTAGATTTGATAGTCACAGGAGTTTCTTCAATGGCCAATGTTTCTCTTGTCATAACTTTGGTCACAAAGCAGCTCAATGTGTTGCCTATAAAACAATCATGACTAGAGAAGCTCATAAACAGAGGAGTATGACTGGGATCATGAAAAGGACGTACAATAACTTCTCTGCTCTTGAAAAAGAAATAGAATGTTCTATTTGTAACAATTTCGGTCATGAAGATTCTGAATGCAGGAGCAGGTTTCGGCAGATAAATCATAAGGAGCAAGCCTCAAGTGCCAAAACATGGAGAATAAAAGAACCACAACCAGAAAGATGTGGTATAGCCTTATATGCGGAAGGGCGGGAAAATCAATGATACATCAACAGTGGATGTTCGAAACATATGACAGGTGATAAAGAAAAACTTCAGTCATATAGTGCCTTAGAAAAGGAGAAGAAGGTCTCTTTTGGAAACGACACCCCTGCTCTCATAAAAGGTAAAGGTTTTGTTCAGTTGAAAGAAAGGGTCAAAGCTGGAAATGTCATGTATGTTGATGGCTTAAAGCATAATCTATTGAGTGTCAGTCAAATGTGCGATCAAGGAACTGAGGTAATATTTCGATCAAATGGATGTAGTGTTCGTGATCTTGATACATGAAAAACAGTGATCAAAGGCATAAGAACTCCAAATAATTTATACATATTCAAAGAAGGACAACATCAATGCTATCTAAGCAAGAATGATGAACACTGGCTATGGCACAGAAGATTGGGGCATCTTAGCTTCTCACAGATAAGGAAAGCATGCAAATACCAGGTAGTTCGTGGTCTTCCAGACATCAGAATTCCAGACAATACAATATGCAAATCATGTCAGTTTGGTAAGCAAACCAGAACTAACTTCCCTGAGAAGGAAGGATCAGCCAGCAGGCCGCTTGAACTTGTCCATACTGATGTATGTGGTCCATCTAGGAAAAGGTCACCTCGAGGAGAAGAATACTTTATATTATTCATTGATGACTTTTCCAGGATGTGTTGGATAGGACTTATGAAGCACAAAGATGAAGCCTTTGAAAAGTTCAAATCATTCAAAGCCTTGGTGGAGAACGAATCAGATCACAGAATCAAATGCCTCAGGTCTGATCGAGGAGGAGAATTTACCTCAAATGAATTTTTCGATTTTTGTGAAGAACATGGAATAAGAAGGGAATTCTCTACAGCTAGGGCTCCTCAGCAAAATGGAATAGTGGAAAGTATGAATAGAACGGTTCAACAAATGGCTCGTGCTATGCTTGATGAGTCTGGAACTCCCGCAAACTTATGGGGTGAAACCGCATTTGCTGCAGTTGTTATTCTCAACAAAACAAATGTCCGGGTGAACAGCACTCAAACTCCTCATGAGCTCTGGTATGGTGAGACTCCTTCGGTAAAATATTTCAAAATTTTTGGAAGCAAATGCTATATCAAAAATACTGATGAAAATCTTGGCAAGTTTGAACCTAAAGCAGATGAAGGCATTCTCCTTGGTTACTCTCCCCACAACAAAGCTTACAAGTGTTACAATAAAAGGCTTGGAAATATTGTTGAAAGTATTGATGTAGTAGTTGATGAAGAAGGAAACATTCCTAGGCAAGTGAATTCCGAAGATTTCGAAGATGATGAGGACTATCCTTCAACATCAAATCAGAATTATGATGAAGAAGAAGCTCAAGAGGCACCAAAAGAACAGATAAGGATAGAAGATAAGACTCCATCCAGGTACGTTCAGAAGAATCATCCAGAATCTCAAATTTTGGGGCAGAAAGAGGCAGGTATACAAACAAGAAGAACAATTGCAGAAGCCTCAAGCTATTTGCATTTCTCTCCTCCACTGAACCACAAAATGTAAAAGAGGCATGCAAAGACGAATGTTGGGTCAAGGCAATGGATGAAGAACTTGAGTAGATTGAAAAGAATAACACTTGGGAGTTGGTTCCTAGACCAAAAGATAAGAATGTCATAGGGACAAAATGGATATTCAAAAACAAGTTGAATGAAAATGGGGAAGTTATCAGAAACAAGGCTAGACTTGTTTGTAAAGGGTATGCTCAACAAGAAGGAATAGACTTTGAAGAAACTTTTGCTCCTGCTGCTAGACTTGAGGCCATCCGAATGTTCCTTGCTCTCTCAAGCTTTCAGAAGTTCAAAGTATTTCAAATGGACGTGAAATCAACTTTTCTGATTGGAGACTTAGAAGAAGAAGTGTATATTGAACAACCAGATGGATTCATCCTTGGGAATGATCCAAAACTTGTATGCAGACTTAAAAAGGCTCTCTATGGTCTTAAACAAGCTCCAAGGGCTTGGTATTATCGTCTGGACAAATATCTTCATCAACATGGTTTCTCAAAAGGATCAGCAGATAGCAATCTTTATATAAAAATTGAAAATAACAAATTGCTAATACTTGTTGTGTATGTTGATGATATCATCTTTGGCAGCAATGAAGACTCTATGAGTCAAAACTTTGCCTTGGTGATGCAGAAAGAATTCGAAATGTCCTTGCTTGGAGAACTGACATATTTTCTTGGATTACAAATTCAACAAAATGAAGGCGGTATCTTTTTATCTCAAACCAAGTACCTCAAGCAGATTTTGAAGAAGTATGGCATGGAATATTCGAAACTAGTGTGTACCCCTATGGTTACAGGATGCAGCCTCAGTGCAAATGATGAATCAGCAACAGTGCATCAACCAACTTATAGATCCATGATTGGAAGTCTACTCTATTTGACAGGTACCCGACCAGACATCATGCATGCAGTAGGAATGGTTGGAAGATTTCAGGCAAATCCTAAGGAAACTCATCTTCAGGCAGTAAAGAGAATTTTCAAGTATCTTCAAGGAACTCAAAACTATGGCCTATGGTATCCTAGAGATACAAATCTCACTCTTCATGCTTATACAGATGTAGATTGGGTTGGAAGCGTGGATGACAGGAAAAGCACTAGTGATGGTGCATTCTTTATGGGTTCCAGATTAGTATCTTGGTTCAGCAAGAAACAGAGTTCAATTGCTTTATCCACAGCTGAAGCAGAATATGTGGCTGCCGCATCTTGTTGCACACAACTCCTTTGGATGATGCAAACTTTGCAGGATTTTCAAATCACTTGTACTCCACCTATCTCCATATTATGTGATAATACAAGTGCTATCGGTATCTCAAAGAATCTTGTCATGCATTCAAAGACTAAGCACATACCGATCAAGTATCATTTTCTCCGGGAACAAGTGTTGGAACAAAAGGTCAAATTGGAGTATGTTCCCTCTAAGGGACAAGTTGCTGATATTCTCACCAAACCACTACCCAGGGAAACTTTTGAATACCTCAGACAGAAGCTGGGAGTAGTTGATGCATCATCTTGCTGTTGAAACTTGTCTGTTTCAGAGAAAAATGGGTGTACGCAAGTTGCCTGAGGAGGATCTGCATACATACGCCGGTTTATGCAGAGATAGTTGCGTATATGGCAGCTTGAAAGAAATTAGTGGGGACAAACTCTGGTTGAAGAAAGTCTGATATGGGTCTGTCAGAGACCATCTGGCATAGGTTCAGGGGGAGCAGATAAACTTCTGATAATGCATTGTTGGCATTACATTAGAAGCTCTTGGTTCAGGTTCACAATTGTTGATCTCAGGTGGAACAAATGCAGAGGGAGAACAGAAGGAAAACATGGTTGCTGATCTGAATAGTGATTGACAGATGCTGCTGATATCAGTTATTGGTGACTTTCATAAGTCTTGCTCTAGATATTTCGTCTCTATGTCATGTATCTCTTTTATGGTGTCAAGGTCATGTAAGGCCTATTTTGGTTTCCCCACTATGCCTGGGATGAATGATGTAATGTACTTGGTTGTCATATGTAAATTTCTGATGTATCCCCACTTGGTTGGGTGATGGATGTATGTATAGAGTCTTTTGGTGATAGGAAGGTCTTTTATGATGTATAAGTCATGGTTCTTCTTGAAGAACATATTTTTGTAGATCTTGCCTACAATCAGGGGGAGCATGGTTAGCACAGCAGAGCAGAGATTTCAGCATGTACTCAGGGGGAGCACAACCCTTTGCCCTTGATGACAAAGGGGGAGAATGACTTTGAGGATCTTGGGGTTGCCATCAAGTCCAAAGGGGGAGATTGTTGGCATTATGGCACAGGTTTGGAACTATGGCACAGGTGTTGTCCTTGATGGCAACTCACTCTGGTGACAGATCTCAGTTCAGGCTTTCAGAATGAAGGAAAAGATATATACGCAGGTTCACCTAGATGAAGACGCGTATACACGCGTGTTATACGTTACAAAAGCGTGTATGCGTATACACGCACTTTCACACAAGGAAAAGCGCGTACATGTTGGAGAACTTACTTTTGGTCCGTGGTATTTAGTCCTTGGTAATTGAACCTATGGTTTTGGGCCATGGTATCTCGTCAGAAGTGTTGATCCCAAGTATTGGGTCCATGGTATTGTTTTATTATGGTTTTAGACCATGGTATTGTGAAAGGCCTAAGACTATAAAAGAGGAAGGAGATCATTTGGCAAAGGATCATCTAAATTATTGAATATCTAATAAAGTGTTAGATCTGAATATTGGTGATTGGGTTATGGTGCAGATCTGGATCTGAATGAAGGAGGAACCTAAGCGCAAAGAAAAGGATAAGTTCTATTGATGGGTCATAATCTTAAGGCTTGAATAATAGTATCTTTGTATGATTTTGATCCGTTATATGTGGAGCATGTTTGATCTATAAATCTGGTAATCTGGGTTAATTAATGTCTGAATATTTGAAAGAGTGAATTGTCCTTTATAGATCTATACGCAGGTTCAGTGAAGCGAAGGCGCGTATACACGCTGGTTCTGTGATTAAAAACAGCGTATACGCAGGTTGGTCCAAACACAGAAGTGTATGCACGCAGGTTTCGGGTTATTGAAGTAGTGTACATCTCTTGAGTTGTGTTCTAGCTGCTTCTGTTTATTGCTGCAGTGTTCTGGGTTCAGGATTTGGTGTGTGGTTACTGTTACTGTGTTCTAGGTACAACTGTCAGAGAAGTGTCTACTTGATTCAGTTCTAATTGGTGAAAAGGAGATTGTTTGATGCAGAAAATTCTTGATGATTGATTGATGTTCATGGATCCAATCTCAAAATTTATGAAACGTGGTCCCTGGAAGAAAGAGAAGGTTGTAGCCTTCTGTAGGCCAACACCTATGTACTAGTATCTTGGCTAGTGCAAGAGCTAAGGGGGTTGTAGCTCCCTTCCAGGAGAAGCTGGAGAATGAGAGAGGGTTGTAGCTCTATACAGGTTGCAGCCTGCGTACTGGTAAAGGACTGCACCAGTACAGAATCATTGTAAAAAGAAGTTTCTAATTAAATAAGATAGAGATGAATTGCAGCAGGTGGTTTTCACCCACATTGGGTTTCCACCTTATATCTTGTTTTCTTGTGTGTGATTGTCTTCTGCTATGTTTCACTGTTTCTGGTTACTGTTTATTTGATTCTGATACACAGATTAATGATCAACATCTGTAAGATAAATTAAATTATAAGTTTGCAAGGTATACGTGGGTTTCCTTATACGTAGTTGCGTATATATGTGGTTTTCACTAACTAAAGTAGCGTATATGATCTGGGTTTGAAAAAGGAAATAATTGACTTGATAATATTGATTCACCCCCCCTCTCAGTATTATTTCCAACACTAGTTGCATGCATGCATGCATTAACTCACTGAACTCACAATTAGTTCCTCCAACTGTTTGGAACTAATTTAACTGGACTTAACTCAGTTAACTGAGCTAACTAATTACAACTCATCCTTATCTCCTTAATTAAGGGATAACTTCCTCAATCAAAGGAATAATTGTTGCATGTCTTCACATAGACTTCATGTTTGATTTTCTCCAACTAATTAACTCAAGATGAATTAATTAATTATTTTTCAAACAGTTGTTGAGACCAAATTCGAATTTTAATTCTCAATTTTAATTCAGGGACTAATTAAAATTGGAATCTATCCCAAGTTGCTATTTATAGCAATGCTATTTTTAACATTCATATTTTTTGCTATTTCCAACACAGTTGGGGTATTTCCTGAAATGTTATTTATAGCAATGTTATTTTTAGCATTTCTTGTTGCTATTTTCAACATAGCCATTCTCACTGATGTAGGCTTCTTCTTACCTTGTAAGATTATCTTCTCTTTTTCATCATCCAAACACTCAATATCCTTGTCATAGAAATCTACCTTAGTCCTATGAATCTACAACCAATCCATACCCAATAACATATTATATGATCCCAATGGAAGCACATTTAGATGCACTGATGTAGACATATTGTTTAGCTCAAATGCACAATATCTTACCCATTGATGAACTTTTTTCTTAGTACTTATAGCCAACTACACAAACCAAGACTCTACATGCACTTCTTTATTCAAACAACACTTATTCACCAAGTCAGAACTGATATAACTATAGTTAGATCCAAGGTCAATCAAAATAGAAATAACTTGATCACAAAGCTAAACTTCCATCTTGATGATCAGCCTACCTATTATCCAATGTTCCATAAATATGAGGGATACTTTGTCCAACATTCCTAACTGTTTTTGCCTCATGAGCACTATAGATCTGCGGTCTGCCACTTTGATGTTGTCAAAAATCTCTCTTGCGATGATCCTTGCCACAAGTCCAACACTATAAAGGATTCATCCCATCACCATTGTTCTACTCGTCAGACTGAAATCCCTGTCCTCTTTCGACTGCATTGAACTTCTTTTACGATGTTGCATTCTCATTGTCATCTATATCTTGAGTTTTTCCTCTCTTCTTAGCCCACTTTCCTTTATTCTTCTCATTACCTTTCCAATCTTGCTTTGACTTAGTCTTGCTCTTCGATTGCTCATAACAGTTCTTTAATTTTCTGATGGCTTCCTCCAACGATCCAGGCTCATCAAACTAAATCTCATCTTTAAATGATACTCAAAATCCACTTATGAATCTCTGAGTATTTGTTTTCTCCTCCTTAAGATAAGGCACATATCTCAACAACTCCAGGAATTTTCTAGTATACTCCTCATCAGTCATAGAACCCATCTTCAAATCATAAAACTCCTTTTACCTGTCATCATAATATCTTTCAGATAGATCCTTCTTCCTAAAAAGTCTCTCGAACTCACTCCAAGTCGGCTCCTCTTCTCAAATTCCTCTGACATTCTTTACAGAGACAGAGAGAGTCAGAGAGTCTGTGTACCCCAGAGAAGGCTTGAGAGGTTCAAACAAACTCCTTTGCACACCTGTCATGTATTGAGTCCCAGATTGGGCTCATACTATTGTAATCAACAGAGACCGAGAGCCAGTAAGGAGAGTTTGTGTACTCAAAAGAGACTTGGGGGATCCAAGTATAGTCTTACTGATTTGAGTATCTATTGTGTGAGACTCAAATTAAGCTCACTGTTGTAAAAAATCTGCTATGAATACATAATAGAGAGGCCACCACTGAAGGCTGGACCAGGAGACGTAGCCCAGGAGTATTGGTGAACTCCTTATTAAACTTGTTTTGTTTGTATGTGTTTCCTATTATGTTTTCTTTTACTACTTCATTGCCTGTGTATTTCGCAATCTTATTGATCTGTTGCACAAAATAACATGGACACATCCGTGCACATGAGTCTATAATACCTTATTAATTGTCATAGATCAAATATAAGATCAGATTCAGATCTTTGGGGACTCACAACTTGTTATAAATTGGATAAACGATGTATATCATTGTCACTTGCACACACTCAAGGACACTCCGGATGATGTCTTTACACTAAAATCACAATTTGATTTTATTATATGCTCTCACATGTACGGGGAACGGAATGAGATCGTTGATCATCTATCTAAAGAGGTCGCGCAGCTGAACGGGGGTCAATGGATAATTCAGGAATTCAGAGATGGTGATTTCTATCAGTTCTTCCACCGTCCTTTCATTGAGATGAATGGGAATCACTCAGAATGATCACTCTGATCATTCCATGTTTATTTTGTTTATCTTTAGTAGTTTTTTTTGAACATTGCTATGTATTTATTTTATCTCTGCATCTTATATTTCCCTCTCTGCAACTATGTTGTAATCTGTATATCTTGTTTCTAACTCTATGAGTTGTTTCTATAGTGATTGCAGCTCATACATGCTGAATGATACAACATGTAATTTTCTTAATATATTTAATGAAAATTGTGCCTTTTTCTTTGGAAAAAAAACATATAAACATGAAATAACCAACATATAAACCATGGAAAATCAACGATAATATCCCAACATAATTGCTACAAATATAAATGAATCAAAGTAGATAAATGACTCTTATTAACATATGAAAATTCCAACCAAGTCAGGGACTTCCACATACCACCCAACCATAGATCGGGTCGAACTAAATCTCTCTTTCATCCAATCACCCTCGCATCATATTCCAAGCATGAATGTGGGATCTCATGGAATAAACCAAACAAGGGCTTCCAAAGGCCAAACCACCTCAACCCTCAACCAATGATTCCACCTTATAGTCAGACATCACTAACACCAACCATATCAGTTTCTACCCAAGTTGTCCAGGGCTCCAGGAACTAATAACTCAACCCACAACCTTCCATGGCTCTAGAGCATTTGTCTAACCCGGCTCTGGGATTAGTAACTCAACCCACCAAGGGTTCTAGAGCATTTTTCCAACCTAGGCTCTACGACTAGTAACTCAACCCAAGTTGTTCTGGGGCTCTATAGAATTTGTTCCAACCTACAACCATAAGGAATTATGAGCACCAACCAAAAAAAATCAAGTGGAAAAACCCGCAATACCATGGCTATCCAGGAAATGGAAAGGAAAGCCTAAAACCACTGTCAATCTAGGCAAATATCCACGCTAATGACATAACATAACCAGATAATCACATGCATATACCATGCATCGATAAATTAGCAAGGAAATCACACATGCAACTTGTCACTTGTAAATCAATCCCGCTGTAATTGTTGATCCACATGTTCCCTTACACTTTCTTGTTTTTCTTTTTCCTTCTTTATCTAATCCAAGTGAATATCAGAGTGCTCCAAGCATGCTCCAAGAATGCTCCAAGATTTCTCTAAGTGTGCAATAGTATGAGAGAGTGAGAGAATAAATGAGAGCTCCAAGCTAAACTGACAAAAGGTTGTGAACTAATCCTCAGAAGCCTTTTTATCATTGAGGCCTTTATTTTCTTCATTTTCCTTCTTCAATTTCCTCCTCATGCAAATTTGTGACCTTTCATTTCGCTTTTCTCCTATTTTCCATTATTTTCATAAATAAATGTCAATTAATGCCACTTTTCCTTAGCCAATGCATGTTCCAATTTCCATAGCCATAAATTCATCACCAGTGATACCCCATCGCTATGTTTTACCCAACATTCAACATGGAATACGTGTCCCATGACCTTGGTTTTATTTTATTTACATAGGAAATCAACCAGGTGATGTTACAAATCCCTCCCCCTTGGGGGAACACCGTCCTCGATGTTCAATGACACTTATAAACCAGCAAAACACATGTTTCCCATGGAGCTTTATAACATAGCTCGATGTAGCATTTACATCATATCATATTGTTGAGACCATGACTGCCATACCCTGAAGATTATATTTCTTATTGGAGCTTTATAACACAAATCGATGTGATATTTGCATACATATGCATATACATAGACATAACCAAAACACAACATTGAAACATAAACCAGGATACATCCTCTCAACCAGAGAATAGAGAAGGATACATCCTCTGAACCAAAGAATAGAGAAGGATACATAGCCCACATATGATCATCCATCTCCCATGTTGCTTCACCGGGCCCAAAGCGCTTCCACTGCATTTTAACTTGCTCGATTGCTTGATTCTGGAGCATGAGCATCTTTTGCTGCAAAATTCACTGAGGTTTCAGCTAGAATTCTCCTTTAATCTCCACCTACAACTCAGACAGTCATTCACATGATCAACATTTTTCACATACTTCTTAAGCAACGACACATGGAAAACATCATGGAATTTCATTGTTGGAAGCAATTCAAGTCGGTAGGCCATTAGTCCAATCCTCTCAAGTATCTCTAAAGGCCCACAATACTGAGGTGTTGTCTTGGAACATGATCCAATCCTCCAAGATCTCTTCTTGGGCTTGATGCATAAGTACACATGTTCCCCAACATGAAGCTCCTTAAATACCCTATGTTGATATGCATAACTCTTATGCATGTCCTGTGTTTTCTTTAAATTCTTCTTGATAACCTGCATTTCTTGTTCCATATCTTCCAACATATCCTGTCCAATCAATACCATGTTCACTGGATCACTCCAATTGATGGGAGTATTACAAATCTACCCATAAAGTGCCTCAAATAGACTCATCTTCAAAGATTATTGATACCCATTGTTATACGTAAACTCTACCACTGGAAGATACTCTTCCCACTTTCGTTGCTTATGCATGACGTACATCCTCAACATGTCCTCAAGAATCCAATTAAACCTCTCTATTTGTCCATCCCTCTACGAATGACAAGTTGTATTGAAGGCCAACTTTGTCCTTAAACCTGCAAACAATTCTTTCCAAAACCTACAAGTCAACTTGGAATCTCTGTCTGACACATTCTTCTTAGGAATACCATGTAACCTCACTATATCCCTGATGAAGTCCTGGGCTATCTCACTATTTGAATTCATAGACTTCACTGGAATGAAGTGAGCTACCTTATTCAACATGTCAACCACAACCATAATAGAATCATGTTGCCTAAATGTCCTCGAAAAATCTATAATGAATTCCATGGAAATGACCTCTCATTTCCACTCTGGAATCAAAATTGGCTGCAATAAACCACCTTGATGCTTACACTCTTCTTTTACCTACTGACAATCCAAACATCTTGAAACATACTCAACCACCTCTTTCTTCTAGTTCAGCTAATGGTAGAACTTCTTAACCATTTTCAATGTCTTCTAATATCTCGGGTGACCTAAATATGACTTAACATGAAATTCCCATAAGGTAAGCTTCTTGAGCTTGTTGTTGTCTGACACATAGATCATGTCCCTAAATATGACCAAACCATCTGTTGTGAGATGATAATCCACGTCTTGTTCACCTGTACCTTGATGCTATAACATGTGCTCAAGTTGTTGGTACCTGTCATCCTATTGTTCTACCTACAAGATTTGATCCTATAAATTTGTCCCATATGAACTCATAACTATTATGAGATTTACATGCACTCTTCTGCTAAGAGCATCTGCAACCCTGTGCTCTTTACCCTAGATATACTCGATCTCGAAATTAAACTCAATGAGCGTAGCCAACCACCTAGCTTGCGTAGAATTCAGATTAAGTTGGTCAAACAAGTATCTCAGCCCACCATTATCACTCATCAAAATGAACATCCTACTAAGAAGATAGTTTCTCCACATCTTCAATGCATGAATGACCGTTGCCAACTCAATATCATGCATCACATAATTATTCTTGTGCTCATTCAGTTTCCTTGACTCATAGAATACTACCTATCCTTCCTACATCAAGACTCCACCAAGTCCTCACTTGAAAGCATTTGTACATACCACAAACTCTTTATCTAGATCTGCAATCTTCAAGACCAGAGAATTTGTAAGCAACGACTTCAACTGCTCAAAACTAGAAGCACGTTCCTTTGTCCATTCAAATTTCCTTCCTTTTCACTATAATGATGTAATAGGATAGGAAATCCAAGAGAAGTTCCTGATGAATCACCTGTAATAACATGTTAGTCCCATGAATGATCTGACCTCATCAACATTCCTAGTATTTTCCCACTCCATGATAGCTCTGATCTTTTCTGGGTCCACTGCTATAGCTTCCTTGGAAACCACATGCCCCAAGTAATGAAATTTTGTTTGAAATAGATTGCATTTACTAAGCTTGGCATATAGCTGATGCTCTCTTAGCAATATCAACATTGTTGCTAGATGTTCTGCATGCTCTTCCTCATTCTTAGATTATATCAATATGTCATCAATGAATACTATCACAAACTTGTTTAGATATGGAGGCAACACACTATTCATCAAAAACATTAAAGTAGCTAAAGCAACAGTCAAACCAAAAGGAACCAAAACAAACTAATAATGGCCATACCTAGTCCGGAAAGCAGTATTATAGATGTCCTCTTCTTTGATATGTACATGATGATATCTTGATCTCAAATCAATTTTCAAGAACATTGTTGCTCCTTTCAACTGATCAAACAAATCATCAATCTATGGAAAAGGGTACCTATTCTTGATCTTCACCTTGTTCAATTGCCTGTAATCAATACATAACCTGAGAGTACCATCCTTCTTCTTCATAAACAATACTGATGCACCCCAAGGCGACACATTTGGCTT
Source organism: Pinus tabuliformis (assembly GCA_031772625.1). NCBI lineage: Eukaryota > Viridiplantae > Streptophyta > Pinopsida > Pinales > Pinaceae > Pinus > Pinus tabuliformis. Next base: position 1,553,676,377 of record CM062804.1, read on the forward strand.
AACGTATCCATTTTCAAGCATTTCCTTCGGTAGCAACTTCAGTTCCTCCATCTCCGTAGTGCTCATCCTGTAAGGTGCCTTCGATGTTGGTGTTGCTCCTGACATCAACCCAATAGAAAATTCCACTTCCCTCTGAGGAGGCAACTCTGAAATCTCTACTAGAAATGCAACTTGACACTGCTGTAAAATCGGATACCTCTTCAAGACTTCCGCATCCTCAACACCTTTCCCTTTGTCACTAGAAATATGAACTACAAATAATACACATCCTTTCCTGCTACTCCACTTTGCCTACATAGATGTAACCTGTAGAAATTTCACCGTAGATCACCTGATAATGCAATATACTAAACCAAAATACTTGATCTACTTCTACAAACAAACTTGAGGAAGCTTAATCAATTTTGAGCAAGATAAAATAGAACACATATAACAGAGAAGAAGATTCAATCACACATGAAACACAGAAGAATACTCTGGGGAAAGCCTCAGCTAAAAACCCCGATCTATGTATTATCATACAAGTGGAAATATGTCCGGATTACACAAAGATTTAGCTCACAAGCTATCCAGCTCTCAGTACAATCCCTCAATGTTGCTCATAGACTGAATAGACACAACATATGCCTTCCCTCAGTCCTCCAAGCCTCCTATTTCCTTTTGCAGTTTCTCCTGTGTCCTCCAACTGTACCTACGTGATTCTCACCTCACACACTGCTCTGACCTCTAAAATAACTGCACAATCATGAAGGAGTTTAATTCCTTCTGCATGGATCAGTTTCCTTTATAGGAAATTTCCTCCAACTGATAGTACAATGTCCCTTCGTTTAATCTCAACTGGGTCTTTCTCTAAACTGACATGCATGAGTTATTAATGAGAGAATATTCAGTTATTTAGAGAACACTAGTTGCATGCATGCATGCATTAACTGACTGAAATCACAATTAGTTCCTGCAACTGTTTGGAACTAATTTAACTAGACTTAACTCAACTAACTGAGCTAACTAATTACAACTCATCCTTATCTCCTTAATTAGGGGATAACTTCCTCAATCAAAGGAATAACTATTGCATGTCTTCACATAGACTTCATGTTTTATTTTCTCCAACTAATTAACTCAAGATGAATTAATTAATCATTTTTCAAATAGTCGCTGAGACCAAATTCGAATTTTAATTCTCAATTTTAATTCAGGGACTAATTAAAATTGGAATCTATCCAGAAATGTTATTTTTAGCATTTCTATTTTTTGTTATTTCCAACAGAGTTGGAGTATATCCTGAAATGTTATTTATAGTAATGCTATTTTTAGCATTTCTTGTTGCTATTTTCAACACTCCCTCTCAGAAAGAAAGGCATTCAACTCGAACCTGATCATGAACCTTTGGAATGTTTTGCATGCAACACTTCTCTCAAGTGTTGTTGCTCCAGCAACTCCAGAAACAAAAAATATCCAACCTGAATCAGAATGATGCCTTTGTCATCAAAGTCTCTGACTGTTATTGCCTCTGTCGACTGAAAAATCTGCACCTTTGTGCCCTTCAATATCTGACTGCTCTAGCCTCTGTCACTTTGATCTCTGACTGCATCAATCACACTAATTCCTCCTCCTGCATCCGTGTTGCTGCTGGTCCTATCTCCCAGCACTGCATCCGCATTGCATCTCCTCTCATCATGTTGCATCATGTTGCCCACTACTGCACTGCAACTCATTTACTGAGAAGTAAGTAACTGATCTCCCAACTGACCTCCCTATTGAGCTAGAAACACCCTCTGATGCTGAAGCTCCCTCTGCCACTAACAAGTGCTCCCTCTCTAACCTTTGTACTCCTGCAACAACTCCCTGCATCTCGCACTATTGCACACCTCTCTGTGCCATCCTGCATTGGTGTAACACTCATGTGCCTCTCGCATTTCTGCAGCCTGCTAGCTCTGCACTGCCTTGCGACTCCTGCATTGTAGCTCTCTCTACCACTCCATCTGCATCCATCTCTACGCACTCAACCAGTCCTACTACTCCTCGTCAGGGCTCCCGTAGCAAGGTCTAATCAAATAGGTTTGGTACCCCAATGATCCTGCCCCTATTCCAGCCTTCTTGGGACTGTCACTCTACATCGCCCCACCTCCAACCTGGAGGTATGGATGCATGTGATCCCTCTGCCCAGTTGTCTCAAAATTTCCCCCTACTGGAGGTCTCTGCATGAGTGGATGCCTCCACTTGATCTCCTCTCGGCTTCTCCAGTTGTGGCTCACAACTTCCTAAACCTACTTCACCAATTGTGGCTCCTCCACAATTGTCTGAGACTTTTTCTGTTGCTGCATGTTGAGAGGTAATTTACTCTCCCTCTCAACCACCAAGTCTCCATCAATTGCCTTGCTCCTCAAGGCTTTGCATGCATCTTGAACCTCAAGAGCATATAGATTCTTGACTCGTGAACCGATCTACTTCACCTGTCTCATGGTGATGTGTCGAAGGAAAACCTTTCCCTTACTGAAGACTACATCATAGCCTTTGTCTTCCAGCATTGCGATCAACACCAATTTTTTCCTCAGCCCTGGTACATACTTAACATCGGTCAAGGCAATGCGAGCTCCATGCTCCCTCTGTAAAACAACCGTGCCTACACCTAAGACACCATACTTTTCATCATTACCCATTGCTATGAGTACCTGGAGATCTTTCTCCTCCAAGGTACTGAACAAACTCTTGTCGCTGGTCATGTGGAAAGAAGCTCCACTGTTAAGAAACCAACCACATCCCACCAGGGATGAAAACCATGCATGCGAAGAGGGTGAAATCCAACTCGAATTGTGAGGCCAATGCCTCACCTTCAGATCCTTCCTTGGATCCCATCTTGGATTTATTCAATGGACAATTTGTAGCAAAATGGCCCACCTCATGACAACGAAAGCGTCACACTTTCGATTTGTCAAACTTCTTCCCACCATAGGAAGAACTCGATTTGGGATGAGAATACTTCTTCTTCCCTTTCTTTGCCTTACTCGCTAAGGCGCAATTTTCTTCATCCTCCTTGGATGATGAAGATCCATCTCTGGTGCTTTTTCTTATCTCCGCCTGCATCAGATGTGACCAAAGTCATTCCCAATCTGGCAGTTTTTCTCTTCCATTAACGGAGTCTTGGTAGCTATGCCAGCTCTTAGGAAGACCGAGGAGTGTAAGACTCACCATGTTGTTTAGTCAATTTAGTGTTGTCTAAATTGCTATCATAAATTGTCAACCCGGGGCTCGTAAGTTGATGAAGTGAAGGTGTACAGTATATACTTAAGTAACCTCTTAGATCTTTTTGTCGTTTGGGGGTGTTGTGGTCAATTTAACTTCCTAAGATAGAGTGATGATTTTATAAACAAATGAGTGATTTGTGTGTGTATGGTGGTTTCTAAATGAGTGAGTGTGTGTAAATGGTGGCTTCTAACTACTTTTGGAACTTGTAAAGAAAGAGCTTGAAAGATAACTCGAAATGAAACTGAAAGCAAAACAGCTAACTAATGGCACTAGTCACTATCTATGCTGCTGCAATGAAAAGTGAAAAAAAACACTACTTTAAAGACAAATCATAATGCCTCATCGTTTCTTAACACTCTGCTTCTAACATACAGTATTATGTGAAACACGATTAAGAAGGAGTTAGATATATGAGTCTAAAAAGTAATCAAATCCTAAAATGACAAATCATAACACCTTGTCTTTCCTCAACATTCTGTCTCTAACATACATTGTAATGTGAAACACAGTTAAGAAGGAGTTAGTGATATGAGTCCAAAAAGCTACTTCAAAGCAAGCTGCTACTCAGTGATATTCTGATCTCCTAAAGATTGGTCAATTATGATAAAGAGATCATCAACAGATTAGTACACAACTTGTTAGAAACTTGATAAACTAAGCTAGAAATTAAACTAGAAAAGCAAAGTAAAATCAACAGCTATAGACATGACAACTTAAAATACCATCAGAGGTAAAGAAAAACAATAAAGACACACTATCCCGGGTTAACACACCTGCAGAAAACAAGGCTGATCAGTCATAGAAATGCTAGAAATGAAATGACAGAATTTAAAGACATAAAGCAAACTGTACATGCATAAAGAAAATGAAAAAGTGCTGAATTCAAATAAAGAAAGTGCAGGAAAATAAATGTAAATATTACTGTACAGAGGTTGTCATGAATGGGGGCCCTCCATCCACTAAACCAGAGAAAGATCAGCTACTTGACGATGGGCAAAACAACAGTCTTCTATTAATTCATCATGCAGAAATTACAGTGAAAAAGTGCTGGAAAAGCAGTCTTAAAACAGAGTTTATATGTCAAACAAAATTACAGCAAATACATGATCTGAGTAGCTAAAAAACTAATCCTCAAGCGTATGCAGACGCTGGATTTATAGGCATAGGGACAACTGCCCACTGCGCAAACTAAGTAACTGGAAATTAACTAACAGCATACTAATTAAATGGTACAGCAACACGTAAACAGGTCCGTGTGTTATCTGGAGGGTACGGTCGTCATGGAGGTTGAATCCAAGGTTGGATCCTATCTCCCATAACCTTCGTGGCGTGGAGGAAGTGCCACCTGGAGTGCCGTGTCCTTTTAGCTCACGCAGCACCGTTTGAGCTGACTGGTTGACCGAGAATGGATCCGCGTTGACCGAGGGTGTACGTGGCGTTGCTGATCCAACCGATAGCATATGAACCATTAGCACCTCCATTCCCACGTGCCCATGTGGCCCGTTTCTCAAGAAGACACGTGGAACATGTCGAACAATAAAAAGGCTGCGGAATTGCTAGACAGCTGCGGAATTGCTGAATGGCTGCGGAATTGCTGAATGGCTGCGGAATCACTGTACATATGCCAAAAATCTAGACAAACAGTCAAACATTAGCATAGTTAACTAATCATGCTAAAAGACATGCAATGTAATGATCTGGACAGGTTGATGAGGAAAATAGGGGTAAAAGAGAGAAACAAGTGAGGAAAAGCTGTTGAAATGATAGGTAACTAGGTGTAGGTTGGAGGCTCTACATACCCCCACTACGAGGGTGTTGCATGTCCTCATGCAACCAAAAACACTGTTTAATCCACCTGTTGAGATGCCTCTGCTAAGACATCTAGTCTTCTCCTCTTCCTCTTTGTAGCCAAATTTACTCTTGGTTTCCTCACCAAACATCTGAATTTTAAGTTGACCAAAGCCCTGCTTAGCTTCCTGCATTTCTTCTTTAGCTTCCTATTCTCCCTTTGCCAAAGGCCCAAATGAAGCATTGTATTATTGTGGACCATTTTGTCCACTTTACCTTGTTCCTTTAATGCTTCATTCTCTTGTGTGATGTGGCGATTTAAAACTTCAAGCTCAAAAATTTCTTGTTTAAGTGAGTGAATTTGCTGTTCAAGAGGTAGAACAGTGCTTGGACCAGCAGCAGCTTGTTCTAATGTCTCCAAGTAGTTATATACTCTCTGCTGATCTGGGTCAATCTCTGGTGACCTCTTTGGACTAGGCTCATGCTCAAATTCGATTTCATGCTCCTGTTGAAAAGGGCTTTCCTCTCGTGGAGGAGTAACCTCAACATGTGGTGGCCTTGCCTCAAAGTCAAGTCTTGTAGCAACCTTTTCAGGTGTGCTCAAGTCAATAAAGAGTGACTCTTTGTCCTTTGTGGCCCCCACTTTGTCTTGTAGCCTGCTGCTCCTCCTCACGGTGGTGATGCTCTGTTTTTCCTTTTGTTGCTTTTGCTTTTGTTTTTGCATCTTCTTGGAAAGGGCAGCCTCATGAAATTGGGCCAATCTATGTGCCAATGGCTGAGTGTCCTCTTCACTGGTATTTTCAGGAGTAAGGTAGGTTTCTTGGGCTATAGCTTTTCCCTTATCCTTCTTTTGTCTCTTCCTACTCTCCTTTTTCTTTTGAGCAGCCTCTTGGACAATTTCTTGCAGGGTTTCTGTAATGATTTCTTGGGCTGTTTGGTCAATATCTACAGCAAGCTCAGGGTCAATTTCTTCCTCAGAGTTATGGGCAGCAATTTCTTCTTCAACAAGGTCTTGGACAGTTTCTTCTTGGACAACAATTTCAGGGACAGTTTCTACTTGGACAGCAATTTCTGGGGTAACCTCTTCTCTTCTTCTTCTTCTACTCTTTCTGGGCACTTTAGGTGAACTACCAGAGGCTTCTCCTGCCTCTTGGAAGTGGTTCCTCACAAGAAATCTTTCCCATGTATCCCTTTTGGCCTTTAACTGTTCTTCAATTAGCATTTTGACAAGCCCGTGATGGTATAAATGTGGCTCAATATTATTTATGTTTCTTTGGACTATTGAGCACATTTTTCTAAGGCTAGATAGTAGAAAATAAGGAAGATTAATGTCATGCTCACCCATGAAATGCATCATAATTTTAGCATGGTAAACATACAAAATTCCGAATCTTCCTTCACATGTAAAGAATTTATGTACTAACAGAAGCAAAGCTATCCATTCTTCTTTGACAAGACTAACAGGGATTCCCTTTTTAAAAATACTAGTGTCCATACCTGGATTTTTCAATATTTGCTTCCATTCCTGGTCTTCCACTGATCGATTCTTGAACCACCTTTCCCCAGTTTGAGGTAATGAAGTTGCTTGTGCTAAACTGCCTTCTGTAACTATAAATTTCAGATCTCCAATCTCCACTTTGTTGTCTTTGAAAGAACGAGCAAAAGCCTTTGTGACTTCCTTATGGTATCCCTTGAATTTTTGAATGAACTGGAGTCATTTGGCCTTTTGCAAAGCGTCTTTAGTTTGGGGATAGCCTTCTAAAAATTTAGAGCCCTCAGGCTCTGCCCTCAATAGCTTACCCATCAGCTCTCTAGTTGCCTTAACAGCACTGTTTTAACACTTGGTGAAAGAGTTATATGGGAGAAAAGTGTTTAGACAGTGGGTTTACGGCTACAGCAAAATAGCCGTGATGCACTTACAACAGTGGTCAAGGTTTTAGTGGAGAAATGAGAAGAAAATAAAACAGAAAGTGCTTACGGTGGACAGAATAGTGAATAAGACAGAGCAGTGAAGAACAATGGAAATGAGGGAGTGAGTCAACAGCGGGAATGGAATTATGTATGCGTAGGAGGGTTACGAGTAATGGGTGGAAACGGTTAAATCCCATAGACGTCGGTCATTGGTGTACATCGGGCTGCGGAATTATAACTCAGAGTGCCGTAGTACAGTTGTATACGTCACTCTGGTACGAGAGTTTTAATGAAAGAGCAGCTGTGTTTGGGTTTGAAACTGTAATGAGTAGGGACCGTTATGGATGAGGGTCACGTGGATTTTCGGTCGAGGAGTGGAAGGATTTTGCAATCATTACATTAGGTGCCTCAAAACATAATCTGAAAACCATGCATAATGATATAACTGTTGGTCAGAAATTAGAACATACCTTGTGTATCCGCATCTTGATTCCTTTTGCTCATATGATGCTAACCTTTAATTGTTTATTGCTGCTACATGACCTTGCCTTCTAATAATGCTGGTGATTTTTTTTCTGACTGCAGATTTCTTCTTGAAACAGAGTGTATTTTTTTATGTGCAGGCACAGAGTGTATCGGCTGTGGAATTGTGATATTGGCTGCGGAATTGTTCTTCAGCTGCGGAAACTGCAGTAATACCTTCTGTCTGCACACAAACAACTTTGGTTGTATGAAATAGTCCTGGAAATGACTTTATTAGTGAGATGAGATGGAATGGATGGATGGAGGAAAAAGAAATAAGGTGGAATGAGAATGATGGAATGAATGAGATGGCGAATGAAGTGGATGAAATGGCGAAATGAGATGGAATAAGGAGAAGAGAGATTTTTTTTCTTTGGAAAATATGAGGTGTCAGGTGACCCTGATTTTCACCTCAGATTTTCTGCATAAGACTGCCAATCAGAGATTGGTTTTCAGGCTTATACATTTATTCTTTTTTTTTTCTTTTTTCTTTTTTCAAATTTTTTTTTTTTTTTTTCAAAACCAAAGATCAGGCTAATGGAGGAGAAGAATCCTTCTCCACCAACCTTATTGCAGAATCTTCTTTGAACAACTTGACAAATTCCTCTTTTGAGAGTGGCTTTTGGTAGACCTTCAAGCGATGGCCATTCACAATAAGAGGAGTATGAAATTCATCAATAGTCTTTACTCGAACTGCTCCATTGCTAAAGACTTCATCAATCTCATATGGCCCAAGCCAATGAGTTTGAAATTTTCCTTTGAAGTCCTTAAACTTGGAATCAAACAATAGTGCCCAATCTCCTTTTTGAAACTTCTTCTCCTTGATGTATCTATCATGCCATTTTGTTCTTTGATGCTGAACTAGATCGGTCCTTAAAATGGCATCTTGTCTTATCTCATCTAGTTCATTTAACTGCTCCATTCTGTGCTTCTAGGCTTCTGAAAGATTCATCCCCAACTGGACTGCCATCTTGAAAGTTTTGACTTGGAACTCAATGGGGAGCAGGACTTCTTTCCCATAAACAAGTTCATAGGGAGAATATCCTGTGGTACTCCTCCATGTAGTTCTATAGGCCCATAAAGCTTCAGGTAGCCTTTCAGCCCAATCTCTTCTATGTAGATGAACAATCTTGGTGATAATATTCTCAAGGACTTTATTTGTAGATTCCACTTGACCATTTGCTTGCGAATGGTAAGGAGTAGATGTTCTATGCTTGATTTTGTATTCCTCCATCAGCTTCTCCATCAAATTAGATGTGAATTGGCTTCCTTGATCTGTTACAATTTCTCTTGGGACACCAAAACGAGTGAAAATATCCTCAAAAAGAAATTGAACAACTGAATTTTCAGTGGCAGAAGGCAAAGCTTTTGCTTCTACCCACTTAGTAACATAATCAGTGCAAACCAATATATACTTCTTTTGCTTAGATGGCGGATTAATGGGTCCAACGAAATCTAAAGCCCATTTTTCAAAAGGTTCGATGAGTACCTGTGGCTGCAATGGCATCTCACTTGAAAGAGTTGGTCTCCCAATTCTTTGGCAGCTGTCACACCTTCTGACATATTGTTTTGCATCTTTGAAGAGAGTAGGCCAATAATATCCCAAAGAAAGGATTTTATAGGCTGTCCTCTTGTCAGCAAAGTGTCCACCGCATGGTTCGTCATGGCATGCCTTAAGGATGTCAGGCATTTCATCCTCCCGAACACATCTTCTAATCACACAGTCTAGCCCTGTTTTGAACAATTCATTAGAAATCCATGAATAACTTGAACTCTGCTGAATAATCTTTCTCCTTTCACTAGGAAAAAGATGTGGAGGTAGTTTCCCTGTGACCAAATAATTAGCAATATCTGCATACCAAGGGGTTTTAGTAGTTATTGCAAACAAATACTCATCAGGAAACTTATCCTCTACAGGAGAATCTTCGTTAGTATTTTGGATTCTAGACAAGAAATCATCTACTGTATTTTGTTTTCCTGGTCTATCTAACACAGTAATATTGAATTCTTGTAAAAGTAAGAGCCATCTGGTGACTCTGCCATTAGTAACAGGTTTGTTCATTAAATATCTTATGGCAGAATGATCAGTATGAACAAAAGTTTCATAGCCGGTTATGTAGTGTCTAAACTTATTGATCGCATGTACCACAGCTAAGAACTCTTTTTCTGTCACAGTATAATTTAACTCAGTGGGAGTCAAATTTTTACTGGTGTAATAAATGGCATAAGGGATCAAATCCTTTTGTCCCAAGACAGCTCCTAGAGCTGTATCTGAAGCATCTGTAGAAATATGGAAAGGAAGTTTCCAATTTGGCCCTCTTAGAATGGGTGCTTCAGATATTCTCGTTTTTAAAGCTTCAAATGCAGATTGGCATTCAGGATCCCATTTGAATTCACAGTCCTTTGTAAGTAATTTGAAGAGAGGAGATGCTATCTTGGTGAAGTTTTCAATAAATCTTCTATAATATCCAGTAAACCCAAGAAAACTTCTAACATCTTTCTGGCAATTTGGAATCGGTAACTTAGAGATGACTTCAACTTTGGATCTATCAACCTTAATCCCATCTCCTGAAATATGATGTCCTAAAACAATCCCTTCAGTAAACATCATAAAACACTTTTCATGACTTAAAGAAAGATTTGTTTCCTTACATCTTATCAGTACTTTTTCCAAATTTTCCAAAGCTTCTTCAAATGTATTACCGTAAACTATAAAATCATCCATATAGACCTCTACACAATCATGGATTAGATCTGAAAAGATACCTAATACAACCCTTTGAAAAGTAGTAGGTGCATTGCATAATCCAAAAGGGAGTACTCGGTAAGCAAAAGTTCCCCATGGACAGGTGAATGTGGTCTTATATTGATCTTCAGGTGCTACCTGAATTTGATTATACCCACTAAAACCATCCAAGAATGAGAAATACTTTTTACCTGCTAAAGTGTCTAGTACCTGATCAATAAAAGGTAGAGGGAAATGATCATTTAAGGTTGCCTTGTTCAATTCTCGATAATCAATGCAAACTCTCCATTTACCATTCTTTTTGGGCACTATAACCAAGGGAGAAACCCATTGGCTATCTGAAATGGGGTAAATGAAGTTTACCTTGAGTAATTTATGGAGTTCTTCTTTCACGATTTCCCTAAGGTTTGGATTCATCCTTCTCTGCGGTTGCCTAATAGGTCTGCTGTTTTCTTCAATATAGATGTGATGAATACAAGTCTTAGGATCGATTCCTTTCATGTCAGTGTATTCCCATGCAAATGCAGTAGAATGTTTTTGCAAAAGTTTGGTTAATTTTTCTTGTTGTGGTCTTTCCAAGTTTCTATTAATGTTCAATGTTTTTCCTGGAAGGATTTCAACTGTAGAACTACCAAACTCTTCCATTGAGAAAAGAGACATCTGTCTAGAGGAGAGATATTCAATGTCCGCATCTAACTGAAACTGTGTAGAGTCATATTCTAAAGATATTTCAAAATTTTCTAATGTATTTAGGATTTGACTGTCTTCACTGATCTCAGAGATGGTTAGAACAAGTTGTATAGTATCCTCATCATCAACCCACTCATCTTCTCCTATTTCTGTTATTGCCTTTGCTGGAGGATACAAGTTGAATTTCTTGGTGGAATTACCATCTGATATATACATGTCCCCAGACCTACAACTGATAAAAGCATCAGCTGTTGCTAGCCAAGGTCTTCCTAAGATAAGAGGATGTCCTCCTAGATTGTTCTTGGGAGTTAAAATCATAAAATCAACTGGATATTCCCAAGAGTCTAGGGAGACTGGAATGTCTTCCAATACACCATCAGGTTTAATGATTGATCGATCTGCAAGTTGTAGTAAAGTAGGTGTAAAGAGAAGGTTAGGAAGCTTTAACTGATCCATGGTCTGTCTACTCATGATGTTGATAGCGGCTCCTAAGTCAATCAAAGTATTTGGGATTTCAACCCCATTAATATGAGTTTTGACAATAGGGCTACCGGGATCCACATACTTTTGCATGGTAATCTTACCCATCATAATGTCTGCAATTTTTCCAACCAGATGTATCCTTTTGGTATCTCTGGTTCTCTTTCCTGTTTTCTTCAAACTCAACTCCTTTATTGTCTTTGCTAGAATGGGAATTTCCTTAATGGCTTGTAACAAGGGGATCTTGATACAGACATTCTTCAATTCATCTAGAAAATTATAGTCAGGCAACCAAATTTGCTTTTCCACTCCTTTGTCAATTTGTAATCTTTCAGGAAAAGGAGGTGTAGCTAAAGATGTAGGTTGCTCAACTATGGGAGTTGTGGGGGTTGATTCTTTTTCTTTTTCTTTTTGGATATTTTGGTTTTGAAGTGATACTTCAGAACCCTTATTGACTTTAAGAGATTCTTCCTCAAAAATGCTTGGCTGTTGAACATTTATAGAAGGTTGATCTAGGATTCTACCTGATCTGAGTTGTACTTCATTGAGAGGAACAATCATATAGGTAGGGAATGGTTGACCTTCCATCATGTAAGCATTTTGAGGGTTCCTATTATTGGGATTTGGTAATGGCTGAGAGGGAAGTTGATTTGACTTCTGTTGGGATTGAAGCAAGAGTTGAGAATTTTGATTTTGTGGAGGAGGTTGTTGTTATTGAGGGTATGGCAATGATAGTTGTTGACCTTGATTTGGAAGTTGTGGAGCTTGCTGGTTCTGAAAAGATGGAGGATATTGATAGAATTGAGCAAATCTCCCATAAGGATTTTGCATGCTTTGCATCCATGATTGAAAAGGATTTTGAGGTTGAGACCAGGGTTGTTGCCAAGGATTCCAATTTGGTTGGGGTTGAAAATTCATAGAGTTGTTAAACCCTTGATTCTGTTGCCCTTGCCAAGGTCTCCTTGCAACAAAACAGAGAGATTCAAGTGTATTTGGATCTTCTTGAAAGACTGCTTTGAGGCCAGGAATTGAAGGACAATCCTTGGTCTCATGAGTTTCTGAGCAAATTACGCATGTTTCTACAACGTGTGCATCCAAGGGACATTCCCTTAAAGCATGTTTCTTTCTACATTTCGGGCAAAAAATGGCCAAAGCCTCAGCTTCTGCTTTTTGTTTATTGTGAATCTTAAGGGTATCTAATTGTTCACTAAGACTCCCTAAGATGTCAGTTTTGAATTCATCAAGCATATTGCCGATTTCAGCCCTACTTACTGATCCAGTTGCAGATTTATTTTCTCTAAGGAGAGAAGGATCTCTAGGCCCTTTTTGAGTTTTTAATTTGCCCCTTGAGAGATGGATACATAGTTCTGCTATATCATTGAGTGAAAGTTGAGATATATCCCCTTTCCCCATCATGTTCAAGATATCTATCCATTCATCTCTAATGGCTTTTAATAGGAGGGCTTTTAAGGTCTCTTCATCCAAGTTACTCATTTTTGCTCTTTTCAGGTTATATTGAAATCTTTCAAGTAAATCTTCTAAGCTCTCATCTTCTCTTTGTATCATTTTAAATACCTCGTCCTTGTGATTAGTAGGCATACAATAGTCCAGATACCTATCCAAAAATGTTTGTTTCATTTCATCCCAAGACCTAATGGATTGAGTGAGTAACCCCATGAACCATTTCAAAGCTTGATCTTTCAATGTTGAAGGGAACAATTTGAGTTTCTGAGAGTCATCCAGATAGTCATAAGTTCGACACACAACTTCAAACTCAAATAAAAATGTTTTAGGGTCCTCAGTTCTTAACCCATGGAAATTTGGGAGGACAGATGGCGATATGTTTTTCATAGTAGCTCGGGAATCCTCATTAACAATAGGAAACCCAAATGAGTTATCCCCATCTCTATTTCCTCCTCCAAGGGGACCTCTACCTCCTCCATTGTTGTTTCCTCCTCCTCCTCTACCTCTACCTCTACCACCTCCTTCTTCCTCTGCCATGATGGTTCCCCTAGGGATTTCAAGATCTTCTGGTTCTTCTACAAAGGGTGAATGAGAAGAGATTTCTCCTTCTTCTTCAGATGATTCTACTTCCCCAATTACAATTGGTCTTTCTGTAGGAGAAAGAGAAGGGTCTCTTCCTGGTTCAAATTCAATAGAAGGTGTGGGAGAGTCAATTCTTGGCTCTTGAATTCCAGGAATTCTAGGGCTAGGAGTGTCGGTTGGAGATGAGGGAGGTGTCTCTTGTCTATTCCTTGAAGCAGATGGACTTGTAAAAATTGAACTTCGAGCTCTAGCTAAAAACCTTCCCCTAGAATCTCTAGCTCTATGCATGTCATTTTTTTATTATTTTTCTTCAAGTCAAGTTAATAGTTCTTTTTCTGATCTTCCAGGTCACTCTAGGTGCAAGAAGAGAGCATACTCAAGAAACTACTAAATCAATAACTTTCTCTTTTCTGATCCTCCAGATCACTTTGAAGTGCAAGAGGAGAGCATACTTTGATAGGTTATCAACTTCTTTTCTTGAAATTTTATGTTTTTTTTTTTTCTAAGAATATGGCTACTTAATTTCACTTCCCCGGCAACGGCGCCAAAATGTTTAGTCAATTTAGTGTTGTCTAAATTGCTATCATAAATTGTCAACCCGGGGCTCGTAAGCTGATGAAGTGAAGGTGTACAGTATATACTTAAGTAACCTCTTAGATCTTTTTGTCGTTTGGGGGTGTTGTGGTCAATTTAACTTCCTAAGATGGAGTGATGATTTTATAAACAAATGAGTGATTTGTGTGTGTATGGTGGTTTCTAAATGAGTGAGTGTGTGTAAATGGTGGCTTCTAACTACTTTTGGAACTTGTAAAGAAAGAGCTTGAAAGATAACTCGAAATGAAACTGAAAGCAAAACAGCTAACTAATGGCACTAGTCACTATCTATGCTGCTGCAATGAAAAGTGAAAAAAAACACTACTTTAAAGACAAATCATAATGCCTCATCGTTTCTTAACACTCTGCTTCTAACATACAGTATTATGTGAAACACGATTAAGAAGGAGTTAGATATATGAGTCTAAAAAGTAATCAAATCCTAAAATGACAAATCATAACACCTTGTCTTTCCTCAACATTCTGTCTCTAACATACATTGTAATGTGAAACACAATTAAGAAGGAGTTAGTGATATGAGTCCAAAAAGCTACTTCAAAGCAAGCTGCTACTCAGTGATATTCTGATCTCCTAAAGATTGGTCAATTATGATAAAGAGATCATCAACAGATTAGTACACAACTTGTTAGAAACTTGATAAACTAAGCTAGAAATTAAACTAGAAAAGCAAAGTAAAATCAGCAGCTATAGACATGACAACTTAAAATACCATCAGAGGTAAAGAAAAACAATAAAGACACACTATCTCGGGTTAACACACCTGCAGAAAACAAGGCTGATCAGTCATAGAAATGCTGGAAATGAAATGACAGAATTTAAAGACATAAAGCAAACTGTACATGCATAAAGAAAATGAAAAAGTGCTGAATTCAAATAAAGAAAGTGCAGGAAAATAAATGTAAATATTACTGTACAGAGGTTGTCATGAATGGGGGCCCTCCATCCACTAAACCAGAGAAAGATCAGCTACTTGACGATGGGCAAAACAGCAGTCTTCTATTAATTCATCATGCAGAAATTACAGTGAAAAAGTGCTGGAAAAGCAGTCTTAAAACAGAGTTTATATGTCAAACAAAATTACAGCAAATACATGATCTGAGTAGCTAAAAAACTAATCCTCAAGCGTACGCAGACGCTGGATTTATAGGCATAGGGACAACTGCCCACTGCGCAAACTAAGTAACTGGAAATTAACTAACAGCATACTAATTAAATGGTACAGCAACACGTAAACAGGTCCGTGTGTTATCTGGAGGGTACGGTCGTCATGGAGGTTGAATCCAAGGTTGGATCCTGTCTCCCATAACCTTCGTGGTGTGGAGGAAGTGCCACCTGGAGTGCCGTGTCCTTTTAGCTCACGCAACACCGTTTGAGCTGACTGGTTGACCGAGAATGGATCCGCGTTGACCGAGGGTGTACGTGGCGTTGCTGATCCAACCGATAGCATATGAACCATTAGCACCTCCATTCCCACGTGCCCATGTGGCCCGTTTCTCAAGAAGACGCGTGGAACATGTCGAACAATAAAAAGGCTGCGGAATTGTTAGACAGCTGCGGAATTGCTGAATGGCTGCGGAATTGCTGAATGGCTGAGGAATCACTATACATATGCCAAAAATCTAGACAAACAGTCAAACATTAGCATAGTTAACTAATCATGCTAAAAGACATGCAATGTAATGATCTGGACAGGTTGATGAGGAAAATAGGGGTAAAAGAGAGAAACAAGTGAGGAAAAGCTGTTGAAATGATAGGTAACTAGGTGTAGGTTGGAGGCTCTACACATGTCATCATCAGTTGTCGTGATCCCTACACTTCCAAGCTCATCCCTACAGGTGGTGAGCTTATTCATATATGTAGAGATCGTGTCGCCCTTTTCAAACTTGATTTTCCGAAGCTTGTCTTTTAGCGCCAGCTTCCTCTGATCGTTGCTATTATGATATAGATCTTTCAATGTTTTCCACATTGAAAATGGTGTCTCCTTCCCATGGAGGCTCGAGACAATGTGGTCTCGAACTCCCTCCAGGAGGATTCTCCTTGCTCTAGCCACACATTTCTTCCATTCTGCCAATTCTGTAGCATTAGCTGCTGTCGGCTTAGGGATTTCTTGATCAATGAAGTCCTTTAGACCGTTGTCCTCTAATACTGCTTCCATGCGATCCTTCCAGGCTATATAATTCAAGCTTCCATCAAGGGCATACTCGAGTCTTAAACCGTTGAACGCCATTGGTGAAATTAAGCTGTGATAAGAACTCAATTTCTATATTCAAGACCTCAAACTTCGAACTTCTCCCTTCTTGTAAACTGCTCTTCACCTTTGAACACCTTTGCTCTGATACCATGTAGAAATTTCACCGTAGATCACCTGATAATGCAATATACTAAAGCAAAATACTTGATCTACTTCTACAAACAAACTTGTGGAAGCTTAATCGATTTTGAGCAAGATAAAATAGAACACATATAACAGAGAAGAAGATTCAATCACACATGAAACGTAGAAGAATACTCTGGGGAAAGCCTCAGCTAAAAACCTCGATCTCTGTATTATCATACAAGCGGAAATATGTCTGGATTACATAAAGCTTTAGCTCACAAGCTATCCAGCTCTCAATACAATCCCTCAATGTCGCTCATAGACTGAATAGACACAACATATGCCTTCCCTCAGTGTTCCAAACCTCCTATTTCCTTGCGCAGTTTCTCCTGGGTCCTCCAGCTGTATCCTATGTGATTCTCACCTCACACACTGCTCTGATCTCTGAAATAACTGCGCAATCCCGAAGGAGTTTAATTCCTTCTGCATGGATGAGTTTCCTTTATAGGAAAATTCCTCCAACTGATAGTACAATGTCCCTTCCTTTAATCTCAACTGGGTCTTTCTCTGAACTGACATGCATGAGTTATTTATGAGAGAATATTCAGCTATCTGGAGAACACTAGTTGCATGCATGCATGCATTAACTGATTGAACTCACAATTAGTTCCTCCAACTGTTTGGAACTAATTTAACTGGACTTAACTCAGTTAACTGAGCTAACTAATTACAACTCAAATATAACTCATCCTTACCTCCTTAATTAAGGGATAACTTCCTCAATCAAAGGAATAACTGTTGCATGTCTTCACATAGACTTCATGTTTGATTTTCTCCAAATAATTAACTCAAGATGAATTAATTAATTATTTTTCAAACAGTTGTTGAGACCAAATTCGAATTTTAATTCAGGGACTAATTAAAATTGGAATGTTGGCATTATGGCATAGGTTTGGAACTATGGCATAGGTGTTGTCCTTGATGGCAACTCACTCTGGAGACAGACCTCAGTTCAGGCTTTCAGAATGAAGGAAAATATATATACGCAGGTTCACCTAGACGAAGACGCGTATACACGCGTGTTATACGTTACAAAAGCGCGTATGCGTATACACGCACTTTCATGCAAGGAAAAGCGCGTACATGTTGGAGAACTTACTTTTGGTCCATGGTATTTAGTCCTTGGTAATTGAACCTATGGTTTTGGGCCATGGTATCTCGTCAGAAGTGTTGATCCCAAGTATTGGGTCCATGGTATTGTTTTATTATGGTTTTGGACCGTGGTATTGTGAAAGGCCTAAGACTATAAAAGAGGAAGGAGATCATTTGGCAAAGGATCATCTGAATTATTGAATATCTGATAAAGTGCTAGATCTGGAATATTGGTGATTGGGTTATGGTGCAGATCTGGATCTGAATGAAGGAGGAACCTAAGTGCAAAGAAAAGGATAAGTTCTATTGATGGGTCATAATCTTAAGGCTTGAATAATAGTATCTTTGTATGATTTTGATCCGTTACATGTGGCGAATGTTTGATCTATAAATCTGGTAATCTGGGTTAATTAATGTCTGAATATTTGAAAGAGTGAATTGTCCTTTATAGATCTGTACGCAGGTTCAGTGAAGCGAAGGCGCGTATACACGCTGGTTCTGTGAGTAAAAACAGCGTATACGCAGGTTGGTCCAAACACAGAAGCGTATGCACGCAGGTTTCGGGTTATTGAAGTAGCGTACATCTCTTGAGTTGTGTTCTAGCTACTTCTATTATTGTTGCAGTGTTTTGGGTTCAGGATTTGGTGTGTGGTTACTATTACTGTGTTCTGGGTATAGCTGTCAGAGAAGTTTCTACTTGATTCAGTTCTAATTGGTGAAAAGGAGGTTGTTTGATGCAGAAAATTCTTGATGATTGATTGATGTTCATGGATCCAATCTGAAAATCTATGAAATGTGGTCCCTGGAAGAAAGAGAAGGTTGTAGCCTTCTGTAGGCCAGCACCTACGTACTAGTATCTTGGCTAGTGCAAGAGCTAAGGGGGTTGTAGCTCCCTTCCAAGAGAAGCTGGAGAATGAGAGAGGGTTGTAGCTCTCTACAGGTTGCAGCCTGCGTACTGGTAAAGGACTGCATCAGTACAGAATCATTGTAAAAAGAAGTTTCTAATTAAAGAAGATAGAGACGAATTGCAACAGGTGGTTTTCACCCACATTGGGTTTCCACCTTATATCTTGTGTTCTTGTGTGTGATTGTCTTCTGCTATGTTTCACTGTTTCTGGTTATTGTTTATTTGATTCTGATACATAGATTAATGATCAACATCTGTAAGATAAATTAGATTATAAGTTTGCATGGTATACACGGGTTTCCTTATACGTAGTTGCGTATATATGCAGTTTTCACTAACTGAAGTAGCGTATATGATCTGGGTTTGAAAAAGGAAATAATTGACTTGATAATATTGATTCACCCCCCCTCTCAGTATTATTTCCAATAATTGGTATCGGAGCAAGTCCTTCTGAAGAAGCTTGATCGCTTGAAGGAAGATCTACCATCATGAGCAACTACGAGAGAGAAGCATCGATCAGGCCACCAATTTTTGATGGGACCAACTTCGTCTATTGGAAGGTAAGAGTCACAGCCTATCTTCAATCTCTTGGCACAGAAGTCTGGGATATCATAGATACAGGGTACACTTTTCCATCAGCAACTCCTACAGATTCGGCTAGTAAGAAGCAATATGAAACAAATGCAAAGGCTGTCAATACTCTATTAGGATGTCTATCTCAATCAGAATTCATCAAGGTTATGTAGTATAAATCTGCAAAAGAAATATGGGACAAGATTGTTCTGAGCTATGAAGGAGATGAACAGGTAAAACGAGCAAAACTTCAAACCCTCAGAATTCAGTATGAAAATCTCAGAATGCACAATGATGAAAGTGTGGCTAACTATTTCCTTTGTATAGATGAGATTGTTAATTGTATGAAAAACTTGGGTGAAGAAATAAAAGAGGTTGTTGTGGTTGAAAAGGTTCTAAGATCTTTGTCCTCTAAGTTTGAATCTAAAGTTTCTGCAATAGAAGAAAAGGAGAATCTACGGAACCTTACCATGTCACAGCTGCACAGAATTCTAACTGCTTATGAAATGAGGAAAGGAGGACCATCAGACAGGAGAGAAGCTGCATTCAAGGCTTCAGGCAAAGGAGATTACTATGAGTCAGAACATATGTCAAAGGAAGAGGAAGAATCAAATTTTGTCAAGAACCTTCAACGGGGTGCTGGAAGATTCAGAGGTAAGTTACCTTTCAAATGCTTTGCTTGTGGAAGAGTCGGTCACTATGCTGCCAAATGTCCTCATAAAGATAAGCTTGACAAGGGTAAGGAACCTGTTAGATGGAACAAGAAACAAAATGTAAATAAGAAAAGCTATTACACTCATGAAGATAGTGATGGACTTTCAAATAGTGACGAAGATGAACAAGGTAATAAATATATACTTTTAATGGCTTTTGAAGATGATGATTTCATGGATGCTATAGATGAAGAAGGTCTTTATGAAGAGATTTCTAAACTCAAAATTTGTTTAGAAGAGAAAAATATGATTATTGATACTCTGCAATTCCAACTGGCTAAAAGGGAAAAACATCATGAAAAGTTACAATGTGAAATTGTGGGACTTAGAAAAGAGATTGAGAAATCTAAAGCTCTTAATCTTAGATTTGTTAAAGGATCTGAAACATTAGATGAGATTATCAAAGTGCAGCGTTCTCCACTAATCAAGACAGGTCTGGGATATAATGAAGAAACAACTCAAGCGCAGGAACCATCTACCTCCAAAAATTATCTTGATGCAGCAAGGAAAAGTGAACAAAGGCCAAATGGAAATCACCAGGTAAATCAGGGACAATTCACCTCAAGAATGAAAAAATACTATCAGATAAATCGGGGGCAATCTAGTTCTAGAATGAACAAAAGCTACAACCAGCCACAGGTAAAACCTTCTCAATTTGCCTCAAGAATGGATGTCAATAGGAACTACAATCATTTGGCTGGTAGATTTGATAGTCACAGGAGTTTCTTCAATGGCCAATGTTTCTCTTGTCATAACTTTGGTCACAAAGCAGCTCAATGTGTTGCCTATAAAACAATCATGACTAGAGAAGCTCATAAACAGAGGAGTATGACTGGGATCATGAAAAGGACATACAATAACTTCTCTGCTCTTGAAAAAGAAATAGAATGTTCTATTTGTAACAATTTCGGTCATGAAGATTCTGAATGCAGGAGCAGGTTTCGTCAGACAAATCAGAAGGAGCAAGCCTCAAGTGCCAAAACATGGAGAATAAAAGAACCACAACCAGAAAGATGTGGTATAGCCTTATATACGGAAGGGCGGGAAAATCAATGGTACATCAACAGTGGATGCTCGAAACATATGACAGGTGATAAAGAAAAACTTCAGCCATATAGTGCCTTAGAAAAGGAGAAGAAGGTCTCTTTTGGAAATGACACCCCTGCTCTCATAAAAGTTAAAGGTTTTGTTCAGTTGAAAGAAAGGGTCAAAGCTGGAAATGTCATGTATGTTGATGGCTTAAAGCATAATCTATTGAGTGTCAGTCAAATGTGCGATCAAGGAACTGAGGTAATATTTCGATCAAATGGATGTAGTGTTCGTGATCTTGATACATGAAAAATAGTGATCAAAGGCATAAGAACTCCAAATAATTTATACATATTCAAAGAAGGACAACATCAATGCTATCTAAGCAAGAATGATGAACACTGGCTATGGCACAGAAGATTGGGGCATCTTAGCTTCTCACAGATAAGGAAAGCATGCAAATACCAGGTAGTTTGTGGTCTTCCAAACATCAGAATTCCAGACAATACAATATGAAAATCATGTCAGTTTGGTAAGCAAACCAGAACTAACTTCCCTGAGAAGGAAGGATCAGCCAGCAGGCCGCTTGAACTTCTCCATACTGATGTATGTGGTCCATCTAGGAAAAGGTCACCTCGAGGAGAAGAATACTTTATATTATTCATTGATGACTTTTCCAGGACGTGTTGGATAGGACTTATGAAGCACAAAGACGAAGCTTTTGAAAAGTTCAAATCATTCAAAGCCTTGGTGGAGAACGAATCAGATCACAGAATCAAATGCCTTAGGTCTGATCGAGGAGGAGAATTTACCTCGAATGAATTTTTCGATTTTTGTGAAGAACATGGAATAAGAAGGGAATTCTCTACAGCTAGGACTCCTCAGCAAAATGGAGTAGTGGAAAGTATGAACAGAACGGTTCAACAAATGGCTCGTGTTATGCTTGATGAGTCTGGAACTCCTGCAACCTTATGGGGTTAAACCGCATTTGCTGCAGTTGTTATTCTTAACAAAACAAATGTCCGGGTGAACAACACTCAAACTCCTCATGAGCTTTGGTATGGTGAGACTCCTTCGGTAAAATATTTCAAAATTTTTGGAAGCAAATGCTATATCAAAAATACTGATGAAAATCTTGGCAAGTTTGAACCTAAAGCAGATGAAGGCATTCTCCTTGGTTACTCTCCCCACAACAAAGCTTACAAGTGTTACAATAAAAGGCTTGGAAAAATTGTTGAAAGTATTGATGTAGTAGTTGATGAAGAAGGAAACATTCCTAGGCAAGTGAATTTCGAAGATTTCGAAGATGATGAGGACTATCCTTCAACATCAAATCAGACTTATGATGAAGAAGAAGCTCAAGAGGCACCAGAAGAACAGATAAGGATAGAAGATAAGACTCCATCCAAGTACATTCAGAAGAATCATCCAGAATCTCAAATTTTGGGGCAGAAAGAGGCAGGTATACAAACAAGAAGAGCAATTGCAGAAGCCTCAAGCTATTTGCATTTCTCTCCTCCACTGAACCACAAAATGTAAAAGAGGCATGCAAAGACGAATGTTGGGTCAAGGCAATGGATGAAGAACTTGAGTAGATTGAAAAGAATAACACTTGGGAGTTGGTTCCTAGACTAAAAGATAAGAATGTCATAGGGACAAAATGGATATTCAAAAACAAGTTGAATGAAAATGGGGAAGTTATCAGAAACAAGGCTAGACTTGTTTGTAAAGGGTATGCTCAACAAGAAGGAATAGACTTTGAAGAAACTTTTGCTCCTGCTGCTAGACTTGAGGCCATCCGAATGTTCCTTGCTCTCTCAAGCTTTCAGAAATTCAAAGTATTTCAAATGGACGTGAAATCAGCTTTTCTGATTGGAGACTTAGAAGAAGAAGTGTATATTGAACAACCAGATGGATTCATCCTTGGGAATGATCCAAAACTTGTATGCAGACTTAAAAAGGCTCTCTATGGTCTTAAAAAAGCTCCAAGGGCTTGGTATTATCGTCTGGACAAATATCTTCATCAACAAGGTTTCTCAAAAGGATCAGCAGATAGCAATCTTTATATAAAAATTGAAAATAACAAATTGCTAATACTTGTTGTGTATGTTGATGATATCATCTTTGGCAGCAATGAAGACTCTATGAGTCAAAACTTTGCCTTGGTGATGCAGAAAGAATTCGAAATGTCCTTGCTTGGAGAACTGACATATTTTCTTGGATTACAAATTCAACAAAATGAAGGCGGTATCTTTTTATCTCAAACCAAGTACCTCAAGCAGATTTTGAAGAAGTATGGCATGGAATATTCGAAACCAGTGTGTACCCCTATGGTTACAGGATGCAGCCTCAGTGCAAATGATGAATCAGCAACAGTGCATCAACCAACTTATAGATCCATGATTGGAAGTCTGCTCTATTTAACAGGTACCCGACCAGACATCATGCATGCAGTAGGAATGGTTGGAAGATTTCAGGCAAATCCTAAGGAAACTCATCTTCAGGCAGTAAAGAGAATTTTCCAGTATCTTCAAGGAACTCAAAACTATGGCCTATGGTATCCTAGAGATACAAATCTCACTCTTCATGCTTATACAGATGTAGATTGGGCTGGAAGCGTGGATGACAGGAAAAGCACTAGTGATGGTGCATTCTTTATGGGTTCCAGATTAGTATCTTGGTTCAGCAAGAAACAGAGTTCAATTGCTTTATCCACAGCTGAAGCAGAATATGTGGCTGCCGCATCTTGTTGCACACAACTCCTTTGGATGATGCAAACTTTGCAGGATTTTCAAATCACTTGTACTCCACCTATCTCCATATTATGTGATAATACAAGTGCTATCGGTATCTCAAAGAATCTTGTCATGCATTCAAAGACTAAGCACATACCGATCAAGTATCATTTTCTCCGGGAACAAGTGTTGGAACAAAAGGTCAAATTGGAGTATGTTCCCTCTAAGGGACAATTTGCTGATATTCTCACCAAACCACTACCCAGGGAAACTTTTGAATACCTCAGACAGAAGCTGGGAGTAGTTGATGCATCATCTTGCTGTTGAAACTTGTCTGTTTCAGAGAAAAATGGGTGTACGCAAGTTGCCTGAGGAGGATCTGCATACATACGCCGGTTTATGCAGAGATAGTTGCGTATATGGCAGTTTGAAAGAAATTAGTGGGGACAAACTCTGGTTGAAGAAAGTCTTGATATGGGTCTGTCAGAGACCATCTGGCATAGGTTCAGGGGGAGCAGATAAACTTCTGATAATGCATTGTTGGCATTACATTAGAAGCTCTTGGTTCAGGTTCATAATTGTTGATCTTAGGTGGAACAAATGCAGAGGGAGAACAGAAGGAAAACATGGTTGCTGATCTGAATATTGATTGACAGATGCTGCTGATATCAGTTATTGGTGACTTTCATAAGTCTTGCTCTAGATATTTCGTCTCTATGTGATGTATCTCTTTTATGGTGTCAAGGTCATGTAAAGGCCTATTTTGGTTTCCCCACTATGCCTGGGATGAATGATGTAATGTACTTGGTTGTCATATGTAAATTTCTGATGTATCCCCACTTGGTTGGGTGATGGATGTATGTATAGAGTCTTTTGGTGATAGGAAGGTCTTTTATGATGTATAAGTCATGGTTCTTCTTGAAGAACATATTTTTGTAGATCTTGCCTACAATCAGGGGGAGCATGGTCAACACAGCAGAGCAGAGATTTCAGCATGTACTCAGGGGGAGCACAACCCTTTTCCCTTGATGACAAAGGGGGAGAATGACTTTGAGGATCTTGGGGTTGCCATCAAGTCCAAAGGGGGAGATTGTTGGCATTATGGCACAGGTTTGGAACTATGGCACAGGTGTTGTCCTTGATGGCAACTCACTCTGGTGACAGATCTCAGTTCAGGCTTTCAGAATGAAGGAAAAGATATATACGCAGGTTCACCTAGATGAAGACGCGTATACACGCGTGTTATACGTTACAAAAGCGCGTA
Organism: Pinus tabuliformis; assembly: GCA_031772625.1. Taxonomy (NCBI): domain Eukaryota; kingdom Viridiplantae; phylum Streptophyta; class Pinopsida; order Pinales; family Pinaceae; genus Pinus; species Pinus tabuliformis. The sequence continues at coordinate 1,553,701,111 of CM062804.1, forward strand.
TGCGTATACACGCACTTTCACGCAAGGAAAAGCGCGTACATGTTGGAGAACTTACTTTTGGTCCGTGGTATTTAGTCCTTGGTAATTGAACCTATGGTTTTGGGCCATGGTATCTCGTCAGAAGTGTTGATCCCAAGTATTGGGTCCATGGTATTGTTTTATTATGGTTTTAGAGCATGGTATTGTGAAAGGCCTAAGACTATAAAAGAGGAAGGAGATCATTTGGCAAAGGATCATCTAAATTATTGAATATCTAATAAAGTGCTAGATCTGGAATATTGGTGATTGGGTTATGGTGCAGATCTAGATCTGAATGAAGGAGGAACCTAAGCGCAAAGAAAAGGATAAGTTCTATTGATGGGTCATAATCTTAAGGCTTGAATAATAGTATCTTTGTATGATTTTGATCCGTTATATGTGGAGCATGTTTGATCTATAAATCTGGTAATCTGGGTTAATTAATGTCTGAATATTTGAAAGAGTGAATTGTCCTTTATAGATCTGTACGCAGGTTCAGTGAAGCGAAGGTGCGTATACATGCTGGTTCTGTGAGTAAAAATAGCGTATAAGCAATTTGGTCCAAACACAGAAGTGTATGCACGCAGGTTTCGGGTTATTGAAGTAGTGTACATCTCTTGAGTTGTGTTCTAGCTGCTTCTGTTTATTGCTGCAGTGTTCTGGGTTCAGGATTTGGTGTGTGGTTACTGTTACTCTGTTCTCGGTACAACTGTCAGAGAAGTGTCTACTTGATTTAGTTCTAATTGGTGAAAAGGAGATTGTTTGATGCAGAAAATTCTTGATGATTGATTGATGTTCATGGATCCAATCTCAAAATTTATGAAACGTGGTCCCTGGAAGAAAGAGAAGGTTGTAGCCTTCTGTAGGCCAACACCTATGTACTAGTATCTTGGCTAGTGCAAGAGCTAAGGGGGTTGTAGCTCCCTTCCAGGAGAAGCTGGAGAATGAGAGAGGGTTGTAGCTCTCTACAGGTTGCAGCCTGCGTACTGGTAAAGGACTGCACCAGTACAGAATCATTGTAAAAAGAAGTTTCTAATTAAAGAAGATAGAGATGAATTGCAGCAGGTGGTTTTCACCCACATTAGGTTTCCACCTTATATCTTGTGTTCTTGTGTGTGATTGTCTTCTGTTCTGTTTCACTGTTTCTGGTTACTGTTTATTTGATTCTGATACACAGATTAATGATCAACATCTGTAAGATAAATTAAATTATAAGTTTGCAAGGTATACGTGGGTTTCCTTATACGTAGTTGCGTATATATGTGGTTTTCACTAACTGAAGTAGTGTATATGATCTGGGTTTGAAAAAGGAAATAATTGACTTGATAATATTGATTCACCCCCCCTCTCAGTATTATTTCCAACACTAGTTGCATGCATGCATGCATCAACTCACTGAACTCACAATTAGTTCCTCCAACTGTTTGGAACTAATTTAACTGGACTTAACTCAGTTAACTGAGCTAACTAATTACAACTCATCCTTATCTCCTTAATTAAGGGATAACTTCCTCAATCAAAGGAATAATTGTTGCATGTCTTCACATAGACTTCATGTTTGATTTTCTCCAACTAATTAACTCAAGATGAATTAATTAATTATTTTTCAAACAGTTGTTGAGACCAAATTCGAATTTTAATTCTCAATTTTAATTCAGGGACTAATTAAAATTGGAATCTATCCCAAGTTGCTATTTATAGCAATGCTATTTTTAACATTCATATTTTTTGCTATTTCCAACACAGTTGGAGTATATCCTGAAATGTTGTTTATAGCAACGCTATTTTTAGCATTTCTTGTTGCTATTTTCAACATAGCCATTCTCACTGATGTAGGCTTCTTCTTACCTTGTAAGATTATCTTCTCTTTTTCATCATCCAAGCACTCAATATCCTTGTCATAGAAATCTACCTTAGTCCTATGAATCTACAACCAATCCATACCCAATAACATATTATATGATCCCAATGGAAGCACATTTAGATGCACTGATGTAGACATATTGTTTAGCTCAAATGCACAAGATCTTACCCAATGATGAACTTTTTTCTTAGTACTTATAGCCAACTACACAAACCAAGACTCTACATGCACTTCTTTATTCAAACAACACTTATTCACCAAGTCAGAACTGATATAACTATAGTTAGATCCAAGGTCAATCAAAATAGAAATAACTTGATCACAAAGCTAAACTTCCATCTTGATGATCAGCCTACCTATTATCCAATGTTCCATAAATATGAGGGATACTTTGTCCAACATTCCTAACTGTTTTTGCCTCATGAGCACTATAGATCTGCGATCTGCCACTTTGATGTTGTCAAAAATCTCTCTTGCGATGATCCTTGCCACAAGTCCAACACTATAAAGGATTCATCCCATCTCCATTGTTCTACTCGTTAGACTGAAATCCCTGTCCTCTTTCGACTGCATTGAACTTCTTTTACGATGTTGCATTCTCATTGTCATCTATATCTTGAGTTTTTCCTCTCTTCTTAGCCCACTTTCCTTTATTCTTCTCATTACCTTTCCAATCTTGCTTTGACTTAGTCTTGCTCTTCGATTGCTCATAACAGTGCTTTAATTTTTTGATGGCTTCCTCCAATGATCCAGGCTCATCAAACTAAATCTCATCTTTAAATGATACTCACAATCCACTTATGAATCTCTGAGTATTTGTTTTCTCCTCCTTAAGATAAGGCACATATCTCAACAACTCCAGGAATTTTCTAGTATACTCCTCATGAGTCATAGAACCCATCTTCAAATCATAAAACTCCTTTTACCTGTCATCATAATATCTTTCAGATAGATCCTTCTTCCTAAAAAGTCTCTCGAACTCACTCCAAGTCGGCTTCTCTTCTCAAATTCCTCTGACATTCTTTACATCTTCCCACCATATGACTAATTTCCTTTAAGACTGAAAGTAGTTATTTTGGCTTTCATATTTTCTGAATAATCATGCAATCTGAAAAACTTATTCATCCCAGGCAACCAAGCTTTTATATCTTGTGACTTCTTCATTTCTCCATCAAATGTAAGAGGCTTTGCTTTTTTGAATTCCTCTAGCAAGTATTGCTTCTCATTCCTCCTATACAAATGGTGACGATGATGACAATGTTGTCTCTTTGAACCAAAAATAGGATAGAACACACGGTCATTACCCCTCTTGTTAGGTGTATCCAAGAACCTACCATATTTGACTATGTCATCCATGTCAAACTTATATCTTGATTGAGACCTACTACAATATGCCCCATTGGTCCTTTCCTCATACCCATGACTGATCCTCAGCTGTCCTTGTCTCTGAAAATTTGATAAACTTTGAATAATGACTGCAATAACTTCTTCTTGCTTCTCATGTGCTCTAGCAAGTCTTTCCTATGACTAAATAATCTTGTCATTATATGCCTTGCAACTTTTGATCTTTGCTTTCAAACTCTCAATGCATATGCTATGTCAGAGGAGTACTCATCACCATGTTGTTCATCTGATCTGTAGGGAGAATGTGAACTGTAGTCCACCATTTTTCTTGTCATATTTGATCCTCTACTTCGCGCAAACATACCATGTCAAATAAACCAATATAAACATGATCAACATACCTTAATGAAGTTCATGGGAGGCTATCTTGTCTGCAAAATCAATTCGAATTAGCACAACATATGTGTATATAATGAAATCAACATGTCAATCATCTCAACATCAACATCATCAACCTTTACATGATGACACTACTGCAAAAATGACTATCATAATGCATGCATAATGAACACATAAACAACTAACATGCATGCATGACAAACACATTTTGCCCATCCAGTACAAGTGCTTGAACCTAAGAGCTATGATACCAATCTTTAACCACCCCTCCCACATTTACCTAGTTTCATCAGCTTGCCAGAGTAAACACGATACAACGAGTTACTATGACATGACCCAACCTTCGAGCTTTAGTTATGAAAGTGGGGCTGACAATTGACAACAAACTGAAAACTCACCTCATCCCTCAAGGCTACAAGACACTCAAGAGCCAAAGAACCACCTCATGTGACCAAACCTTGAGTTGGAGCTCATTTTCACACACTTTAACCCCCAACTGCATGCATGATAAGGCCTCCATGCAGGTATAGGTCTCCAACTACATGCACAAGCATGCCTGGGTGCAGTTGTGACCCAAATTGTCAAGTTCAGAGGGTGTGGTCTCAAGATCTGAGTCTAAATTCCAGGTCAACCTCCATACCACTACCTAGAACTTCTTGAAACTTCTAAGAATCATTAATGACATAAAAACAAGGCTAAACATACAAACTTGAACACATAACTTGACCTAGACTCCCTAAAACATAACAAACTTTTCTTCAAACACATGACAAACATGTAAGCTACAAGTCATGATTGCATATCTGATATTAAAAGCTTGAGATTCATCTAAGAATCACCAAGAAGGCCTCATGCCCTCTCCACATAGCTGTAATAACATTTGTTAGTCCATACATTCATCAACTGATCAATAGCTAAACAATTCATGACAAGATCCATAGAAGATACACATAATATGAACGACATATAACTAGGACCAACATATAAATCATGGCAACTCATCCATAATATCACCAACATAATTGCTACAAATATACATGAATAAAAGTAGAGAAATAACTCTTATTAACATATGAAAATGCCAACCAGGTCAGGGACTTCCACGTACCACCCAACCATTAATTAGGCTAAGCCAAATCTCTCTTTTTGCCAATCACCCCCACACAATATTCCATGTAGATTCAACAGCTCATGTGATTTGCTAAAACATAAGACAAGAATCTACTATACTCTTCAGTAGAAACCAAAATTGATCGATGAAAACAATAAGCAGAAAGAGGAAGAATATCAATCGCACATAACACAATATTTCTCTGGGGAAAGCAACTGCTAAAAACCTCGACTATGTATATTTCATTAATCAAAAGATCTGAAAAGAAAATACAATGCTTGTTCGTCTTGAACAATTCCTGCACTAGTACAATCTATCTCTCTGCTTCACAAACCAGCTCAAGCCAACACTTAGCCAATTTTGTTGCCTGCCAGGTCCCTACTTCCTTGCACAATTCCTGAGAGAATTAGCCCGTATTCAATTGGGAAATCCTCCACCCATGACTGCACAATCCATCCACAGACCCTCAATTGATTGCATGCACCATCTATACAACTCGAAAAAGTATACAACTGATAGTACATTGTCCCTGAACTCTAATCTAAACTGCCTCTTTCCTCTGAACTAACATGCATGAGTTATTTATGAGTGAATCTTCAATTAACTAGCATGGTACTGGTGCACTACTCCACTACTAGACCTCTACTAGTTCCCCCAACAGTTAAAACTAGTTTAACTGATTATAACTTAGTTAGACTAAGTTATATAATTACAACTCAAAAGAATTCAACCTGGGCTCCTAAAATTTAGGGATCACTCTACATGACTCTAGATAGACTTCCAACTATAATTTCCTAAGTCAATTAAGTCAATTTAACTTAATTAACTATTACAAGTTGTTGTGAGAATATAATTACAATTTAATTCAAGGAAAAATTAAATTGGAATTTGTTGTTGCTATTTTTAACATTCCAATCATGAATGTGGGATCTCATGGAATAAACCAAACAAAACCAAAATAGGGTTTCCATAGGCCAAAGCACCTCAATGCTCAACCAATGATTCCACCTCACGATCGGACATCATTAACACCAACCAAATCGGTCTCTACCCAAGTTGTTTAGGGCTTTAGGAACTAGTAACTCAACCCACAACCTTCTAGGGATCCAGAGCATTTGTCCAACTCAGCTCCAAGACTAGTAACTCAACTCACCAAGGGCTCCTAAGCATTTTTCCAACCTAGGCTCCAGGACTAGTAACTCAACCCAAGTTGTTCTAGGGCTCCAAAGCGTTTGTTCGAACCCACAATTGTAAGGAATTATGAGCACCAACTAGAAAACAATCAAGTGGAAAAACCCACAACACCATGGCTATCCAGGAAATGGCAAGGCACAGAACCATTGTCAATTGAGGAAAATCTCTATGACAATGATAGAACATAATGAGATAATCACATCCATATACCATGCATCCATAAATGAGCAAGGAAATCACACTTTCAACCTATCACCTACAAAACAATCCCACTGTAGTTGTTGATCCACCTATTCCCTTGCGCTTTCCTACTTTTTTTTTGCCCTCTTTCTCCAATCCAAGTGAATACTAGAGTGCTCCAAGCATGCTCCAATATTTCTCTAAGTGTGCAAGAGTATGAGAGAGTGAGATAATAGAAGAGAGGTCCAAGCTAAAACTAACAAAATTTTGTGAATTGATCCTTAGAATCCTTTTTATCATTGAGGCCTCCATTTTCTTCATTTTCCTTCAATTCCTTCCTCATACAAATTTGTGAACTTTCATCTCCCTCTTCTCCTATTTTCCATTATTTTCATAAATGAGTGCCATTAATGTCACTTTGCCTTTGCCAATGTCTTTTCCAATTTCCATAGCCATAAATTAATCACCAGTGATAACCTGTCACTATGTTTTACCCAACATTCAACTTGGAATACATGTCCCATGACCTTGGTCTTATTTTATTTACTTAGGAAATCAACCAGGGGTTGTTATAATGGCTTGGTGAGAAAATGTGAAAATCTCTCTCTCTCTCTCTCTCTCTCTCTCTCTCACACACACACACACACACATACATACACACACACACACATGAATCAACTAAATTCAAGTAACCAAGTACAAATATTTTTCCACTTGGTCATTTGATATGTAGTAAATTATAGAGTTTGTGGCCCAATTTAATACAATGTAAAAAATGAATCTATGGTTTTATTCAAATGGCTTCTTGTAAATCAAATGCTAATGTTTACATACTTGAGTGATCCTATCTAAGTTATTGAGTCTGTGCGAAGTGATCAAAACATAATAGGAAATATCATAAGCCTTAGACGTGGAGGTGTAATTCATTGTACAATGCCTTACATAGGAGGGGATACATTTATCGTGAACACCTTATCTCAGGTCGAGGACATCTAACTTAGACATGCCTTATGTTGTACAACCATGAAACCAAGCGTTATGGAATGCCTTCCCAATATGGCTTGGTGTGATAATGTGGAAAATCATTTATTGAGGCATTTTTTTAATGCACATGATAGCAAATGTCATTCTAGGTTGTTCTTCTAACTCAGGCCTTGGATGAGAGAGATTAATTTATCTAGAATGTTATCTTCTCATTAGTTTTGATTGTTCAGAAGCATTCAATATAGACTTTCTAAGTCATAGTGAGAATGTGGGAACTCGTTACATATGGACTAACATTGAAGCTTTAAACTTCATCCACTCAAAATAAAAATAAAAACAAATCTCAATTATTGTTGATTGGAATTGTCCTGATACTTAAATAGATCAAAATAAAAAACCTTAATTATTTCCTATTGGAATTGTCTTGATACTTAAAATGACCAAAATAAAAAATCTTAATTACTTCCAATTGGAGTTGTTTTGATACTTAGAATGCTCATTTATGGTACATGTAGATACCATTGGAGAACCATGTTAAAAGCAATCTATCTATATTCAAAAATTCAATTTGTTGGTGACATTTGTTATTAAGATTGCAATATATGTATAGAAAATGTTTTGTTCAATTCAAGTCGTGGGTGACATTTGTTTTTAAAGCTGCCACTATTCTAAACATGGGTCTCCCTTTTTCAAATTGTTGTTTTCTATCATGTTTTTTTATCAATTGTCCTACAATACATACTTAAATTGCCATCAAAATGTAGCATATGTTAAATAGATTATTAAAATTGGACTTATCTACCGGTCCTACGATGGGATTAATTTAACTAGGTAAATTTCCTATCCTACTGCCTTAGTTATTCTTAGTTGAATCCATGTATTCATCTCACCCTTTTTTGAATACCAATGAATAATCAGTGCATATGCATTGCATATCCTCCAAAAGAGTTAAACTTTTAATAAACTACAAAAACTAGTCACATTTAACCACTTGGATTACATTATTATACATCGATGTATCCTCCTTACTAATCAACAAAAGTAACCTCCTTACTAATGAACTGAAGAAAAAAAATGATCACACTCTATGTGTGCACATGAAGTTTAATATGGCTTAAAATATAAAATTCAACAAAATTATATGAATGAATGATAAGTGAACTTGCAATTGATAATAATCATTTAGTATTTGACATGAAAAATGAATAATGGAAACAACAATTCACTAATGCAAATAACTTTGTTATGTTCCAAACTCTAATCTCATGTTTGAATGAATGATAAGTGAACTTGCAATTTTGATAATAATCACTTAGTATTCAATAGGAAAAACGAATAGTGGAAATGCCAATTCACTAATACAAATAAGTTTGCTATGTTCCAACCAACCTCTAATCTTGTTTATTTAGTATAAATTCTCCCTTATCTCGTTGATAGATAACTAGAAATGTGCACACATGTGGAAGTCTTTGTTGCAATATATGTAATCAACACAAAGGAACAAAATCCAATCACTATAGTCCACTTGAGGATTGGTTTTCCTTATGAAATGCGTGCAACTTCTCTACACAAAATCTAACAACTTTGATCATTACTGCAAAATTTCTTTCTGAAAAGGACACTATTGTAGGCTTGATAATACTAAGAATCAACTCTAGCTACCTTCCCTTGATTTCATCTCTATAAGTCCTACAATCTATCTTTTCATTGAAATTAGCCATAGACAAATATTTCTTATAATACATGTTAAGTATAAATTAAAAAGATTAAAGTAGAAACCCTATGAAGTTGTAATAGATTCATTGATATCGCATACATTTCTTTTAATAATATTCCCAATTCAATATCCTTCAATATTAAAATCCTTGTGAAACTCTGATCCCCTTCACCTCAGGGAGCATATTTGGAGAAGATTGGAGATCAAGATTAATAATAACTTAACCTCGGTAGGAAGGATTTGTTGTGCAGGCATTTTGGGTGTGATATATTTGTGGAAAACTTTCCTCATAGCACATGTTATGAGGAACCTACATATGTTGGTAACCATATTTTTGAGAGAGACTATAATTGTAATTACGATTTAATTACAATTACAACATAATTGTAATTATGGTGGAGAGCCTGTAAGGACGGAGAGCCTATAATTGTAATTACAATGTAATTTACAAATATTATTAATAAAATAAAGGCTTACTTTTATACATTCAAAACAAAAGCAACATGGATTGTATTGCAATTGTGCTTATTGGTATTTATTATTGTTGACAACCTTGTTCCAGTGTTCCAAATTGACAAGTCAACATAGTATCTTTGATATTATTTATTTTGGCATTGAGCACAGGTGGATCTAGTCTAAAAATTGTGAAGTGTGGTTCGTTGTGGTGAGCTCAAGATTGAATCCTTCAAGCGAGTGGTAGCTTGTTGAGTAGGGTGGTAGGGTAGTGCAAGAATAACTCGAATTTATTGAGCTAACTAAGTGACAAGAGCCATGTCACCTCAGTTGTCTACCTCCAAGTTGTCTTTTGATGTGGAAATTTCGAATTTACTCAATTTAACCAAGGCTCAGCCAAATTGAATCTTTCTTGCTAGACTTCTCAACACTCCCTCTTAGCAACAAAGGGATTTTTAACCACCCCTATCTTACACTTGTGGAATTCAAACTTCCATCTTGACAAAGCCTGTGTCAAGATGTTAGTATCTTGTTCCTTTGTTGGAATTTATTGTAGCAACATTATCATCCTTTGCACACAATCTTGTAAATGATGTTAGTGGATATCTATATGCTTGAATCAATCGTGAAATACCATATTAGAACAATCATAGTTGGATCCATCTCCTAAGAAAATAGTCCCACGAGTATCTTTCTCATCCTGATCACCTCACACGTTGCTTGACTTGCAGCCATGTATTCAGCTTCTATTGAGTTGAGCTCCACAAAATTTTGCTTTGTGATATACTAGGAAATTGTTGCGGACCCAACACCAAAAAATCCACCTGATGTACTCTTTCAGTTGGATGGATTCCCTATCCAATCTACATCTGTGAAGCTACACAACTTCTCCTTCTTTCCATCTATACCATAATCCAGACTGGGTAGTGCCTCTAAGGTACAATAAAACATGCTTAGTTGCCTTCCAATACAATTTGGTCTCTCTATCCATAACTTGCCTCAGTTGGTTGACTGCAAAGCACATATCTGGTCATGTGTTCACAAGATACATCAGTGAACCCACTAGTTGTCAGTAAATGGTAGCATCAATCTCTTCGCCTGAAGTGGCATTCTCCTTCATCTAGTTGGTCGCTAGAGGTGTCTCCATGGGCTTACAACTCTCCATGTGAAATCTTTGTAGTATCTTGGTGGCATACTTGCCTTGAGACACAAACAATTCCTCATCACCTTGTCATACTTCCAACTCGAGGAAGTGGTGCATGAGGCCCATGTCTTTCATCTCAAATTCCCTTGCAAGGCCCTCCTTGCAAGAGCTAATCAACTACTCATCACCTGTCAATATTAAATCATCAACATATAACAATGATAAGCAATTTACCTTATACCAAAATATGATAGAGGTTCACAAATGCTTCACTTTTAATGAAGCCCAATCCAGTGAGATAACTATCAATATGAGTGTACCAAGCTCGGGGTACTTGTTTGAGACCGTACAATGCTCGCCTGAGTCTGCACACATGAGACTCCCGATCAAATGTCTCAAAACCTTATGGTTTATCTATGCACACTTCCTCCTAAATAACACCATTGAGAAATGTTGTTTTTACATCCATCTAGTGGATCTTCCGCCCCATCTGCATAGCTAGTGCAAGAATTGATCTAATGGACTGATACGTTGCTATGGAGCAAAGGTTTCCACGTAGTCAATTCCCTCAACTTGAGAGAATCATTTGGCCACAAATATGGCCTTATACTTCTCTATGCTTCCGTCTACTCACATGCTTAACCTTGAAGATCTATATCGAACCCACAATTGATTTATTTTCTAGTCTTGGGACCACTTCCCAAACATTGTTCTTCATAATGGAGTCATATTCTTCCACCATTGCATCAACCCAAACTGGTTGCTCAATTTATTCCTCGAAATAGGACGGCTCAATCTCTACAAGATCAATCATTAGAGCCATGTAGCCAATGTACCTCTTAAGTGACCTCCTTTTCCTGTGCAAATTTGAAGGAGCTCCCACATTCTCCCTCATATTTTGCACTAGTATTTCAGTTTCCTTACTTCTTTTTCTATGTTCTCTAGATGGTTCTGCTTGAGTGGATGTATCCACTTTTCCTCCTCTCTACTCCACCATTTGTGGATGCTCCATAACTTCATGAGGCTCCTCCTTTGAATCTAAAAGCTCCTCTTGTGGTGGGATTTGAAGTTCCCTCTCAAGAAAGCATCTCATTACTTTCTCCTCATCAAACTTTACATCCCTTCACACAACTATCATTTTGAGGGAAGGTAAGTACACCTTGTAATTGTGTAGAGTTTCAGTGTAACCCATAAAAATTCGCAACTTTGTTGTCAGCTCAAGTTTATTCCTCGAATATTTGGACACATGATAGTAAACAGAGGCTCCAAATTTTTTGAAATGATACACATTCGACTTTCTCCCCGAGAAATCCTCCTCCAGTGTAATCATACGAAGAATGTGATGACGACTCTAGTTCAACAAGTAAATTGTTGAGTTACATGCCTCTACCCACAAATCTAGTGGTAGGCCTTGGTCATGTAGCATAGCTCTCACAACTCCCACAATGCTCCGATTCTTTCTCTCAGCTACCCCATTATGCTTTGTCTCGTGGGGAGCTATCAGTTCTCTTCGAATTCCTTCTTTGGCACAAAATTTCTTGAAGTCATTCAAAACAGACTCACCTCCATTGTCAGTCATGAGAGCCTTCACCTTCTTGTCGCTCTCTTTCTCAACTAGTGCCTTTAATTCTATAAATTTTTAGAATGTCTCATCCTTCTTCCCCATGAAGAAGTTCTAACACTTTCTTGAGAATTCATCAATAAAAATAACATAGTATTTATGTCTGACAATGGAGGCTATCGAGAAGGGTCCATAAACATCAGAGTAGAATCTCTCCAAGACTGCATTTGCTTTGTTGTCTTGATCATGGAATGTGGATTTTACATACTACCCCAGGGTACAACCCTTACAAACATCATGTTGCTTAAGTGATCCTTTAGGGAGGCTGATGGTTATTAGATGCATAATTTTAAGGGCACCATGGTGCAAATGACAAAGTCTTCTATGCTAGAGTTCACCAACATCTCGACTTTGCACTTTCTCCGCCTTACTGCTTAATTCAGTGCAATCTTCCACATCAAGTTTGTACAATTTCGTCACACAAACCCCAATATGCTTCACCTACTAAGTAGTTATGTGTCTTAGAAAGACTTTCCCTTTACTGAAAATAACATCATAACCATGATCTTCCAAAACTACTACAAAGATGAGGTTCTTCTTCAAGCCTGATACAAACATGACATATTTGAGGTGAAGAGGGGATCTCAACTCCCCCTTAAAGGTTACTGTACCAGTCCCAGTAGCATTGTACCTTTCGCCAAGCTCAATATGTATATGGATATATTTCTCCTCCAGGTCATTGAAAAACTCTCTACAGCCTTTCATGTGGAATGAGGCACCTGAATCCAAGTACCACACGCTCCCCATCAAAATGTTGGCCATGCATGTGATAAGGTGAAGTCTAACTTGAATTGTGAAGCCAATGTTTCACCTGTTGCTCCCCCTAAGTTCTTCTTGTTAAAATTTTTGTGTATACACTTTGTAGCTTAATGCTCGAATTCATGAAAATTGAAGCATTTAATTTTGGAAAAGTATTTCTTCTTGCCCCCTTGGCTGGAATCTAGTCTAGTTTGAGATTTCTTCCCTTTTCCCTTCTTTCCATTTCCAACTAATGCAAAATTTTCTTCATCCTCTCCCTTGGATGAACCTCCATCTATGGTATTTCACTTGATTTCTTCTTGTACTAAATCAGACCATAAGCATTCCAAACTTGGTAATTTCTCCCTCCCGTTCACTGAGTCCTAGTAGCTATGCCAGGATTTTGGAAGGCTTAGAAGAGCTAGGATCACTAGGTCATCTTCTTCAACACTCACACCAACCCCTCCAAGCTCATCCTGAACTTGTGTAAATCTTATGACATACTGCAGAATAGTATCATTCTTCTGGATCTTAATGTTTCGAAGTTTGTCTTTGAGGGCCAAATTTTATGGTCACTGCTATTATCAAATAGCTATGTTAGTGACTTCCACATTGCAAAAGGAGTTTCCTTGCCATGGAAATTTAAGACAATGTGGTCTCTCACTCCCTCCAGGATTATTCTCCTCGCCTTGGCTACATCTTTCTTCCATTGTGCTAGGTTATGGGCATTAACTGATCCTAGTTTTGAAATGTCTATCTTGAAATAACATAGCAATCCATTTTCGTCCAGAACTACCTCCATGCGATCCTTCGAGGCAATGAAATTTGAGCTTCCTTCCAAGGAATACTCTAATACTAGCCCATTGAAGGCCATTCTCCCAACATTGAGAAAATCCTGCTACACTGAAGTTGTAATTTTGAACCTCCTGAGGAACAACTTCGAAATTCTTGTTCTAATATGAATCTTGCTATGATACCATGTAGAAATATGGTGATAGAATTGCAACTGCTCAAGAAATTTAATCTAAATCAAGAGACACAATTCTACTCTACTACTCTGCAGAAATTAATTCACAATTTAGAATAACATTCACAAACATCCATCAATCACATACAAAAGTAAATAGATGTATCCAGGGGAAACCAATAGGTAAAAACCCCTTGAGCATGTTTGCATTAATAAGATGAATAGAGAATGTATTACAATTTCTACCTCCAGCTCTGAGCTCATTCTGCAAAAGAATAATTGTTCTCTCTACTCAATGAGCAGTTATGACCCAAACTTAGTCAATTTTTGCCCCCACTTGAGCTCCTATTTCCTTGCGCAAATCCTAAGGAAATTGGCCCCTATTTTTTTAGGAATTTTATCCAAAATGATTGCGCAATTCCCAAGGATTGATCATTGGTTACATGCAACACTTTGTTGGGTCCCTATAATACTAGTGATTACCCCATTACTATTGTAGTTATACCCCTTATTTATATTGTTGTGCCCCCATTGCCCCCATATTGTTATTAATGTGCCCATAGAATCCCTCTATTGTTATTTTTGTGGCTTTATATTATTATTGTTAGGTCGGCTGGATTATATTGTGACTCCTTAGACTCCTATATATAGAAAGGAGGTTTTGTCATTTGAATCATCCAAGAATTGTTCATTTATGTAATGTAAAGGAGGTTGCCCCCTCGAAGAGGCTGAATTCTAAGGCGTTGATCTATCTTTCTATCTTTTCTTGAGCTGGTTTCACAACATTTGGTATCAGAGCTTTGGATTCTAGGGTTTCGCTGCTCCAAACAGGTCGTCGTGGCATTTTCGCTATAACTTTTTTTCTGTCACGTTTCAGAAGTCGCAAAAAAAACCCATTTGAGAAGAAATCGTGTTGAACCTTGGGTCCAAATTTAAGAGATTTTCGCGCGATATTTTCGGAGATATGATCTGAGGAAGTTGGTCTTTTTGCAGACTCCTGAATTACACTCAAAACAGGTGACCTGGGGAAAATCGTCATAACTTTCTTTCTGAGCATCGGATTGAAATTTCGTAAGAAGGAACAGAAAGAGGACGGACTGTAGTTTTCTTTTATATATTTTTCAGAGTCAAAGGTTGAGACAGTGACACGTGGCACGTCATACAAGTTCGCTCTACTGAACTAGTCTATAATCAGGTCACTGCGGGAGATTGTGCATAACTCTTTCTTGGAGAATCCAATTTGGATCAGTCTAGTGGCATTGGAAAGAGGACATAGAGGGCTACTACAGGTCACAATTTCAGAACTGGATGATTCGAAATTACAGAGATACATCATATTCAATATCAGGCTTCTACAAAGTAAAAAAAGGTGTGTAGTTTTTTTTTAAATTTTTGCATAAGCTTGGTTTGAAGGAATTCAAAGGGCATAGTAAAGCATTATTATCGGTAACTGATGCCCCGAGGAAAGAAAATGCAAACACCTAGTAAGGAACCTGAAAGCTCTAGCATGACTCATGAAGAAGAGGAAGAAATGCTACATGATATATCAAAATTACAAGAACAAGTGCAACAAATGTCACGCTCACAAAAGCTAACAGATGCTAAGATAAATGGCGTGGAATCTAAGATAAAGGGCATGGAAGCTAAGATGGATGATCTGAAGGACAGATTTGAAGACAGACATGGCAGATTTGAAGACAAATTTGACAAATTTTCTACAAGAAATACTTACTAATGGTGAAAAGGTTGTAAAGGAAACTCATGATGTGAACAAAAGAAATGTTAATCATGATTCCATAGACTCTAATGTTGGATCGAAGACCCACCATATTCCAAAAATCGATATGAGGAAGTTTGATGGCAAGGATCCCGCCACATGGATATTACAGATGGAGCAGTTCTTCGATCTCAATAATGTGCAAAACACACAAAATGTACGTATGGCAACTTTATATTTGGAACCAAATCAATTTGTATGGTATCAATGGCTTTGCTCTCGTAAACAATTTATCACTTGGGCAATTTTTACGGAAGAATTGATAGCACATTATGAGGATACAAAAAGCAACACTTTTTTTAGCCAATTGATAAGTCTCAAACAAAAGGGTTCAATAATGGAGCACATTGAGGAGTTCCAAAAATTGAACATAAGGGTAAAAGATATTCCAGAGCAGCATAGGATTGATGTGTTCATAGGGTCTTTAAAGGATAATACCCAACATGATGTTCGACTTTGGGAACCTGATTCATTAGAGAAGGCATTCAGGTTAGCAAGAAAAATGAAAAGCAAAATTATGGCAACCAGGAAGCATACCACTCACAACTATAAAGATGGAAGTGCAGTTGCCCCTAGTCTTCCACAACCTATAAGGTTGACACCACAACAATTGGAAGAAAAAAGAGCAAAAGGGCTTTGTTATAGTTGTGATAGCAAATACACTAAAGGTCATAAGTGTGCTGAGAAGAAATTATTCTACATAGATTGTGAAGAGGAAGAAGAAAAGGAGCAAGAAAGGTCAAAAGAAGATGATATGCTCCAGGAACAAAGCCTAGATGAAGAAAAAATAAATCCGACCATATCTTGTAATGCATTGGCGGGAATTACCACTCCTCAAACCATCAAGATAGAAGGACAAATCAAGAAGAAAAAGGTGATAGTGTTGATTGATTCAGGAAGCACCCACAATTTTATTCATTGTAGGGTAGCAAAAGAATTGAATTGCTTCCTATATCCAGCACCAGAGTGTCAAGTGATGATTGCAAATGGAGGAACAATAAATTTCTCTGGAAAGTGCCATAATATCAAGCTATCCATGGGAGAATATGTATTGACTAGCCCAATGCTTTCCATTCCAATGGGAGGTGTTGATGTTGTACTAGGAGTCCAATGGCTACAATCCTTGGGTACAATAGCTTTTAATTTTCAAGAACTTTTCATCAAATTTTCTACGGAAGGAAAGGAAGTTGAATTAAGGGGTATTGCAGGGAAACCAGGAAAGATAATCAGCTCTAATGGTATGACAAAGCTTCTAAAAAAGGAGCAAAGGGTGTAATTGCACAATTATGTTCGCTAGATGTTTCCACATTAGAATCATCTATTTCTCCAGATCTCCAAAAAGTCCTGGACAATCATTCCAAGGTATTTGAGACTCCCAAAGGTCTCCCACCTATGCGTGATCATGATCATGCTATTCATCTGATTCCAGGAAGTGTTCCTCCAAACATCAGGCCGTACAGATATCCCTATGTCCAAAAAAGTGAAATTGAACATATGGTTGCAAAAATGCTAGAGGCTGGTATAATTCAACCGAGTCAAAGTTCTTTCTCTGCTCTAGTAGTATTGGTGCACAAGAAGGATGGATCATGGCGCATGTGTCCGGATTATAGGGAGCTCAACAAGCTCACTATTAAAGATAAGTTCCCCATTCCTGTCATTGATGAATTACTGGATGAATTGCATGGATCAATTTACTTCACCAAGTTGGATCTTCGTTCAGGATATCATCAAATCAGAATGAAGATTGAAGACATTCCGAAAACGGCATTTAGAACTCATGAGGGTCATTATGAATTTTTGGTCATGCCTTTTGGCCTTACCAATGCACCTTCAACATTTCAAGGTTTGATGAATTCAATTTTCAAACCATTCCTTAGAAAATTTGTGTTAGTATTTTTTGATGATATACTAATCTACAGCAAGTCTTGGAAGGATCATGTTGAACATGTTGACAGGGTGCTACAACTATTGGAGGAGAAACAATTATATGCCAAAAGATCCAAATGTTTCTTTGGAGTCCAGGAGGTGGAATATTTGGGTCATATTGTATCTCATGAAGGAGTTAAGGTAGACCCTACCAAAATTAAAGCCATTAAGGAATGGAAAATCCCCACATCCATAAAGCATTTGCGCGGATTTCTTGGGTTGACAGGGTATTATCGCAAGTTTGTTAAGAATTATGGGAGAATAGCAGCACCTCTAACGACATTATTGAAGAAAGATGCATTTTCATGGACTCCGAAAGCAACAAAGGCCTTTGAACATCTTAAAGAGGCAATGTGCCAAGCACCGGTCTTAGCTACACCGGACTTCACAAAAACCTTTATTGTGGAATGTGATGCTTCAGGAAATGGAATTGGTGCTGTTCTAATGCAAGATGAAAGACCCATTGCTTTTGAAAGTCGTCCAATCAAGGGAAAGTTTTTAAGCAAAGCTATTTATGAGAAGGAAATGTTGGCAATACTCCATGCACTTAAGAAATGGCGACCCTACCTAATGGGAAGACACTTCAAGGTAAAAACGGATCATGATAGCCTTAAATACTTTTTAGAACAAAGATTATCCTCTGAAGAGCAACAAAAGTGGGTCACAAAGATGTTGGGTTATGACTTTGAAATCATCTACAAAAAAGGGAAGCAAAATGTGGTGGCAGATGCACTCTCAAGAAAGGATGAGGATGTGGAAGCATTGTTGTGCGCTATTTCTATCATCCAACCAGATTGGATAAATGAAGCAAGGGAGGAATGGAAGAATGACAAAGAAGTGTGGGCACTTATTCGAAAGCTACAACAAGATTCCAGTACGTCTGATACATTTAGCTGGAAAAATGATTCGTTATGGTACAAAGATCGCTTATACCTCTGTAAGAATTCCCAGTTAAAACAAAAGATTCTTATGGAATTGCACACTTCTCCCTTAGGAGGGCACTCAGGATTTTTAAAAACTTACCACAGGGTTAAGAAGGAATTTTTTTGGGATGGCCTTAAATCAGATATTCAAAAGTTTGTGGCAGAATGTTTGGTTTGCCAACAAAATAAAGTTGAAACAATTAAGACACCGGGTCTATTACAACCTTTATCCATTCCAAGCCAACGTTGGGAGGAGGTATCAATGGATTTTATCACAGGTTTACCCAAGTCTGAGGGAAAGAGTGTCATCATGGTGGTAGTTGACAGACTTACCAAGTATGCACACTTTTGTGCATTATCACATCCATTTAAAGCCAGTACAGTTTCTACTGCATTTATGGAAACAATTCAAAAGCTACATGGAAACCCAAAGATTATTGTAAGTGACAGAGATCCCATTTTCACTGGAAATTTTTGGACAGAATTATTTTCTTGTCTTGGTACTCAGTTAGCTCATAGCTCATCTTATCATCCTCAATCTGATGGGCAAACTGAGATAGTAAACAAATGTTTGGAAGGATATCTTCGTTGCTTTGTATCTGATAAACAGACACAATGGGTCAAATGGTTGCCTCTGGCTGAATGGTGGTATAACACTTCCTTTCATACAGCAACAAAAATGACCCCATTTATGGCACTTTATGGGTATCAACCACCATCCATCACATCATATTTAAGAGAAAATTCTAAGGTTCAGGCAGTGGAACATCACATCGAACATCAACAACAAGTCCTCCAACTCTTAAAGGATAACCTCGTGTTGGCACAGAATAGAATGAAACAACAGGCAGATCAACATCGCAGTGAAAGAAGTTTTGATGTAGGTGATTGGGTATTCCTACGGCTACAACCATATAAGCAAATGTCCCTCAAGCAAGCTAAGAAGGATAATAAATTATCACCAAAGTATTATGGTCCGTACAAGGTGTTGCAAAAGATTGGTACTATGGCATACAAATTGGAGCTTCCTGCAGCTTCTCGATTGCACCCAGTTTTCCATGTTTCATGCTTAAAGAAGGTTATAGGCGACAAGCTCCCAGTTCAAACAATATTGCCAGAACTTGACGAGGAAGGAAAAATTATATTGGAACCGGAAGCAGTTATAGAAACAAGAACTCGAAAGCTACGAAATCGATCAATTTCAGAGTACCTTATCAAGTGGAAGAACTTATCCGCTGAAGATTCCACATGGGAGGATGAGAATTTTATGCAGAAGTATCCAGAACTACTCAAGCGTTGAGGACAACACTTTTTTGAAGGAGAGGGGCATGTTGGGTCCCTATAATACTAGTGATTACCCCATTACTATTGTAGTTATACCCCTTATTTATATTGTTGTGCCCCCATTGCCCCCATATTGTTATTAATGTGCCCATAGAATCCCTCTATTGTTATTTTTGTGGCTTTATATTATTATTGTTAGGTCGGCTGGATTATATTGTGACTCCTTAGACTCCTATATATAGAAATGAGGTTTTGTCGTTTGAATCATCCAAGAATTGTTCATTTATGTAATGTAAAGGAGGTTGCCCCCTCGAAGAGGCTGAATTCTAAGGCGTTGATCTATCTTTCTATCTTTTCTTGAGCTGGTTTCATAACACACTTGTACACTTAAAACTAGTCTACAATTGATGTTACACTGCCTTGGAATCTCCACCGCAGTTGAGCAATTCGAATTACTTGCATGCATGAACTATTTTTGGTTGATTGATTAGTTAACTGGATGATCTATGAGTTAGACTGTTGTCTCACTACACAACTGACCTCCAACTAGGTCTATTGACTGTTAGAACTAGTTTAACTGTGTACAACTAGAAATAACTAAACTGAATTACTACAAATTAGCAATCAACACATGCAAATTGAACTCCAAGCCCACCAAATCGAATTTACTGAGCTAACTGAGTGATAAGAGCCACGTCACCTCAGTTACTGCCTCTAAGTTTTTTGTCGATGTGGAGATTTCAAATTTACTCAATTTGACTAAGGCTAAGTCAAATTGAGCCTTTCTTGCTACACTTCTCGACACGAGATTTGAGACACTTTTCTAGGCTAGCCCCCATACCACTACCCAAAGCTTCTTATAACTTTCCAGATTCATAATGTACATGATGACAATGTCAAACATTCAAACTTGAACTCAAACTTGAACTAGACTTCCTAGAACATGATAAACATTTCGTCAAACATATGGTAAGCATGTAAGCTACAAGACATGAATGCATATATGAGTATAAATCTCTGAACTTCATATGAAAATCACTGAGAAGGTCTAATGCCCTCTCAAGTAGTTGCAACAACACTAGTTAGTCCATGCATTCATCAACCATTTAATAACTTATCAAAGCATAACAAGAGCCATAACTAGAGCACATCATAGAACCATGCTTATAACCAACATATAACCAGAACATTAACCATGACAAAACAACCATCAAATCAACATAATAACAAGTACAAGTGCTCATAGATCATAATGTGAAATTAGCTCTTATTAACATATGCAAAATCCAACCAAGTTAGGGACTTCCACGTACTGCCTGACCATAAATTGGGCTAAACCAAAAGTTTCTTTCAGCCAATCACCCTCATGCCATATTCTAAGCATGAATGTGGAATCTCATGGGATAAACCAAGACATAATCAACTAAGGGAATCCAAAAGTTAAACCACCTCCACCCTCAAACTACCATGATATCACCTAAACCGGTCCCGAGATCACATAACCAAACCAAGCTTGGATGCCTCCGAATTCCTTCACCATACCTTGAGGAATTCACTTGTCTCCACCCACTTGTCGAGGGCTTCCCGAAGAAAACTATATCCACCCCCAACCCTTGGGAATTTTCCCGAGACCACCTCACCCGGTTCCAAAACCTAAAGGCAATCTATAGCTCAACCAAGAAATGAATCCCATCACACCATGGCTACCCAAGAAATGGCAAGGCAAGGCTGAAACCACTGTCAAACCCGACAAAACCAGTGCCAATGACAACAAATAAACCAAATAAACAAATGCATGAACCATGCATTCACACCTCATCTAGGAAATTACACATGCAATCTATTACCTGCAAAATCTTCTTGCTGACGCTAGCGATCCAACCTTCTCCTTGCTTTCCTTTGCTTTCTTTGGCTCTCCTTTGCTCTCCTTTTCCTTCCTTTCCTTGTTTGCTTGCTTTCTCCTCTTGGAGCTCTCTCTATCTTTCTTTCTCACTTAACCCAAGTTGAAACTGACAAAAGTTGCGAACTAATTCTATGATGCCTTTTTATTATTGATGTCTCTATTTTCTTAATTTTCCTACATTTTCCCTCTAATTTCCTTAGCATGCAAATTTGTGTCACTTCACCTTCATTTTCTCCTATTTTCCTTTATTTCTCATAATTAAATGTCAATTATTGTCTCTTTTCCTTTTCCAATGCCTTTGTCAATTTCCTTAGCCATTAATAAACCAAAAGTGATGCCCACTATAATGTTTGCCCAACATTCAACTTGGAATACATGTCCCATGACCTTGGTCTCCCAAAAGGGTTTCCACCTAAAAATCTCTTGTGTCTACTGTCTTGATTCCATGCATTATTGAATGGTGTTAACGATTGTTTATGTTTAACTAATGCTAATAATGTTTAATGCTATGAAAAGTTAAAAATACTAATTGAAGCAAGAAATACTGATTCACCCCCTCTCAGTATTTCCAACAGTCTCTTTCCAAATCATAACAAATTAAAACTTTAGTTCATCAATCCATGCCAAAATACACCGACAAGACATGTGTTCTTATCTTCCCTATTTAAAATGGGCAAATCTCCCCTAGAGTGTGGTTTAGATGCAACTTACTCTTATATCCTTTTTGAGTATATATATCCTCAATGCTAGAGAAAAAGTAGGATTTGTCCATTACTCACGTGTTACTTACACTTACTTCATCCAAAGTTCTATAAAAGTGGATATGATTAAGTGAAGATTTTAATAAATACATAAGTCTATACATTAATAAAATGGAAAATATACCATCTATGGAAAATAACACTACAAGTCTTGAAATGGAAATATTTGCACATGATGTAAGATTTACTCATTTGGACTCACACCTAAGAGGGCCTTAATTAAAGAGTAACAAGATACTGTTCTACCAAAACCCGACATTATAGCCTAGAAATAGGTAAAGAAAAATGATCTTGATTAAAATTGTATCTAACATAGAAAAATGTACAAACAATAGGTTTTTAAAGAGTTGGTTAAAATTTCAATTGTCATAAAGTCAAGGTGATGCTAGGAAATTCACATAGTTCATTTTCTCTCCTGTGATCCAAACAAATGTTGAACTTTCAAAGTAAATATTACCGGGGGACTTGGAAAATGGATGTTTTTGTCCTTTGAGAAGTATTATTGGGAGAGTACCAAATTGAAATTGAGTTGTTCAATCAACCATTAAAGTCTGACTAATCATGATATCAACCTACCTTGCTTTGTCAATCAAACTACACAAAAGGGCACGTGCAACATATAATATTCCTTCTACGAGGATTATTAACCTAGGAGCTCATGCCAAAACTGTAAACACCTATCCTCCTGGTCTCTTTGGATAGGATCCTGTTTCAACAACATCATGACATTGTAGGTTCAATTTCCACATTGCCTCTATTGTGATAACAAATCATACCATAATCAAAACCCACACCAAAAGTTAATTTTCAACATGAATCAACATACTTGAATTCAAAACCACCACTATCTACCAAAACCTAATGGAAATTCCTTAAATTTGAAAATTATTTAATTCCCTAAATGAGTCAACCTCACAAATGAAAAATTAACTTAAAATTACTGATTAACTAATCCCAATTAAAATTCTTATTGGACCAAGGGGTGCTCACAAGTCCATAATGGAAGAGATGTTGTAATGTTTTGTCCTATTATTCTATGTAAACATTTTGACTTAGTCAAATTACATAAAAATAAAAATAAAATAAAATAAATAAAATTTTCAATTATAATTATTAATTCAAATTTGTAACTTTCTGTCCTATTATTCTATGTAAACATTTTGACTTAGTCAAATTACATAAAAATAAAAATAAAATAAAATAGATAAAATAAATAAAATTATCAATTATAATTATAAATTCAAATGTTCTCCTTCAATCAAATTACATAAAAAAATAAAAATAAAAAAATTTAAAAAAATAAGAAGATAAAAAATAAAATTAATAATGATAATGATAATTAATAATTAATAATTAAACCAACTTAGATCCATCTTAACCCCGAATCTACCAAGTGACGGATCAAATCTCTTGAGGTACAAACCTCTTTTAGGGTAAAAGAGATTTGATACCTCTTGGCACTTGATAGATCCGAAATTAAGATAGATTTAGGATGATTATTCTCAACCCCATACAAAAGTTAATAAAAAACACACATTTTGCTAAACCTAAAAAGAAATGATTCTTTAAACACATATATCTTCATATTATTTACTAAGCATCCCATAATCAAAATCCAACTCATAAGTCAATTCTCATAATGAATCAACCTTGAATGAAAAATCATTTTCTCCACCAAAACCAAATGGAAATTCCTTTAATTAACAAATCATTCAAAAATCAAAAGCCAATCCACAAATAAATTTCCCACATGAGTAATAATACCTCACAAATAAAAAGTTAACTTAAATTCACTACTACCAACTAACCCCAATGAAAATTTATATTATTCACAAATCATCTAAAATTCTATCTTATTAACATTGTATAAACTTTATCAAACCCAATCCCAATGAAAATTCTTATTATTCACAATTCATCTTAGAATTCAATCCCATACAAAAATTAATTAAAAAGCACATATGTTACTAAATTCAAATAGAGACGATTCTTTAAACCCATATATCTTCATATAATTTACTAAGGATCTCATAATCAAAACTCAT
The DNA here is from genome assembly GCA_031772625.1 of Pinus tabuliformis. Classification (NCBI taxonomy): domain Eukaryota; kingdom Viridiplantae; phylum Streptophyta; class Pinopsida; order Pinales; family Pinaceae; genus Pinus; species Pinus tabuliformis. Next base: position 1,553,725,464 of record CM062804.1, read on the forward strand.
AATAAAAAATTCTTATTATTCACAATTCATTTTAGAATGAATGAATCCCATACAAAAATTAATAAAAAAGCAGATATGTTACTAAATTCAAATAAAGATGATTCTTTAAATCCACATATATCTTCATATAATTTACTAAGAATCTCATAATCAAAACCCATTCCATAATAACGTTGAATGAAAAGTCATTTTTCTCAACTAAAACCTAATAAAAATTTCTTTATTTAACAAATCATTCAATGATCAAAATCCAATTCACAAATTACTTTCCTAATAAGTTAACTTCACAAATGAAAAGCTAACTTAAATTCACCTATCAACTAAGCCCAATGATTATTTATATTATTCAAAAATCATCTAATAATCCAAATCCAATTTACAAGTTAATTCCCCTAATAAATTAACTTCATATAAAAGTTAATAAAAAACCAATTTTTTTTGGGAATTGAAAATTGGTATTATGATTCTAACAATTATCACTATAATCACTATAATCAGATAAGGAAGTTCTGATCACCTAAGTAAGTCTTCATGCCGAACAACATATTAACATCAAAATTTAATATGAAATCTTGTACTCACATTTACATTACATTTTACTTTATATTTTATACTTACATTTTACTTTATATTTTATAAACTTGCCAAATCTAATAAACCCAAATAAAAATGAATTTTTAAACCCATGTATCTTAATATAATTTATTAAACATGTAATAATCAAATACAAACCACCAAAATTTTCATAATCGCAACCTCAAAATTTCAATTATTTTCCGGGCCGGGCTAATTTGTGTTTTATTTATTTATTTTAAATTAGGCAAATCACAATAATCATGCGGTTGGATCCGGCCGCACTTTCCAACCAGCCTTCTGACGCTGTATCCAACAACAGCGGGGTTGCGACGCACTGTTCTGAAAGGAAAGAAGTTCGGCAACAACTTTCGGCATTGAAGCCGGCACATGGTCTTCTGACCATGGAACCACGTCTTTGAAAATCAAATAGAGCTCAAGATTGGGTTATTTACTGAGGCTGGCAGGGAATTACACGGATAAGAGAGGAGCATCGAAGTTCCGCAGCAAATTTTCCAGGAAGTTAGAGTTAGAACAGGGGGTTGTAAGTGCAACGCTAGGCGGCACAATTTAATTTTGCTTGGTGCAAGGTTTATGTCAAAATGTGGCACAAATAAACTGCTTGTTTCATGTACATCACTGTATTAATGGAAGTAATTTTTTTCCCTCAAACACAAGCATTTTGTCCCAAACGAGTTCTTACACACCCGCCGCACTCTTCCTTGCCTTCCATCATCTTCTCCAGCACAAGAAGAAAAAGAATAAATGCAGATTTTTCTCAATGCAAGGTCATTGTTTCTTCACAGTGGTCTATTGGAGGGCCTCCCAGAATATTACATTCTCGATTCTCTGCACTCCGACCTTGTTGCCACGGACACCCATTAACGACAGCAACAGCGACAACCGAAGAAGAAAAGTATTATGAAGTTGAGGTTGAAGATGCAGAGGACGAATCAGATTCTGATGTTGGGGGAGATAAAGACAACCAGCAAGTAAAGGGCAAGGGATTGAGGTGGGCTGATGTAGACGACAATGGATTGGATAAGGCGCAAAAAAAGCTCATAGAAGCTCTGCCTCCAAAGTTGTCTGGAAGGAGCAAGGCCTTGATGAAACATATAATTTGTTTATCAGAAAAGGATGATCCATCTGAATTAATCATGAAGTGGGTGAGAATAATGAAGCCCAAAAGAGTAGATTGGCTTGCAGTCCTCAAACAGATGGAGGAACAGAACCTCAACCATCCCCTCTTCTTCAAGGTCAGTGGCTTTTCAATTATTATAGATGTGCTTCTTAAATATAGATGGACTGAGTAAATTATTAACCAAGTTGATCTGTATTAGATTTTCTTCTCAGTCCACTAATGCCTTTACTGCTCTGCAATTTATGCCATACGAAGCTTCTTGGCAGTGTTATCAGACTCTTCGCAGTCCAAGTGGAGTCGGGAGTTTGACTATGTTTTAAGAGGTAACAGAGTCTAATCAGCTGAATCTGAATCAGTCTCGACTTATTCTTTAAAGTTTAACTCATAAATATCACCCAAACTCACTGTTACCACTCAAAATATCACCTAGGAGGAAAAGTCCTAACCTCAATGGGAGAGCCTAGACGCATTATAGGCAAGCCACTCACTGTCACCTTGGTGGCCTTGCCCGACCAAGGAGACTGCCTATCCCAGGGGGAATCCGTATGATCAATTTAAACTTATATTGTTGGGAGAGAAATTGGAAAATACTAGCATGAATTGACCACTCTTATGCTTAACTCAATCAAATCGATTCATTCCTCAAAGATGTGAGAATTTGCAAGTAAATTGTTGAATTAATCCCAAAAGGAGAAGTGAATGTCACATTATCCTTTTAATGCTATTACTAATGTTGAGATCAAGTGTGAAATACCCCGAAGTGAATGCTTAAATGGTTACAAACAAGTAGATTAATGTTGAGAACAAGTGTGAAGTAATCCCAAAGTGATGCTTAAATGATTACAAAATGTAGATTAATGTTGAGAACAAGTGTGAAGCATCCCAAGTGATGCTTAATTTGTTACAAAATTAGATTGATTCGAGTCACAAGGTAATGCTGAATCTAAAACCCCTGTTTAGATAGAGACCATTCACGTATGGAAATTGCAACAAGTAATCCATAGAGTCCAATTTTAAATACCATTCAAAAATTGCAACTGAAGACCATAAGCATAATGTTATTCAGATTTTGTGATAAATCATTTTTGCTTCACGTATTACTCCTTAAGAGAGTGATCTTATTCACAAGAATGCAGTGAATTTGAGTCATATCCAATATCTCTAGAAGCAGTGGGTATTGACACGCTCAAATAGCGCTTATCAAAGTGTTAGGTTGTGAGCAGTTGTGGTTATCAATTTGAAACATTGTCTTAGTACGTGTGTATGATCACAATATAAGCAATGAGATAATATTTCAAAGTATGGCATATATCAGTGTTATCATAAGAAATAGTGATTGCAAATGAATGAAAACCAAAAAATCTAAAATGCTATACAAATAATTCCAAGTGAAGCATTACTCTCTTGATTCTGCCTTAAACTGAATCTGCCCTTAAATAGTATAGCCTTAAGACAATATTCCAACCATTAAACTGTCGACTGAAAATTTTGAATGAAGTCATTTGGCCCACTTCTTGTAATTCGTCTCAAAGTAAAAACATCCATTCCTTTTTTAGCACTGGATCTGATATAATCGTTGCAAGTGCAAGTGCTGTGATATGCTAAAGCAAGGTCTAGAATTATTGCCAGTATTCAAGATATTTGCCATTAGCAAAACCTAAACCCTAACGTCCTCTTATTGGAGCAAGACTGCCCTTCTTCAAAGCTTATATCAGTTGGAAAAACAATGGCAATCCTTGCAAAAAACCTAGTCATCGATAAAAGAGAAACATAGAGGGAAAACCTCACATTGCATTTGTCCCTTAATTGCATTCTCCTAAAGGATTTTCAACTAAGCTTGGAGAGGAACTGCCACAACTCCAACCGTGACTTTAGCAAGTGAATCCTCTTTTCTATTTATAACATTCAAATTAAAACCTGATTAATAAAATAATATTTCGTTACAAAAGACCCTAGTATCCTCCTTTTTTCCCTTTGAGTGAATAAAATAGGCCCACAATGCCACTTGTCATCTCAATAAGGAAAGAGCTAGCCTCTAAATCTGTAGAGAAGACCTCAACATTGTGTCCTTATCCCAAAACACCTCAAAAGGTGACATATACCTTTAAATATGTGACAATGGATTAAATAATGTGTCCTATTTAGTTGGTGGTTTCTGCACTCATACAAGCTATATTCTCTTCTGGAAACTTTCCAGTTTTGTCCCTCAACATTCTCGTAGATGTTTTCTTCCAAATTGTAGGATGTAATTTCAGGTGTAATTTCCAGCATTACTTCTCAGTGTTCCCATAAATCAATACTGCAATGATTGCAGTGATTCCTGGTGTTGTCTTTTGAGTCACTGAGCAGTGGTGAAAGTCCTATTTCTGTTCGTTTGCTTAGAAGATTTTTGATGTTAGGTACCTTTCCTTGGTTTTCCATTTCCCCACTTACTGCTGGTTTTCTGTTCTTGTACTCAATAAATAGAGCCTTCTTACCAGCATCATTGAGGTTCTTTGCTTCAAATAGGGTAAATTCCTTTCTGATGTAGCCATGTAGTTCTCCTCAATTTTTGATCAACGTTTGAGGAACTTCTACTTTGAGATTTAGCAAGATTGCTGATTTCTTATATTCAGTGGTGTAGTCCTGAACAATTTTTCTTGTGTTTGTGAAAATATCACAATTAAATGGATCTTCTTGATATCCAATATCATAGAACTGATCCTTCAACAGCATTTTGAATGTCTCCCATGATATTATCGAGGGTCTCCTTTGCTGCTTCAAAGATTGCATATAGCTCCCTCACCTTAAAGCATGGTGGAAGATAACGAGGAAGTTCTCAAATTCAGAAGGTTTCAGGCTGTTTACCCTTAGCATCCTCTTGACGAGAATTTCCTTCTTTCTTGAAATTTACTGAGCATTCCTCTTTCTTTGTCATTAGAAGGGTCATCATCTTTGTTAACATACCAATATTTGTTTTTAACCGACTAAAGATGATCTTTGGTTCTTCTCTTTCTTCTTGGTGTTGTTTGTCAATATGAAAGACCGAATACACAATGCATGGGAGATGTAAAATATGATCTTTATATCAAATGGGGCCATTGCATACAATGAGGCAGATCTCATTTTATGTTACTAGTTATTTGTTGTACAACTAATTTCCCTAATCACTTTATTTACAAGTGAATTTGAATTAATCTTACCAAAATGCTTAGCTCCTTGAAGTCTATCTATTATGTCATCAATGCATGGCAATGGATATCAGTTTTTAAGGATGACTTTATTTAAGAGTCAATATTCCATGCACATCCTCTATAAGCCATCCTACTTTGGAACCAAAGCAATGGTGGATCCATCTGGAGATAAGCTGGATTGAATGTGGCCCTTGTCAAACAACTTTTGAATCCACCTCTTGATATCTTCATACCTTGTTTGGCAGAGCAAATCCTTGTTGCAATTCATTGAAGTATTTTGTGCAGTTCCAGGAACAACTCTGAGGAACACTTTTATAACTTGTCTAACTTCTTTTGCATTTCTGACTTCTCTTGTTGCATTGGCTTTGCACGTGATGAGGCCTTAGGGTCCTTGCTCACCCAATTGGAGAGTGCCACTTTCGCCTCTTTCTTTTGTTGTAGGGCCAACAAAGCAAACTGCCGCGAGACTTTGATTAATCTTTGTTCTTTTGTAGCTGACCCAAGCACCAAGAGTGTTGGATCTTCATGCACTATCACTGAGTAAGCTTGGCATTTGAAAAAATGATATTGGTTTAAGTGCCTTTGAAATGCATCATGATCCATAGGTATGATCCAAAGGACTAGTATCAAAACCACACTTTATCAACATAATCAACAAACTTTATATTACACTTGCATTGGATGTGTAAGTCCTTGTTCTTCTAATCCAACCCAAAGTGTAGCATATAGGGTGTGCAATTGTAGGTAAGTTGTGCCTTTTCACTAACTTCTAAGGTGATATTTAGTTGGCTACTGCTATCAAATATTGTGGTCACAAGTTCCTTACTGAAATCACAAGCTCCTTTGTCAGGATCTTAATGGAGAATCAAATTCTTGTACTTGGCATGACTAGGATGTAGAACTACCTTATGTTGTATTGTCAAGTATTCATGACTAGGATGTAGAACTACCTTATGTTGTATTGTCAAGTATTCATATCTACATTTCTCCCTGCTATGATGTACTCAATCTCTGGTGCTTCTATGGATGTAGTCCTTGTTGTCGCCTAAGATGTACACCTAAGTGTGGGAAAAGTTGTCAACCCCACAAGGTATAGTCTTTAAGGCGCAACGCTCAAAAAAGGGGCTGTCACCTATTCCCAACTCTTTCCGTTTAAACTCTCTCCTAGGCAAGCTATGGGGGTAGTCCTTAAAGATGATTATGAAAGGAAAACTTGTTGAAAACAACAAGTTCTAGGAGATCAAGGACAAGGAAATTACCACTCAGTGTAACTTGAAAATCGATATGGCATTCAACAAAGTAAAATGTGAGAGACCAGTGCCTTTATATAATGCTCAATTAAAATTATAATACTTGCAGAAGATGATACTCCAAGCTACAAGGATGGCAATGCTGCAAGACAAGCGTTAGTACAAGAGATAACACAATATTGAAATATGAGTAGTGAGATAGAACTTGCAAGATAAATGAAACTTGTACTTTGAAGAGATGCTCAAAAAGATAGAACAATATCAAAGGTCAATGAGCAAGTAATTCAAATGACAAGTATAAGAGCGATACAGTGCACTATTGCAAGTAAGATGGAATGTTCACAAATCAACAAATGCAAGATGAAGCAATGCTAGATGAATGAATGCAAGATTAGACTATGTGTGATGCAAGGATTTTGGTTGATTTTAAATTATATGCCTAATCTATGGTGAGAACTTCCCCTCAATTTCTCAAAACTTGGTAAGGACTGGGGTGAATTGCAAGAAGGATAGGTCGAGGAGGCACTTAGTCCATCATTAACGATACCCACCTAGCCTCCTTGACAATCCACGTGCCTTCATTCCTACAAGGGCTCAACTGCAAGAGAATTGCGAGGTCACGTGTTTTAACCTTACTCCAAACTCAAATTTATCAAATTGAATGAAAGTTAGGGAAGTTGGTCCTAAAATTTCTATCAACCAAGCTTATGCTTGGAGGTAAATTTTAGAGATGCAAACCTAGATCTAATATGCAAATGAAATGCAAATGCAATGTTTCAATGAGAGACAATTAGAACAAGATGCTTCAAAAAAGGAAATACCAATCCACTTATGATAAGATTACTTATAACACAAAATCACAATGAGATCAACTTATAACAATGATTCAATGAAACATTTAAAGGTTTTTTTAAAACAAAAATGAGTAGGATTTATATTAAATCCGTACCTGGCCACGACAAAAACTGGGAAATTTACATCGCTGCATCATAGTTTGATACTTCAAAAGTGCCTATGACAACTATGGACCCATTCCCAACTAAGAAACCAAAATTCCCAGAGATAAACAAAACAGAAACAAGTCGTGTAGAAAAAATACGACAAAATTGCAAGAAGAGCCTAATACATTTGAAACATCGCATACTAAAACTAGTCAGATGGAGAGAGAGTCTGGTTAAGATCTGGGCCATGAAACTGGTTGATGACTAGCTGAGTTGGCTTCGCACATTGCAAACTGAGACCATTTATGATGCCTCGAAGGGCATCAATTTCATCTTCAAGTCTGGCAATGTTCTACGACAGAGATCCAACAAATTCCCACAAATTACCTTCATCTGCCTTTTGTGGATATAACCTCACGTTTAAATCAGAAATTTTTTAGTTCATAGCTTCATGCGCTATCTTGCAATGGTTGCACACAGAGGCCATGGAGTCTAAGAAGTCGAACTGGAATCCATTGAGGGACTTGATGAGATGATAGGCGCTCATCCAATTTCCCCAGCGAAGTGATGAAGAGGGACTGCAGGATCGGACTTGAGAATTCTTCGTAAGTTATCAACTGATACCGAGGTGTTCCAACAGACGGGAAGCAAGATTGAATGACCGACTGATGAAACCCAAGCAGAAGGATGATCTCTGTGCAAACGTTCTTGAAATTCAATAACAAAATTAGTCTTCCAAGTAGGGGCCTTGGATTTCCAACAACTCCAGATAATACCGATTCCCCTATCTCGAATTTGTAGGAGGAAAATTGGGGTAGACCAGAGAATTCTTCCCAAAATGTCAACAGACATCGGGACGTTCCAACCTGCCGAAAGAAAGAGAGAACATCTAATTGTTGAAATAGAAGGAAAGAGGAGACCTTCTGGTAGGCGACCAAGGAACTCAGAAGTGAAAATCGACCTCTGAATAGAACTGTTGAATTTATAGCGATACCAGAAGAAAAGAACAAACCACTATATTTTGGGATGCTCAGAGCTACAGATAAACAAGGGAACCCCACCTGTGTTTAAGTCCATCCCGATTGGAGCACTGCAAATCCTCATTAATGGTCCAATCATGACATTCAAATATCCAAGGAACCCGAATTTGCTTCAAACGATATGCACCGTTGGAAATTCCCATTTCTTCTGAGTGAAATCCATCGGCATGCTACCAACACCACTTCCCACGCAGACCATTAAGGCAAGAACTTGAGAATTACCAAATCGCACAGATGAAGCAAGAAAGATTGTGGCAGGACATGTACTGCAAACTACATCCACGAGAGGGTGACGCCGGGCTTCTAGAGGGAGCATGCAGAGTTCCATTTCGTCAGAGGTGCACTGTTAGGAGGGGAGATATGAGGTGAGAGGGGAAGGTTGAATCATAAAGCATACAATAATTATAGAGGGAGGGGCAGCGGGGAAGGAGGGTAGGAATACATAGGGAGACTGTTAATTTTAGGCAAAATGGTATGTTCTATGCTTTAGAGCAATTTTACTTCAATTTCTTTAATAGCCCAGTACCAATATTCATATTAGCAATCACATCAACATGATAGTAAAATGCAGATAGAACATAAATATAAACAGTAGAAGACAAGCCAAGACAAGAGGACACAAGATGTGGCTCTAGCCAAGGACAAACCTCAATGTGGGGAAACCCTTGATCAAATCTTCTTATAGTCTTCAATAGTTCAACAGAGAGAGATAATACAATTTACAAATCTGATATTTTGTAACAACGATAAAAGAGCCCTAACCAGAAAAGTCAACGCGGGTCAACAGGGCAGATTTGACCCTCAACAATTTGGTTAATTTCAGTGAACTTCGGCCTCCAAACAACAAGATGAACCAACCCTCAAAACAGCCCAAAACAGTCCAGTCAAACCTTGTCAAATAGCCAACCCTACGGTCAACCCTAGTTGCAGCTAATGCTAGTCAAAGTCAACGCTTGAACTTGATTTCTGTGCCCAGAAATGTGGCCTGCCCAAACAGAAATATCTCACCCAAAAACGCAGTCAAACATGTCAACGTTGTTGGTCAACGCATGGTCAAACTGTCCAAAAAATTCTCTCCTGAAATTTCGCTCCTGAAATTTCGGACGAGTGGAGAGAGAGAGAGAGGCCCAGAAATCCGCACCCAATTAATGAGGAGAGAGAGAGAGAAGTGTGAAGATGAGATGATGATAAAATGACTTGAGGTCTCCTTTTATATGCAACATTGAAGATGAGCTGGGGGTTTGAATGCCTGTTTTGCTTGTTGGCCGACCTTGACAATTTGTCCATAATATAAATAAATTCATATCTTCATTTTTACATGTTGGAATCAGATGATCTTTAGATCAATCCTACACCTCTAGGAGAGAGGAATCCAGGAAAAATATCAACTATCATAAATAAGATGATCCATGTGGAGTTTGGCCCTAGTTACCAATTTTAATAGAAACAATATGAAGTGGGTAGGGGATAGAATATAGAGATTTAATGCCTTCATTATAATATAGGGGATGGGATAAAGACGTTCTTCTCCATTTATGTTAATATGGCTTTCTGCTAACGAACATGCCTTATTGGCCAAAGAGTCAGCTTCAAAATTTAATTGTTGGAGAACGTGATAGAAAGAGACATGAGAGAAACCAGAGAGAATACCCTAGATTCGATGATATAATTGATAAAGGGTGTTATCTTTTGGTGGAGAGGTTTTCCTCATTTGACAGATAACTAAAGAGGAGTCTCCCAGAATTATGATTTTTGATATGCCTCTGCGCAAACCCATATATAGCCCATAGAATTTCGCCTGCTTGTTGGTTTTAATCCCTAGACCCCTGGAGAAACTGTCCTTTATTATTCCATTAGGATCTAGGAGGATCCCTCCGCTCTTGCCACCCTTATGAAGCATGTAAAAATTACTCAATGAAACAAAGCCAAAAAGGAAATGACAATTACATGAAAATGTTAGAAAAATAACTCAAATGCCTTAATAGAAAATGCTCTTAAGGCGTTTCTTCACTTATTATATGTTATGAAAAATAGAGCAAGTGAGAATTATATAATGAAGCATAGTAGTTACTTCAAGCAATGGCAGATGAGATTGCTAATGAGATCTACTACTTTAAATCTAAAATACAAGTGAGTTTAAGACAAGAAGTACTCAAGTGCAATTTAGATCAAATAGCTAATAAGATCACAATAGCAATTAAATGAAGTTTAGATCTAGCAATGACTAAGTGAAACAATGCAAGAGATTAGATCCAAAATGCAATGAACATAAAACTAATCTAATGGATGCAAGAGACAAGTTAGTGATCAGATCTAAACTAAGTTAAGAAGTTAGTCACCACAAGAAGTCCTCCCTTTAATTAAGGAGGTGGAATGTTATGGGGATAAACCCAAACTCCCTCAAAGAAAAGATCCTTTTTATTAATGTGATTACAAAAGAAGACCCTTTTAGACAAGAGAAAGGGAATCAAGATCCTCAAGGAGGGCCTACAAAATTTACACAATAAGCACCAATGGCTCTCCTCAATTTACAAGAAGATGAATGAAGAAAATTACAAGGCTGTTACAATGAATTACAAGGGGATTTCCTCAAACAAATCTGAATCAGCCTTTCACCAAATTGTCAAATCAAAACCTCAGCGTCCCAAGTGAAGGAAGTCTACAAGATGAAGAAAGAGACAGTCTCCTTCTGCTCTTGACCTAAAGGAAAAGGCCTTAAGAATTTTAGTTTCAAGCCAAAATGATATGATATATCCTGTTGAGAAAAGGCCTTAAGAATTTTAGTTTCAAGCCAAAATGATATGATATATCTTGTTGACGACTCTTTGTCAACAGTCCAAGAAGCATAGTACAAAGCAACAAATCAATTTTTTTCAAATCATTGTCATCATTCAACTCCCATTTATATCATTGTAAACCTAATTTCTGCAAAGTTTATTATAAATGATGCTAGTGTGACCATTGAGTCATGTAATTGCACCTATGTAAGCCTATGATTTTTGTCAAAAGATTTCATCCTAGGAAGTTTTTTAACATCCCTGAATTATGTGTGTTTGTAAACGCGGATAATCAACAGAGTTTTTCTTTTAGTTATAACGTTAAAGCTAGGGTGGAATTTGTTGGCAATGTTTTAGGTAAGTTCTAGTGTTTATAGAGTTTATGTAAAAGTGTGTTTAGGAATAATTCTAGTGCATGGTTACTCATAGTTAGACTGTAGACACCATGGCTAAATTATTTTATTATAAACCACTTGGTTTCATAATAGATCATATTGTGTTGCAAAATTGGGTAATGTCTTGAGGGTCTATGACTAAAGGTGTTTTCCCCTTCCAAGGGTTGATGTTGTAATAATTTGATGTAAAAAATATTTTAGGTCATGGTTAATCATAATTAGACACCATGGCTAAAACATTTGAGGGTGGAAAAAATAATTAATCCCCTCTAGTCAATTAATTAATTTTTCTAGCAAAATTATATAAAAATCTTAAGCTAGAAAATTAATTAATTTTGAGTCAAAAATAATTTGAGAAGAATTAAATTCTTTCTAAGTGGAAAATAATAAAAAAATCATGGGTCAAAAAGAAATTAATTTTTAGAGGTCTTCCACCAAGGGAAAAATGAATATTTTAAGGAATTTTGAGCCCTTGGACCTTGGTGGTTAAGTCAAAGTCAAATTTTTGAGGAAATTACTCCAAAATATTAATTTTTGGCTTAATAAAAAATGGTTTTTAAGATAAATTCGAATTTTTCCTCAAAAATAAAAAATCGACGGTGGAGATTAGAAGAAGAGCATAATACTACATAAGAATTCCGTTCAGCAAGGGAATTTTGACAATTAAAAACTGACCCCTAGACACAACCAAATTCTGTGAAACTTTATATATGATCTAGTATGACATTTTACATTGACTCTATACACTAGGATTCACTTAAGACTTTACCATCAAGCCTCACTCTAGTTTTGGGGTATATTTGGGAGAAAAACTTAACTGATTGTAAGTGTTGAAATACACAAACAAAGAGCTAAGGAATAAAAACTCCCTAGAGTGAAAAGTCTCTAGCAAAATTTCTTAAGCTACATAGATGTGTTATATGGTTTTATATACAACATACTAGAATTATTTTTACATCATGACCCTGTAGGGCTACAAAATTTGGATTACAACATGATGACCAGAAGTTGCATGAAGATGATGAAATCTGAAAAAATTCTAATTGTTTTGACCATGATGGCATGCTCAAAAGTATACTCTGACATGGGGTAGTTGACACTTGAGTGGTCAACAGTCCCAACATTCATTCTTAGAATGTCCTCTGTGCTTGCAATAATTGCAAATGGAAACAATCTTCTTCTTTGCTTTGTCCTTCTTTTGGCAATTTGGAATGAGTCTTCTGTTGTACAGTCCAATTGAATGTCTTCCTTTGTTTCCCATCTCTTGCAACGATATTCTTTCCATGTCTGGGGTTAGTGCGAGCAATATTATTAGGCTCCTTCCAACTGTCAAACATCTCAGGTTCCTTTTGAATTGGTGTTATCAGTGCACTAATGGACTTGGTGACTAGCTTTGCTTCCTCATCCATCACTTTGAGCTGAATGGTTTAGTGTTTGAATTCTTGAATGTAGGCACCTACTATCTTGTTGAACTTCTATCACAGGTACTTCCACTATTTTAGTTGTTCCTTCCAATAATTGATGGGATGAAATTTGATGGAGACTTTAGATTCATTGAACATCATGGCCAATGTCGAATTGAGGTTCACCATATGCTCAGATAAATTCTTGTTAAAATTCTTCATCACATGGTAATAGTCCTAGTCTGATATGTAATCTACCTACCTAGGAAAAGATAAAACTGAACTCTCTATCAAAATTGCAAACCTGATTTTTCGTAGGAATCAGAATACATCATTATGAAGAAAGTAGTTCTTGCCGCCTAAATCCACACCTAAGGTTAGTGTGGAGAAAATCCCTAACTCCACTTGGTGTGGCCTTGGGGGCAAGCTGTGAGTTGGGGCTGTCACCCAATTCCCAACTCCTTCGTCTAGGCTCTCTCCTAGTCGAAGCCAAGGGGGGTAGACCCTAAGGAAAATCTAAGGCTTGGTTAGTGCTACACTAAGCAAGTTCTAGGAGATAAATGATAAGTTAGCCAAGAGATACATCAACCATCAAATTGCAAATTTACAATAAACCACTTGAACCATGTAAATACTTCAACAAGTAAATAAGATCACCATGAGCATATAGAGATGAACAAATATATAAAGCAATGATACCAATATGAAGGATACTTTGCAAGAAATAAAATGATGAGACCAGTGCCAAATAAGTAAACTTGCAAAATGAAATGCTCAAGGGAAGAAATAGTACTTGTAAAGTAAGAACATGCAAGTGAAAAAGATAGCAAGTAAAATGCTTGAGATACAATTGTACTTGAAAGTAAGATTTGCTCACATGAAATATACTTGAAAGTAAAATTGCATCAATAAAATAAGAGATACTTCAAGATAAGCAAATGAGCTTCAAATGAAAATATTTCAAGTACAAGAATGTAAATGCTTGAAAGTAAATTTAAAATACTTGCAAGTGTAAAATGCTACTTGAAGGTAAATAATGCTTGAAAATGAAACTTGATCAACTATGGCATGAGATAACTTCAAGATAGCATAAACATAAGAGATATTGCAATGATGTAATGTGTGATGTAAAGTTCTCTTGGTTTATTTTATTAGACCTATTCTAAGGTGAAACTTCCTCTCTAGACCTTCACCCTTGTAAGGATAGGGATGGTTGCAAGGAGCCTCAAGTGGAGAAGCTTAGCTTCATTAATGAGTATCCACCTAGTCTACCAAGTCAACCCACGTGCAAGCGCTCCAACACTAGACTAAGCCGAGCTTGAACTGCCAAGTCACATGTTTACCTTTCTCCAACTTGGGTAAATGAATATTGAGGAAGGTGTCCTATTTGTCTATACAACCAACTTATGTTGGAGGTTGATTTTAGTGAACCAAAATGATCAATCTCAAAGTAAATTGCAAATGAAATGAGACAAATTGTAATGAGTTAGTAAGCAATCTAAATCAAATGAAAGCAAAACTATCTATAGAGCATGTAATTGGAAATTAGAAAATTTGCATGTAAATGAAATTAAACTAGCATGAAGAAGATACTTGCATGGAAATGAGATCAAACTATGAGAGCATTAACATGTAAATGATCAAGTAAAACTTAGCATGTAGTGATAGTCAAGTGAGATAAAGCATAAAATAACCAACTAGCTCAAGATCAAATGTGCATTAGTGAATGGAGAGAGAGTGCAACTAGATCATGAAAGTCTCATAAGCATAACATGGACATTAGCATGAAACAAAAGGAAATGTAAGCTAGTCTACTTGCGAGAAATGAAAAGAAATGAAAGAGGAAATTACAACAACCACATTGTTGCAAATGCTAGCGAGAAAGGGTTCCTTGATTTGTGCCTTAATCAAAGGAACCGCAATAAGTTTCTCTTTGAGCATGAACGGGTTCTTATGAGCTAGGAGCTAATTTATAAAAAGTAGGATGAGTTTCTAAAATTTAGGGCGAATTCCGAAAAGTTAGGAGTGCAAGAAGCAATTGACTAGTGCTAATTAGTGGAAGGCCAAGGCTATTGTCTTCTAGTGCTAGTTATTTTGGGCAAAGGACAAGTTGATTGAGTCAGGATCCTAAATTATAGGAAGGACAAGTTAACACAACCAACGAGCTTTTGTTAACTAGTCAATCAATAACTCGACTTTCCTCAAATAGAACTTGCCAGTAATATCCTAATCGAAGTGCTTATAAGGAGGAACAAATGCACAATTTGATCATTGTCTTGTAAGCACGAGTTGGTGAGATAAGGCAATAGAGAGCACAAGTTGGTGCTTGTGTGTTGAGGCTTGTGTGAGTTTGCTAGAGCGTAGATAGCAATCTTGCAAGGATTTCAAGCCTGGTTCAACGCAGGAAAACAAGGTTGTTTCAGACTGAAACAAGTTGTAAGAGATCTAATGCTTAATTTCTATCAATAATCAAGCAGAGGGTTTTCCCATTTGGGTTCCCTAGAAAAATATTGTGTTTGTCTTGTGTGATTGTTGTTATTTTTGTTCCTATTCCGCTGCAAAATAAGTAGAGAAATTTTGTGTCTATATGAAAAGAAATTAGTTTCAGATTGTTTATATTAGTAGTTGCATAATTTCGTGGATTTTCTACATGGTATCAGAGCAGTGAACAAAATCTAGACCAACACACGAAGAATGTTGTCTTGAAAGGCAGCCATTCATAGATCCACAAGTGCAAAGATCTCTCAAAGAGTGTCTATGCATGATTGAATTCTGTCAAGTATTTGACAAGGAGACCTAGATATGCAAGGGCAACAAAGCTTATGGAGAGATAATGCTAGGTGGAACACTGTCCTAGTGGTGATTGGACAGAGATTTGAAGCAGTGTAAGAACAATAAGTGTATGGACTATTAGTGGCTGATTTGTAAGCCCTAAATCAGTCAAAGAGTTGACTGTGTGTACAGCGTGGGAAATTTTGGAGGCCTCGAGGAGAGTGACAATAGGGTTGATGTGTCACAGTGACAGGGTAGATTTGTGTGCCCTAGGGATAGCGTTCTAGAGCAACCAAAAGCTTGACAAGTGGGTAGTCGTTGAAGTCCTCATGTACAATGATCATTGAAGGACTAATGAGATGTTAGGAGGCAGAGTTGTGGAACCCTAGTTCAGTGGGTTGCAGATGGCCAAACCACTGATAAGAGGGCAGATCTAGAAGATTCAATGAGAAAACTTCTTAGTGGAGCTAGAGGCCTGCTAGTTGGACAGACTAGTGAGCCAAAGTTCAGTGACACAAGAATCGTTGTGATCATTGATAGTGGCAGATTGTGGAGTTGGAGATGCACGCTTTCTAAGGGAGCAAAAGTTGCAGTGATCAGCAGAAGAGGAGGCAAAGTACCTACCAGATGTGTTTAAGGAACATCCTTCCAAATGACCGGGAACAAGAAGAGTTTCAGCCACTTGAAGAAGAAGAATGTGCAGGTTCATATTGAACTCGGTGATGATGGTTAGTATGCAGCTAGAGGAGTTGGTATTGTCAACTTTTAGAGGGAGACAGGTAATCTTCTTCATCTTAGAGATGTTCTTGTTTCAGGATTGAGGCAGAATCTTGTTTTGGTAGCTACCCTTGACTACAAGGGATATGATATCATCTTCAGCAGAGGTAAGGCTTACCTTCAACACTTAGCTTCTGGATGTAAGAAGTAAATAGGTGTGAGGGTGAAGAATCTCTACAAGTTGTCAGTAGAGACAGATGCAGCCATAGAGACAGATGCAACCTTGAGCAACAAGGCAGGGAGAGCTCAGAGTAGAGAAGTGGTGGTTGAGCAGGATATAGCTCTCAAGATGAAGCCTCAATCAATATCTTAGTTTGAGTCTAAGCTAGTTCACAGTTGGGTTAACCAGCAGGACGATGAGGAGCATAGCCCAGGGCGAGTGGAGGCAACCACTCAGTTAGAGACTCCCAGTATAGGGAGAGTTTGAGCCAAGTGGGCAGAGGATTTGGTTAAGGGAGATCATAAGAGAGTTGAATCTTCCAGTGTCACTTCCAGCTAGAGGAAGCAACCACAGAGGTACACAAGGTACATGGCACTTATGACTGAAATGATGGACTTGCAGAGCATGGTGGGAAAGAACAGGTCTTCAAAGCAGGTTCCCCAGAAGAAAGCAGGGAAGCTCCTAAATTATAAGAAGGTCGAGTTAACACAACCAATGAGCTTTTGTTAACTAGTCAATCAACAGTTTGACTTTCTTCAAATAGAACTTGCTAGTAATAGCTTAATCAAAGTGCTTATAAGGAGGAACAGAGGCACAATTTGATCATTGTCTTGTGAGCACGAGTTGGTAAGACAAAGCAGTAGAGAGCACAGGTTGGTGCTTGTGTGAGTTTGATAGAGAGCAGATAGGGATCAACAATCTTGCAAGGGTTTCAAGCCTGGTTCAAGGCAAGAAAACAAGGTTGTTTTTAGATTGAAACAAGTTGTATTTGTAAGAGATCTAATGCTCAGTTTCTATCAATAATCAAGTAGAGGGTTTTCCCAATTGTGTTCCATAGAAAAATATTGTGTTTGTATTGTTAAAATTTGGGTACCAGAGGACAAGTGGTTCCCTAAGGCTTTGATCTTTGGCCTAGGGAAAAGTGTCCAAATTTATTTGTACTTTTCTCCTAAAGTGACTTTATAAGTGGTAAAGTCAATTTAATTTAAAAGTGACTTTATAAGTGGTAAAGTTACATTCTAATTTAAAGGTGACTTTATTAAACTCAATGAAGAATTAGAAAGTGAAAAAGTGAATATAGAAATAAAAAGCTAAGTGGGTCTTTATTTAAGTGGGTGAGTTAAAAAATAAAAAGTGAGAATTAAATGCACATTTATTCCCATCCCTAGATCTAAATGAATCTCAGCCATTAGATCTTAGAGTAACCCAAAAGGTCATTTAGAGAATAAAAGGAAAAGAGAAGAGGAAAAGACCATTCATTCTTTCATGAGCATTTGAGAGAAAGAGAAGAGAGAGCAAGGAGAAAATTTCTGAGCAGTGAGGAAGTGAAGGAGAGCAGCAAGAAGACATTTCAGCAAATCTGGGTAGCAACATTTATTGGCACGCATCTCAAGGAAAAACCGTACAACAGGAGAAAGGCATAGAAATCGAGGAAGAGAGACAACAAGTTCTGGGCATGTTTTTCGAGGCTGGCTGTACAACATTTAATGCTATTTTATTGCTGTAAAAATTTCTGTTTTGGCTATTTGTTGATTGGCACGATTTTCGAGGTGGAGTTCAAGCACGAAAATCGAGATAAGTTGTAATCTGTGGTTGCTGGAATTTTTACTGTGTATTTCAGTTTCTCTGTAAAAGCATTTTCAGAAATAAAGGAGCTCTCACACTGGTTTTCCCCAAGAGTTGTAGGGGGTTTTTCTAGGGTCACATTGACCAAAAATCACTGTGTTGTTTTCTGTGTGTGGTTGTCATAATTTTGCTGTGTTTTATTTTTGCAATTTCAACAGTTGTGAAATCTCTTGTGTTTTCAGAAATTATTGTCATTTCCAGATTTTAGAATTTTTATCATGCTTGGATTTAAAACTAAATGCATGGAGTGATAAGGAAAACTGATAACCGGAGTGGTGGTTGAAATTTCTTCATGGTATCAGAGGTTGGTTCGCTGAAAAGTGTAGTTTGGGACAACAAAGTGAAAATTACAGCAAGCTTATTTTTACACAGAAAACAAAAACCTTTACCATAGATTTGAAAATTTCAGTTTGGTAGGACAGTGAAACATCTCTTTGGGTTTGAGAGTTGAAGACAGGTTGGATGGGCAGAACAACTATAGGGCATGGAAGGAGAGAATCCAGAGCATCTTTGAGGAAGCAAAAGTCTGACGCATTATGGTAAATACCACACAGAACCCAGTAGCAGTATCCGCTGACTCTGTACAATTGGTAGAGTTTAACAAAAGGAATGCTAAGGCAAAAAGATTGATTCTAGAAGGAATCAAAGATCATGTCATTCCTCATGTGAGAGGAAAGACTTATGCACATGAGATGTGGACAACCTTGACTAGTGTTTACCAGAGCTCAAATGAAAACAGAAAAATGGTCCTAAAGGAGAAACTGAAGGCCATTAAAATGGCTAAGACTGACAGTGCTACAACATACCTCACAAAGATCACTTCAGTGAGAGATGAGTTGGCAGCCATAGATCATTGCACCTGCTAAGTTGGTGAGAATTGCTTTGAATGGTCTTCCCAAGACTTGGGAGAATTTTGTGGATGGCATTGTTGCACAGGAAAACCTTCCCAATTGGGAGAGGTTGTGGGATGATTGCATTCGAAATGAGATTAGAAAGAACCATCTTTGGGCAACCAAACAAGTGGAGGAGGATGACAATGTGGCATTGTTAGCAAGAGGCAAGAAGGGCAGAGCAAAGAAGCATGCTTCCAATAGTGGAGGCAAAAGCAAAGGTAAAGGCAAGCAATAGAACAAGGAGAAGGACTATTCCAAAGTCAAATGTTGGAATTGTCAAAAGTTGGGACACTATGCTGTTGTGTGTCCGAAGAAGAAGAACAAGAAAGGGAAAGACAAACCCATGGCAGTTTCTGCAGAGATAGAGAGCTTCTCAGAGAGATTTGATCAGGAGTTTGGGTTCATAGCTTGTGAGGCCACTAGTATAGGATCACCTGCCATACAGGATTAGAGGGAGTGTGCATTCCTCGCTACTAGCAGAGCATCTTCTAGCATTTGGTATGTTGATAGTGGCGCTTCCCGCCATATGACAGGAGTCAGAGAGTACTTCTCAGAGCTTCCAGAGGGTGACACTGATATGGAGGTAGTACTTGGTGATGACAGCATTATTAGAGCAGTCGGTGTGGGGACATTGACATTTGATAGGGGATCCAAACCTCCCTTAAAAGTGTCAGATGTTCTATATGTGCCTGGAATGAAGAAGAGCCTGATATCTGTCTTAGCACTTGAGGACAAAGGGTATGATGTGTTGTTCAGGAGAGGGCAAGTGCTTATATATCCTAGGGGAACTCCAACTTCTTTAGCTAGAGAGATTGGTGTGCGCCATGCCAAGGTGTACAAGTTCTCATTCCAGCCCCTGATGGCATTGAGTAGCAGCGCCCGAGACAAGATCGACAACAGATCTAGCAGTTCAGAGTTGTGTGAGATTTCGCACCGCAGGATGGGGCACATGTATCATGGGGCCTTGAGTACATTGCGGGAGATCACCACTAGTGTGCCAGATTTCAGTTCTGATCACCTTGATGTATGTAGAGGATGTGGTATGGGAAAGTTTGCCAGATTCCCTTTTCCCAACAGTGACAACAGATGACCGGGATCCTTGACTTGATTCATACCGATGTGAGTGGTCAGATGTCTCATGTATCCTTGAGTGGCTATGAGTACTATGTTTTATTCATACATGACCACTCCAGGAAGACTTGGATTTATTTCTTGAAGATAAAGAGTGAGGTCTTCAAGCGGTTTCAAGAGTTCAAAGCTCTTGTGGAGACCCAGATAGGTAGGAAGATCAAGGTCCTCAGGTCGGACAATGGAGGGGAGTATACCGTTGGTGAGTTTGTTGATTTTTGTGCTGAGGCAGGCATTAGAAGGGAGTTCTCAGTTCCTTACTACCACCAACAGAATGGGGTTGCGGAGAGGAAGAACATATCCATTGCAGGGGCTGCCAAAGCCATGCTTCATGATCAGGGGTTACCTTTATTTTTGTGGGCAGAGGCCTGCAACACTGCTGTGTACTCACAGAACAAGAGCCCACATCGTGCCTTGGAGAATGTGACTCCAGAGTAGGCTTTTTCTCGGAAGAAGCCTGATGTTGGGCACTTTCGTATCTGTGCCTTACATATTCCTATGTCCCTAAGGAGAATAGGACCAAGCTAGAGCCCACTGCAAACAAGGGCATCTTTGTGGGTTATAGCAAGACCCCGAAAGCTTATCGGATTTATATTCTTGTGCAGAGCAAAGTGGTTGTTAGGTGGGATGTGAAGTTCGAGGAGGAGAGAGCTTTCAGGAGGTCACGGGAGTTAGAGTATCCAGAGCAATGTTTTAAAAACCGAAACTGGTTACTGGACCGGTCCACCTAATGAATCGGGTTACCGACTGGGATTGGTCGAACCGGGACTGGTTAGGTCTAAACGAATCGATTTTAGAAAAATACATTAAATAATTAATTTTTAATAAAAAAAACTATTTTAAAGATTTAAAACCATGATTCCAAGCCAATAGAGACAAAATATGCAAAGATTGCTCATTTATATACCATGTAAAGGTGAATATATCAAAATGGCATCGAGTGCAATACATATCATCGACAAAATACATAAACAATGAGTGATCCAGGTGGATGTTGGTGGCCACCCACCTATCCCACTTGGACCCCCACAACTGTCTCTTTCAGTTTTTCACTTTCCTTAATTGTAGCACAGTTTACTATTTTTAGTAGCTTTTCAGGTCCTGAACTTCCGGAGCCGTTTTGAGGCCCTAAACGACTTTTTTTGGGAAATCTGGGACCAACTTGAGCCGTAGACCAATGTTTCTCTTTCCAAAGTTATAGTCCTCGGATAGATCTTTCTAACGAGCTATTGTGTGCGTCAAACGGAGATCACATGCCAAAGTTACGACCCCGGGAAGTTGATGTACCAATTTACTCGAAACGGGGCCCACAATTTGGCGTTTCATCTCCTAGGGTTAGGTTTTTGGATGTTTAGGGTTTTACATTGTTTCTCAACAATAAATAAGCTTTCGAGCCTCATTGTAACACAGTTCAGAGGCATGTAGCGGCCACATCTCTTCTCAGAGATAAGCTACCATCGCCCTAGCTAGTTTATTTCCATTTCTATTTGTAAGCATATTTCAGTATTTTACATTAATGAAATGAAGTATTATTTCCGCTGCATATCTGTATCTATGGTTATCTATGTAATATGTTGCGTTCCTGTTTAAATCCGGATCAGTGGTATCAGAGCGGTTTGCTTTTTCTCTGTTTTTCTTTGCATGTCCCTAATGAGGTCGGGATATAAGGAGTTAGGGCTTGAACTGGTCGAACCTTTGCAAGACCAGCCTCGAAAATCCCTACGGCCTCCCATGGCGGATGTAAAGAAAGACGAGGGGGCAGGAGTTCCTATCAAAATCTTGCTTGAAGAGGCCCTTGAGCGACAAAGGAACGCGATGATGGACAACTTTGCCTAGATCCTTCAGCGGCTACCCAGAGGCGACGCATCGGCTTCCAATAGCTACTCTGGAAACGCCACACCCTTTAAGGTACAAGTTAATTTTGAAATCCCCATCTTCGAGGGTCAAATAGATAGATGCCGTAGATAAATGGTTAAATCTGCTAGATGGGTATTTTTCTGTTCATGATTTTTCTAGTGGGGAAAAGATTATTTTCGCTCTTCTCAAAGCAGCCCCCCACGTCAAAGACTGGTGGGAAACCTATTGTGAGTAGAAGGATGAAAGTACAGGCTCGCTATTTTCAGGCGCACCCACTTGGAATTCATTCCGGGATGCCATCAAGGAGCAATACTACCCTGTCAAAAGCTATGAGGACAAATACATAAAGTGGACCACGCTGCAGTAGGGAAGGGACCAAGATGTGCCAGAGTTCACAAACATTTTTCATACCCTTCGCACACAATTGGGTATCAAGGATTTTGAGCTGCATTTGGTACTCAAATACCGCGGTTGCCTACACAGATACATCTAGGAAGAGATGGAGTTCCTGAACATCTTCTCGCTTGGCACGGCGTATCGATACGCTGTCAAGATTGAGCCGAAGTTTAAATAGCAGAAGCGAGACTTTGGATCTGCGAATTCGAAGACCAAAGGACAAAGCCAAGGTGGGGTGACCCAAGACAGCCCGTCGAAGCCGCAAGAAAATAACAACACCATGAAGTCGAAGAAGGACACAGGAAAGTGATGCGAGTTCCATAAGAGCCCCACTCACGACACAAGTGAGTGTTAGACCAAGCAGTCACTGGTGGTTGAGTTGAAGGCTTTAGAATCAGATGCATGTTCAGACCCTGAGTCAGAACCCGACAAGGGGAATGGCAAAGGGAAGAAGATCATTGATGCAGAGTTGAGTGCCACTGTTGCCACCGCCAAGGTCCAGAAGAATGAGCCTGAAGATCCAGAGGAGGGGGAGCGTCTTTTCCACTCACAGATGTGGGTGAAGGGTTCGCCGCTGCAATTCATTGTCGACAGTGGTAGCCAAAAGAATCTCATTTCAGCAAAGGTCGTGAAGCGGTTGGGCTTGTCGACTACACCACACCCACAGTCATACAGTATCGGTGGCTTCACCCAGGGCGAGACCTCTGAGTCCGCCAATAGTGTTGCCTTCCCTACAACATCAAACCCTTCACAGACGAGGTATTGTGTGATGTTGCACCTCTAGATGTTTGTGATGTATTATTAGGCCAGCCATACTTGTGGAGGTGACATGTTGTGTATGAGTCAAGGCCTCGCGCTGTCATTATTTCTTTGGGTAATTCATTATACAGGATATCGGAGGTAGCCCCACCTACCGCCACCTCTTTGATCCCTGCTAAGAAATGCAGTAAGATCATCTCATAGACTAGGAAATTTATTTTCTGTCTGGTTCGCTCCCAAAGTAAGGGGAATATCCTTGCCACATCCATGACCCCTGCGAAGGGTTCCTCCACGTAGCAGCAATAGCAAAGGGATATAGTCATGACAAAACACAAGAACAACTTCTCCTCACCCACAGTGGTACCACACAAGTTTCAGGTGGGCAACAAAGTCTAGTTGCATCTGCAGAAAGACGCCTTACCAGAGCCCATTAGAAGCTCCGACCACTCCGACATGGTCCTTGCACCATTACCAAGCCTGTGGGAAACAATGCTTTGGAGCACAACATTCCCCCATTCCTTCGCTTGCATTGAGTCTTCAATGTGGACCACCCTCGACCATGCTTCCCACCATTACTGGACACATCAGAGGTTGCAGAACAACTCACCAGGGACCCAGCTTAGCGGAAGTTTCCTCATCTTAGGGAGGAACTCAACGCAATGGGGACCATTGCTTCCTAAGGGGGAGGAATGATCCAGGCGGATGTTGGTGGCCACCCACCTATCCCACTTGGACCCCCACAACCGTCTCTTTCAGTTTTTCAGTTTCCTTAATTGTAGCACAATTTACTATTTTAGCAGTTTTTCAGGTCCTGAACTTCTGGAGCCGTTTTAAGGCCCTAAACGACGTTTTTTGGAAAATCTGGGAGCAACTTGGATTGTAGACCAATGTTGCTCTTCCCAAAGTTATAGTCCTCGGATAGATCTTTCTAACGAGCTATTGTGCGCATCAAACGGAGATCATATGCCAAAGTTACGACCTCGGGAAGTTGATGTACCAATTTACCCGAAACGGGGCCCATAGTTTGGCGTTTCATCTCCTAGGGTTAGGTTTTTGGATGTTTAGGGTTTTCCATTGTTTCTCAACAATAAATAGGCCTTTGAGCCTCATTGTAACACAGTTCAGAGGCATGTAGCTGCCACATCTCTTCTCAGAGATAAGCTACCATCGCCCTAGCTGGTTTATTTCCATTTCTGTTTGTAAGCATATTTCAGTATTTTACATTAATGAAATGAAGTATTATTTCCACTACATATCTGTATCTATGGTTATCTATGTAATCTGTTGCGTTCCTGTTTAAATTTGGATCAATGAGGCTCTAAATGGCCTCTAGAGTGCAAAAACAAAGCCTACAAATTATGGGGCCAGTGGCCTACTACAAGACTACATATATGATAATAGTGATCAACATTATCACTTGAAACTTCTCATGAGTCATCATGATCAAACTCAGTTGGTTGAGTCTCGACTCCCAAACTTTGTAGTCACAAACTTCTCTATTGGTTCAGTGACTCGAGTCTCAAACTTCTGAAGGTATTCTGCCCTAATATGCCCTACTCCACATGGCTTTACATGGCCTCCTATCCAAGCCAAGTGTTGCTTGAACCTATTAATACTCCCTCTAATGAATTTTTGGCAATATTTGCAGATCATTTTGCCATCAATCATATCACAATGAGCCCATGCAGTATCTTTGGCTTTTGGAGGCATGATGACTACTACTTAGCTTAAACTCTGCTGTTCCACTACTCTAGCAAAAACTCAACACTTTCCAAGCTCCCAAGCAAACTCACAAACACTCCAAATGAGACGTGTGAGACAAATGAGAGGGGGAAGGGCCTCTTAAAGGCTTGGAGAGGGTGTTTTTGGAGGGAAAAGACCCTTACTTTCCCTCCAAAAATCCTAAACCACCTTGGATAAGCTATTGTGTGGGTCCTCCGCGAGCATGGCAAGTAATCGGCCAGTTCCGTCCTAAATCGGCCGATTAGGGCTAAAAATCAGCCAAATGACCTTGCTGACTGGGTTTTTCAGTTGGTTTTGACTGGTGGCCTTGCTGACCGGCCGGTTTGACCGGTTACCGGTTAGGACCGACCGGTTTTAAAAACACTGATCCAAAGTCACCAGACCCTTAAGAGTAGCACAGTTCAGAGGCATGTAGCCGCCACATCTCTTCTCAGAGATAAGCTACCATCGCCCTAGCTGGTTTATTTCCATTTCTGTTTGTAAGCATATTTCAGTATTTTACATTAATGAAATGAAGTATTATTTCCGCTACATATCTGTATCTATGTTTATCTATGTAATCTGTTGCGTTCCTGTTTAAATTCGGATCAATGAGGCTCTAAATGGCCTCTAGAGTGCAAAAACAAAGCCTACAAACTATGGGGCCAGTGGCCTACTACAAGACTACATATATGATAATAGTGATCAACATTATCACTTGAAACTTCTCATGAGTCATCATGATCAAACTCAGTTGGTTGAGTCTCGACTCCCAAACTTTGTAGTCACAAACTTCTCTATTGGTTCAGTGACTCGAGTCTCAAACTTCTGAAGGTATTCTGCCCTAATATGCCCTACTCCACATGGCTTTACATGGCCTCCTATCCAAGCCAAGTGTTGCTTGAACCTATTAATACCCCCTCTAATGGATTTTTGGCAATATTTGCAGATCATTTTGCCATCAATCATATCACAATGAGCCCATGCAGTATCTTTGGCTTTTGGAGGCATGATGACTACTACTTAGCTTAAACTCTGTTGTTCCACTACTCTAGCAAAAAATCAACACTTTCCAAGCTCCCAAGCAAACTCACAAACACTCCAAATGAGACGTGTGAGACAAATGAGAGGGGGAAGGGCCTCTTAAAGGCTTAGAGAGGGTGTTTTTGGAGGGAAAAGACCCTTACTTTCCCTCCAAAAATCCTAAACCACCTTGGATAAGCTATTGTGTGGGTCCTCCGCGAGCATGGCAAGTAACCGGCCAGTTCCATCCTAAATCGGCTGATTAGGGCTAAAAATCAGCCAAATGACCTTGCTGACTGGGTTTTTCAGTTGGTTTTGACTGGTGGCCTTGCTGACCGGCCGGTTTGACCGATTACCGGTTAGGACCGACCGGTTTTAAAAACACTGATCCAAAGTCACCAAACCCTTAGGAGTAGCTGAGTCAGTCACAGGGATCCAGTGGTCAGGGATCAGGAGGTACGTCGATTACAGTGTCAAGTCCATCAATGAGCAGTGGCTCTCAGAGTCAGGTGGGTGGTTCTTCGGGCAGCATGCAGGGCAGTCCGCAGAGCAGTTCACAAGGTAGTCCACTAATGGACAGTTCACACGGTACTTCAGCATCTACAGGCACAAATTCAGGCATGAGGTCAGTTGACAGGCCTTTAGGAGTTTAGGCTTCTGATGATGATGAGGATTCTTTCACTCCGATGGGAGAAGTATGCTCAGGGAAAAGGAAGCCCAAGTGGCTTCAAGATACCTTGCGCAAGGCCACATCAGTTGCTGGGCCAAAGAGACAGGTTAGAGAGAGTAAACCACCTGAGCGGTTTTGTAGTTACATGGCATTGGTAACAAGCATTGTTGAGTCCGAGCCTTCTAGTTATGAGGAGGTAGCCAGCCAGTAGGTCTGGAGAGAGGCCATGATCGAGGAGTATTCTTCTATTATGAAGAACGATGTTTGGGAGGTAGCGCCGAGGCCTGAAGGTAAATTAGTTGTTACTTCCATATGGATCTACAAGATAAAGCATGCTACAGATGGTAGCATCAAGAAGTTCAAGGTTCGATTTGTGGCGAGAGGGTTCTCACAGGTAGAGGGAGTTGACTATGAGGATACCTTCGCTCCTGTAGCTCGATATACATCTATTCGCTCCATTATATCGATTGTAATAGAGATGGGTTGGAAGATCCACCAGATGGATGTGAAGACCGCATTTCTCAATGGCTTCATTCAGGGGAAGGTTTATATTGAGCAACCATAGGGCTTTGAGGTGCATGGGAAGGATTCCCATGTATGTAGATTGAAAAAGGCACTCTATGGCCTGAAGCAAGCTCCTAGAGCTTGGTACTCTAGGATTGATACATACTTGCAGCAGTTGGGTTTCACAAAGAGTGAGGTTGATCCGAACCTATACTTCATTGTGGTGGGTGAGGAGCCTCTCATTCTGGTGTTGTATGTTGATGACTTGATCATCACTGGTGCAGAGAGACTCATTGAGGGTTGCAAGAGAGATCTTGCTTCAGAGTTTGAGGTGAAGGATATCGGCTTGATGCATTATTTTCTGTGATTGGAGGTGTGGTAGGAGGGGCATTTCTTCTTGGGACAAGGGAAGTACATTGTGGATATTCTTAGCAGATTTCACATGGAGGACTGCAAACCCATGTCTACACTTATGATCACTAACTGGAAGAAGCTTCACACTTCTGATTCCAAGTTGGTGGATCCTACTCTATATAGACAATTGATTGGTTGTTTGATGTATTTGGTCAACACTCGACCACAGAGGTACACAAGGTACATGGCACTTATGACTGAAGTGATGGACTTGCAGAGCATGGTGGGAAAGAACAGGTCTTCAAAGCAGGTTCCCCAAAAGAAAGCAGGGAAGCTCCTAAATTATAAGAAGGACTAGTTAACACAACCAATGAGCTTTTGTTAACTAGTAAATCAACAATTTGACTTTCTTCAAATAGAACTTGCTAGTAATAGGCTAATCAAAGTGCTTATAAGGAGGAACGAAGGCACAATTTGATCATTGTCTTGTGAGCACGAGTTGGTAAGACAAAGCGGTAGAGAGCATAGGTTGGTGCTTGTGTGAGTTTGATAGAGAGCAGATAGGGATCAACAATCTTGCAAGGGTTTCAAGCCTGGTTCAAGGCAGGAAAACAAGGTTGTTTTCAGATTGAAACAAATTTTATTTGTAGGAGATCTAATGCTCAGTTTCTATCAATAATCAAGTAGAGGGTTTTCTCAACTGTGTTCCATAGAAAAATATTGTATTTGTATTGTGTGATTGTTGTTATTTCTGTTCCTATTCCACTACAAAATAAGTAGGGAAATTTTGTGTCTATATGAAAAGAATTTAGTTTCAGATCGTTCATATTAGCAGTTGCAAAATGTCGTGGATTTTCTACACACACTCAAGAGCTCCTTCCCTCAAAAGAGAGAAGGATGGGATGCCAAGGGGAGAATCCCAAGCTCCCAAAGAAAAATAATTCTTTATTGTTAATGATGTGAGTGCCCTCTTATAGAAATGAGGGACTATTTTGGGAAGAGTTTTACAATATTCTTGAAAAAAGCAAGACTACTTTTTCCCAAGAGTTACAATGAGTGATCAAGAACTACTTTTGAGAAATGTTACAAGAAAACTCTCCTTAAGAGAGACTTGAAAGTCTTGAATGAAAAAATGAAATGTAAAAGTTACAACTCCTCACAACTTGTGAGGCTTTGGAACAAGAAGATGAGTAGCGAAAAGGTGGTAGTCTTGATTGGTTTGGATGTTTGAAGGCCTCCAAAATATGTGCTTTGGTTCTCTTTCTCTAGTCGAGTTTGCTTCCTGTTGCACACATTTTGTCAAAGTTCCAAGGAAGCGGAAATGCCCATTTTTTTCAACATGATCGGGTCATCTATCAGCAGTTTACACGTCATTGTAAAGTTTAAACCCATTCCACAAGTTATGTAATGTAAATGATCTTAGTAAAACCTTGATTCTATGTAACAACTTAGGTAAGCCTATAATTTTGATGACGGATTTCATGCTATGAGGTTTTCTAACCTCCTTGATTACCTGTGTTTTTAAACACGGCTAATCAAAAGGGTTTTTCCCTCCAGCTTAAACCCCAAAGCGAGGGTGAAATTTATTGTCGAAATCTTAGGTGAGTCTTATTGTTTTAGTGGAGTTTGATGTAAAAGTGATTTGAGAATAATTTAAGCTAATTGGCTTAATTATTTTATTACAAATTACTTGGTTTACTAGATCATATTTCATTGTAGATGGGTTATGTGTCTTGAGGGTCTAAGCCAAATGTGTATTTCCTCTTTGGGTCTTGTAAGTGTAAAATCTTATGTATTAGAGGGTCAGAAAAATATTAAATCCCCTCATGTGTAAAATAATTAATTTTCTGGCAAAATAAAATTAAATTCTAAGCCAAAAAATTAATTAATTAATTAGAACCAAATTTAAATTGTCTTTGGAAAATAAATTCTCCAATTGGAAAAATTCGTGCGTCTTAAGAGTCAATTTTTAAAGGTCCTCCACCAAGGGAATATTGTATATTTCAAGAAAATCTGGACCCTTGGACCTTGGTGGTTAAGTCAAAGTCAATTTTTTGAGGAAATTAGCTCAAAATAAATTAGCTCAAAATAATTAATTTTGAGCTAATTAAAATGAATTTAAATGGTAAATTTGAAAATTCCTCAAAAATAAAAAATTAAGGGCCAAGATTAAAAGCTCTTAAGTATTTATCAACGACCAAAATTATTTTGACAAGGATCAAAGAAACTATCTGTTATTTGTCTATTTGGAGAATTTATCTATAAATTAGAGAGTCATTTGAGTCTCTAGCATCTTGATCTCTGGCTAGAATATTGCTGTTGAAGCATTTTTGTAAAATGTTGTCCCGTTGGGAACTATTTTTTTTGCTATAATGAAAGACTTTGGGGTGCAGCGTGAGGTGTTCTTGTTCGTTGATTTGTGGTATGTATTGACTACAAGTTTCCTATGTTGTGCTTTATGTGATTATTTTCAGATAATACATAGTGTTTGTAGGTACTCAATCCTTGGATGTAAAAATTTCTCATTTCCCACCCCGGTTTTCAGTTTCACCTTATTTCCCCAAAATAGTTAAATTCCCTTTCCCATATCCATACATTCAACAACTGGAAGATAAATTTTGCTGAAAACACAAATTCTGGAAAAATTACAGAATGCTGGAAAATGCAGAAATAAAAATCAGTACATACAAACAGCCATTCAACACATTTAAACACAGTGATTTTTGGTCAAGGTGACCCTGGAAAAACCCCCTACAACTCTTGGGGAAAACCAGTTCGAAAGCCCCTTCTTATTTCTGGAAAATGCCTTTTACAGTGGGAGAAAATATTCAACAAAAAATCAGCAAGCAAACTTTTACAACTTATCTCGTTTTCCATGCCTCACAGCCAACTGGAAAAACTTGCAAATAGCAAAACTGAATAGCAATAAATGCTGTACGGCCTCCTCGATTTTTGTGCCAAATTTCAGCGTTAAATGCTGCTGTATGGCCTCCCTAGAAAAGCATGCAAGCTGCCATAAATGCTGCTGTACGGTTTCCTCGATTTCTGTGCAGAAAAAACAGCAGTACAGTGTACAGGTTTCTGCCTAGAAATGCGTGCCAAGGTACAGCCATTTGTTGTATGGCCTCCCTTGAAAAACGTGCCAGCAATTTTCAGACTTTCTGCTCGATTTCTGTGCAAACTTGCTGTATAGTCTCCTTGGAATCTGAGCCAAAACTGCTGTACGGCCTTTCTAGAAAATCGTGCCCAAAACCTGTCTTTCACTGTGTGCTAACTCAGCTGTACGGACTTGTTGGAATGCTGCCTTGGAATGTGTGCCAAGCTGTTGCCTCCTTCTCCTCACTGTCCAGAAATCTCCCTTGCTCTCTTGCTCTCCTCTCAATCTGCTCATGAAAGAATGAATGACGTTTTCTTCCTTTCCCTCCTTTAATCTAACCCTAAGTGACTTTTGGGGAATCCCTAAATCCAATGGCTGAAATAGATTGAGATCTAGGGCTACAATTAAATGCTCATTTAAATCTCACTTTCTATTTTTTTAATTCACCCCACTTTAATAAAGACCCACTTACTCATTTATTTCCAAAGTCACTTTTCCTTTCTAATTTTACATTGATTTTATTAAAGTCACTTTAAAATTAGACTTTAGTAACTTTATCACTTAAAGTCACTTTTAAATTAGGTTTGATTTTATAAAAATTATAAAGTCACTTTAGGAGAAAAATTAAATTCTTTTGGACACTTTTCCCTAGGCCAAAGATCAAAGCCTTAGGGAACCACCTATCCTCCGGTACCAAATTTCAACACTCCCTCTTACCGAGGAAGGTGTTCCTCATCACACCCATCTTGTCTCTGAAGTAGTCATGCTTGCCCCGTGGTAAGGCTTTGGTAAGAATATCTGCAATCTGTTCATCAGTGGGAATATACTCAAGCTTCACAGAGCCCTTCTGAACACAGTGTCTGATGAAATGATATTTGGTCCCGATATGCTTTGACCTGTCATGAAATACTGGATTCTCCGTGAGTTTAATGCAACTCTGATTATCACAGTAAATCACTGAAGGTCTCAACGACTGACCAAATAAGCCAAACAACATCTTCCGAAGCTAGATGGCCTCACAACTAGCTAGACTGGTTGCCATATACTCTGCTTCCGCTGAACTCAATGCTACTGACTGCTGCTTCCTGCTGAACCATGACACTACTGCCGAACCCAACCCAAAACAACACCCTGAAGTGCTCTTCCTATCAGAAGCGCAACCTGCCCAATCAGAATCAGTATAACCTGCCAATCTCACTCCATCCCCCTGCCTGTAATCTAGACCATAATCCACTGTCCCCTGCAAGTACCGCAAAATGTGTTTTGCAGCCACCCAGTGAACCTTCCTAGGCTCACACATAAACTGACTCATCGTGTTGACTGCAAAACAAATATTTGGTCTAGTGTTGACCAAATACATCAAGGAACCAATCAGCTGCCTGTACAATGTGGGATCCACCAACTCGAAATCCGAAGCATGAAGCTTCTTCCAGTTGGTGATCATCGGTGTCGACATGGGTTTACAATCCTCCATGTGGAATCTGCCAAGGATGTCCACAATATACTTCCCCTGCCCCAGGAAGAAATGCCCCTCCTCCTGCCACACCTCCAAACCCAAAAAGTAATGCATCAAGCCGATTTCCTTCATCTCAAACTCCGCCGCAAGATCTCTCTTGCAGTGCTCTATGAGTCTCTCTGCACCTGTAATGACCAAGTCATCCACATACATCACCAGAATGAGAGGCTCCTCACCTATCACAATATAGTAAAGGTTTGGATCTGCCTCACTCTTTGTGAAACCCATCCCCTGCAAGTACGTATCTATCGTGGAGTACCAAGCTCTGGGAGCTTGCTTCAGGCCATAAAGGGCCTTCTTCAGTCTGCACACATGGGACTCCTTCCCATGCACCTCAAAGCCCTGTGGTTGCTCAATGTACACCTCCTCCTGTATGAAGCCATTGAGAAATGCAGTTTTCACATCCATCTGGTGGATCTTCCAACCCATCTCTGCTACTATCGATATAATGGAGTGGATCGAAGTATATCGAGCCACGGGAGCGAAGGTCTCCTCATAATCAACTCCCTCTACTTGGGAGAACCCTCTAGCCACAAACCTCGCTTTGAATTTCTCAATGCTGCAATCTGCAGCATGCTTTACCTTGTAAAGCCATCTGGAAGTAACCACGGATTTGCCCTCAGGCCTCGGCACCACCTCCCAAACATCATTCTTCATGATAGAAGAATACTCCTCCTGCATGGCCTCTCTCTAGACCTGCTGGCTAGTTGCCTCCTCATAGCTAGAAGGCTCAGAGTCAAGGATGCTGGTAGCCATTGCCATATAGCTACAAAACCTCTCAGGTGGTCTACTCTCTCTGACTGGCCTCTTAGGTTCAGCAACAGATGTGGCATCTCTCAAGGTGTCCTGAAGCCACTTGGGCTTCCTTTTCCCTGAGCGTACTTCTTCCATTGGAGAATGAAACTCCTCCTCCTCATCATTATCAGGAGCTTGAACTCCTGACTGTCTGCCTGCTGTCCTCCTGCCTGTACCTGAACCTATAGAAGCTGAGGTACCGTGTGAACTATCCATCAGTGGACTCCCTAGTGAATTGCTCTGATGCTGCCCAGAGCACCACCCCTCTGGCTCGGCGAGCCACTGCTCACTGACGGACCTGACATCCTCATAGATGTACCTCCGAATCCTCCTGATCCCTGCCCACTGGATCCCTGCGACTGACTCAACTGCTGCTGAGGGTTTGGCTGATCCAGATACTCTAACTCCCGTGACCTCCTAAAGGCCCTGTCCTCCTCGAACTTCACATCCCGCCTGACAGCAACTTTCCTCTGTGCAGGAATGTAAATCCGAAAGGCCTTTGAGGTCTCACTGTAGCCCACAAAGATACCCTTCTTTGCGGTGGGCTCTAGTTTGGAAGATAAATTTTGCTGAAAATACAAATTCTGGAAAAATTACAGAATGCTGGAAAATGCAGAAATAAAAATCAGCGCATACAAACAGCCATTCAACACATTTAAATACAGTGATTTTTGGTCAAGGTGACCCTAGAAAAACCCCCTACAACTCTTAGGGAAAACCAGTTCGAAAGCTCCTTCTTATTTCTGGAAAATGCCTTTTACAGTGAGAGAAAATATTCAACAAAAAATCAGCAAGCAAACTTTTACAACTTATCTCGTTTTCCGTGCCTCACAGCGAACTGGAAAAACTTGCAAACAACAAAACTGAACAACAATAAATGCTGTACAGCCTCGATTTTTGTGCCAAATTTCAGCGTTAAATGCTGCTGTATGGTTTGCCTAGAAAAGCGTGCAAGCTGCCATAAATGCTGTTGTATGGTTTCCTCGATTTCTGTGCAGGAAAAACAACAGTATAGTGTACAGATATCTGCCTAGAAATGCATGCCAAGGTATAGCCACTTGCTGTACGACCTCCCTTGAAAAACATGCCAACAATTTTCAGACTTTCTGCTCCTCTATTTCTGTGCAAACTTGCTATACGGCCTCCTTGGAATCTGAGCCAAAACTGCTGTACGACCTTTCTAGAAAATCGTGCTCAAAACCTGCCTTTCACTGTGTGCTAAGTTGCTTACTCAGCTGTACGGACTTGCTGGAATGCTGCCTTGGAATGTGTGCCAAGCTGCTGCCTCCTTCTCCTCACTGTCCAGATATCTCCTTTGCTCTCTTGCTCTCCTTCTCTCAATCTGCTCATGAAAGAATGAATGACCTTTTCCTCCTTTCCCTCCTTTAATCTAACCCTAAGTGACTTTTGGGGAATTCCTAAATCCAATGGCTGAAATAGATTGAGATCTAGGGCTGAGATTAAATGCTCATTTAAATCTCACTTTCTATTTTTTTAATTCACCCCACTTTAATAAAGACCCACTTAGTCATTTATTTCCAAATTCACTTTTCCTTTGTAATTTTACATTGACTTTATTAAAGTCACTTTAAAATTAGACTTTAGTAACTTTATCACTTAAAGTCACTTTTAAATTAGATTTGACTTTATAAAAATTATAAAATCACTTTAGAAGAAAAATTAAATTCTTTTGGACACTTTTCCCTAGGCCAAAGATCAAAGCCTTAGGGAACCACCTGTCCTCCGGTACCAAATTTCAACATTGGACTCCAAGTTCACAGACTATGGGCAAGGATCATTTTGCTTGGATCCTTAGTTTTTATATGGTGGATTAAATCTCCGCTAAAGCTATAGTGAGCATAAATTTTCTGAAGCATTTTAGCCATTCATCAAAGGAAAAATATTATAAAAAAAATTATTTTTTAAAATTCATTTAAAAACCCTTGTATAATTTGTAAAATAATTTTGTAATTTTAATTGTAAATTATTTTTCTAACTTGGGTTGGGTTTTTTAGATTTATTTTGTATATATTTGGGGTTTGGGTGTTGTATTTTTATTTTTGCAGGTTGGATCAAGGGATCAAGTGAAGGAAGAACTAGATCTAGGTCCTTGAGGGTAAGATCTAGCCTCTTGAAAATTTTGCAAGGCTATTCACTGAAGATTTTTTGGCAAAATTCAGATCCGAAAAGGAAAATATTTTTTTGAGACAAGGGTTTTCAGTTTTTGGTTTCCCCGGGACTGGATCTGGCCTCTCCAAGGCCTGTGTCAGCCGTCCTCCCTCCTTCGTCATCCTTTTGCAGCCTTTTGAGGCTGGCCATCAGGCCTAGAGGCCTCAACCTCCTCTCTTGGCCTCTGCGTTGGCGTTTTAGGGCCTCTTTTGGC
Source organism: Pinus tabuliformis (assembly GCA_031772625.1). Classification (NCBI taxonomy): domain Eukaryota; kingdom Viridiplantae; phylum Streptophyta; class Pinopsida; order Pinales; family Pinaceae; genus Pinus; species Pinus tabuliformis. The sequence continues at coordinate 1,553,760,589 of CM062804.1, forward strand.
TTGGTCATGGGCTTTAGAAGCCTCAATCCCCCTTCCTTGACCCTAACGGCTGCCCCTTGGGCTAGCCGTGGCCTCTTAGGCTCTAGATCTTCCCTAAACCCTAGCTGTCTAACTCGTTGACCCCTTCCTTTTACGACATCCTGCCTTTGAGCCTTTGAAACTAGATTCGTTCAAACAGGCCGACGTGTCCCGAATCCGGCGAATTGGACACGATTAATGCCAATTCGTGTCTGTAAATCGAGACACATCGTGTCCAATTGGGACACGATTGAATCCGGATCGTGTCCCAATTGGACACATCATGTACCGATTTCCGGACACAAATCTGGAAGGAAGGGACCTGCACGACCATAAAAAGGTGAAAATTGCTGTTCTTTTCATCATTTTCACTCATCTCTTTTCCAATAGGTTGGCTATGGGTTTGCTGTGAGGGATTTGGAGCAAGGAGCAAAGGGTGTGGGAGCATTTTCAACGAGATTCAAGCAACAGGTAAGTGCATTTCCTTCTTATTTTTTTGCATTAGCATTACAACAGTTTGCATATGCATTTATTTTACAAATTTGTGCATTTTTTGTTTATTTTTTTATAGTATTCATGGTTCAATCAAGGGCAACAGGTAAGGGGAAAAGGAAGCAGAAGAATGTCCCCATTGGAGATGCCCCTCCTCCCCCAATTTCATAAGAGTCTGTTGCAAGTATTCCCTCTATTGCAAGTAATGTTGAGGGAAGACTTCCTCCTAAAGGTAACATTGAGAAATATCCCTTGTGGAAATATGTCACAAGAGAGGAAGGGCCAAGCAGCAAGGTGAAGGAAGGAGGCAATGTGAATTGGAGATGCAACTTTTGCCACAATACTTTCAGAAGCACATATTTCCGTGTGAAAGGCCATTTGTTGGCTTTACCAGGTTGTGGAGTTGGAGCTTGTATAAAAGTTCCTTTACACAAGAGGAAAGAAATGGAAAGACAGTTTAATATTGGTATGGCAAATGTGGCTGCAAAATAAAAAAAAAAAACCAAGAATGATGACCTCCTTCCATTTTTGAGGAAAGGTAGCAACAAATTCCCATTTGAGAGTTCTAGTGGAGGACAAGCAGCAAAAAGAAAAACAATTTCACTTGGTCCAATGGACAAGATTTTTCAAAAGGAGAAACGGGAAGAGCTTAATCTCACCATTTCCTTTTTTTCTATCAAAACTTCATATCCTTTAATGTTGCACGCTCACCTCTATTTATTGAGATGTGCTGAGCTCTAACTCAAAGGGCTCAATCATGGTATGTGCCTTTTGGTTCAGAGAAGCTTAGAACCACATTGTTGATGAAGGAAAAAAAAAGAGGTGCAAAAAATGCGTGAGCCTATTAAGGCATCATGGCCAACATCTGGGGTTAGCATTGTTTCTGATGGATGGACAGATCCAACATGACACCCACTCATCAACTTCATGGTGTCTTCCTTGAATGGTCCAATTTTCTTGAAAGCAGTGGATACACTTGGAGAATACAAGGATGCACAATATATGGGTGAGTTGTTTATTAAAGTTATTGAAGATGTAGGTGTTGATTCTTGTGTGCAAATCATTACAGATAATGCACCTGTTTGCAACGCTGCTGGCATGATTGTAGAAGCTAAATATCCACAAGTGTTTTGGATGCCTTGCATTGTCCATTCATTGAACTTAGCACTGAAATCCATTGCTTCTGATGTGCTTTGGATTGGTAACATTATTGAAGATGCACGACATATTTGTAACTTTGTACAAAATCATACAAATGTCTTCACTATCTACAAGGAGTACAACAATCTATCATTGTTGAAGATTGCAGATATACGGTTTGCCTCTTCATTCATCATGTTGAAGAGGTTGAGGGAGGTCAAGACCGCTCTTGGGGCAGTTTTGGTATTTTTGGAGAAAGATAGATCAAGTAGCCTCTAAAAGAGTGGAGGACACAGTGTTAGATGATGCTTGGTGGGAGAGGGTAGATCTACTTATTCAAATCATGGACCCTATCATTTCTTTGCTTCGATTTGCAGATACAGACCAACCCATCCTAGGAGAGGTTTATGAGGGATGGGATTCCATGATTGAGTCTGTGAGGAGCCTTATTTTACAGAGTGAGTGCCTTGAGTATGAGACATCACTAGAGGCCTTTTGTGGTACTATACAGGATATTCTTGTTAGCAGACGAGACAAGAATTGCACGCCTTTACATTGTTTGGCTCACTCATTGAACCCAAAATACTACAGCCATGAGTGGCTGAATGGTGGACCTTCCCGCAGATTCCCTCCTCACATGGATGGTGAAATCTCACAGGGGAGGAAAGATGCATTCAGGCGGGTTTTTCAGGATAGAGCATTACTTGATGAGGTGGAGGATGCCTTTGTAGAGTTTTCCACTGGCACTGGTCGATTTGCAAGATATGATGTGATTAGAGATGGGGGGGCTAAGAAGCCCTATTCTTAGTGGGAAAATCATGGGGCAACAAGCCCTCCTCTACAGCAGTTAGCTATGACGCTCCTCTCTCAGGTGACTTCATCCTCTTGTTGCGAGAGGAATTGGAGCACATATGGGAATTTGTATAGTGTTAAGAAGAGCAAGCTTGAGTAGTCCAGGGCAGAGACAATGGTGTATGTGCACACCAACCTTCGTCTTATTTAAAGGCAGAGGGAAGAGTAGTTGAAGGGAAAGACAAAGATGTGGGATGTCGTTTTTGATGATATGGGTCTGGACAACAGTGTTGAGTTGGCCAACATGGATCTCAATGATCCAATGCTAGAGCCTGTTAGATTTGATGATGGTGATACTGTAGAGGGGTTATCCTCCACACTAACAGATGCAGAGATGACTTTGGATACAGGGGAGGAGGATGCAGCAGAGGAGAGTAGTGGTGACCATGATGATGAGGACAATGATGCTGATTTTAATGATGACTATGAGGATTGATGACTCATGAGTCATGAGCTACCGAGGCTTGCATACTTGTAGTTGTTTTGTATTTTCTATTTCTATTTGTCATTGGCATTGCACTACCTATGTAACACATTTTGATTTTGATGACTTAATGAGAAAACTACAGCTGTCAGTGTCTTTATCTTACTATCTTGTCTTTCTCCTATTGGATCGTTGATGAATTGAATATGCATTATGATTTATCATTTATGAATTTAGAATTTATGATTCATTGATTTATCATTTATGTGACATGTCACAAATTATAATTGTATTTGAATTTGGTATGTACTATGCATGCTATAATGTTACTAATTTACTTTGTAAATAGTAAAACTTATATCTAGATGAATATCTATGTTTGAAATCAATGAATTTGTATCATGAATGAGAATTTGTGTAAGAAATATCTATTTTTTAATATATATATATATATTTTAATAAAATTATATATAACGTACTTGAATGTGTCCTGTTCCGAGGGGTCAACGTGTCCGAATCCGACACTTGAATTCCCGTATTCGACGAATCCCGAATCCACATATCAGGTTACTTAGCTTTGAGCCCCAGCGTTGCCTATTCTCAGCCTCCTCTTGCCTTTCCTGCCCTGATTCATCATCCTAGCCCCCTTAGCTCTCAACGTTGGCCTTGGCCTATTGTTGGCTCTTCTTGGCCATTTTCTGCCCTAGTTTGCCCTAAACCCTAATATGAAAATTTGGGACTGAATACTGGGTGGTTTTGCAGTTTTTGAAGCTCAAAAATTCTGTTTTTCAAATGGCAACTTGATTTCAAAGTTTCAACAAATTTTGACCAAGGGATCTTGAAGGTCTTGGGCCTAAGGATTTGATCTCTAAACCCCATCTTTTTACTGTTTTACCACTGCTGCGATTTTTATTTTATAACAGTAACATACAAGCCCTAAAACACATTTAAATTGGTCAAAATCACTCTAATTTGCAAAATCTAAAAATTCTTGAATTTTTGCCATGTGGGCATCCTAGATTTGGCTTGAATCTGATTTTTTGTTGGCTGGAATTTACTGCATAAAATTCTGAATCTCACACTTAAAGAAGGCTAAAAAAATTTGAATTTTCAATTTCCAGCAAAATTTTATTGTTCTTGGGCGTTTTTGTTGCTGTCTTTAGCCCCATTAGGTTGCTGATCTGTGATTTATTTACTGCTGATATAAATATATCAGATCTGAAAATTTTGTTGAAAACATACCTTGAAGGCCCTAATACATCTGATTTTTTAGTTAACTAAGTTTATTTGATAATTGGGCATATTTTTGTGATATTGGGCAAGCATAAGCATTATTGATTTAGCATTTCTTTACTGCTGTCATAACATTAATAAATGCTAAATTTTCTGAAGTGATACTGCTGATTTGACTATTGGGATCTAACACTTGTGTGGTTTGCTCTAAGTTTTACAAAAATTTCTAAATTTTGCATTAAAAGTACTCCAACATCTAACTCTTTTCTCATTGTTGATCTAAATTGGTTTTGAGCATTGGCATTATTGTGATTGGCATCTCATATCTTTGTGGATAAGTTAATCTAATTGGTTAAACATCTAGTGGGAATTTATTGAAGTTTGCACTTGTGTCTCTAAAGCACTTTATCTTGTTCAAGATTGTCTTCTCATCATTGTCAAGTACTCTTGTAATAAGTTGATTCTCACTAAGTACTTAAGTAACTTAAACAATGTTAACTCAAGATCAATTTCACTTATCATCTTGCATTAAGCATTCTAGATTTAGCTTGCATTAATAATTTACCTCTTAGCATAAGCTAGGTTGATAAAAATACAGGGCAACCCTTCTCATCTAGCTTGAGGGTCTTTGACAACTCTTCGGTGGTTAACCCGGTGACCTTGCAGTCGTCAGAGCCATTGTCTCTGCAGTGCCAGAGACATCGAGTGATATGAGCACAACAAAAGGTATTGTTAATCATGCCCTAGCCTGCTTCCTGTTGGCCTCCTTCCCACAACCTACCTTGGAGCCCAGCTTCAAAATATTTAAGGGAAGGTCATACTTAGACTAGACATATAATCTAAAACTAACCAAGATCCTTGCACTTCATGTAGATTTTAGGACTTGCATTTCATATAGGTTAGTCAAGCATTTAAGTAGCGGGTGTCCATCAGGCCACTTGGTTTCAATTTATAATAAGTAAGAATCGTGACTCCATTAAGGCACTGGTCGCATTACTTGAAAATCTAATCTAATCAATAAATCTTGCTCTATTCTAACCAAGTGTTTAGGCCACTCATCCATGTTTCCTAGGCAAGTTGGTCCCCAACTTGTCTTACTTCACTTCATCTCATAGGGACTACCCCAAATAGCCTACTGTTGGGAGGCAACTAGAACGGAGTGGGGGAGGATCAGAGTGACAACCCCAACCTTGAGCGGTTGTTGCAGGTGCATGTACAATCCGGGCGACAACACTTCCAAAGCTTCTCCAATTTGAATCTACCTCTAAACCTTACACAACAACGAGAGGATAAGTTAGCATACAAGGGAAGCAAAAGGCTGAAATACGCAAGAACAAACTTGAATGTATGTGATGGAAATGACTTATAAATCAAATGTTGATTCAAATACACTTATAATTCACAAATTCCTCACTAAACCAACTCACATGAGCTGATTTAGTGAATGAAAGTTGGGACTAAGCCCAATACTTTAGTCTTTTATGCTTGATTAAACAATATTTGTGAAATAGAGAGTGAGATAATTCAATTTTAATGAGATGGAAGGAAAAAGTAGAGGCATATGGAAACCCCCTTTCGATATCTCTTCATTTGATTTCTTTGGAGAGTCCTTGGCTTGAATGAATTATGAGTGCCTTGAGATCAATGGAGATGGCTAGTCTAACAAAGGACGTCCCCAATCTCCAAAGAAAATTGGTAACCTGCTTAAACACAACCAAAATCTTGCAAAGCCAAATGTTAGTGCCAATGGAGACTTGTCATATGATGGCAAAGTTGGATTTGTTGTTCAATCGAGAACAAGCAAATCACAACTATTGCTCAAGATATGCGCAAGCTCAAGGAAGGCTACAAGAAATTGCAATTTTCCTTCCCTAGACAAAAATGCCCTCAAGCTATAACACAAAATCAATAGCTATGCAAGATAAATTCAATGAAATACAACCATAATATGAGAAGAAAACTTAATGAGAGATACGTTGTTACCTCATGCTACAAGGCATAACATATTAACAACATAAGACCAGTGTGGTGACCCCCAAAGACTTTCTTTATTGCTTCAATGAAAATTTTGGTAGAGTAACAACAAGCATCTAGCTTCCAACCATAGCTACAATAGAGCCTAATGGGTCTCTTTATACACAAATGGGAGAATAACCCAATGAGAATGATCAATGCCAAGTGGAGAGGTGGTGAAGATTCCAAAAAGTATGTGAATTACATTGGTATTGAGAGACTGCTATAGGTGCCTCCAAATGTCTCTATGATTGGTGTGAGTTGTCCCTAGCTGGCCTGTGCGTAGCTCTTTGAGTTCTGCGCTGCCCCTTTAGGCTGCCAAGTGTGTGATTTGAGTGGGTAAAGGGGAGGCAAACTCCCACTAAATTCTCAACCAAAAACCAAAGCATGATACCTTGCAATCAAGAACCCAAAGGCTTCCTTTCAATTGCTGCGTGTGCCTCAGTGTGTGGCTGCTAACTATGCCTGTGTGTGGGCTAAAGTATGTTGAAGGAAATGTAACTAGGTTCGGTCTTCATAAATGTACTTTTGATATTTGTACTTATTCAAGAAAAGAAATATTATTTTTATAATATATGTCAATGAGTTTCTTGCTCATTGAAGTAGGTCTAACACATGTCAAAGTGCTATAGGTGAGTCAAATAGTCAAAAGGAAATGTTGAAGGCCTTAAGGGCATGTTACACCATGTATAAATATATATTAAAGTCAAAGGGAAAACCTCCAAGCAAAGTCAAGTCTACTCCTATGCAATGGCATCATCAAGAAGCTCCTTCAAGCATACTACACCACCATGGAAACTATCCGAAGTCTGCTCAACAAATCAGCCTCCAAAACAGCCCTCAAAGTCAGCCTACAAACAGGGTGACTAGTCGGCCTTTTGGTCAGCGTAAATGGAGGGACAATCCTCTATTTATAGAGGCCGTCCACTCCAATACAACACATTGATTGAGCTCTGAAATCCACAAGGGAAAAGAGGAGAAAAGGAATAAAGTAAGCCAAAGAGTCTACTAGGGCAGCGAAGTAAGAAGGAACAACAACGAAGTTTGAGGGACTGTTTTCGAGGGTAAACTCAGTCACACGTGCGAGAAAAGGAGGGGTTTCTGTGCTCATATCAACATCGGTATAACAACACCATATTTCTTATTGTTTGGGCTTGCAACTTAGACCTATAAGGCTTCTTATTGAAGCGAAGAAGGGACTCTCACATACGAAGGAGAAAGGAACCAAATACACCACGAATCCTCCCACACGTGCGAGAATTTAGGGCTGCAGTGCTGCCACTTCAGGTCTGCAATCTTACATGAAGAAGAAGCTCGATTGGTGAAGAGAAGAAGAGCATAATCCTATGTGAGTAGGTGCACTTAGGATCAAGAAGAAACATCTCTTCTAGAACTAGTGTGAGAGATCCTATCACCAAGGAGTAGGAGAACTAAGTGCCGGAAGAAGGAGGACGAAGTGCCGGGGTATATGGTGCAAAAAGTAGGGAAGACTTGACTTGTGCTTGGAGGATCCTCTTGTCAGGGGTCTAGGGTTTGGCATTGATCAATAGAAGCTTCAATAAGAGAAATTCACTAATGGGTTTTCCTCTCAAGAGAAGAGAGGTTTTGGCCTTGGCAGAGAGCCAACATCTTGTGTTCTTGTTTATATGTTTTGGTAGAAGTTTGATGAAGTACACACATATGTACTAATAAAAAGAAGAAGAAAAATAATATAATAAGGAAAAGTAAAAATACTCTACAAATTGTTATCAAGTAACGAAGAATCACACTACACATTTGCCCTAGATTCTTCAACACGGTATCAGAGCTAAGGTGACACATCAAGGAAAGGGCAACTCAAGAACACTCATCAAGGAGAAGCATCTACAAAGTTGAAGCATCAAGCCTAGAAGTCTCAATCACTCCAAGGACAAGAAGGGTCTACAATACATCATTCATTAAGGAGGTCTACAAAGCTAGAAGAAGAACCTTACATAAAGGCGCCTACAAAGAAGATCAGATTGAAGTATGACCTACATCAAGCTACAAGTCATCAAGCAAGTCCACTTGAAGAAGGCAACTTAAAGAACATCAAGATCCTAGGAAGGCAAGCCATCAAGTCTTCAAAGAGGAATCAAATCCACTACATCTCAAAATCTATCAAGTAAGTACATGTCCCCTTCTGACTATACATCAATGTCTTTTTCCAAGGAAAGCAATAAATTTGTAGGTACCAATAATTTTATTGCATGGAAGAAGAGGACTGATCTACTTCTCAAGGAGAATGAACTCCTAGAACATGTCAAAGGGAATATTACTATCCCTGCTAAGGAACAAACTCAAGCCTTAGCCAAGTACAATAAGGATGAGACAAAAGCTCAAAGGATTCTGATAGAATCAATCAAAGACTCTCTCATTCCCTATGTCTCCAAGTTTGAGACATCAAAAGAAATTTATGATAAGCTAGTAGAGCTATTCTCAGTATCCACAACCAGAGAAGTAATATCTCTAAGGAATGAATTATACAAGATGAAGATAACAAAGGAAGGAATAGCTCCCTACTTCATGAAAATCTTTGAAATGAGATATCAACTTCAAGAGCTTGGGGAAGTCATGTTTGACAAAGAGATGACAACTGTAGTACTCAATGCTCTACCTGAGGAGTGGGGAAACTTCACATCAAGCATATATGCCAAGAAGGAAGCAACCACTCTCAGTGAAATGTGGTCTCTATGCAGGACAGAGGAAACCAAACTCAAGGCAAAAGAAGATGTGGGATCAAAGGAGCAAGCATTTGCTACCATGGCCAAGAGAAAGGGTAAATTTGGCAAGTTTGGTCCATGAAGAACAAACAACAAAGACATGTCCAAAATCCAATGTTTTGGATGCCAAGAATATGGACACTACAAAATGAATTGTCCTAAGCTTAAGAAGGACAACAACAACAAAAGGAAGAGGGAAGAAGCTCATATAACTCAAGAGGTGAAAGGAGGAAAGAAGCAAAAGAAGGAAGATCCTCCGGATCTCTACTATGACTAGGTCAAACTCTTTACTTCTAGACTTCTTTCAAAGTTTTGAGTAGTATAGGAGCATGTAGGAATAGAATAAAATTGCATGACTAGAAACTTCCTCTAGAATCTAGAAGCATGATATTCATAGAGTTCTAGATACTCATGAAGATGTAGCATTTATAATAAGAACAAAAATGCATGGGTAGAAATATCTTCTAGAATATAGGAGCATGGCAAATATAGCTCAAGATATTGATGTAGAAGAATCATATCTAGTATAGGACCTCATCCATGATAAGTTGATCATAATTAAGAATCTTAGAAGACCTCCATCATCAAAAGAAAGGAAACATTTGCAAGACAAGGACCTTTAAGATCCTATGAAGGAATCTTCAAAAGAAGATTCATGGACCAAAACAAATAACTCAGTGGGAATCCCATTCATGGGATTTAAGAAAATGATGATATATAGGTAAGCTAAGATGAAGCAAGAAGGGCCACACCAAGGACAACCAAATGAAGCTAAGATGATCAAATAAGAATCACGATGAGGTATTTATACATCAAAGGTTTAGTCATGTTATCATTTGTATATTATTGAGTCATGGGAATAATTCTATAACATGATCAAGTATGAAAGAATCTCTTTCACCAGAGACATGCTCGAAGACATGTACTACATTGCAATGGAGGTCAACAAAAGAATATGCTTACATAAGGAGCATAAGATTGCTGACTAAGAAGTAAGAAGAAATGCGGACAAGTCCAGAAAGAAAGCAATGAAGGAATTCTCTCACAAGAAGCATTAGATGGTTGACCTATCTACTTGAGAAGAAGCAAATGAAGAAAGAGATCAAGCATGTGAAGAACACCATGATCACCGAGAATCACTATCTGACAAAATGCTTTGAAGGTATCTCCCAAAATAAGGTAGGACAACTCTGACAAAGAAATAAAGGACCATTGACACCTACGAAGGCCTTAGAGATATGAAAGATGAAGATAACTGATTCTACTCTACAAAGATGTCGTGATGAATAAGCCATCCTACAAAAGAAAAAGCAATGTTGAAGCAATATCAAGATGAAGTCATAATGGGCTACTAGGTCACAACATGTAAACAAGCAAGTACAACGAAACATCCATGAGAAGAATATTCCGAAGCATGGACAAGATGACAAAGGAGTAGCCAAGATGACAAGAAAACCCAATGTATGACATGAAAGCCACTTTCCACGAAGGAAGCAATGGCATGACAAAACAGGGAGGAAAGTGATCGATGGATGGTGCCCTACCTAGAAGAAGTTCGAACAAAGACTTCATGACATCAAGAAAATAAGGAGATCAAGCAGCTGAAGGACCCACGAAGGAGAAGTTGTTGATGAAGGAAAGAGTCCCTAGTTAAGAGGGAACTCTGACAGGTCCCTAATTAAGAGGGAAATTTTGATCACCCCTGATTACAAAGGAGTGACAATTGTGTTTTCCATTTCATGGGTCATGCACTAGACCAGGACTAACAATTGTAAGTCTAGATGAAGGCCATGAATGGAAGTGTAGACACAAGATAGACACAATATTCTTGTCTTCTCTTGGGAAGAAAGAATGGGAGGATTAGGTGATCATCTGGCATCCAGTACTCTTTGAGGATGTGTAGGGTATCCTAGACAAGAGTAGGCAAGAGGACCGATATTCTTTAAGGGTTGGGAACCCAAGACAAGAATAGTCCTAGAAGGTCATACTCAGTGAACACCAGGGTGGGTATGTACCTTGAGAGACAATGATGAATGTTTCCATAAATCATTGGTCTCGCTAGCATTGTAGCTCATGGTCTTGTAGAGAGATGGAGCTGTTAGTCAAGGCCTTGCACTATGACAATGCTGATGGATATGATGCTATAACAGATGGATTGCAAATCTAGTTTCTCTTATGTGAATTCTTCAAGATTGATAATAGCCAAACACCTTGTAATGTTGTATGAATACCTCCCTAGTTAAGAGGGAGTGTTGAAGGAAATGTAACTAGGTTCGGTCTTCATAAATGTACTTTTGATATTTGTACTTATTCAAGAAAAGAAATATTATTTTTATAATATATATCAATGAGTTTCTTGCTCATTGAAGTAGGTCTAGCACATGTCAAAGTGCTATAGGTGAGTCAAATAGTCAAAAGGAAATGTTGAAGGCCTTAAGGGCATGTTACACCATGTATAAATATATATTAAAGTCAAAGGGAAAACCTCCAAGCAAAGTCAAGTCTACTCCTATGCAATGGCACCATCAAGAAGCTCCTTCAAGCATGCTACACCACCATGGAAACTATCCGAAGTCTGCTCAACAAATCAGCCTCCAAAACAGCCCTCAAAGTCGACCTACAAACAAGGTGACTAGTCGGCCTAAATGGAGGGACAATCCTCTATTTATAGAGGCTGTCCACTCCAATACAACGCATTCATTGAGCTCTGAAATCCGCAAGGGAAAAGAGGAGAAAAGGAATAAAGGAAGCCAAAGAAAAAGAGTCTACTAGGGCAGCGAAGTAAGGAGGAAGAACAACGAAGTTTGAGGGATTGTTTTCTAGGGTAAACGCAGTCACACGTGCGAGAAAAGGAGGGCTTTCTGTGGTCATATCAGCAGTAGTATAACAACACCATATTTCTCATTGTTTGGGCTTGCAACTTAGACCTATAAGGCCTCTCATTGAAGCAAAGAAGGGACTCTCACATACGAAGGAGAAAGGAACCAAATACACCACAAATCCTCCCACACGTGCAAGAATTTAGGGCTGCAGTGCTGCCACTTCAGGTCTGCAATCTTACATGAACAAGAAGCTCGATTGGTGAAGAGAATAAGAGCATAATCCTATGTGAGTAGGTGCACGTAGGATCAAGAAGAAACATCTCTTCTAGAACTAGTATGAGAGAGCCTATCACCAAGGAGTAGGAGAATAGAGTGCCGGAAGGAGGACGAAGTGCTGGGAAACGAAGTGTCGGGGTAGGAGGGAAGACTTGACTTGTGCTTGGAGGATCCTCTTGTCAAGGGTCTAGGGTTTGGCATTGATCAATAGAAGCTTCAATAAGAGAAATTCACTAAAGGTTTTTCTCTCAAGAGAAGAGAGGTTTTGGCTCTGGCAGAGAGCCAACATCTTGTGTTCTTGTTTTTATGTTTTGGTAGTAGTTTGATGAAGTACACACATATGCACTAATAATAATAAGAAGAAGAATAAGCTAATAAGGAAAAGTAAAAATACTCCACAAATTGTTATCAAGTAACGAAGAATCACATTACACACATTTGCCCTAGATTCTTCAACAAAGTAGAGTATTGGTATACAAGTGGAGAGTGGAGTTGGTGTTGGTGGCGACAAACTCCACTATTATCTCAATCAAATCCTCTTAACTGTCCCTCAATCATCTGCTGATTCTCCAAGGAGATTTCAACTTGCCATGTAAGAAAATCGACCCCCAAAATAGGCCATTAACTTGACCTCCTTGAGTCTAATAACTCAGGTGATGAGGTGTGTGCCATATCATCATCCAATTTCCCTTTGACTGCTTCTTACTTTGACTTGCATTTTCCACCTCATTTCCACTTCATTTGACTTATGAAAATATTTATTATTTCAACACTTATTTAATTTTCTGGCAATTTATTTCCAATTTACCCACTAGACTTGGGAAAATTAGGTTGAGGGGTTAAAAGTGATTTTTTGTTCCCCAAAGTGTGTCCTAGAAGAATGTTGAGGTGAAGAGGATGAATTTTGAGTACTCATACACTCTTAGCATCTTTTGGCATCACTTATTTACATTTTACATAAAAATTAATTAAAAAATCCCATCATGAGCGAAATTTTTAATTATTAAAAAATCCTATCTAGACTTTGTTAAATTCTGCGAAACTTCATAGATGACCTAGCATGGTAATATGCATTAACCTTAGATACTAGGATGGACCCAAGGCTCAATTTTCAAGTCGTCACCTCAGCTTTGGGGGTATATGTGAGTGAAAAAACTCAGCTAATTATTTGTTGCCAAAAAGCGAAAATAATTAGCTCAGTGAAAAAAACACTCTAGGGTGTACTCTGTGAAAACTCTATCACTGCAACAATTGATTTATTTTACCTACTTATTTCCCAATAAGTTATTTATGAAAATCCTTCAGTAAACATTAAAATAAATTCTGCTGCAGATATCACACCATAATACAGAAACAAACACATGCACAAGAATCAACACATCGACACAGATATTTTGGACAACAGTCCCCGGAAAAACCCAATGTGGGAAAACCGGTGCAGCAAGGGAGGATTTTATTATTCAGCAATTCTTCAGTACAACTGGGTGCCAAACTGGCTTACCCAACAAAGAGAAAATTCTCCAGCACTTCTCCCAGTCTTAGCGTCAGGCTAGTTGACCTCTGTGTAGCTCCCAGATCCTCTGTGTCAGCTCCTGCCTCTCTGTGTCAGCACTGGGCCTCTCTGCGTCGCCCACGTAGGCCCTCCAGTGACTGCGCAGTCTGCTGCCTCTACGTCTACCTCCCCAACCTTTGCGTTGGTCTTCTGGTGTTGTTCGCGACTCTCTGTTCCGTACTTGCTGCCTCCTGCTGCTCTCCAGACCACCGATTCGAATTTCTGAGCTAACCCATCTTTAGAAATCGAACTGACTGGTTTCCCTCAGTGTATTCCCCAACTGACCCTCAAGCCTCTTCTTATACTTTTCCTGTTGGTCCTTCAACGACTGAGATTAAATCTCCAATCAACGACTAAGATTAGATTTGGCTTGATCCATGACTTTTGAACCTTCTAACCCAGTTTTATATTAATACCCATTAATATTTTATTTTTCCTAAGTTTAGACTGAGGAACTCCATTAAAAATATTAATTATTTTAATATCTCCCAAATCGGATACAATCTGTCCTAACCATTTCTGGGTTTTGGAGATCTCATGTGCTTTAGCTTCTCCACCAATTTTCATGGCTAGATCACATCTGATGCTACCCCAGATCAACACTCCCTCTTAGCAAGGACTATGCTCTAGTAATACTCCTTACTGAGCATCACTCTGATTATCCGACACCGGTACCTGAGTTGATGCTAGGCCTCCCTGCCCGACATCCTCTACACTGCTGCATCCTGTACTGCTGCCCATGGCTTTGCCTCTGCCATTGTTGCATTCGTACGACAGCTCCCTCTGCATCCATGTTGCTGCTGGTCCTTTCTCTCAACACTGCATCTGCACTACAACTCCCTCTGCATCCATGCTGCTGCTGGTCCCTCTTCCCAACACTGCAATTGCATTGCATCCTCTTCTCATCATGCTGCATCGTGCTACTGCTGACTACTACTGCACTGCAACATCAACCCCATTTCTGCTACTGAAATGGATTCTTTATCATCCCCATCTTTTCCCCAAACTTTGTTCTTCCAAGGGCCTTGGTGAGGATGTCTGCCACCTGTTCTCCTGTAGGAGTGTAACTCAAATGTACAATTCCTTGTTGAACACAATCTCTGACAAAGTGACACCGGATATCAATATGCTTTGATCGATCATGAAAAATTGGATCCACAGAGAGCTTGATGCAACTTTGATTATCGCACATGATCTTGGTCACCTCCATCTTTCTTCTGAATAGGTTCACAAGCAATTTTCTAAGCCATATGGCCTCACACGAAGCTGTGCTCGCAACCATATATTCTGTCTCGGCTAAGCTCAGAGCCACGGATTTTTGTTTCCTACTGCACTAGGAGGTCATTCCTGATCCAATGTTGAAACAATACCTAGAGGTACTTTTCTGATCCATTGAACTTCCTGCCCAATCTGCATCAGTGAATCCACTCAATCTGATATCCTTACTCCTGGTGTACAAGAGTCCATAATTGACTGTTCCTTGTAAATACCTGAGAACATGTTTGGCTGCTGCCCAGTGCGCCCTCTTCAGCTCAACCATGCACTGACTGAGGGTGTTGACAGCGTAGCAAATGTCTTGCCTGGTATTGATCAGATACATCAGGGAAATTATGAGCTGCTTGTATAAGGTGGGATCAACATCCTTGTCTTCTGATGCATCAATCTTCTTCCAGTTGGTGATCATTGGAGTAGCCATGGGTCTACAGTCCTCCATTCTGAATCTCTTCAGGATTTCTGTAGCATATCTCCCTTGCCCAAGGAAGATCTCCCCCCTTTTACTGCCAAACTTCCAACCCCAGGAAATAATGCATTCATCCCAAATCCTTCATGTCGAATTCCGTGGCTATTCTTCTTGCAGTCCCCGATGAGCCTGGATGAACCTGTCAAGAAGAGATCATCCACATATAATACTAATATTAGAGGCTCATTCTCTACAACCAGATAGTAGAGATTTGGATCTGCGTCACTCTTGACAAATCCCATTTTCTGCAAGTAGCCATTGATTTGACCATACCATGCTCTAGGTGCCTGTTTCAGCCCATACAAGGCTTTCTTCAATCTACATACATGAGACTTCTTCTCATGTGTCTCAAAGCCCTCTGGTTGTTCAATGTATACCTCTTCTTCTATCACTCCATTCAAAAATGCCGTTTTGACATCCATCTGATGAATCTCCTACCCTATTTGTGCTGCAAGAGATATCACGGTTCTAATAGATGTATACCTGGCTACCAGGGCGAAGGTTTCTTCGTAGTCGATTCCTTCCTTCTGAGCATACCCCTTAGCCACAAACCTGGCTTTGTAGTTTTCAACACTGCCGTTTGCAGTGTATTTGATCTTGTAGATCCATCTTGAACCTACTACTGATTTGTCTTGAGGCCTTGGCACTACCTCCTAGACATTGTTTACCATTATGGAGTTGTACTCCTCTACCATCGCATCCAGCCAAAACTAATGTTGATTTGCCTCTTGAAAAATGGTAGGCTCCCCATCTTGAGCTACTAATTCCTGATATCTATTTGGGTGTTTTCGCTCCCTCTTATTGTTCCTTGGCACACTGATGAAGTCCTCTGCAACTCGTAGAATCTGACAAAGTTCCATGTTCGTTCTTCCTTTGCCAGCAGGTGCTTTTGTTAGCTCCTCCTCATCCTGTGATTCTTCCTGACCCGAGGAAGAATTCTTTTCTTTCGTTGGTTGAAGAGGTTTGACCAACGATTCCTCTTTTGATTGCTCCTCGGAAGGCATTTCTCGAGATTTTCTGAAAGCCCTGTCCTCCATGAACTTCACATCTCGTCGAACTACTACCTTCCTGCTCCCTGGAAGATAGATTCTGTATGCCTTAGCGTTCTCGCTATATCCCACTAGATATCCTTTTTCTGCAGTTTGATCCAACTTCTTCCTCTTTTCCTCAGGTATGCAGCAATATGCTAAGCTCCCAAAGATCTTGAAATCACTGACTTCAGGCGTCTTCCCTGTGAAGACTTTCTCTAGAGTAATCTTGCCTAATGCCCGAGGAGTTCTATTCTGAACATAGACTGCTGTGTTGCATGCTTCTACCCACAGAAATTTTGGCATATCTTGATCATACATCATGGCCCTAGCTGCTTCTACAATAGTTGTGTTATTTCTTTCTGCTACTCCATTCTGCTCTGGATTGTAAGGAATTGTCCACTCTCTTCTGATGCCCTCCTTAGCACAAAAATCAGTGAAGTCCTTATCGACATACTCTCCACCATTATCTGAGCGCAAACTTTTTATTTTCTTCCCAGTCAGATTCTCCACCAGAGCCTTGAACTCTTTGAATTGACAGAAAACCTCGTCCTTGGTTTTCAGAAAATAAATTCAAGTTTTCCTTGAGTCATCATCAATGAAGGTAAGGAAGTACTCGGCACCACTAAGAGCTTTAGTGGACATGGGTTCGCAGATATCTGAGTGTATCAATCCTAGTACACTCTTGGCCCTATTTTTACTTCTAGGAAATGCTGCTTTGGCATACTTTCCTAGAGCACATCCTCTGCATACATCATCTCGTTCCGTACTAAGATCCGAAACCCCTGTTACAGTGCTCCTGAGAATTCTCAGAGCCCCATGGTGCAAATGTCCCATTCTTTTGTGCCATAGTTCGTTCAAATCCTTGTCTCCATGACTGCCTGTTAGTGCCATTGGTGATTCTAGTTGTAGTCTGTACAACCTGTTACTTTTGATCCCGATCTGCACTTTCTTTTTCAAGCTCGGGTGTTTGATGTATACTTTCTCCTTGATGAAGAAACGTCATAGCCTTTGCCTTGATGTTGCGACACGGAAAGTAAGTTCATCCCCAATCCTGGTACTTGCAAAACATTGGTAGCACGGAACCACTCTCCCATTTTTGTTTGAAAAACTATGGTACCCCTCCCTACTGGAGTACACTTTGCCTTGTTCCCCATGGTGATCTAAAAGTTCATCTTCTCCTCTTAATAATCTGAGAAACATTCCTGGATTCCTGTCATATGCCAAGAGGCTCCACTATCTATATACCATACCTTTGATGATGCAGAGCTAGTCACACAAGCCACTTCTTCTTCCAGCCTGAAAGCTAACATAGAGAAATCGAAATCACTTTCTCTTTTGCAATTTTCTGAAAATCTGTGCGAGTCTCCTGACGTAGATGCCTCTGCATCATGGTCTTGACCGATAATTGATTTTCCCTTCCCGTCTCTGATTACTTGCTCTGATACCATGTGAAAATTCTATTACCGCAACAACTGATTTATTTTATCTACTTATTTCCCAATAAGTTATTTATGAAAATCCTTCAGTAAACATTAAAATAAATTTTGCTGCAGATATCACACCATAATACAGAAACAAACACATGCACAAGAATCAACACATCGACACAGATATTTTGGACAACAGTCCTCGGAAAAACCCAATGTGGGAAAACCGATGCAACAAGGCAGGATTTTATTATTCAACAATTCTTCAGTACAAGTGGGTGCCAAACTGGCTTACCCAATAGAGAGAAAATTCTCCAGCACTTTTCCAAGTCTCAACGTCAGGCTAGCTGACCTCTGCATAGCTCCCAGATCCTCTGCATCAAATCTTGCCTCTCTGCGTCACCCAGTAGGCCCTCCAATGGCTGCGTAGTCTGTTGCGTCTGCATCTGCCTGAGAGGCTCCGCGTCTGCCTCTCCAACCTTTGCATTGGTCTTCTGGTGCTGTTCTCGACTCTCTGTTTCGTACTTGCTGCCTCCTGCTGCTCTCCAGACCACTAGTTCGAATTTCTCAGATAACCCTGCTCCAGAAATCGAACTGATTGGTCTCCCTTAGGGTATTCTCCAATTGACCCTCAAGCCTCTTCTTATACTTTTCCTGTTGGTCCTTCAACAATCGAGATTAAATCTCTAATCAATGACTAAAGATTAGATTTGGCTTGATCCATGACTTTTGGAACCTTCTAACCCAGTTTTATATTAATACTCATTAATGTTTTATTTTTCTTAAGTTTAGACTTAGGAACTCCATTAAAAATATTAATTATTTTAATATCTCCCAAACTGGGTACAATCTGTCCAAACCATTTCTGGGTCTTGGAGATCTCATGTGCTTTAGCCTCTCCACCATTTTCATGGCTAGAGCACATCCGGTGCTACCCCAGATCAACATACTCACTTTCTGATCGAGCCCTGAGTCTCCTAGGTCTATTACAAAGCTTTATTCATCATGCTAGTGACATTTTTACAATTCCCCGTAGGGTTACAGAATTTGAAAACATAATGAAGGAAGAGGAGAGAGAAAGGCATTGGAATGCCCTATTGACTTTTGGAATTATGAAATATTTTTGATGTATACTTTGTCTTGGGCTATGGAGTCTTCATAATATCTGCTAAGTGCAACTCAATAGTCAACAGTAGCAATTAGTACACAAATCTGAACCTTAAATCACTTCACCGTTTATTACTCTTAAAAACAGGAAATACACTAAAAGCTTCAAACTTCTACCCGTTACCTACTACTTCCTACTTGAAAAACTGAATGAATAATATCTATGCACTTGCCTTCTCTTTTATAAACTTGGAGGTGAAATGAATGTGGACACATGCACAATAACGCCTTAACTGAAATAAATCTAAATCCTAGATTTATTGTTGGCCTTATGATTAGCGCACTCAAACCTACATGGAAGAACTAATTCTAAGAAGGTGCGTTCAAGCCTCACTAGAGGAGAGTGCAAGTATGCATGCATGCATCCCTCTCTTCTAGGGATCTATGTCCTATCTATCCTCGACAACTTTTCGCATGTAAAGCACCCTACCCTATGCATGCAACTACAAATTGACAAATTTAGAAATATAACTAAATTGTAAATTTAAAAAGTATTTAAATTGAAACTAAACCAAGGATGATGCATGCACGTGCCCTCTATCTCTCTCTCTCCTCCATAAATGCCTTGCACCCTCATTATAGTTGCATGAAACTGTTCAAGGAGGAGATATTGTTGTTGCTATCATTAAGGTTGTTGGACAGACCGTGATTACGGGATCATTGTTAGAGTACTTGCCAATGTACCTTCTTTGCATGCACCTAGATTTTCTCTTCTTGCTACTACTGTTAATGGCACTCTGCTGGATACTTTTTGAGGTACTCGCTGCTACAAAATTGGTAGGCCCAGTGCAATGCCTCACTAGGCGAAGGACTAGACTTTATGGAAACAAAGAGGATGGGTTGCCGCTTCACCTCAGCAACCTTCCTCCTGCAATTTAGTGGGATTTAAAATTTTAAACCACAAGGGAGGCTTTCCTGAATTACCTATAAGGATATTTTAGTACTAGGGTTCAAGGTGATGAGTTTTAAAAAAGGCCTAAAGTTGGATCGAATGATGGCAATGCCAAAGATGGCCTAGTTTTTCAATGCGATAATTCAAGTTCTCCAAGCCTAGACCACTAGATGGGCTATTATAAGTTAGGGTTTGGATGGTATTCAATAATATGGCATTCAATATCATATAACAACCTTAGAAAAGGCCTAAAAATGATATTCAATAAGAAAGGAACAAGATCTTCAAATAGTGTTTGGGGTTAGGCTAGGGTAATATAGTTCTATGGCTGTTAGTATGCACAGACAATAAGTAAAAGGGTGACATCAACCCTATTAAGGTATATTAGGTCATGGCCTATTCTAGTTTTTGCTTGTATACAATTTATAGAGACAATTCCTAAATTATGAGCCACCCACATGCAATCAAATGACACTTTTATGCATAAATCAGACCTATAAACCCTAGCAGCTGCCCTAGCCATCTAGGAGAGAGAAAAATAGATGGATTTTTTTGAGTTTTATGGTGATCAACACACTCTTAGACCAATGCCTTATCCTACTAGGGTTCAATGGAGTCTTTATGGCACAAATTCAAAGGAAGGATATTGATGGTGTTAGGGGGGGTGCTTAGGGCATCCACTTCTTAAACCCTAGCTATTGCTCTTGTGAGGGGAGAAATTAAATATAGGGTTTGCACATTAAGAGTTTCCTATAGGCCTTAGAGGGGACAATTTTACATGCAATATTGAAGCAAAATTTTAGCAATGATAAATCATTTAGTCATGGAACAATTGAAACCCTACTTTAAACATAAAGCATGCAAAATATCAATAATAGACAATAAACTTACAAAATCCTCCACAAAAGGAACTTCTTTCAATCCCAGAACAATGTCTCCATGCAAAAATCACATCCTCTAGCAAGTCGCACCAAGAAAGATCACAATTTGCCCAATGTAGCAAGACTAGCGTGCACTCTTTTAGAGAGGAATAGAATATAATGTGTGATGATGAGAAATAGAAATGAGGGGAGACTCTATTTATATGAGACCTATCCCACTCATTTTTACAATAATTCAACTAATGAAGCCCTATTGACAAGTTTACTTTAAGTGTTCCACAAGAAAGAGGTTACAAGCCAACCTCTTAGCTCAAAACATAACAAAGTGTCGTAAAAACCCACAAGTGTGGGAGAAAATGCCTCTAAGGCATGATGTCATCCTCCAAATGAGCTCTCTAAGCCACAAAAAGGTGTGATATGAGCTAATGAGTGCTCCATACTCCAAGATGCATCTCAAGGATCACGTGCAAGCCTCCAAAGTGACTCTATGCCAACACGTCATGTCCATGGTGCCCTACGTCACCCTCAAAGGAGCAATAGGGGTGACATGGCACTCTAAAACTGAAGCGTTGAGGCTCCAAGGTGATGTGCAAACCCTCCCCTTGTCATCACAAGGATGACCATCATTATCCAAGCTCTAGAAAGAGTGATGCCCATCAAACAGTGTTAAGGCTAGCTTGGGGACATCTTGGGTCCATAGGGCACATCATCAATATCTCCAACACCAAGCTTCATTGGCTCAACGTTTCAAGATTTTGGGGCCCCTTGGGGTATAAAGCATCATGTGGGGTCATTAAGTAGCCCAACACTTTGCTCTGAATAGGCAACACTACATCATCAAGGGCATTCTCTCTCTCTGTAGTGGATGGTACAACCTCAATTGCTCTGCTGAGAAGGTTGGGCCATCTCCTCAACAAGCCTCTACTGCTATGATGAGAACCACCTGACAAAACCCTCTCAAGATCAATGAAAATCAACAATCATTAGGTCTAAAAAACCATCGGTACATCATAGTGGACCATACATAATGTTAGGGGCATGGTAATAATTCACATAAACACCTTCAAATATATAACTAGTTCAAGTGCCATATAAGCGTTCCCTCCTTATGTTAGGAATGGCTAGATGGATAACTCTATTAGGTTTTTCTAGCCCCCAAGAGGAAGTGATAAGTCCCAAGTTAGGCCATCAATCCATAGGTGCATGTAAAGACGGTGGCAATGAAGTGGGCATGACTTCAGGGATGGGTGTCATAGCAAAGTTACCAGTTGATGGTGGTCCAACATCTTGAGTTTATAGATGTAAGGAGGGAGCAATCGTGGATGCATGAGTTACCCCTTTCCTCGACCTCCTTTTTCCACACATCTAGTGCACCTTTTACATCTTTTATGTTAATGCTTTGATTTGGGTGCATATGATCCCAATTGGATCATTATATTGTTTTTTATCCATCTTGATGCTTATAGAGTGGAAAAAGTGGAGGAATCAACTCACAGGGCCATGTTTATTGGCGAGACCCAGTTTGGAAAATTGGGGTTTGAAACCTTCCAGAAGTACTATGAGGCATCAAACAATGTTATTTTGGGGGTGAAAATTTAATGCTTAAGTGAAGCACCCCTGAGCACTATTCTACACATAGATACCTTTCCAACAACACAAGAATCACCTTAATTAGAGTTCATCTACAAAAGTTATGCCACTTGGAAGTTGACTTTCCTATTTTGACCAACATGATTCGAGAGGATGCCACATTAGGCCTCATTATTCATGGAAAAGAGGCTAGCCACGTGATCATGATGAAGAAGACTCTAGAAGAGATGATATTGTAACTCTAGTTAAGAGTTGAAGGAGTCAAACTATGTTATAATTAGACCACTAGGAGGAAAAAGGGTTCCATTCTATTCGAGTGCATTTTGTTATGTTGATGAGTAGAGTAGCCAAGAGTGGATAGGGAGAAAGCAAATAGAGAGGGTTTGTGCACTATAGTAGCCCACGAGCCACATGTCTCACTTCTTTGTACTTGCATCCGTTTCCATTGTACAGAAAGAGTGCATAGTAGCCTCACTTTCTAGCTGTTTTTTCTCTCGAAAGGGTTTCCTAGGTCATATCTTGTGTTATTGTGGTTTGTGAGTGATTGTTCTACTTGTTCTCTATTTTTTGCATAATTATAATTTGCATGCATACACAATAAACATTAATTAACAAATCCATAAATCTAAGGAGAAATGAACCCTTATAGTGTAGATTTCAGATTTTCTAATATATTTTAGTAATGTTGTGACAAATTATCTAATGGAATATCCATGGCAATTTATGGATCAACATAGCTCAGGAGCCGAAGCTTGCTTTTTAAGATTTAGGATTTACTACCCTTTAATGATGACACAATTTATTGCTCATCAGGGTTGGGACAATAGAAGGGTTTCTTTTTATGGATGGAGTATCATGTGCTTGAGGAACTGGGTGATATCTAATGAGGGTGATAGAGCTCATGCTAGGCTTTTTCCCATGCACTAATTTTTTCCCCAACCATCTTTTGCATTTTACCTTCTTCTCATTGTGGCTTTATTTTGCTTTTAACATTCTTTTAGTTGCAGCAACCTCCAGGGAAAAATTTTCCAGCCCAGACTCAAGATGAGGATGAGAAGGTGCCAATCCCCATGACCAATGACCACTAGCCCGAAGAATGGGGATGGAATAATGGCAAAGACAAAAAGTGGTATGGAATATCATGGACACACTACTTCAATCAAAGCCTCCCCAATAGTGTCCTTCCCAAAACCTTAAGGCCTCAAAGGAGGTCCCACTAGACTAGAGTGAAAGATTAACATCCTAGGTGAAGTGAGGGAACAAGAATATGTTGAAATATGGCAACAAGAATATTCCAATTTAATTTGTCCTTAAATTAAATTGTGAATTAGAATCGAATTTAGTCTTAACAGCTACTTGGAAATAATTAATTAATTAATTTTAAATTAATTAGTTGGAGAAATTCAAGTCAGAAGTCTTTCTGAAGTCATGTAAGAGTTATCCCTTAAATTAAGGAGATAAGATTGAGTTATATTTGAGTTGTAATTAGTTAACTCAATTTACTGAGTTAAGTCTAGTTAAATTAGTTCCACACTGTTTGAGGAACTAATAGTGAGTTAACAGTCAGTTGATGAATTAATGCACTCAACTAGTGCTACTCCAGTTAACTGAAGATGCCCTCATAAGAAACTCATGCATGTCTATTCTGAGAAAGACCCAGTTGAGATAAATGTTCAAAGGCAGTGTATTATGAGTTGCATGTGTTTTCTCATGGAGAAAACTCATGCATGCAGTCAAGGATTTATCCTTGAGGATTGCGCAATTTTGAAGGATTGGTTTTCCACTTGGTAACAGGGAATCATCCACAAGGAACAACGCAAGGAAATAGGAGCTTGGAGGGCAGAGAGGAAGGCTGGAGAGAAGCCAAGATTGCCTGTAAGTATCTGTGAGGATTGTACTGAGAGCTGGCTAGCTGTGAGAGCTAAGGCTTTGTATAATTCCTATGTATTTCCACCATGTATGATAATACAATAGAGTGGGGTTTTTAGCTGAGGCTTTCCCCAAAGTATTTTCATGTGTATTGTGCCATTGATTCTTCTTCTTCTGGTTATATTGTTCCGCTCGATCTTTAAACTTCCACAAATTGATAGTAGAAGTAGATTATAGTATTTTGCTTTGATTTATATTGCATTATTGGGTTAACCTACACAAATTTTCTACATGGTATCAGAGCTAGATTTGTAGGAAATTTTTACATGGTATTAGAGCTGTGAACAATATACTGAGAAGAGAATTCGAAGTTTGAAGTTCGGGGTTGCAGGTGCAAATCGAATTCATATCATACTTCAAGGTTGGCCAATGGCGTTCTATGGCTTGAGACTCGAGTATGCCTTGGAAGGTAGCTCGAATTACATAGCATGGAAAGATAGAATGGAGGCTGTATTAGAAGACAATGGTTTGAAGGAATTCATTGATCAAGAAATCCCAAAGCCAGCTTCAACTAATGCACAAGAGTTGGCTGAGTGGAAGAAGTGTGTGGTGAAGGCAAGACAGATCATCCTTGAGGGAGTTCGAGACCATATTGTCTCGAGTCTCCATGGGAAGGATACTCCATTTTCAATGTGGAAGACATTGAAGGACCTCTACCAGAATAGTAGCGACCAGAGGAAATTGGCACTCAAGGATAAGCTTCGAAGAATCAAGATGGAGAAGGGCGATACTATTTCCACATATCTGAACAAGCTCACCACCTACAGAGATGAGCTTGGCAGTGTGGGAATAACTACTGCCGATGATGATATGATGAGCCTCACTCTCCTTGGCCTTCCAAAGAGTTGGAATAGCTACCAAGACTCTGTGAATGGAAGGGAGAAACTGCCGGATTGGGAACGACTGTGGTCAGATCTTATGCAGGAGGAGTTCAGGAGGACCACACGAGATGGGTCTTCATCCAAGAATGATGATGAAGAAAATCTGGGCTTAGCAAGTAAGGCAAGGAAAGGGAAGGGGAAGGCTTCCCATGACAAATCGAATTCTTCTCATGGAGGAAAGAAGGGTGACATGTCTAAAGTAAGATGCTTTAATTATCACAAGATAGGACATTATGCAACTAATTGCCCATCGAAGAAGTTCAAGAAGGGATCCTCAGAAGGATTGGAAGGTGAGGCATTAGCCTCTCAGTTCAAAATGGACTTTACCCTCATCGCATGCATGGTGTCATCGATGATGGCTTGTGTTTTGTATCTTGACAGTGGAGCCTCATTCCACATGACCGGTGATAAAAATTTATTCAGTGCCTTGGAGGAGAAAGACCTCAAGATGCGCGTAGAGATTGGTGACGACAGAAGGTCTAGTGTTTCAGGAGTCGACACGGTTGCTTTTTAGAGGGAGCATGGAGCTCCTCTCACCTTGACAGATGTGATGTATGTGCTGGACTGAAGAAGAACTCGGTATCGGTCGCGATGTTGGAGGACAAAGGCTACGATGTTGTCTTCAGTAAAGGAAAGGCGTTCCTAAGACACATAGCCACGGGTCAGACCAAGAGGATAGGGATTCGGGTGAAGAATCTCTATAAACTAGAGGTAGATGATTGTGCAACATTGAGTACGAAAGCAGAATTGGTGCAAAGCCAAGACATTGGCGAGTTGTGGCACAGGCAGTTGGGCCATTTGCATCATGGGGCCTTGAAGATAATGCAACAGATATCTACAGGACTTCCTAAAGGTAAACTTGAGCAAGTTGACACATGCAAAGGTTGTACCTTGGGAAAGTACACCAAGTCTTCCTTTCATGATCGAGATAGTCGAGCAGAGGCTATCTTAGAGCGAGTTCATACTAATTTGTGTGGACCATTCTCGATGGCATCCACAGGGAAGAAAAGGTATTATGTGATTTTCACTGATGACTATTCTCGTAAATGCTAGATTTATTTCATGTAGAAGAAGGACCAAACTTTCACAAAGTTTTGTGAGTTCAAAGCTTTGGTCGAGAAAGAGTCAGGGAAGAAGATCAAGGCCTTGAGAAGAGACAATGGTGGAGAATATGTCTCTTAAGAGTTTAAGGACTTCTGTGTAGCGGAAGGAATTAAATGAGAGTTGACGACACCTCATAACCCACAGCAAAATGGGATGGCCAAGAGGAAGAACAAAATTATTGTAGGGGCAACACGGGCAATGCTGCATGACCAAGGCCTACCACTTCACTTGTGGGCTTAGGCATGCAACACAACGGTCTATTTGCAGAATAGAAGCCCGCATTGCATACTTGGGATGAAAACACCAGAGGAATCTTTCTCTGGTAAGAGACCAGGTGTGGGTCACTTCAGGATCTTTGGCTAATTGGTATATTGCCATGTGACAAAGGATGCACGGAAGAAGCTTGATCTGACATCAGAGTTGGGGATATTTGTGGGGTACATTGATACACCTCACAACTATTGGGTGTACTTGCCTACCAGTCGGAGGACAGTGGTTCACAGAGATCTCAAGTTTGATGAGTAGAAGGCCATGCGAGTTTCCCTTGAGAGGGAGCTCCAACTACAGGTTGTGGAGGAATTGTTGGTTCCTAAGGAGGAGGAGCCTTAGACTGATGCGGAGCAGCTGCATGCAGAGGTTCCAGGAGTGGAGACATCCACTCAAGCAGAGTCTTCTAGAGATGGACGGAAGCGCACAAGAGAAGCTGACAGATTGTTGGAGGATGCAAGAGAGAATGTGGGAGCACCATCTTCTCAGCGCAGACAGAGGAGGTCACCTGAGAGGTACACTGGATACATGGCCCTTGCTGGGGAATGTGTTGAGACTGAGCCATCTTCCTTTGAGGAAGTAGTGTAGCAGCCAATTTGGGTTGATGCTATGGTGGAGGAGTATGACTCCATAGTTCGTAACAGTGTTTGGGACGTGGTTCCAAGACCGAAGAACAAGTCAGTTGTGAGTTCCTGTTGGCTTTACAAGGTAAAGCAAGCTGCTGATGGTAGTGTGGAGAAGCATAAGGCAAGATTTGTTGCCCGTGGTTTTTCACAGGTCGAGGGGATTGACTATGATGAGACTTTTGCTCCTGTCACAAGGTACTCATCTATCAGATCTATGTTGGCACTATCAGCACAGATGGGTTGGAAGATCCATCATATGGATGTGAAGACTGCATTCCTCAATGGCCAGATTGAGGAAGAGGTGTACATAGAGCAGTCGGAAGGTTTTGATACCTTCGATCGTGAGTCGCATGTGTGCCGACTCAAGAGAGCGTTGTACGGGCTGAAGCAAGCACCTCGTGCTTGGTACACTAGGATAGACAACTACTTCACCGGGTTGGGCTTCACAAAGAGTGAAGTGGATGCGAACTTGTACCACATCGTGGTGAAAGGTAAGATGTTGATCATCGTACTTTATGTTGATGATCTCATATTGACTAGTGATGATCAGTTGATCGTGTCTTGCAAGAGAATTCGACGTGAAAGACATGGGTCTCATGCATCACTTCCTTGGCATGGAAGTGTGGTAGAAGGATGGGGAGTTGTTTGTGTCTCAGGGCAAGTATGCCAATGAGATACTCAGGAGATTCCACATGGAGAAGTGCAAGCCCATGCAGACTCCTCTAGCAGGTAACTGGAGGAAGGAGGTTGCTACTTCAAGAGAAGTGGTAGAGGCTACTGTGTACAGGTAGCTTGTGGGTTCACTGATGTACTTAATGAACACACGACCAAATTTGTGCTATGCGGTGAACCAGCTGAGTCAAGCAATGGTTTAGCCTACCAAGATGTTTTGGAAGGCGGAAAAGCATGTATTGAGATACCTCAGAGGCACATCTCAGTATGGATTATGGTACAGACGGACAAAGGGAGTGAAGCTACAGGGCTTCACTGATGCAGATTGGGCAGGGAGTCCATCAGATCGGAAGAGCACATCAGGAAGGATTGTAAACCTTGGGTCAACGACAGTTTCTTGGTACAGCAAGAAACAGAGGTTGGTTGCACTTAGCTCAGCAGAGGCAGAATACATGGCTGCAAGTCAGGCAGCATGTGAGGCCATCTGGATGCGGAAAATCCTAGTTGGTTTGTTTGATCAGAGGATGGATCCAACTATGATCTATTGTGATAATCAGAGTTGTATCAAACTCTCTGAGAATCCAGTATTTCATGATAGGTCCAAGCACATCGACATCCAGTATCATCATCTCAGAGACTGTGTAGCGAGGAGGATCATGTTGCTACAGTATATTTTGACAGAAGAGCAAGATGCTAACATTTTGACAAAGGCATTGTCAAAGTGTAAATTCGAGTTCCATAGAGACAGGATCGGGGTGGCAGATAATCCCTTTCTTGTTGAGAGGGAGTGTTGAAATATGGCAACAAGAATATTCCAATTTAATTTGTCCTTGAATTAAATTGTGAATTAAAATCGAATTTAGTCTTAATAGCTACTTGGAAATAATTAATTAATTAATTTAAAATTAATTAGTTGAAGAAATTCAAGTTAGAAGTCTTTTTGGAGTCATGCAAGACACGATCAACTGATCATCACTAGTCAAATTGAGTTATATTTGAGTTGTAATTAGTTAACTCTAGTTAAATTAATTCCAAACTGTCTGAGGAACTAATAGTGAGTTAACAGTCAGTTGATGCATTAATGCACTCAACTAGTGCTACTCCAGTTAACTGAAGATGCCCTCATCAGAAACTCATGCATGTCTATTCTGAGAAAGACCCAGTTGAGATAAATGTTCAAGGACAGTGTACTATCAGTGGCATGTGTTTTCTCATGGAGAAAACTCATGCATGCAGTCAAGGATTTATCCTTGAGGATTGCATAGTTTTGAGGGATTGGTTTTCCACTTGGTAACAGGGAATCATCCACAAGGAACAACGCAAGGAAATAGGAGCTTGAAGGGCAGAGAGGAAGGCTGGAGAGAAGCCAAGATTGCCTATGAGCATCTGTGAGGATTGTATTGAGAGCTGGCTAGCTGTGAGAGCTAAGGCTTTGTATAATTCCTATGTATTTCCACCATGTATGATAATACAATAGAGTGGGGTTTTTAGCTGAGGCTTTCCCCAAAGTATTTTCATGTGTATTGTGCCATTAATTCTTCTTCTTCTGGTTATATTGTTCAGCTCGATCTTTAAGCTTCCGCAAATTGATAGTAGAAGTAGGTTATAGTATTCTGCTTTGATTTATATTGCATTATCGGGTTAACCTACACAGATTTTCTACATGGTATCAGCGCTGAATTTGTAGAAATTTTCTACATGGTATCAGAGCTAGATTTGTAGGAAATTTCTACAGAATACAGTGAAGATCGGTCAGTCGTGCAGATCACCCCTTGATTCATATTAGTATGCCTGAAACATTAAGTAAAAGCACATGATTACAAAATGGTTAAAATACTTGTTGATGTATGACCCACCTTCCTTCAAGAAGAAATGTTGAATGGGAGAAAGAAATTTGACTGGAGAAAAAGGTGGAGGATCTATGGCATCATGTCATGTGTTGATCAATAAGGCTGCTAGTTGGTTGTCCAAGGAGGAGAAAAATTTCTCCTATGGGTTCCCCACATTTTTGGTGGGTAATAGTACTAAAAGTCCAACACTCCCTATTACCAAGGAAAGTGTTGTTTTCCAAACACAAGTACTCCCTTTGCATCTAGAATATGCACTTTTCTATGGGCTTGTCAAATAATTGACCATTAGCGAACTTGTAGAAACGTGAATCTAGGTCATTGCTTCCTTTTGTACTTTGAACTCTCATCAAATCTTCAATGTGAAAACCTTTTGTACGAGGAACACTGCATCAACAACCTTCTTGCTCTACTTTGAACTCGGGCATCCCTGTCACCATTTGTCTCACATCGGGTAGAGCTTTATATTGAAGGTGAGCAAACCTTCGATGCCATAGTTCGGACTGAAGAGATGTTTCACAAGACATAACACTTAACGGACTTCCTTCGACCTGATATAATGAATCAACTCGAAACCCAAGAGTGAAAGCATCTTTAAAATTCTTTTTCCATACACGTACCTTGCCATTGAGGAAGGCCACCTTGTAGCCTTTGTCTTCCATTGCCTAAATGGACACCAGGTTTTTTTGAGATCAAGTACATATAGGACTTCTTGTAAATGAATTGTATTACCCTGATTCAATTGAAGAGTGACATTCCCTACGCCTTTCACGGGATATTTTGCGTTGTCCCCAAGAACAATTTCCAGGTTGGTCTCCTTCTCTATCAGATTAGAGAGAGCTTCTTTGAAACCAGTGAAGTGCCTTGAGGCACCACTATCAATAAGCCAATTTCCCAGCGAGTCCAGGGGAGCAGTAGTAGAGAGGGCCGCTGGTAGACAATATTCATCTTGCTTATTGTTAACAACTTTAGATTCATACCTAGAGTTCCTTGCCTTCTTGAAGGGTTGTCCTCTACCTTGATTTCTGGCATTTATTTTACCTCTGCCATTGGTCCTGCCATTCCTTTGATTGCCTTGAGAGTGATTTTGGTCACCGTCATGGTGTGAGTCCTTTTTATCAGGGCACTCCCTCGCATAGTGGCCCATTTTGTTGCAATTGTAACATCGACCTTTTCTTCCACCCGTTGGTCTAGCCTTTCCATTGGATTTAGCCCCAGAATTGTTTCTTCTTTTAGCATGAGAAGAAAAGGTAGAGGGATAGCCTTTAAGTGCGGGCATTTCTTGCTCTTCCATCCTTGTCTCTTCTTAAATACATTTAGCCATCAATTCCTCAAATCCTGGGATGACATTATTGTTGAGAAGAGGAGTCCTGAATATATACCATTCAGGTGGCAATCCTCCAAGAGTTGTGATAGTCATTTCCCTGTCAGGAACTACTTCCCCAATAGATAGGAGATCATTCTTGATCTCGGTGATCCTTAAGAAATATGCTTGCATACTCTCATCTTTGCCCTTCTTAATTTCCTTCAGCTTATTTCTAAGGAACGAAAATTGATTTGCATCATTAACTTTAAATTAACTCACCAGTCTATCGTAGATTTCCTTGGAGGTTGTCAGCTCGGAAACATAGGCCACCAGGTGCTTGTCGATAGAGTCCCGGATGATCTTCCTTGCTTTGACTTCTCCCTTGGACCACTTGCTTTTGGCAGCAGCGGATGCATTTGATGGAGGTGCAACAATATTGCCTCTCACATGGTCCAACACTTCCTGATCTTCTAAAGTCAGATCGAGAGACATCTTCCATCCGTGATAGTCAGACTTCTCACAGAGCTTATCTTTAGCGGGGAAGAGTGTTGAGGACCCCATGAAGTTTTTAGGATAGCCTTGCCAACCTTCTCTTCGGTGATTGCTCTTGCTCTTGCTTGGGCTTTGTCTTCACCTCAGCTCCGATACCATGTTAAATTATGGTATGTTCTATGCTTAGAGCAGTTTACTTCTTTTCTTCTTATTAGCCACAAATTAGCAATCACATATACATTAAGTGCAGATAGAACGTTAAATGATCAATAGAAAACAAGCCAAGACGAGACAAAAGATGTGGCGGCTAGCCAGGGACAAACCCCAATGCGGGGAAACCCTTTGATCAAATCTTCTTTTACCTTCAATAGTTCAGCGGAGAGAAATAGTACAAAATCAGAATTATGTAATTTTATATCAGCAGTAGCAAACCCTAGATCAACAAAGTCAAACTTGGTCAAACGAGTTGAAATTGACCTCCAATATGCTTGGTCAATTTCCAGTCAATTAGCCCTCGAACAGCCTGAAGAAACAACCCTTGAATAGCCCCAAAAGCACAGTCAAACTGCTGTTGACTGAAGTCAACCTGCTGCCCAAAACTAGGGCAGTCAACGTTGGTCAAACCTATGGACGGATTGCCTCAATTTTTGTGCCAAAATCTGTGGCTTGCCAAGGAGAGGCAGCCACACCAAAACCGCACCCTTGATGAGTCAACACTTGGTTGACGCAGGTCAAAGAGACCTTCAGCAGCGTCTGCATCCTCCTTTAGTGTCCTCCTTGCCCTAATGTGTCCTCTTTCTTCCCATGTGTGAGCTGCTCCTTGTATAACCCAAGAGAGAGAGAAGAATGAGTGAGATGAGATGATGAGAAAATGAATCAACCTCTCTTGTATTTATATGATTCATTGGGCATGTGTGCCACAAATTTAATTGCTGGCCGACCTTGACAATTTGTCAAGTAAATACAAATAAATTCATATCTCCATAAATACTTGTCGGAATCCGATGATCTTTAGATCAATCCTACACCTCTCGACAAGACGAATCTAGGCAAAATATCAGCTGCCATGAATGAGATGACCCACATGGAGTTTGGCCCTAGTTGCTAATTTTAACATCAATGTGAAAACCTTTTGTATGAGGAACACTGCATCAACAACCTAACGACCTCCTTTGTCCTTCATCATTCATGTTATCTTTGTTGGTGAAAATTTTCTCACACCAAATCATGAATTGTTTGAGACTTCTTGTAGTAATGAACTCATCTATCTATAGAACCAAGACAAGTGTCTATGAAAAAAAATGAAGTTTGCACTAGACCCAGAACAACCCAACATGAGTACACTTCCAATTATACTGAAATCCAAAATTGGTGGTGCATGCATCATCACATACCGGGAAACTCCCTCTCCTTGTTAGAATGCTCAACACTTGGAGTAAGATTCTCATCAAGGTTAGCTACCTTGTGCTAAGAGAATCCATTTTATAACAACTTTATCTTGGTATTCTTCCCTACTCCCATTAACTACAATCAAGGAATCAATCATTGATTCCACAACCTATTTTGTAACTATCTCCTCGACGAGGCCTAATAAACCCTCCTCCATTGTGGCATCCTGCCATATCTGCTCAACTAGTTATTTGAGTAGCTTGTAAAGTTCACCTTCTCAGACTCTGGCAAAAAGTTGATGAAATCCATGGTTGTTGTCTCTGATGGTTACTTGCTAACCATCGAACTCAACCAGACATTATAAATCTGTGATGCAAGAAACTAAGAACAAGCCTTTCATTAAATTATTAACACACAAGACAAAATCTAACTTGAACATCATTGGAAGGCTTCTAGAAAGATATGGAGGCCAATCTCTTGATTGGATACGTGGCATCATCACCCAACTCCCTAAGCATTCCTTCCTCTTGCTCTTGAAACCAACTAAATATATTTCTATCATAAGTCATATGTCTTGAAGTTAACTATCCGCACACCATCCAACCCCTAAAATGATGTACATGAATAGACTAGACACCATAGCAAAGTGTGTTTCTAGCTTGGTAGTCAAATCATCTACTCTGGAAGCATTTGCACTTCCTATAAACTCCTATTGTTGTTGCTGTTGATTACCTTTTCCTTTCTTCATATTAGGACATTGAAAAGCATAGTGATTGTGTTTGTTACACCTAAAGCACTTGATATGAGTCAAGTCTTTCTTCCCCTCACATGAGGAATGCATTTCTTCCTCCTTGCCATTCTAACTTCTCTTGAGTCCTTTCCTACCACCTATCCTTCCCTTATTAGCAAGGGCTAGGTCCAATTCATCATCCTTATCCTTGGAACTAGTTGAGGCTTGCTCTAGTCTCATCTCCTCTCTAGTGAAAGCATACCACAACTTCACAAAGTTAGGTAGCTTCTCTTGACCAAAAATCACATAGACAAAGTTGTGCCTAGAGGAATTGAAGCCATTTAGAGCAATCCAAACTAGTTCATCATCTTTGACTTTGTCACCAACTACATCAACTTGGTCTCTTAGATTTGCTAGCTTTATCGGATAGCTAGTGTAATATTGTAAGGAAATTTTTGCCCTAGTCTAAGTTGCACGAAACGGGGAAACGGAAACGAGTTTCCGAAACGGGAAGCGATACAAAACGCGACCTCCCCAAATTTTGGAAACGGGGAAACGCGAATATATATAATATATATATATATATATATATATTAAAAATATTTAAAAATTATTAATATATATATATATATATATATATATATATATATATATATATATATGTGCAATCATAAAGCATTAATGATACATTTACATTATATGATTATAATTTATTACATTTAAACATTAAGATTAAATTTACATCACATTTACTCATGAGTCATGAATGATCACATAATGAAAATAAAAATATAGGAAAATCCAAAATCAGCCTTTATTTATATTAGTATATGAGGTTGCAAGTACAATAAAGACTATAAGGCTGCGAGAACTGTAGAGACAAGTCACAAAAGACTAATCCTCATCATAACAATCCTCATCAAAAATAGAAGCAGCACAATGCTCAACAGTGGATGGTGGTGCTGAAGAAGATGATGCACCAATTCCACTTCCAGATTCGGCCTCAATATTCAGGGCAGCAAGAGAGAGATCCAAATCAGGATTTTCTACATCCACATCCCATTCTTTAGAAGGACCACTGTTGTATTCTGGACCCCTACGAGATGCAAGGCGAAGGTTGGAGTGCACATAAACAAGATCCTCTGCTTTCTGTGAGCCCAACCTATTGCGCTTCACAAAATGAATAAAACCATAAGTGCTCCAATTCCTTTCTGCTGATGAAGAGCTTGCCACTTGTGAAAGAATACGAATGGCAAGGTTTTGCAAATGTACACCATTTGCTCCATGACAAATCCACCACCTAACTGGATTCATGGTGCTTCTCTCCTCCAAAGCTGATATATCTGGCTTACCCAAATTAATTTTCTGTGGCTGAGACTACCCCGAAATGCCAGAAAAGAGAAGAGAAATATGGCTGTAGCTGAGCCAAATCTGCTGCTACTGAAATCTCCTGCTGAAATCTCTTTCTCTTGCTGCTGAAATCTCTTTCTCCTGCTGCTGAAATCTACTTTGCTCACTGCTCAAAACACCCTAGCTGAAACAACTGCCAGTCTCCAAGAGAAACGACTTGCTGAATAGTGTGATGAGAGAATGAGACAAACTGCTCTTTTATAACTTTAGAATAGGTTTCTAGAATTTTCCGGAAACCTAAAAAAAATTTAAAAACCAATTAAAAAAAAAAAATTAAAAAACAACACATTAAATTAGGGAAACGTGGCTCGTACGGCCTGGAAACGCGTTTCCGGCCGTACTGCCACGTTTCCGTTTCGGGAAACGTGCCAGTACGGCTGGAAACGCGTTTCCAGGCCATATGGTATGCGTTTCCTGGTTTCGTTTCCGTTTCAGGGGGGAAACGACCCCTACCCCCACGTTTCCTGCAACTTAGGCCCTAGTTTTTCCTTCAGCAACTAGGGTTTCAAAAATATTTTTTGGGCAAACAATTCAATTCAACACAAACAATGGAATTCTCAATAAACAGTACTGACTTTCAATATGAAATAATCCCAACAGTATAATCCAATAGTTCCATCAACCAGTGCAATAGATGTAGTCCAAACAGACCCTAATAAATTCAACAATACAATAGAGGTCTGATTTTATATGCAGACTGATAAAACAATACACAAAATTCAAATACCCTAGTTGCCTCAGATCTGCACTTCTTCTTTCTACCTTTGACCACTGCAGCAATCTCAGGTCTGTTGCAAATAAGAACCGTCACACTTCCTCAGAAACCTTTCTATTCGGTTATAGGACTTGCACTCTATTCCCAGACTTCGGATCAGTGGAGTTGGCTTCAGAATGCCTTTTGTATGTAATACGAGGGTAGCAGATGATAATTTTATCCCTAAAAAATGCCCGGTCTGCTAACGATTTCAAAAGGTTTCACTCTGTCTCAAAATAAATTTGGAGTACTAGCTTTAAGTGCCTCGGACCCTGCCTCAGATATGGACTTTCAGTACTTTAGACTCCAAGAGGGATCGACT
Organism: Pinus tabuliformis; assembly: GCA_031772625.1. NCBI lineage: Eukaryota > Viridiplantae > Streptophyta > Pinopsida > Pinales > Pinaceae > Pinus > Pinus tabuliformis. Next base: position 1,553,796,610 of record CM062804.1, read on the forward strand.
ACTATTGGAGGGTTTCGACATACTAAGAAAAGTCTGGACTTGTAAGGATTCGACCTCAGGAAATGTCAATGTCCAGCACTATAATTTGTCCACAGGAAGTCTGTCTTGCTCAGGAGTTCTTTTCTCTTCTCAAGCTCAGAGATTGTGTCCTGCTTCAGACGAGTCTCCATAGAGATTTGGCTACCAGTACTATGATCTGTCCAGAAATTAGCTTCTGAGGAATTCGTCCAACCTTACTGGATTGCCTTGAGATACCTTCTTGTTCTTGGATGATGAATTTCCCTGTGCTAGAACAAATAGAAGAAAAGAAAAGTAAAACTAACTTGGGTGGAATCTTTCACCACTGAAATTTTCAAATTAGTAGAAAAGAAGGGGTCTTAAAACCTCAGAGCTCCAGCTCAAGAAATTAGATGATTTGATCCACAATTGATGATGCCTCATTTGATCTCAACCCTCTTCTATTTATAGATTTTCCATGGGCTCCAAAATGTGAGGGGTTGTGTGTGCAACCCCTAATTTAGCCCCAACCGACCCAATTTTTGCCCAATGTTGCCCCAACATAGGAAAAATTGGGTTTTTACCCCTTTAACAAGACTATAGCCTACAGGGTCGGATAGGCTATTTCGTCCTCCATTAGCCATCAATTTGGAGAGGACATTATAGCTAGCTACTATATTTGTCTTGCACGTGCAAGATGTGGTGAGGTTGTTCCTCAAGGGCCTCTTCTTGGATACATTCACATTTTGGTACAGGGTTCCCAAGGCATCACACATTTCCTTTGCAGTGCTGTTGTTAGCTATGTGAGGGATCAGATGATACTTCATCGAATCTAGCAGGACTTGCTTTGGGTTCATTGCATTCTTGTTGTACTTTGTCAGATATTTGGGATCTGTAGGAGGTTGAAACTCCTTCTCCACAAGGTACCAAATGTTCACTGCTTCTAGGAAGTTTTGTGGCTTGCACCTCCATGACACAAAGTTAGAGGTTCCCTCTAACAAGTGACTCTTGCATACTGAAAATGGCCATTAATGCAACTCCTCTGAACAAGCTTCAATCTCAACTCAGTAGATAACTAGGGTTTCAGACCCCACAACCCTTCTTAGGTTCACATGCCATTCACTGGCATGGATCCACTTCAGCTACTGAAACCTTGTCATATTTCCCACTTAACATTTTGATAGAACTCTTTCCTTCAAGGCTGATTTCTCCAGACAGAAAGCTCTTGAAAGTTTTAGATACTCTACTTCGACGCCATGTTAAAATTCTTCAGAATATGGTAACTATCCTAATCTGATTTCTAACCTACCAACTTAGGAAAACAGAAAACTGAAATTTCTATCAAAACTGCAATCTGATTTTTACTAGGCATTGGAACACATAACATTGAAGAAAGTAGCATCATGTACATAGATTTGAATGCCAAATCACATCACTCTTTATTACTCTTGCAAACAAGAAATCCTCTAAAAGCTTCAAACTCTACCTTTCACCTGCTGCATCATACTCTATAAAATCGAATGAATAATACCTATATCCCTGCCTTCTCCTTTACAGACTAGGAGGTGCAATGATGTGGACACAAGCATCACAACACCTTAACTAAAATAAATCTAAACCCTAGATCTATTGCTGACTTTGGGATTAGCACCCTCAACCTACATGAAAGAACTATCCCTAGGAAGGTGTGCCCACTAGAGGAGAGTGCAAGTAAGAATGGATGCATCTACCTCTTCTAGGGATCCGTGTGCCATCTATTCTTGGAAACTTTCCACATGCAAAGCTCCCTAACTATGCATGCAACTACTAAAACAAATTCAGAAATCCAACTGAACTGCTAAATTTAAGAAAGATATAAACTGGAACTGAACTGAGGATGTGCCTTTTATTCTCTCCTTCATAAATGCCCTTGCACCCTCAATATTGCTGTACAGAATTGCCGAAGGAGGGGTACTGTTGCTGCTGCCTTTAATACTGGTGTACAGATCATTGTATGTAATCTCTGCTGGAGTCCCCGCCACTGTAACTTATTTGCATGCCCCCAGATATTCTGTGTTTTCTGCTGCCATTAATGGTACTCACCTGGACATTTGCTAAGGTACTAAAATTCCAACAATTCTCCCACCATAGCAAAGCTTCTTTGCACATTTGTAGCTTTGCAAAAGGAACTTTGTTGTCATTTGAAGCTGTTGTACTTTATAAAGGAATCTAACTACCTCAGCCAATCATCAAGTTGCAAGGTGTCCATCTAGCCAATGTAGTCTCCAACTTGGTTTTCACTTTGATAGAGGAACCAGAATTTGTCCACAAACTTTCTTCTCCATTGCTAACTTAATTTCTCACTTGAGTTGCTCTTACAGCTCTGCCGCTAGGTGGTAGCCTGCATTGCTATGACAGAGGTTGTCAAATTCTGTAGCAAACTGACAATATTCATTCATTGATTATCCATCAACCTGACCATTGTATTGAAGGGAGCAACTTTGGCTTCAATTGCTGCGTTGCACCTGTGCTTGTCCTCCATTCCCTTTTTTGTCCAAGAGCAACCCTTTACAACTATGTGCGAAACAATGCTTTGATACCTTTTTGATCAAAACTTGTGTGCCAAATAGAATTAGCACATTCACAGCAACAACTTTAAATATATTTATCTTACACACAGTCAACTAGTTATGGCAAGACAATATAATGAAGCTTATCTGACAGAAACATAAAGGAATTCAGATTAATCATTATAGTATACATAATGAACATGAATATTTGAAGAAATCAACTCTGATTTTCCATTAACAGAATAAATCTGTACAACAATGATATGAACAACATGAATCCAGTGCCAACTTACAAGTATCTAGCAACCAACTATGACTAACACCCATGAATTGAATGAACTCACTTACAATAAAAAAATCAGGGTATAAATAATACAACTCAAGCCAATATGAAACGATTTGCATCTCTATCTTTATATTAATGCACATGAGTCAGGAAGATGAAGAAACAGTGATAAAGAAGACAATGATCCATTATAACTATTGGGATGCCGTTGTAATGGTTTGTTGACTTGTCCTTCCATGTTAATGCACCTTCAATGAACTAAGTTGTGCACATATGTAACTACAAGCACACACCTGATCACAGTGATGGAACTTCACAACAAGATATAAGTGCATCCATAGCACAACTGAGCTTGCCATTTTGTTGCATGCTAATGTTGCCATTGCAATGTGCGCACCCCATTGTATGTGGCTGAACTTCTCTCTGTTGCAACATCTCCAATCAAGGACTTAGTCAATCTATGAGTCTTTTATGGATCACCCCTTGGCTTACATACATGAGAAAGGCCAACAAGTACGAGTACGAGTTAGCACCAAACTCTCAACCGTCAGCATCTGAACAAAAACAAACTAATCTAGATACTACCTGATAACTTTAAACAGTGACAATCCTCCTAGATTAAGTTTAGCAGCATCTCCACTAAAGGTATCTATGCATCTTGTTTTCCAAAGAATGGAAAGAGTTGTCAGTTTGACTGTATTCCAAATTTCTGCCATGCTACCTAATCATCCAATTGTCTCCAGGAATTGCATCTTTGATCTTTCCATATCAATGACTCCATAAAAGGATCTGGAAACCCTGCAGCAATCTAATTCCATAAAGCCTGGGGTACTATCCAACTCCAAAAGGCACACTTCATGGTTTCCTCTCTTGGAAAAACACATACATCCAATTAGTCAACCTCAATTTTTTCGATGTGGCTTTTGTTGTCAGCTCTAGTTAATTATCATCCATCCAAGCAAATAAATACCATTCGGTTTTCCATACAACCTAGCATCTTCTGACCCATCTATCTCCTTGTGTCTTCTGTCCCCATCTTCTATGAAGCCTGTCTGATATGCTTAGGTCAGGCCTAATTCTTCATAAAAAAATGTGTGTAGTAATCGAAAAATTACTTATTAAGCTCCTATATTCCATCTCCATTTCCATGTTTGGTCTGCAACCTCTAGCTGTAGCTTAAATAGTTCTGACTCAGGTCATTTTGCACAGCTCCAAGAAAGTATTTTCATCTGCTGCTGTGAGAAATGAGGTTGAATAGTTACTCTCCTATCTTTTCCAGGCTTGATCCTTTTTGTCTCAAATATCTGTCCACTCATGAAATCCTTTCTTGGAAGCAACCTTTTACATACACAGCTAGCACAGCTAGCACTATTTCCTAGTCAACCTCTTCATGTATGAAATGTCAAAATGGACCTGGAAGCTAAATTCCACCCATTTCTAGTCCCCTGGCATTTCCAGTTTAATTCTTTAGAAGTAACTTGCCAAGAGTTCCAGACTCTATTCACTCCACCCTCCAGCCCATAAGCAAAGGTAAAATATTCCTCATGCTTCACAGCCTTAGCAAGACTTTGTTCATGAAGAGTGAAATATGTCATAAGCGGGCTTTGAACCCAGATGGGGAGGATAACATTTCTCTTCTCTAACCACCCAAGTTAGACCCAATTGCTCTATATATATGTAGATATCATTTGCAGTTTATATGACCTGTAGATATTAATTTGGTTTTATGATAAGTTGGAATTGGAATAACAATTCATAAACCACCAATGTGTATATTCACACATTCAGGTCGTTAATCATCATTTACTGTCCAATATATTGGTGTGTTATCTTATCAAATGGCAGTTAGTCTTGAGTTTTGCAATGGAGAGTAACCGTTTATCTAAGCTTTGTTCACAATTTGGTTTCATTTAATCAAGCATATACACATGTATGGTGAATGCTTTTGCAAGGATCCATGGGTTCATAATTCTTGCTTGAAATATTGCATTTGCATTGCCATTATTTTATAAATGTTAAATTGGTTTGCTGATCCATCTTTTGGTCATGATGAATTGGATCAACTAACATAATCAATGGAATGTAATCTCAGATAACAGAAATTGCTCTCAGTGAAGAATCGTTTGAAGCAAACATTCGTGATTATACCAAACTTATAGATGCATATGCAAGGAAGGGCAATTTGGAAGATGCTGAAAGGATACTCAGGATCATGGAGGAGAGGGGGTTTATATGTGATGAAATTACATTTACAGTACTAATCCAAATGTACAGCAAGGCAGGCAATCTTGATCGAGCTCGACACATATTTGACAAGATGAAGCTATCAGTTCTTAAGCTGGACCAGAAAGCATATGGCTCAATGGTTATGGCTTATGTGAGAGCAGGATTGCCTGAAGCAGGAGTGTCTTTGATAAGAGAGATGGAATCCAATAATATTACTGCAGGCAAAGAAGTGTACAAGGCATTGCTGAAGTCTTTTGCTCACCAGGGTAATGCTGATGGTGCCCAAAGGGTATTCAACTGTATGCAGTTTGCTGGCATTGTGCCGAATCTCAACTCCTGTACTATACTGTTGGAGGCTTATGCTCGTGCAGGTGACCCAGACCAGGCTAGAGCTGTTTTTGAAAATATAATAAAAGCTGGCCTGAACCCAGATGATAAATGTATATCTGTCATGATCTATGCATATGAAATAAAAAATTTACTTGGCAAGGCATTAATCTTGCTATTGAACCTTGAAAAGGATGGCTTCAAACCAGGAGCTGAAACATCATCCGTTTTAATTGATTGGCTTGGTAAGTTAGGGTTGGTTGAGGAGGCAGAACAGCTTTTTGATGAGATAGCTAAAACAGAAGTTCCCTCAAAAGTTCTTGTAAGCCTCTGGGAAATGTATGCTAGGGTAGGTATGCAAGAAAAAGCAACATATATGTTGGGCCTTTTGCAAAAGAATTCTCAAGCCTTGAATGTGAATGGTTTTGAAAGGTTGATAAGTGCCCTTTTAGCAGGTGGTTTCGTAGATGAAGCAAAGAAAATGCATGACCAAATGCAAATTCAAGGGTTGACTCCATCAAAACCTATTGCAGTCGCGTTAACACCTTGCTCAAGGCATCTCACATGGCAACCTTGTGACAATGGAACATAAAAATCAAGAAACTTATTTTGGTACTGTTGTGTCCAAAGCTAAATTCAGTGTTCTTGTTGTGAGTTTGTCCCAACTGCACCAACAATCTTTCTTATTGAGATCTTTTGTGGTTGGTCACTGTTTGATATGGATGTGGAAGGAATAGGACGCCAAGACAAAACAAAACATATATTCTGTGCCTACGGTGATTAATTATTATTCTAGTTCTTGCATCTAGGTTGGTTATAAATTCTGCAATCGACAATGCATTCATATGTTTTGTGTTGAAAATAGCAACAAGAAATGTTAAAAATAACATCTAGAAACTCTAATTTAATTTGTCCTTGAATTAGATTGCAATTCTATTCTCATAGCAGCGTGTAGCAATTAACTAAGTTAAGTTGACTTAGTTCGCTCAGTAAATTCAAGTTGGAAGTCTATCTAGAGTCATGTAGAGTGATCCCTAATTTTTAGGGGCCCAGGTTGAATTATTATTGAGTTGTAATTATTTAATTCATTTTAACCGAGTTAAATTTAGTTAAACGAGTTCTAATTGTTGAAGGAACTAGTGAGTGGTCCAGTGAATTAAATTGGATTTAATTCACATGCAGTGATCAATCAAATAATTGATAATTCACTCATAAGTAACTCATGCATGTCAGTTCAAAGGAAGAACCAATTGAGATTAGAGTTCAAGGACAATGTACTATCAGTTGTATAATTTTCCAAGTTGTACAGATGGTGCATGCAATTAGAAGAAGGCCTAAAATAAATCATTCCTTAATTAGAGAAATTGCCTTTAAAAGGAGGAATGAAGGCACAAGTTTAATCAATGTTTTGGTGAGCATGAGTTGGTGAGACCAAGCAATCAGAAGCACAAGTTTGTGCGTGGAGCTTGTGAGGGCAAGAAATTAGAAGCTTAGAGGCTTGGGAATTTGGCCATGTATTAGCCAAAGGAAGTCAATCAGACAAATGATAGAAAATACTTGTGCAGGTTGAGCTCAATGTTGAGTAGAGCATATTGTATTCATCCAAATTCTTTGACCAAAAGCGCAAGAAAGTAGGGGCTTGGCAGGCAACAAAATTTGCTAAGTTTTGGCTTGAGCTGACTTGGAAGTAGAGAGTTAAATTGTACTAGTGCAGGAATTGTTCAGGAAGAACAAGCATTGTATTATCTTCTTAGATCTTCTAGTTAATGCAATATAGATAGTCAGGGTTTTTAGCAGTTGCTTTCCCTAGAGAAATATTGTGTTGTGTGAGATTGATATTCTTCCTTTTCTGCTTATTGTTTTCATCGATCAATTTGGTTTATGTTGAGAAGAGTAGAGTAGATTCTTGTCTTGTGTTTTAGCAAATCACATAAACTGTTGAATCTACAGTAAACATCTACATGGTATCAGAGCATGAATTCTTTAGGCTGCAAGTTTGTAGCGCAGATATGAAATTTTTTGTGCAATATTTTCAAAAACAAATACCAGATCTAGATTCTTTGCAAAAAATTACCCAAATTCAAAAAAAAAATCGGTCGAATCAGATTTCGGATGAGAGAGATATCACCGATTTAAAATCAATGTTTTTTGTTTTTGTTTTTTTTGTTTTTTTTTTGTTTTTTTCCAGAAAATTTTGTGACGATGGGACGAAACAGATTGGTGTGCGAGTCAAGACCCTGCATGCACTTGAGATACAAGATGCATGCAAAGCCTTGAGGAGCAAGGCAAAGGTTAGGGACTTGGTGTTTGAGAAAGAGCATAAATTATCTCTCAACATGCAGCCTCAGAAGCAACCTCAATAAGTTGTGGAGCAACCACAATTGGAGACGCAGAGAGGAGACCGAGTGAAGACATCTACTCAAGCAGAGACCTCTAGTAGGGGGAAATTTCGAGCCAAGTGGGTAGAGGGAGCACATGCAACCATACCTCCAGGTGAGAGGTGGGGTGATGTGAAGTAATAGTCCCAAGAGTGCAAAAATTTGGGCAGGGTCCATTGAGATTTTTTGTCTCATGGATCATTACCTTGCTACGGGAGCCCACAGTACACAGTAGCAGGATGGATTAGTGGCGGTTGATGCAGTCAGATGTCAGAGTGACAGAGGCAGAGACTAGCAGCAGCCAGATACTGGGAGCATACAACAAAGTTGGCAATAGTCAGGAGGAATTTCCTTTAAAAGGAGGAATGGAGGCACAAGTTTAATCATTGTTTTGGTGAGCACGAGTTGGTGAGACCAAGCAATTAGAAGCATGAGTTTGTCCGTGGAGCTTGTGAGGGCAAGTAATTAGAAGCTTGGAGGCTTGGGAATTTGGCCAAGTATTAGCCAAAGGAAGTCAGTCAGACAGAGGATAGAAAATACTTGTGCAGGTTGAGCTCAAGGTTGAGCAGAGCATATTGTATTCATCCAAATTCTTTGACCAAGAGCGCAAGGAAGTAGGGGCTTGGCAGGCAGTAGAATTGGTTAAGTGTTGGCTTGAGCTAACTTGTGAAGCAGAGAGTTAGATTGTACTAATGCAAGAATTGTTCAGGAAGAACAAGCATTGTATTGTCTTCTCAGATCTTCTGGTTAATGAAATATAGATTGTCGGGGTTTTTAACAGTTGCTTTCCCTAGAGAAATATTGTGTTATGTGCGATTGATATTCTTTATTTTCTACTTATTGTTTTCATCTATCAATTTTGGTTTTCGCTGAGAAGAGTAGAGTAGATTCTTGTCTTGTGTTTTAGCAAATCACATAAGCTGTTGAATCTATAGAAAAAATCTATGTTTTGATAGAAATATGGATACTTGCCTTTAAAAGGAGCTTTTGATTTGTTCTTTATGTACCTTTTATCACCAAAAGTTGCATCACATTAATTAGTTCACAATCACATTGTTGCAGAACCTGGAAGGCAATGGCATGCTTCCAAAACAATAATTTTGAATTAAAAACTGGACAACCTATGGAATAAAATTGCAATTGGACCACTAAAATTTGTTTGTAAAATCATCACATGCTAACAAACAAGTAGCGACATTACAACTCTGTAGGAATGATGGTGAAACCATAGCTGTCAACACCACTTGTAATGAAGAACACATTATCAAACTTACATGTTGCATAATTCCTCTAATAGTGCTCTTCTCAGGAACAGTTAATAACTTAATTACATTGAGAAGCCACATCCTCTTCTTTTTTGGCAATCAATGCAACATCAACTTTTGCATCATTGAATCCAGAACATCGACGACAAATTTCAGATAGTCAATGATGGTAAATATTATTTCCTACACATTTTGAATAAACTTGTCCTTCCATTCATACAGACAAACCTTTTGCTGGCAATTCCTACTTGATACTTGGTAGAATCTTTGGAGAGCATCCTCAACATTAATTTCTCATTCAATAGAGTGTCCTCAACACATCATTGTGTTTCATGCAATGCTTAGCTACCAGTGCAATACAAACGTTTTGCTTGATCCATACATAGGAAATCATTTGAGTCACTATATATCTAGCCTTCATGCTAGTGTCCATCTCCATGAAGTAGAAGCCTCTTTTCTCATGCATAAATTCAATTGTGCAACAACAAAGCACCTTGTAGATACAACCATAGTTTTAAAACTCGAAACCAATCTCCTAACTAGCCACCTACCAACCCTGGTTTCTAACCTGATTCAATTAACCGGTTTTGAGAAAAACAAATAAAATAATTAATTTTTAATGAAAAAATTGTTTTTGAGACAAAATGATTCCACACAGTGATTCCAAACCATTAGAGAGAAATGTTAGCTTTTGTAGCTCGGGAGGCACTTCTGCAATGGCAGTGCCTAGCACGCAGAAGTGACTGAGCATATTTCATTCTCTAGGCAATTTACTTTATAAAATTAGAAAGTGCCTTTTTATAAAGTTGGGTTACCTAAGTGATTTAAGTGGGCCCAATGTGAAATTAATTCATCATTGTTGATCTTGAGATGGTGAGATTTAATTTCAACGATTGAGATCTAGGGTTAGGTATTTTAGTCATTGATGGGAAATAAAAGGAGAAAGGGAGAGTTAAGAGACACTATTCTTCATGAGACTTGGAGAAGAGGAGAAAGAGAGCCAAGGGAGAAGTTTAGCAAGAGGAAGAGTTAGATCTAAGACTTTTGTGATCCATAATGTATATATGAGTCTTTCGGATTAATCACATCGTTGGGATTGGGTCGACATTTCGAACCAACTAATGTGGTTCATCTTCAGGACAAGGTGAGAAATCAGTAGATCTGAGGGAATAAATAGCAAGGATGCATCACTACTCAGAGTTAGCCGTTAGGTAATTTGTTAAATTGTTTAATAATTTAGTTGTAATAAATAAATATTATGTTTTAATATTATAATTTGATAATATAAATTTCGCTGGAAAATGATAAATAAATATTATATCTTGATATTATAGATGGAATAATAACTTTAATATTAATATTAAATATTATAATAATATTGTTAGTTAGGGTTTGACCCATAATGTTAGTTAAATAATCTATAACTAATTGATTAAATAATTTAATATTATTAGTTCTCGTAATAATATAAAATCTAATCAATAATGTGTGATGGAATTATTATTATTATAATGATTATAGAGATTTATTAATTTAGAACTATTATTGTAAAATTTTAAATAAATATATTAATTTCCATAATAGTAAAATATAATTATGTTAATCTAATATTTTAATATATAAGGATAAAAAGACTATAATTGGAATTTGGTAATTTGCTAAATAATATATTGATGTTATTCATATTAAATTTTAATATTATATTTTGTATTGTGATAATTCAAAGAATGGTATTCTTATTAATTTAAATTCAATATATTGATTAATTTGAAAAAATAAAAACAAAATAAGGAGGAAAACTACACTACCAAACAAAGAAAAATATAATACTGGATCCAGGGGGATAAAGCCAAAAGGCGAGAAGGGAGACCCAACACAAACGGAAAGGGGAGAGGAGAGGGAAGGGAAGAAGGGTCAAGAGGAGAGGAGAGGGAAGGGAAGACGGGTCAAGAGGGGAGAGTTGGAATCCAACTTTTATTTAATTTCCATCCATCATCCCTATTGAGGTTTTTGGCATGCCTCTCTATTTCAATTGCTTCTCTCCATTGAAATAGAGGAAAAGAGATGCGTCTCTATTTCAATTGCTTCTCTCCATTGAAATAGAGGAAAAGAGAGGCATGCCGAAAGCCTCAATAGGGATGATGGATGGAAATTAAGTAAACACTGGATTCCAGCTCTCTCCTCTGGACCCTTCTTCCCTTCTTTCTCCTCTCCCCTTTCCACTCTCTCCTCTTGACCGTTCTTCCTTTCCCTCTCCTCTCCCCTTTCCGTTTGTGATGGGTCTCGCCTTTTGGCTTTATCCCCCTGATCTAGTATTATATTTTTCTTTGTTTGGTAGTGTAGCTTTCCTCCTTCCTATTTTGTTTTTATTTTTTAAATTAATCAATATATTGAATTTAAATTAATAAGAATACCATTCTTTGAATTATAATTGAATACAAAATATTATAATAATAATTCTAAATTAATAATTTTAATATGAATAACATCAATACATTATTTAGCAAATTACCAAATTCCAATTATAGTCTTTTTATCCTTATATATATATATTAAAATAATTAGATTTTACTATTATAGAAATTAATATATTTATTTAAAATTTTACAATAATAGTTCTAAACTAATGAATCTCTATAATAATAATAATAATAATTCCATCACACATTATTGATTAGATTTTATATTATTATGAGAACCAATAATATTAAATTATTTAATCAATTAGTTATAGATGATTTAACTAACATTATGGGTCAAACCCTAACTAACAATATTATTATAATATTTAATATAATATTAAAGTTATTATTCTATCTATAATATCGAGATATAATATTTATTTATCAAATAGCAACTATTTTCCAGCTAAATTTGTATTATCAAATTATAATATCGAAACATAATATTTATTTATTGCATAACAACTAAATTATTAAACAATTTAACAAATTACCTAACAATTAATTTCCAACGGCTAAGTCTGAGTAGTGATGCATCATTGCTATTTATTCCCTAAGATCTACTGATTTCTCACTTTGTCCTGAAGATGAACCACATTCGCTGGTTCGAAACATCGACCCAATCTCAACTATGTGATTAATTTGAAACACTGATATATACAAGAGGAAGAGTATTATAACCACTGGGATAGTGAGGAGGGCATGCATTCCTAGGCAGAGAAGGGCACACTTTGTGGGCACAAATTTCGAGGCAGTGGACATGCATGGAATTTTAGGTAAAGAATAGGGAGTTTTCCGAGCTGCAGACTAGGTGAGCTTCAAGGGACCCAACATGAATTTTGAAGGAGAAATTTAGTAGGGAAATTTGTGCGGCTAAGGCATGAATTTTGAGGAGGGTGTGGCATGAAATTGTGGGTATATCGAGGCATGAAAAATGAGGCTTGGACGACATAGATTTCTAGGGATAGATAGAGCTTAGATTGGCACAATTTCCTAGGCAAATTTGGCAAAGGAAATGAGGCTTGTCATGTATTGAAATCGAAGGGCTACTGACACAAATTTCAAGGAACAACTACAACACTTTTCCCAAGGACTCTTGAGCATGAAATCTGGGAGATAAGTTGGTTGTTTCGTGTCATTTAATGCTATAATAAATTCTATGATAAGAAATAAAATTTCTCTCTCACTAGTTTTACCTTTGAGGTTTCTCCAGGGGCTTTGCCCAAAAATCCTTGTGTCAAATGTGTGCTATCTATTGTTCAATTTTCAGCTGTTAATAATCAAATTTAGTCATTTGTATTTCAACTCATTAAAACCAGATTGGATGTGTTTAAGTTAATGCAATCACTGTGAAGTTTTTATTGGAGACTAAAATCAGATTATTGGTTAAGTGTTTGACGAAAGTACTACAAGAGAAAAAACTATCTTGTAGGTGAAATTTCTACATGGTATCAAAGCTGGGAACTTGAGGTTCAATGGGCAGATTTTGACACAATGGTATTGCAAGGATTGCAAGAAGGTTGTGTTAGGAAAAAGTTAAGGGCAAAGACAAAGGTAAGGTAAAGGGGGAATTTGAGGTTCAATAGGCAGAGTTTGACACAATGGTATTGCAAGGATTGCAAGAGGGTTTTGTTAGGAAAAAGTTAAGGGCAAAGACGAAGGTAAGGTAAAGGGAAGTGGGGGATCTGCTTCTATGAAGGACATTAGCAAAGTGAAATGCTTTGCATGTCACATGACTGGTCACTATGCAAGCCAATCTCCATACAAGAAGAAGAAGAAAGAGGCTTAGGTAACAGGAGTAGCATCAAGTAAGATTGATGACTTTGTTAAGAACTTTGAGAATTTGTTTCTCTTATTGCATGTGTTTAGGATAGTAGTACTATTGTGTATGAGGACAATGGTGCGCCCTACAACCCAGTATGGGGTAGATCATCTCAAGCATAACCATGTAAACATGTTTGGGGTAGATCTTAAGGGTAAACATGTAAACATTTAACATGTCATGTTTAACATTTAACATTTAACATTTTTAATATAATGTCCGCCCTATTTACAAATCAATCTAATTATTGTTATGTGTAAACACAATATAAATTTAAAATATAAAGAGGTTTAGGAACACTAAAAAATGAGGTATGGTAAATAAATAAAAATATAAATAAACCAGAGGTATGGTAAATAAATAAAACTTTTTTTATACTTACTCTAGAGGTATGGTAAATAAATAAAAATATAAATAAACTAGAGATATGGTAAATAAATAAAACCTATTTTTATATTTACTCCATAAATCTCTTTATATCTATGAAAACTAAAAAATGAGGTTTTATTATTAATGCCATGGGCCAAATACCATATTTATAAGAGGTATAAAGGGGTATGATAAATAAATAAAAATATATCAAATAGGATTAGAAATGAACATCTAATTATACACCAAGCCTATGGGCCAAATACCATGGTAAATAAAAGGAATATGATAAATAAATAAAAATATAAATAAACCATAGGTATGGTAAATAAATAAAACCTCGTTTTATATTTACTCCATAAACCTCTTATACTTACAAACACTCAAAAAAATGGTTTTATTTAAGTGAAGCCTATGGGCCAAATTATTATTAATACCATGCAAAAAAACATTATTAACCCTAATATTAATGTTAAAAGATTAATATTATATTATTATTTAATCTAATATTTATATTAATATGTTACAATATTAATATTATTAAATTTAACAACTTTGGATTAATACAATATTAAATTTGTTATTTTATAATATATATTAATATATCATGATATATATTAGCTCTAGGTATATATGGGAGGGAAGAACAAAGACAAAGTGATAGAGGTGGAGAGATACGGGGAGTGACAAGGGAGAGATGGAGATAAACTGAAGGAGAGGGGAGAGGAGGAATGCAGAGAGAGAGAGGGAGAGGAGTGAGAGACGTAGAGAAGGGTAAGAGAGGGAGAGAGAGACACAAAGATGGAGAGAGAGAGAGAGAGAGGGGGGGGGGGGGCGAGAGAGAGGGGGGGGGGGGGGAGAGAGAGAGATGGCGTTGGAGGAGGAGAGAGGGAGAGATAGAGAGATGGAGTTGGAGGAGGAGAGAGGGAGAGATAGGGAGATGGAGTTGGAGAAGGAGAGAGGGAGGGAAGAACAAAGACATAGAGAGTGAGAAGTGGAGAGAGAGAGGGAGTGACAAGGGAGAGATGGAGAGAGAGAGTGTATGTTTAGGGGTAAGATAAGGAGACAAAAGAAGGAGAGATGGAGAGAAGGGGGGAGAGAAGGAGAGAGGGAGGGATATAGTAACATAGAGAGAGAGAGAGAGAGAGAGAGAGAGAGAGAGAGAGATGGGGGAAGAGAGAGGAGGTAGTAGAGAAAGGGAGAGAAGGGAAGGACGAGAGGCAAGACTTGAGAAAGAGGAGGAGAGTGATGGGGGAAGAGAGAGGATTGGAGGGCAGAGAGAGAGAGAGAGAGAGAGAGATGGGGGAAGAGAGAGGGAGGTAGGAGAGAAAGGGAGAGAGAGGACGGATGAGAGAGAGAGGAGGAGAGAGGGAGGGATAGAGAGATGGAGAGAGGGAGGAAAGAATAAAGACATAGAGAGTGAGAAGTGGAGAGAGAGTGTGTATGTTTGGAGGTGAGATAAAGAGACAAAGAAGGAGAGATGGAGAGAATGGGGGAGACAAGGAGAGAGGGAGGGATATAGTAACAAAGTTGGAGGGTGAAGAGAGAGAGAGAGGTGAGAGAGAAAGGGAGAGAGAGGGAGGTAAGAAGAAAGAAATAGAGAGAGAAAGGTGGAGAGAGAGGGAGAGAGGACAATAGGAGGGAAGAGAGATAGAAACGAGGGAGAGGGAGAGAAGGGGAAGAGAGAGAGGGAGAGGAGGGAGGGATAGATAGATAGATAGATTGGAGAAAGAGAGTGTATGTTTTGGGGGGTGATATAAAGAGACAAAGGGAGATAGAGATATAGATGGAAGGTGAAGGGATGGAAGAAGAGAGATGGAGAGGGAGGGAAGGACAAAGGGAGGAAGGGACAAAGAGATTGATAGATATGGAGTGAGAGTGTGTGTGTGTTTGGGGGGGTGAGAAGAGAGATGGAGAGGGAGGGAAGGAAAAAGGGAGGAAGGGACAGAGAGATTGATAGATATAGAGTGAGAGAGTGTGTGTGTTTGGGGGGGTGAGAAGAGAGATGGAGGGAGATATAGATATAGATGGAGGGGGAGGGGCGGGGCAGACGGAAGAAGATTTCTTGCACTACATGCATTGATTTCAATGTAGATGATTTCTAATTTGATTTGATTGCTTGCACTAAATGCATTGATTTCAGTTAGGTCAGCCATTTTAGATTTAGATTCAGATTGTGAAGACCAAGAATACCTTGTACTAAATCCCATGAAGGAAAATTCTGCTGTTGAAATCATCTGGAATGAAGAAGACAGAGTTATGGATCCAAATGTTTTCATGTCATTAGAACAAAGCCTTTATAAAGAAGTAATCCAATCAGTTCATGAACAACAAGATGAGAATTAAGTTGGCTCTTTGCTATCATTTAATGATGTAATAAGTTCTCTGATAAGAAATCAAATTTCTCACTAGTTTCCCCTTCGGGGGTTTTCTGGGGGCTTTGCTAAAAAATCCTTGTGTCAAATGTGTGTTGTCTACTGTTAAATTTTCAACTGTTAATAATCATATTTAGGCATGTGTATTTCAGCTCATAAAAATCAGATTGGATGTGTTTAAGCTTATGCATTAAGTTTTAAGTTTTTATTGGAGACTAAAATTATAGTATTGGCTAAGTGTTTGACAAATGCCCTACAAGAGAAAAAATTAGCTTGTAGGTGAAATTTCTACACAAAATATGCAAAGTTTGCTCATCTATATACCATGTAAGGGTGAATCTATGAAAGTGGCATATATCAACAACAAAATACACAATCAATGAGTCTCTAAATGACATATAGTGTCGAAAAACCATGTTATAAGCTACTCAACCGTTGACCTACTATAAATCAATGAACAACATGATCACTCATCAAACTCATAACCACTACTAGAAATGGGATCATCAACAAGAGCTACATAAACATCATTTGGATCAGACTCGTTAGGGACTCTGCAACCTTAGTAGTACCACTACTATTAGGCCTAACAAAAACACGAGTTGGGAAAGTTGCATGACTAGTTATTGCATGTTCCATGCTTGGTGCTTCATTTCTTTCAGTTCTTAATTTGATTACTAGATTTGCATTGGGATGAACCACCCCAAACTCCATGCCACCAATATCAAAATCAGGATCAAACTTTGATGGCTGAGTCTCTTCTACCTTTCTAAAGTTGGATCAATATCATCCAACAAAATGGCATTTGTACTAGGTCTTTTGTTATGCAATTTCTAGTGTCTTAGTTAGGGGTTGTACTGCATGAATACAAACTCATTTAACTGTTTTTGTTCGAAATGGTTTCTCTTTTTCATGTGAATCCACTCAAAAATAGATTAATTGCACTCATGCTGAGAAGCATTGCAAGTTTGGCTAAGGACTCTAACTATAAAATTTTGCAATTGAGGACTTTGGCTACCAATGTGTTACAAAGACAAAGACTAAAGTTAGTTCACTGTTCAATAATTTAGATTGTGAGTTTGGCTAAAAAATAAAATATTTATAGTTTGAATTTTAAACAATTGAACTTTAAAAAAATTGGAATTGCCTACTTGGTTGGTTTGCGTCTCTTGCAATCTTTGCTTGGTTTTTTCCAAAGGTACTTGTGGCCCTAGTGAAAGCATTGTTCTGTTGATATATTTCTAGTTGTTCAGGCTCATTAGGGACCATGCACTCTAAGCACTCATACAACCCATGTTTGATGTCCCTAGTCTGATCTTCTACTAATCAAGCTTTGTAACGATACCTTGGTTCAAGAAATACCTACCTGCATGTAAGGGTGATGGAGTTGATTGTTCAATCTATTATCAATGATCTCCCAAATAGGCCCATATTTTCATACTCTATCCTTGTAGGCCACGCGTACCTTCTCCTTTGCTTCATCCATAGCCTCGTAGACGTAGCCCATGGTCAACTTTTCCCCATTCACTAACTATAACACCTTAACATGAGGCTTGCCAATTCTCACAACTTCTAATGCTTTTTTCCAAAAAGTGTTGTCAGAAACTTTCTTTTTGGTGTATTTTCCATCATTTCCATGAGTCCACTAAGATACATTCCAATCATCATTGAATTTTTTTTTTATGAAAGTTTTGTTCTTGGGAAATGAGAGATTGCAGTGTGAGGAAGTGAGTTGCAAATCTCATGATGGTATGCCTAACAAGATACTTGCCTCTAGTTTTTTCCCTCTTTAGGTTCAAAACCCATGAGTGGTTGTAGATGTTTTTTGTCATACACTTGGCATGCTTTATAATGTTTTTTACCCAATCCACTTTGACTGTGTCCTCAATCATGAGGTCTATGCAATGTGCAGTACATGGGGTCCAAAATATGGTCCTATATTTGGACTATATCATCTTTCCAACAAGAGCATAGTTTGAGGCATTATATGTGATGATCTGAACAATATTTTTCTCCCCCACTGTCCTAACCATCTCATCCAAAAGCTCAAATAAAAATTTTGCACCTTTCACCCTATTAGATGCATCAACTGATTTAAAAAACATAGTTTCTTGAGGGAAAGTGTTAATTTTAGATAACAATGGTATGTTCTATGCTTAAGAGAAATTTATTTCAATTTTTCTTATTATCCCAATATCAATTTCCAGATTAGAAATCACATTAAAATGACAGTAAATGTAGATAGAACATAAATAAAAACAGTGGAAGACAAGCCAAGATAAGAGGACACAAGATGTGGTGCATGCCAAGGACAAACCCCAATGTGAGGAAACCCTTTGATCAATTCTTCTTATTATTCTTCAAAAGTTCAGTAGAGAGAGAGAGTACAATATACAAAATTCACTTGCCCAATCAAAGTCAAATATGTCCAGTCAAACTACAGTCACAAGAAGCCCTAACTAGAACTTCACAACGCTGGTCAACGTGGCAGAATTTCTCCTCCAAATAAGCTTGGTCAAACCTAATCAACTCGGCCTCCAACAACAGTGCAAATCAACCCAAAAAAGTCTGGAAAATATCAGTCAAACTCAGTAAACATAGAGTCAAACATACGGTCAACTTTCCCGTGGTTAACACTGGTCAAACAACTCAGAATGCTTCGATTTATGTGCCCAGAAATGTGGCCTGCCCAAACATAATATTCCCCAAGAAAAATGTAGTCAAAATTGTTCAACTGCAGCCCATCAACACTGGTCAAACCCTCCTGCAATTCGATCAACGCCTAAAATAGAAAATTGCAGACTTGTCCTTCGCATGTGTGGATAGAGAGGTTGCCCAGAAAATTGCAGACTTGTCCTACATTAGATTGTTGGCTGACCTTGACAATTTGTCCATAATGGAAATAAATTCATTTTTCCATTTGTACATGTTAGAATGAGTTGATATTTAGATCAATCCTACACCTCTCGGAAAGAGAAATCCAATAAAAATATCAACTCCATCATATGAGTTGTCCAAGGTCAAGTTTGGACCTAGTTGCCAAATTTAACACTCCCTTTCGACTAGGGAGAAATCCACCTACCAAACCATCTGACAATCTGTACCATCTCTGACATCCCTGTTCTATTCTTCTCTACTCTACTCTGCTCTGCTGAACCATGAAGAAATAATGAAGAAGAAATGCTCGAGAATGTATCATACCATTCTCCACTGACACGAAGTTAATTTCCAATAATCGAGAGTGTATCATACTACTCTCCACTGACCCGAAGTCAGTCTCCATTGATCCCAGATCAATATCAAACATCCTAGCATAGGGAGTATGGTAGTACACGATGCATCCATCGGTAGTACTATTGTCCTTATCCTCATTTCCCTACTCATTGGCCAGATGAGAGGTTCTTCCCATGAGTCCCGGACTACATGGGTAGGATGTAACGATAGGAGAAGGTGAACCATTCATCCTTCTCATATGCCATAGGAGAAGGTGAACCACTCATCTTATGCATATCTCAACCATCATGGGGTATCAAAGGGGAAGGTGAATCACTCACCCTATATATCGCGCACCACTAGGAGAAGGTGAACCACTCACCCTATGGTTGCTCATCGCTCCAAGAAGTACCCCAAGCCCCCCGGAGCTCCCAGAGCTCAATATCCAAATCAAACGAGACCCTCATAAGAGGGTCTCTCAACGGCTCCTAGTCATTCATAGAAGGTTAAGAATTTGACCTTCCCCAAGGGCTTCATAAGAATATCTGCGACATGATCATCATTAGTCCTGCTGTGATGGAGCCTTATTGATCCCCGTTGTACCATATCCCAGATAAAGTGGTACCACTTGTAGTGGTCATGAAACACAGGGTTCTCAGAAAGATGAATCCCACTTTGGTTGTCGTAGAAGATCACGTTGGTATCCA
This sequence comes from Pinus tabuliformis, assembly GCA_031772625.1. NCBI lineage: Eukaryota > Viridiplantae > Streptophyta > Pinopsida > Pinales > Pinaceae > Pinus > Pinus tabuliformis. The sequence goes on from CM062804.1 coordinate 1,553,816,586, forward strand.
ACACATGTCCAAACAACTCACTAAAGAGCTTCCTCAACCAAACAACTTCATGGGAGGCCATACTAGCAGCAATATATTTGGCCTCAATGGTTCTCAAAGCAACCGACTTATGATTCCTTCTCATCCATGATATCGAAGAAGAACCTAGAGAGAAGCAACATCCAAATGTGCTCTTACGATCCACCACACTGCCAGCCCAGTCAACATCAAAATAACCTTGGAGCCTCAAATTCTCAGCAGTGTATCTTAGTCCATAGGTGATTGTTCCCCGAAGATATCTCAAAAGATTCTTGGCAGTAATCCAAAGTATGTGATGAGACTTTACCATGAATTGATTCAATGTATTCACTGCAAAGCATATGTCTGGACGAGAGTTCACCAAGAACATCAAGTCCCCCACGAGTTGATGATACTCATAAGGATTTCCCAAATCGGGCCCAACAACACTTCCACATAACTTCTTGAAGTTAAGTTCCATCGGAGTAGTCACGGACTTGCAGTCCACCATCCCAAATATTTCAAGTAGCTTCACAATGTATTTTCCTTGAGAAAGGAAAATCTCACCTGGCTTTTGCCAGACCTCCAACCCTAGGAAATAATGCATCAGTCCTAGGTCCTTCATTTCAAACTCAGAAGCCAACTCCCTCTTACATTGATGAATAAGAGGGTCTGCACCTATCAGAAAGAGATTGTCCACATAAAGTACCAAGATGAGAGGTCTGTCATTCTCAACCTTAAAGTATAGGTTCAAATCAGCGTCACTTCTTGTAAAACCCAGCTTCATCAGATCGCTGTCAATTCTCTCATACCAAGCTCGAGCAGCTTGCTTCAACCCATAAATGGATTTATTCAAACTGCATACATGTGTCTGATGATCTTGAACTTCGAACCCCTCGGGTTGTTCTACATAAACTTCCTCTGTAATTGAACCATGCAAGAAGGCGGTCTTGGCATCCATCTGGTGTAGATTCCATCCTTGCGAGGTGGCAAGGGCTATAATCGAACGAATGGTGGTATATCGGGCAACAGGTGCAAATATATCATTGTAGTCCACACCTTCCTTTTGAGAGAAGCATCGAGCAACAAATATGGCCTTGAATGTTGGAATTTCTAAGACTAACAGTTAGAAACCCTCCATGTACTTTCCGATTTATTTCTTCCTACTTGTTTTGATTAATTAACAATTTATTTACCATGTAAATACTAAAAATAAATACAAGTACATGCTCAACACATTACAGATCATCAACTGAAGGAAACATAAACAAGCACACAAATGACACCGTTATTTTTGGACTAATGTCCACGGAAAACCCAATGTGGGAAAACCAGTGTAGCTATCTGAGGGTTTGATTTATTAATAAGTTTTAGAATACAATCTGGGTGCCAAATCTGGCTCACCCAACAGAGAAAAATCTCGACAGTAGTACCTCTCCTTCAGAGACAGATGCTTCGGATAAAACCCCGAATAAATACTCCGACAACTCCTCAGCTCCAATCTGCCCCACGAAAATCCCCAGCGCCAGCCTCTTCTTCCCTCTGCGTTAGCTTTCCCGACAGTTCTGGCAATTCTCGGTAGTTTTGGCTATTCCTGGAAGTTTCGGCTTCTGCCCTCTATGTCAGCTTTCCCGACAGTTTCGGCTGTTCCCGACAGTTCCGGCTTCTGCCCTCTGCGTCAACTTTCCCGACAGTTCTGGTAGTTCCCTGCAGTTCCGGTTGTTCCCGACAGTTTCGACTTCTGCCCTTTGCGTCAGCTTTCCTAGTTGTTGCGCTGATCCTCCCAGCACTATCTCTGCATCTCTGCTTCTATATTCACTACCCCTTAGCTGCAACTCCAGATCACTCTCTCAACTTTCTCAGCAAACCCAGCCCCAGAAAGTCGAAATTTTGTTCTCTTGGTGTGTTCTCCAAGTGACCCTCAATCCTCCTCTTATAATTTTCTCGTTGACAGATCAATGGTCGAGATTAAGTCCCTAATCAACAGTTAAGATTAGATCTGGCTTGATCCATGACTTTTGGACCATTCTAACACAGTTTTATATTAATTCACATTAATATTTTAATTTCCCTAAGTTTAGAATTAGGGACTCCATTAAAAATATTAATTATTTTAAAATCTCCCAAACTGTTTAGAATTTGGCCAAACCCTTTCTGAGTATTGGAGATCTCATGTACCTTAGCCTCTCCACCAAATTTCGTGGCTTGAGAACATCCGATGCTACCCCAAATCAACATTGAACTTTTTAGCACTTCCATCAGCTCAATGCTTGATCTTGTAGAGTCATTTCAAGGTGACAATGGATTTGTCCTTGAGTCTAGGGACCACATCCCAGACATCATTCTTCATAATAGACTCATACTCTTCATTCATAGCATCCTTCCAAACTTGCTGCTTCACAACTTCTTCGAATGTGCAAGGCTCAGATTGAACAATGGTGTTCATGGCAGTTAAGTACCCTTGGTACCTATTCGGCTTCTTACTTCCATGAAATGTCCCCCTTGGTGCAATATGTCTCTCGACATCTTCGAGAGTTTCCCTAAGCCATGAGGGTCTCCTTTTTGAGGAGGAGGGCTCATGAGGAGGTGGATCAATGGGATCCATTGGTTCTTCAACATTGGGCATCATCTCATCCTACGGTTCTCCCTGCTTTTCTGAATCTGCTTCTTTGTCCTTCCTTGGAATAGGAATGTTGTTATTCTTCCCAAGGGAAACATCTTCGTCAAAGGTGACATCATGACTTATCTCCACTTCTCTTTGACCAAGCACATAGATTCCAGATGCCTTAGAAGTTTCACTGTAGCCCACAAATGTTCCTTTCTTCCCAAATGCATCCAATTTGCTTATCTTTTCTTTCGGCACATGAAAATATATGGGGCTACCAAAAATTCTAAAGTGAGAAACATCAGGTTTCTTACCGGTGAAAACTTCTTTGGGAGTTTTGGAGTCCAATGCTTGATGAGGGCATCTATTTTGAACTTACACAACAATTTTGGCAGCTTCTGCCCATAAGAACTTCAGAAGGATTTAATCATGAAGCATGACATGAGTGGCTTCTATAATAGAACGATTCTTCATTTCAGCAACACCATTTTTCTCAAGAGTATATGCGGTAGTAGTCTCCCTCTTAATGCCAACTTCTATAAAATAGTCATTGAACTCATTTGATTAATATTCAGTTCCATTATCGGCCCTCAATATTTTGATCTTCTTCCCTGTTTGATTTTTGACCAAAGCTTTGAAAGAACGGAACCATGAGAATACCTCGTCCTTCTTCTTCAAGAAATATATCCAAGTTTTGCAAGATAAATCATCCACAAATATATCATAATATAAATATCCTCCCAAAGATGTCACAGGCATCATACCAAATAGATAAGAATGAACCAATTGCAATATGTCGGTAGTCTTGCTATAACTTGAGGGGAATGGTCCCCTTGCATGTTTTCCTTTGGCACATCCCTGACGAACACCTTCATGTTCTACTTTAAATTCGGGCATACCTGTCACCATATTCCTTGCATTAGGTAGAGCCTTATAATGTATATGAGCAAACCTTCGGTGCCATAATTCAGATTGAAGAGATGTTTCGCAAGACATAGCTTCCAATGGGCTTCCTCCAACTTGATGTAGGCTATCAACCCTAAATCGAAGAGTAAACGCTTCTTTGAAATTTCTATTCCAAACACATACCTTTCCATCAATGAATTCCACCTTGAATCCTTTTTCTTCCATCACTGAGATAGATACCATGTTCTTCTTTAGATCGGGTACATATAGTACTTCTTGTAGATGAATGGTGTTACCTTGATTCAATTGAAGAGTAACATTCCCAACACCCTTCATGGGATAGGTGGCATTGTCCCCAAGAATGATTTCCAAATTTGTATCCTTTTCTATCAGATTTGAAAGAGCTTCCTTATACCCAGTGAAGTGCCTTGAGACACCACTATCAATCAACCAATTTCTCAATGTGTCTGGAGGAGAGGCAGTAGAGAGGGAAGATATAAGATAAAATTATTTTTTCTTGTTATAAACAACATTAGATTCATCATACTTGGAGTTTCTTGATCTTTTGGGAGGTCGACCATTTCCATGTTGAGTAGCGAGAGAATTCCTTTTTCCTTTGTTGTTGAACCTGCCATTCCTTTGATTGTTGTTGCCCTTGAAATTTTTGTTCCTTCCATTTTTGAATCCTGGTCTTCCTTAACATTGCTTCTTTGAACCTGAATTGTTTTTCTTTTTTTAGCATGAGTAGAGAATGCAGTAGTCCATTTACATCATCCTTATCTCTTCTTGAGAACATCTAGTCAACGATTCTTCAAAACCTGGAATCTTGTCGTTGTTGAGGATAATAGTGTTGAACACATGCCATTCATGAGGGAGACCTCCAAAGGCTATGAGAGTGAGCTCGCTATCAACAATAACTTCTCCAAGTGAAAGAAGATCATTTTTTATCTCGGTAATCCTCATGAAGCAGGATTGGATATATTCACCTCCTCCCTTCTTTATGTCCTTCAACTTGTTCTTGGGGAAGAGAACTTGGTTTTCATTGCTAACCTTGAACATGCCAACTAACCTATCCTACATCTCCTTGGATGTGTTCAAATCAGAGATATATGCAACCGAATGTTTGTTAATAGAATCCTTGATGATCTTCTATGCTTTGACTTCAACTTTCTTGTACTTTGTCTTAGCGGCAGCTGGTGCATTTGAAGGAGGTTCAATGATCTTTCCTTGCACATAGTCCATGACATCCCGCTCTTCCGAAGTCAAATCAAGAGACATATTCAATGCATGATAATCATACTTATCATTGAGCTTGTCATCAGGCTTGAAGTAAGATGCGGAGGCCATTGCATCTTGTCCTTGTCCAACAAATCTTAGTGATTGCTCTTTTCACTCTTGCTTGGGCTTTGTCTTCACCTCAGCTCCGATACCATGTTAATTTTAGATAACAATGGTATGTTCTATGCTTAAGAGCAATTTACTTCAATTTATCTTATTAGTCCAATATCAATTTCCAGATTAGCAATCACATTAATATGACAGTAAATGCAGACATAACATAAATATAAATAGTAGAAGACAAGAGGACATAAGATGTGGCACATGCCAGGGACAAACCCCAATGTGGGGAAACCCTTTGATGAATTCTTCTTATTATTCTTCAAAATTTCAGCAGAGAGAGAGAGAGTACAATATACAAAATTCACTTGCCCAATCAAAGTCAAATATGTCCAGTCAAACTACAGTCACAGGAAGCCCTAACTAGAAAGTCAACACTGGTCAATGTGGAAACATTTCTCCTCCAAATCAACTCGGTCAAACCCATTCAACTCGACCTCCAACAATAGTCAAAATCAGCCCAAAATAGTCCCAAAAGTATCAGTCAAACTTGGTCAACGCAGCGTCAAACCTACGGTCAACTTTCCTGCAGTCAATGCTAGTCAAACAACTCAAAATGCCTCAATTTCCATGCCCAAAAATGTGGCCTGGCCAAACAGAATATTCCCTAAGAAAAACACAATCAAAATTGGTCAACCGCTACTCGGTCAATGCTAGTCAAACCCCCTGCAATTCGGTCAACACCCAAAACAAAAATTGCAGACTTGTCCTGCGCACGTGTGAAGAGAGAGGCTGCCAAAAAATCCATACACCCAATTAGATGAGAGAGAGAGGTGTGACTTATGAGTGTCCAAATGAGGTAGATTCTCCTATTTATGTGCAAATTTGAGGATGAATAAACATGTCTTTTGGGCTTCTGAGCCTACATTAGATTGTTGGCCGACCTTGACAATTTGTCCATAATAGAAATAAATTCATAATTTCATTTGTACATGTCAGAATGAGATGATATTTAGATCAATCCTACACCTCTCTAAAAGAGAAATCCAATAAAAATACCAGCTCCATCATATGAGCTGTCCAAGGTGGAGTTTAGCCCTAGTTTCCAAATTTAACAGAAAGAGGCTTGGAAATTTATGATAATATGGTTCTTTCCATCAATCCATCCATGTGTTTGGTCAATTTAGTGCCCTAAATTTCTCTACATAAATTATCAATCCGGGTATCGTAAACTGATGAAGTGTAGTGCACTGTTTGTGCTAGCTAACCCTTCTTACTTCATTGTTTTTATGTTTTATGTTGTTTTCAGGGTTTTTGGTCTTTTAATTCCTAATGATTTACAATGTAAATTAGCAAAACTAAATCTAACTTTTTTTAAAGACTGCTCAAAATCTAAAAATGAAAATAGAGCTAAGAGAGAAATGAAAACAGAGCTAAGAAAGAAATGAAAACAAAGTTTCTATTCTTATTTTACCATTATTTCCAAATCATGAATTAAAACTGAAAGTGAAATTTGCAATTGATGTCTAACTAATTAAATAAATAAAACCAAATGAAATACTTGGTTACTCTGCCTCTCAATTTTGCGAGAAAGTCTCATTGGGATGACATTTAAGTGATTTTGTACTTCATTAATCTAAGAGAAAGTAAATACAAAGATGCAGAAATAACTCATTGCATAGATGAAATGTTCAAGCACTTAGTTAAGGATGAATTTTCAACTTGAAGGCTTTTCCATAAACATTCATTAACACCATGAGTTAGTATTTTAAACTAAAAATGAAATGGCAAAGACAGTAAATGACACTGATCAGTTTAATTGAGAATTTAAACTAGCAAAACAGTGAATGAAGTAAACTATCCAACAATGTATCCTTATCATTCTTCAATCCTACTCTCATCCTGAAACAAGGTTAGTTATTAATTGAAGAAACAAGATTACACTATTGAGTTATATCTTCTAAACTACTGATAATAACTAAAAAGAAATCAAGCTAATGGAAACTGCTCTAAATTATAAACATTGTTAGTAACAAAATGATAGAAATTGCATTATAAACACTGTTAGTAAGAAAATGATTATAAACACTGTTTTAGAAAGAAAATGATGAATTTACAGTTAACAAGAAGAAGAAAAATAAATAAAATGAAACCTTCTTCAGTGCAGGGGCCCTCTGCAACTGATTAGGCTACACTTGCTCAATCAACTTCAAGAAAACTTCTTTAGATGTTCATAAAAACATGCAGTCTTATCATATTAAAACAGGGACACAAAACGCCCAAAAATTACAGAATCTAGAACTTCGATTTCACATTAAAACTATTACTAACTTCTTCGGTCCCTTACACAGGTATTTATAAGAAAAATCATATACCTGTTTGTGGAGAAAAGCATGCTACAACCAAACACATAGAAAACAAACATGCAGAATTCTTCCTCGGCTGCTAGATAAATAAATCCAAGACATGGTGGCTGTTGAATTCGTTTGTACAAGTGGCTGTTGGAGTCCGTAGGTACAGGTAGTTGCTCCGGATAACGCTTCCCATCACTGTGAAATGCATTAATTAACCATGAAACAGAGTCTTGTTACCCTTGGTCTCTTTGTGTTTGACTTATCCATTGACCATAGTCTTATGCCATCTTCTTTGTCGACCTGGGCTGAATGAATAGGATAGGGTCCATGTCATGATGATTTCAAAGCTGCCCATGTGGCTAGTTTCTCCTTCTGACACCTGGAACCTATTAGAGCATGGAGGTAGCTGCGGAACAGCCAGTTAGCTGCAGAATAGGTTGCATTCCGTAGCTAATATACAAAAATTTATTCAAACAACAAAACATAAAAAGCATAACATGTAAATCACTAAATGTCCTCCTCAAGACAGTATATACCAATTATTAGTGATGAGAATGCATCTTTCTTATGGAAAAACAAAGAAAAAGAATGAGAAGAGTTGCCAAGGAAAGAGTAATTTTGAGGCTCAACATACCCCCACTGCAAAATAATTGCATGTCCCATTGAAATTTTCAAAAATGTGAACTTCTTTCTCCTATTGCATCGGTTCTGACACTCCTGCTCAAATTCCTATTTTTCCTCTTCAGCTTCCTATTTTTCTTGTACCTTAATCCTAGGTGCAGCATTGTGTTGTCATGAATGGCTTTATCCAAATTCTTCTGTTCCCTCAAGGTTTCATTTTCTTTTTGAATATGCCTGTTCAAAATCTCTAACTCAAAGGTTTCTTGTTTAAGAGAGCTAGTTAGAGGTTCTTGTGGATTGACAGGCTACTCTAGATTGGTTGAGGATCCTGGACCGATTGAGGTATCCTTTCTCTCTAATGACTCTATGTAGTCATAGATTTGCTGTTGTTCTAGATCTATGCCAAGAGAAGCTCTGCTTGGGCTGCCTTCAAAATTCTGTGGAGGAGAGTTTTGTGGATTGTGTTAAGGTGGAATATTGTCAGGAGATTGAATTGGGGTTTCTTCCTCTAAGTTTATGAACTGGTCTCATTTTGATGTTACCTTCCTCATCTTACCTCGGAGTCTAGAGCTCCTTCTCAGGTTTTGGAAGCTTATGGTTTCTTCTCTTGTGTCCTTCTTCCTCTTCCCTATATCCTTCTTTTTCTTGTTTTGCTTCGTAATCTTGGTCGGTCTTTCAGAGAGTACTGTTCATCTTCTTGTGGTGATGAAGGTTTAGGAATGTCTTCATTGATTTCTTCAGCTCTCTCTTTCATTTTTTCTTTCTGTTTTGTCTGATTTCTAACCTCTGGTTTAGAAGTTGTCTCTGCATCATTCTTTTGTGAGGAGGTTCCAAATTTGTTTTGAATGTTAATGTTGATCTTTCTCCTCCTATTTTTCTTAACATGACTCTCCTCAGGTGACTCTGGAGCATCCTGGAAAAAATTTCTTACCAAGAAATCTTCCCAGGTATCCCCTATATTTTTCAAATGGAATTCAATTAGTATTTTCACTAATCCATGATGATACATAGTTGTTTCTATGGATTCAATTTCCTTTTGGACATTTGTAGCCATCCTTCTTAGACTGTTTAGAAGGAAGAAGGGAAGGTTGATGGATCCATTTTCTAAAAAATTTCATTAATAAGTGTATATGGTAAATATACATAAACCCAAATCTTCCTTCACATGTAATGAATTTTTGCAATATCAACAACATATTACCCCATTTGTTCTTGAGTGCTGAAATAAGAATTCCATTCCTAAATACTGTAACATCCATACCTGGGTTTCTAAGGATCACTTTCCAAGATTCACTATGAAATTCCTTGTTTTTAAACTATCTTTTTCCTTGTCTCGGAAGCTCTGTTGCTTTTCCTATGAAGGATTCTGTGACTGCAAATTTAATATCTCCTATCTCCACTTCTGTGCCATCAAATGACCTTGCAAAAGACTTTGTAAATTCCTTGTGGTAGCCATCAAATTTCTCAATAAAATTTAACCATCCGGCCTTCTGTGGCATCCCTTTAAGCTGTGGATACCCCTCCATATACCTTACCCCTACAGGCTCTGTCCTGACAATAAGCTCCATATCCCCTGTTTTCGGTTAACCTTCAAAATTACTCTTACTATCTATAAAACGAGTTCTATTTAAGAAATGGAATGACTGTGTGTATGGAAATGGAATAACTACGTATATATGAAAATGGAAAGACTGTGTGTATACGAAAAATGGAATGACTGTGTATATAGAAAATGGAAAGCTTGTGTATATGAAATGACTGCGTGTTATAGGAGAAATAAACTTAAGGGTTTGCATGTGATAAATAGGCGTGTAATAAATAGACAATAAGGGTTTAGAGAGTCGTAGATAGGTAGGTCACATCATTATCTTAACCGTTAACAAGTGGAGTTGTGGAGGACCCTTTGAGTATAGGTTAAGGAGTTTGAAGCAAAGATTTGTTATGAAAGAATCATTGAGACTGTTTGTCATTAAAGATGGAAGATATGGCGGAGATATAATGGCAGTCAAATCAAATGATGGTCGATTAAGGAGATATGTGATTATACATACTATACAAACTTATGTTTTCAAATTGCTTTTTGAAATAAATATTTGCATTTACCTTTGAAACCTTTACCTTCCGCTTGCTAATTTTTTTGATGTTGATGCACAGGTACCTTGAACATGGTTGGTCTTCAAAAATTGATTTTTTCTTCAATTCCCTGCATACATGATTTTATTATGAGTTGTACACTTGTGCCTGAACTGATAAAAAAATTGTAGTTGCAGAATCAGATTAGCTGCAGAATAGAATCAACTGCAGAACATGAAAAAGAAAGTGAAATATGGCTTATGGATCATGAATGAAATGGAAGTGGCTATGTAAGTGAAATGAAATGAGATGTAAGACAAGATGATAAATGAAATGAAAGCTGTAAAAGGAAAAATTGAAAAATTTATTGATGAAATATGACAATGAGATGAAGTGAAAATGCAAAAATAAAACGGAGTGAGGTGAGATGAGATGATGAATTTGCAGAATCTAAACTACAAAGTGACTGTAGTTTTTTGTCACTACTTATTACAGAAATAAAATGGAAAATATAGGGTGTCAGAAACCTCTGATTTTCACCCTGTATTTTTTGTATAAGTATGCAATCAATGATTGGTTTTCAACCTTATACAATTTATTATTATTTTTTATTTGTTTTTTCTTTTTTTTTTTATAGGAAAAATAAAGACTAAGTAGTGGAGAGAAGAATTCTTCTTCACTAGCTTCATTTCAGAATTGTCTTGGAAAATCTTATTGAACTCCTCTTTTGAAATTGGTTTCTGATATATCTTTAATCTATGACCATTCACAAGAAGAAGTTTTACTTTCATCTATTGTTCTTATCCTCACTACTCTATTACTAAATAATTTTTCAATCTCATATGGCCAAAGCCAATGAGTTTGAAACTTCCCTCGAAAATCTTTAAAATTTGAATCAAACAATAGTGCCCAATCTCCCACTTTAAACCTCTTATCCTTGATATATTTGTCATGCCATTTAGCCCTCTGTTGTTGGACTATACTAGTCCTTTGAATTGCCTCTTGCCTGATTTCATTAAGTTCATTTAATTGCTCCAGCCTATGCTTTTGTGCCTCTGATAAATCTAGTCCCAGTTGGACTGCCATCTTGAAAGTTCTGATTTGGAACTCTATAGGGAACATGACTTGTTTCCCATAAACAAGTTCATAGGGTGTATGTCCCGTTGTGTTCCTCCATGTAGTTCTATAGGCCCATAAGGCTTCAGGAAGCCTTTCCACCCAATCTCTTCTATGTAGATGCACAGTCTTGGTGAGGATTCCTTCAATCACTTTATTTGTAGATTCCACTTGACCATTTGCTTGTGGATGATAGGGAGTAGATTTCCTATGTTTGATCTTGTATTCTTCCACAAGCCCTTCCACCATGTTAGATGTAAATTGAGATCCCTAATCTGTCACAATTTCTCTTGGAATACCAAAACGAGTGAAGATGTCCTCAAAAAAAAAAAAACTACAGATTTTTCATTAGCAAAAGGTAATGCTTTGGCTTATACCCATTTAGTGACATAATCAGTGCATACCAATATATACTTCTTCTACTTAGATGGAGGATTAATTGGTCCAGTAAAATCTAAGGCCCAATTTTCAAAAGGTTCGATGAGTACCTGAATTTGTAATGGCATTTCATTTGAGGGAGCAGATTTCCCTACCCTTTGGCAGCTGTCACATCTCCTAACATATTCTTTAGCATCGTTGAAGATGGATGGCCAATAATATCCTAAAGAAAGGAATTTATAGGCTTTCCTCTTGTCAGCAAAGTATCTACCACATGGCTCATCATGACTTGCCTTAAGAATCTCGGGCATTTCATCTTCCTTGAAACACCTTCTGATCATAAGATTTGGGCCTGTTTTATACAATTCGTTAGTGATCCATGAATATCTTGCACTTAACTGAATAATTTTTCTTTTCTCTCTAGGAAACAAATGTGAAGGTAACTTTCCTGTGACCAAATAGTTAGCAATATCTACAAACCAAGGAGTTTGAGTAGTTATTGCAAAAAGATATTCATCAGGAAACTTATCTTCAACTGGAGAATCTTCTTTGATATTCTGAATCTTGGACAAGAAATCAGCAACTGTGTTTTGTTTTCCAGGTCTATCTAGCACAGTAATATTGAATTCTTGCAAAAGTAGAAGCCATCTTGTAAGTTTGCCATTAGTAATAGGTTTATTCATTAAATATCTAATTGCAAAGTGATCTATATGAACAAAGGTTTCATAGCCTATTATATAGTGTCTGAACTTGTTAATTGCATGAACAACAGCTAAAAATTCCTTTTCAGTCACAGTATCATTTAACTCAGTGGGAGTCAAATTCTTACTTGTATAGTAGATGGCATAAGAAATCAAATCTTTTTGTCCCAATACAACTCCCAGAGCTGTATCTAAAGCATCTGTTGAAATATGGAAAGGGAGTTTCCATTTTGGACCTCTTAAAATGGGTGATTCAGAAATTTTTGTTTTTAAGGTTTCAAATGCCAACTGGCAATCAAAATTCCAATTGAATTCACAATCTTTGGTAAGCAATTTGAAGAGTGGGGATGTTATTTTAGTGAAATTTTCTATAAACCTTCTATAGTATCCTGTAAATCCTAGAAAACTTCTAACATCCTTTTGGAAATTTGGAATTGATAATTTAGAGATGAATTCAACTTTAGATTTGTCAACTTTAATCCCATCTCCTGAAATGTGATGTCCTAAAACAATACTTTCTGTAAACATCATAAAACATTTTTCATGGCTTAGTGAAAGGTTTTCTTCTTTACATCTTTTAAGAACTTTTTCCAAATTCCCCAAAGCTTCTTCAAATGTATTGCCATAGACTGTAAAGTCATCCATATATACCTCTACACAATCATGTATTAGATCAGAAAAAATCCTTAGTACTGCTCTTTGGAATGTTGCAGGTGCATTACATAACCCAAAAGGAAGTACTCGGTAGGCATATATTCCCCATGGACAAGTAAATGTGGTTTTATCCTGATATTCAGGTGCTACTTGAATTTGATTATAACCACTAAAACCATCCAAGAATGAGAGATACTTCTTACCTGCTAATGTATCTAACACTTGATCTATAAAAGACAAAGGAAAATGATCTTTAAGGGTTGCTTTATTCAGTTCTCGATAATCAATGCACACCCTCCATTTACCATTCTTTTTAGGCACAACTACCAAAGGAGAAACCCATTGGCTATCTGAAATCGGGTAAATGAAGTTTACATTTAGTAATTTTTGGATCTCTTCTTTCATAATCTCTCTAAGATTTGGATTCATTCTTCTCTGAGGTTGTTTGATAGGTCTACAATTTTCCTCAATGTAGATGTGATGGATACAAGTCTTAGGATTAATGCCTTTCATGTCGGTGTATTCCCATGCAAATGCAACAAAATGTTTTTGTAATGTTTTGATTAGCTCTTCTTGTTGTAGTTTCTCCAAGTTTTTGTTTATGTTCAATGTCCTACTTGGAAAAATTTCAATTGTAAGGCTACCAAACTCTTCCATAGAATAGAGAGACATCTACCTAGATGACAAATATTCAACATTAGATTTTTCTTGAAATTGCTCATGGTCATATTCTGAAGATGATTCAAAATTTTCCAATGTATTTAAAATTTGACTATCTTCACTAATATCTGAAATAGTAAAGAGAGGCTGAATATCATCTTCATCATCAATCCATTCTTTGTCATCTATTTCTGTGATTGCTTTTGCTGGAGGATATAGAGTAAATCTTTTTGTTGAATTACCATCAGAAATATCCATGTCACCAGATCTACGGCTAATAAAAGCATCAGCTATGGCCATCCAAGGTCTTCCTAATATGAGTGGATGTCCTCCTAGATTGTTCTTGGGAGTTAAGATCATGAAATCAACAGGATATTCCCAAGAATCTAAGGATACTGAAATATTTTCTAACACTCCATCTGGTTTGATTACTGATCTATCTGCTAGTTGCAGTAATGTAGGTGTGTAAAGAAGATTAGGAAGCTTGAGTTGTTCTATGGTTTGTTTGCTCATGATGTTTATTGTTGCCCCTAAGTCAATCAATGTATTTGGAATTTCAACTCCATTGATATGTGTTTTCATAATTGGACTTCTTGGATCCACATATTTTTGTATGGCAATTTTTCCCATCATTATGTCTGCTATTTTTCCTACCAGGTGAATTCTTTTTGTTTTTTGTTTTTCTCCCTGGTTTCTTTATGCTAAACTCCTTTATTGTTCTGGCTAGAATTGGAATTTCTTTAATGACTTGTAGCAAAGAGATTTTGATACATACATTCTTCAATTCATCTAGAAAATCATAATTGTGCAACATAATCTGCTTTTCTACTCCTCTATCAATTTGTAATCTTTTAGGAAAAGGAGGTGTAGAAGTAGATGCTGGTTGCTCAATAGGTGTTGTGTTCACTGATTCTTTTTGTTTTTCTTTTTCAATGTTTTGGTTTTGGAGAGATGTTCCCTCAAAATTTTTATTGACCTTTAGAGAATCTTCCTCAAAATTATCTTGTTCTTGAATAACTACAAAAGATCTTTCCTTTTCTAATATCCTATTGGATCTTAGTTGAACATCATTAAGATCTATAGGAGTAATCCTATAGGTTGGAAATTGTTGTCCTTCTACCATGTAAGCATTCTGAGGGTTTTTATTGTTGGGGTTTGGTAATGGTTGGGCAGGTAGCTGATTTGGTTTCTGCTGAAATGACCGTAAGAGTTGAGGACTTTGGTTTTATTGTGGAATTTATTGTGGAAATGGTAATGAATGTTGAGGGTTCTAATTTTGGAGTTGTGGCTGCTGATTTTTTTGTGGAATGTGTGGGGGAGGATAATTCTGATATGATGGAGGATATTGATAATATTGAGAAAATTTATCATAAGGATTTTGTACTCCTTGTGCCCATGGTTGAGATTGAGATTGAGGTTGAGGCCAAGGTTGCTGCCAAGAATTCCATTTGGTGGGGGCTGGAGATACATTTGATTGTTAAATCCTTGATTTTGTGGCCCCTGCCAAGGTATTCTAGCAACAAAACAAAGACGTTCTACAGAATTTGGGATTGTTTCCTCTTGAAAAACAACCTTAAGACCTGGAATCGAAGGACAACCCTTGGTTTCATGATTCTCTGAGCAAATCATACAAGTCTCTATAATTTTTTCATCTAAAGGGCATTCTCTTAGAGCATGTTTTTTTTTTTTTTTTTCTTCTGCATTTTGGACAAAAAATGGCTAAAGCATCAGCCTCGGTTTTCTGCTTGTTTTGTAATTTAAGGGTGTCTATTTGCTCACTAAGACTCCCTAGAATGTCAGTTTTAAATTCATCAAGCATATTACCAATTTCTGCCCTACTTACAGATCCAGTTGCAGATTTGTTTACTCTAACAAGAGAAGGATCTCTTGGACCTTTCCCAGTTTTGGATTTTCCTCTTGAGAGATGAACACATAATTCTCCTATATCATTTAATGGGAGTTGAGAGATATCTCCCTTCCCCATCATGTTAAGGATATCTATCCACTCATCTCTAATGGATTTTAATAAAAGAGCTTTCAAGGTATCTTCATCTAAATTGTCCATCTTTGCTCTTTTCAAATTATAGTTGAATCTCTCAATCAAATCCTCTAAGTTTTCATCCTCTTTTTGCATCATTTTGAACACTTCATCTTTGTGATTAGTAGACATGAAATAATCCAAGTACCTATCCAAAAATGTTTTTTTCATGTCATTCCATGTTCTAATGGACTGAGTGACTAACCCCATGAACCATTTCAAAGCAGCTCCTTTCGGTGTTGAAGAGAACAACTTAAGTTTTTGAGAGTCTTCTAAATAATCATAGGTTCTACACAAGACTTCAAACTCAAATAAGAATGTTTCAGGATCCTCACTTTTTAATCCATGGAAGTTTGGGAGGACAGAACGTGAGATATTTTTCATTGTGGCACTTGTTTCTTCATCCACTATAGGGAATCCAAAAGAATTATCTATTTCCCTATTTCCTATACCTCCTCCATTATTTCCTCTACCTTCTTGATTATTTCCTCTACCTCTTCCTCTACCCCCTCCAAAGAGCTTGAATTCCCCATCTTCTCCTTCTTCTGCCATTATAGTTTCCTCAGAGTCAGTATAAGGTTCAACTTGCAAGGTTACTTTCTCCTCCTCTGGTTCTTCTATTAATGGGATATGGGAGAGAGGTTCTACTTCTTCTTCCTCACCAGGTATTCCTAATTCTTCAACTAAAATGTGCTCTCTTATGGAGGTGAAAAAGGCTATTCTTGCTGTTGGAGATTCAAAATTTTTCTCCTCTAGGACTGACTTGGTAGATGAAGTAGGAGATTCTTTTGATTGGATTTTTGCCCCTGGAATTTTAGGAGTTCTATGACTGGGAGTATGAGTTTGGGATGGAGGTGTATCTTTCCTTGTTCTTGGTGGAGTAGGTGGTGTTGTAAGAATTGAACTTCTACCCCTAGGGTCTCTTTCTCTATGCATACCGTTTTTTTTTAATGTAAGAGATAAGGCTACCTAGTTACACTTCCCCAACAACGACGCCAAAATGTTTGGTCAATTTAGTGTCCTAAATTTCTCTACGTAAATGATCAATCTGGGTATCGTAAACTTATGAAGTGTAGTGCACTGTTTGTGTTATCTAACCCTTCTTACTTCATTGTTTTTATGTTTTATGTTGTTTTGGAGGTTTTTGGTGTTTTAATTCCTAATGATTTACAATGTAAATTATCAAAAATAAATCTAACTTTCTTAAAGACTGCTCAAAATCTAAAAATGAAAACAGAGCTAAGAAAGAAATGAAAACGGAGCTAAGAAAGATATGGAAACAAAGCTAAGAAAGAAATGAAAACAAAGTTTCTATTCTTATTTTACCATTATTTCCAAATCATGAATTAAAACTGAAAGTGAAATGTGCAATTGATGTCTAACTAATTACATAAATAAAACTAAATGAAATACTTGGTTACTCTGCCTCTCAATTTTGCGAGAAAGTCTCCTTGGGATGACATTTAAGTGATTCTGTACTTCATTAATCTAAGAGAAAGTAAATACAAAGATGCAAAAATAACTCATTTCATAGATGAAATGTTCAAGCACTTAGTTAAGGATGAATTATCAACTTGAAGGCTTTTCCATAAACATTCATTAACACCATGAGTTAGTATTTTAAACTAAAAATGAAATGGCAAAGACAGTAAATGACACTGATCAGTTTAATTGAGAATTTAAACTAGCAAAACAGTGAATGAAGTAAACTATCCAACAATGTATCCTTATCATTCTTCAATCCTACTCTCATCCTGAAACAAGGTTAGTTTTTAATTGAAGAAACAAGATTACACTATTGAGTTCTATCTTCTAAACTATTGATAAGAACTAAAAAGAAATCAAGCTAATGGAAACTGCTCTAAATTATAAACATTGTTAGTAAGAAAATGATAGAAATTGCATTATAAACATTGTTAGTAAGAAAATGATTATAAACACTGTTTTAGAAAGAAAATGATGAATTTACAGTTAACAACAAGAAGAAAAATAAATAAAATGAAACCTTCTTCAGTGCAAGGGCCCTCTACAACTGATTAGGCTACGCTTGCTCAATCAACTCCAAGAAAACTCCTTCAGATGTTCATAAAAACATGCGGTCTTCTCATATTAAAACAGGGACACAAAACGCCCAAAAATTACAGAGTCTAGAACTTCGATTTCACATTAAAACTATTACTAACTTCTTTGGTCCCTTACATAGGTATTTATAAGAAAAATCATATACTTTTTGTGGAGAAAAGCATGCTACAACTAAACACGTAGAAGACAGATATGTGGAATTTCTTCCTCGGCTGTTGGAGAAATAAATCCAAGACATGGTGGCTGTTGGATTCGTTTGTACAGGTGGCTATTGGAGTCCATAGGTACAGGTAGTTGCTCCGGATAACGCTTCCCATTACTATGAAATGCATTAATTAACCACGAAATAGAGTCCTGTTAACCTCGGTCTCTTTTTGTTTGACTTATCCATTGACCGTAGTCTTATGCCATCTTCTTTGTCGACCTGGGATGAATGAATAGGATAGGGTCCATGTCATGATGATTTCAAAGTTGCTCATGTGGCTAGTTTCTCCTTCTGACACCTGGAACCTGTTAGAGCACAGAGGTAGCTGCGGAACAGTTGGTTAGCTGCGGAATAGGCTGCATTCTGTAGCTAATATACAAAAATTTATTCAAATAGAAAAACATAAAAAGCATAACATGTAAATCACTAAATGTCCTCCTCAAGACAATATATACTAGTTATTAGTGATGAGAATGCATCTTTCTTATGGAAAAAAAAAGAAAAGGAATGAGAAGAGTTGCTAGGGAAAGAGTAATTTTGAGGCTCAACACCATGTGACATCATGGAACAACCTATGTTGGCCCATGACTACCTAAACTCCAAATATTCATTTATGGACAAAACTTCTTTTTGCAAAAAGGATCTCCTCAAGTCATGAATACGAGGGCCTTTGAAGCCCTTTCCTACAACAATAATAGAGTCCCACAACACTTGGTAATAAGGGGAGTGGGCTACTTTGAAGTGGATATATGCATCATACCAAAATCTCATAATGTATTTAAAAGAAACTTCTTTGCATTGCTCCTTCCAATGGGTATCTAAGGTGGGTTGAGCTATACTTGCTTGAGACTGAAAGGCACTGGTAGAGGAAAAGTTGGGGAAGGTGTGAAATAGCTCTTAATCTTCCTCTTCATTTTAGGTTGTATTTATGACTCAGGAGGGGGAGGAACATAATGGAATGGGTCATGGACATTGGTGGGAGGGATAGAGGAAGAGTCTTGAATTTCAAAATCAATGGTACTAGTAGCACTTACTCTCGTAAGTGCAAATTGCCTCTTTCTTGCAACTTCTTTTATTTCATTTTCCCTAACCTTCTCCTCTTCATATTTTTCCTATGTTACCATATTTGTGGCGTCTTAATGCTAGATCTGCGAATCTCCGTTTCATATCTGGATACAAATATGAATCCACCTAGATCCAAGTAGGATTTTCCGTCTAAATGGATCCTTCAGACTTGGAAATGGATCCCATGCTACTGAAATAGATCTTTTTCTGACTAGCCCTCACACATCAGATCCCAAACAAATAGAATTAGAGTTAAGGGTTTTTTTGTTTTTAAAGGATATTTGCCACTTGTTTGAAGCCTGTTACCGCTCAAACTAGCAGGGGTCCTAGGAGATGATCCTATAGAGCAACTACTAGGTCAAGGAGCAATAATAGAGCGATAGGCCACTGTCACCTCATCTAAGGCTCCCTACACCTTACAAACTTTCACTGATGGGAGGAGACCCGGTATAAGGGAAACCACTAGATGAATGGATCAATAAAATGATAAGGAGTGATTCCTAAGGCCTATTCGCAAGAGAGGCTCAATTAGATATCTTGCTTGCTTCAAAAGCAAGCTGATGGTCTCTCCAAGAAGAAATAAGATGATTCTTGAGCCTAGTGTTTGATAATATCTCTTGAAAATACGCTTCGTAGGTCGAAGGATCCTTGTGGAGAAATGGCTTAGATGTAATCCTTGTAGGATATGAGTTACAAAATTGTGGGACCACAGAGAAGACAAGTGGACCCAAACTAGGTTAAGGGTATGGAGTTGGTCACTCAAAGAGGGGCTTGACCTAATTGGGAGGAGAATAGGATAAAGGGACTAATTTTTTTTGGAATACAAATACAATGACCCAAGTGAGAACACTAACCCAAATTAGCGAAGTGCAAGGATGGTCTTGTGGCTAGGGTTTGCTATATCTTTCGATTCCACCGTCAGAATTTCTTGAAATTTGGAGGTCCCCTTGAAAAAACTACAATGCAATAGTGGACCAATTTTCAAGGTGTATGGATGGCTACAAACAAATTCGTTTGATGCCCTATGTGACCTTCTAGGGTTAGGCCTAGAAATTGGAAAAGTGAAGAAAAGAGAGGTAAATTTGACCACCAAAGGGATATGAGGATCAATGCCTTATTGTTTGGGCTTAATGGAGTAAATATACACATATATCATGGATTTTTGTGAGCTAAGTAGCCCTAATTGATCTTTTCTAGCCTCTCCAAGGGCATCAACTAGACCAATAGATATTTATACTTCAAATTTGTGAAAGAGACAAAGTTTCAAGGTATTTAATCTAAGAGGCGCCTTTAGGAAAATTCATCCAATCTCTCAAAAGTAAATGCATGCATTTAATCACTTATTCAAGGTCCCAAAAGAATTTCACATTACATTTAACCCATACAAGAATAAAGATAACAAAATACGTGCAATTAACTAGTAAGATAACAAGAATATCATGAACATTTCAACTTACATGAGAGAGAGAGTATATCCATTTATCAACTTCACATTACAGAAGCTCCAAAGACAATAGTGAAAATCCAAACATTATAGTGCATCAAGAAAAGATCAAAAATTTCATCCCAACAAAAGTTGCGAAAATCTCATAAGAGATACTAATCCAATCCAAGTGATGATGAGAGAATGAATCACCTCTCATCTATTTATACAATATCTAATGAGTTCAATTTTCCTAATTTGGCCTAACTGAGTGCCAAATAATAAAATAATGCACAATAATAACATCCCTTGGTGACAAGCCCACCAAGATAGCTCAATAACATAATAATAAGCCTCTCAAGTGGGTAGAATGATCAATAAAGTGAGTTGGGCCTTTGAGGAGGCCTAATTAAGTCTAGAGTATGCCATAATGTGAGAATGGACCTCAAACATAGTGGACAAGGGGTTGGCCCCTTGTTTTCCAAGCAAATCCTAGAGGTGCTCCCAAGTGGGTGTGGGGGCACAAGGATATCCTCACGGGTCTCGAAGTGGATCTAAAAATGCCCGTAAATCTTCTGCTAGGGCTAGGATGATGACATAAGCCTCCCCTTTGTCTCTTGCAACGAGACACATCCTCATCTTGACCCTGTAACATCTGCCAAGTGTATGGTGCAAGTGTGGAGTTGACTAAGCATGGTGAACTAGGTGCATCATCCTCATCCAAAAGGTGTGTTAGCGCTTGAAATTTCACCTCAGGCTGAGAAAGGTAAACCTCAAGGCAACATCAAACCACTTAGCCTCGTAGCTAGCCCTACGGGGCAGGAGAGGGCTCTCTCCGGTCTATCTCGGTAAAGATCTTCAATTGGTGAGATGACCAATAGGGTAACACTGATTTTAGGCTAGTAAACTGATCAAAAGGGTTGATTTGGGGTTTTTAGGGTTTTGGTGGCAAATTGAGGAGATGGCAATTTTTGGGTGTGGGGATTGGACACAGTTTCTGCAGGGGGTTCTTTGGGGCAAGATAGGAGACATTATTGATGCCTTAGATTGAGGTGAATGGATGAGAAAGACAGGTGAGGAGCTAAGGAGAGCAAACAATAACTTTGAATTCTCCTTAAACAGTAGAAAACATTGAAATTAAACAAACTTAAAAGCAGAGCATGACAGTCATGAGTTCTACTTTAACACTTCATTTGCTTAATGTGCAGAAGGAAAAGAAAGGAAATGATTCACATAACACACTTACAAGTACATAGAGAAACACACCATCAATACATGTAACCACAAGAATCCCAAAAAGGACTGCAAAACCCTGGTCTTCCTTAGCCAAAAATTGCAGAGATACAGTGAATAATACAATGATAGCTTCTCCCTCAAGAGTCCAACCTTCCAACCTCTGAAAATGACTAAGAAAATACATAATATAGGCAAGCTAACACCTTTCCTTGCCTCTAGGGGTCGAGCTCATCCTTCTAGGAGCTGTTTCAACCAATTCTAAACTAAGCACTGAAAACTAGGCAATCAAAACAACTTGCCTCTATAAGCTAGGAAACCAATTCATTCATTAAATGCATGCTATTTCATGAATGAATCTTCTAGAGAAGGTAAATAAGTGTCATATCAACATGAAAATACATAAATTACATCAAAGAGGGTGAAAAATCCCATCAAAAGTCAAAACTAGTAAAAGCTGGGCGAATCCATGAGCTGTAAGTGAAAAATTGTGAAAATTGCCTGATGGGTCGCGCGCCAAATCCCGACAGGTCGCGCGCCTTTGAGAGCACGTTTGGGGCACTTTCAGGTGTCCAAATGAGGCACTAGTAGGCTTTTTGGAAAGGTCTGTGAGTCTACTTTCCAACCCAATTGGAATTTCTGAATTTGGTTGTCATTTGCCCCTCCAAAATTGCAATCTCCCAAGACTGCTTTCTGTGTGTCAAAAATGTGGTAGAAAGTCATTTTTTGCTTGTTTTTTGACTTTCTGGAGGCCCAAAACTTCATAAAATCTCTTGGAAATGGGTGAGAATGTGTAAATTTTCATGAAAAATCCAGAAATGCTGAGTTTTCCTGGAACGGAGTAGCCAAATGAAAGGGTCGCGCGGGGGGTGAGACCCGTCAAGCGGAAAAACCTGTTTTTTGCCTTAAAAACCAAAAATCACCCAAAATGCTCAAAATTTCTTGGAATTTGTGCTGGGAGTCCCCAATAAAGTACCATGCTCAGTCAAAGAGGCTTTGGCCAAAATTTGGAGTGGATCGGGCCTTTTCCGTCGTTTTAGTGCCTTGGCCAACCTCCTTGGATCTGGCGATTGCAATTTTGACATTTCTCTAAAACCATGACACCTGTGCAAAAAGTGAAGGAGGTTTTTCTTATTTGGAATGTTATGGACAAAAACCTCTCTCAGTTTTCCAAAATTCATCTTTTATTGCTCTAAAACATCTTTTGAGTGAAACTTATCCCGATGTGTGAAACAAGGAATTTTGTCGAAATGGAGCGAAATGAAGGGGATAGGGGGCTTCTAAATTCTTGGGGAAATTTTTGGGAGTGGGGAGGGATGTTAGGAAGCAGGGGAAAGTGGAATCTCAGAGATTGAGCGAGGGGAAGGGGTCCAAAAGGGCAAAACACAGGCCCAACCTAGAAAATTGCCAGGTTGTAGCTAGAAACTAGGGTTTGTGCAAAAATGAGGAATTTGGCGGATCTAAGGGATGGGAAGCATTTGATAAGGTAATTTAAGGATAGGGGAAGGTGTATGAACATCTGGATACAAGTTTTTCCGATGATTTGACCGTCCAAGAGAAATTAGCTTTCAAAACCCTAGGAGAGGGAAATGACCCTGCCTAGGCGCAACTGAAGCATGAACAAGATGTAAAATGACTCATTAGACACTGACATGACAATGAAAACCCTATGAATGATGATAGAATCAGCTGAATAGTGACATAGATTGGCATTTGGGCAACTTTGCAAAGAGTGAAAGCAAACCCTAGACCTAATGCCTAGTGACCAAATTTTGCTTGAAAACTCTTTGAAATGACAAAATTTGACCTTGACACTCTGAGACCACTTTGTAAGAGCATATTTGATCATTGTAGGAAGGCTGGAAAGACTGACACTAACAAGGTGGAAGACAAGAAAAAAATGAGCAGTGATGGGGATATATGAAGTGATCTATGTAATGGTGGAGGCCCATGGCTCTCAACACTCACCCTACAGGTGCCAATGTGGCCCTCTGGAGGCCTAGAACACCGTATAGGGAGACCAAGCCCAAGATGGAGATCCACCTGCAACCCTACATAAGATCAAATGCGTCCCCTTGCCCTCCAATACAACAAATGATTAGAATAGTCAAGTAAACGAGATTACAAGTCATGGAATAAATGGGGCACTTCATGGTGGCATGCCCTTCCATATTGGGCTTTGGCATGTACAAGTGTCTCCAAGATCAATAAGGGGTTAATCAAGGACCCTATTAGGTGGTTTCAACCTTTAAAGGGGGTGACATGTCCATGGTACATCCCTCAAGTGGCAGGTGGTAAATTATATAGTAATGGAACAGAGTGGGGATCGGGGAATCATCTAGACCACATGTTATGGTACAAGAGTAACTATAATAGGGGAAGCCCACACCTTGGCAAATTGTGGTACATGAGTTACCCTGACCTTTGTTTTTCCACCTTCTTCATATCCCTTTCCTTTGATTGATTTTTCTTCATAACTGCTCAGGGCTCTAGGGGATGAGAGCATGATGTGTAGTATATAGCAGTGGATACACCCTTAAGGTGGGGTGATTCAACGCACACCAGGAGTTGGGACAATCATGGGTTCCTTAAAGATGGAGGGGGATCATTTAGGGCCCATAGCAAACAAGGTGATGGCCATGGATAAGGGGTAGAGCTCATGTTTGGCTTCTTCCCACGTGCTAAATTTGTATGTCTCGGCCATTTTGTGGTACATTTCCTATTGAGAGTGGTCAAATTATGATTTTTCTTTTCTTTTTAGTTGCATCAACCTCTGGGGAATCATTCCAGGCTCGACCCAAGATATGGATAAGGGGAGGGGGAGGCTAACCTTAAGTGGACCCAATGGACAAATGTGGACCCAAATGGGAAAAGAGATGAATAGGGCTAAAATGAGTGAAAGGGGTGATGTATGTGGTGTCAGGAAGTGAGACCACACAACCAAAGTTAGGATTTCCCAAGTAGTGCCAACCCTAAAGATAGTGTCCAGTAAAGGAGATCCCATGGGACTAGGATACAAGGCTAACCACAAAACTGGGAAGTGGAGACAATAGTACAGACCTAGTCCACTCTTTCCGCTGAGTTAAACTATACGATAATGGAGAAGGATTTCTTCACTGTCATCAATGCTGTTTATAAATTTTGACACTATATTATTGTGTATCCTAATTTTGTGCACACTGATCACACAACATTTAGGTATTTGATGAACAAACTTGTAACTCCTGGGCATATAACAAGGTGGTTGTTATTACTTCAAGAATTTGATGTCACCATTATAGATAAACCAGGCAAGGATAACGTAGTTGTTGATTTTATGTCTAGATTAAATGGTAATAATGAAGGAGAACCAGTAGAAGATAGCTTTTCAGATGAACATTTGTTTGCAATTTCTACTAATACCCTTTGGCATGTAGATATTGCTAACTATTTGGCTACAGGAAAAGTACCTCAACATTTGTCATACAGGGAACAACGAAGGATTATTCATCATAATGCCCATTACTCATGGATAGCAGGATATCTCTTTTATACAGGGGATGATCAATAGATTCGTTGTTGTATAGCAGAAAGTGACATCTATGAGGTTTTGAGAGATGCTCATGATGGCCCTTGTGGGGGGAATTTCGCAAATAAACGAACTGGCCACAAGGTGTTACAGATGGGATATTATTGTCGATATATCTTCAATGATGCACAAAACTATGTTCTAAGATGTGATAGTTGCCAATAGATGGGTAGCCTGGTCGCTCAGACGAAATGCCATTATAGCCACAGGTAGTTCTAGAGCCTTTAAAAAGATGGGTCATTGATTTTGTGGGTCCATTTAACCCACCTTCACATCAAAAAGTCCACATTTTAGTCTGCACAGATTATGTGATGAAGTGGGTGGAAGCTAAGGTTGTAGCAAAAGCGACAGAGCAGGTTGTATTAGACTTTCTATTTGAAGAAATTTTTGCCAGATATAGTACTCCAACAACGATAATTTCAGATGGAGGAGCGCAGTTCACGTCACACATGATAGTGAAGCTTATGGAAAAATATGGGATCAGACATAGGATAAGAACCCCATATCATCCTCAGGCGAATGGTCAAGTGGAGAGCACAAACAAAATATTGGAAAACATTCTGACTAAGACTGTGGCAAATCATCACCGAGATTGGGCTGAAAAACTCCCTGAAGCTCTTTGGACATATAGAACAACATGGCAGAACATGATAGGATTTTCACCATTTGAACTTGTTTATGGCAAATCCTCATTGTTCCTGGCGGAATTTGAAATCAGTATGCTCAGAATAGCTCTGGAAGTAGGATTGGATCTTTCAGAAGTCCAGAAACACTGGCTGGAACAACTAAATGAGCTAGATGAAATTTGTTTAATGGCTATCCAGAGAACTACTACCATACAGTAGCAGAGAGAAAAATGGCACGATAAGTTTATTAAAAATAAGGTGTTTCATAGAGGGGATTGGGCATTACTGTATGATTCATGCTTTAAGGATTTTAAAGGAAAGCTTTGCTCACGATGCCTGGGACCATATGAGATTGATGGAGTATTTAACAATGGGACTGTAAGATTGATTGCAATAGATGATTCCCATGTTTCTTTCATTGTAAATGGACATCAACTTAGACTCTACTATCGCCCAACCTCCAGAGCAGCCTTCATCAAACATCTCCTCTGCGCCCTTGAAAAAAAAAACATATACATATATATATATGTTGTTACTACTCACTTGTTTGTCTTTTTGTAGGAGCTACTATCAAGGCGCAATAATTGAGGAGCCGAGAAATTTCTTGAGTAATGGGGACAGTCACTCCACTAATACTGATCTTTTGGAAAAATTTTCTAAGCAATGTTTGCTGTTACTCTTGAAAATTTTCTAAGTATTGGGTGTTGTTACTCATTGGGTGTTGTTACTCCTCGAATGCTGTTTTTCATTGGGTGTTGTTACTACTTGGGTGCTATTACTCCTCGGATGATGTTACTCGTTGGGTGTTGTTACTCCTCGGATGATGTTACTCGTTGGGTGTTGTTACTCCTCGGATGCTGTTACTCATTGGGTGCTGTTACTCCTCGGATGTTGTTACTCATTGGGGACAATTACTCCTCAAATGATGTTACTCGTTGGTTGTTGTTACTCCTCAGATGCTGTTACTTGTTGGGTGCTGTTACTTTGTCGATGCTATTACTCCACCGATTTTGTTACTCCTCGGTTGTTGTTACTCCGTCGATGCTGTTACTCCACCGATGCTGTTACTCCACGGATGCTGTTACTCCTCGGTTGCTGTTACTCCATTGATGTTGTTACTCCACCAATACTGTTACTCCTCGGTTGCTGTTACTTCACCAATGCTGTTACTCCTCGGATGCTGTTACTCCTCGGTTGCTATTACTCTGACGTTACTCTGCCAATTGCCAGGTAGGTCACCAGGTATGTCTCCATTGACTTTTACGGATTTAATTAAATATTCCGTGGGCAAGACATTGACATGCCGCGGATCACTATTTATAAGTTGGGCAGGGGGTGCTATCATAATTAAACAACGACATAATTAAAACTGCACTAATGATTAAACTATTACCATCATTAAACCTTGTGCGATGGTATGCTCCACGATCTCCATCATTACTCCGCATAATCATTGGCATGCGTCGAGATTTGAAATATGTACCTTCTCATTTAATGCATAATAATTACCATACCATTCACTGCATCCACCATAATCCACCATGATTCTCTTCGTTTCTCGAGAAATTACCCACTGTTTTACCGTCGTCCCACCTTATTCATTTTTTTTACCATGCTGTTACTGCAAGAAGTTGGTCGCTGTCACTCCTCCCAATGGTCTGTTGCGTCCAAAGTGCTGTTACAGTTTCTACAGGATGGGCGGACTAGTTGTGCGTCATGAACCCAAGGATACAACCCTGGTCCACAACAATGCAGATGTATGGCAGATATTTGTAGAGGTATGATGGGATGTTTATTTCAACAGATTGCAGGGGTTCGACGAGGGGATCACGGTAGAGTTCACGATGAATTTGGACGAGAATTGCTCGTGGGTTAGAGGATTAGAAATACCTGTCATAGAAGAGGCCATTGCAGAAGTTAGTGGGTTAACACAACAAGGGTAGAAGTGGTTCTCAAGGAAGGCTCTACTGCCTGAATTCCCGAAATTGTTTTTGCAGGCTGGAGAAAGCGTTGTTCTGAAGGGAAGGGGGTATGACCATAAGTCCTTGCCGCATCCATGGGGTGAGGTAGCAGGATTTGTTATGAAATATATAACCTGCGAGGGGCGGTTCACCACCCTGTTCAAATACCACTTCAAAATTCTAGCCCACCTTCGATTTCCACAGGCACAAGTTCATTCTTTGAACATGCCTTTCTTCTTGATGAAGAGTCTTCAACTTATGGTGTAGTCTACTCAACGCTCATGCCAAGTGCTGGTAGTCCTCACAAACCATGGACTGGTTCAACTGCTGGTCATGCATGCATTGACCCAATTGCAAGTACCTTGGGCACAATTCCTCGAGATGACGGAGGAGGAAGTGGAAGCTATTATAGCTACTAGAGAGGAATTGGAGGGGCAAGAACCAACATCTCCTGCTGGTACAATAGGAGAGGAAGAAGAGCTCGAGGAAGAACCAACATCTCTTGCTATTACAACAGAAGGAGAGGAAGAATTGGAAGGATCAGAGGAAGGATCGACATCCCCTGCTGGTACAGCCGGAGGAGAAGAGGAGCTCGAGGAAATGGAGAAAGAAGAAGAGGAACCAGAAGAGATGGAAGTGGAAGCGGAAGAAATAGTTGGTGACACAGTCGAGGTTGTCACACAAGAACCATCCCCGACTGTGGAACCTGTTAATGCAGAAATGGAAGTGGAAGGATTTGTGGAACCTATTAATACAGACATGGAAGTGGAAGGAATTATGGAACCTGTTAATATAGACATGGAAGTAGAAGAAACTGTGGAACCTATTAATACAGACATGGAAGTGGAAGAAATTGTGGAACCTGTTATTGTAGACATGGAAGTGGAAGTGGAAGAAACAGTTGGTGACATAGTCAAGGTTGTCACACAAGAACCAACCTCATCTATGGAGCATATTATTGCAGAAATGGAAGTGGAGGAGATGATTGGTGATACAGTCAAGGCTATCACACAAGAACCAACCTCTCCTGTGGAACCTATCAAAGGGGATATGAAGACAATGGATGGAGTTGATGCTGTTTTGCAGGAATCAACTTTCATTAATGAAGCACAAGGAGAAGAAGTTCTGGTCAAAGAGATGGAAAGTGATGTTATTACACCAAGACCAACATCAATTGCCCAAACAAGTGTGGATGTTGAAATGAGTGGGGGTGCTACACAAGAACCACCACCAACTCAGTCAGGGTAGGAAAATGTGGAAGAGGCAATTCTTGAGGTTGACACTGTTCCATAAGAACCACCGTCGACCACAGGACAAGAGGCACCACATGAAAAATTCTCAGCCCAATTGAGGAATGCAGGTGAAGAGGAAAAATAATTAGAAGTAGCAGGCGAGACTGGTATCGACCAGGTGGAGGACATTCCCCACTCTCCATTTCAGGGCACAATTCCAAGAGGAGCGAGGAAGGTCCGTTCCTCCCGTGATTCAACAAAAGAAATTGTTGTTCCTCCCATATTGAAGTACGTCGGCTTGAAGGAGGGCGCAACCATTGTTGGCTCATTACTTGCGGATTCCCAACAGGGGCTTCCTGAAGAATAGGTTGAGAAAGAATTTTTTACAACAGGATTGGAGCAAGGGGCAATCGACAAAGGCACTGTCCAGGCGACAAATGTTCCCAAATTAAGACAAGTTAAGGAAGAAAGTGCTCCTGAGGACAGGAAACCAAGTAAGGAAGACCTAATGAAGGAACCTATCGATGCCTCTAAAGGCAATCCACCACCTCCTGAACCAGTGACGGGGCTGGGAAATGAGTTTAATGTTAAACAAGAGTGGGTAGAACAGTGTGAGAGAAGCAGACCACCTATGAAGGAGATGTGTCAACTCCATTTTGGAGAGACCATGCGGTTAAAAATGGAGGTTCAGAAGCTGAGAAAGCAGGTATCTGGGTTGAAAAAGAAGGTAAAGAAATATAAATGGAAGGTTGTAAGGCCCAAGGTCGAGGTCTCCTCGACAAATGTACATACAGAATATTTTCCCATGACTTCTGCTGCTACACAGACTGGTCCTGTAGAACAATTGTTTGAGGCCCAAGAATTCTTCTTAGCGGCTGAAATTCAAATATGGAAATCTATCGTGAATGAAAAAAAGAAGACAACGAGGGTTTGAGAGCAGGCTGCTGCGATTGTCACCGAGTATGTAGACCAGCTAGACAAAGAAAAGCAGAGGTAGGAGAAACAACAGAGAAATATAAGGGATTTAGAATGACAGATACAGGTGTTGAAGGCAGATAAGAAACAAATGTTTACCCTAGCACAACAGGTAATGGCCTGTCAGCCTCTTGCCCATAGTTATGCTTTGTTTCTTCACGAGCAATTCTTTTTCTTCTACATGGAAAGCATCTACAAGGAGATCAGCCATGAGATTGAGGACCCGATACAATTCCTACGTATTATAATAACCCAAGATATCATGAACCATCACTTGATGTGTGAGCTCTACATGCATAGTTATTTCTTGAAGGATGACGGGAGCTTCAACCCAGTTTCATTTGTGGGAGATGTGGTCAGTCAGTGACTATTTAAACAGGCACTCCACCTTTCTAAAAATTGAGGGATTTAAGGAACGAATGTTGGCAACGCAGAGATGATGCAATGGCCTCTGTGTCAGATAGACAGTCACCTTTTAGGACAAAGCCCTTGACAGTTGCCAAAGAAGGTGGATGATGTCGTCATCAGCTGTCAGAAACTATGAGCTTTTTGGGGCACCAAATTTTGCACAAGCATTAGAAAGAGTGCCACATTTTTTTTCATGCATTCAAACCTGTGGGGTTTGATGGATGGGGCTGAGGTTTCAGTTTCCCTTCATTTGGCTGCCAGCAGAGCATTACACTCCAACATACAATGCGAGTAATAATTGGTGGAAGGATGTGCTTATGACATAAGGATATAAACCTCTAGGGACAGATATGGCTGAGGAATATGACCTTGCTCAGTTGCATGCTAACCACAGTTAGTCCAACCCAGATTTGAAGAGACGACGAGCTGCATGAGGACATGTAGAAAGTCCAGTTGGGGGGAGATGTTGGGTGCCAAATCTGCATACTTTTTCCCTACATTTTACCCTCTCTCACCCCTTTGTATCATTTATACTCACTAATCATTTTAAATGCATAAGGTAAACCCTCTTTGATTGCCTTCATGGAATGTTTGATTAATGAAGTAATAGTCATGGATATTTTTCCTATTCGAGTTACTAATCTTTCCATTTCTGCAAATTTGATGGTCAAAGGTCCTAGCTTCCAACATCATATCGGCAAGCGGTGTAACAACATAACGGATTCCAGGCCTATTCCAAACCTTTCTTGTCTTTCTCTCAGCAACTAGTTGGCCATTGTAACGATTGTATAATGATAGACATTAGCTGCCAT
Source organism: Pinus tabuliformis (assembly GCA_031772625.1). Taxonomy (NCBI): domain Eukaryota; kingdom Viridiplantae; phylum Streptophyta; class Pinopsida; order Pinales; family Pinaceae; genus Pinus; species Pinus tabuliformis. Next base: position 1,553,847,617 of record CM062804.1, read on the forward strand.
ATTGAGAGACAATTTTCTCTGCATATTGTATAAGAAGGGTTTCAATGCTGTGAATCGGGGTTAGCCATGCAAGAGATTGAGATTGTAATAGAAGACTATTTAAATTAATTGAATGCAAGTTATTTTGTTGTTCTCTCTATAAGCTGTGAATCCATCGTAGCCCTGGTCAGAGAGTTGGGCCCACTCTTCTGATCAAGTGTTGCGTTATTTTCGTGTGTTGTTATTTCATGTGTGTTGATCTAATTCGATTGCTGTTACAATATTTTAATTAATTGTTGTGAATGCTTTTTATAGTTCTGTAATTTACTCTTATTACTGTCACAATGGTTCTTTTGTTAACTCTGTCATTGAATCTAAGATTGGTGATTGATTGTGTCATTGCTACCTGCATATATTTTGCGTGTTACCTTAAAACAAAGTACGCACCCGGATTGATAAATTAATTATGGAAGGGGGTTGAATAGATATTCACTCTCGGACACCAACATGCTTCACATATTAGACTTCACCCTAATAGCATGCATGGCTAGCACTGTTATGGGGAGTGTGTGGTACCTTGATTCTGGTGCCTCATTCCATATGATAGGGTGCAAGGAATTTTCAGTAGCCTAGAGGAGAAGGATCAACAGATTCATATTGAATTGGGGGATGATGGGAGGTACAATGCTACAAGAATTGGTATTGTCACCTTTGAGAGGGAGAAAGCCTCCCCTCTTCGCCTCAAATATGTTATGTTTGTACCTGGGCTGAAGAAGAACCTGATCTCTGTAGCAATATTGGAGGATAGAGGCTATGATTTTATTTTCACTAAAGGTAAAGCATTTTTGAGACACATAGCTACCGGGAAAGTGAAGTAGATTGGAGTTCGAGTGAAGAACCTATACAAAATTGAGGTGGGAGATTGCACTGCATTGAGCAACAAGGCAGAAAAAGTGCAGAGTCGAGATGTTGGAGAACTTTGGCACAAGAGATTGGGTCATCTACACCATGGTTCCTTAAAAATCATGCAACAAATTACCATCAGTATCCCTAAAGGCTCCCTTGACCAACATGATGTCTACAAGGGCTACACATTAGGGAAATATGTCAAATCAAATTTCCATGGCCAAGATAGCAGAGAAACTACAATCTTGGAGTGAGTCCACTTTGATGTTTGTGGACCCTTCTCTACAACCTCCACAACAAAACATAAGTACTATGTAATTTTTATTGATGATTTCTCTAGAAAATGTTGGATTTTCTTCATGAGGGAAAAGGATGAAGTGTTTTCCAAAATTGTAGAATTTAAGGCATTAGTTGAGAAGGAGACTGGGGATAAGGTGAAGGCTCTTAGGAGCGACAATGGAGGTGAATTTTTTCTGAATGCCTTCAAGGATTTCTATGCCAAAAAAGGTATTCGAAGAGAACTGATAAAACCCCATAACCCACAACAAAATTTGGTAGCTGAGGTGAAGAAAAAGAACATACTTGGAGCTGCAAGAGCTATGCTACATGATCAGGGGCCGTCATTGTATCTATAGGAAAAATCATGTAACACAACAGTTTACTTGCAGAATTGAAGTCCTCACAAAATACTTGGTATGATCACACCGGAGGAAGATTTCTCTAGGAGAAAGCTTGATGTGTCTCATTTCAGAATTTTTGGAGCTTCAGTTTATTGTCATGTCTCCAAGGTTTCAAGGAAGAAACTTGAGCCTACAATAGTGTTGCACAAAAATATCGTCACCACGATTATTTGCAGTCAGTATGGGTCTATCATCACTTGTACTGTCCTCCTAAGCAAGTCTTAGACCTCAGCTCTTCAAGTCAAGCTTTGAAAATGAGAGAAAGACATTGAAAATCAACAAAGCTCTGGTTCTGCACTTTCTCTCACTGTTGCCTGCGGTCCCACACCTCTTGTTCACAAAAGCTGCGGACCTGGCCGCTCTGTCCCTAAAGGAGTGGGTGCGGACCCCTGTGAAAGTAAAAAAGGCGCAAGTTTATTCTAAAAAACTCACTTTGGGTTAATTCTAGATGATTCTAGAAGGAATTTTGACGTGGATTGGTCGCTCTTAGGTGGTTCATGCATCCCAAAAGAGAAGGAGCTAATCCCTTGATGAGAGGAGCTATCCCTTTGAAGGAGGACTTTATCCCTTTGAAGGAGGACCTAGTAACTTCCCTCCATTGCACTATAAATTAAGGCATTGGGCTGGTTGCTAGGGAGGTTGAAAGCTGAACATTTTTGAGGGTAAATGCTGGTGGAATTGAGACTTCCTAGTTAAGCTTGAGAGGAGAGATCACATACCTTTTTGGCTTCATTGGGAAGAGAGTGAAACTTGTCAAAGTAGAGGAGACTTCTTGTTGGACCCTGAGAGGAGATTGTACAGCATCAAGGCACAGGTTGTAAAGTTCTTCTTTGATTTGAATTAATACAATCAGATTCATTTTTCTCAACAAATTGTCTTATGTCATTTGTTTCATGAATTCCTTGATCATCATTTTAGGTATGCTTTATGATATTGGTTTTTAAGGTGCTATTTAATTTGTTTGCTTGTTTGTGTTTGCATATTTGCAACAAGGGAGCTCATTTGGATCAAAGGAGCGAGGCTTCCACAAACTTGCATTGGACCCAAGGTAGGCCTAAACACTTGTTTGCCTTTGTTTATAAATGCATATTTAGAGAAAGATAGTTTTTGATTGGCTTGCTTGTCACTAGATATCGTTAGATTCTAGGAAGGTCTATCTTGTTCGCAAGATTGACTCATTCCGTGTTACAAAATGGCGACTCCGCTGGGGACTTGATTTTTTCCTTGTTTTTACTTTGACCTGAGAAACTGTGTTTTTGTTTCTGTTTTTAGCTTGTTGTGTGTGGAATTCGGTAGATTTAGTAGATCTAGGATTATTTTTTGTTTTTCATAACTTTGGGAGAGGACCGCAACGTCGGCTTGTGACACAGTGTGGACCTATCCACACTTTTTCTTTTAGCACAGAGCGGTACCGCACCTGTGTTAACTGTGGGCCTACGGACCCTGTCAAAATTTTGAAAAACCTAAGATTTTCTCTGCTAGTCAGCTTAGTTTTTGTTTAGATGTCATTATCCCCTGCCCAGACCTGCATATAGCTTGTCAGAAGCTTTTCTTAGGTTAATTCCATTGGTGTTAGGGTTTTAGGTGAAATTCCTAGAAGTTTTGATTGTTGGGTTTGGTTTTCATTTTGGTCTTGTAGTAGCTCTGAGCTTAGAAGCTGTAGAAACCTCAGATCACCTTGGTTTTTACTAGCCTTCTTATGAGTCTGACCATTTGCAAAATCTACCTTTGTTGAGGAATCCACCTTGTGTTTTCTCTTTACGAAACTTCGAAAAAGCTTGTGTTAAAAGTTTGGATTTCATTTTTAGAAAAGAAAACAAAAATTGGTTGTTTTTTGACTGATTTGTGATTCTGGACAAATTAGTCCTTAGTTTGCTTATAGCTAAGTAAAACATCCTTGGAAAAGACATCTTGTAAGCTTTGACTTCAAATAGGTTTTTATAGTTTATAGATCTCAAGATTAGTCATTTCCATAGTTTTGAGTGTTTTATAAAAAAATAAAAATCTCTTTTGGAAAAAGTTTGTTTTTGTAGTGTTTGAGTGTTTTTGAAAGAAAAGGGAAATTTTTGTGAAAATAACTAGTTGTCTCGTTTTGAGTGCATTGGAAAAGACAAAAAGCTATTCTTTTAATTTGTTTGTTAAGAAAGATTTGTGTTTACAAGTATTTGCATTCTCAAACTCTTTCCTAGCTCGAAGTTCATTGAAGGGAAAAGATTGCTTAATCATCTTAAGTGCATTTTTTAGTGATTTCGAGTCGAGTCTTCACACCACGAGTTTCATCTCCGCACCTCTTGAATTAAACAAAAACCAATAAAAATAACGCTTAAAGTAAAATCTATCTAGTAATATTTTTGTTTCTAGGGCTCTGATACACCAACATAGCTTAGGCTAGTGTATTGGAGTAGGGAGTAATTAACTCTCCAAGACAGTAAAACAAACAAGTAGCTGTATCTTGCGGTAGGAGAGAAATCCAATTGTTGCATTTATGCTCTGGGAAAGCTCCTCTTAAAGGAGAAGCACGAGATCGTGTCCGAACTAGTGTGGGAATCAATCCTTCCTCATTGGGAACGACGCCAGATATTCACGTATTAAAAACGGTAAACCTTGGATTAACCATTGTTGAGGAGCCTGGGTCACTTGTTGGTAAACCTTGGATTATGTCAAGGAGCTTTCAAGGGGATTGAGCTTGTTACTCTGCCCTTGCGTGCGTATCGGATAGTAGGCTGTTCCCCCAGGTATATTTGTTTCCGTTGGTAACCTTAGTGACCATATTCTATAGGATTCTTCCTAAGGTGACAGTGGTGGGAAGATCCCACTGTACCTGGAGCAGACGTCGGCTAGACTCACTTGGATTTTCTAGGTGGTTCTCTTTACTCGAGACAATTTAGTGGAGAAACTTGTGCCAGTCTATTCATTAAGCAGGTTGTCGGGGTAACTGTTCCAACCGCCATTTCTGTATTGAACTCTGCGACGTTGGGCTTCATCACCAACCAGTGTTTTTAGTATGGAAAGTTACTGTTTGTGTGTGGTTTGATCTCCTAGATTCTTTAGGCGTGTGATTCAAATTTGTTTGGTTCTTTAGAGGCTTTAGGTGGTTTTGATTGAGATTTTACTTTGTTTTCGTGTGAAGTAGTTAAAATTTTTAATCATGGCTGAATTACCGAGGAAGTCCCGTAGACTTCGGGGCCAACCTCCTGAGTTTTCACCGAGCCATCCTGAAGGGTTAAGAGCCCTCGTAACTCCTAGAGACAGTAGAGTTGGGTCACCTGAAGAAGGAGAGTCTTCTTTGGTGGTACATCCTGATTTTCAAGCTTTAGTAGCAGATTATAATCCACAATCAGTGTCTGTTTCCGAAGTTACTGGTAGCTTTTCATCTACTAGTGGTATAGGTGAGGAACCTGAAATATCCGAGCCTGAAAGTGAATTTGCTGCTACCCCAACATCGGGGTTTACCTCTCCAACTTCTAGTGGTCCTGGTTCACCTAGGGTAGAAAGAATAATTACTCAAAATATTCCTTCTGGACTTATAGCTATTGAAGAACTTGCTACTCCGGAAGAAGAAGTAGGCATCCCTATCCCTGAAAATCAACCTGTTATTGAACTAAGGGAGCATGAATCAATTTTTTACAGTCCAGCTAGGAGCAGTGCTTGGTATCTTTCAATGACTAATTTTTTGGAAAACCCAGGGCTAAGTTTTTCACCACCTCGTATTCCTTATCACCCAACACCTAGAGGTTACTATCCTCCGTTAAATATGTCAAGGCAGTCGTCCATGTTTACTCAATCGCCAGAATCCTTTTTGTACGGCGGTCCTTCTGTTCCCTCTGGGTATCAGTCACTTTCTGGTACTTTTGCGGGAGCATCTCCTCAACCCATTGAACAAGGGTTATTAACTGGAAATAATGGTACTAAGACGTTGAGTGTAGAAGATATTCTCATGATGTCAGGTACTATTCCTAATCCTCAGCCTCAATGTGGCCAGTTACTGCCTGGGGGGCAGCCTCAAAATCCTCAATTATCGCGTTGGGGGCAACCTCAAGGACAGTACATACCTACGGGACAATATGTTCCTCAAGGTCAACCCCAGAATCAATATGTACCTCAAGGTCAACCCCAGTATCAATATGTACCTCAAGGTCAACCCCAGAATCAGTACGTGCCTCAAGGGTATCAACCCCAAGGTCAGTACTCGAACCAAGATTTCCAACCACCCTCCGGTCAATCATATGTTCAAGGAACGGGAAATGTACCTTTGAATTATCAACCCTACCCTCAACCCGGTTATGGTCCTCAATATTCTCAACCTGTTATGGGTCTATACCTCGGAATGAACTTAGTGTGGGATCCATCACAAACTCAATAGGTCTTGCAACCGAATGTACAGTTGTCATCTCAAACTAGACAACCCTTAGTTTCTGGTTCACCCCAGCAACCTGTCCAGTCTACTATTCCAACTTCTATACCTTCGGTAGTTTCTCAGCCTGGGCCTAGTACGCCTCGTACTCCGCCTCAAACGGCTGCTGCAACTGCCGCAACATCTGTTCAATCTACCCCACCTACTTCTGGAGTATCGACAGCTTCGGTTTCTACTGTTCCTGTATCTACTCCTCAGACATCTTTACCTCAGTTTGGATCCACAATTCAAAATTCGGTTCAGATGCCTGTAGGACAACCTGGTTCAAGTACGGTTGTCATAAGTCAACCACAATTTACTTATCAACCGTACTAGGGATAGTACCAATTCGGTCCTGTTGTGCAGCAGCCAGTCTATTAGTATCAACCGTACCCATACCCATCTTCTATTAGTCTATTAGTCTATCAGCAGAATCTTCTCATTCTAACCCATCAACCTCAGCTCCCGGTTCCGATCCACTACAGATCGAGAAACCTAATCCAGACTTAGTAATCAAACGGCCCGCCAAGGGTATACTTCGCAAGTCATCTTTCAGTCCACATGCGAGAGTGGCTAAGAACTATAACATTGTTGAAGATTTAGTTGTTTCACCTTCAACAATGTCGGCTTTGGAAGTGCTACAATCATGTCCAGCATAGCATAAATTACTTTTGTCGGCTATAGGAGCTGTTGACGTTCAGGACACGAACCTAATAATTTTCAATCAAGAAAACAGTACACCGCGCTTACCTCATCAAATGGCTTTCCAGATCCCAGTGATAGTAAAAAACAGGCCTATTCATAGGACTGTGATTGATGAGGGAGCCTCAACGTGTACTATGTCGATACAGTGTTGGAGATCGCTTGGTTCTCCTTCACTAAATCAATCCCCGACGATTCTGAAGGCCTTTGATGGCCGTGGGTTTCATCCTTTTGGCATTCTACAGGATTTACCTATAGGGGTTGAAGGAAAAACTGTTAATCTAGATGTGGAGGTGGTTGATACCCCTCTAGATTACAACCTTCTCTTGGGTCGTAGTTGGTCTTACGCTATGACAGTTGTCGTTTCATCGGTCTTTCGGGTTATAAATTTTCCTCATAATGGAAAGATCGTAACAATAGACCAGCTGGCTTACTTTTTGTTCGACCCAGCCTCTTCTGAAAGCATTCAGCATGTCGGTAAAATGACTATCCCGTATAAGGATGTTGGAGTAGGACTAGTTAAAGATGCTGGTTTACTGGGAACTTTTCCTTTTCCTCCGATCAACGCATCGTCTTCTTTTGCAACCATTCATATGATTTCGTCAGACACCATTGTTTATGATGATCCTTGGATCATACCTTATGAATCTGAGATAGACTCATTTGATGATGTTATGCCTTTGAGTCCATATGAAATTGCGTATGAGGTCGTGCAATCGTTTACCGACCCATCTTCAACCAAAATTGACTTAATGAATGTGGTCTGTGAGGAATCACTTTTCACATCAAGCTCGGATGCAACAACGTTTTCTGAACTTGTTCACTCTGATGAGCAAATTCGTGAAATTCTATGTGTAGATGATTTACCATGGGAAGATCTCCATCACAGATCTTCATTCTTACCCGAGAATGATCATTTTGAAAATGATTTTTCATTAATTTTTACGACTGAATATGTCAAGGAACCTTAGAATCCAATGAAAAATCCTGATTCAGAGTTAAATTTGGGAAACATCTCTCGAACTATTCCTATTGACATTTCGGTTAAGCCTGGAATTGTTGAAAACATTCATATAGGCGCCTCGTGTATAGAAGATGAAATTCAAATATATAAGGCCCTATTTCAAGAATTCCGCGACGTGTTTTCCTGGTCATATGAGGAAATGGCAGGAATTGACCCCGAAATTGTTCATGAAATCAAGACTTACCCGGATGCTAAACCCGTCCGGCAACGTTTGCGTCATATTCACCCAAGAAAATATGCTGCCATTAAAGCAGAAGTTGAAAAATTACTCAAAGCAGGTTTCATTTATCCGATTCCGTTAACGGATTGGGTATCGAATATTGTTCTAGTTAACAAAAAGCAAGGGACAATAAGAATATGTATCGATTATAGGGACATTAATCGAGCCTGTGCAAAGGACAATTACCCAACTCCATATATCGATAAAATCATTGATGATTGTGCCGGCAACGAAATATTCTCCTTTATGGATGCTTTTTCTGGATACAATCAAATCAATATTCTACCTACCGATCAACCAAAAACGGCTTTCATTTGTCCATGGGGACATTTGCTTATTGAAAATTACCTTTTGGGCTCAAGAATGCCGGGGCAACTTTTCAAAGGGCCATGTCTTATGCGTTTCATGACATCAAGCACATTGTGCAACCCTATCTCGATGATTTGCCTGCTCATTCATTACGCTGAGCTGATCATCTCATCCATTTACGAGCAATCTTTATGAGGTGTAGGCATTATCAGATTAGGTTGAATCCACACAAGTGTGTTTTCTGTATAGAAATGGGTCGATTGCTGGGGTTTGTTGTTTCGAAAGCCGGCATTCGCGTCGATCCCTCGAAGGTTGAAGCTATTGTCAAATTGCCTCCTCCTTCGAGTCTTCGCCAACTCCAGAGTTCGCAAGGGAAAGCAAACTTTTTACGACGATCCATTCCTAACTACGCCGAGGTTACGAAGGGTTTTACCCAGTTGTTGAAACAGAATACTCCATTCTATTGGGATGAGATAGCTCAGAAATATTTTGATGCACTAAAGCACGCGTTGACCCATGCATCGTTATTGCATCCTCCCAACTACAACCAGGACTACTTCTTGTATCTCGCCGCCTCTCATTCCACCATTGGAATGGTTTTAGTTCAGGAAGATGAATTCGGTACTAAACATGTGATATATTACCTTAGTCGAACTTTAAATCCCACTGAGCTAAAATACTCACATGTGGAGAAATTGGCATTGGCAGCTGTTCAAGCTGTCCAACGTTTTCGTCACTCCATTTTACTACGTAAAACTACAGTAATTTCTGATTGCAACCCTATGATCTACATTTTGACCAAGCAATTGCTAGGGGGCAAGTACTCCAAATGGATTGTGATCCTGCAGGAGTTCGACTTGGAATTTGAAAAATCTAAGTCTAAGAAATATTTAGGTTTTGCGGAATTAATGTGTGACTTCCCGCGTGCTGACACAGAAACTGTGGCGGAGGAGCCCATTGCGGATGAATCCTTGTTTCTAATCAGCACTTTAGATCCGTGGTATGGGGATATCATCGTTTATCTCCAGACCCAATCCTTTCGGCAAGAAATTTCAAGGTCAGAACGTCAAAAAATATGATTCCAGTCCCAAAAATTTAGAATTATTGGAGATACTCTTTATTGCCGTGGGGCGGACTCTATTTTTCGACGTTGTTTAACTCACGAGGAAGCTGAAAGGGTTCTAAATGACTGTCACTCTGGAGTGTGTGGTGGTCATATGTCTGGGTATGCCACAACCCAAAAGATATTGCGCGCTGGCTACTTCTGGCCGTCTTTGTTTAAAGATTGTATTAACGCGGTCCGAAAATGCCACAACTGCCAAATTTTTGATTGAAAGATGCGCGCTCCACCTGCTCCTCTCCACCCTATAATTGCCATTGGTCCTTTTTCCAAATGGGGTATTGATTTTATTACATGTAACCCTCACTCGCCCGGGGGGCATGCATATATCATCCTTGCGGTAGATCATTTTACCAAGTGGGCCGAGGTGATGCCTACATTTGAGGCACACGGCAAAACAGTCGCAATTTTCGTGTTCAATCATATAATTGATAGGTTTGGTGTTCCACAAGTGATTATCGCTGATCATGGGCGTCATTTTCGAAACGTTATGATGACCGAACTTACAGGCCAGCTTGGTTTGCATCACGATAGTTCAACTCCTTATTATCCACAAGCTAATGGTCTGGTTGAATCCATAAACAAAGTTTAGTCATCATGATCCGACAAATCATTGGGATTCATCGGTTGAATTGGCATAACATGCTATTTTCAGCGCTTTGGGCGTATCGAACCTCAGTGGAAACGTCAACAGGGTTCACTCCTTTCCAACTAGTTTATGGTCTGGAAGCTGTGTTACCCATTGAATGCGAAATCCCGTCATTGCAAATGGCCATCGAGTTACTTCCAGCCACTTCCGAAGAGGAAAAACGTTTGTTATACTTGGCTCAATTAGATGAGAATCGACGTGATGCTGCATTAGCGATCGAAACTTACGCAAAACGTATTAAAGCTCAGTATGATCGAAATGTGACCCCTCAAAATTTTTCGGAAGGAGATCTAGTCTTATTGTACGATCAAGCTAATGATAAATTAGGCGCTGGAAAATTCGTTCCTATGTGGCATGGTCCCTATGTTGTCAAGCGAAAGCTAGCAAAAGGGGCCTATGAATTGGTAGACTTTGACGGGGACTCTTTAGGTAAACCCAGAAATGGTCTTTACCTGAAGAGGTATTATGCTTAAAGAATGGGTATGGAGATTTTTAGTTAGGATAGTTTTCTTTCTAGCTGGTGTGTTTTAGTTTAAAAAGTGTGCTTAGCTTAGAGAGTGTTTTTTCGTCATTATTCCCGCTTATCTTGGTTTTACTCTTGATATTGCAGATGTCGATGCCTCTCCAAACATACATTGGTTTCGCTGATGGTGCTTGTCGTAATACACGGAACATTACTTCCGCAGCTTGGTTATCTATTCTACCTCTGACGAGTTGGTATCTATGCATGGGGTGAGCCTCGGTCAAACAACGAACAACATTTCCAAGTATAGTGCAGTGATTGAGTTATTATCTGAATCTATTTCATTTGGGATTCGGAGTTTGATAGTGAGGTTAGATTCTGAACTCATTGTATTATAGCTTAATAGAGTGTATGCCATTAGAAATCCAGTGTTATTGAGATTATTTTTGAGAGTGCATCTCTTGGAACGTGAATTTGATTATATTGAATATCAGCATATTCCAAGATATTTAAATACATTAGCAGATGCAATTGCTTCTCGAATGTTAAGTAGACATTTGCAATAATCATACATGTAAATTTAAAAGCATTCCATAACATGATTTACAAGATAAGCCGGTAATAGTGATATATATAGGAGTGTGTCAAAATATACATTGTCCTCGATCATAGGTTGAAAAACACCTTATGATTGGCAAAAATGATAAGTACAAAAAGCAAAAATGTCATATGTGTCTACAATAGGCGATCATCCTATCACTAGTGATGATCTCTGTTGGGTCCCTATAATACTAGTGATTACCCCATTACTATTGTAGTTATACCCCTTATTAATATTGTTGTGCGCCTATTGCCCCCATATTGTTATTACTGTGCCCCATAGAATCCCTCTATTGTTATTTTTGTGACTTTATATTATTATTGTTAGGTCGGCTGGATTATATTGTGACTCCTTAGACTCCTATATATAGAAAGGAGGTTTTGTCATTTGTATCATCCAAGAATTGTTCATTTATGTAATATAAAGGAGGTTGCCCCCTCGAAGAGGCTGAATTTTAAGGCGTTGATCTATCTTTTCTATCTTTTCTTGAGCTGGTTTCATAACATTTGGTATCAGAGCTTTGGATTCTAGGGTTTTGCTGCTCCAAACAGGTCATCGTGGCATTTTCGCTATAACTTTTTTTCTGTGACGTTTCAGAAGTCGCAAAAAAAAACCCATTTGAGAAGAAATCGTGCTGAACCTTGGGTCCGAATTTTAGAGCTTTTCGCGCGATATTTGCGGAGATATGATCTGAGGAAGTTGGTCTTTTTGCAGACTCCTGAATTACATTCAAAATAGGTGACCTGGGGAAAATCGTCATAACTTTCTCTCTGGGGATCGGATTGAAGTTTTGTAAGAAGGTACAAAAAGAGGATGGACTGTAGTTTCTTGTGGGTGTTTTTCAGATCCAAAGATCGAAACAGTGACTTGTGGCACGTCGTACAAGTTCACTCTACTGAACTAGTCTATAATCAAGTCACTGTGGGAGATTTCGCATAACCCTTCCTTGGAGAATCCAATTTGGGTCAGACTTGTGGCATTGGAAAGAGGACACAGAGGGATACTACAAGTCATAAATTTAGAAATAGATAATTAGAAAGTACAGAGATACATCAGAGGCAATATCGAGCTCCTACAAAGTGAAAAAAGGTGTGTAGATTTTCTTTAATTTTTGCTTAAGCTTGGTTTGAAAATTTATTTTGAAGGAATTCAAAGGGCATATTAGAGAATTATTATCGGTAACTAATGCCCCGAGGAAAGAAAATGCAAACACCTAGTAAGGAACCTGAAAGCTCTAGCATGACTCAGGAAGAAGAAGAAGAAATGCTATATGATATATCAAAATTACAAGAACAAGTGCAACAAGTGTTACTTGCACAAAAAGCAACAGAATCTAAGATGGATGGTTTAAGGAAAGATGTTACACAGTAATTTCTCACTGTCTCCCTGTCAGTCACCCTACTGTGTCAGGAGTTCACAATAATCAAGTTCATGCCTCCTGAACTGGCCAAAAACCCACTTTTCCAAAGTTTTCATCATCAGCGCGTCTGTTATTAAAATATCCACGCTGACTGGCGCTCCATAACAGATCGCATGCGCTGCCAGCGCGGAAGCACACGACTTTTCCGCGCTGGTCAAATTTCATGACCAGTGCAGCCTCTGTTTATATTGAGTCGCGCTGACATGGCCCTGTCCATTATTGCTTTGCGATGTCAGCGCGCCAGACCAGTTTTGCACCCGCGCTGATCCAGTTTGGGCGAATTTGTTCCAACAGCCAGCCTTCCAGATAACTACAGGCTTGGTTGTTGGTCTTGTGAGTATCGCCTCCCTTCTATGGCATGTCTGTTCGACCCTTTGCAACTACTTCCTTTGAAGATAAGCTCATACTTCCACCATTCAAGGAGACTCCTTCTCCTATTTAAACCTCTACCATTACCATGAGCAGCTAGTTTGGATTGTGTGGAGATTATAGTGCTCAGATTGCTGCTACTATAGGTAGTTGGTGTGATAAGTGTGGAAGTGCTAGATAGCTTAGGGAAGGTTGTCTTGTGTTTCTTGTGTGAGAGAGAGTTTCTTGTATTGGGAGATTCATTTCCAAAGGTGAATGCTTAAGAGACTTGCTGACTGGACCCTCCTGAGAAGGATATCGACGTCAGAACATTTGGTTGTACTCTTCTCTGTTATTGATTAATAATAGATGACTACTATTATGGTTCCATTCTCATTTTTCTCTGCAATGGTTAATGTGAATTACATCCTTTCTGACTGATGTATAGTTGCTTTTATTAGATTTCACGCTTGTGTTTGTCTTTCTCTTCGTGTGTGCAGGTATCTATTCGCGGAGATCGCGGGGGATTGTGACCGGCCAGAGCGAAGGAGCGAGAGCGGCATCTCTTCATCAAACAATAGCGTTGGAATCCAAGTAGGTGTTCTTTGCCTACCTTTTAATTGCAATTAGGAACTTGCATAGTAGCATTGACTGATTGTTGCTAGACCCATTCTGGGCTAGTAGGGATCGCCTCTATCCGTAGAGGGGATTTACCTCTCCAACAATTTGGCGACTCCGCTGGGGAACATGCCTTTTGTCTCTTGTGTCCATTTTTGTGTTTGAGTTTGATTGTTCTTTCTTTTCAAAATTGGAGATTAGTTCTCTGCTTTTAGACTTCCTGGTTCAGTCTGGGAGGTGTATAAATTGTTTAAAGAGTTCTGGCCTTGGTTTGGGAGTTTTTGGCTTGATTTTGCCTCTTTTTTAACCTCAGCGCGGTTTATATCAAAACAGTAGCTGTTTCTTTAAACCTGTTGTCATCGCACTTGTACGTAAAACAGTCGCGACGGTTCTGAAATCGAACCAACGCGCTTAAGTCGTGTCCTTCCGCGCTGACAGCGCCAAGTTGCTACGCGTGTCTTCTTGTCAGCGCACAGTTGCTGAGCGCTACCCGCGCTGATCCTGTAAAATTGGATTTGTTTCAATTTTTACCTCCTGAGCCTGTTGATTTGGCTATCTCCAGCTCTTTCTACTTGGTTTATGACTTGATATTTATTGTTTGAACTGTTACACACTTGCTTGCAAAGTCTTGACAAACGGATTTCGTTTTTGTGTCCCGTGACCTAGTGCCATCATCCAGTTTCCACTGGACTGACCTTGTTTTGTTCGCTTGTTCACTTGTTCGCAAAAGTTCGTTGCTGCTTGCCTTTGCTACTGCAGAAACCTTCCTTTTTGCTTTCTTTGCTTGGTTGTTTAGGTGGTTGTCCTCGAACTAGTCCTTCGGTTGTTTCGGTTACTCCTCGCCACCCAGACATAGATTACAATTGCTTGGGTTCAACCAACTCTTTTCACGCTTGTTGTGTTTTCATTGAGTGATTTTGTTTCCTTTACTCGGTGTTGTTGTCTCTCAAAATTCATTGTAAGTGCATTGTGCCATTGAAAAGGAAATCGAACTAGTATCTTTTGCATTCAATAGTTAATCAAAGGAAGAGCATTTTGTTGATTTGCATTCTCAAAAGGAAAGTCTCATTTCTTTGTCATTAGCTGCATTAGATTGTTTGATTGATTGAGTTCGTTTTGTTTGATTGAAAGCTCTTAAACCCTCTCATAGTTAGAATTCATCGAACAAAATGGTATTCTTTGGCATATAGCTTGCATCTAGGTAATTGTGAGAGATCACACGATAAGGCCTGAAATCGAAACTTAAATTCAAGATCAACCATAAAATGAACTGAATAAACCTAAAAACGCACTGGAACTTAACGCAAACATCTAGAGGTCTAGGTTAGAGACGTGTTCCGGCGTCTTTAAACTTAGTCACTATTGTTTCACATTACGGTTGGGTGATTCCTCCTTCTGTGACTCGATAGTGGTCTAACACGGACTGTGCTCCCACGTACCGTCGCGTATATAGGGAGACCCCACTAGGCTTTTATCCTTGATCCATAGGAAGCCGAGTCTGCCGCCTTGTGAACCGTAACGCACCGAACACAGCATTCAGGAAGATTGACTGCAGTACGGAAAGTCCTTGGTTCTCATACGATTGCCAAGGTGTATAAGCAGTTTTACGGATTGCTTGGTAAACCCTTTACCTAGAGTCTCCAGAGCAGTCACTTTTGATCCTTTTCGGACTCCCTAAAAGAAAAGGTGCCTGTGAGCGTCTTGTCACTTCGTGCTCATTAAACATTCGAAGGAGACTGGAGTCATCTTTTCGTCCTTTTCTCGACTCTTGAAACATGAAAAGGTCAAGTTTGGTTCCTGTGTCTTAAAAAATTTATTCAGCCACGATAACATCACCTGGTCAGATCTTGAGTGCGTTAGCTTGAGTAGGGTCTTTATCGTTAGTTTCCTCTAGGTTTTCTAAGGGGTCTTGTCATCCTGGCTGATCCGTCAACTCCCGGTCCGAGTGGTCAAGGTTCTCCATCTTCTGTTGCCCCCGAGGTACCTGTTGTAAGCGATACTCTTCCGGTTATCCCGAGTATCCAGCCTATCAACGTACGTGCCCCGGGCGACGAGGACTACGAAGAAGATTGGAATCCTATCTGGGAGCCTGACACAGGCGATACCCCTCGTACTCCTCCCGGTATGTCGTCTCCGATGTCCACTTCCCACATGGATGAGACATCTCCCAGCACGGGTGAGACACCCGTGGTGTCAAATATTGAAACTCCCATCCCAGCTACTTCTCCACTCCCTCCACGATATCAGTCAATGAGGGATAGAATAGCTGCCAGAACTACTTCTACGACTATATGGGATCCTAGTCTTATTGCCACCACGGGGCCCTTTGTTTCGCGACCTCTTAATACGCCTGTTACCTCAGTTCCTACCAATCCAACCATTTGTGTAGCGCACTCGACTCCGGTCGTTAGTGCCGTGTCAGCGTCTTCGTCTACGAACGATGGTGCTGGTCCTTCTCACAGTCAGGGCCAGCCAGAAGTTTCATCTGGAGTCATCGATCCTGCACAGAGTGCTCAACCCTCTTCTGGTGCTGTGCCAGGAGGGGGGCCCTATGATAGTCAGGGGCAGCCCATAGTGGATCCGAATTACCAAGGTCCCCTCTTTTATTATGACTCTACTGGTCAGTACCTTCAGTTCGCTCAATCCACGCCTCTTCAACCTGTCGTTGAAGTCTCGGTACCATTGTCCATCTCTTACGATGCCAGTACTCATACTTTTCGGGGACGCCAGGTAATCCCTGGGCAGCCTCAAGGACCGCCAAATCAAGGCCAGCCACCTTATGTGCAAACCCCTCAGGGGCAACCACTTTATGGCCCGCCTTACCCAGGACAATCTGGGGGCCCACAAGGACAACCCTACCTGGGACAACCTTCGACCGTTGGTGGTCCGTCATTTTCCTATCAGAGTCAACCTTCTGGTTACCCAGGGCAACCTGGTACCCAGCAAGGTTACCCAACTGGACAACCAGGGCAGCCTTACATTCAACAAGGCCAACCTGGTTTCCAGCAGGGGTACCCATCTGGACAAGCTGGGCAAGCTTACACTCCTCAAGGTCAACCAGCAGTCCAGCAGGGGTATCCTCTTGGGCAGGGGGGGCAACCCTACTTACAGCAGGGCCAACCTACTGCCCAGTCTGGTCATCTTTCTGGGCAAGGGGGGCAACCCTACGTACAGCAGGGCCAACCCACTGCTCAATCCATGCATCCTCCTGGGCAAGGGGGGCAGCCTGCTATACAGCAAGGCCAACCCACTGCTCAGCCTGTGCACCCCGGGGGGCAGACAGGCCAACCTTCTATGCAGCAAGGTCAACCCGCTGTCCGCCCTAATTATCCATCTGGACAAGCTGGCCAACCTCAGGGTCAACCAGCCGTCCAGCCGGCTCAGCCATCTGTTCCGCAAGGACAACCCTTGGTGGTTCACGGACAACCTGGCACCCAGCAAGTTCGCCCTTCTGGGCAGGCAGGTCCATCCCAAACCCAACCAAGTCAACCTTCGGGCCAGATGATCCAAGCCCAACCGATTCAAGGACATTATTCTAGGCCCCAAACTCAAATGGGTTATCAAATGCAAGGTGGGCCACAACCTCAACCTTCTTACCAGATGCAGCCTCCTTATCAGGCTCAGTATGGAGCCCAGCAAATGTATGGCTACCAGCAACCCCAGGGGCAAACTCAGTTTACTCCTTATCAAAATTATCAACAACCGCAGGTCGCTCCTTACCAAAATTATCAGTATGCTGCACCTGTAGGCCAAGTTGCTAATACATGGGGAGCTGGGGGGCAGACGCAGGGACAATTGTCCGCATATGGCCAGAATCCGTATGGACAGAACTCCTATGGGCAAGGTCCCTATGCACCAGGTCCTTTTGGGCCGGGTCCATCTGGACAGAGCCCATGGGGGCAACCACCACCTGGTTGGAACCCTAATACTGCCTCGAATCCACAGCCGCAAATGTCCTTTAACCCTCAGTTGCCGTTCTTAGCGACGTTGGAACTTCCTGATGTGTCCAAGTTAACAAATGATCCTATTTTGCATAATCCATATTGGCCACCAGTTCCAACTAAAATACCAGGTGATTGTCCAAAATTTGATGGCAAAGCTGGTGAAGATCCTCAGGCCCATGTCATGACCTATCACCTTTGGTGTTCATCGAACTCATGGCTTGATGACTCTATCCGGCTCCGCCTCTTTCAGAGAACTCTCACTGGTTCAGTCGCTAAGTGGTACATTGAGCTGAATCGCGGCATGTTTCAAGATTTCAACTCGTTGGCTATGGCCTTCTTGACTCATTTTCAGTTACCCATTTGGTACGAGACTGGGACACATCTTCTCACGTCTCTCAAACAGGATACGGCTACACACATCTCTGATCATATACATGAATGGAGAAGGCATCGTCGCTTGATCAAATTTTGGATTCCTGATCAACTCCTGACCGATTGGTTCACGACTTCCTTTGTCCCTAAGATTGCAAAAGATATTGCAATGGGAGCATGTGTAACTGAAGAGCAAGCGATCGCGCGAGCTCAGTACCTCGACTTAGTGTACTCTCTGTCGGGTACTTTATATGAGTATTTGCCAGATGCCCCAAGGCCCGGACAATCCAAGGCTCCGCCGAAACCTTCTGTTGATGGAGTCATTGGCTCTGTTAATTCGTCATCGAAGAAATCGGCCGCAAACCCTGGGAAGCAAAAACAGAACGCTTCTAATGAAAATGCTTCTCAGGGCCAATCTAATCCTGGAAGTACCTCCGAGGTAAACGCCGTCCAGTCCACCGCGGCGGATAAATCCTCAAAAGGGAAAAAGAAGGGGAAAGCTAAAGATAAATCTGGACAGCCCAAGCAGGATGCCCCTAAGCCTCCACCCGAGGAAGGAGCTAAGCGAAAACCTAAGTATCCTTGTCTCATCTGTGATGAGGATCACTACACTAAGGACTGCCCAAGGTGGTCCGAAGTTAGTCGACTTTTGAAAGGTGCTCCTGGGCCTCCTGCTGTGCTTAAAGAGCCTTTCCCTTCCCAGCAGACTCAGATGGTGGCAGATCCGTCTCAATCCTCTTCCTCGTTCGGTTCTCAAGTGTTCATGGCTGGAACGATTCCCATCCATGTTTCAACTCGAGCGAAAGATTATCCATCTCAAGCCGGGAAAGAGCCGGAGGTTCCCTCCAGCGCTCCTCCGTCCAGTTCTGGTCCCCTTCACATTGAACGGCCCAGCACTGAGACGATCCCCCGACCCCCTCCAAAAGGTGTACTCAGGAAGTCATCTTATAACCCCAATGCTCGTGCTGCCCAGCATTATAGCATTGTCGAGGACTTAGCTCAGGCTCCGTCTGCTATGTCCGCGTTAGAAGTCCTCCAGAGCTGCCCCTCCCAGAGGAAGTCCTTGCTATCAGCCATTGGTGGCATCGACCCGGCAGATTCGGATTTAATTTCCTTTGATCTCGAGGGTTTCACACAGAGACTGCCTCACCAAGTGGCTTTTCTTATACAGGTCATCATCAATGGCAAAACGATCCATCGTACAGTTATTGATGAGGGTGCCTCAACCTGCATCATGTCTGTTGCTTGCTGGAAGGCCATTGGTTCTCCTACTTTGAGCCATTCTCCTACAACCCTAGAAGCCTTCGATGGAAGAGAATCTCGTCCATATGGTATCCTCCAATGATTACCTATCTCTTTAGAAGGGAAAACTGTAGAGGTGGAGGTCGAAGTTGTTGACGCTAATCTCACTTACAACCTCCTCCTTGGGCGGAGCTGGACATACGCCATGCAAGCCGTGGCTTCCTCCTTATTCTGTGTCGTTCGCTTCCCTCATCAGGGAAAGATTGTCACGGTGGACCAGCTCTCCTTTTTTGCTTCTTCTTCTGAAGGTAATGTGCCATTCGTGGAGCATACCTCCAAGTCATTAGTGAGTGTGGGTGCCGGACTATTCAAAGATCCCGCTTTAATGGGAGTCTTTCCCCTCCCGCCTCTGAATCTCGCCCCTGTCAACATGATCTCAGTACGCTCTGATCCATGGGTTCTTCCTCCCTTGAATCAGGAAGACTCTTGGGGTGATATGATGCCGTTGAGTCCTGCCAAGCTCAACTACATCGAAATTGTCGCTGCATCGGCTCCCCCTCCTGAACCTGCTTTTCTAAGCAGTGTTCCCGATTCATATGATCATTTCCCTTGGTTGGGTGATGAAGCCACTTCGGATCCACTGAAGGAAAAATTTCCCTCCGATGAGGCCATCATAGAGACCATGTCTCTCGAAGAGCTCCCTTGGTCAGATCGCCACCATCGCTCTTCGTTTCTCCCTCCACATTCGGAAATGGTCGCATGTCTCGAGCGGTTTGCTTCATGTGTCCCATCCCCGCCCCTCCAAACACTTGTTCAGCTATATCAAGTGTCTTCTGAGGGCAATATGGGCAACATCACACAAACCCAGCCTATCGACATCTCTGTCAAACCAGGGATTGTCGAGAACATTTTCATTGGAGTCACGTGCACTCCTGAGGAAGTTCAACTCTATACTGCTTTATTTCACGAATTCCGTGATGTCTTCGCATGGTCCTACGAGGAAATGCCCGGCATCGACCCTAGTATCGTGGTGCACGAAATACCTACATATCCAGATGCTAAGCCTGTTCGTCAGCGCTTACGCCCGGTGCACCCTCGAAAGGCTGCAGCCATCAAGGCCGAAGTCGAAAAGCTTCTTAGAGCTGGTTTCATCTACGCCATTCCCCTTACGGATTGGGTGTCCAATATAGTCCCTGTGAATAAAAAGCAGTGCACTATTCGGGTCTGTGTTGACTACCGCGATATCAATCGTGCTTGTCCGAAAGATAACTTCCCTACACCCTTCATCGATCAGCTGATTGATGACTGCGCAGGAAGTGAGATTTATTCGTTTATGGATGGCTTCTCTGGCTATAACCAGATCAACATAGCCCCTGCAGACCAGCATAAGACAACTTTCATTTGTCCTTGGGGCACCTTCGCCTATAAAAAGCTCCCTTTCGGTCTCAAAAACGCCGGTGCCACTTTCCAGCGTGCGATGTCGTATGCTTTTCATGATATTCGACACATCGTACAGCCTTACCTGGATGACCTTCCAGCTCATTCAGCTAAGCGTCAGGACCATCCATCTCATCTACGCGAAATTTTTCTCCGCTGTCGACACTACCGTATTCGACTCAATCCGCATAAGTGTGTCTTCTGCGTAGAATCTAGCCGACTGCTCAGGTTCATCGTCTCCCGAGAAGGCATCCGTCTGGATCCCCTCAAGGTCGAGGCCATCTTGAATCTTCCTCCCCCTGCCTCTTTGCAGCAATTGCAGAGCTTGCAGGGCAAAGCTAATTTTCTTAGACGATTCATTCCGAATTATGCCGAGGTGGCTAAGGGTTTTACACGGTTATTAAAGCGAGACACACCCTTTCGTTGGGATGCTATTGCCCAGGAATCTTTCGAGCGACTTAAAGACCTTCTTGTCTCAGCTCCGCTCTTAAGACCTCCGAACTACCACCGTGATTACACTCTCTATCTACCTGCTGCTAACACCACCATCGGCATGGTCCTAGTGCAAGATGATGATGACGACACCGAGCACGTTATCTATTACCTTAGTCGCAACCTTCTGGATACGGAAACTCGCTATGCATATGTCGAGAAGTTGGCATTGGCAGCTGTCTGCGCCATTCAACGATTCCGACATTATATCCTGTTGCGCACAACGACCGTGATTTCTGACTGCAACCCAATGACCTACATTTTGTCGCGTCAACTGCTAAGGGGCAAATACTCGAAGTGGATTGTAATCCTCCAAGAGTTCGACTTGGAATTTACTGCGGCCAAGTCTAAGAAATCTCTGGTCTTTGCTGAACTGCTCTGTTCCTTGCCATCTCATTCTGCACCATCTCGTTCGGAGGAGCACATCCCGGACGAAACATTGTTTCTCATCAGCACCCTCGACCCGTGGTATGGGGACATTATAGTATATTTGCAGACGTCTTCCTTCCGTCCCAATGTGTCGAAAGATGCTCGACGGCGAATTCGTCACCAATCTCAACCCTATCGCATTTTGGGCGATATCCTGTACCGCCTCGGCGTTGATTCTGTTCTTCGCCGATGTTTGACTCTCGAGGAGGCTGAGCGGGTGTTGAATGACTGCCACTCCGGTGCTTGTGGCAGCCACATGTCCGGATATGCTACCGCCCAGAAAATTCTCCGTGCTGGTTACTTCTGGCCTTCTATTTTCAAAGATTGTATTCTTGCCGTCCGTGCATGCCACGAATGCCAGGTGTACCACCGGAAAATGCGTGCACCTCCTGCACCACTGCACCCTGTTGTTACCGTAGGTCCATTTGCCAAATGGGGCATCGATTATACGTCCTGTAACCCTCGTTCGGCCGGGGGGCATGGGTATATCATCGTTGCCGTGGATTATTTCACCAAATGGGCTGAAGCGATGCCTACACTGAACGAAGACGGTTACACAGCAGCGCAGTTTTTGTTTAATCATGTCATTTCTCATTTCGAAGTCCCTCAGGCTATCGTCACGGATCACGGAAAACATTTCCGTAATCACATGATGACGGAGCTAACGACCCAACTAGGCTTGCGTCAGGATAGTTCGACACCATACTATCCCCAATCCAACGGTCAAGTCGAGGCTGTGAACAAAGTTTTGATCACTATGCTTCAACGCACCGTCAATACGCACAAGTCTAATTGGCATCTGATGCTGTTCCCTGCCTTGTGGGCCTACCGGACCTCTGTGAAGGACGCCACCGGTTTCACTCCTTTTCAGCTTGTTTATGGACTGGAGGCCACCCTTCCTGTTGAGTGTGAGATTCCTTCGTTGAAATTAGCTGTCGAGTTGCTCCCCAACACCACTTCGGTGGAGGAACGGCTTATTTACCTAGAGCGGTTAGACGAGACTCGTCGTTTGGCTTCTCTGGCTATCGAAGCGCAAAAGAAGAGAGTCAAGGCTCACTTTGACCATAATATTCAACCTCGTTCCTTCGTTGAGGGAGATCTAGTACTGCTCTATGATCAAGCCAAGGATAAGCTGGGGGCAGGAAAACTCGAATCCATGTGGCTAGGCCCCTATATTGTGAAGAGAGTTTTACAGAAGGGCGCATATGAGCTGATTGATTACGAAGGAAACCCTCTTGACAAGCCCCGCAACGGGCTTTATTTGAAGAAATATTATGCATGATGTCGTGCACTCAGCTTGTACATACGTGTGTTTTTGTGTGTGCATGATTTCACGTTTTGCTTTGGTGTGAAGGCGTGTCTGCCTCTTATTGTGCCTTCTGCTTCTTGTGCAGATGTCTAGTACACCTTATGTTGGTTTCGCTGATGGCGCCTGCCGTAGTACTTGCAATTTGTCTTCTTCGGCATGGGCAATCTATGATCCTCATGGAGAGTTGCTAGACTTTCAAGGAGTCTGCCTCGGTCATACCACTAATAATGTTGCCGAATACGGTGCCGTAATTGAGTTACTAGCCGAAGCAGTTGATCTCGACATTCGTGCAATGATAGTAAACCTGGACTCCCAGCTTGTCGTCCATCAACTCAACGGGCGATATTCCGTCAGAGACCAACGCATTCTAAGGTTGTATCTACGTGTCAAATTGTTAGAAAGGAATTTTGATTATATCACATATCAACATATCCCAAGACGATTAAACACGTTGACTGATGCATTGGAAAATCGTGTGTTGGACAGGCATTTGCGAAATAGATAAACATCATACAAGAAGACGTAGAAAGCATAATAAGACCATAGAGTAAAGCATATGTAAATAAAATATTTTTCCAAGCATAGTTTGCATGCGTGTCGTGTGTGCTTTTAAGCTTGCATTTAAAAATTAAAATACATGGGTCATGTGTTATGCAATTCATACATGAGATTACATTTGTACTGAACATTTGCATAGCATATAAAAAACATCATCACATGTAACAAGATCCATCCAAAAAATCGATATGTATATATATATATCGTGTGGCGCACTAAGGCGCTCAAAAATAAGTTTATATGTCCAAAAAATAAAGCCGGTGTCCTCAGTACATCCGAGACATATGTCTCTCAAAACATCAGTGGAAGTAAAACCTAGGTGACTACTGATCTGGGTTATGCTCTCTATAGCATACTGCTGCCCGTGCCACTCGCCTCAAAAGGCGGTGCATCCTGGGTGCCACCCCCACTGTGTGAATCTGATGAGCTATAGGGACCTCCTCGACCCCCTGGTAATCTGGCACCCCCTCCAGCAAACCCTCGAGGTTGCGAGCTACAGTCTCCGACGTGTCAACTCCTGGAGGAACTAGGGCCAGGGCTCCAGCTCCTTGCCCCTCTCTCCGTGCCGTTGGGGCTAGGCCAATGGGTCTCACGGGTCCCACATCTGCACACCGTGACATTTATCAAGACATGTACATGAAAAATCAAAAACATTAAAAAAACATTAAAAAGAGATCAAGTGTCATACCTCCATCGTCCCAATGCTCTCCCGCGGGCAGTGGCATGTCGGGATCGTTGCGGAAATCCATACCGGCATATGGCCAGTCCTCTACGATAACAACCTGCCGATCCAGCCACTCTCGGAAATACACTCCCCAAGCCACTGGGCGGCCTCCACCTCCACGTGGCATGACGCGGGCCCATCGGCTGGCCCTCGTCTCCTGGGGACCTCTAGGTGGATCCACGACCATGGTCTGTAGCTGTAGGGCCGGCACCCGCTCCAGCATGAGCGGAAGTAAGAGCGACCCATATGCAAACTGCTTCGACTCTCCGCGTCGGCAGTTGTTCAGTTGCCTCTTCATGCTAGTCGTCACAGCTGCTGCCCAGTTGAAAATGGTGGGCTGTAAGCACTCCAGAGCTAGTAGTAGTTGGGTCTTTGAGGCCTCATGATTGGCCAAAGAGCCCGCTGCCCGTGTCACCAGAAAGAGTATAGTGCGAAGAGGCATGTCTCTCACCGTCGGGATACCAACTTTCCTGCTCCGTGTTTTAACCGCTCCTGGGCACACTCGAGCCATCAGCTGGTCAAGAGTCTCACCGCTGGGTCGTTGCCCCTCCAGGATGGGCATCTGGTCCCGGCGTGATAATCCAGTCAAAAAGTAAATATCCGTGGAATCAAACTCAATGTCCTGACCACGGATCGTGAATTTTCCATCCACTGGGTTCCAAGCTCTGATTAAGAGCTCAAGCAAGTCAGGTTGCGCCCTCAGACGCGGAGTAAGGAAGAATTTCAAGAACCCGCATGCCCGCATTGCATTTCGGCATTCGGCAAGTGCATAAGCGGCTATATCCTCATCATCGTGAGCTCTCTCTTTCCAAACAAAAGACATTTTGCCCTGCAAGACCATGAAAAAACATTAGGATGCTAACCGTTGAGTTTTGTACGTTCATTTTCTTAAAAACAAATCTTTACGGCGCCAGCGCGACTGTTTTTAAAACAGTCGCGCTGATAATGGTGCACCGTCGTTTTTTCCTTGGGTCAGCGCGGAAGCACACGTGTTTTCCGCGCTGACCCATGAGGTAGTACGTGTAAAGGTAAATCGATCAGCATGGACCCGAGCGAGAAATCCGCGCTGACCGAGAGCGCATCAACGCTCAAAAAATTTGCCCAAAGGGCCACCTCCCACCATGGAATTGCTCCCAAAAAGGCTCAAAATGAAACGCAGGGAGAGGAGAACCTACCTGGAACAAGATTCTGGATGAATGGTGTCCGCACGGGCTGGAAATCGCTCTGTCAACCTTGCAGCTCCTTAGCGTTCTTCACAACTCAAAATGGTAACAATGGTAAAAAATGACTTTTACCCCCCTATTTATGGTAAAAAATTCATAATTAGCTATAATTTCTTATCAATGTGGGTTTTTGTCATCTTTTCACCATGGATTTAGCACTAATGTCACTGTATTATGCCTTTATGCATGTTTTACTATGTTTTTATACATATCGAACAGATTTATGCGGGTGGTGTTCTTGTGCAGATTCTGGTAACCGGCGTGGTCATAACAGTTCTTCGTGCACTTGGTCCCAAAAAATGTCGTCTTGAAGCTCTTTTCCGACATGAATCAAGAAAATATGGCCGAGCTTCCTTTCGACTCGTTAAAAGGAACGAGAGGCGGTCGTTTTAAGCTCTTTTTCCGACCGCTTGACTTAAAAAGATTGCCGGGTGCTTGTCGTTCCGCACTCGTTATTGGCTCTAAAATGACGTGCTTCCGACCGCTTTTTTACTTTTTCGGGTCGAAGTCACTACTTACGAAAATTACTCCTCGGTCATAATGGTCGGGCGGTTCTTTCGAGTATTGTTTTATACTTTTTCAGGCTCGAGAGACACAACTTTACGAAAAAGGACCCCCCTGTAGTTTTCTTTTCCGCTGTCTTTTCAGACTCTCTAAACAAGAAAAGACGCCGAGTTTTTCCTTTGTCAGGCTCGTTAAAACTTGATGACATCGGGCATTGTCGAAATGACACTCTCCAAGCATATGCTATCCCCGTCAAGCTTGTCATCCAAAAATAACCGGGGTACCTGCCAGAAATGGTGGGGAAAATGGAGCTGTAGTAATTGTTGTGTCGGCAGTATGTCGCTCTTGAACATGGCACTGGTCTGCATTCATGTCGGGTGGGGATCTCTCATCTTGTTTCACAACTGGCCTCCGTGGGTACGGGTTATCCTATTTGACCTCTCATTTGCTCGTTGCCTCGTCGTCATACCCTCTGCTCATTTGATGTCAAATACTGCCAAATCCACTGTCCTGCCGCCGATATGTTCAAGAGAAGTTGACCTCTGCAACAGTACAACCTCTTCTGATGCCTCACACAAAATATTTTACCTCTGTCTCGTGTCGATGATGTGGGAAACATCATGGCCCACCTTTGATCAAGGTCACTTCCTGTCGACTTTAGCTCATTATCCAGGAAGGTGACTTAAAGACTCCCTTCAGGTGCCTTGGAGCCTGCATGCCTCAATGGCAGGTTCTTCGTGTTCGACGCGAGGTTTTCATCATTGGCCTCCGATCGAATGATTCTGCAGGTGTTCGACGCCAGCTCATTGATTCACACGCCGCGGTTTGTACCTATAGTACCTTGAGGACCATTGTCATTATTGGTGGTACCTCTCGCGTCTGTTAACAGTTTTCATCATTGACTGGTAATCAGACGATGTTCATGCATGTTCGACTTCAGCTCATGTATTCACATGCTTGGACTTGTACTTTGTTCGGGTTGGGACAGAGCGCAAGACCCTGGATCCCTGTCTGTTATGGTCCAGGTTGCGATTTTGTGGATGATCATTACATGAGTCATTGATGGATGGCTGCACCCATACCTGAGTCTTCATGGATGGCTGCGACCATACCTTATCATTACTATGGTCTCTTTAGCTGGGTGGCTGCGTCCATTCCACAGACCTTCTTTGCATGTCTTTTGGATGGCTGCGCCCATGCCTAGACTGCATGTACTTGATTATCAGAGATATTCGGTCCTTCCTGGTGGTGTTCTAGTTTGGCGAGTTTTGTAAAGCATTTCACCCCTCCCACTCTCTCGGTCTTCATGCTTTAGGGGGCATCTGTTACACAGTAATTTCTCACTGTCTCCCTGTCAGTCACCCTACTGTGTCAGGAGTTCACAATAATCAAGTTCATGCCTCCTGAACTGGCCAAAAACCCACTTTTCCAAAGTTTTCATCATCAGCGCGTCTGTTATTAAAATATCCGCGCTGACTGGCGCTCCATAACAGACCGCATGCGCTGCCAGCGCGGAAGCACACGACTTTTCCGCGCTGGTCGAATTTCATGACCAGCGCAGCCTCTGTTTATATTGAGTCGCGCTGACATGGCCCTGTCCATTATTGCTTTGCGATGTCAGCGCGCCAGACCAGTTTTGCACCTGCGCTGATCCAGTTTGGGCGAATTTGTTCCAACAGCCAGCCTTCCAGATAACTACAGGCTTGGTTGTTGGTCTTGTGAGTATCGCCTCCCTTCTATGGCATGTCTGTTCGACCCTTTGCAAATACTTCCTTTGAAGATAAGCTCATCCTTCCACCATTCAAGGAGACTCCTTCTCCTATTTAAACCTCTACCATTACCATGAGCAGCTAGTTTGGATTGTGTGGAGATTATAGTGCTCAGATTGCTGCTACTATAGGTAGTTGGTGTGATAAGTGTGGAAGTGCTAGATAGCTTAGGGAAGGTTGTCTTGTGTTTCTTGTGTGAGAGAGAGTTTCTTGTATTGGGAGATTCATTTCCAAAGGTGAATGCTTAAGAGACTTGCTGACTGGACCCTCCTGAGAAGGATATCGACGTCAGAACATTTGGTTGTACTCTTCTCTGTTATTGATTAATAATAGATGACTACTATTATGGTTCCATTCTCATTTTTCTCTGCAATGGTTAATGTGAATTACATCCTTTCTGACTGATGTATAGTTGCTTTTATTAGATTTCACGCTTGTGTTTGTTTTTCTCTTCGTGTGTGCAGGTATCTATTCGCGGAGATCGCGGGGGATTGTGACCGGCCAGAGCGAAGGAGCGAGAGCGGCATCTCTTCATCAAACAATAGCGTTGGAATCCAAGTAGGTGTTCTTTGCCTACCTTTTAATTGCAATTAGGAACTTGCATAGTAGCATTGACTGATTGTTGCTAGACCCATTCTGGGCTAGTAGGGATCACCTCTATCCGTAGAGGGGATTTACCTCTCCAACAAAAGATGTAGAAGCTAAGATGGATGGTTTAAAGAAGGGTGTAGAAGCTAAGATGGATTGTTTAAAGAAAGGCGTAGAAGCTAAGATGGATGGCATGGAAGCTAAGGTGAACGACATGGACGCTAAAATTGATGGCATGGATGATAAGATGGAAGAATTGAAGATAAATATGAATAAGTTGCTACAAGAAATGGTCACTAAGGGTGAAAGGGTACTAAAGGAAACTCATGATGAGAACAAAAGAAATGTTAATCATGATTCCATAGACTCTAATGTTGGATCAAAGACTCACCATATTCCAAAAATCGATATGAGGAAGTTTGATGGCAGGGATCCCACCACATGGATATTACAGATGGAGCAATTCTTCGATCTCAATAATGTGCAAAACACACAAAAGGTACGTATGACAACTTTATATTTGGAACCAAATCAGTTTGTATGGTATCAATGGCTTTGCTCTCGTAAACAATTTATCACGTGGGCAATTTTTACACAAGAATTGATAGCACATTATGAGGATACAAAAAGCAACACTTTTTTTAGCCAATTGATAAGTCTCAAACAAAAGGGTTCAATAATGGAGCACATTGAGGAGTTCCAAAAATTGAACATAAGGGTAAAAGATATTCCAGAGGAGCATAGGATTGATGTGTTCATAGGGTCTTTAAAGGATAATATCCAACATGATGTTCGCCTTTGGGAACCTGATTCATTAGAGAAGGCATTCAGGTTAGCAAGAAAAATGGAAAGCAAAATTATGACAACCAGGAAGCATACCACTCAAAACTATAAAGACGGAAGTGTTGTTGCCACTAGTCATCCACAACATATAAGGTTGACACCACAACAATTGGAAGAAAAAAGAGCAAAAGGGCTTTGTTATAGTTGTGATAGCAAATACACTAAAGGTCATAAGTGTGCTGAGAAGAAATTATTCTACATAGATTGTGAAGAGGAAGAAGAAAAGGAGCAAGAAAGGTCAAAAGAAGAGGATATACTCCATGAACAAAGCCTAGATAAAGAAGAAATGAATCCGACCATATCTTGTAATGCATTGGCGGGAATTACCACTCCTCAAACCATCAAGATAGAAGGAAAAATCAAGAAGAAAAAGGTAATAGTGTTGATTGATTCAGGAAGTACCCACAATTTTATTCATTGTAAGGTAGCAAGAGAATTGAATTGCTTCTTATATCCAGCACCAGAGTGTCAAGTGATGGTTGCAAATGGAGGAACAATAAATTGCTCGGGAAAGTGCCATAATATCAAGCTATCCATGGGAGAATATGTATTGACTAGCCCAATGCTTTCCATTCCAATGGGAGGTGCTGATGTTGTACTAGGAGTCTAATGGCTACAATCCTTGGGTACAATAGCTTTTAATTTTCAAGAACTTTTCATGAAATTTTCTGTGGAAGGAAAGGAAGTGAATTAAGGGGTATTGCAGGGAAACCAGGAAAGATAATAAGCTCTAACGGTATGACAAAGCTTCTAAAAAAGGAACAAAGAGGTGTAATTGCACAATTATGTTCTCTAGATGTTTCCACAGTGGAATCATCTATTTCTCCAGATCTCCAAAAAGTCTTGGACAATCATTCCAAGGTATTTGAGACTCCCAAAGGTCTCCCACCTATTCGTGATCATGATCATGCTATTCATCTGATTCCAGGAAGTGTTCCTCCAAACATCAGGCCGTACAGATATCCCTATGCCTAAAAGAGTGAAATTGAACGTATGGTTGCAGAAATGCTAGAGGCTGGTATAATTCAACCAAGTCAAAGTTCTTTCTCTGCTCCAGTAGTATTGGTGCACAAGAAGGATGGATCATGGCGCATGTGTCCGGATTATAGGGAGCTCAACAAGCTCACTATTAAAGATAAGTTTCCCATTCCTGTCATTGATGAATTACTGGATGAATTGCATGGATCAATTTACTTCACCAAGTTGGATCTTCGTTCGGGATATCATCAAATCAGAATGAAGATTGAAGACATTCCGAAAACAACATTTAGAACTCATGAGGGTCATTATGAATTTTTGGTCATGCCTTTTGGCCTTACCAATGCACCTTCAACATTTCAAGGTTTGATGAATTCAATTTTCAAACCATTCCTTAGAAAATTTGTGTTAGTATTTTTGATGATATACTAATCTACAGCAAGTCTTGGAAGGATCATGTTGAACATGTTGACAGGGTGTTACAACTATTGGAGGAGAAACAATTATATGCAAAAAGATCCAAATGTTTCTTTGGAGTACAAGAGGTGGAATATCTGGGTCATATTGTATCTCATGAAGGGGTTAAGGTAGACCCTAGCAAAATTAAAGCCATTAAGGAATGGAAAATTCCCACATCCATAAAGCATCTGCGAGGATTTCTCGGGTTGATAGGGTATTATCGCAAGTTTGTTAAGAATTATGGGAGAATAGCAGCACCTCTAACAACATTATTGAAGAAAGATGCATTTTCATGGACTCCAGAAGCAACAAAGGCATTCGAACATCTTAAAGAGGCAATGTGCCAAGCACCGGTCTTAGCTACACTGGACTTCACAAAAACCTTTATTGTGGAATGTGATGCTTCAGGAAATGGAATTGGTGCTGTTTTAATGCAAGATGAAAGACCCATTGCTTTTGAAAGTTGTCCAATCAAGGGAAAGTTTTTACACAAAGCTATTTATGAGAAGGAAATGTTGGCAATACTCCATGCACTTAAGAAATGGCGACCCTACCTAATGGAAGACACTTCAAGGTAAAAATGGATCATGATAGCCTTAAATACTTTTTAGAACAAAGATTATCCTCTGAAGAGCAACAAAAGTGGGTCACAAAGATGTTGGGTTATGACTTTGAAATCATCTACAAAAAAGGGAAGCAAAATGTGGTGGCAGATGCACTCTCAAGAAAGGATGAGGATGTGGAAGCATTGTTGTGCGCCATTTCTATTATCCAACCAGATTGGATAAACGAAGCAAGGGAGGAATGGAAGAATGATGAAGAAGTGTGGGCACTTATTCGAAAGTTACAACAAGATTCCAGTATGTCTGATACATTTAGCTGGCAAAATGATTCGTTATGGTACAAAGATCGCTTATACCTCTGTAAGAATTCCCAGCTAAAACAAAAGATTCTTATGGAATTGCACACTTCTCCCTTAGGAGGGCACTCAGGATTTTTAAAAACTTACCACAGGGTTAAGAAGGAATTTTTTTGGGATGGCCTTAAATCAGATATTCAAAAGTTTGTGGCAGAATGTTTGGTTTGCCAACAAAATAAAGTTGAAACAATTAAGACACCAGGTCTATTACAACCTTTATCCATTCCAAGCCAATGTTGGGAGGAGGTTTCAATGGATTTTATCACAGGTTTACCCAAGTCTGAGGGAAAGAGTGTCATCATGGTGGTAGTTGACAGACTTACCAAGTATGCACACTTTTGTGCATTATCACATCCATTTAAAGCCAGTATAGTTTCTACTGCATTTATGGAAACAATTCAAAAGCTACATGGAAACCCAAAGATTATTGTAAGTGACAGAGATCCCATTTTCACTGGAAATTTTTGGACAGAATTATTTTCTTGTCTTGGTACTCAGTTAGCTCATAGCTCATCTTATCATCCTCAATCTGATGGGCAAACTGAGATAGTAAACAAATGTTTGGAAGGATATCTTCGTTGCTTTGTATCTGATAAACAAACACAATGGGTCAAATGGTTGCCTTTGGCTGAATGGTGGTATAACACTTCCTTCCATACATCAACAAAAATGACCCCATTTATGGCACTTTATGGGTATCAACCACCATCCATCACATCATATTTAAGAGAAAATTCTAAGGTTTAGGCAGTGGAACATCACATCGAACATCAACAACAAGTCCTCCAACTCTTAAAGGATAACCTCGTGTTGGCACAGAATAGAATGAAACAACAGGCAGATCAACATCGCAATGAAAGAAGTTTTGATGTAGGTGATTGGGTATTCCTACGGCTACAACCATATAAGAAAATGTCCCTCAAGCAAGCTAAGAAGGATAATAAATTATCACCAAAGTATTATGGTCCGTACAAGGTGTTGCAAAAGATTGGTACTATGGCATACAAATTGGAGCTTCGTGTAGCTTCTTGATTGCACCCAGTTTTCCATGTTTCATGTTTAAAGAAGGTTATAGGTGACAAGCTCCCAGTTCAAACAATATTGCCAGAACTTGACGAGGAAGGAAAAATTATATTGGAACTGGAAGCAGTCACAGAAACAAGAACTCGATAGCTACGAAATCGATCAATTTCAGAGTATCTTATCAAGTGGAAGAACTTATCCGCTGAAGATTCCACATGGGAGGATGAGAATTTTATGCAAAAGTATTCAGAACTACTCAAGCGTTGAGGACAACACTTTTTTGAAGGAGAGGGGCATGTTGGGTCCCTACAATACTAGTGATTACCCCATTACTATTGTAGTTATACCCCATATTAATATTGTTGTGCCCCTATTGCCCCCATATTGTTATTACTGTGCCCCATAGAATCCCTCTATTGTTATTTTTGTGGCTTTATATTATTATTGTTAGGTCGGCTGGATTATATTGTGACTCCTTAGACTCCTATATATAGAAAGGAGGTTTTGTCATTTGTATCATCCAAGAATTGTTCATTTATGTAATGTAAAGGAGGTTGCCCCCTCGAAGAGGCTGAATTCTAAGGTGTTGATCTGTCTTTTCTATCTTTTCTTGAGCTGGTTTCATAACAATCTCGATAAGAAACCACTGTACGGGCCACCTTACAAAGGAACCTCCTAAAAGGTCCTGGGACCCCAATCACATAGCGCTGTAGTCGATGAGGAATGTCATCTATGCCAGTCTTTGGAATGTCCCCTGTCAAGCACTCTAGATGACTCTCCAACTCGGCCAAGGTCTCTGCTGATTCATCTTGTGGGGCTGGCGCCGCTGCAGCTGGTTGTTTCCTCTCGTAAGCTCGGAGAGTGGCTGGTCGCTGTGGACCCACATCTGCATTGAAACTTTTACTATCAGTTTTGGGACGACATAAAAAAAATAAATTTAAATAGAAAGTTGAAAATGATTTTACCTGAATCATCCCATTGCTCTCCTGGTGGAAGAGCCATGTCTGGGTCATCGCGAAAATCTACCCCAGCGTAAGGGAAGTCCTGAATAGCAAAAACCTGGTTTTCCAACAAATGGAAATACTCAGGTTTGAATCGAACGACCTTTGTCCCCTCATCCGGATGACGGGCCATAACTGTAACCCATCGCATCAGTTTGGGCTCTCGATGAAGCCCAGCTCCGACAGTAAGGTGCTGTGGGACCAACATTGGGACCCTCTCCAGACCAAAGCTCACAACCAAAGCCCCATAACCAAAGGTCTTCAGTTGTCCGTTCTTGGCTCTGGTCAGTTGGCCTTTTACATTAGCAAACACAGCATCGTACCAGTTGAAGATGGTGCCTCTAAAGTAGTCCACTGCCATCCGCATCTGGGATCGGGTGGCAATATGTAGTGCGGCACTCCCGCAAAGTCTGGTAACAGTAAACGCGATCACCATGAGTTCAGGATGGGATATGGTTTTAATGTCTATCCCTTTGTCTCTAGCCTGGTTGTTGCAGAACTCTAGCCAGAG
Source organism: Pinus tabuliformis (assembly GCA_031772625.1). Classification (NCBI taxonomy): domain Eukaryota; kingdom Viridiplantae; phylum Streptophyta; class Pinopsida; order Pinales; family Pinaceae; genus Pinus; species Pinus tabuliformis. The sequence goes on from CM062804.1 coordinate 1,553,881,374, forward strand.
GCTATCGACAGACTGGCCACCTGGCCTAGTCCCAAATAGAGCCAAGTCTTCGCCTCTCTTAGGCAAACCAGTCAAAAAGTATATATCTGCCGGCTCAATTTCAAGCTGGTGGCCACCAATGAAGAAACACTGGTCCTGTATGCTCCACCTGTCTACCAGCCACTGCAAGAAGTCCACCTGGGCCCTCATGCCAGGTATGGCCCAGAATTTGTACAAGTCGCATGCCTTCAATGCATCGATCGAAGGTTGGTGATTTAACGCGGCAAGATCTACGTCCTCATGCTCCTGTTCTCGCCAATCTAGCATGATGTACACTCTACATCCAACAAAAAGGAAAATTAGAATGCAAGAAATTAAATTGTTTGGGTCAATTTTGAGAATTTTTGGGTTAAAAACCCTTGCTACGGGGACCACACCCTCTCTATTAGAGACAGTGCGTGGGTCCGCACCTTGCCTTCATGGAAGGTGCGGACCCCTGACTTTTTCCCCATTGAGAAAAAGTCGGGGTCCGCGGGCTGCTAGTGTTATGCCTGCGGGCCCCCACGCGCGGGTTTCTAGCCTAAAAACCCTCTAAAAAATGAAATAAAACCCTAAAACACAAATTGAAACGGTTGAAATTAAAGAGTAGGATGATGTGGATTACCTGGAGGAGACGGCGTTCGATTCCGATGGATGGATTTTCCGTAATATTCACGGGAAGTTTCTGAACAAAAGCATTATTTTCTCACCCAAATCTTCAACGGTAAAAATGAATTGACGGAAGCCGTTTTTATAAGTTTTTTGAATAAATGAATTGTAAATTTGTTTATGTTTCACTTTAGAAAGGTAACTTTTGCAGCATTTTCATCTATCTCATACAGGTATGAGTAATGTTTGCAATTTTTGTTCAGGATAACGGATTGTTCAGGCGAAATCGATCATTTTCGACGAAAAAACATTTAGAGTCACCTTTAAGCTCTTTTCTGACTCCTAAAACATGAAAAGGTCGCCGAGTTTTTATTTTTAAACTCGTTAAAATGGAACTAAAAAGACGGTCCACTTACAGCTCTTTTTTGACCGTAAATACATGAAAAGATTGCCGGATTTTTGTCATTTCAAATTCGATATTGGTTATAAAACGACGTGTCACTGATCGCTTTTTTAATTTTTCGGATAAGGGGCACTAATTACGAAAAGTACTCCTTGGTCGTAAAAATCAAGCGGTTCTCTCAAGTATTATTTTATACTTTTTCGGGCTTGGGAGACACAAATTTACGAAAAAGGTCAACCCTGGAGTCTTCTTAAGTTTTTTCAGACTCTCTAAAATTGAAAAACGCCGAGTTTCTCCTATACTGGACTCATTAAAATTCCACAGTAAAGGACCTGTTCAATTACAAATAGGAACGAACCACTCCTTCTTAGGGTTCGAATTTAAACTAAGTTGGACTCATTTGAAGGATGAGCTTATAATCAAGCAAATGTTATCCTCCTCAAGCTTGTCAAAAATAAAGAGGTACTTGCCAGAAATGGTGGGGGAAAAGAGAGAAAATGAGCCTGTTTGTCATACTTTGTAACCACTCTTGAACACGACACTTTATTCACCTGGGTTGGGAAATACTTTGCCTAACAGTTGATCAAACCACATTGAAAGTCTTCAGCCGGTTTCTGGGTATTAACTTTGGGTCAATTGTCACCAAACCATCTGTTGTGTCGTTATGTGTTCAAGAGGTCAGTGCCAATAAAGCCATTCATCTGCAAAATATCTGTCATCCATCTTGACCATCCCTGAGTCAGTCCTTGCAACTAAATTTCTTCAACTTGATCTATGATTTCGTGTTGTGGGCTCGCCTATGACGGATCGCTTTCTATCGACTTTAGCTCATTATCTAGAAAGATGATCTAGAAATCATCAGTACCTTGGGATCTGAATGCCTCAATGGCAGGTTTCTCGCCTTTGACGACAGGTTGCATCATTGACCTTCGATCAAAGGATTCCGTGACATGTTCGACATCAACACATCTATTCACATCTCATGGATTGTACTGGGTACTTTGAGAGCCATTGACATCACTGGTGGTTTCTCTCACACTTGTTAACAGTTTACATCATTGACTGGTAATCAAGTGGTTTCTACCATGTTCGACTTCAACACATTCATTCGCATGGATAGAATCGTACTGTTTCGGGAAGTAGAAATGAAGTCCCTAGATCTAGTTTCCGCAATCCAGGCTGTGAGGAATTTTGTATTCATTATATTGTGGACTATTCATAAACAGATGGCTGCGTCCATACTGTGTCTACATGTGTCTATACTTGTGATGTATTACAAGATCATTCCTATATCAGAGCAGTAGTTAGTTTTCTAAGTCAATTTTGATCTGAGAATGGGAATGCCTACCTCAACGATGATATGATCTCATATATATATCTTGCATTGAATGTTTTTACAGGTTCCAACTGGGCTCTCCACAAGATGATCCTCGAAATGATAAAGTACGTCACTCTTCCTAAATGATAAATGAAATCCTCATCTACTACAGACTTCGCACTTTAGGGGGCAATCTGTTACACAAAAATATCGTCACCATGATTATTTGCAGTCAGTATGGGTCTATCATCACTTGTACTGTCCTCCTAAGCAAGTCTCAGACCTCAGCTCTTCAAGTCAAGCTTTGAAAATGAGAGAAAGACATTGAAAATCAACAAAGCTCTGGTTCCGCACTTTCTCTCACTGTTGCCTGCGGTCCCGCACCTCCTGTTCACAAAAGCTGCAGACCTGCCCGCTCTGTCCCTAAAGGAGTGGGTGCGGACCCCTGTGAAAGTCAAAAAGGCGCAAGTTTATTATAAAAAACTCACTTTGGGTTAATTCTAGATGATTCTAGAAGGAATTTTGACGTGGATTGGTCGCTCTTAGGTGGTTCATGCATCCCAAAGGAGAAGGAGCTAATCCCTTGATGAGAGGAGCTATCCCTTTGAAGGAGGACTTTATCCCTTTGAAGGAGGACCTAGTAACTTCCCTCCATTGCACTATAAATTAAAGCATTGGGCTGGTTGCTATGGAGGTTGAAAGCTGAACATTTTTGAGGGTAAATGCTGGTGGAATTGAGACTTCCTAGTTAAGCTTGAGAGGAGAGATCACATACCTTTTTGGCTTCATTGGGAAGAGAGTGAAACTTGTCAAAGTAGAGGAGACTTCTTGTTGGACCCTGGGAGGAGCTTGTACAGCATCAAGGCACAGGTTGTAAAGTTCTTCTTTGATTTGAATTAATACAATTAGATTCATTTTTCTCAACAAATTGTCTTATGTCATTTGTTTCATGAATTCCTTGATCATCATGTTAAGTATGCTTTATGATATTGGCTTTTCAGGTGCTATTTAATTTGTTTGCTTGTTTGTGTTTGCAGATTTGCAACGAGGGAGCTCTTTTGGATCAAAGGAGCGAGGCTTCCACAAACTTGCATTGGACCCAAGGTAGGCCTAAACACTTGTTTGCCTTTGTTTATAAATGCATATTTAGAGAAAGATAGTTTTTGATTGGCTTGCTTGTCACTAGATATCGTTAGATTCTAGGAAGGTCTATCTTGTCTGCAAGATTGACTCATTCCGTGTGACAAATAGAGTTGGGAGTTTTTGTAGGATACACCGAAACTCCACACAATTACCAAGTGTATTTACCTTCAATAAGGATGACAATGGTGAGGAGAGATGTCAAGTTTGATGAGGATAAGGCTATGATATTATCTATGGAACGAGAGCTAAGTATCTTGCTGGAGAAGGAGCTTCTAGCTACAAATTAGGAGCCTTAAGATGAGCTTCAGGAAGTTTTGGAGTAGCCACAAATGGAGGAGCAGAGAGGAGGCCAAGTGGAGACACCCACTCAAGTAGAAACATCTAAAGAAGGGACAAAGAGAACCAGAGAAGCTGATAGATTATTATAGGATGCTAGGGAGAATGTGGGAGATCCTACATCACAACACAGGAAGAGGAGGTCACCAGATAGGTACATTGGTTACATGGCTCTCATGAAAAATGTCATTGAATTAGAGACTTCTTGATTTGAGGAAGTAGTTTGTCAGCTTGTTTGGGTTGATTCCATGGTGGAAGAATATGAATCCATAATGAATAAGGTGTATGAAAAGTTGTGCTGAGACCAAAAGGGAAATTAGTGGTTGGTTTCAAATGGATCTAAAAAGTGAACCATGCAGTTGATGGGAGCATCGAGAGGTAGAAGGCCAAATTTGTAGGTAAATGATTTTCTCAGGTGGAGGGAGTTGACTATGAGGAAACATTTTCTCAAGTGGCAAGATATTCCTCCATCATATCAATTCTTGCATTAGTTGCGCAGATGGGGTGGAAGATCCACCATATGGATGTGAAGACCACCTTTATCAATGGTGTTGTTGAGGAGGAAATTTACATAGAGCAACCAGAAGTATTTGAGACATATGATCGAGAGTCACATGTGTGCAAACTTAGGACATCATTGTATGTCTCAAACAGGCGCCCCAAGCATGGTACACTAAGATTAACAATTATCTCAGTGGATTGGGCTTCACCAAAAGTGAATTAGATGTGAACCTCTATCACATTGTGGCAAATGGTATGTTGCTTATTCTTGTTTTGTATGTTGATGATTTAATATTGACAGGTGATGAACAACTGATCCGCTCTCGCAAAGAGGATATTTCAAGGGAATTTGAGATGAAATACATGGGCTTAATGCATTACTCCCTCGAGGTGGAAGTATGTCAAGGTGATGGTGAATTGTTTGTGTCTTAAGGGAAGTATTCCTATGAAATACTTCAGAGATTTCACATGGAGAATTGTAAGCTTATGGACAAACCTCTAGCTACAAACTAGAGGAAAGAGAATGCCACTTCAGGTGAAGAGGTTGATGCTACCATTTACAGGCAGCTTGTGGGGTCTTTGACGTATCTTGTGAACATAAGATCTGAAATGTGCTATGCAGTAAGCCAACTTAGTCAAGCTATGGTGAGGCCTACCAAGCCGTATTGGAAGGTAGAAAAGCATGTGTTATGGTACCTCGAGGCACTATCAAGTATGGTTTATGGTACAGGAGGATAGAGGGAGTGAAGCTCCAAGGATTCAATGATACAGAGATGATAGGGATTCCATTAGACATGAAAAGTACTTTAGGTGCTATCTTCACTGTTGGATCGCAACTATTTCCTAGTATAGTAGGAAGTAGAGGTTTGTAGCGCTCATCTCAGTGGAGGATAAATACGTAGATACAAGTCAAGCAACATGTGAGGCCATATGGATAAGGAAAATACTTGTTGGCCTTTTCATTCAGGAGATGGATCTGACAGTGATATATTGTGATAATCAGAGTTGCATTAATCTCTTTGAGAATCCAATATTTCATGATAGGTCCATGCACATTGATATCTGGTATCATCATTTGCGGGACTGTGTCAATAGGATAATTATGTTGCTACAGTAAATGCCAACTGAGGAGAAAGATGATGACATCTTGACAAAGGAACTGTCAAGAGGTAAATTCAAATTCCACAGGTGCAGGAGAGGGGTGGTGAAAAATACCTTTCTTATTAAGAGGGAGTGTTAGTAAGTGTAGCAAGAAAGGCTCAACTTGACTTTAGCCTTAGTCAAATTGAGTAAATTTAATTTCCACATCAGCATGACAACTTGGAGGCAGTTAACTAGTGTGACTTGACTCTTGTCACTCAGTTAGATAAAAAAATTTGAGTTAGTGGGCTTGGAGTTCAATCATGCATGTATTGATTGCTAAACTTTAGCAATCTAGTTCAGTTATTTTCAATTGTACTCAGTTGATTGACTTCTAACAATTAATAGAGTCAATTATATGTCAGTTGTGCAGTGAGACAACAATTTAACACAAAGATCTGTTAGTTCACTGATCAATCAACCCAAAATAGCCCAAACATGCATGGATTTTGAATTTCTCAGCTGGAGTGGAGGAGACAAAGGCTAGTGTAAAATTAATTGTATACTAGTTGAGTGTACAATTTTTGCATGCAGTAAGGAGATCAATTTCTTTGGAATTGGGCAAGGAACTAAGGAATTCCCTATTGTCTAGGAGCTCGAATTAGCTCAGAATTGTGCAAAGAAATAAGAGGATGGAGGAGGCAAAAATTGGCTAAATTGGCTAAGTGTTGACGAGAGGTACTCATTCAACAAAGAGAATTTTTTTTATTTTGCAGGTGGTGCTCAAAGATGGAGCATTCATGTAATAATTTCTCTATTCAAATGATTAACGCAAAGAGGCATGAGGGGTTTTTCCAAGTTGGGTTCCCATAGAAATCACTGTGTACTGGTAGTTTTTCTTGTTGCATGTATATGCATGTTGTTCAAAATTTTGATTTTCATTCCGCATATTAGTAGAGTAGAATTTGTTTCTCCTGATTTCAGTTCAATTTATTGAGTAGTTGCAATTTCTATCAAATTTCTACACATTATGCCTTTGGTACATTTTGCTGATGTTTTTATCATACACCAAGATTTCCATAATCATTATTACTTTTAAACCTTGCAAAATGTGTAAGCTACAACTTGATTATTGTGTGTACCAAGACTCCAAGTGAATGAAGATACTATTGTTCGTAAAAAAATTGTGCCACCCCTTCACACATCTACCACCCCATTTACCCTTTTTGTAGTTGAAGTTTTTACATTATATTTATATGTGAGTATATCTATCCATTTTGATGAAAAGTATATATATCTATTTTGATAAAAATGCTTGAACTTGAAATAAAAATAAACTTTATTGAAATAAATGAAAACATTTGAATATAAAAATACAAATTTTAAATTCACAAAGATAAACACTTCTTAATGTTATAAAGTATCACGACAATTTAGCCATGAAAGGAAAATAAACTTAATTGGTGGTATAAAAATGAAAAATTAGTTATTTCAATATTATTATTTTAAAGATACTTTATTTTTCGAAGGAAAATTGTGTAAAATATTGTGATTATTAATTCATATTTTGTTTTATTTTTGAGCTTGGGTATTTGGTGGAAAAATATTTATGCTCCACAAGTAGCTTCCCACCCTCAACTCTTCCCATGAGATTTGAAAGAGAGACCTAATGAAGACCACCTCCACAATTTTGCCTTAACTTCATTTTGGAGCCTCCCTACCAACCTTCCTCAGCAACATGTCTTTCCTTGTTAAGTACACAAGCTTCAATGGTTTTCCAGCAGATTTCAGCCTGTGCATGATAGATTGTTGCATCGCCCTCACAGGTTGTTTCTCTAGACTTGATCCAGCTGCCGGCTACGCAACTCCCTCAAGAAATTGTGCAATTCTGGAGGGGAACCAACCTTCCCTCCAGAAACTGTGTAATCCTATCTTGCAGCTTGCTGGGCTTTAGAATTGCGCAATCCTGCCTGTCAACCGTCACTAGAAAAACTGCGTAATCCAGCCTAGCAAGACTGCTTATCCCATAAATTGCACAATTCTGGGTAGCAGTCAGTTGTTCAGCCTAGAAATTGCGCAATCCCTCTGGGGAAGCTAGCCCAACAGCTAGCATAAATTGCATAAATCTAGCCAGGCAGCCTACTGGGCTCAAAAATTGTGCAATATTGTGAGACATGCTTCCTTGAGAAAATTGCACAGCTTGACCCAAGACAGTTGCTCAGCCCAAAAATTGCACAATCCCTCTGGGACAACCATCTCTGGTCAACCCAGAAACTGTGCAAATTTTCATCCCAGGCTTGCAGACCAATGCATGTGCCTTCAGGTTGATCGGTTCCCTCTGGGACTGAGAGAAACTGATTTGCATGCATGGACTGCTTCTCCTAAGGTAGCATGCAAAGGAATTCCTTGATTTAGGGATCTATTTTTAGCAGCTAGAGGCTATATGCAAGGATTATTTCAGAAAACATCCCGCCAAGTGTCACTTTTCCTAGATTTGTGGCATGCACGTCACAACCTCAATTTGATCAAAACTCATCAACTGGATGCTGCAAAGCTCATTCCTGACATCGACCTTGTAGCTCTAACATCCCACATTACATCTAGGAGTCGTTGGCACATTCAACTCAGTTGTTTTGGGGTAAGCCCGCCTTTCATGTCTTGTGTTGTGTTTCTGTCGGTTTTTGTGTTTCGCTTTGTGTGAGTTCTATTTGCTTGATTTCAATGAGTGCTTGATGTCATTTTGATGTATGTTAGCTTATGGAAGCATCATTTTAGTTTTCGTTCGGATCTCACTGCTATAACATGCATGACACTATTTTCACGGACGGTCGCCGTTTCGGAGACTCACTTCACACACATGCATGCTTTCCCATTTTCTGAATCCTACACTTGCTGTTTGCATGTATGATCATTCACTATTGTTTGCACTCATCTCACCATGCATTCAGACTTCTCATGTTTTCAATCACCCGTTGACCAGACTGGGCTGCCTTGGCCCGGACCATGCCTTGTCGAGCTAGCACTGCGCATTTCCAGAAGTGGAGGCTCTGCCTTCCCTCCAGAAATTGCGCAATCCTAGCCCATCACTGACCTCCAGGCTTGCATTGTGTAATTCTTGGAGGCAGTGTCTTGTTGGCCCCAAAAACTGTGCAATGCAGTTTGCTGGTTGCATGTCACTGCTGACTGAAATTACGCATTGTGCAGTTTCATTCCTCAATAGGCCAGGTTGGACTGTGCATTGTGTAGTTTCAATAGTCAATCAACCACTCGATAGCCCAGACTGTGCCTTGCGCAGTTTTGGAAGTCAGTCTCTCAACCTTCCGGCAGAAATTGTGCAACCTTCACGTCCAATCACACAGGTATGTTGCAAGTCAGTCCTCAAGTTTGTTTTGGTTTTTGACTGATAGATTGCTTGCCATGAGTGTTTCTATGTCTCCAGGTATCACAGGTGTTCATCTGTATCTCAGCAGCACAAGTACAATGGATTCCAGGGGAGCAGAGTCAAAGACACTATTAAAAGCACAACTGGGGATGCAGTCGGTCAAGTGTCTATGAACTTTCCTATCCAGGAAGACATCAATTTGTTCATGGACAAGGATATCAAGATCAATGGCAACGACATCAAAATGAGCAGCATGGTTAGCAACAACAGAAGGAAACACACTTGCAAGCGACCAATGCAAGAGGAAGGTTGTTGATAGCATAGAGGCAGAGAAAAGCTGCAAGTTCAAAGCAGATCCACTCATGACGAAAGAAACTTTGGGTATTGAGGCTATGAGGTGACAACGTGACATGAAGATCGCACGATGGAAGAGAACGAAACATAGAAGGAGTTACATGTGCTGAAGCAACAACTCAAGGAAGAACATGAGCTGCATAGACGAGAGAATGAGTTGCAATAGGAACAGGTACAACAGGGAGCACAACATGAACAGATGGATGAAACTGTGCCTGTACAAGTTATGGATCCATCCTAGCAGCTGGCACATAGCAGATAAGGCGAGCAGTGCTGTTGATCACATGTAAGGGAATTCAACAGCATGCATGTCATTGTGCGCATGCATGTGATCCCACCCATTTGGCACACTCACTGAGGTGAAGACAAGAAGCAAGTCCAATTGGAGCTGAACATGTATTTTGACAAGTTGATGCGCACGACCACCAACACATGCTTGGATATTAGCATAGACACTATGCATCAACATGTTACTGGTCCAGTCGCACCCAGGAAGACCATGCACACGCTATCAGATGAGTTGGACGGAGGAGCCATATTAGTGTACCCAGATGAAATACTATTCTTACGCATGCATGTATGGACTATTTTGTATAAGTATGTATGAATCTTACTGAAATGTGATGATTGGTTTAACCATCACTTTGGATTGTTAGCTAACTTGCTTTCTAGTTTGTGATGCATCTTCACTCATGTGTTCCCTTCCAAGTCGCGTGCTATCACAGGTTTCCAAGGGGCACACTCACCCCACTCTCCGTGTGTTAGAACCATTCATGCACCTTCCTTGTCTTGCCGCAACTGTCACACCCTTACTACCAACAAGGACATCTTACTTGCCTCTGTGCACAATCGCGGTCAAGGCGATACCATACGACCCACTGCTAGGACTCCTACACCAAACGGTCTGAGGTCTAATTGGGGCTTCTTACTGGGTATATCCCCTGACATGTTGGCGAGTCCAGCATCGTCAACAAGTTGATAGGAGTTTGAAGTCAATGTCAAATGTGTGTTATTCTTATACTCTAGAATCTACTTTTATTATCGTGGAGTTTCAATTATTTGATAAATAAGTTAAACCTTTGAATATAATTTACACATTGGGTACATTATATTATGATTCTTCAAAAGATAGTTCCTCGTAAGATTCAATTGTTTGCTAGACTAGCCTAGATCCATCTTAACGTCAGATCTATCAAGACTCGAGCCAGATCAAATCTCTTGAGGTGCAAACCTCTTTTTCGAGCACAAAACTTTAGGAAATATTTGCACCTTGAGAGATTTGTCTCCTATTTGTGATTGATAAATCCATGGTTATGGATCTATGCTAGTTTCAGTTTTGTGCGACCATGAAAAATTTGTTGAACATCTAATTATTATGATCATTTTAAATATGCTAAATATGTCTAATATTAATCTGGTCATTTTAATTTTAATTTTTCTCAATTACCTCAATTTGCTGAGATGATAAAGGTTGCTAATAACTTGAATGATGAAAAATATGGATCCATGTGACACGTATAATATGGATCTCAATATGGACCCATATGAAATATTAGACATATGGATCTAAATAATGTGTCACGCCTATTCTTCTACTGTTATTTTGAATATTCTAAATATGGATCTCAAAGTATTTCCTTCTACTGTTGTTATTGTCACACCTGTTACTTTTTCCATCTTTTCATATGGGTCTTACGAAAAAGGCAATTGAAATAATAGACCATTGAAATGTTTAACTCGAGCTATTGTAGTAAACGTCGTACCTTGTCTCTCTTACTCTCCAATATTAATAGTACCTTTCTCCAAAGTCAATCATTGTGACTTATGGAGTGTTAAACCCTAGGTAAGTTTCAATAATAGTTGGTTTCTATTAATTCGTTTCAATGAAAAGTGACTAACAATGTTGAATGATGGAAAATGGGAATAATAAGAAAGTATCCTGGTTGGGATTTGAAATGTTGATGAAAAATGGTTTTTACTGTGGATTCTCCCGTAACTAAATCTAAAAATAAGAACGTAGTCAATTACAAAAAGTTTACAATTTCAAGAAGAAAATATTTAAGGTAAGTGAGCATTTTATTTAAGATAAAAGTTCAAGTATTTTATTTATGATTGAATTACTATAACACAAACATAAATGCATGTCATTAATAGTTTTTTTTTGTACTTACAGTGAAATCAATGCACTCTATTAAACTATTACTTTGAAATTATTGTAATCATATATCTAGTTACATCAAATCAGAAATCAACATCTACATTGAAATCAATGCATCTAGTGCAAACATTCAAATATAATTAGAAACCAACATATACACTGAAATCATTTCATTTAGTGCAAGTAATAAAAATGGATTAAAAATCAACATCTACACTGAAATTAATGCATCTAGTGCAAGCAATCAAATAACATTAGAAACAAAAAACTACATTGAAATCAATACATCTAGTGCAATAAATTAAATAAGATTAGGAATCAAAATCGACATTGAAATAAATTTATCTATTTCAATAAATAACATTGTCTCTCTCCTTCCCTCTCTCCCCTATCTCTCTCTTCCCCATCTTTATCTCCCTCTGCCTCTTTCGCCCTTTCTTTGTCTCTCTTTTCTTCTATCTCTCTCTCCCTGCCATCTATATCTATATCTCCCTCCATCTATCATTTTTTGTCTCTCTATCTCACCCCCCAAACACACACACTCTAGTTCTCCATATATATTTAAATCTCCTTCCCTCCCTCCCTCTCTTTCCATGTCTCTTCTTATCTCTCCCCCATCCATCTATATCTCCATCTTCCTCTATCTCACCCCCCAAAAATACACACTCTCTCTACATCTATCCATCTCTCTCTCCCTCCCTTGTCACTTCCTCTCTCTCCCTTTATCTCATAGCTCCCTCTATCTCTCATCCCCATAATTCTCTCTCTCTCTCTCTCTCTCTCTCTCTCCACCCTCCAACTATGTCACTATATCCAGCTAAAAATCCATCTCTCTCTCCATCCCTCTCTCTTTATCTTTCTCCCCTTTGCTCTTTCATCCTTCCTCTCTCTCCCTCTCTCTCTCAATATCTCTCTCTCTTTTTCTCTCTCCTCTCTGCTCTTTCTTCCTTCCCCTCTCTCTCTCTCTCTCTTTGCCCCCATCAATCTCTCTCTCTCTCTGCTCTCCAACTCTGTCATTATCTCCCTCCCTGTCTCCTTCTCTCTCTCCCCTCCATCTCTTCCCCTTCACTCCCTCTCTCTCTCCTCTCCTTCTCTCTCTCTCTCTCCTCTCCTTCTCTCTCTCTCTCTTCCCTTTTTCTTTGCTCTCTCCCTCACTATATCTACATATCTCCCTTGTCACTCCCCCTCTCTCTCCACCTCTATCTCTCTATGTATTTGTTCTCCCCTCCCTATTTCTCCCCCTCCAACTCCATCTCTCTCTCCCTCCCTGTCTCCTCTCTCTGTTTCCCTGCTCTCTCTATCTCCCTCTCTCTCTCTCTCCCTCCCTCTCTCTCTTTCTCTGCATCTCCCCCTCTATTTATCTCTCTTTCATAGAAAATTTTAGGGGAAAATTTTCGCCTTTGGACGAAATTAAGGGGTCTTAAATTTTTATTGGGTGAATTCTATTTATCACAATACATTATTACAATTCGCCCCAAATTTATTTTATAAAAAAATTAAGTATGGAGGTTAGCCCACCTTATTTTAATGGAGAAGGGAAAAAGTAAATTCAGGCCTTGAAATCAGAAGTTACAACCTTCCATTCGCCATAATCTGCAATAATATGTATTTATGATAGCCATTTTCCCCTCTTCATTTGGTGTAAAATAAGTTTCTTGTTTTCATTTGCTCCTGTTTCATGGTATTTGGATTAATTTGGAGAAAATGCCCCCCTTTTTTTGTAATAAATAGTCACAAAAGAATAATTCATCTCTATTAAAAAATGTAACAGTCTTATTGTCATGTCTATTTAAAGATCCAATATTTTTCTTGCCATATTCAAAGTTTGCATTAGTTTAGTCATAGTCATATCTAAAACATGAGGGTTATTCTCGGAGTTGTGGAATTTGAATTAAAAATTCAACACTCAACACACAATCGTACATGGTTGTTCGAAAAGTAGTGGAAATCGAATTAAAAAGTCAAGAATCAATACATAATGCTACATCTAACTCTGTATATTTGTTCTACATTCCAATTCCTCTTATGTGCTCTCTCTTTTCCTCTTAATGTTTTTTTCTTTTTCATTTTTGGGAACCATAACAATTTTTGTTTGGAAAAGTACTGAGTTTTGGTAATAAAATAAGTATGGTTGATTATCTCTACCCATCACCGATTAAAAGCCATGATGCCTAAAAATAAAAGATTTTTTGTCATCAAGTGCATCTAATGAGTAGTGATTCTTTGGTCCAGTGGCTTCGACCTCTTTTTATGTTCATCAGAATTCAACAGAGAGGGTAGGTAATAATAGATTAAAGGCATGGCCTACTTAGTTGTAATGTTTACGAGATCCAACAAATTCAAAGCCATTCAATATTCAACTAAAGAAACAATGAGAGAGGAGAAAAATCTAGATCAAAAAGAAACAGAGAGGAAGAAAACCTAGATAAAAAAGATAGATGGAGAAGAACTTGTATTTATAAAGAAAAAAGACATAAATACTTACCCTGGTCTATGATGTACATACTATTGTAACTCCTAGAGACAACTCCCTGGTTGAGGAGAGGTCAGCGCATAGGACATATTGGTGTGTCGTGAAGATAATTCAATGCTGCTCAAGAGATAAATGTAAAATGACTTAAATCTGGTTTAATTACCTTTCTCAGAGGTAGATTCAAACATACACATAAATAATATAGATAATTCCCAAGAGTAAATGTTTAGGTCAGGTGGCCTACGCATAGTCAATGCAGCTTAATAGATCGTTGCAAAAAGATGGGAAGGAAAAATATAAGGAAGGAACTCAATACAGATGGCTACACAGACCCATAATACTAAGAAGTAAATCCCAGTAGAGTCATGAAACGATGAGGAAATGAAGTGCAGAAATTATGGAGCGCATTTTAAGGCTTTCAACTCAACATCTCACAAGTACTTTCTTCTATATCATAACATAGGAAAATATGAAATCTCATAGGTATATTATGCTACTATATAACATAGATAAGTCTACAATCTCATAGGTACATTTTGCTACAATATAACATAGATAAATCAGTGACTTGAGAGCGAATCTAACAGCTACAAATTACACAATTTATGAAGAAGAAAACCACACATGAAGTGGAATACAAAGGAAGAACACATACTGCATATTCCAAGGCTTGGAATCACCAGAAAAATTCTTCATTAATCTTAAAGAAATAAATACATGTCATAGTTCTGAACTGGAAAAATTTACAGAAATATTACAACCTTTGGAAAAGGAAAATCAAATCCATGGAACCTCTCTCTAAAAACAGAATTCAAAACTATTGAAAACATAATTGGGAACCTATGATCACATAATTGGGAGCCCGTATAATGAGTTCACTCTTTATAGGGAGAACCAAATAAGGACCACTTGCAAAATATCTTTAGAGCCGCAACACATCATAACTTTATTTAAAATGACATTACGAAAACACAAAATTTCGATCCCTTTAGCCCCCTTTATGCTTAGCCCCTTTTTGTTTATCCACCATAGGACCACTTCCCGTGACCAATGATATAGCACTTAGGTGTTGTAGAATCAGAGCCTTCATCCATAATAACTCTTAAAAGAAACATTACGAAACCATGAAGTTCTGATGTCTTTAGCTCTTTTTTTCCTGGCCACCTTATCAAAATTTTCCCATAGAACCAGGTGTCATAAACAATGGCTTAACACTGAGGTTCTAAGGCCTTTAGAACCCTACGGGGGGCCTATCACTTAGTGTTATATGATTTCACCCTTGGTTCTTTTGAATCCCTGGGACCAAGTGCCTCTTCACCTCGTAGCTCCCTAGGCATCGTAACTCTTTCAAAATTCTTGTACCACGGAGTTCCGATATCTCCATCCCCGTTTAGCTCCATAGCACTTGGGTGCTCGGCACTGGTTTGCACTGTTGGATCTTTGGGTCCCGTTGTAGTGGCTACAACCACACTCCAAAATTTTGGCATGCACCAATTTCAAAGCCTCCCTTGAAGAGTTTCACTTGATGACTGCACACACTCGGGTTCGCTTCGTGAGCTCGTGTAAGTCTTTACATCCGTGATCAGGTGCTCATGTCCTAAGTGTCGTAAAATGCTCAAAATTTAAAATGCTCAGAACTGGTTTAAAGTTGAACGACTAGAAATTTCTCGTCCTCCTGATTTCGGCGCCATGAACGGTTCGAAAAACGGTCGTCGTATGAGAAAGTTATGCCAAAAATAAGAATTGCCTAATAACATTGGAATTTTAATTTTTTTTCAAAAAAAAAAAAAAAAAAAAAGAATATTCCAGGGAATATTCCTTTTTGGGAAGCGAATCACAGGTTGCCACGTGGCAGGCCCGGAGGCCGCCACGTGGCTTAGGATGACGTCATCATATCCTATGGGTGCATTGTAATTTTTTTTGGCAATGGCAAGTTTTGAACACGCGACCTCCTCCGCACCAGCCAAACGCTTTACCAACGCGCCACCGGGGTTACATGTGTTATATGGGTGGCAGAAACGTCTTATAAAGTTTAAATTTGGTTTGGGCGGGGCCCTAAGGGGGCCATCCCCTAACGTCCAACCCCCATTCCACGTGACCTCAAGCCCGGAACCGCAGGCCTAATCCCTAAACCGTCGGTGCTAAATACGTGTTCACATGGTATAATAAAGCGGAGTTAATATAACTGCCCACCAACCGAAGGTTATGGCACGAACTTTAATGCAAATCGCCGATTCCGAAGGTCCCGTTCTCATGCGTGGGTAACATGACAGTTAGGTGGCAGTTAAGATGGCAGATTTTTGGTGGAGCGCCAAATTTGGGCGGTCCCGCCATAATTGGCAGCGCTAACTGGACTTCCACTACAGTTAGCTGGAGTTTTTTTAGGCCAAACTGGAGGGAATCTTTAATGAGCCATAACTTTGGCTAGGAAAGGCGGTTTTGGACGAATTTGTTTTTTGATTTTGGGTATTTTTGACCTTCTGAAGTCATTGGTGCAGGTCTTACATCCATCTGAGGTCATTTGCAGAGGTTTTGGAGCCGTGGAAGTTCTAGGAGCCACCAGGGCCCAGTATTGGGAGAACTGTATAGGGTTGCAGGTATCCATTGGAGGTGAACCAGTAGTCAATCCTGAAGGATTCAAGTGTGCTGAATCCGTTTTTACCATCTATTCCATGTGTAGATGCTTCTATTCAACTGTATATTCAATTTGAGAATTTAATTAAAACAAGGACAGGCCCATTTGAGAGCCTTGGACCCAGCAGACGTAGCCCAGGAGGGTTGAACTGCTTCATCAACTTCTTTTGCATCTGTGGTTGATTTATTTTGCAGAAAAAATTCGTTTTAGTGTGTTAAACAGTAAAAGGAAATGAATCTGCTATACTTAAATGGGTCATGAACAACTGAAAATTTCATTTGTTTTCTTTCTGCAAGACATGGACATCTTTTAAACATGTATATATCTGAATTGAATACCTTGCAAACCATTTACAAGTAGTTTCAAATTTAGATCAAGTTGGTATCAGAGCTATGTTGTTGCTTCTTTGTATCAAAAGCAGTCAAATAAGCTATAGACATAGCCTGAAACGAGCCAGGAAGCCTTCGAAATGCTCTTGTTATATAATTGCAAAGTAGATAAATGCTCTTTCAGTCAATCTCTGGTGTAGTTGTCTTTTGATTGTTTTTGTGCAAAGATCTTCTAACTGTCTTGCAAGTATTGATGCTTACCAGGTTGAAACTTAAAAGAGGGGAAGGACAGTTGACTAGAGAACGAAAGAATCCTCAGTCAAGGAAGGCTAGAGAGCCATCACCTCCACCTTCAATTTCACCCTCAAGAGTCTCAACAGAAGCTTCAAGAATGTCTGCACATGAAGGAGAAATTCCTGTAGACATGGATCCAAAAGAAGAAGAAAGAGTCTTCAGAAATGCTTTCTTGGACCTCACTGAAATGGTGAGGATATTGTACCAACAAAGAAATGAGAAATTGGCTGGAGAAGGGTCCAAACATCCACATGAAGGAGAGGGCTCTTTAGGAGGTAAGAAGGATGATGATCATTCCAAGAAAGGACATGGAGGTAATGTTGATCCACCACCCCCATCGTCACCTTCTTCCTCTTCATCCTCGTCTTCTTCTTCGGTGCATAAGCATAGATCCTCTGGAAAAAGTCCTTTTTTGAAGCTTGATGTAAAATTCGAATTACCTATGTTTAATGGTGAAGTGAATGCATAAAAGCTTGACAACTAGATTAGGCAATTGGAAGTTTACTTGAGGATCCAGAATATGCATGATGATGCCACAAAGATTCAGTTGGCTTCTTTGAGAATGGATGGAGCAGCATTGGTCTGGTGGGAGGCCAAGACTAAAGATGAGATCAAGAAATTTGGTAAGGTTACCTTAACATGGCCTGAATTTCTGTTAGCCATTAAAAAACAGTTTTATCCTCTTGCTCACATGCAAAAAGCCATTATGAACTGGCAAAATTTCAGACAACTTAAGGGTCAGAGTGTCCAAGACTACACCCAAGAATTTAGGAGAAGAGCTCTCTTGTTAGGGGTAGATTTACAGACCCAGGAAACCTTGCTGAAATACATTGGTGGATTGCATAGCTACCTTAGACACACCATCTTGATGTTTAACCCTACTAGCCTGGACGAGGTTTGTGTCCAAGCTACCCATTTAGAGGCAAGGGGAAAAAACACATTTGAAGAGGGTAGAAACAAGCCCCCCAGGGGGAGAAACAAAGAGAAAACCTCGAAGGGAAAGGGCAAAAAGAATGTTTCTGTCAAACAAGAGAGTGAGAAAGTGATCTGTAAACACTGTTCTAAATCAGGCCATGAGGAAAAAAACTGTTGGAAATTACATCCTAAAAAAAGACCTCAATTTAACAAATCCAAAGGGAAACAGAAAACTGCTGCTACTACATCTACACCACAAGATTTAGGGGATGATTCAGATGATGAAACCAAAATTGCAGCCATGGGTTTGAAAAACTTGAAGGGAAAAGAAATTGAAACTCAAGCCAGCACTAGTACCTCAAACTGCCATGTACAAGCTCCTAATGAGGAAGAAAGAATTGAACTGTTTCATGTGAGGGTGATTTCAAAACATACTCAAATTGACACACTTTTTGATAGTGGGTCACAAGAAAACCTTATATCAGAGGACTTGGTCAAGCAGCTTAAACTTGAGACCGTTCCACATCTGAAGCCATATCCACTTGGATGGATTTGCAAGGATGCAAATTTACAAGTTTCAAGAAAGTGCACATTGCGCTTTGCAATTATTGCACATTTTATTGACACAGTTGAACTTGATGTGGTACCTTTTGATATAGCAGGAATTGTTTTGGGAAGTCCTTACTTGTTTGACAGGAAAGCTATCTTTCATTGCCATGAAAACAAATATCATCTTTTCAAAGATGGCAAGGAGTTCATTGTTAGAGCTCATCGCAAGAAGACAAATATAGCGATGGTGAATGCAGGACAGGTAAAAAGGCTGGTCAATTCAAGTAAGAATTTTGTTCTTCTTATGATTAAGCCCAAGGTTGATGTGAATCATGAGTCATTTGACAATTGTGATCCAAAACTTAAGTCAGAACTGTATGATGTAGTTGATGCATATCATGAGATGTTTCAGGAGCCAACAGGTTTGCCTCCTAAGAGGGAGATTTAGCATGAAATCCATTTGCATCCAGATTGTCCTCTTCCAAACATAAGCATGTACCGCATGTCTATTATGGAGAATGCTGAAATAAAGAAGCAAATCAAGGACTTGTTGGACACGGGTTTCATAAGGCCAAGTACTTTTCCATGTGGGTCACCGATTGTATTGATTCCAAAGAAAGATGGCACTTGGTGTATGTGTGTTGATTTCAGGGCCTTGAACAAGATAACGGTAAAGAATCGTTACCCACTCCCAAGGATAGATGATTTGCTAGACCAACTGAAAGATGCTCGATATTTCACTAAGTTAGACTTGCGCAGTGGATATCATCAAGTAAGAATTGAAGAAAGTGACATTTGGAAGACAGCCTTTAAAACCAAACAAGGACTCTTTGAGTGGCTTGTGATGCCGTTTGGTTTGTGCAATGCACATGCAAATTTCATGCGGGTAATGGATGATGTCTTGTGTCCTTTTCTTGATGATTTCGTTATTGTCTACTTAGATGACATCTTAATTTTCAGCAAGTCTAGAGAAGATCATGTCATGCATGTTAGGAAAGTACTTGATGTTTTGAAGAAGAATCAGTTATTTCTTAAAATGTCAAAGTGTGAATTTGGAAAGACTTCTTTGGTTTATTTGGGACACATAGTAGGAGGAGGTGCTTTGAGAATTGATCCTACTAAAATAGAGGCTATTGTGAATTGGCCTACTCCCAAATCCATAACAGAGGTAAGAAGTTTTTTGGGTGCAGCTCAATATTGGAGGAAGTTCATCTCTAACTTCTCTTCTATAGTAGCTCCTATGCATGCAGTGACAAGTGTGAAGCATGCTTTCCAATGGGGAGGCAAGCAGCAAAAAGCTTTCGAATCTTTGAAAGAGAAGATTAGTTCAGCTCCAGTCCTTGCATTACCAGATTTGAGACAACCATTTGAGATACAAACCGATGCTAGTGATTATGCCATGGGTGCAGTTCTTCTACAGCATGGTAAGCCTATTGCTTTTCATTTTGAAACTTTTAATGGTGCTGTTGTAAATTATCCTACATATGATAAGGAGTTGTATGCATTGGTACAAAGTGTCAAAAAGTGGAAACACTATTTGATGGGCAAAGAAACTGTTATACATACCGACCATCAGCCCTTACAGTACTTGCAATCACAAAGCAAGTTACAACAGTCACGACACTTCAGATGGATGGGCTTCTTGCAACAATTCCATTTGGTAATAAGGTACAAGAAAGGTACTTTGAATAAGATTGCTGTTATGCTTTCAAGGCCTATTGTTGGTGCTGTTACTTTACTTAAGAATGATTCCATTATACATGATAGTTACATAGAACAATATGCATCTGATGATGACTTTAAAGATGTGTATGCTAACTTGAGTAAAGGGAATCATGTAGAGGAAAATGACTATCACATACATAACAATTTTCTGTTTCATTTGGGCAAGTTGTGTATACCACAGGGGGAGAGAATAAATGTCATAAGAGAAGCTCATTCTTCTCTTATTGCTGGCCATTTTGGGGTAAGCAAAACAGTTGCACATCTACAGAGGTATTTCTATTGGCCTCACATGGTAGATTCTGTTTCAAGGTTCATAAGAGGTTGTTCATAAGAGGAAGCTTGGTTTGTATACACCTTTGCCGGTACCTTCTAGACCATGGGAGAGCATCTCTATGGATTTTGTAGGAGGTTTACCAAAATCTCGAAAGCAACATGATTATTTATATGTAGTAGTTGATCGTTTCAGCAAAATGTGTATACTTATGCCTTGTAAGAAAACTATAACTGCTGAACAAACTGCTGAATTATTTTTTCATCATGTATGGATTCACTTTGGTTTGCCTACTTCCATTATTAGTGACAGGGATTCCAGATTTGTGGGGAATTTTTGGTCCAACCTATGGGAGATGATAGACACAAAGTTGAAGAAAAGTACTGCTTTCCATCCATAAACAGATGGACAAACTAAAGTTGTGAACAGAACCATTGTGCACCTCTTGAGAGGATATTGCAGCAAGCATCCCAAGCTGTGGGATGAACATTTGCACTACATACAACATGCTTACAATCGTGCCACGCACTCTTCCACAAACACCTCACCGTTTGAAGCTTGTTTTGGTTACTTGCCAAAATCACCTCTTGATTTCATTCTTGAGAAAGATGTTGCCATTGAGGGACATAGTGATATTGACAAAGCTCGTTCATTCATTGAAAGAATTCAGCAAATACATCAGCAAATTCAAGAACAACTTAAGAAGAGTCAAGGCAAGTACAAGGAAAGACACGACAAGCATAGAGTCGATCACAAGTTTCAAGAAGGGGATGAGGTATGACTGTACATTAGTAAGGAAAAGATGCAAGGAGAAGGTAAAAAGCTGAAGCCTATTCATTATGGTACATTCAAAATCCTCAAGAAGGTTGGAAATAATGCTTTTCAATTAGATTTGCCTTCCTACATGCAAATGTATTCTGTTGTCAATGTGGAGAACTTACGTTTGTATGAACCTCCTTTGATTGCTGATCATGAAAGTGCTACTCAGCTGCCATCTATAGAAGATTTCTCGCCAGAATTCTTAGATGAGCTGAAAGAAGATACAATCCTTGATAGAAGGACACGCACTTCAAGGAGGGGCAATGTAGATTATGTTCGTGTTGGTTTCAAAGGCAGCAAACTGAACAAGGCAAAGTGGATGGAGGTGGACAGAGTGAGGGAGCTATACCCTCACCTCTTTAATAGGTAGTTGAAGGCTTTTGGGGTCCAAAAGCTTCCCAATGGGGAGGCGTGATTAGGTGCTCATGTCTTAAGTGTCGTAAAATGCTCAAAATTTAAAATGCTTAGAACTGGTTCAAAGTTGAACGACTGGAAAGTGCTCATCCTCCTGATTCCGGCGCTATGAACGGTTCGAAAAATGGTTGCCGTATGAGAAAGTTATGCCAAAAATAAGAATTGCCTAATAACATTGGAATTTTGAATTTTTTTCAAAAAAATTTTAAAAAAGAATATTCCACGGAATATTCCTTGGAATATTCTAGGGAATATTCCTTTTTGGGCAGCCAATCACAGGTTGCCACTTGGCAGGCCCGAGGCCGCCACGTGGCTTAGGATGACGTCATCATATCCTATGGGCGCATTGTAATTTTTTTTGGCAATGGCAAGTTTTGAACACGCAACCTCCTCTGCACCAGCCAAACACTTTACCAACGCGCCACCAGGGTTACATGTGTTATATCGGTGGTAGAAACATTTTATAAAGTTTAAATTTGGTTTGGGCCGGGCCCTAAGGGGGAACAGCCAGCCCCCATTCCACGTGACCTCAAGCCTGGAACCGCAGGCCTAATCCCTAAATCGTCGGTGCTAAATACGTGTTCACATGGTATAATAAAGAGGAGTTAATATAACTGCCCACCAACCGAAGGTTATGGCACGAACTTCAATGCAAACCGCTGATTCCGAAGATCCCGTTCACATGCGCGAGTAACATGACAGTTAGGTGGCAGTTAAGATGGCGGATTTTTGGCGGAGTGCCAAATTTGGGCGGTCCCGCCATAATTGGCGGCACTAACTGGACTTCCACTACAGTTAGCTGGAGTTTTTTTAGGCCAAACTGGAGGGAATCTTTAATGAGCCATAACTTTGGCTAGGAAAGGCGGTTTTGGACGAATTTTTTTTTTGATTTTGGGTATTTTCGACCTTCTGAAGCCATTGGTGTAGGTCTTACAACCATCTGAGGTAATTTGCAGAGGTTTTGGAGCCGTGGAAGTTCCAGGAGCCACCAGGGCCCAGTATTGGGAGAACTGTATAGGGTTGCAGGTATCCATTGGAGGTGAACCAGTAGTCAATCCTGAAGGATTCAAGTGTGCTGAATCCGTTTTTACCATCTATTCCACATGTAGATGCTTCTATTCAGCTGTATATTCAATTTGAGCATTTAATTAAAACAAGGACAGGCCAATTTAGGAGCCTTGGACACAACAGATGTAGCCCAGGAGGAGTGAACTGCTTCATCAACTTCTTTTGCATCTGTGGTTGATTTATTTTGTAGAACAAATTCGTTTTAGTGTGTTAAACAGTAAAATGAAATGAATCTGCTATACTTAAATGGGTCATGAACAGCTGAAAATTTCATTTGTTTTCTTTCTGCAAGACATGGACATCTTTTAAACATGTATATATCTGAATTGAATACCTTGCAAACCATTTACAAGTAGTTTCAAACTCAGATCAATCCACCTTGCTTATTCATTGCATTATGGTTTCTGCATGTTGATGTCTAAGTCATGCTTGCAACTATATTATGGTTATGCTCAAATTCCTCGCTTTGTATGTGCTTGTTGTGTTCACTATGAAAGCATTTTTCACACTCACACATGGAGTCACATTTGCTGTCGCGCAAGCATCGTCTCAATCAATGAATGCTTAGTCACGAGTGTCGCGCTTATCACTTGCATCGTCAGTTAGTCATCTTGAACATGTGTGTCTAGATGGTTTGGGTCGTTCGTCGTCGAGTCATGTGAGTGATTGTTTGTATGATCACCTATGCATCTTTCGTTCGTTCACACACTTAGTCATTTTGCTGAAGTTCTGACGACCAGACTCCCCTCTGACAGTCGGACCCTCACCCTGCTTTCGACTCGATCAACTGTTAACCAAAACAAGACAGAAGCACCGAGCTAGTCTTTTTAAGCTGTGCTGCCCGCAAGCAATCAAATCAACTTCCATGCTGACCACCCGGACAATCGGACCTGACAGTCACCCCATGACTGACTCCCTTCAAAAATTGCGTAGAGGCCACTGAACTCACTCAGTCAACTAATTGAGGAAATTGCGCATACAGGCCGGACAGACACCAAGTGCCCATCCCTGTCTCCTTCAGAAAATTGTGCAGTTTTCCTAGTCAGTCATCCGGATAGTCGATTGGCTGCTCATCCAAGAAATTGCGCAGTTTTCATGAGCAGGCCTTCTGTCGTCCAGTAGTCCGCTTAGCTTAGAAACTGCGCAGATATGATCAGCAGGCCTACTTCCTAGCTTCAGTACAATTTCCTCGCCAGCAGCTCCTAGCAGCAGACTGCCAGTTCCCTCCAGGAATTGCATAATTTCTGTTACCAGTGATTGAGCAACCAACTGCTAGTTCCCTTTGGGAATTGCGTAGTTTTGGCTACCATTGTCCTGGGCAGTTCCTCCCAAAAAATGTGTAATTTTAGCCTTCTGAACCTTCATGCAGCCCGACCCATTCCTATGGAAAATTGTGCAAATTTGGCTGTCCAGCCTCGCTCCCCGTTCATTCTGAAAAATGCGCAGAGCATGTCTGCCTTGCCTTCTTACAGCCTAGATTGTCCCTCCCAAAATTTGCACAATTTTGCCTACCAACCGAGCCAGACCTCGTAGACAGTCACTGTCAACTCAAATTTCCCGTCTTCATCACTCAGTGACTCTTGCGCAGTTTTCATCAGTAGTGCCCAGAGCCATCATCCCACTTCACAACCTTGCTGCCTATCTCAGTCACCTGCATCTGAAATGATCATGTGTCATGGTAGACTAGGAGGTTTTGTATTTGATGTCATCTCGTCATGAGTGATTGCAGGTACACATACACCAACAAACATGGAAAGACGACGAACATGATGAATGAAGAGAGCACATGCAGAAGGATAGGTTCACCAACGGATGAATGAACTATACATGCAAAACGGACCAACGCAACGAACATGCACCTTCACGAATAGACGAGCCTGTCAAGCCTTCCAACATGCAAGCAAAGAACAACATGTTAAAGCTTCATTAAGAAAACCAAGGACCATCGAAGACTCTACGCAGTTCGCCATGCAGAGGTGAAGCTATGATAAACCATGAAGACATCCATCACCATTAGCACTATAACTCAACATGCACTCCAGCAATAACATGAATGTACCCACACTGTCATGTTAAGTCATGTCAAGTGACGTCATGAGTCATGTCGCCCACATCTCCACTATGGGCTTATTTTCAATCAATGTGATGTAACGTGGAAGTCCAAAAGACCCACTTATTGAAAAAAGAGTCATGTAAGTCAAACGGTCATGAGGGTAGTTGAACAACCACAAGGGTCAGTTTCACCCTTGGCTATAAATACCCCCTCATTTTGTATATGTAACGAACTTTTCACCTCAGCTCCTCCCACATAGCCAAGAGAGTCTGTAATATTTTCTTTGAGGAGTAAGTAGTGGCTCCAACACTCGGGGTTAGTGATGTATGGTGTAACACTGTGTCTTGGAACTTTCGCTTAATTCAGAAGCCTACTAACAGGCCAGCACGTTTTCACACATGTATTGTATCTATTGTAAGACTGATCTTTAACACTTATAATGCATGTTGATTTAACCTGTGTTCTACATCTGAACTGCTTCATTTGTTGTAATGCATAATCTATTAATGGAAATGTGTTTTATATGCTGTTAACACTGTCTCTCTCGTGTAGACTGCTCTCCCAGACATCAGACAAACCTTTCACGTGAAGCTTGTTGTAACAATCGTTGCACTCGTTTAGATTGATCCATTGAGTGTTGTATGTGTTATCTTACCTTGTATGTTGTGACTGCCGCATCCGTGTGGACTGCTCCTCTGGAAGATGTGTATGTCCTATTGTGTTGTGTGTTCCTAGCAGTGTTGGGACTGCTCCCAACTAACCTGGAACTCGCTCTCACCCTCTCCCTCGACAGTGAAAGAACCATTGACACAAGTGACACTGACACTCACCAGGCACGTGAACCCTCACTTTTCGAGGACAAAGCAAACCACTCTCTTGTGCTGACAAGCAAGATTTGAGGCAGATCTTTAAGATAATGGCAACTAGGCCATCATACTAGATGGGACTCCTACACCAAACAATGTGAGGTCAGGTTGGGACTTCATATTAGGGAGATCCCCTGAATGCTGGCAGGTCCAACACCGTCAACATCTCTGGCACTAGAAGGAGGGTACCCAATTTACATGGCTAAAATTCCCCTCACACTCACTCATCAATCATTTGGTCAAGGCAGTAACTCGTACTCCCTCTCACATGACTCTACAGTTGGTTACTCCTCACCTCCTAGAATTGAACACAAGATTTCATATCAACACCTTCGCTTTGTCCATCCCATCACTCACCAGTTTGCGAAAGAAGTCGAACTGATCCTAGGCATACAACATCTTCCATACACATCTAAGAAGCCAAAAGCCACTCCCATAGATGTTGTTGTATCATCGGTGGAAGAAGAAGTTCTTGCCACACTTGAAGGTCTAGAGGAAGCTATTGAAGATGGAGAGGAACCTCTAATCTTCCTTGAAGACGAACAAGGAACTCTTGTGATCTTGGGATCAAACTTTGGTATAGGAGGCGGAGGGGAAGGCAACAGAGGAGGTGGAGGTGGAGATGAACTGACATACTCAGATCCGGAACCATCAAAATACGAAGGAGAGGAAGAGAATGAAGAAGACGAAGAGGATGAAGAAGGCGAAGAGATGGCTAACCCAAATCTTGAATGGATGACTCAGGGACCATTGGATCTCCTGGTTGTTCTACATAAGATGCCGAAGCGAGCAGAGAGAATGAACATCAAGTTCAAACCTGAAAACACGGTGAAGGCAAAAGACCACTTAGAAAACTTCTACCTACAACCTCAGAACCTTGAGGTATATTATGACAATGTAGTGTGTAGATTGTTCCCATGTACCTTGGACAACCTCAAAATTGCTTCGTATCACAACCTTCCACCTAACTCCATACAGAACTGGGGTTCTTTAAAACATATGTTCCTTGAAAATTTTGTTGATGATAAGACCCCAACCATGCTACTCAAAGAAATGGGAAGCCTCAAGATGGAGGGAAAAGGGAAAGTGAAAGACTCCAATAAGAGGTTTATGTGTATTTTGAACAAATTTGCAGTAGACATTAAACCTCATGACTCCATCACTGTTGACTATTACACATCTGCACTACCAACCACCATTGCACAGTTCGTCAAGCGAGCTGTGAAGCCAACACTTTTGGAAAGTTGCGAAGAGGCTATTGCTGTTGCAAAGTACTTGTGTGCAATTAGAGACATCAAGGATGACAAATCAAAGAAAGACTCCAAGGATGCGAGCAGAAAGCCCCAAGCAATGGCGAGCAAGGGTAGAGAAAAGGATGTAACTAATATTGAGAACCTCACTCGTCTCGTCAAGAACTTGACCACCTAGATGTCCGCACTCAAGCAACGAAAAACAAACACATTCGAAAGCAGTCATCCGCCTAGATAGATACAGGAAAGAAACTCATCAACCATCTCATTAAGCAACAACTGGTTTGCTTCCAAAATTGCGCAGAAGCCTGTGTTCCAACTTGATCGGTGTGCTAATCCTAATTTCTATTCCTTCCTCGAAGAGTTCCACCTAGAGAACTCTTGTTTGGATTGGAATTGAGTTGTTAGCTTTGTCTGCTGTCACACACTCGATGCGGAAGGTGATATGCAAAAGCAGCCGTAAGAAACTGATGATGAAAAAGAGGTTGCACTTGATGAAACACCAAGTTCTAGGCATGTGGTTAACGCATATCAATGCTCACAAGTATTGTCGAATATGAACACTGAGAAGTAGCCCCAAAATAAAAATGATCGTTACAATCTTAGAAGTAAAGGGGCTCCCCTTACACTTGGGGAGATGCAAGACAAGGTAAGACAAGTGATAAAGAAGGCCAATCCACTGGCTACCTCAAAGCAACAAACGCAAAGCAAGTCCGGGAAGACAACGAAGGATAAGAGTACATCCATGAGTAGCAAGTTGCAGAACACTCCGCTGGACAACACGAACATTCGTTCCACCCCTGAAACCTCGGTGAGTCTACCACCTCTGGACTACAACATAGTTGATGACATGAAGAAAACTTGAGCGAACATTAGTTTGTTCGAGTTAGCCAAAGTCCAGAGTCAACGAGATATCCTGCTGCATGCGTTGGGACAAAAGGAAACAGACAACGCAACCTCTACCAGAAAGGGAGCATGCACACCTCCTGGATCATTATCCACTGTGCTCAATACACTCCAGATGGAAGAAACAAACTCAGGCTGCCCCCCATTCCTGCTTTCGTTTGAAGTTTTCAACTATAATGTTCACAAATTCTTGGTTGATTCTAACGCGGAAGCCAAAGTCATTCCGCTCTCCATTGCTAATAAGATCAATGGACAATGGAGTGAAACATTCGCGAGAATCATCCAACTTGATCGAACATCAGTACTAGCCATTGGTGAACTACGAGACGTGATCACCCGAATATCTCATGGAAGTCGAGTCCACTAATGCATCAGCATAGTTGTTGTAGACATACTGGAAGCATATGGCCTTCTACTCAGCAGAGACTGGTCCAACATGCTAGATGGATATTTTGCTACAAACTGGTCTCACATGTGGCTTCCATACAAGGGTAGATGCAACCAAATCTGGGTGTTATCCGAGAGGTATATGAAACACAATGTCACTTCCCTTAATGGTGAGAACGAACTGTTGGCCTTCATAAAACTCATATTTGGCAACTTCCTCCTGGAAACAACATTGGAGTGTTATCCTACACGGCCAACTCTAACCTCATCAGACACGTAGTTGGGACTCCTTCCTTGCCCAATTGATGGTAATGAAACTTGTACAGTTTATTTTTTTGATAGTAGCAGTAGTAGCAACAACAACAAAAGTAGTAGTACTAGCATGCCAAACGGTCCATGTACAGATGAGCTGTGGGCCATGAGTCTTGATGAATCTGAAACACATGATGGCTCAAGGACCGAGTGTATCTCATTCGTCTGAAATGACAGACAATGCATGATTTCGAGCTGTTTGAAAATCGAATGCACAAACAACGATGCTGAGTATGAAGCTATCATGATAAACATACAAAGGACCATTGCTATGAACAAACAAAGCATCTTGGGGACCTATCATGATCCAGAGATGGCCAATCTTGGTGCAAACTACACACCGCAGCAGCAAAAAATCTCTGACCACTTGACCAAACAGTACCAGGATGGGTCTGAACGGGTAGATGATGACCTGAGTACACACTACACACAAGCAATCTGTTGAAAATGCAACAAGATGATGGAGCTTAGTGGAAAGGAGTCGCCTTCACTAAGTGGGCCCGCAGGCTATTTTTGGCGCAAAGTCTATTTTTAGACTATGTCTATTTTTAGACATATGGATCATGGTCTATGAGTTGCAGGATGCTATTTGTGGATGATTGGCCATGTTGGTAAAAATAGATTGACTTCTATTTTTAGACATATGGGCGGAGTCTATTTTTAGACTGCCAAGCTAAAAATAGAACAGTCGAATATTATTAGCTCTTAATAATATTTGGACTATAAACATTATCTTATCCTCTTGGAGCACTTCAGTTCGAGCTACGAATGTGGCACATGCAACTGCTGGAAGGAAATATGCTTTTCTTATGGGTTAGTTGAGCTATTGCATGATGGACTTCAATTAGAACTCAAGTGATTGACTTTGGTGGAGTTGATTGAGGAGTTGATGGAGTTGTGTTTAGTTTGACTTAGTTGAACTAGTTGTATTTAGTCTAACTGTCAAATACACTAGTGATGAGTGATGTGAATTAATTCACTAATTATTAACTCATAAAGCAACTAAAGAATACATAAGTTAACTTAGTGCATGGACAATTGAGTGGAGACAAGTGTTAGAGGTGGGTGAAAGAGTGAGACTGCTATCAGTTGTGACTATAGCTGTGCATGAGATTTGCACATGCATTGATGAAGATTTCCAATGAGGATTGCACAGTACAAACCAAGAGAAAATGAGCTTGGATCATTCCTATTCTCACATTGGATTGCGCAGTAGAGGCAGGCAGACAGCGGAGGAGATTTGAACCTGTGACTTGATTCAGATCTGAGCTAGTTTGTGTGTGGCAGGTGGAGATAGTACTGAGTACTTGTGAGGAGTATTGTACTATGTTGTTACATGTTCTCTATCATTATAATATACAGATAGTTGGGGGTTTTCAGCTGTATGCTTTCCCCAATACATACTGTGTTAATGTGCACATGCGATTGATGTTTCATTGTTTTTAATTCCGCAAAATTGATGATCAACGTAGAGGAGGTTATGTATTATGCATGCATTCCGCAAATAGTGTATAATCGGGATAATCCCTATGAATAAGTGTTATGTTATTCAAAATTTCTACATGGTATCAGAGCGAAGTTGATCATCAGATCTATTATTCAGAAAGTGATTACATTTTATTTCTTCAGGCAGAGTCTGTACTCGGGCCAGGTAGCCTCTGGATTCATCCTTCTTTTGGAAGGTGAGATATCGGTAAAAGCCCATACAGTCAATCTCTGTATGAGAAATACTTTGTTCTCATGAATTTTAGATTAGAAGTAGTTGAGTTTTGAGCTGGTGGAATTCAAATTTGCAGCAGTGTTTTCTTGGTGTCAAAGTTGAAATGTCTTTCAACGGATTGCGATTGGAGTATGCCCTTGAAGGAAGCTCGAATTATATTGCATGGAAAGATAGGATGGAGGCAGTGTTAGATGAAAATGGGTTGAAGGAGTTCATAGAGGCTGAGGTCCCAAAGCCTACTAATGCTTCTCACGTTGAGTTTTGGCAAAAGAAGACATAAAAGTGTTGAAGGATTCCGTTGGAGGGCGTGAAGGATCACATTGTGTCCAACCTGCATGGAAAGGCTTCTCCATACTTGATGTGGAAAGCGTTGACAGATTTATTCCAAAGCAAGAGCGACTAGAGGAAGTTAGCGCTCAAGGATAAACTCAGAAACATTAAGTGTGAGCAAGGAGACAGTATGCTCAAGTATCTCACGAAGTTCACTCAATGCCGGGATGAGCTGGGAAGTGTGGGGGTGACTGTCGATGATGAGGACTTGGTGAGCTTGGCTCTCCTTGGTCTTTCAAAGAGTTGGCATTCCTATAAGGACTCTGTCAATGGTCGGGAGAAATTTCCAGGATGGGAGAGACTTTGGTCGGATCTTGTGCAAGAGGAGATTAGGTGGAATACCAGGGATGAATCTTCATCAAAGGCATCTGATGAAGAAAATTGCGCTTTGGTTGCCAAAGAAAAGAAGGGGAAGGAGAAGGGTTCTCTTTTCGAATCCAGTTCTTCCAATGATGGGAAGAAGGTTGACAAATCGAAAGTGCGATGCTTTCGTTGTCATGAGGTGGGCCATTATGCTGCAAATTGTCCACGGAGGAAATCCAAGAAGGGATCCGGGGAAGGATCTGAAGGTGAGGCACTTGCTTCACAGTTTGAGTTGGATTTCTCACTCTTTGCATGCATGGTTTCATCCATGGTGGGAAGTGGTTGGTTTATTGACAGTGGAGCTTCTTTCCACATGACCGGTGACAAGAGTTTGTTCAGTACTTTGGAGGAGAAAGATCTCTCGATACTCATAGCAATGGGTAATGATGAGAAGTATAGTGTCTCAGGTGTAGGCACGGTTATTTTTCAGAGGGAGCATGGAGCTCGCCTTACCTTGACCGATGTCAAGTATGTACCAGGACTGAAGAGAAACTTGGTGTCGATCGCGATGCTGGAAGACGGAGGCTATGATGTAGTCTTCAGTAAGGGAAAGGTTTTCCTTACACACATCATCACTAGACAGGTGAAGCAGATTGGTTCACGGGTCAAGAACCTGTATGCTCTTGAGGTTCAAGATGCATGCAAAGCCTTGAGCAGCGAGGCAATTGATGGAGACTTGGTGGTTGAGAGGGAGCATATATTACCTCTCAACATGCAGAGCCAAAATAAGTCTCAAACGATTGTGGAGGAGCCACGATTGGTGCAGCAGCTTCAGGAGGTTGTGGAGCAGCCACAACAAGGGAAGCTGAGAGAAGATCGAGTAGAGACATCTAATCATGCAGAGACCTACAGTAGGGGGAAACTTTGAGCCAGGTGGGTTGAGGGATCACATGTAGCCATACCTCCAGGTAGGAGGTGGGGTGATATAGAGTGATCGTCCCAAGGAGGAGGGGCAGGATCCTTGAGGTACCCAACCTCTTGGATGAGACCTTGCTACGGAAGCCCCGATGTGGAGTAGCAGGAACTGACTGATTGGGTAGAGACAGATGCGGATGGAGTGGCAAAGAGAGTGACAGTGTAGGGAATCCCAGGACAACGCATAGCTAGCAGGCTGCAACAATGCGAGAGGCATAAGTGTTTTGCACAGTGCTAGGTGGCACAGAGAAGTGTGCAATGGTGCAAGATGCATGGAGATGTTGCAGTAGAACAGATGTCAGAGAGGGAGCACTTGTCAGCAGTAGGTAGAGCTTCAACATTAGAGTATGTTCCTAGCCCAACAGAGTGGTCAGTTGGGAGTGTTTTTGTTCCAAGTGTTGTTGGAGCAAGTGGACCGGGCAAATGCGTTGCATGCAGAACATTCCAGAGTTGCAGGATAGGGGTTGTAGATAATCCATATCTTGTTGGGAGGGAGTGTTGAAAATGCAACAAGAAGATGGAGCTTAGTGGAAAGGAGTCGCCTTCACTAAGTGGGCCCACAGGCTATTTTTGGCGCAAAGTCTATTTTTAGACTATGTCTATTTTTAGACATATGGATCATGGTCTATGAGTTGCAGGATGCTATTTGTGGATGATTGGTCATGTTGGTAAAAATAGATGGAATTCTATTTTTAGACATATGGGCGGAGTCTATTTTTAGACTGCCAGGCTAAAAATAGAACAACCGAATATTATTAGCTCTTAATAATATTTGGACTATAAACATTATCTTATCCTATTGGAGCACTTCAGTTCGAGCTACGGATGTGGCACATGCAACTACCAGAAGGAAATACGCTTTTCTTATGGGTTAGTTGAGCTATTGCATGATGGACTTCAGTTAGAACTCAAGTGATTGACTTTGGTGGAGTTGATTGAGGAGTTGATGGAGTTGTGTTCAGTTTGACTTACTTGAACTAGTTGAATTTAGTCGAACTGCCAAATACACTAGTGATGAGTGATGTGAATTAATTATTAATTAATTCACTAATTATTAACTCATAAAGCAACTAAAGAATACATAAGTTAACTCAGTGCATGGAAAGTTCAGTGGAGACAAGTGTTAGAGGTGGGTGAAAGAGTGAGACTGCTATCAGTTGTGACTATAGCTGTGCATGAGATTTTCACATGCATTGATGGAGATTGCCAATGAGGATTGCACAGTACAAACCAAGGGAAAACGAGCTTGGATCATTCCTATTCTCACATTGGATTGCGCAGTAGAGGTAGGCAGACAGCAGAGGAGATTTGAACCTGTGACTTGATTCAGATCTGAGCTAGTTTGTTTGTAGCAGGTGGAGATAGTACTGAGTACTTGTGAGGAGTATTGTACTATGTATTGTTACATGTTCTCTATCATTATAATATATATATAGTTGGGGATTTTCAACTGTATGCTTTCCCCAGTACATACTGTGTTAATGTGCGAATGCGATTGATGTTTCATTGTTTTTAATTCCGCAAAATTGATGTTCAACATAAGGGAGGTTATGTATTATGCATGCATTCCGCAAATAGTGTATAATCGGGATAATCTCTGTGAATAATTGTTATATTATTCAAAATTTCTACACAATCCAACGAGAGATTCCAGGTAAAGGAGGAGACAAGCCATTACATCAAATACCAGGTAACACATACATGTTGTTTGCACTCCTTTTACATAAAAAATTGACTAGCAATTTAAGTGATTGTACTACTTGCAAAGTTCAGCATCATACTTGGTTTTCTAATTTAAATCCTGAACGTAAGAAATATGAGAAAATCCACTTACGCATTGAATTCAGAAACTTGAACCCTTCCTGGAATAAAAATGACTACCCCATGCCATCATCCAAGCCCATGTTGCACGCAGTGCCTGAAACAATCGTGTTGTCTTCACTTGAAGGTATTCTGGAATGTGACCAGGTCACAGTAGTGGAACCTGGTGGACTTGCACTGGTCTACGAGAAGCTTGGCCCACACACGTTTCATTTGCAGTCAATGGGCAAGAGGATTGACAACCTTCCTGCCAACGGCCAAGATCTCAAACATTATTTTTAGTAGGTCGGGCCGCACCCGTGCCTTGTACATAGTATTCTTGTTGTTTGTTGTTTTCATCATGTTTTTTTTGCTTATTATATTTGTTTTTGCTTTGTTTGATTCCGCTTACTATTTTTTTCACATTCATTTTGTTTGTTTGATATATTAATATTTTTATTTCCGGAAATAAGTGCTGCCAACTACTATGTTCTCGCTTTTGAATAGATTATGTGGCTGAAATTGGAAGAAACTTCTGACATTGCACCACTTGGCCAATCTTGTGTCTGCCTTCTCTTTGCTTGGTTGTAACTTTCAGCCGATGAAGTCTTGACGGAAAATACAAACCTTCTACAAGGGAAGTTTTGGTCCAACTATGAACCTCTGTCCACACTAGGAAGCCCCATGCCTATACTCAACCTTCTGCTCTATGTGTTCAAGCTCATCCAACTAGTAGAAACAGAGAAGGGGAAATCTAAACGAGCAAACCTATGTCATAGGTCTTACTTGCTTCTCTGAAGGAACAACCTCTTCTGCTCTCAATAAGTCGGGATCCCTCTTCCACCCCAAAAGTAAATAAGTGCTTATGCACAATCCTCTTGAAAAATACAAAGGCAAAAGAAGAGAAAGGATTCCTGTGCAGAGAGGTGAAGCATGCAACTCCACCAGGGTACTGACCAGGCTCACTGGGATTGGAGCAATGTGTGTGTTCTTGCGTGACTCCATCGGGGTACTATTCTAGCTTGATGGCAGTGGAGCAACACTAGAGATGAAAACTTATACTCTAAAAATCTTCAACTTGCGAACTAAACTACCCTTCCCGGATTCAAAACACTGAGATCTAAGCTGAAATTTTGATTGTGTTTCACTGAGTTGGCAAAGGGTGAACCATGTATGTCCATGGGGTAAGTGGGGAAACTGAAGTAACCCACACAATGAGTCAATACTCCCTGAAAGACCAAGGCCCTATGCTATAAATGAACCGAACAAAGAAGCTGGAGTTCTATCAGTGTGTCGCCAAGTGTTGTAGCGGCTAAAACTACCCTCCAAAATTTTGGTCTGCACCAATTTCGGAACCTCCCTTATAGAGTTTCACTTGATGACTGCACACACTCAGGTTCGCTGCATGAGATCGTGTGAGTCTTTACATATGCCTTGCTTATTCATTGCATTCAAGTTTCTGCATGATGATGTATAAGTCATGCTTGCAGCCATGTTCTGGTTATGCTTAAAGTCCTCACTTCGTATGTGCTTGTTGTGTTCACTATGAAAGCATTTGTCACACTCATACATGGAGTCACATTCGTTGTTGCACAAGCGTCATCTCGATCAATGAATGCTTAGTCACGAGTGTCGCACTTGTCACTTGCACCGTCGGTCAGTCATGTTGAACATGTGTGTCTCGATGGTTTGGGTCATTTCATCGTCGAGTCATGTGAGTGTGTGTTTGTATGATCACTTATGCATCTTTCATTCATTCACACACTTAGTCATTTTTTCTGAAGTTCTGACGACCAGAATCCCCTCTGACAGCCAGACCCTCACCTCGCTTTCGACTTGATCAACTGTCAACTAGAACAATGCAAAAGCACCAAGCTAGTCTTTTCAAGCTGCGCTGCCTGCAAGCAATCAAATCAACTTCCATGCTAACCACCTGGACAGTCGGACCTGATAGTCACCTTGGGACTGACTCCCTTCAAAAATTGCGCAGATGCCATGGACCTAACTCACTCAACTGACTGAGGAAATTGCGCAGACAGGCCAAATAGACACCATGTTCCCATCCCTGTCTCCTTCAGAAAATTGCGCAATTTTCCCAGTGATTCATCCGGACAGTCGACTGGCTACTCATCCAAGAAATTGCACAGATTTCATGAGCAAGCCTTCTGTTGTCTAGCAGTCTGCTCAGCTCAGAAATGGCACAGAGATGATCAGCAGGGCAACTTCCCAGCTTTAGTGCAATTTCCCTGCCAGCAACTCCTAGTAGAAGACTGCCAGTTCCCTCTAGGTATTGCGCAGTTTCTGCTGGCAGTGACTTAGCAGTCAACTACCAGTTCCCTCTAGGAATTGCGTAGTTTTGGTTGCCAGTCTCCCGGGCAGTTCCTCCCAAAAAATGCGCAATTTTTACCTGCTGATCCTTCATGCAGCTCGACCCGTTCCTCTTAAAAATTGCACAAATCTGGCTATCCATCCCCACTGTCCATTCGTTTCAAAAAATGTGCAGAGCATGCTGCCTTGCCTTCCTACAACCGAGACTCTCCCTCCCAAAATTTGCGCAATTTTTCCTCCCAGCCGAGCCAGACCTCACAAACAATCACTGTCGACTTAGATTGACTGTCTTCATCACTCAGTGAATCTTGCGCAATTTTCATCATCAGTGTCCGGAGTCATCATCCCGCTTCACAACCTTGCTGCCTCTCCTAGTCACCTGCATCTGAAATGATAATGTGTAATGGTAGACTAGGAGGTTTTTGATTTGATGTTTTCTCGTCATGAGTGACTACAGGTACATGTACACCAAAAAACATGGCAAGACGACGAACGAGATGAACGAAGGGAGCACATGCAGAAGGATAGGTTCACCAACGGACGAACGCACTATACATGCGAAACAGACAAATGCGAAGAACATGCACCTTTACGAAATGAGCCTGTCAAGCCTTCCAACATGGAAGTAAGGAACAACATGTGAAAGCTTCATCAAGCAAACCAAGGACCATCGAAGACTCCATGCACTTCGCGATGCGGAGGTGAATCTATGATACACCATTAAGACATCCATCACCAGTAGCATTGTAAATTGACATGCACTCCAACAACAACATGAATGTACCAACACTGTAATGTCAAGTCATGTCGAGTCACGTCATGAGTCATGTCGCCCACATCTCCACTATGGGCTTGTTGTTAATCAATGTGGTGTAACGTGGAAGTCCAAAAGACCCACTTCTTGAACAAAGAGTCATGTAAGTCAAAAATTCATGGAAGTTAAACGGTCATGAGGGTAGTTGAACAGGCACAAGGGTTAGTTTCACCCTTGGCTATAAATACCTCCTCATTTTGTACATGTAATAGACTTTTCACCTCAGCTCCTCCCACATAGCCAAGAGAGTTTGTAATATTTTCTTTGAGGAGTAAGCAGTGGCTCCAACACCCCACACTCGGGGTTGGTGTTGTATGGTGTAACGATGTGTCTTGGAAATTTCACTTAATTTATAAGCCTACTAACAGGCCATCGCATTTTCACACATGTATTGTATTTGTTGTAAGGCTGATCTTTAACACTTGTAATGCATGTTTCTTTAACCTATGTTCTACATCTGAACTGCTTCATTTGTTGCAATGCATAATCTATTAATGGAAATGTGTTGTATATGTTGTTAACACTGTCTTGCACTTGTAGACTGCTCTCCCGGACATCAGACAGAACTTTTGCATGAAGCTTGCTGTAACAACCGTTGCACTTTTTTAGACTGATCCATTGAGTGTTGTACGTGTTATCTTACCTTGTATGTTGTGACTGCTTGCTCCTCCAAAAGCTGTGCATGTCCTATTTTGTTGTGTGTTCCTAGCAGTTTTGGGACTGCTCCTAATCGACTTGGAACTCACTCTCACCCTCTCCCTCAATAGTGAAAGAACCATTGACAGAAGTGACACTTACACTCACCAGGCATGTGAACCTCACTTCTCAAAGACAAAGCAAACCACTCTCTTGTGCTGACAAGCAAGAGTTGAGGCGGATCTTTAAGATAATGGCAACTAGGCCATCGTACCGGATGGGCCTCCTACACCAAACGGTGTGAGGTCTAGTAGGGACTTCAGACTGGGGAGATCCCCTCAATATTGGCAGCTCCAGCACCGTCAACAGGTCCGCATGGCCTAACGCTAGTCTCATCGGATCAGAACATTCCCATAAAATAATTAGATAGGTGTTACAAAAACTCTAGCCTTCAAAACTTTGGCCTCTGAGATGACGTCATGATATTGTCATAAAATCTGCACAACATTTCCTTAGTGGTGACACATGTCACACATATTCATCCCACTAGGCCACCCAAAAATTCTGAAACTGACCGTCACGTGCCCTTCATACTTCCATGTCATGCTAATGTCATATTCCTCATTAGCTCCCGAGGGCCAATCACCTGCTGCCATGTTTCCTTCTAGAGGAGAGAGAAAGGGTCCCTCGGTTCTTGGTTTTTCATGTGATTTCCTTTGTAATTCTATTCTCACTGTAACTTCGGTGTTTATAAAGAATTCAATTTATAAAGAGTTACGAGTTTCCGATCTCTGGTATTCCAAGGTCCAGAGGTTCGTGCCTGCTCCAAGGTCTGTCCTACTAAGGTTCCGATATAGCTAATCTTCAGAATGCCTACTATGGTATTCCTTGCTTTGACATGCCATTTTAGGTCCCTTTTAAATAAAATGTCGTAATCCCCCTGTTTTGACCTCCGATATCCCGATATGCCTTCTTCTCCGAGATTCCAATATTGGGTCCGGATAATCAACCTTCCTATTGGATTTCATACTTAGGCTCTCCCTTTTGGATTTCCCTTTGGACACCATTTGACACAATTATAAAAAGGTATAACAAGTGACAACATCAACTCCAATTAGGAACAATGTATTGCAAGCAATGCATTGAGAACCTATAGATTAGTGCCTCTATCTATTGGGCGTGGAGTCATTTTATTCAAGTTCATAAAAATAAAAAATAGAAGTAATAAGAACTTAAAAAATTACTAGCTTGTACAATGGCTCACTGATATATACAATGGGTGAAAATGGACCTCCTTATTGCTGAAAATAGAGTTTGAGAAACTACTCATTCATAGGCAGTTCAATCACCTCACCGTCCAAATTTTCCAGTAAGAAGGTGTTGTTTCCTTTTTCTTCAGATATATTGAAAGGTCCAAACCAAAAGAGATCGAAATTCCCATGCCTTACCTTGTCCTCTCTCCTAACATCCCATTTTAGCACTAAATATCTTGGTTGTAAGGATCTGTCCCTTACCTTTTCTTCAAAAGGATCCTTCATCTTGTCCTGATATTTAATCAAATTTTGAGTTACCTCCCCTCTGGTTTCTTGATTTATACGAACTGATTTATTCCCTTGGTAAGATAATTTGGCTCCTCCTCAACATCCTGTAGAATTTTAGCCACTAGAATGAGTACTTGGGCAAGGAAAATTTCAAACTTTCCATATATCAACTCAAAAGGAGACTTCTGAGTTGACCTCTTGGTATTGACTCTATTGGCCCATAGAGCGAACTTCAGTTATGAATCCCAGCTTTTCTGATCTTTTGATATGGTTTTTTTCAGAATCCTTACTCGAGTTTTATTTGAATATTTAGCCAATCCATTCCCTGTGGATAATAAGTGGTGGAGTGCCCCACGATGATGTTGTACTTTTGGAAGAAAATAAGAAACTTGGCTGACTTAAACACTTGATAATTGTCAGTGATAATCTTCCTTGGACAACCAAATCTAGCAAGGATATTCTCCTCCATAAACTTAATGACCACTACAACAGTTTCATTTATGGCTAGGATGATCTCCACCCATTTTGTGAAGTAATTAGTGGCTGTAAGTATCCATTTGTGTTGTTCATTGAATGGTGGGTGTATTTATCCAATGAAGTCTAGCCCCCATTGTCTGAAGGGAAGCTCCAAAAAAACAGGGATAAAAGGGAGGGGTGCCAACTTCTACTTCTTTGCAAAAATATGACATTTCTCACATGGCCAAACATATGTATGCACCTCACTAAATAGTTTGGGGCAATAGAAACCAACTTTGAGGATTTTATGGGTTGTGGCTCTCCAACTGTAATGTCCCCCACAAACACAACTGTGGAATTCATCAATCACCTTGTGAATCTCCTCTTCTACTAGGCATAATAGCAAAATCCCCACTGGGTCCTTCCAATAAAGTTGGCCATTTGAGATAACAAAATTTTGAGCTTGTAGCCTCAAGGCCCTGTATTTAACTTTGTAAAAATTCAATGGGAATTTTAGAAAAAGTAAATAATGGACCAGATACTTATAGCACTATGAGATAAGGTACTTTATCTGAATTCTTTGTGTTGAGGTCTTAATATTATTCTTCTCCTCTTCTCCTCCACTTTATCCTTTGTTATTTGTCAACAAGTTTATGCCCAAGGCTTGATAGTTAGACTTAGACAATATTTTAGCTAATCTATGCCCCTTAATCAAATTAATGGGTTTGATATCGATGTCATATTCTTGAATATTGGAAATCCACTCGCCCCTCTTACTTTCACTATCTCCCTGCACGAGAATGTCTTTCACAACGAATTTTGGAACATACACTATTATATTCAACTACAGGATGTAAATTTGGAAAGCCTTCAGAGCTTTGAGCAAGGCATAACCCTATTTCTCTAAGATATTGTACTTCAAATTTGCCTCTCACAACACCTGGTGGAAAAACGCAATTGGCTGTTCCTACCCTTCACTATTTTTCTGCAATAATACAACTGCCATCGTGTTAGGAGAGGCAAAATAGAAAATGAGGAATGGTCTATGATAATTTGGGCTAGCTAAGACTAGAGCTTCTGCAAAATATTTTTTATTTCTCGATAATGACTCCCAGGCTTCTATATTCCACTTGAATTCCCTATCTTTCTTCAACATTTATGTGATTTCTTTGACAATTTCAACATAGTTTGGTATAAATCTTCTTAAAAAATTAATTCTACCCAAGAAAACCTGAATTTATTTTCTATTCCTTGGTAATGGAATATTATTAATAGCCTCCACCCTTTTGGGATCAATCTTTACTCCTTCCTTTGCCACAATGTGGCCCAATAGATTCCCTTCACTTAAAGCAAACTGTGATTTCTTGGGGTTTAAGGATAGACCATACCTTCTGCATTTTGCAAAAGTGAGCTGCAAGTGCTTGAGGTGCTCTTCATATGATTTAGAGAAAAAAATTATGTCATCCAGACAGATCATTATGAATTTATCCTGCTCTCCAACAAATGCTATATCTATCGCTCTCTGGAAAGTAGCTCTGACATTTATGAGGCTGAAAGGCATTCTGACATACATAAATGTTCCCAATGGTGTAGTAAAAGAAATTTTATTTTGATCCTCATGGTGTACAGTGACTTGGTTGTATCCAGAGAAACCATCGATCGAACCCTACCACTTTTTGTAGAATGTAATCCATTTTAGGGAGAAGATAGTTATATTTCAGTGAGGCTTTGTTCAAATTTCTGAAATCTACATGTAGCCTTATTTCCCCATTCTTCTTCATGGTTTGGGACTAAATTTGATACCCAGTCCGAGTAACTCAAAGGCACAATTGTCTTAGCCTATAACAATTTCTTCACTTCATTTTCAATTAATGGGAGAAACAAAGGAGTAATCTACCTGAGCTTATGCTTATATGGATTCACTCCAATTTTTAAAGAAATTTGTGGTGTATGACAGAGATGTCAAAAGTATTTAAATCCTCATATGACCAAACAAACACATCCACATACTCTTCGAAAAGGTCAAAGTATATTTTCTTATATTCTTTAGGAACTCCCTTAGCTAGCTTGATGACTCTAGGGTCTTCTTCTATGCCAATATTACAATCTTCCACATCTTCCACATCTTCCTCAAGCTCTAGCTTAGTTCGCTTAATAGCCACATCATTTGAGTTGAAAATTATTTCCAATGGAACCAAATCTCTGGGGATGGTATTCCCCTTTAGTTGGAAGATTTTGTCACCAATAATAGATTCCTCTATAAATTTGACCTGTTGTTCATTTATTATCTATTCATCCTCCTGACCAATCACTAAGTTTGAGAACTCCCCAATAACCTCCATAAAGCATTTGATTTTCTCCTCATCTTCAAACACATGCCAGTACTTTACATTGTCTAGTACGGATGACCTGTACTTGACCTCAACTTAATATATGAGCAAGGGATTTTGGGGAGGCTTAAAATTGCTGGTAGTGATTGCCAAGGAGTCCACCATCCTATTATGCTCCCTGGGCAGAAATTGAATATTGAAAGCTAAGAAAAAGTTTTCAATCAAATCCCATACTTCGTTCCTATAGGACTTCAATATTGGATGCTTGGTTTGAAACTAATTTTTCATTTGCTTCACCACTAGCTCTGAAGCCCTAAACAACTTCAAGCACCCAATGTTAAGGTTTTTAGTAGCTTGCAGCCCCAACAAAAAAACTTCATATTTAGCAACATTGTTTGTGGCTTTAAACTCCATCTTGAAAGAGAAAGAGATTAAGCAGATAGGGGTGATACCCTATTTTCTAGAGTTCCCTCAACCCCAGGAGCCCTTTATCTCAATTCCTTACTGTAGGAGCTCAGATAGGGGGGAAGAGCTGGTTCAATGTTCTCGATTAGTCCTGCTCTCTATAGATCATAATCATCATGTCTCAATAACAACTGTCTCATGTTCATACAAGACATCGAATCATATATATATCACAAATGATACCATAGTCATCCTCCCTCTCAAGGAGGTTCCATCCACAGGCTTGAGCTTGTCTCAATATAAGAAGGTAACTCAGTCCCAGCTATATGCAAGATTCTTTGCTAATTGGTTCCCATGTTTTGTCATCATAATGTATCTATGTCATATCCAGATCCTGCTCAGATGGTTCTTCATGGAGCTTCTTCATATTGCTACATAGCTAGTCATGCTAGCAACATTGTATTCAACCTCAGTCGTGCTACGTACCTCTCATCCAAGATATCATTGCAAATATCATACTAAGGAAACATCCAAATATTCTCATAAATAATAATGCTAAACATTAGCAATACATCAATGCAGTCACATATCATAGAATGAGTATCTCAAATCAAAATTTATTGTCCCATGAAAGTATCTCGAAGGATGCTTAGCCACAACTCAATGTATATGAAGCGGCTCAATCATGAATTCACTCAGGCTCTATGAAAATCATGTATATATAGGTATGGGTGTTCAAAATGGAACATAAATGCTTCAATCAACCATCGGTTTCCAAGTTGAGTTCAACAATATCTCTTCACATCTTCTTGAAATTCAATCAGAGTGTCCAAGGATTTTCATTTCTACTTCTTCAATATCTTTACAAAATAGATTTTCTTTTCCCAACTTCAAAAATCAACTCAACATGGCATGATTCATTATTTCTAGCTTTAGAAACCATCTCCTTCTTACTTAGATCATGAAAGGACCATTACCTGTCAATAGTAGACCATAATTATATAAAACAAAATCCAAAATCAAAGTTATACCTTGGAGCACTTTTGAAGTAGAGGTTTGGATCAACACATCATCCTGACATTACCAGATAATTGTCAATGCAGACATATCAAGATCGAGGAGCTTACTTCATATAGTGCTCTTTGCAAACATAATACTTTTCCAAACCAATATGCTTAGCCCCACATAAATCAATATTGTACAATCACATCAACTAAGTTATCTCATCAAAGTTTAGAAGCCAGATCAAAACTAATATCGAAGTCATCAATATCATAGTATCAATTCTTTAGACCAGGTGACAGGTAGAGATCTCATCAAACCATGACTTCATCTATTATCGTGCCAACAAGTTTTCATAAGAAATATCAACCCAAACTCCATCCAAATGTCAAGTTATGACATTATCTATGTCAAAAAGTAGTCATTTCCCAAACAATATGCTCATAATATAAGTCACTAGATGCAAATGCATACACTTAGAATAATTCATGCAGGTTCCATCCATTTATTGAGATATTACTTCATATTGAATCGCAATTGTCAATACTTCAACCAATGTGCTAAGAACGAGGAGGAAAATAAAAAACCGTTATTGAATACAAATATTGGTCATTGGAAGTTATTATGCTCATATATCATTCTCATCAAGGCAAATCATCAATCGTCAAATAAAATCATTAGTCATTAGGTCAAATCCAAAATTCATTATCGTAGTGAGATCTGTAGTTCTAAATATATCTCAACATCAAGTCAAAGTTCTAAGTCATTATGAAACATCATGAAAAAACACCAAACACTGCTCATCTATATCAATCAGCCAAGTCATGTCAAACTCTTGTAGCACAAACTTCAAACATAATGACATATGCATACCCCGGTCACCTGCAAACATAAGTTCAATATATATATTCATATTGTAGTA
The DNA here is from genome assembly GCA_031772625.1 of Pinus tabuliformis. NCBI lineage: Eukaryota > Viridiplantae > Streptophyta > Pinopsida > Pinales > Pinaceae > Pinus > Pinus tabuliformis. The sequence continues at coordinate 1,553,925,504 of CM062804.1, forward strand.
AACATTCAAACTTTCCTGCTCACAAATATTTATGTTGTCTGTTCCATATCTATAGTATTGACATCCATTTGATTTCATGAACAAAACTTCATTTTTGTGTCCAACATGCATAGTCGCACCCATAGGCCTTCCTCTGTGCAGTCAGGAGACTATAGTCGCACCCTTCAAGATGTAATGTGAGCGACTGAGACTTTCTAGTCGCTCTCTCAAGCACTATAAGTGACCAAGTATGGTCGAATATGCCCAGAACTATCTCAGTGCTTCGGTCACACCCTTGATCTTGCTTACGTGCAACTAGGGGGCTACAATCACACCTGTAGATTTCTTTCGTGCGATTGGGGCTCAGAGTAAGAGAAAACTTCCTCTTCTTAGATCAAAACTTTGCTTTAGATCAACAATGTAAGATATTTGTCTATTTATGCCCATAAATCACACTTCAACAATAAAGAGTATATAATGCAAATGAAAATAGGAGAAGCGGTCATATGGAGAGGTTATCCCTTTGAATGGGAATCCAATTTAGTCATATTCATTCATGCCATCAAGATGTCTATGATGCTATCATGCATCAATAGATTTGTTAGATCATAAAGCTAGACCATATCAAATATTTATCATGCTTATATTATGTTATCATCAACTACTTTATCATGACATCAATCTGTCATCGAAGGTTAGTGTCAAAGAGCCAATAGGAGTAGACTTCAAGAATCATGATCACATGCATTAATTCTTTGTCACATAACTCAATCCATCAAATCACGGAATTCAATTTTACCATATGCCATAATCACTATACACATTAAAACATAACCATGGCCAATCAAGAGATCCTGAATATAAATCTAATTGTTATACTTCTATCATCATGGTTGCATTGATTTTCATAAACAAGTAGTGTCAAGTTACCATCTACTAGAATCAAGGTGCTAACCTTCTTTATGGAATAAATATATCCAAAATGATAGATGTTAGCCAAACATCGAGTATACCGCTATATCAGAGATCAACATTAAGTAGCCTCTTAGAATCAAGAAGTTCATTATGTCTAGAAGGTAAGATACTTGTTCAAAATCAAGTGCACCATTTCATCATGAATCCAATTCCCTTTCAGATGCATGCATGAACCATTTGAGAAGGAGACATTATCATCATACCTTAGGGATTACCTTTCCATTCAATATTACAACTGAAACATAACATTGAAACAATATATCATGCATACCTTCTAGGATTCAAATACCTATGCATCTTTTCATTTGACATAGGCAACTTGTAGTATTTTGTCACCTTTTCATCATGTGCTGCCTCTTTACCTTTTCCAGCTCTAGCCATATTTCTTGTATCTCAAATGATCCTCAAGAAGGATCCTCTTATCACATCACATCAAGGAAGTTAGAAGCATCCAAATACTCAAATATATGTGCAGGAAGTATAAGTAATGATCAAAACAATAATCATATCTATAAGTCTAAACAAAAGTAAAGACATAAAGAAGCACCATAAATCAGAATGAACTTATCTTCAATGAGAGGTGGTCCTCTCCTTCTTGAATCAACCTTCAAGAGCCACCATTGTCCATTCATCAAATTTATAAAAAAGCGGGCCTACTAGAGACTTTCCCATCTAGGGCTTCATCCAATATACTTTTTTTTTATATTGGTGGTTAGACATGGAGACAGTCGGGTGGACGGAGGTCATGATGGTTAAGCATAGAAGTTAGTTAGTGGGGATGCCGACCCCGACATATGTCGTTTTCACGGTACTCCTGTTTTCGACATTGAGGGGAAATATTGTTTATAAAATATTTTTTTAATGACAATGTTATTTAGGAAGAATAGTTATTTGAAAAAATGTTTTAAAGAGAAATGAAAGTGATTTTCAAATTATTATTATTATTATTATTTTTAAATTGTCTTGATAAAATGTTATTTTCAAAAAATAGATAGAAAAAGTAGTTTTTTTGTTATTATAAATATTTCGCGGAGGATTTTTTTTTTGCATGTTTAACATGAAATTTTGAATGTTTTATTAGATGAAAAGAAGAGAAGGTGATTGGTGGCAAGGAAATCAGTTATTTTTTTTTTTTTTTTTTTTTTTTCTATTGGTGGTCATACCTATAGTGGGGTGGACATAGGTAATGATGGTTAATCATAGAAGTGAGTTGGTGGGGAGGTTGACCCTGACATGCACCGTTTTCGTTGTACTCATGTTTTCGACGTGGAGGGGAAATTATTTTTTTGTAAGCTTGGTAGGACTACATCTTCCCCATGTCCAAATTCTCACCCCGATCGAGGGGATATCACAATATTTGAACCCAAGACTTCTGGTTCGATGAAACTTCATTTCTACCACCATTGGGAGTTGAGCTATCCCAAGCGAACGACGCAGAGGGGAAATGTTATTTATTAAATGCTTCTTCTTTTTTTAATTTTTTATCCACTAATATTATTTTGCAAGATTGTTAATTGAGAATATTTGTAAATGTATTTAAATAGTATTACTTTTAAGAAGCTATGTTTTAAAGAAATTAAATATTTTTTTAAATGTGTTAATATGATGTTATTTTTAAAAAACATGTGTTTTTTTACAAATGTTTGCATTGTATATTTTTTAGCATTTTTAATAGGGCGATTGGGATGTTTGAGAAGATGAAAGTAAGAGAAATTAATTCGTGGGACAAAAATTGAAAAAAATATTCTAGTGGTGGTGGAGCTCATGACAGTCGGGCAGTCGGGCAGTCGGAGGTCAGAATGGTATTGTGTAGAAGTGAGTTGGCGAGGAGCCCGACCTCGACGTCCAACGTTTTGGGCATATTGGCAAAATAGTTTTGTTTTTTTTTTCCTTTATGTTGTTTTCAAAGGATTGTTGGTTGAAATGATGTTTTAAAAAACAAAAGATTTGGTTGTTTCAAGAATGTTAGTCATTTTTGAAATTGTTTTGAAATGTTTGCGAAGGATATTTTATAGCATTTTAAATCTGATTATTTGCATGTTTTATAGGATAAATGTTTTTAAGGATTTTATCCTTAGCAATGTGACGTGAAATCTTTGGGTTGATTTCAGGAAAGTTGTTGAGTTTCCAATGGATACGAGTATTTGGAATTTTTTTCCATTTGAGATTAGTGTTCTTGTGTTTCATTGGCTTCCTGTATCGGTGCTCATAAAATTTTGGTTGGTTTATAAAGAATGGAGTGTTCTATTGGAAAACCCGATTTTTCTTTCTTCTTGCAATGGATGTAGCGATAAAGAATTTGGATTTATTTATTTTCTAGTTTGTATGGAAGATACCTACTTTGTTGGATCTTACCTTAACAACAAAGGACATATATGTCGATTGGTTTTTCCTTTTTTGGACTCTGGGTACAAAATTCAATGTACAGTTGGATTGATGGTTCTATTCACTGTGCCGAAGGATCTTTGCATTCAAAGAATTATTTCATAATAAACCCTTTTACAAAGACATATAGAAATCTTGGGAGTGTGACTGTTGGAGAGTGGGGATTCTTCTCTTTGAATGAGAAATTTAGTTCACAGAAATATGGTTGGGTTGTGCTGAAACATGTGTGCAAAAACATGGAATCACATTTTTTATTTGCATGAGTGTGGACATGGTTTGGAGAAGGATGAAACCCCCTTTTGGTGGTGTAACGGCCCCAAAGGAGGCTGTCTTTCACAAAGAGTACTTATCTGGTTGTATTTAGACAAATATTATGAAGACTACCCTTTCTATGGCTACACCATATATTGGTTCGATGTTATAAGAAACTAGTGGGGTTTTTCATTTGTTCCTATCCCTAACATATAATGTATGGCATTAGGATTACACAGAAACCAACTTGGTTTGTCTTGTGAACAATGGTTAAACATTTTTTTTGTGTGTGTAGGTTTTAACCTCGTACAGAAATTACCTGCATACGAATTCGAAAACACAGAAAATAAACAATGTGAGATCATAACACATAAAACACATATACACAGAGATTTTCCCCCGGATACCAAAACCATGACTACTAGCTTGATTTTTCATTATGTTCCTTTCAATGATATAATACATATTTATACATGCCGAAGCATCCAATACCATGGACTGAAAACCATCGTGTCCAAAAAACATGTGCAAAAATCATGCACAAAACCATAGGCGGGTCCGCCCAACCTAACATAGGGTCCAAAACCAAAATTTTCTAGGGCGCTGCCCCGGACCCCATAAAGTGGGGTTACGGGTGCCCCTCAAACCGCCTGTTAACTACATGGAAAGAATATAACACAACCCAACATTCTCCCACTTGTTTTTTTCTTTCCACAGGGGGCCACAAGAGAGCTTAGTCATTTTTCCAGCCCTGAAATGCCCATTGTCTCTCTACACCAAGAGAACTTCTCAAAGCTCACCGATTTTGTCAATGCATCTACAGTATTCTTCAAAGTGTCCACCTTTACTAGCAACACCTTTTTGTCTTCTATCATATCCCTCACAAAGTGATACTGAACATCAATGTGCTTTGTCTTTGAATGATATGTGGGGTTCTTTGCCAAGAAAATTGCACTTTGGCTGTCACAGTCTATCCTTATAGCTTCTTGTACTAACCCCATACTTGAACACAATCTCTGCAACCAAACTGCTTCCTTGCTTGCATGAGTGGCAGCCATGTATTCTGCCTCTGTAGTTGATAGTGCCACTACAGATTGTTTCTTAGCCATCCAACTGACTACACCTCCAAATAGGTTAAACACATACCCACTTGTAGATCTTCTCTGATCCAGATCTCCAGCCCAGTCTGCATCAACAAAGCCATGAATATCCAACACTCTGTCCAATCCTGATCTTCCTTGATAGCACAAACCATAATCACTAGTGCCACGCAAATACCTGAAAACCCGCTTCACTACTGTCTAGTGCTCCTTCCCTGGTTTTGACATAAACCTACTCAATACTCCCACTGCCTGTGCAATGTCTGGTCTAGTATAGACCATTGCATACATCAGGATACTGACTACACTTGCATATGTAACACGGGACATTTCCTCTTCCTCTTCTTGTGTCTTGGGACACTGTTCAGTAGATAACCTCACACCTACAGGAATAGGAACCTTCACCGGTTTACCATCCTGCATATTAAACCTCTGCAATATTGTCTCGACATACTTCCTCTAGTTTAACCAGAGCTTCCTCTTTGCTCGATTTATTTTAATTTCCATGCCCAAAATGTAGTTTGCAGCACCAAGATATTTCATGTCGAATTTTGAGGACAATTGGGTCTTCAAATCCTGGATAACTTCTTTGTCATTTCCAATCAACAACATATCATCCACATACAATACCAGATAGATAACACGGTCACTAATTAATTTAAAATACACATAGTGATCTGCTTTGATTCTGGTGAAGCGAAGCCCCCGATGTATCAAATTTATGATACCACATCCTTGGTGACTGTTTTAACCCATACAGAGACTTCTTTAACTTGCATACCAGTTCTTTCCTACCCTTCGCTACAAAGCCTTCAGGTTGCTTCATGTAGATTTCCTCTTCCAGATCCCCGTGAAGAAATGTTGTCTTCACATCCATCAGTTCTACCTCAAAATCAAAAGCAGCAGCAACAGATAAAAGTAATCTAATAGAAGTTACCTTAGCAACAGGAGAAAAAATATCACCAAAATCAATTCCTGGCACCTGGGAATAACCTTTTGCTGCCAACCGAGCTTTGTATTTCTCCACTTTTCCTTCTGCATTTTTCTTCTTTTTGAACACCCATTTCCTGCCAATGGGTTTCCTTCCATCTGGCAACTCCACCAGATCCCAAGCCTCATTTTTGTGCAAATATTCCATTTCATTAACCATGGCCTCTTTCCAGAGTTTTCCATCCTCTGAATCCACTACTTCCTTCATAGTTCTGGGATCATCATCAGTAATAGACAAAGCAAAATTTGAACAGAAAGTAGATGGACTATACCTTTATGGCTGCCTTCTTTCTCGAACTGATCTTCTCACAGCCGGAGTTTGTGGCTCTTCATCTTATGATTCCTCCTCTGCTGTAGAGTGTGATTCTTCCTCCTTTAGCTCAAACTCTATCTTCTTAGGTTCCTTTGGTTGGACTTCTTGTTTAATAACATCTTTCACCTCTCTGAACACCACATCTCGACTATACACAACCTTCCTTGTTACTGGGTTCCAAAGCTTATAACCCTTTAAACCATCCTTATACCCAATAAAGATGCACTTTTCAAATTTACTATCCAACTTGGTTCTTTTCTCCTTTGGAACATGTACATATGCATCACATCCAAATACCTTCAGATGTGAAAGAAAGGGTTTCTTACCAGTCCATACCTCTTGTGGAGTCTTATCCTCCAACGCTGATGAAGGTGACCTGTTGACCAGGTAACATGCAGTATCCACCGCCTCTACCTAGAATTCCTATCCTAACCTAGCACCACTGAGCATGCTTCTTGCCCTTTCCATCAACATCTTATTCATTCTTTCTGCAACTCCATTTTGCTGAGGTGTATATGGAGTAGTCTTCTGTCGTGCTATACCACACTTCTTGCAAAATTCTTCAAATTCCTTATTGCAAAACTCTCCACCATTATCTGTCCTCAGCACCTTTATCTTCTTCTCTGTCTAATTTTCCACGAGAGTCTTAAATTCTTTAAACCTGTCAAAGGCTTCAGATTTCTTCTTAAGGAAATATATCCATGTATTCCTTGAGAAGTCATCTATAAATGATACATAGTACATAGGCTTACCCAGTGATGGAACCTTCAAAGGTCCAAACACATCACTGTGCACAAGTTCTAATATTTGTTTCGCCCTCTTACTACCAGAGGGGAAACTCACCCGATTCTGCTTCCCATATACACAATTTTCATAGAAATCAAAATCCAGAGAGCTATTACTCATACCTTCTACCATAACTTTACCATGAAGTATTCGAAGGCCCTTCTCTCCAATATGTCCAAGCCTTTGATGCCACAACATGGTCTTTTCTCCAAAGACCACTAGATTTTCTGCTCCACTTTCATGAACCACGGAACTGTTGCAGCCATCAACAACAGTGCTACCTTGCAGCTTGTACAGAGTTCCAATTCGAACTCCCTGCATCAATACTAGTGCTCCCCGAACCATCTTGCAGGTATCCTTCTCGAACATTGTTTTTACACCTGCATCATCTAGCTTACTAACAGAAATCAGATTTCTGGCTAATGCAGGAATATGCAGAACACCCAGAAGTGTTCTAACCCTTCCACCTTACAGCTTCAACTTTACTTTTCCATGACCAATGATTCTAGCCTTCCTGTCATCCCCCAAGAAGACATCACCACCATCATATTTCTCATACTCACAAAACCACTCTCTATGGGGAGTGAAGTGAAAGGATGAACCTGAGTCAATCAACCGTGCCTCATGATCTACATGTGTACTTGAAGAAGCTAAGTACACATCCCCACCTTCAACTGAGGTGGTTTTCGCCTCTGCAGAAGGAGCCTCATCAAATCCCTTTCCTTTGTCAGGAGCTTTAGATTTACAGTCCCTTTTGAAGTGGCCTTCCTTTCCACATTTCCAGCACACCACCTTTACAGGTTTTCCTGGAGATTTAGATATCCCTCTATATTTAGATCTCCCACTCGATGAGTTATTTTTGTTTCTGTTTTGGGACCGTCCTCATATAGACAAGGCATCACCATTTTGTCTCTCCATATTTTTCCGTCTCATCTCCTCCGTCAGCAAGGCTGAGACTATTTCATCAAACTGCAAGGCAGTTGCATTGCTACCTATTGCAATAACCAGACTATCCCATGAATCTGGTAGAAAACACAACAAACTGATGCACTTATCTTCATCTAAATTTTTAATATCAATAGATGCTAACTGACTTACCACAATATTAAATGCATTCAAATTCTCTGTCACTGAGTCTCCATCTTTCATCCTCAGGTTATATAGCTTTTTCTGCAGGAACATTTTATTCACTAGAGACTTAGATTGGTACAAAGTCCCTAACTTGTACCACAAAGCCTTTGTTGTAGCTTCCCCTGATACATTCAACAATACTGAATCTGAGAGACACAATCGTATTGTGCTCTTTGCCTTCCGATCCAACTTCTTCCATTCTTCATCGGACACTCCCGTTGGTTTAGTACCTGGATCAACCGCAATCCACTGATCTTTATCCACCAATAGATCCTCCATCTTGAGTTTCCACAACTCAAAACTTTGACCATTAAATTTCTCGATCTCTATCTTTCCACTGCTCACCATCTTCTTTCACCACCAGAATCGATCTTGCAGATCTCCCACTGAACAGGGTCTACCACAGGCCTGAGAAAAAACCCTCAGCAACAAAGGCATCCCCTTGAATCCAAATCTTCTCTTATACCAAATGTAGGTTTTAACCCGTACAAAAATTACCTGCATATGAATTCTAAAACACAGAAAATAAACAATGCGAGATCATAACACATAAAACACATATACACAAAGATTTTCCCCTGGATCCCAAAACCAGGACTACCAGCTTGATTTTTCATTATGTTCCTTTCAATGTTATAATACATATTTATACATGCCGAAGCATCCAATACCATGGACCGAAAACCATTGCGTCCAAAAAACATGTGCAAAAATCATCCACAAAACCATAGGCGGGCCCACCCAACCTAACATAGGGTCCAAAACCAAAATTTCCTGGGGCGATGCCCCAGACCCCATAAAGTGGGGTTACAGGTGCCCCTCAAACCCCCTATTAACTACGTGGAAAGAATATAACACAACCCAACAGTGTGAAAATTTCTAACCCGAAATTCTACTACAACAACTCACCTACTTATTCTTCACAATAAGTTGTTTAAGAAATCCCTTAAGAAAATATTAAAATAAATTCTACTACAATTATCACATAATTACACAGAGAAAATACATACACAAGAACCAATCACATCAACATAGTTGTTTTTAGACAATTTTCCTTGGAAAAACCCAATGTGGGAAAATCGGTGTAGTAGATGAGGGTTTTATTAATCTTCAACAACAATCTCTTTTACAAGGAATGATTTTACAGAGAAATTGAGAGAAAACACTTGAGACTTTCCCCTGGCAACTTTCTGACACCTTGGAGACCCTTCTCTCACTTTTGCGTCACTTCTGCGTCACTTTGTGTAAGCTTGTGTGAGGGTTATGTCTCCCTTGGACTGTGTCTCCCTCTACGTTGTCTCTCAATTTCCTTGCATCACCTCCTCCTTAGTCACTAACTGTTGTTGATGCCCTCCTCTTTCTCCACCTTGCAACTCTCCCTCTGAAATTGATCTCCTTCTCTTTGAGAATCGATTTTCCTTGAGATGCTGAGTATCTGTCGGTGTATCTCCAAATGATCCTCAAGTCTTCTCTTATAATTTTCCTGTTGATGAATCAACGGTTGAGATTAAGTCTCTAATCAACGGCTAAGAGGAAAATAGACTTGATCCTCGTCTCTAAGAAGCTTCTCACCCTTATATTTATTAATACCCATTAATATTTTTATTTTCATAAGTTTAGACTTAGGAACCCATTAAAAATATTAATTATTTTAATAACTCCTCATCCGAGTGGAATTTATCCAAATGATTTCTGGGCTTTGGAGATCTCATGTGCCTTAGCCTCTCCACCAAATTTCAAGGTTAGATCACATTCGATGCTACCCAAAATCAAAACCCCCTCTTAGCAAGTGATGTGCTCTAGCAATGCTTCACCATAGAAGCATCACATTGATCCTTCACATTGGTCCTCTGTGTTGACGCTTGGCCTGCTACCTCACATCCATTGCACTGTTGCTTCCTATAATGTTGCCCATGACACTCCCACTGCCACTGCTACATCTGCACTTCATCTCCCTCTCAACATGCTGCATCATGCTCCCTATAGCACTTCCACTGCTAACTATTGCACTACAACTCCTGATACCAGTCCATTTCTGCTACTAAAATGGATTCTTCACCATCCCCATCTTCTCCATGAAATAAACAAAATTTGTTCTTCCTAGAGCCTTGGTGAGGATGTCTACCATCCGTTCTCCTGTAGGAGTGTACCTCAATTGTACTACCCCTCATCGGACAAAGTCTATGACAAAGTGACACCTGATGTCAATGTGCTTCGATCAATCATGAAATACTGGATTTTCAGAGAGCTTGATGCAACTCTGATTATCACAAAAAATCATGGTCACTTCTATCCTTCTCCTGAATAGATTCACAAGCAATTTCCTAAGCCATATGACTTTGCACGAAGTTGTGCTAGCTTCAATATATTCTTCTTCAGCTGAGCTTAGAGCCATGGATTTTTGTTTTTTACTACATGAGGAGGTCATTCCTGATACAATGTTGAAACAGTACCCAATTGTACTTTTTCGATCTACTAAACTTCCAGCCTAATGTGCATCAGTGAACCCACTCAATATGATGTCATTGCCTTGGGTGTACAATAGTCCATGCTCGATTGTTCCTTGTATATACTTGAGAATGTGTTTGGTTGTTGCCTGGTGCGCCCTCTTAGGTTCCACCATGAACTGACTGAGGGTGTTGACAATGTATCAAATGTCTGACTTGGTATTGACCAGATACATCAGGGACCCTATAGATGCCTGTACAAGGTGGGATCAATGTCTTTGTCTTCTGATGCATCAATCTTCTTCCAGTTGGTGATCATTGGAGTAGCCATAGGTCTATAGTCTTGCATCCTGAATCTCTTCAAGATCTTTGTAGTATATCTCCCTTGTCCAAGGAAGATCTCACCTTTCTGCTGCAAAACTTCCAGCCCTAGGAAATAATGCATCCGTCCCAAATCCTTCATGTCGAATTTTGTGGCTAGGTTTTTCTTGCAGTCTATGATGAGCTCGGATGATCCTCTTAGGAAAATATCATCCACATATAATAACAGGATTAGAGGCTCATTCTCTATGAAAAGATAGTAGAGATTAGGATTTGCGTCACTCTTGACGAACCCCATATTCTGCAAGTAGCCATCATTTCGACTATACCATGCCGTAGGTACCTCTTTAAGACCATACACAACTTTATTTAATCTGCATACACGAGATTTCTTCTCATGTGTCTCAAAACCCTCTGGATGTTCAATGTATACTTCCTCTTCTATCACCTTGTTCAAGAATGTCATCTTGACACCCATTTGGTGAATCTCCCACCCCATCTATGTTGCAAGGGATATCACGGTTCTAATAGAAGTATACCTGGCTACTAGGGTGAAGGTTTCTTCGTAGTCTATCCCTTCCTTCTGAGCATACCCCTTAGCCACAAACCTGCCTTTATATTTCTCCGCATTTCCATCTGCAGCATATTTAACTTTGTAGATCCATCTCGAACCTCCACTGACCTGTCCTGAGGCCTAGGTACCACTTCTCAGACATCATTGACCATTATAGAACTGTATTCCTCCACCATAACATCTAACCATACTTGATGTTGAACTACCTCCTGAAAACTAGAAGGTGCCCCAACCTGAGCTACTAGGGCCTGGTATCTATCAAGCTTTCTTCGCTCCTTTTTATCATTCCTAGGTGCACCAATGAAGTCCTCTGCATCTCGTAGAATCTATTGGAGTTCCCAAATCGTTCTTCCACTAGTAATGGGTACATCTATCAGCTCTTCCTCTTCCTGAGATTCCTCCTGTTTTGAAGCTTTTCCTTTAGGATAATTGTTGGCACTAGTTTCTGCTGGTCGAAGTGGTTGGAACAATGGATTGTATTTTGACTACTCCTCGGAAGGAATTTCTTGGGATTTCTTGAAAGCTCTGTCCTCCATGAACTTTACATCCCATCGAATGACTACCTTCCTACTCCCTGGAAGATAGACTCTATATGCCTTAGCATTCTCACTATATCTCATAGAATATCCTTTCTCAACAATTTGATCTAACTTCTTTCTCTTTTCTTTGGGTATATAACAATACACCAAACTCCCAAATATCTTGAAATGACTGACTTCAAGTGTCTTCCTAATGAAGACCCTTTTCGGAGTGATTTTTCCCAATGCCCTGTGTGGAGTCCTATTCTGGACATAAACTGTCGTGTTGCATGCTTCTGCCGACAGGAATGTGGGCATATCCTAATCATACAACATTGCCCTAGCTGCTTCCAGAATAGTCTTGTTTTTCCTTTTTGCTACTCCATTCTGCTTCGATTGTAGGGAGTTATCCACTCCCTTCTGATGCCTTCCCTAGCACAAAAATCATTGAAGTACTTGTCAACATACTCTCCACCATTGTCTGAGCGCAACACTTTTATCTTCTTTCCTAACAGGTTCTCCACTAGAGCCTTGAACTATTTGAATTGATCAAAAACCTCATCCTTGGTTTTCAGAAAGTAGATCCAAGTCTTCCTGGAATGGTCATTAATGAAGGTGATGAAGTATTCAGAACCACTAAGAGATTTTGTGGACATTGGTTCATAGATTTCTGAGTGTATCAATCCTAGAACACTCTTAGCTCTATTGTGACTTATGGAAAACATTGCATTGGCATACTTGCCTAGAGCGCACCCTCTGCATACATCATCTCGTTCGGTACTTAGTTCTGGAATTCCTGATACTGTTTTCCTGAGAATTCTCAGAGCCCCATGGTGTAAGTGTCTCATCCTCCTATGCCATAGTTCATTCAAATCTTTATCTCCATTGTTGCCAATCAGTGCCATTGGAGATTCTAGCTGTAATCTATACAATATGTTACTTCTGATTCCAATATGGGCCTTCATTTTCCAACTTAGGTGTTTGACATATACTTTCTCCTTAATGAAGAAAATTTCATAGACCTTGTTTTGAAGTTGAGATACAGAGAGTAAGTTCATCTCCAATCCTGGCACATGCAACACATTGGTTGCTTGAAGCCACTCTCCTGCTTTGGTTTGAAAGACAACAATACCTCTTCCTATGGGGGTACACTTTTCCTTATTTCCATGGTGATCTGAAAAATCATCCTTTCTTCTTGATAATCTGAAAAAACATTCTCGAATTCCTGTCATATGCTAGGAAGCTCCCTATCTATATACCAAACCTCAGAGGAGGCAGAGCTTGCTAAGAAAGCGACTTCTTCTTCCAATCTGGAAGCTAACATAGAATAATCATGATCCATGTCCCTTGTGCTTTCTTCTGGAAATCTGCGTGAGTCCCTTTGAGTTTATGCCTCTGCATCATTCTCTTGACCCATAGCATATTCTTCTCTCCTATTGTCGAATCTCTGCACTGATACCATGTGAAAATTTCTAACCTGAAATTCTACTGCAGCAACTGATTTATTTCACCTACTTATTCTTCAAAATAAGTTATTTACAAAATCCCCTCAACAAATATTAAAATAAATTCTACTACAATTATCACATAATTACACAAAGAAAATACATACACAAGAATCAATCACATCAACACAGTTGTTTTTGGACAATTGTCCCCGAAAAAACCCAATGTGGGAAAGTCGGTGCAACAGATGAGGGTTTTATTAATATTTAGCAACAATTACTTTTACAAGGAATGGTTTTATAGAGAAACTAAGAGAAAACACCTGAGAATTTACCTTGGAAACTTTTTGACACCTTGGAGACCCTTCTCTCACTTCTGTGTCACTCTGCATGGCTCTGCATCCCTCTGCGGCAGCCTGCGTGAGGGTTGTGTCTCCCTCTATGTTGTCTCTCAGTGTCCCTGCATCACCTCCTCCTTTGTCACTGACTGGTGCTGATGGCCTCCTCTTCCTCCACCCTGCAAGTCTCCCTTTGAAATCAATCTCCTTCTCTTTGAGAATCGATTTTCCTTGAGATACTGAGTATCTACCAGTGTATCTCCAAATGATCCTCAAGTATTCTCTTATAATTTTGCATTGGATGAATCATCAGCTGAGATTAAGTCTCTCAAAAATGTCTAAGATTAAACAGACTTGATCCTTGTCTCTTAGAAGCTTCTCACCCTTATCTTTATTAATACCCATTAATATTTTTATTTTCCTATGTTTAGACTTAGGAACCCATTAAAAATATTAATTATTTTAATAACTCCTCATCCAGGTGGAATTTCTCCAAACGACTCCTGGGTCTTGGAGATCTCATATGCCTTAACCTCTCCACAAAATTTCAAGGCTAGAGCACATCTGATCCAAAATAAACGTTGCTTAAAGAGATAGAAAATTTCGAGTTTGGGCAAGTTTCAGTTGAGTGAAGCTTAGAATATTCTGAAGATGAGTGGGTGTTCAGTTGGATATTGCTTGATATTATGTCAATGGATATAAATAGTAAATGCCTAGACTACATAAATTTTTGTGTAGTTCAAGGAAAAGTACTTATGTTTGGTTTTATGGAAGTGCAACTAAAGGTATATGATATGGTGACTCGATTATGCACACCGACAATTGCGAATGCTCGCTCCCTGTCAGAAATATTTGGGTTCCATGTGGATTCGGTTGAAGGTTTTAATGATGTTATTAAAAATGGAAATGTTTTCTCACTTTCTCCAAATACAGATTCAATTGGCGATATTCCACTACTGCCTCTGGATAACTTGATTTAGCATTTGAGGCTTCAAGGATTTTTTTGATGGGGATTTTTGCGGATGTCATGTTTGTTTAATTATGGAGAGATGTTTTGGAGGTGATTGACATACGAATTTGGAGTGCTTAATGAAAACATAGCCATGTGAAATTTCCATAATTTTTGTTGGACATTAGTTGTATTGGTCTGCAATTTTGCAGGTCAGAGAATGCAGTTAAATGTCAATTTTTTGCCATGCATCTGTGGATTTTGTGGAGTATTTTGTTATATATAATGTATTTATATTATGTTTTTTCAGTATTTTATTTGTGGAGTATGTTGATTATGGAGAATTTAAAAGTAAAATTTGTGATTGCAACAAATGTCTGTAGAATTGTGAAGCAAAACAAGGAAATAAGTATCGGTAATAAATTTACCAATTTTTTTTTGAATTAGTATGTGTGTGAAGTTTGTTACCTGGTGGGAGAATGTGGAACTAGCTGAACAATCAACAAGTATAAATCATGAGAACATAACTAATATTTCAGAAAACTCAAAATTTCATAAGCCTACATTTGTACATTATTTTAACATCCCCCCCTCAATGTAGAAATGGTTTTTGTACAATGCCTGACTGCTTTTCTAGATATTTTAGATAGAGGAGGAAGCAAGTGAGCACGAGCTTCTGAGATGGAAGCAAAGTGGTCTATCAATGATTTGGTGATGTTTATGACAAAGCATGTAATGCACAAATGGTATAATGAATCAAACGATAATAAAGGCAAAGTGATAATTATGAGCTCAATGCCATTTATTTTAAAAAACATAACTTTATTGAAAAGAAACAAATAATTAAATACAGAGAACTAGCAGGTCAAGTTATGGGTCGTTGTGAAGATTGCGTAATTGTGGATGAAAGTTAAAAGAAACTAAAGGTTTTAGAGACCCATTTATTAATGTAAAAGGTTACATGTAGACCACCTATATGGGAGGGGTTCTGTTGTTTTTATCTTCTCTTGATGTCTCTAGTTTTGAGTGTTGTGTTGGTAGAGAGGGGATGATACACATGTTGATGAAGGTATTTCTTCTTTTGGTTGTGATGGTGCCTCAAGGCACTTGAAGGAAGGCTTTTCCAACCTTACATTTTGAGTAGGCTAGGTATTCGTCACTAGTGTCTTTGCCTTGGGGGCTGGGGAGTGGAGGCTTAGGTACAGTAGCATGGAGCTGCTTTCAGGATCCATAAAGGTTCGTGTAGAAACGACCTATGCAAGGATAAATGTAACCCTTCAAGAGTGGAATCCAAACTCATGCGAAAGAGTAATCATTGGGGCGTCGGATCTGCCATGCGTGGAATTCCCTGCCTGAGTTCGAGGAAAGCAGAAGGGGTCAGAAGACGTTGACAAATGCATGGTGGAAGCTTAGGAGGGGTAGTACCGGAGAACGCCTCAAATAATGAATGTTGTTGGGAGGAAGCAAGGGTGTGGGTCTGGGGGTCTATGGAACCTCTAATGTAGAGCCATGGTTGAGGAGAGTAGATTGGCATGATGGATGTAGAGTTGAGACGTGTTTCCAGGGTGAGCATGAAGGGCTTCATTTGATTCATTCGACATGGGAGGGAAGGGATCCCTTTTTCAATTCATGGTGAAGGTAGAGACCCAATTCAATGCGCATGAGAGAGTAGTGGTGTGGCTTTATAGCATATATTGGGCGCAACTTGCGGCATTGCTGAGAGGTAAATGCTATGCGTGGCGAACATTAGTTGGTTGTGGTGACAACTGAGGTGGTTGTTGGTCATAAAGGACGGTACACGTGGAAAATGATGGCTTTTTTGTGTGACGACCAAGGGTGGTCATTGGTCAGAATAGGATGATACATGTGGTGAATTCTAGTTGGTTGGTGTGACGACCGAGGATGGTTGTTGAACTTCAAAATTACCCTCTCCTTGACATTTTTTCTCACCTTTTTCCATCACCTTCTCCTAAGATTACAAACCCAATCAATGATAAATGCTAGGTTTTGTCTTAAGGAAAGCATGAAAATGATCGCCATATTATATTTTCATGTTCTTTCTATTTGAATAGATTTTTTCAAATTAGCTATAGAATGTAGCCTATTCTGTAGCTAACTGTGGATTCCGTAGCTACTCTCATGGTTTGGCAGGTTCCAGGTGTCAAATGAAGAATTGGGCCACATGGGAATTTCTAGAATCATCTCCACATGGATTCTATCCTATTCACTCGGTCCAAATCGACTGAAAAGAAAGCCTAAAGTCATGGTCAAACATGGAGTCAAACTACGTTATCTGAAAGTAGTAGGACTCTTGATTTTCTCTTTCGTAGCTAATCAAGAGTCTAACAATTCTGTTGCAAATCTAATTCAAATTAGCCACCTGTAGAAATTTTATCTCATAAATAGTCATGTTACATTTAATTCGAATTAGCCACCTGTAGTAAGTTTATCTCATAAACAATTATGTTATTTTCCTTTAAATATCGGTTGCATGTAACCAAAAGAAGTTAGAAGGAATTACTTTAAGTTTAGGCTTCTTTTTGATACTCTGTATTCAGACTTCGTTTTTTTCATAATAAAAACTTTGTGTTGCCAATGATTGTTTAAAGTGCATCCTTAACTAGCTAGCATTCCAGCCATGTCAGTTGCAGAGGGCCCTTGCACTGAAGGAGGTTTTTCATTTGTTGTTTTTAGTTCAATTTCCATTACTCTGTTTTCAGCAAATCTGTTTTCTAAATTAGGATGATATTTCATTTCAGTTTTTAATCAATAGCATAATGATAAATCACAACTGTGCAGCCTTGTTCTTCTAAGATATCTTGTGGAGAAAAACAACTCTATTTCCAAACTGAATTAAGATTGAAGTAATAAGAATACACAGTTTCTTAGTTTTCTTACTGTTTTTTCATTCATTTTCTTAGAACATAATTTTCAATTAACTATGTTAAAGGAAGTTTTCAAAAGCCATTTCAAGATGATGATGATCCTAAACTAAATGGTTAAATTCTAATTCATACAGTGATTGAATTTACTCAATACATCGTTATTTTCCTAGGAACCTAGGAACTAAAGTATAATTGATTTCTTGCACAACACTTCAAGAGGGTAATGCTTCACATTTGAATGTTGGAGAAAGTAAAAAATACATTAGTTGTTTAGAGTGAGTTTTACATGCTTTTACCTTTTTGCTTTTAGATCCTCACTTAGTTGCATCACTGATATTCCCAATAATCATTTCAAGGAGATTCATTTAATCATAATCCAAAATTGAATGGTTGAATGTTTAATTAATGAAATTACTGAGTTACCTTCTACATAAATTTCATTCTTGGTTTTAAGAATTAGATCCATGGATTAGAACTATTGATAAGATAAGATAGATGCTCTGTTTTTAATTAGGTTCTAACTAGCCAACAATTCTTGGTCCATTTTTAGGAAATTAGATTAACTTAGAAACATTTCCATTTCTTTAAAATTCATTAGATTCACTTAAATTTTCTTATAGTTTCAGGTTATACATTCTTAGACATAAAAGAACAGAAACCCCCCAAAAAAAACATAAATACAAAACAACGAAGTAAGAAAAAGGTTAACTAAGCACATATAGTGCACCACACTTCATCAGCTTACAAACCTCGGTTGATAAATAATGCAAGCAATTTAGGACACTAAATTGACTAAACATTTTGGCGCCATTGCCACGGAAGTGTAATTAGGTAAACTCATCTCTTACATCTACAAAATGATATGCGTAGAGAAAGAGACTCCAGGGGCATATTCATAGCTAGAGGCAGGAGTTTAATTCCTACAACACCACTTACTCCACAAAGACTAAGAAGAGATACACCTCCATCTCAAACTCATATTCCACATTTCACTAGCCATAGACTTCTTGAAGTTCTAAGGTCAAAATCCAATTAAGAGGATATCCTAATTCATCTACTGAGGCAGTCCTACAGGAAGAAAATCTTGGATCTCCAATAGAAGGAGTAGCCTTTTTCACCTCTATAGGGGAACATATTTTAGCTGAAGAATTAGAAATTCCTAGAGAAGAGGGAGAAGTAGAACCTTTCTTCCACATACCATTGATAGAGGAATTGAAGGAAGAGAAATTAACCTTGCAGGTTGACTCTTATATTAACCCTAGAGAATCTATAATGGCAGGAAGAGAAGAAGAAGGAGAGGGAGTTCTGAATGGAGAATTTACACTCTTTGGAGGAGGAAGAGGTAGAGGAAATAATGGAGAAGGTAGAAGAAATGATGGAGAAGGTAGATGAAATAGGGAAGTTGATAATTTTTTTGGATTCCCTATAGCTGATGAAGAAATAGATGCCACAATGAAAAATATCTCACCTTCTGTCCTCCTAAATTTTCATGGATTAAAAAGTGAAGATCTCGAAACCTTTTTGTTTGAATTTGAAGTCTTGCATAGAACTTATGATTATTTACAAGACTCTCAAAAACTCAAATTGTTTCCTTCAACATTGAAAGGAGCTGCTTTAAAATGGTTCATGGGATTGGTCACTTAGTCTATTAGAACATGGAAAGACATGAAGAAAGCATTTTTGGACAGGTATTTGGATTATTACATGCCTATCAATCACAAAGATTAAGTTTTTAAAATGATGTAAAGAGAGGATGAAAATTTGGAGGATTTAATTGAAAGATTCAACTATAACTTAAAAAGAGAAAAAATGGATAACTCAGATCAAGATACTTTAAAAGCTCTTTTATTAAAATCCATTAGAGATGAGTGGATAGGAATCCTTAACATTATGGGGAAGGGAGATATCTCTCAACTCCCATTAAGTGACATTGGAGAATTATGTGTTCATCTCTCAAGAGGAAAATCCAAAACTAGGAAAGGTCCAAGAGATCCTTCTCTTGTTAGAGTGAATAAATCTGCAACTGGATTAGTGAGTAGGGAAGAAATTGGAAACATGCTTGATGTATTTAAAATAGATATTCTAGGGAGCCTTAGTGAATAGATAGACACCCATAAGTTACAAAACAAGCAAAAAGCCGAGACTGATGCTTTAGCTATTTTCTGTCCCAAATGTAGAAAGAAGCATGCTTTAAGAGAATGCCCTTTGGATGAAAAAATCATAGAGACTTGTGTGATTTGTTCATAAAACCATGAGACCAAGAGTTGTCCTTCAATTCCTGGTCTTAAGGTTGTTTTCAAGAGGAAACAATTTCAAATCCAATAGAATCTCTTTGCTTTGTCTCTAGAAGACCTTGGCAGGGGCCACAAAACCAGGGTTTTAACAACCAAATGTATATTTACCCCCCACCAAATTGGAATTCTTGGCAGTAGCCTTGGCCTCAATCTCAATCTAAATCTCAATATCAACCTTGGGCTCAAGGAATGCAAAATCCCTATGGAAGATTCTCTCAATACTATCAATATCCTCCATCATATCCAAACTATCCTCCCCAACAAATTCCTCAACAAAATCAACAGCCCAACTTCAAAACCAAAATCCTCAACTTTCACTGCCATTCCCACAGAGACCAGATTAGTTACTTGCCCAACCATTACCAAACCCCAACAATAGAAATCCTCAAAATACCTGTATGGTGGAAGGACAACAATTTCCAACTTATATGATCACTCCTCTAGATCTCAATGATGTCCAACTGAGATCTGGTAGGATATTAGAAAAGAAAAATCCTTTTGTAGTTATTCAAGAACAAGACAATTCTAAGGAAGATCCTCTATAGCCAAATAAAAGTTTTGAAGGAACATCTCTTTAAAACTAGAATACTGAAAATGAAAAACAGAAAGAACCAATAAAATCAACTCCTATCATAGAGCAAGCACCAGTATCTACTTCTACACCTCCTTTTCCTGAAAGATTACAAGTTGATAGAGGGGTATAAAAGCATATTATGTTGCCTAATTATGATTTTCTAGATGAATTGAAAAATGTCTGTATCAAAATCCATTTGTTACAAGCCATTAAGGAGATTTCAATTCTAGCTAAAACAATAAAGGAGTTGAGCATGAAGAAACCAGGAAGAAAAACAAAAGAAATAAAAAGAATTCATCTAGGAGGAGAAATAGCAGACATAATGATCGGAAAAATTGCCATACAAAAATATGTAGATCCAAGAAGTCCAGTTGTAAAAACACATATCAATGGAGTTTAAATTCCAAATACATTGATTGATTTAGGAGCAGCAATAAACATCATGAGCAAACAAACCATGGAACAACTCAAGCTTCCTAATATTCTTTATACACCTACATTAATGCAATTGGCAGATAGATCTGTAATGAAACTAGATGGTGTGTTAGAAGATATTTCATTTTCCTTAGACTCTTGGGAGTACCTTGTTGATTTTATGATCTTAACCCCTAAGAACAATCTAGGAGGACATCCACTCATATTAGGAAGACATTGGCTGGCTACAGTTGATGCTTTCATTAGCTATAAATTTGGTGATATGTATATCTCTAATCATAACTCAACTAAGAAATTCACTCTATATCCTCCAGCAAGAACAATCACAGAGATATTTGAAAAAGAATGGATTGATGATGAAAATGATATTCAACCTCTCCTTACTATTTCAACCATTAGTGAAGATAGTCAAATATTAAATATAATGGAAAATTTTGAATCATCTCCAGAATATGAACATGATCAATTTCAAGAAAAATCCAATATTGAATATTTGTCATCTAGGCAGATGTCTCTTTATTCTATGGAAGAATTTGGTAGCTCTACAGTTGAAATCTTCCCAGGGAAAACATTGAACATAAACAATAACTTGGAAAAAATAAACAGGAAAAGCTAATCAAAACATTACAACAACATTCTTCTGCATATGCATGGGAATACACTGACATGAAAGGAATTAGTCCCAAGGATTGTATACATCACATCTACATTGAGGAAAATTGTAAAACTATCAAACAACCTCAAAGAAGGATGAATCCAAATCTTAGGGAAATTGTGAAAGAGGAGTTGCAAAAATTGCTAAATGTAAACTTCATTTACCCAATTTCAGACAACCAGTGGGTTTCTCCTCTAGTGATTGTGCCTAAAAAGAATGGTAAATGGAGGGTATGTATTGATTATCGAGAATTGAATAAATCTACCCTAAAAGATCATTTTCCTTTCCCTTTTATAGATCAAGTGTTAGATACATTAGCAGGTAAAAAGTATTTCTCATGACTAATGAAGCCCGACCGCCAATATAAAAAGTTACAGATTGGATGAAGCCCTAGATGGGAAAGTCTCTAGTAGGCCCGCTTTTTGATAAATTTGATGAATTGACAATGGTGGCTCTTGAAGGTTGATTCAAGAAGGAGAGGACCACCTCTCATTGAAGATAAGTTCATTCTGATTTATGGTGCTTCTTTATGTCTTTAATTTTGTTTAGACTTATAGATATGATTATTGTTTTGATCATTAATTATACTTCCTGCACATATATCTGAGTATTTGGATGCTTCTAACTTCCTTGATGTGATGTGATAAGAGGATCCTTCTTGAGGATAATTTGAGATACAAGAAATATGGCTAGATCTGGAAAAGGTAAAGAGGCAGCACATGATGAAAAGGTGACAAAATACTACAAGTTGCCTATGTCAAATGAAAAGATGCATAGGTATTTGAATCCTACAAGGTATGCATGATATATTGTTTCAATGTTATGTTTCAGTTGTAATATTTAATGGAAAGGTAATCCCTAAGGTATGATGAGAATGTCTCCTTCTCAAATGGTTCATGCATGTATCTGAAAGGGAATTGGATTCATGATGAAATGGTGCACTTGATTTTGAACAAGTATCTTACCTTATAGACATAATGAACTTCTTGCTTCTAAGAGGCTTCTTAATGTTGATCTCTGATATAGCGGTATACTCGATGTTTGGCTAACATCTATCATTTTGGATATATTTATTCTATAAAGAAGGTTAGCACCTTGATTCTAGTAAATGGTAACTTGACACTACTTGTTTGTGAAAATCAATGCAGCCATGATGATAGAAGTATAACAATTAGATTTGTATTCATGATCTCTTGATTGGCCATGGTTATGTTTTAATCTGAGAAGAGGGAGTTTTCTCTTACTCTGAGCCTCAATCGCACGAAAGAAATCTACAGGTGTGATTGTATCCCCCTACAAGAGATCCTGAATATAAATCTAATTGTTATACTTCTATCATCATGGCTGCATTGATTTTCACAAACAAGTAGTGTCAAGTTACCATCTACTAGAATCAAGGTGCTAACCCTCTTTATGGAATAAATATATCCAAAATGATAGATGTTAGCCAAACATCAAGTATACTGCTATATCAGAGATCAACATTAAGTAGCCTCTTAGAATCAAGAAGTTCGTTATGTCTAGAAGGTAAGATACTTGTTCAAAATCAAGTGCACCATTTCATCATGAATCCAATTCCCTTTCAGATGCATGCATGAACCATTTGAGAAGGATAAATTCTCATCATACCTTAGGGATTTCCTTTCCATTCAATATTACAACTGAAACATAAATTGAAACAATATATCATGCATACCTTGTAGAATTCAAATACCTATGCATCTTTTCATTTGACATAGGCAACTTGTAGTATTTTGTCACCTTTTCATCATGTGCTGCCTCTTTACCTTTTCCAGCTCTAGCCATATTTCTTGTATCTCAAATGATCCTCAAGAAGGATCTGCTTATCACATCACATCAAGGAAGTTAGAAGCATCCAAATACTCAAATATATGTGAAGGAAGTATATGTAATGATCAAAACAATAATCATATCTATAAGTCTAAACAAAAGTAAAGACATAAAGAAGCACCATAAATCAGAATGAACTTATCTTCAATGAGAGGTGGTCCTCTCCTTCTTGAATCAACCTTCAAGAGCCCCCATTTTCCATTCATCAAATTTATCAAAAAGCGGGCCTACTAGAGACTTTCCCATCTAGGGCCCCAAGTAATGACTGATGTAGACAAAGTGACTTTCTTATAAGAAAGGAATAATAAAAAGAATGATAGTTAAGTAGATTTTGTCTTATTATTAATGAGCAGTATTACTTACCTTATATTCCATGTAATTTTTATTTTTATTTTTAAAACTATCTTTACTTTAGAAGTTTTAGAAATTTCAAAAAAAAAACTCTCAAAGATAATTGGTTCTTCCAAGTGAATCGCCAATTGTTGTGTTATTCAACAACAACCCATTTATTAATATTAGTAATAATATTACATTAATAAATGGGGACCCTTAAAAAGTCCCTCCAAAAATAAATTTAGCATTTAGGCATTTTCCTTATTTAATTTTGGAATAAAGCAAGATATCAATCAAACCCCTTCTTCAAAAGAACTACTAAAAGCTTGCCTTCCTGCATATCGCATGATTAAGCATCATAAAAAACCTTGCTAACCCATCAACTCAAGAAAAAAATGATTAAAAGAGGACCCTACGCTTTATACATCATATTTTTTGATATAAAATAGGTCCTAAAGCTTTTCCCTTCAAAAACAAGTCTCGCATCGCATATCGTTATTTATGAAGAGCCCGCCTTAAAAGGTTATCTCAAAACAAGTGAAATGTGAAATTGCGATGGCATCGTAACCTTAATCACATCGCATTACGAGCATTTAAAAAGAGTATTGCAAACTTACCATCAGTCGATATTGTGAAACACAATCAAGACTTGGACCCACTCCTTAAATACATTATGAACAAATGTTTAGGTCCGCCGCTTATTAAAAGGGGTCTTTTACATAGAAAAACCTGACAAGTAGTTATGTTTTGAGGCAATAAACGAGCGGTTCGCATCTCACATCTTGTAGAAACGCAAGAGAGGGTAAGAAAAGAGAAAAGGTATAATGCGATATTGCATTGCAAATCAAAAAATCACCATTATCGCAATCCAAAGGCTCGCCACCCTAGAATCTTTCTTCCCAATTTTCGATGCAGACATTTATGAGCATTGAAGCTAAGAGATAATGAAGCATTAGTGGGCATTAAGTAAGAGTTAACTGAATTTATGTGTGAAAATCCATTTAACATGATATGATATCTTCTTACATGCGTTTGAATAAAACTCCTTTTATCACCTTTACAAGTTATCGGCATTATTTCATTTCATGTTCATTGTCATTTTGTGTATCCGATAGTTGTTGTTCCTCACTTTTAGGGAAAATATACAAAGCAAATCATTGGGAGAAATGGTGAAGAAAGGCAAGGAAGTCGCCTCTGAGAAGTCAGAAATGACTCCTCTGTTTACAGATACTAGATGCAACAGAGAGGGAGGAACCTCTACATGGGAGGCCATGTATAATATACTAGAGGAAGAGCAACCAAGGATTCTGGAAACGAAGGTTACAATTGACGGACGTAATTCCTCAGATGCTTCCATGATTGAGACAACATGCTCATTTTTGCATTGCATAGCTGCACGCCCGAAGATAATCCCTTATACAGACATGGTTAAATGGGTTATTGATGAAGCTGACATCTCAGACAGAGAATTCAAGACAAGAAGCCAAGAGGTTATGGGATATTTTACGCCAGAAAACCTACGGCTTATGTACCACCTACCAGAGCCACAAGTCATCTACAACAAGCAGTTTGTCGAGAAGTTTTCCAAAGAGAACGAGGACCCAGCAGACTGCACCCGGACCTAGTCAAATAATGAGGGCAAAATCAAGAAAGACAAGAACGATATGTACTCTACTGCGTCTATTTGTCCCCCTCATAGTTTTGCAGTGGCCATGCTATGTAGACTATTTGGAAAACCCGATAGTACTAAATTCTCCCCAGAATGGTTTCCATTAATAGATGCAGCTGTAAACGCAACTATAATGAATTGGGAAAAAATATTGTCTAACAATTTAGCAAGAACAATAATGGAGTATAGAAGGAAAAGAAGTGTTGCTTTGAGGGTTTACCCTCCATTTTTTATGAGCGCCTATGTAATGGATGCAATTTGTTTTGGTTCGAAATTTCCTGTCATGGGATGGAAGTGGACTATCCAAAATCCACTTCCCATTCACATATACCATAAATACATGTGATAATCTAACTTTCAACCACATTTTTTCAAATTTTGTCATGGAGTTATGATCCCTATCCACAAATGGCTTAATAACTGATATGCCCCTAGGTTTTCCAAAGAAGCCGAGGTAGATATCCTCCCAGTGGCCAGATGGTTTGGGGAGGAGAAATTTACATATATCAGGGTATTTGGCAGCATTACCTCCCCCCATGTCCTCCCATACTATGTTCCAGACAAATTGATGGCTAGAGAGATAGCCTATCAAACAACTAGTGAGGGAGGGATGAGAAAAACATTAAAGGAAGCAAAAAAGGCCATTTGGCCTACATTCCCTTTACAATGTGGAGCATTTTCATTGCATGACCTGGGGCATGAATTTAAAGAAGCAAAGATTATGTTATCTCTATGTTATGAAACCAGCTCACAAAAAGATAGAAAAGATAGATCAACGCCTTAGAATTCAACCTCTTCTAGGGGGCAACCTCCTTTACATTACACAAATGAACAATTCTTGGATGATACAAATGAAAAGACTTCCTTTCTATATATAGGAGTCTAAGGGGTCATAATATAATCAGAGCCGACATACCAATAATAATGTAAGGGCACAATAATAACAATAGTGGGCTTCTATGGGGCACAATAATAACAATATGGGGACTACATGGTCACAACCATATAATAAGGGGGTTGTACTAATAACAATAAGGGGTTACACTAGTAGTATAGGGACCTAACACTCTGCAACTACCTAAATTCCCTGAAAGGCAATATGACCCATTCGGCACTGTCAAAGACTTTACAACCATGGTAAAAATAAAAGTATTTAGTAAAGAGGAAGATGTCTTCGATGAATTATTTTTGCAGAAGAACACATTCATAGAGGTGAAGCATATGGCACAATTACTTTTTGACCGTGAATATCTTGAAACCTTTTATGAGTATAGAGAAAGGAGGCTAACGAAATTCCCATTGGACCAATTATTGATTGAACCAATAAGGGAGCCTACTCCCAGTGTAAGTATAGAAGGTGAATCTAAATAAAATTCTAAAACTGATTTTGGAGTAGAATCCCAAGACAAATCTACCAGGGAGTCGGAGAAGTCATCAAAAAATAGGAAAAGTAGAAGCAGGGAGTCAGAAAAAGATACAGCCCAATCTACAAAGAAGACAGCTGAGCAAACTTCAGCTAGCAAACAGGCTGAAATCCATGCCACCTCCACACAGCCAATAAAACCCTTGGTGATTGATTTAGAGGAAAAATGGGACAAATTTAATAAAAGGCTCTCTATAGAGGAACAAACGCCACAGTTGCAAACTCCACAACAGAAAACAACTCAAGAAATTACAACAAAGGATACTATAAATACTCGGGAGGTAGAGCACATCCTTGTTACCCCCACCTCTGAAATTGTTTTGAGAATAGAGGAGATTCCTCCTCTAGATGTGTTTTATAGCCCACAACATAAAGTCGTTGTTAAAAGACAAAGGAAGAAAAGGAAGTTGGATTATACAGTTGTTACTACCCCCGATAAGGAACTGATGGATGTTGTCTGGAAAGACTCACCCATCGACCCATCTGCCAACCTTACTACACTGTCACAGTTTGCAGGTGCCTATGCTACAGTGACCATCGACAAAGCAATAGAGGTGCAAATGTTTCTTAAAGAAAAAGAAGACAAAATTCTGTCGCTTGAACAAAAACTACAGCAAGCAAAGTCTGACCAGCAAGCAGAGACAGTTATCTAGGCTTCAACAAGAGTCCGAGTAGATGGAAATAAAACATCGATCCAACTTAGCAGAAAAGAAGTGAAAATACAAGGAATAACTGATCTACATAAAGATGATCCAAAAATTGATTAGTTTATTACTGAAGCGCTCGGTCTTAACTCCCAGCTGATGCACCAAAAAGAACTATTATGCCAAAAGATTTTGCAATGGAATTCTTATTGCGAAACAAGCAACAAATTGACAAGTCAAGTTGTGGAAATGAGACTTGAATATGATGAAATCTTGAAAAAGGTCTCTGACTTCATCACTTGGCAGAATTCAGAAGATGGGAGAAACGCTGACTTGCCCAAATTGGAGGAGTCGCATAAATAAATCTTATTTGCAAACTGGGATTCTCGGCTTAGAAAGGCAGAAAAGGCAACAACAGATGTGGCAGCAGCAGCGAATAGTGTTATCAAAAATATTAATGAAAACTTACATAGCACCAACCTTGTGGCATAATCCATTCCAGGTTTTCTTCCTAATGTAAAACAGCTTGAACAACAATGGAGAGAGGCAACAGAAGAAAAATCAGAAGAAATTAGGCAAATGACCAGGTTAAACTGGGAAGCATATTGGCGACATTTAATGAAACCTCAAAGCCAGTGGATGACCCTGCGATGCCTAACCACTTCTACAGAGAAAATGGTACTAGCATTGACCGACGTCGTTGTCACTGGGCAGTTGAAAGCTAAAATCGGCCAACCGACATAGCTCAAACCCATGACGAACATTTGCGATCTAAATGATCAAATGCAAAACAGTTAGTCACCAAGTTCATTTCTATTTTTGTTTTTTATTTTGCATAATTTGAGGAAGTTCGGCTAAACCTCCTCAA
Source organism: Pinus tabuliformis (assembly GCA_031772625.1). Classification (NCBI taxonomy): domain Eukaryota; kingdom Viridiplantae; phylum Streptophyta; class Pinopsida; order Pinales; family Pinaceae; genus Pinus; species Pinus tabuliformis. The sequence continues at coordinate 1,553,953,638 of CM062804.1, forward strand.
CTATTTTTGTAATAATCAATTTTTAGTTTTATAGTTTAGTATTTAAACCCCTTTCATACATTTAGAGAGGGGTCCAGAAATTTTATCAAAAACAATTTTCAAAACATGCACTTTTGTCCCTTTGAGGAAGTTCTGATGAAATTAATGGAACATGATTTATTTTTATCTGATCTAGCATCTTCTACTGAAATTGCACTTTTGTACTCTTAGATGGTGTTGAATGGATTGAAATTAGATCAATATTGTTGAAGCACATGAGTAGGACTTATTATAAATGTTCAAGTTGTTTATGTATGAAATTTTGAATCTTGGTTAACATTATTGCACTTCTGTATGATGATAGCCTATATTTTATGCTGGATACATGGATAATTTCTTATGTGATATATCTTTCACAATCGTTTCGAATAAATTTTTATACGAAATGATTATTTTTAAACGAATTCATTTCTCATTGCAATTGAATGATATTTATTATCAATTTCTTTTGGACATTATTGTAGATCACATAGTTCAATTTATTCTTGGGTATAGTTATAATTAGATAGTGTTTAAATTAGGATAAAATGCATGTGATTATTAGTTCAGATTAGATTACTTTTAGCTTAAATATTACTCCAAAGTATCACATATCACCCTGCCATCGCTATTATAAATTAGATTGGGAAACTAGCCTCATTATCCCCAGTCGGAGCCACTATACCAAATGGAAAAGGATTTGCCAATCAAGGTCCGGACTGGGTGGTTTTCCCCCGTGTTGAACAAACGATTTTCGAGGCTTCAACAGGACCTCAGGTTGAGGATATGGACACATGACTCTATTATTAGTGGTTGTGATGTTTATTTATGTTCTCCAGTGATATTATGATGAAGATAGCATTAATGGTTATCTATGTTATCTATTGCTATTATGATGATTGTAGCATTAATGGTTATGCTTGTTCTCTATTGATATTATGATGATTGTAGCATAAATTGTTATGTTTGGTCTCTAATGAATTTATGATGATGATAGCAGTAAAGGATATGTATGCTCTCTTTTGATATCATGATGATGATAGCTTTGATAGGTATGTTTTCTATTGATGTTACGATGTTGATATCTTTGATGGATATGTATGTTTCCATTGATGTTATGATGATGATAGCCATGATGGATGTGTCCCCTGTGTTACCTACTTGCATTAGTTATGGTTCACAGTGAACAATGATGTGAATGACTAGGTGATGTTGACGATGCTATTAGGACAATGACTAACACTGAGAAACCTTGTTACTGATGATTATTGAGTATGGCAGGAAACCACCAGAGCCACTCGCATATGACGAGTTGACGACACCTGGTTTGATGAAAATTTATATTATTTTATATTTTAAATTCTAAGTCAATTTTGAAACATGCTATATATGTTTATCTATATTCTGATGAAATGTTAGTGGTTGCAGGCACAAATTAGTTTCTTAGCCGAATGACTCACATATGGGTGATGGGGTTGTACAATTGGATGGAACTGTATGGGAGGGGTGGGATAGTGTCCCTGATCTCACCCACTAGCACTCCTACCATGACTTGGGTTGGAAAGTTTGAAACACCTTCGCCTTGAAGATCACGATGTCATGAGGGCAGGTCCCAAAGTTGGGTTGCTCATGAGGATTTTACTGAGGGGGCATGCATCAAGGCGGATTCCTCAATCCCCAACACCATTAGTCTCACTATAGCAGGAAACATAAGAGATGATAGTGGTGTTTGTCGTTGCACCTATACTTTCCCCTCGTAGCCATTGAGTGCTTGAAGGGCAAGTGGCGTGGCACCCTTGGAACTTCAAGGTAAGTTCTTGAAGGGCACAACCAACTTGTCACCCTTGGCATCACAGATAAACTATTAGGCGTGGCACCCTTGGAACTTCAAAGGAATTTCTTGAAAGGCACGACCAAACTTGGCACCCTTGGAATCATTAAAAATGAATAAATTAATAAATATAATCAAGATATGAAAACTGGGTAAATTCGCATCAAGGGTAAATAATGTTAGAAACCGAGGTAAGTAAATTAAGAATAAAACTTGGGTTAAGAGGATCATAGAAAGAAATAAAATATTTTACCTTAAAAACTCTCACAAATTTAGTGAACCTCCATGTGGCAACAACCAACATAAGAATATCCATCTAAGAGATAACTTGAGTTAAATTAGGGGGTAGATAGGGGATCAAATCTTGACATATCAATTGAATTTAGTAATGAACACAAATTAAGGAGTAAAAAGGGGGATCAAGAGACAACTAGGAGAAGAAATAGTAATCTTGTTGAGGCGAGGAAAAATATTAGTTTTAAATTAAAATTTAAGTAAATAATTTTGGAGACCCTTGATGAGAGAGTGACACATGAATATAGATAACTTGAGTTAAATTAAGGATTAGATAGGGGATCAAATCTTGAATTATCAATTGACTTTAGTAATGAACACAAATTAAGGAGTAAAAAGGGGGATCAAGAGACAACTAGGAGAAGAAATAGGAATCTTGTTGAGGTGAGGAAAAAATATTATTTTAAATTAAAATTTAAGTAAATAATTATGGAGACCCTTGATGAGAGAGTGAAACATGGGTGGGTGAATAATAAAACTATTGAATTATCAAAAATAATTAATTATGCATGAAATGCCAAGTGTCACCTATGAGAAATCCTATAAAAGAAGGGGCAGGCCATGGGAGAAGAGACTTTTTATTACCCTATTGTTAGATGGATGAGACTATGTCAAAGTAGTAACTATGAGCTATAGTGAGTTTGGTGAGGTGGAGGACTTTAGATATGGGACTCCTGAGCCAAAGAGTTCTCTCCTCTACCAGCTAATACATTCCTCCATTGTACAATGCCATTGTAGCTCGGGGGTCCACGGGGAAGGAGAGTACCCAAGGAGTAGGTTGGGAGGTCAACTGGTGGTTCATTGCATTCGGACTAAGCACGTTGACATTCACACTTAGAGGTCACTGACAACGAAGGAGGGTAAATAGCGCCAATTCAAGTTTGAATCTCGTCTCCTAATGAACGGTACCTATGTTGTTATGATATTTTTTTGTATGACTTCATTATGGTTTTAGTTAATAACATGTAAATTAGATGATATGTTCAATAAAGTGAAATTTATGAAATTTTTATATAATGCTTAATAATTTTTGAGTTCCCAATGTTATTTTCTTATGGTTGTATTTTTAGTATTTCAAAAAAAACAAAAAAAACTTGTAGGGTTGTTCCCTACATCAACAACATCCTATTTATTCTAGGTTTGAAAAATAATATACTTTCTATTTCATGTCTAGAAGATAAGGGAGATAGAGTCAATTTAAAATATGGAAAGGTTGTAGTATGGGATAAAAATTCTAGCATCAAAAATGGAAAGATGATTGGGATTCAAGAAGGACGGCTCTACAGATTGTTGGCTCCTCTATCTCAAGCTTTGGTTCACATTGAAGTAAGCCCATGTGAACTTTGGCATAGAAGATTTGGTCACCTTCACTACAAAATCTTACCTACTCTAAACTCATTGGTGAATGACATCCCCGAACTTGAGGAGGATCATGAAGGAGTATGCAAGGGATGTGCATCATGTTGAAATATGTAACTAGGTTCGGTCTTCATAATGACATGTGTAATCATGATTTTATGTAATTGATGTAAAGAAGAAAAATAAAATTATCTTTTTTATTCTTGAGACATGGGTTTCATGCTCAAGGAATTTTATTTTATAGATCAAGCTCCCATTGTGAGCTCTTAGGATTGGTCATTAAGTCATAAAGTAAATTGAGTCTTTGTCATGTATAAGAGACCCTTCTTGGGCATGTTACATATTTATTTGAGTCATTGTAAGAGTCAAAAGACCCTCCAAGACCAAGTCCAAGTACTATTGGCTAGTCATTCTTCAAATGAAGCAATTATCCTACACCAAGATGGCATGTTAGCCTAGGTTCAAGGCAAGTCAACCTACAAGCATGAGAAGGAAGCCTATATAAAAGAGCACTGGGCCTCACTCAAAAACATATTCACTAAAGCACAAAAAATTAATCTAGACAAGAATAGGAAGGTGAATAACCAACGAAGGAAGGAGGAGGAAGATCGAAGTTTTTCTGATATGTTTTTGGGCCATTTTCTGTTCACATGTGTGAGGGGATTAGGGTTTGTATCTCTGTAGTAAGTCTAAATTACAGTCATCACAAGAGGGTCAAAACAAGGCAAGTAAGAGACCTATATTGAAGGTCGAGTTCACAAGGAAGGTATCCATAAGTCAAGTGAAGGAGAATGAGGGTCAAATTTTCCCTAATTCAGTCACAAGTGGGAAAATTGCAGTCACCTACAGGAGGCCAAAAATTGCAGGTCTGTGTAAAGAGGCCGAATTTTAGAGAAGTCTAGAATAGAGGCACAAGAAGTCAGTTTTACTAGCATTGACTTGGATAAGAAGAAGGGTTGTTTAAAAGGTCTTGTGACTTGGTATTGCAAAGGTTATTAGGTCAAGGGTCTTGGTCTTGGAAATTCATCAATCAAATATTCTATAAGAAGAATAATTCGATGGGTTTCCTCTCAAGCTTGGAGAGGTTTTGGCCCTCGATGATAACCTAAATCTTGTGTCCTTTGTCTCATTGTTATTTATGGTTTGATAGTTGTTTGATAAACAAGATCACATAATAATAAACAAGCCAAAGAAGAACCTAATTAATAAACTAAAAATTCTTCACAAGCAGTGATCATTGCTAGAGAAATCACCTCATCTCTTTGCCCAAGATTTCTCAACATGGTATCAGAGCTAAGGTGACAAGTCAACGAAACTAAAGCTAAACAAAGGACACTTAAGCACTCAAGGATTGAAGTTCTAAAAGGGCATAAAGGGCATCAAAGAATCAATAAGATCCTTTCATCTCCAAGGCATTTCGAAGGAAGGGTCAATACCCTATCTTGCTCAAGGAAAAAGTCCACACTTGAAGCATTTTGGGAATCTCGCTCAAATCATCATCATAAGGAAATCACAAAAGACCCTACCTCTACTCAAAATTGACGAGATATACAAATCAAAGCATCTTGAAGTCTACTTATCCAAGGGAAGAAAGGTCATGGACATTGTCATCGTCATCAAGGATTCAAGGTGATCTCCCTCTCTTTGGATCACTTTTGAGAAGAAGACACCTTCTTCATGAAGAAAACTATCATTATCATATCATCATCAATCTCAAGAAGGAAGCACATTAAAGATATTGACATCAATAAGTATCTCCTCAAGTAAGTATTTTTTATGTCCACATCTGAATCTATCAAAATTTCTTTTTGCAAGGAGAGCAACAAGTTGGTTGGGTCTACAAACTTTCTCGCATGGAAGAAAAAGACCGATTTGATCCTCATAGAAAATGAAGTTGTGGAACATGTTAAGGGCTCAATAACTAAATGTCCAAAGGAAGAAGCTCAAGAAATTGAAAAGTGCATGAAAGGGGAAGTAAGGGCTCAAAGGATTCTCATTGAGTCCATCAAGGAACCCTCATACCCTATGTATCAAAGTTGGAAACGGCTAAAGGGATATATGACAAGTTGGTGGAACTATTCTCCATGAGTATTGCAGGAGAAGTAATATCACTAAGACAAGAACTCTACAAAATGAAGATATCCAAGGAGGAAGGAATATCCTCATATTTTGTGAGGGTGTCAGAAATAAGAGACCAACTCCAAGAGTTTAGAGAAATAATGGCTGACAAAGAAATGACTACCATAGTGCTCAATGCACTACCAGTTGAATGGGGCAACTTCACATCAATTATCTATTGAAATAAGGAAGTTATCTTTGTTCAATGAACGATGGTCATTATGAAAAATTGAAGAAACTAGGTGTCACACGGAATCTGTCAAGGGTGCGGACACGACTGACCTTCCTAGAAGTCTAAGACATTCTAATGACAAACAAGACAAAATGGAGTGATCTTTCTCTAAATACACCTTTTACAATATGAAAACTACAAGTGTTTAGGCTTACCTTATTCCAAAACGTTGTTGTTGAAGTCCGTTCTTGACGATCCGGATGAGCTCCTCCTTCAAGTCAATTCCTGCAACCACAAACAATCAAACAATTACCAAGCACTTGTATTTCATATAATAAAACATATATTCAACATGCAGACCAAGGAACACATGAAATAACTCATTAACACAAGCTATTGAGAAAAATAAACCAGTTTGTATTAATAACGAAACAAAGAAACTCTTACAACCTGGCCTTGGTGTTGTGCAAGTTCCTCCCAGGGTCCATCAAGGGTTTTCCTCTACTTTGACAAAGCTCACCCTCTCCCAAGTAGAATCAAGTGAAGACAATCTCTCCTCACAAAGGCTCTAATGGAAGACCTAAATCCTGCAGCATTTACCCAAAGAAAATGTATAGCTCCAACCTCCTCTCCTTTTGGCTCAATGCCTTTATTTATAGTGCTGTAAAGAGGTTATTCAGGTCCACTATCAATGGGATCATCCCCCTCTATGGGTGGGATAGCTCCCTTATTGATGGGATAAGTTCCCCCTTAATAGAGATACATGAACCAACTGGAGGCGCATCCATTTCATCAAACCGACCTCTAGAATGTTCTAGAAGTAACCACAAGTAACTTTTTCAAGATAAAACTCGCGCATTTTGCCTTTTACAGAGGGACGCACCTGTCCCTTAACATACAGAGCGTCCATGGACGCAGATTTTGTGAACATGGTCAGCGTCCCCGCAGGTAAGGCTAGAGAGAACCTGCGACCCCAGAGATAAACATGATTTTTACAAGACTTTCTCTCTTCTTTGAGTTTGAGATGGATAACAGAGGCATGAGACTTGCCTAAGAGGGTAGCATGACTGTTGATTTGAGCCATACTAACTGTAAGTAGTCAAGGTGACATTTTTTAGTGTAACAGATTGCCCCCTAAAGTGCGAAGCCTGGAATAGAATAGGGTTTTGTAATTCTAGGAAGGGTGAAGCGCTTTATCATTTCAAGGATTGCCTTGTGGATGGCCTGGTTGGAACCTGCAATTTTCAACACAAAATACATGGATAAGATTATATCATCACTGAGGTAGGCATTCCCATACTCAGATTCAAAACTTTAACTAATGGACTAACTATTCTGATACAGGAATGATCTTGCAGTACATTATTTTTATAGACTTTTGTAGACACAGTATGGACGCAGCCATCTGTTTATGATAAGTCTACATAGACAATGAATACAAAACTCCTCGCAGCCTGGATGGTAGAAACTAGATCCAGGGTCTTCACTTCTACTTCCCGAATTGGTACGATTCTAGCCATGTGATTAAATGATTCGATGTCGAACATGGTAGAAACCACTTGATTACCAGTCAATGATGTAAACTGTTAACAAGCGTGAGAGAAACCACCAGTAATGTCAATGGTCCTCAAAGTACCAAGCACAACCCGTGAAATGTGAATAGATGTTTTGATGTCGAACACTTCACGGAATCCTCTGATCGAAAGTCAATGATGTAAACTGACGTCAAAGGCGAGAAACCTGCCATTGATGCATGCAGACTTCAAGGTACTGTCGATTCCTAAGTCATCTTTCTAGATAATGTGTCGATGTCGATAGAAAGCGACCCGTTGCAGGCAAGCCCGCAACACGAAATCATTGTTCAAGTTGAAGAAATGTTGCTGTAAGGACTGACTCAGGGATGGTCAAATGGATGACAAGTATTTTGCAGATGAAAGTTTTGCTTGCAGACCTCTTGAACACATAACGACACAACAGATGGTTTGGTGACGAATAACTCAAAGTTGATCCCTGAAACCGGTTAAAGATTTTCAAAGTGATTTGGTCAACTGTGAGGTAAAAGATTTCCCAACCCAGGTGAATGAAAAGTGTCGTGTTCAAGAGTGGTAATAAAGTTTCTTCTGAGGCAAAAGGTGACAAATAGGTTCATTCTTCTCTTTTTTCCCCCACCATTTCTGGCAAGTACCTCTTTATTTTTAACAAGCTTGAGGAGGATAACATATGCTTGATTATAAGCTCATCCTTCGGACGAGTCCAACCTAGTTTAAATTCGAACCCTAGGAAGGAGTGGTTCGTTCCTGTTTGTAATTGAACAGGTCCTTTACTGTAAAAGTTTAACGAGCCCAGTATAGGAGAAACTCGGCGTTTTTCTTTTTTAGAGAGTCTGAAAAACTTAAGGAAACTCCACGTTGAACTTTTTCGTATATTTGTGTCCCTCAAGCCCGAAAAAGTATAAAATAATACCTGGGGGAACCGCTTGATCTTGCGACCAAGGAGTACTTTCATAATAGTGTCGTTGACCTGAAAAGTAAAAAGCGATCAAAGACACGTCGTTTTATTTCCTTATCGAGTTTGAAACGACAAAAACCCGGCAATCTTTTCCTGATTTTGCGGTCAGAAAAGAGCTAAAAGGGGACCGTCTTTTAATTCCGTTTTAACGAGTGAAAAAGAAACACTCGGCAATCTTTTCATGTTTTAGGAGTCAGAAAAGGGCTTAAAAGATGACTCTGAAATTTTGTTTGTGAAAAATTACAATTTCCCTCGAAATCCCTTCGTCCTGCACAAAAGCGACACATTACTCATACCTGTTTAAAATAGGCAAAAATACATTCGAAAACATCTTTTCATGGTAAAAAATGAACTAATTCATCCAAAAAACCTATAAAAAGACCTTTTACCATGTCATTTTTACCGTTTCACTGTTGAGGTTGAAAAAGGAGCTTTTGACAAGAAACTTCCCGTGGTTGCTGCGGAAAATCTGACCGTCGGAATCGAACGCCGCTTCACCGAGGTATTTTACACATCCCACTCTTCATTTTTATCCGTTTAGTTTTTTGTTTTTGGTCTCTGTTTCATTTTTTGGGGGGGTTTTGGGTTCAAAATGCGCCCCTCGGCGGACGCAGGTGCCCTTCGGGTGACCCGCGTCCCCCGACTTTTTCTCACACGGGAAAAAGGTCGGGGGACGCAGTCCGCCTTCAGGCGAGCTGCGTCCGGACGCCCTGTGCTAAAAAGCCGGGGTGCGTCTTCCGCAAAGGGCGCATTTCAAAACCCTAACTCTCTCAAAAAACCACCAAATTTTCTCAAATTAATTTCTAATTGACTCTTTTGATGTGCAGGGCCCAAAACATGTTAGACTGGAGAGAGAGAGAGCACGTAGAAGACGATGAAGCTGCGATTAACCACCAACCCTCTCTGGATGCCTTAAGAACATGTGGATTGTACAAATATTGGACCATACCGGGCATGAGGGGCCAGGTAAGATTTTTGGAATGGCTGGTTGAGCGATGGAACGTTCAAGATCAATGTTTTTACATTGGAGGGCACCAGCTCGAGATAGAGCCCTCGGATGTATACTTTCTCACTGGCTTGCCAAACAGAGGTGAGCAACTCAACCTTGCGGGGACCAGGCCGGGTGGCCAATCCCTTGATGATCTCCGCGAGGAGTGGTGCAGACCAGGGACTCGCCATAAAAAAGGCGTGGAGATAAAGCACATCGCTCTGGCGGAACTTAGAGTTATTGCATTTACGGTCACTAGGATTTGTGGCGCGGCCGCCTTGCACATTGCCTCCGGATCCCAAATGCGGATGGCAGTTGACTGTTACCAAGGCACCATCTTCAACTGGTGCGAAGCTGTGTCGGCTCATATGAAGAGCCAACTAACCAAGGCAAAGAACGGACGACTAAAGACTTTTGGATATGGGCCTCTAGTCGTGAGCTTTGCCTTGGAGAGAGTTCCTATGCTGATCCCTCAGCAACTCACTGTTGATGACTTGGGTCCTCGGGAGCCAAAGCTTGTTCGATGGGTTGCGGTGATGGCCCGGCATCCTGACGAGGGTGCTGCAGTGGTTCGATTCTCGGACAGTTACTTCGACTGGCTAGAGGGCCAGCTTTTTGTGATACAAGACTTTCCATATGCCGGAATGGATTTCAGAGGTGATCCGGACATGGTTCTTCCACAGGGAGAACAATGGGATGACAGAGGTACTTTCATTTTCACAAGTTTTCTAATTATGTATTTTTTATTTTTCATATATATCGTCTCAAAGTAACAGTAAAATTTTAAAAATGCAGATGTTGGACCACAGCGTCCAGCCAATCTCCGGCCTTACGATAGACGACATCCAGCTGCACCGGCACCGGCCCTACAGGATGCGACAGCAGAAGTACTAGCCGATTTGGAGCATGATCTAGAGCGTCTCACGGCAGATATACCTGAGACTACTATGGATGATATTCCAATGAGGCTTCAGCGCTTCGTGGTCGCGGTCCCTGGACCGTTTAGGAGATTTCTGCGCAAGATAGCCCGCGCAGTGGTGTCGTACAGAGAGCACCACCAGTGATTGACTAGTCACTTTTGTAGTCACATGTGACATTTTTGACTTTTTGCACTATCATTTTGCCGATCATAAGGTGTGTTAAACCTATGATCGAAGACGATGTATATATTTTTGGACACACTTCTATCTATATCTATATATCACTATTACCGGCTTATCTTGTTTAACATGTATGATGAAATGTCTTTAAATTTACTTGCATGATTATTATAAATGTCTGTCCAACACTCGAGAAGCAATTGCATCTGCTAATGTATTCAAAGACCTTGGAATATGTTGATATTCAATGTAATCAAATTCACGTTCCAAGAGACGCACTCTCAAAAACAACCTTAATAACACAGGATTTCTAATGGCATAAACTCTATTAAGCTGTAATACAACAAGTTCAGAATCTAACCTCACTATCAAACGTCGAATTCCAAATGAAATAGATTCGGATAATAATTCAACCACTGCACTGTATTCTGCAATGTTATTCGTTGTTTGACCGAGGCTTACCCCATGCATAGAAACTAACTCGTCAGAGGGTGAATAGATAACCCAAGCTGCGGAAGAGATATTCCGTGTACTACGACAAGCACCATCAGCAAATCCAATGTATGTTTGGAGAGGCGTCGACATCTACAATATCAAGAGTAAAACCAAGATGAGCCAAAATAATGACGAAAAACCACACTTGCTAAGCTAAGCACACTGACTAAACTAACACACTTGCTAGCTAGAAAGGAAATCTAACCTATCTAAAAATTTCTCCATCCATCATTTTAAGCATAATACCTCTTTAGGTAAAGTCCATTTCTGGGTTTGCCCAAAGAGTCCCCATCAAAATCAACTAACTCATAAGCCCCTTTTGCTAGCTTTCGCTTTACAATGTAGGGCCCATGCCACATGGGAACGAATTTTCCGGCACCTAGCTTATCGTTAGCTTGATCATATAATAGTACTAGGTCTCCTTCCGAAAAACTTCGAGGGGTTACATTTTTATCGTACTGAGCTTTCATTCGTTTCGCGTGAGTCTCGATAGCTAAAGTAGCGTCACGTCGAGTCTCATCTAATTTAGCTAAGTATAACAACCGTTTCTCCTCTTCGGAAGTAGCTGGAAGTAATTCGACAGCCATTTGAAGTGATGGGATTTCGCACTCAATAGGTAACACAGCTTCTAAGCCATAAACTAGCTGAAAAGGGGTGAAACCTGTTGAATTTTTCACTGAAGTTCGATATGCCCATAGCGCCGAAAATAACATGTTATGCCAATTCGTTCGATGGATACCAATGATCCGTCGAATCATGACGACTAGAACTTTGTTGATTGACTCAACCAAACCGTTGGCTTGCGGATAATAAGGTGTAGAGCTATCGTGGCGCAAACCAAGCTGGCTTGTAAGTTCAGTCATCATGACATTTCGAAAATGGCTTCCATGGTCCGTAATGATTGCTTGTGGGACACCAAACCTAGTTATGATATGATTGAATACGAAAAGTGCAGCTGTCTTGCCGCTTGCGTCGAATGTAGGCATCGCCTCGGCCCACTTAGTAAAATAATCAACCGCAAGGATGATATACGCATGCCCCCCGGCCGAGTGAGGGTTACAAGTAATAAAGTCAATGCCCCATTTGGCGAATGGACCAGCGGCAATTATAGGGTGGAGAGGAGCAGGTGGAGCGCGCATCTTGCGATCAAACACTTGACAGTTGTGGCATTTTCTGACGGCAAGGATACAATCTTTAAACATAGACGGCCAGAAATAGCCAGCGCGCAACACCTTCTGAGCTGTGGCATACCCAGACATATGACCGCCACATGCTCCAGAGTGACAATCATTCAAAACTCTCTCAGCCTCATCGTGAGTTAAACAACGTCGAAAAACTAAGTCTGCCCCCAGGCGATAAAGTGTATCTCCAATAATTCTGTATTGCTGGGATTGAAACCGAATTTTTCGACGGTTTTCCTTGGAAGCTTCAGGCCGAAAGGTTTGGGTTTGGAGATAGATGATTATATCCCCATACCACGGATCTACAGTGCTAATAAGAAACAAAGATTCGTCCGCAATGGACTCCTCTGCCACAGTCTCTGTGTCAGCACTCGGGAAATCACACATTAATTCCGCGAAGACTAAAGATTTCTTAGACTTGGACTTCTCAAACTCCAAGTCGAACTCTTGCAGGATGACGATCCATTTAGAGTACTTGCCCCCTAGCAGTTGTTTTGTCAAGATATAAATCATAGGGTTGCAATCCGAAATAACAGTAGTTTTGCGGAGAAGAATGTAGTGACGAAAACGCTGGACAGCTTGAACGGCTGCCAGGGCCAATTTCTCCACATGTGAATATTTTAACTCAGTTGGATTTAAGGTTCTGCTAAGGTAATATATCACATGCTCTGCCTTGAATTCATCTTCTTGAACTAACACCATTCCAATGGTGGAATGCGAAGCTGCGAGGTATAAGAAGTAGTCCTGGTTGTAGTTGGGAGGATGCAATAACGGTGCATGGGTCAACGCGTGTTTCAGTGCATCAAAAGATTGTTGAGCAATCTCGTCCCAAAAGAATTGTACGTTCTGTTTCAACAACCGTGTAAAACCTTTAGTGACCTCGGCGTAGTTAGGGATGAATCGGCGTAAAAAGTTCGCTTTCCCTTGCAAACTTTGGAGTTGGCGCAAACTCGAAGGAGGAGGCAATTGGATGATAGCCTCGACTTTCGAGGGATCGACGCGAATGCCGGTTTTGGAAACAACAAATCCCAGCAATCGACCTGTTTCTATACAGAAAACACACTTGTGGGGATTCAACCGAATTCGATAATGCCTACACCTCATAAAGATTGCTCGTAAATGGACAAGGTGATCAGCTCGGTGTAAAGAATGAGCAGGCAAATCATCGAGATAGGGTTGCACAATGTGCTTGATGTCATGAAATGCATAAGACATGGCCCGTTGAAAAGTAGCACCGGCATTCTTAAGGCCAAAAGGTAATTTGCAATAAGCAAATGTCCCCCATGGACAAATGAATGCCGTTTTTGGTTGATCGGCAGGTAGAATATTGATTTGATTATAACCTGAGAAACCATCCATGAAGGAAAACATCTCACTTCCGGCACAATCATCAATAATTTGATCGATATAAGGCGTAGGATAGTTGTCTTTTGGACAAGCTCGATTGATATCCCTATAATCGATACAGATTCTTATTGTTCCTTGTTTTTTATTGACGGGAACAATATTCGATACCCAATCCGTTAACGGGATCGGATAAATGAAACCTGCTTTCAACAGCTTTTCGACTTCGGCTTTGATTGCAGCTGCTTTTCGAGGGTGAATCTGACGCAACCGTTGCCGAATGGGTTTAGCATCCGGGTAGGTTTTGATTTCATGAACAACAATGGCAGGATCGATTCCTGGCATTTCTTCGTAGGACCAGGCAAACACGTCGCGGAATTCTTGGAATAGGGCCTTGTAAGTTTCAATTTCTTCGTCAGTACATGCGGCACCTATATGAATGTTCTCCTTGATTCCGGGCTTCACTGAAATATCAATGGGAATAGTACGAGAAATATTCCCTAAATTCAGCTCTGAATCAGAATGTTTCGTTGGATCCTGAGCGTCTTTGACATATTCAGCGGTAAAGATAGATGAAAAATCATTTTCAAAGGCATCATCCTTAGGTAAAAACGAAGATCTGTGATGGAGATCTTCCCATGGTAGATCATCTACACTTAGGATTTCGCGAAGTTGTTCGTCAGATGACACTTCTTCGGGAAACGTTATCCGTTCTAAGGGTGAGGTGAAAAGTGACTCTTCACTGACCACATTCATTTGGTCGGTTGAATGAAAGTCGGTAAAAGACATAAGAGCTTCATAAGCAATCTCATACGGACTCAACGGCATAACATCACCGAGTGAGTCTAGCTCAGAGTCAGAGGGAACATACCAAGGATCATCATAAATAATGTTTTCTGACGTGATCATATGAATTGTTGCGAACGAAGGGTCTGCATTGAGTGGAGGGAGAGGAAAAGTTCCCAGTAAACCGGAATCCTTAACTAAACCTACACCAATGTCCCTATAAGGGATTGTCGTTTTACCAACATGCTGGATAGTTTCTAAAGAGGTTGGGTCGGATGAAAAGTATGTCAGCTGATCAATAGTCACGATCTTACCGTTATGTGGAAACTTAATGACTCTGAAGACCGATGAAACGACCGCTGTCATAGCATATGACCAACTTCGACCCAAAAGAAGGTTGTAGTCTAGAGGGGCATCAACCACTTCCACATCCAGACTAACGGTTTTACCTTCGACCCCTATAGGCAATTCTTGTAGAATACCAAACGGACGGAACCCACGGCCATCAAAGGCCTTAAGGATGGTGGGGGATTGGTTCAATGAAGGAGAACCAAGCGATCTCCAACATTGAATCGACATAATACACGTAGAAGCTCCCTCATCAATCACAGTCCGATGAATAGGCCTGTTTTTGACTATCACTGGAATTTGGAAAGCCATTTGATGGGGGAGACGCGGTGTACTACTTTCTAGATCAAAGATCATTAGGTTCGGGTCCTGAACATCGACAGCTCCAATAGCCGACAAAAGCAATTTTCGTTGCGCTGGACATGATTGCAGCACTTCGAGTGCCGACATTGCTGAAGGTGAAACAGCTAAGTCTTCAACAATGTTGTAATTCTGGGCTGCTCTCGCATGTGGATTGAAAGCAGACCTTCGAAGTACACCCTTGGCGGGCGGCTTAATCACTAAGTCTGGGTTAGGTTTTTCGATCTGTAGTGGATCGGAACCAGGAGCTGAGGTTGATGGGTTAGAGTTAGAAGATTCTGCTTCTTTACCATCAACAGGAGCCTTACTACCATAATCTTGCGATCGAGTCGCAATCCTGACATGAGACATCATCAAAATGGGTTCTTCACTGGCATTCGAAGAAGAACCTATCATCTTATTTTCCTGCTCGGGGAATGGATTCTTTAACACAGCAGGAGTGGGAGAACCTTTAACTATTTTCACTACCTCGGCCCGATGAGGGCAGTCTCTCGTAAAATGATCTTCTTCACAAATGAGACAAGGATAACGAGGTTTGCGCTTTTTGTCATTGGTTTCCGACTTTTCCGTTTTCTCCTTTGGAGCCTTGTCTGCTTTAGCCTTCTTCTTTCCTTTCTTCTTTCCACCGTTTTTGGATTTGGCCGTAGATGACTCTACAGCGTGAATGTCGGCGGTAAGTTCAGGAGGAGAAGACTCTCCTGTCGGAGAATCAGGCAAAGTGATAATTGGAGTATTGGAGGTCTTGGAAGACTTCTTCTTACTCTTCGTAGTCACGATACCGATCATACCATCAGCGGCATGAGATCCCGAAGGAGCAGCAGCGATTTGGTTTGACTTTGGAAGATCCGGAATTTTCTCGTGTAACGTACCCGACTGAGTGTAAACTAAGTCAAGGTATTGTGCCTGAGCAATGACTTGCTCCTCAGTAACTACGCCGGCCTTAGCTACATCTTCAGTAATTCTTGGTAATAATGATTTTACAAACCATTCAGCTAAAATTTGGTCCGGGATAAAAACTTTCACTAATCTTCTTCGACGTCTCCACTCATGGATGTGATCAGAAATGTACGTGGATGTCGATTGTTTTAGCGAAGTTAATAATTCCGTACCATTATCGTATCTGACTGGTAACTGAAAATGAGTTAAGAATGAAGTAGCTAACTGGCTAAAGTTGTAAAAAGAAGCCCGTGGCAACTCAATGTACCACTTGGCTGCGAGACCAATGAGTGTACGCTGGAAAAGACGTAAGCGGATAGAATCATCTGAGATGGAATTTGATGCACACCAGAGGTGGTAAGTCATCACGTGATTAGACGGATCCTCTCCAGACTTACCTTCGAACTTGGGTATATCGCTGGGCAACTTATTTGGCATTGGCGGCCAGAACGGAAGATATTGAATTGGATCGTTCGTTAGGCGCGTCAAGTCGGGTAAATCTAAAGTCGCAATAAACGGTAACTGCCGGTTAGGATCTCTGAAACTCTGAGTCACAATACCAGCCCCAGGAGGAGGATATCCAGGATAACTAGGAACAGGATTCGCATTGGGGATATTATATCCTCCTGGAAAACCAGGATTAACCGGACCGTACTGGGGTTGCTGAGGTGGTTGATAAGTGTACCCAGGATACGGTTGATACTGGTAAACCGGTTGTTGGGCAGCTTGCCCAGGTTGATACTGTCCCTGGTACGGAGGTTGAACAAATTGAGGTTGAGTAGTAACAACCGTACTTGTACCAGGTTGACCTGCAGGCATCTGGACTGTGGTTTGAACCGTGGGTCCAGACAACGGTACAGATGTCTGAGGAGCGGTTACAGGGACAGTAGAAACCGGAGCTGCCGATACTCCAGATGTAAGCATGGTAGATGAAGCGGTAGTTGCTGCAGCCGTGTGAGGTGGAGTACTAGGTGCAATTGGCGGCTGAGTAACTACAGAAGTTACAGGGGTCTGAACACTTGACTGGACAGGTTGCGGTTGCTGGGGTGGACCAGGAACTGCAGGTTGTCCTGCTTGAGGTACCGACTGTATACTTGGTTGCGACATCTGTTGACCCTGTGACGGATCCCATGTTAACATTCCAGGGTATTGACTCGTAACAGGTTGAGGATACTGAGATCCATAGCCGTATTGAGGATAGGGTTGATAACTGTAAGGTGTAGTCCCATATGATTGCCCTTGAGGTGGTTGATAACCTTGACCAGGGTATTGACCCGTAGGTTGATAACCTTGAGGTAAATACGAATACTGGGGTTGACCTTGACCTTGAGGTTGGTATCCTTGAGGTTGATACCCTTGGGGTTGATACCCTTGGGGTTGCCATCCTTGAGGTTGCCATCCTTGAGGTTGATACTGATACTGAGGTTGACTTTGGGGTACATATTGAGGCTGGGGTTGATACCCTTGGGGTTGATACCCTTGAGGTTGCCCCCCAGTCACAAATGAAGTACCTTGAGGTTGCCCCCCAGGCATTAACGAAGGTTGCCCCCCAGGCGGTAATTGGCCACCTTGAGGTTGGTTAATGGGAGTTGAACCTGACATCATATAAACTTCACCTATACTCAATGGTACATTACCACTGTTTCCAACTAATAACCCATGATCAACAGGTTGAGGAGATGCTCCCGCAAAGGTACCAGAAAGTGACTGATACCCAGTAGGAACAGAAGGACCGCCATGTAAAAATGATTCAGGACTTTGTGAAAACACAGATGACTGACCAGACATATTTACAGGAGAATGAATTCCTCTAGGTGGAACCGGAGTACGAGGTGTAGAAAAACCTACTGAGTTGTCTAAAAAATTGGTTAATGCAAGGTACCAAGATTCACTTCTAGGAGGACTGTAAAAGATGGATTCACGCTCCCTTAGATCAAGGGTAATTAGATCTTCAGAATCAGAAACGCCTATTTCTTCCTCTGGAACAAGTTCTTCTATAGCAATTAATCCAACAGGAAGATTTTCGGTGATAATTCTTTCTATTCTTGGTGAATCAGGAACACTAGGAGTTGGAGTAACAGGTTCTGAAATTTCAGGTTCTTCGCCTGTTTCACTGGCAGATGAAAAACTACCAGCAAGCTCGGAAACTGTAACAGCTTCGGGATTGTAACCTGTTTCTAATCTTTGGTAATCTGGATGGACTACCAAGGAAGATTCTCCTTCTTCAGGTGAACCTACTCTACTGCCACTAGGAGGAGTTACAAGGACCTTTAAACCCTCTAAATAACTGGGGTCGTCTCGAGGAGGTGAACCCCTAAGTTCACGGGATCTTCTCAACAATTCGGCCACAGAAACAACTTCAGGAGACTGGCCCGCAATGCGACGGGACCTTCTCGGTATTTCGCCACAATTAAAGATTCTAACTACAACACACGAAATCAAAGTAAAAAATTTCAAATCAAACCACCTAAAGTCTTCTAAAGAACCAATCAAATTTGAAGCACACGCCTAAATAATCTAGAGCGTCAAACCACACACAAACAGTAGTCTTCCGGACCAAAAGCGCTAGTTGGTGATTAGGCCCAACCTCGCAGGATTCAGTACAGAAATAGTGGGTGGAACAGTTACCCCGGCAACCTGCTTAATGAATAGACTGGACCAAGTTCCTCCACTTTAACCGTCTCGAAGTGAAGCGAACCCCCCAGAAAATCCAAGTGAGTATAACCGACGTCTGCTCCAGGTACAGTGGGACCTTCCCTCCACCGTCACCTTGGGTAGAATCCTAGATATTATGGCCACTAAGGTTACCAATCACAACAATTACACCTGGGGGAACAGTCTAAACTCCGACAGCACGCAAGGGCAGAGTAGCAAGCTCCAATCCCCTTACCGGCTCCTTGACAACAATCCAAGGTTTACCGATAAGTGACCCCTGGCTCCTCGACAATGGTTAATCCGAGGTTTACCGTTTGTAATACGTACTGCCTGGCGTCGTTCCCAACGAGGGAGGAATGATCCCCTCACTGGTTCGGACACGAGCTCGTGTTTCTCCTTTAAGAGGAGCTTTCCCAGAATGTAACTGAAACAATTGGATTTGTTCTACTCAAGATAGACTATCTGTTTGGTTTTGTAGTCTTGGAGAGTTAAGTACTCACCTACTCCAAGACCCTAGCCTAAGCTATGTTGGTGCTTCAGAGCCCTAGAAAAATAAAGATTACTAGATTGATTTTAATTTAAGCGTTACTTTTAAGGTTGTTTCTTAAGTCAAAAGGTGATGGAAGTGAAACTAGTGGTGTGTTGACTCGACTCGAAACCACTACAAAATGCACCTAAAATGATTTATCCACTACTTTACTTTTTCGATGAATTGCTTAACTAAAAAGTTGAGAGAATGCAATCTTTATAAAAGCAACTTCTTAATTGAAGACAATCAAAGAAACAATTCGTTTTTCTTTTCCAAGCATAAAAACATAACTTCTCTTTACATGCACGAAAAAAACTCTTTTCTTCTTTTGAAAACAAAAAGCTACTTAAAACAAGACTTTTTAAGAAGATGTTTTTGTATTTTTCTTTTAATAAAACAAATAAATCTAATATAACCAAAAATCAATCTTAACAACTCTTAAAATCTATGAAAATGCACTCATAAGCAAACTAAAGGCAAATTTACTCTAAGCAATCTTAACGAGGCCAAAACTAACAATGATTATTTCTAAGGTGTTTTACTTGATCACAATCAAATCAAGGACTAGCTTATTGCAGAATCAAAAACTAGCCAAAACAAAACTCTAATCTTTTTGTTCTTTTTGTAAAATGGAAATCAATACTTTAAAAACAAGCAAAGCGAAATTTGACCCAAAACAACTCAAATGACAAGTTGCTCAAACAAGGAGACTTTACGACAGGCTCAACTTCTAAGAAGGTTGACTAACCAGAGATATCTAAGGCTGGACAACTTTCTACTATCAAAGTCACTACAAAGCCTTTCCAAAAATCAAACCCTAGGTCTAAACTTCGTTGAAAACCACTAAAACACTCAAAGCTCACAAAACTAGTTCAGGTGAGAATTCTTGACAGGGTACTAAAGGATCTGGGCAGAAAACACTAAGAAAAAACAAAATCTAAAAGTAATTTAAGGCAAAAATGGAATTTTCTTAACTTTTACAGGAAGACGCAGGCCACCCGTTGTCACAGGTGCGGCCCCGCACTGTGCAGTCGACAACAGCGCGTCCAAGGACGCACTGTGCAGCACACAGAGACTGCGTCCTTCTGGAAAAAGGAAGAAAAACTAAAGCCAACTAAATCTAAAGCTAAGCCACCCAAATACTAATTCTCACAGTCAAAAACCAGAAAATAAAAATGATTTTCTCAAAGCAAAGTTCATATAAAGGAAAAGACTCTCTCATTAATGGATTCCCCAGCGGAGTCGCCAATTTGTCACACGGAATCTGTCAAGGGTGCGGACACGACTGACCTTCCTAGAAGTCTAAGACATTCTAATGACAAACAAGACAAAATGGAGTGATCTTTCTCTAAATACACCTTTTACAATATGAAAACTACAAGTGTTTAGGCTTACCTTATTCCAAAACGCTGTTGTTGAAGTCCGTTCTTGACGATCCGGATGAGCTCCTCCTTCAAGTCAATTCCTGCAACCACAAACAATCAAACAATTACCAAGCACTTGTATTTCATATAATAAAACATATATTCAACATGCAGACCAAGGAACACATGAAATAACTCATTAACACAAGCTATTGAGAAAAATAAACCAGTTTGTATTAATAACGAAACAAAGAAACTCTTACAACCTGGCCTTGGTGTTGTGCAAGTTCCTCCCAGGGTCCATCAAGGGTTTTCCTCTACTTTGACAAAGCTCACCCTCTCCCAAGTAGAATCAAGTGAAGACAATCTCTCCTCACAAAGGCTCTAATGGAAGACCTAAATCCTGCAGCATTTACCCAAAGAAAATTTATAGCTCCAACCTCCTCTCCTTTGGCTCAATGCCTTTATTTATAGTGCTGTAAAGAGGTTATTCAGGTCCACTATCAATGGGATCATCCCCCTCTATGGGTGGGATAGCTCCCTTATTGATGGGATAAGTTCCCCCTTAATAGAGATACATGAACCAACTGGAGGCGCATCCATTTCATCAAACCGACCTCTAGAATGTTCTAGAAGTAACCACAAGTAACTTTTTCAAGATAAAACTCGCGCATTTTGCCTTTTACAGAGGGACGCACCTGTCCCTTAACATACAGAGCGTCCATGGACGCAGATTTTGTGAACATGGTCAGCGTCCCCGCAGGTAAGGCTAGAGAGAACCTGCGACCCCAGAGATAAACATGATTTTTACAAGACTTTCTCTCTTCTTTGAGTTTGAGATGGATAACAGAGGCATGAGACTTGCCTAAGAGGGTAGCATGACTGTTGATTTGAGCCATACTAACTGTAAGTAGTCAAGGTGACATTTTTTAGTGTAACACTAGGCTGAAGGAAAAAATCAATCTAGGATCAAGCATAAACATAAGCATTTGTTGGCATGACTAAAAGAAAATTACAATCTAGGAAAGCCAGTCCTTGGAAAAATAATAAGAATATGGCCAAGGTTCAATGTTATGGCTATCATGAATATGGGCACTATAAAAGAGATTGTCTAAAATTCAAGAAGAACAACAACAAAAGAGGAAGGGAAGAAGCCCATATCATTGAAGAATTGGAAGAAGCTAAAAAGAAGAAGTCCAAAAAGGAAGAAGTAAGAGATCTCTACTATAACTAAGATGATCTTCCTCACCAAGTTCTTTTCAAGTATTTGTTCTTCAGTTCTTGTAATAGCTATCATGGTAAGAATCATTAGAGGCACCATAGGATGCATCATGTTAGGAGATGGAATCATAAGAATCATTCAATATGAAGCAAGAGCTTGGAACATCATAAGAAGCTTGCAAAAGAGCTGAAGTAAAAGTCTATGGTAGTCACCTATAGTGAAAAGGAGCTCTTGATAACCTCATTAGAAGCATAATTAGTACTTATCAATAGAAGAAAGCCATCCAGTATAGAGCTCATCATACATCATTCAAAAGGAGCATTTTTAGGATGAGGATAATTATGATCCTTTGTTGGAATATTCATTGAACGATTTACCTATTGAAAAAGGGAAATGCCTCACCGGGAATTCCACCTTATGTTGGATTCATTGGTTGATGGTATGATGACAATAAAGTGAAGAAGGTTAAGATGATTGAAGAACTTTCAATCTAGGAAGTTGTCGAAGGAAGTATAGATGATCAAAAAGGAAGAAATGAGGTATGTATGCATGTGTTAAATGTATTGATTCGTACCATCATATAGTTGCAGGAAGCATGGATGGATACTCTAACTCATGAATATGATCAAAGGAAAGGGATCTCTTTCTTTGAAAGGATGCATGAAGGCATGATTCACATATTTACAAAGAGGAAATAAACATAATATGTCCTCATATGGAGGATGAGGTGGTTTATTATGAAGATGGAACTAAGGACGAAATTTCTTGGGGCCAATATGTGAAGGAAGAAAGGAGAGATCATGAAAAATGCAACTATGGCCGTATGGAAAAGAAAATCAACATCCGCTGACTAGAAGAATTGACTATGACTTCTCCAACGAAAAGGTATGAAAACTCTAATGAAGTTTGGAAAAGAAGGAGACCCTTAACATTTAATATATTTTTTGAGACATGTCAATGTGTATGCAAGATGCTGATAACGTAAACAAACAGATGTCATGACGAAAGACCATTACAAAGGTAATGTCAATTTGATGTTCATTTTTTTATTTTTGAATAGATCTACCTAAAGAAATAATTGTGGATGTCACCCACAACTGGTATTCATGTGGTAGGATTGAAGATCCTAAAGGAACCATGATGAAAATAAGGTAGAAAGGTATGAAGTAAGGCCAGATATGAACTAGTGGATCACTTTCCGATGAAAGAAAGGATGACATGAATGAAATGATTCATGAATAAAAGTGATGGATGGTTTATACCCTACAAAGAAGTCCCAATGATGAAGGCTCCATATCAAGGAAGATTAAATTCATGACATCGAAAGAGGGAGCCCTACAAGCAACTAATTGTTACATGATCTCCAACTAAAGAGCTACTTGAAGCAAGTCCCTAGTTAAGGGAAGACTTGGTCAAGTCCCTAGTTAAGAGGGAGCTTCGGTACATTCTTTTAATAGGAATGGATGCAATCCTTCATTGGAATGGCTATATCCTTCCTAGTTGAGAGGGAGAGGTAGACACATCATTCTTGTTTTCACTTGGGAAGAAAGAATGGATGTTTGGGTAGGAATCTAGCATTCAATACTCTTTGACGATGTGGTAAGGAATACAATATAAGAGTATTCATAGAGGACATATATTCTCTGAGGATTGGGAATCCAATATAAGAATAGTCTTGGTGGAACATACTCTGAGAGAACCCGAGTGGGGTATGTTCCGAGAGAGGCAATAATGATGGTGTCTATTAATCATTGGTCCCACCAGCATTGTGCTTTGATCTTGTGGATAGATAGGTTTGTTAGTTAAGGCCTTGCTATATGACAATGTTGGATGGTATGATGATAAACAGATAGGTTAACAATCTGACTCTTCTTATGAAAAATCTTCAGATTGAGAATGTCCAAGTACCTTGTATGGATTATGAATACCTCCCTAGTTAAGAGGGAGTGTTGAAATATGTAAATAGGTTCGGTTTTCATAATGACATGTGTAATCATGATTTAATGTAATTTATGTAAAGAAGAAAAATAAAATTATCTTTGTTATGCTTCAGACATAGGTTTCATGCTCAAGAAATTTTATTTTATAAATCAACCTCCCATTGTGAGCCCTTAGGATTAGTCATTAAGTCATAAAGCCAATTGAGTCTTCGTCATGTATAAGAGACCCTTCATGGGAATGTTACATATTTATTCGAGTCATTGTAAGAGTCAAAAGACCCTCCAAGACCAAGTCCAAGTACTATTGGCAAGTCGGCCTTCAAATGAAGTAATTAGCCTACACCAAGATGACATCTCGACCTAGGTTCAAGACAAGTCTGCCTACAAGCATGAGAAGGAAGCCTATATAAAGGAGCACTCAGCCTCAGTCGAACATAGATTCACTAAAGCACACTAAACTTGATCTAGTCAAGAAGAGGAAGACTAATAACCAACGAAAGAAGGAGGAGGAAGAGCGAAGTTTTTTTATCTATTTTTGGGCCACTTTTTATTCACACGTGCGAGGATATCAGGGTTTGTATCTCTGCAGTAAGTCTGAATTACAGTTATCACAAGAGGGTCAAAACAAGGAAAGGAAGAGACCTATATTGAAGGTAGAATTTACAAGGAAGTTATCCCTAATTCAATTGAAGGAGAAGGAGGGCTGAAGTTTCCATAATTCAGTCGCACGTGGGAAAATTGCAGTAACATAGAGGAGGCCTAAAATTGCAGATCTATGTAAATAGGCCGAATTTTAGAGAAGTTGAGAATAGAGGTGCAAGAAGTCAGTTTGACTAGCGTTGACTTGGATAAGAAGAAGAGTTATTCAAAAGATCTTGTTACTTGGCCTTGGATAGGTTATTAGGTTAAGGGTCTTGGTCTTGGAATTCATTAATTGAAGATTCTATAAGAAGAAGAATTCAGTGGGTTTTCCTCTCGAGCTTGGAGACGTTCTAGACCTGGATGATAACATATATCTTGTGTCCTTCGTCTCATTATTCTTTATGGTTTGATAGTTGTTTGATAAAGAATATCACATAATAATAAACAATCCAAAGAATAACCTAATTAAGAAATAAAAAATCTTCACAAGCAGGTATCATTGTTAGAGAAATCACCACATCTCTCTTCCCTAGATTTCTCAAGACATTAGGAAAAAATGTTAAGAGACCATTTGGAAGTAGTGCTTCAAGGTAAAAAGAAATTATGGATCTCATTCATTCTGATCTTTGTGGTCCTATGTATACAAAGTTTCTCGGAGGTCATCTATATTATGTGACATTCATTGATGACCATTCAAGGAAAACATGGGTTTATTTGCTGAAATCCAAGGATGAAGTATTCTTCAAATTTCAAGAATTCAAAATTGAAGTGGACAACCCTACGGAAAGAAGAATATAGATTCTAAGGTCTGATAATGTAGGAGAATATACTTCAAATGTAATCATAGCTTTCTATAAGAAATTTGGGATTAAGAGGGAGTTGATAGTCCCATAAAATCCTAAACAAAATGGAGTTGCAAAACAAGAGAATCGATCTATTGAAGAAAGTGTAAGAGCCATGTTACATGATAAATAGTTTCCAAAATTTACGTGGGGAGAAGCAACAAGGACTGTTATATATATTCAAAATCAAAGTCCTCACAGATCACTGGACAACATGTTTCCTAAATAAGCATTCACTAGGAAGAAATCAAGCATGGACCATCTCTGAATATTTGGTTGTCCTGTCTATAATCACATACCAAAGGACAAGAGAAAGAAGTGGGATCCTACAAGCATGAAGGGAACCTTTGTTGGCTATAGTAATACTTCAAAGGAATATGGGATCTACATAAAGGTAGGACATTGAATAGAAGTTAGTCGAGATGTGATATTTGATGAAATTATTGCATTTAAGAAATCAAAGGATCTCCCGATGAAATCTAATGATGAAGAACTTCCTATATTTGAAGAGGAAGGTACCAAGGAAGAAGAAGAATCAAATCATGAAGATGAAGGTTCTAGTGAACCTGTGCAACCTATGGTCGTCCCCAAAAGTAGAAAGAGACTTAATTGGTTGAAATCTACTCTTTTAGATGCAGAGGGACATGGAGCAGCCAAAGGAACATTCAGGGAAAGTAAGAAGCCCAAAAGATATTCAGGGTATTCAACCTACATGACAAAGTTAATAGAAGTTGAACCATCCACCTTTGAAGGGGTTGTTAAACATAAGGAATGGAAAAATTCCATGAATGAATAAAATCAATCCATAATGAAAATGGAGTTTGGGAGATACTACCTAGGCTCGAAGATAGATCTATGGTAACTTCCAAGTGGCTCTATAAGATTAAACATGCAGCAGATGGAGGTATTGACAAGTATAAGGAAAGATTTGTGGCTAGGGGCTTCTCTCAATGGGAAGGCATTGACTATGAAGATACATTTTCACCTACAACAAGGTATACAACTATACGTTCATTGGTCTCTTTCGCAACATTGATGGGATGGAACATCCATCAAATGGATGTCAAGACAGCATTCCTGAATGGCACGATTGATGAAGAAGTCTATATAGAGCAAACCTTTCGATCTGAAGTCAAATATAGAAAGGCTTATGTTTGCATGTTTAATAAGACATTATATGGCCTTAAGAAAGCACCAAGGGCATGGTATTCAAGGATGGATGCATAACTACAAAGATTGGGCTCACAAAGAGTTTTTTTAATCTTAATCTCTATATCAAGGTTGTGAAGGATGAGTCTGTAATCATTCTTCTATATGTGGATGATCTGCCCATGACAGGTGTGGAAGGTCAAATCCAAGAATGCAAGAAGAAACTAGCGGGAAAATTTGGGATGAAGGATCTAGGGCTGATGAACTATTATTTGGGACTCAAAGTTTGGCAAGGACCTGATGAGAGTTATCTAGATTAAGGAAAGTATGTGATAGAGATGTTGAATAGGTTTGACATGATGGATTGAAAACCTATGACTACTCCCATGATCACACACTTGAAGATGCTAAGAAGTTACGAGCCAAGCCATGTGGATCTGACCAAGTATAGACAATTCATTGAATTGTTGATGTACCTGGTGAATACTCGACCAAACATATGTTTTCCAATGAATATTCTCAGTCAGTTCCAGGTATAGCCCAAGCATGATCATTGGATAGCAGCCAAACATATACTGATATATCTGCAAGGAACAAACCACAGTTACTTGAAGTATGAAAAGAGGAATAATGTCCACTTGAGTGGATATACATATTCCGACTGGGGAGGTAGTGAGCAGGATGGAAGAAACACTACTAGAGGATGCTTTAGTTTTGGATCCTCCACGTTCTTCTGGATGAGAAATATTGTTTCCTCCTTGCACACACCCCTAAGTTAGTGAGAAAATCCCTTAACCCCACAAGGTGTGGTTGGTGGAAAAATCAAGAGCTAGGGTTGTCACCTATTCCCATCTCTCTCCATTTAAGCTCTCTCCTAAGTAAGCTAAGGGGGGTCGTCCCTATATAAAAAGCTAAGTAAACAGTGATGTGAGGTTTCCAGCATATGTTAAAGTTAATTGGATTACTTTGAGATTATGAGAAAATTTCAACAAATATGATGACCAATATAAAATGAAATATACTTCAATAACCATCAACACATAAATCAAAGATAAGCATATAAGACCAGTGCCTTCAATATTGCTAAATAATACTGCTCTAAAAAAAAAATGTTTCAAAGTGAAACACAATTAATCTTGTCAATCAAATAGATGTTAGAAAAAAAATGATATCGTTTGAAAATTTTAAAATTTCTCTCAAAGAAATGCTTTCAAAGTATAACCATTCACAATTCTAAATCATGTAAAGAAGAAATATAAAATAACTTGCAAAATTAAATAAGCCAAAACTTCACTTTCCAAATGAAAGATATGGTACTTACCCAATGAGATATTTCAAAATGATCAATTCAAGACATTTTCATCCTGAAAAGCATATAAATAAATTGCAAGTAAAATTGCTTGAAAAGTATAGTGAATTAAGATGAAATTCACTTAACTAATGTTAGATGCAATTATCCTGGTTAATTTTAGGTTGTATGCCTACTCTCAGTGAGAGATATTCCTTTTCAACTCTTACCAAAGGGTAAAAATTGGAGTGATTGTAAGAAAGAGGGTTTGAGGACACGAGGATGTCGTTAACAATGCCCTTCCCCTTAGTCTTAATAGCCAGTTTGTGCCTTCATTCCTACAAGGGGACAATCCACCTCCATAACCGCAAGGTCGCACACCCTTACCTTACTTCATACCAGTTCAAAGAATTTTTCAAGAAAGTCTTTGCCCTATGATTTCTATCAACCAAGCTTATGTTTGGAGGTTAATTGAGTAAAAGTGCTAACTATGCTAAAATTCCTAAATGAAATGCAAGTAAGTTAATTGGGGTTTTCAAGAAAGGAATTGCCTAAAATAAGTGGAAATATGCTCAAAATGATATAACTTGAAAAATTGCTCTCAAAATTGTACAAGACATATAAACATAAGCTTCATAAGTAAATGAAATTGTAAATTGCTCCAAGTAAATAAACAATAAACTTATAGCAATTGAAAATGAGATGAAGCTAAGAGTGAATGCTTGCTTGTAAAGTGTGCTTTGAAAATAAATGAGCAAAACCACCAATGAGCATATTGTGAGGAAAATTGTAAAGAGAGAAAATGTTAAAAAACTAAATTAAACTTGCTACACAAATTGAGATACTTGCATGTAAGAAAAGAGTTACTCTAAAATAAAATATCCAATTTTACTTCAAAGAAAAAAAATGAAATGAAAAACATCAAATGAAACTTGTAGCAAAATTTAACTTAGAAATCGAAACATGATGGTGAGGTTGTGTCAGTTTTAGAGCATGCAAAATGAGCTAAAAATGAAATCTATAAAATATGAGAAGCCAGAATAAATCCACCCTCACAAAATCCTCCTTCTAAATTAGGAGAAAGGATGCCTTGGGTAAACCCATCTCCACAAGAAAAAAATATGTTTTATTAAGATATTAAAATGTTCTAAAATCCTCTTAAAGGGATGCCCAAAAGATCAAGGGGATTTGTACAAGATGAGATCTATAAATATCTATAATATCCCTCCAAATTATAGCAACATTAAACGGCAATGAAGTCCTTCTAAAATCAGAAAATTATGAGCTCCCAAAGGCCCACGGCCTAACCTTATTTGCAGCTCCTTTTAGTGTCCACGACCTCCTTATAATAGATCTTGGGTGCTTGAGAGGTCCTACAAGAAAGATAGTTAGAGTTTTCAATGGTCTTTCCTCAAGGCACTTGTTATCAATACTCCAACTATGGTTTGCGAAACCAAGACAAAATTAGTGTATAAAGCATATAAAATGAACAAGTATGATACAAAATAGTGTACAAAACTAGATCAAGTGATGGGAGTGAACCTCATCACTTCCCTAGCTTGGAAAATGCTCTTACATAGCTAAATAAATCAATGAAAGCACAATTTTTTAAAAGAGATTTAAATTTAGAAGTATTTGTTTGTACACAAGCTATGTCCAAGAAAATCGTTGCAAGAAACCACTTTATAAGATAAACTTATGGAAATTCAAAGAACCAATGAGATCTCTTTTGAGAATGTGTTAACAGTGGGTTGGTCTCTCCAAAAACTTCCCCTCGTGCTTGATATTTGAATCCTAATAAGATTTTCCTCTACAAAACTTCAATCAAACATTAGTCCCATATAGATTTTGCAAATAAGAAATGAAAAGAAAACTCTAGAAATTTATTGGAAAATAATTAGAGATTTCCACACCTAGAGAATACTCCTAAATCAATTTCCAATACAAGATAGTTTAACATTAACAAATCTACAAGAGAATATGGAAATAAAATTAATCAAATGATTTGGTGATCAAATTCTAGCTCAAAAATGAAAGTGCCCAGAAAGTTTCGAAACTGGTGTCAAGTCAAAGTGTCTTTCATTTTGAATCCAACGATGTTCATTTAATCCCAATCTGACATCGTATGCTCAAGTTATCGTGTTCTAATTGTTTGGCCCAACAACTAAAAGACTGAGTAGGTTTGCTAACTGGGCTACTGTACTACTGACATCATTGAAACCATTGTGTAGATACAAACCAATGGGGTTCTTCCAAATGGCAACCTCATATTGGTTGAATTTGCCTCAGTTTTATTAGTTCATGATTTTTGTGGTGGACCAATTAGGGTGTGCCATGTGGCCCAACCAGAGGCTACCATGTGGCACCCCACGGTTGGCCAAATTATGGTAGGGGTCGAATAGCCTGGGCAGGGCTCGAACGCCTGACCTCTAGTCCACTAATGCAATGCTATATCGGTTCACCTAAGTCGTGGTTCTTAACACCATCAGGCTTCGGTGCCTTTTAAATTTTACCTTGGTGCAATTTTGGAGGAGGGGTCAGGCTGTCAGCCCCGACTCCCAGTCACCACACCACCATACAACTGGGCACAAAAGGAGGGGAGTGTGGGACCTTAGCTAGCCCCTGGCCACAGGTCTTCTGCACATGACAACCGATGGGAGCGGAGTATGAGCATTGGTGGAGAAGGGGCTTAGGATAGACCTAGGCTTCAGTCACATAAGCCTGCACAGGACCGTGGCGAAGGTGCTTTGTGAAGGGAGCTCCATAAGTGGACTAGCCCCAGGCCATATGGCCTCCAACATGACCATGACGGATCAACGCGAGGGGCTCTGGTGGAAAGGGAAAGTCATTGGCCCGACCCTTGGCCTCATGGGTATTAATATGACCACAACCTAGAGGTTAAGGGGCCAAGGTCGGCGGGGGCAGGCGGTTAGCCCTGGCCACATGGCCCATGCAACCATAGCTTATGCACGTAAGGGTTATTAGATAATTTAATTATCCAACAAAATGCACCTTTGACCGATGAATTTTTCACCTCCACAGCGGAAAATAGGGTGAATTTGTAGGATATCTAGACTGTTAGTCCAATTTGTAGGACGGATAATAGAGAAACTAAGGGGAAAGCTTGTGGACGCCATAACTGGGAGAGTTTTTGGCCTTTTTGAGCTCAATAAGAGTATATCTAGGAGTTTTTGGACATTCTAGATCCAATGGTGACCTCTATTTTCTTGTTAGAGCACATATGAAGAGACTTTTTGTAGGTTCAATTCCATGGGTGTATGGATCAATCAATGTTTTGGAGTAGTTCTTGAAGCTGTTTGAGCATTGAGAAGGCCTTATAGGAGTTTTCTTACATTTAGATGTTTACTGCAGCAACTGATATTTGTAGGGTTTAGCTCACTTATTCTTTTCTCACTATGTCTTGTTGAGGAAAGCTTTCTTTTGTATTTGAATGTGGAATTGAAGTACTTGTATGCTCATTTTCAGATGGAGTGTTGGGCCTTTGTAGGGGACACCTTTGTTTGTTGATGGTTTCATGACTCACTGTAAGTTTTCATGTTGTTTATTGTGAGAGTTCTTTGTAGGAGAATGTTTTCTTGAAGGAGAAACTAGCCACTTGTTTTATAACCAAACGTTATGTATTCTTTTCCACTGAATATATAGAGTGGTCTAGCTATGTTGGCAGACCCATAGATGTATCCCAGGAGGGGTGACCTCCATCACCAAATTCTTTGTTTTTACTCTTAATGAATGTTTGTATGAGTTAAATTATGAGATGTTGATTATGTTTTAAGTTTACATGAAACTAACTCATAACTTTAAGAGACCTTTGAAAACATGTTTGTCATAAGACCCATTTTTCCTTTCAAAGCATCAAGAGAATGATCATTTTTAGGAAGGAGAACCTCTCCTCAAATTTCATATTAAATTGGTTTCAGAGCAAGGCTTAACCAAGTTGCAAGAAAGGCAAGAAGAGTTTCCAAGAGCTATAAGAGACATTAGGGGAATTTTGAGGTCTAAAATGGGCCTCCTAAGGAAATTATAAAATAATAATGGAAATAATAAAATTAGATTAGATTACATCATCAAATTGTAGAGGGAAAAAAGAGAAAACTATTTTTTCAACTCGTATTTGAAACTTATCTCCCTATGGATTTACTCAAATTTCGAGTGGCGACACTCGTTGGATACAAAATTTGATTCCTCATCCAAAAAGTACCCATGTTGCATACTTTCAATGGACCCTGCTACAAAAAATGAGAAATACATGAAAAAGGTGATTACAAACACGTTTTCATGTATTTCTCATTTTTCGTGTAGCAGGGTCCATCAAAAGTATGCAACATGGGTACTCCTTCGATAAGGAATTAAATTTTTGATCCACTAAGTACTCCCGCTCGAAATTTAATTAAAACATTAAGAAGATAAGTTAAAAATAAGAGTTGAAAAAATAGTTTTATTATTTTATTTTTTTAATTTTTTTACTTAAAAAATGGTGAATCATCCCCCATGGTTGACATCATCATCTTGAATCTTATTGGTTCTTATAAAGTTTATTTTGGTTGTACATTTTTCTTAAAAGGTCCATTTTAGACCTCAAAATTCCCTTAATGTGAATTTGAATCTTCAAATGGAGAACAATGAATTGAGAAGAATGTTAGAATTTTTTGAAGAAGTGAAGAGACATATGTGCCTTCTGTTGAAATTTGGTACCGAAGGACAGGTGGTTCTCTAAGGCTTTGATCTTTGGCCTAGGGAAAAGTGTCCAAAAGAATTTAATTTTTCTCCTAAAGTGAATTTATAATTTTTATAAAGTCAAATCTAATTTAAAAGTGACTTTAAGTGATAAAGTTATTAAAGTCTAATTTTAAAGTGACTTTAATAAAGTCAATGTAAAATTAGAAAGGAAAAGTGACTTTGGACATAAATGACTAAGTGAGTCTTTATTAAAGTGGGGTGAATTAAAAAATAGAAAGTTAGATTTAAATGAGCATTTAATCTCAGCCCTAGATCTCAATCTATTTCAGCCATTGGATTTAGGGATTCCCCAAAAGTCACTTAGGGTTAGATTAAAGGAGGGAAAGGAGGAAAAGGTCATTAATTTTTTCATGAGCAGATTGAGAGAATGAGAGCAACAGAGCAAGGGAGATTTATGGACAGTGAGGAGAAAGAGGCAGCAGCTTGGCACACATTCCAAGGCAGCATTTCAGCAAGTCCGTACAGCTGAGTTAGCACATAGTGAAAGGCAGATTTTGGGCACGATTTTCGTTCAGATTCCAAGAAGGTCGTACAACAAGTTAGCACAGAAATCGAGGAGCAGAAAATATGAAGTTTGCTAGCACGTTTTTCAAGGGAGGCCATACAACAAGTGGCTATACCTTGGCATGTTTTTCTAGGCAGTCTGAGCAGCAGCATTTAAGACTGAAATTTGGGCACAAAAATCGAGGAGGTTGTACAGCATTTATTGCTGTTCTGTTTTGATGTTTGCAAGTTTTTTCCAGTTGGCTGTGAGGCACGAAAAATGAGATAAGTTGTAAAAGTTTGCTTGCTGATTTTTTTGTTGAATATTTCTCTCACTATAAAAAGCATTTTCCAGAAATAAGAAGGAGCTTTCGAACTGGTTTTCCCCAAGAGTTGTAGGGGGTTTTTCCAGAGTCACCTTGACAAAAAATTACTATGTTTAAATGTGTTGAATGGCTGTCTGTATGTGCTGATATTCATTTCTGCATTTTCAGCATTCTGTAATATTTCCAGAATTTGTGTTTTCAGCGAAATTTATTTTCCAGTTGTTGAATGTATGGATATGGGAAAGGGCATTTAACTATTTTGGAGAAATAAGGTGAAACTGAAAACAGGGGTGGGAAATGAGAAATTTCTACATGGTATCAGAGTTTGAGTGCTGAAGTGCAGTTTGGGACAGCAAGGAGGAAAATTACAGCTTGCTGATTTTTCACTCAGAAAATTCCAGCAAGCTGATTTTTCACAAACAGCAGTTTTATCTTTACTACAGCAGGATGTCATTGGGATTGAGGGTGGAGGATAGGTTGGATGGGCATATCAATTACAGCGTTTGGAAGTAGAGAATGCAGAGTATCTTTGAGGAGACAGAAGTCTGGGACATTATGGTGCATACCACACAGAACCCTGTTGTTGTGCCTACTGATGCTACTCAGTTGGTTGCTTATAATAAAAAGAACAACAGGGTAAGAGACTAATTCTAGACGGAGTCAAAGACCATTGCATTTCTCATGTGAGAGGAAAGAGAAATACCCATGAGATGTGGACAGCATTGTCCAATATCTACCAGAGTACCAATGAGAACCGGAAAATGGTCCTGAAGGAGAAGCTGAAGACCATTAAGATGGGTAATGATAGTGCAGCTGGATATCTCACAAAGATTACTAATGTGAGAGATGAGTTGGCAGCAGTTGGAGAGGTCATTCCACCCACTGAGTTGGTGCGGATTGCAGTGAATGGCCTCCCCCGTTTATGGATGAACTTTGATGATGGGGTTTGTGCACATGAGACCCTTCCCACATGGGAGAGGTTTTGGGATGATTGCTTTCAGAAAGAGATCAGGAAAGGTCAGCTTGGGGCAGCGAAGCCAGTTGAGCAGGATGAGGATGTAGCACTGTTGGCAGGAGGCAAGAAAGGCAAAGGGAAGAAGCAAGCTTCCACAAGCAATGGTGGGGGCAAAGGCAAAGGTAAAGGTAAACAGGGTAACACACAAAAGGACTATTCCAAGGTGAAGTGTTAGAAATGTCAAAATATGGGACACTATGCAGTTGTGTGTCCGGAGAAGAAGAAGAAGAAGGGGAAGAACCAAATCTTGGTAGCTTCAGCAGAGGTTGAGGACTTTGCAGATCATTTTGACCGGGAGTTTGGTTCACTGCGTGTGAGTCCTCTAGTGCAGGATCACCTGCCACATAGGTTCAGAGGGAGCATGCTTTTCCCTCGATTAGCGAAGCATCTTCGGGTATCTGGTATGTGGATAGTGGGGCTTCACGTCACATGACAGGAGTCTGTGAGTACTTCTCAGAGCTTTCAGAGAGTGGCACTGATATAGAGGTAGTACTCGGTGATGACAAAGTTGTTAGAGCTGTCGGTGTGGGGACACTGACATTTCAGAGGGAGTCCAAACCTCCCTTGAAGGTGTCAGATGTTCTTTATGTGCCAGAGATGAGGAAGAACCTCATATCCATCTCAGCTTTGGAGGACAGAGGATATGAGGTACTGTTCAGGGGAAGATAGGGGTCGATGTATCCCATGGGCACCCCAGCTGATTCAGCTAGAGTGCTAGGTGTACGCCATGCAAAGGTGTACAAGTTTGCATTCCATCCCCTTTTGGCATTGAGCAGTAGTACCAACAGCAGAGCTAGCAGTTCTGAGCTCTGTGAGATTTGGCACCGCAGGATGGGGCATATGTATCATGGAGCCTTGAGGACCTTGCGGGAGATCACTACAGGTGTGCCAGATTTCAGTACTGATCACTTTGATACTTACAGAGGATGTACGATGGGCAAGTTTGCCAAATCCCCTTTTCCCAGCAGTGACAGCAGAGCGAGTGGGATACTTGATTTGATTCATTCCGATGTGAGCGGTCCGATGTCTCATGTTTCCTTGAGTGGATATGAGTACTATGTTTTATTCATTGATGATCACTCCAGGAGGACCTGGATTTATTTCTTGAAGACCAAGAGTGAGGTCTTCAAGCAGTTTCAGGAGTTTAGAGCTGTTGTGGAGACACAGACAGGTCGGAAGATCAAGTCCCTGAGGTCGGACAATGGGGGAGAGTACACCCTTGGAGAGTTTTTGACTATTGTGCGGAGGCAGGCATTAGGAGGGAGTTCATTGTTCCTTACAACCCCCAGCAGAACGGGGTTACGGAGAGGAAGAACAGATCCATCGGAGGGGCTGCAAAAGCCATGTTACATGATTAGGGGTTGCCATTGTTCTTATGGGCAGAGGCCTGCAACACAGCTATTTATTTGCAGAACAGAAGTCTGCATCGTGCCTTGGGGCACATGAATCTGGAGGAGGCTTTTTCTGGGAAGAAGCCTGATATTGGTCATCTTCATATCTTTGGGTGCATTACATACTCCTACATACCCAAGGAGAAGAGGACCAAACTAGAGCCCACCGCAGAGAAGGGTATCTTTGTGGGCTACAGTGAGACCTCAAAGGCCTTTCAGATTTACATTCCTGCACAGAGGAAAGTTGTTATCAGGTGGGATGCGAAGTTCGAGGAGGACAGGGCCTTTAGGAGGTCACGGGAGTTAGAGTATCTAGATCAGCCAGACCCTTCATAGCAGTTGAGTTAGTCGCAGGGATCCAGTGGGCAGGGATCAGGAGGATCCGGAGGTACATCTATGACGATGTCAGGTCCGTCAGTGAGCAGTGGCTCGCCGAGCCAGAGGGGTGGTGCTCCGGGCAGGATGCAGAGCAATCCACAGAGCAGTTCACTAGGGAGTCCACTAATGGAGAGTTCACACGGTACCTCAGCTTCTACAGGTTCAGGTGCAGGTTGGAGGACAGAAAATAGATAGTCAGGAGTTCAGGCTCCTGATGATGATGAGGAGGAGGAGTTTCATTCTCCAATGGGAGAAGTATGCTCAGGGAAGAGGAAGCCCAAGTGGCTTCAGGACACCCTGAGAGATGCCACATCTGTTGCTAAGCCTAAGAGGTCGGTCAGAGAGAGTAGACCACCTGAGAGGTTTTGTAGCTATATGGCAATGGCTACCAGCATCCTTGACTCTGAGCCTTCTAGCTATGAGGAGGCAGCTAGCCAGCAGGTCTAGAGAGAGGCCATGCAGGAGGAGTATTCTTCTATCATGAAGAATGATGTTTGGGAGGTGGTGTCGAGGCCTGAGGGCAAATCCGTGGTTACTTCCAGATGGCTTTACAAGGTAAAACATGCTGTAGATGGCAGCATTGAGAAATTCAAAGCAAGGTTTGTGGCTAGAGGGTTCTCCCAGGTAGAGGGAGTTGATTATGAGGAGACCTTCGCTCCCGTGGCTCGATATACTTCGATCCGCTCCATTATATCGATAGCAGCAAAGATGGGTTGGAAGATCCACCAGATGGATGTGAAGACTGCATTTCTCAATGGCTTCTTACAGGAGGAGGTGTACATTGAGCATCCACAGGGCTTTGAGGTGCATGGGAAGGAGTCCCATGTGTGCAGACTGAAGAAGGCCCTTTATGGCCTGAAGCAAGCTCCCAGAGCTTGGTACTCTAGGATAGATACGTACTTGCGGGGGATGGGTTTCACAAAGAGTGAGGCAGATCTGAACCTTTACTATATTGTGATAGGTGAGGAGCCTCTCATTCTGGTGTTGTATGTGGATGACTTGGTCATTACAGGTGCAGAGAGACTCATAGAGCACTGCAAGAGAGATCTTGCGGCGGAGTTTGAGATGAAGGACATCGGCTTGATGCATTACTTTTTGGGTTTGGAGGTGTGGCAGGAGGAGGGGCATTTCTTCCTGGGGCAGGGAAAGTATATTGTGGACATCCTTGGCAGATACCACATGGAGGATAGTAAACCCATGTCGACGCCGATGATCACCAACTGGAAGAAGCTTCATGCTTCAGATTTCGAGTTGGTGGATCCCACATTGTACAGGCAGCTGATTGGTTCCTTGATGTATTTGGTCAACAGTAGACCAAATATTTGTTTTGCAGTCAACACGATGAGTCAGTTTATGTGTGAGCCTAGGAAGGTTCACTAGGTGGCTGCAAAATACATTTTGTGGTACTTGCAGGGGACAGTGGATTATGGTATGGACTAGAGGCAGGGGGATGGAGTGAGATTGGCAGGTTATACTGATTCTGATTGGGCAGGTTGTGCTTCTGATAGGAAGAGCACTTCAGGGCACTGTTTTGGGTTGGGTTCGATAGTAGTGTCATGGTTCAGCCGAAAGTAGCAGTCAGTAGCATTGAGTTCAGCGGAAGCAGAGTATATGGCAGCCAGTCTAGCTAGTTGTGAGGCCATCTAGCTTCGCAAGATGTTGTTTGGCTTATTTGGTCAGCGGTTGAGACCTTCAGTGATTTACTGTAATAATTAGAGTTGCATTAAACTCACGGAGAATCCAGTATTTCATGATAGGTCAAAGCATATCAGGATCAAAAATCATTTCATCAGAGACTATGTTCAGAAGGGAGCTGTGAAGCTTGAGTATATTCCCACTGATGAGCAGGTTGCAGATATTCTTACCAAAGCCTTACCACGGGACAAGCATGTCTACTTCAGAGACAAGATGGGTGTGGTGAGGAACACCTTCCTCGGTAAGAGGGAGTTTTGAAATTTGGTACCGGAGGATAGGTGGTTCCCTAAGGCTTTGATCTTTGGCCTAGGGAAAAGTGTCCAAAAGAATTTAATTTTTCTCCTAAAGTGACCTTATAATTTTTATAAAGTCAAATCTAATTTAAAAGTGACTTTAAGTGATAAAGTTACTAAAGTCTAATTTTAAAGTGACTTTAATAAAGTCAATGTAAAATTAGAAAGGAAAAGTGACTTTGGACATAAATGACTAAGTGGGTCTTTATTAAAGTGAGGTGAATTAGAAAATAGAAAGTGAGATTTAAATGAGCATTTAATCTCAGCCCTAGATCTCAATCTATTTCAGCCATTAGATTTAGGGATTCCCCAAAAGTCACTTAGGGTTAGATTAAAAGAGGGAAAGGAGGAAAAGGTCATTAATTCTTTCATGAGCAGATTGAGAGAAGGAGAGCAAGAGAGCAAGGGAGATTTCTGGACATTGAGGAGAAGGAGGCAGCAGCTTGGCACACATTCCAAGGCATCGTTTCAGTAAGTCCGTACAACTGAGTTAGCACACAGTGAAAGGCAGATTTTGGGCACGATTTTCTAGAAAGGTCGTACAACAGTTTTGGTTTAGATTCCAAGGAGTTCGTACAACAAGTTGGCATAGAAATCGAGGAGCAAAAAATCTGAAGTTTGATGGCACGTTTTTCAAGGGAGGCCGTACAGCAAGTGGTTGTACCTTGGCACACTTTTCTAGGCAGTCTGAATAGCAGCATTTAACGCTGAAATTTGGGCACAAAAATCGAGGAGGTCGTACAGCATTTATTGCTGTTCTATTTTACTGTTTACAAGTTTTTTCTAGTTAGCTGTGAGGCACAGAAAACGAGATAAGTTGTAAAAGTTTGCTTGCTGATTTTTTTGCTGAATATTTCTCTCATTGTAAAAAGCATTTTCCAGAAATAAGAAGGATCTTTCGAACTGGTTTTCCCCAAGAGTTGTAGGGGGTTTTTCCAGGGTCACCTTGACCAAAAATCATTGTGTTTAAATGTGTTGAATGGTTGTCTGTATTTTCAGCATTCTGTAATATTTCCAGAATTTGTGTTTTCAACAAAATTTATTTTCCAGTTGTTGAATGTATGGATATCGAAAAGAGCATTTAACTATTTTGGAGAAATAAGGTGAAACTGAAAACCGAGGTGGGAAATGAGAAATTTCTACACCTTCAATTGCAACATGTGCTTGAGGAAAAAATTTCTGAAAGTTCCACTCCCGTAATAGTAAAGGAAACCTCCAAAGTGAAGCCAATATGTGAGCATGGTTCAAACAGAGGTTATGGACCGTATGAGGAAAATGATGCATGTAAATTTTGAAAGCATATCATGGATTCTCATCATATGTTGATTGGTAAGAGTGGGTGACTATAGGAATCTATAAAGTTGTCATCATCATCTGAAGCAGAAAAGGTGGATGGCAAGTTTAAGGAGGTAATAAGCATTTCATGTTAAAATCCTTCTATTTATGTTCATAACAACTCTTTTAAAGCATTTGAACAACATACCAAAGACATTGGTACGAAGCTACTATCTAAAATGGGTTATGAAAGAGGAGGCCTCGACATCAATGGCAAAGGTATGAATAATCCAATTATGGTACAAGAGAGACCAAAATATCAAGGATTGGGATATGGTCAAAGAGAATTTAGAGAATACTCTAAACAGTTTGAGGAAAATTAGTCATCAAAGGATGATATGTCACACCAAGATGGTGGTGACAATGTTCGTTTGTCCCCTAAGAGGGATGAATGCTTTAAAGGATCTTGCATGTCATCATCCACTCCACATCGTTTAAGATGCATCCCAAGGGATATGTATTAATCTCATGGGCATTTTCCAAAAGATTTTAATTTTGACTATTTGTGGAACATGTATCCTTGCACTTTTTGTGATGCATTTGACCATTGTGTGGTTGTTTATGAGCAATGTATGGTAATGATGAACATAATGGATCAGATTCTTGGAATCAAGCATGATGAATCTCCTTCACATTTGAGGACTTCCTTATCGACAAGCAAGAGAGATTACTTTTGTACCCATTGCAAGATGCATGAGAATGGGAATGAATGATGTTGGAAATTACATCCAGAGCTTTGTTCCAAGAAGGGAAAAGAGATTATGAAAACCAATGCAAGGGAAGAAAAAGGTTGCAAAGAGGACTCGTAACATTCCTAAGGAAACCTTCAAAGAAAATTTGATGCAAAAAGAGAACCCATAAGCCTAGGAAAGGGAAAGATTGGGTAGATTGTTTGTACAGTTTGTTTTTGCTTTGTAAATTGTAAAAACTTGTTGTTGTTTAAATGTTTTGGGTACCTTTGTAAAGTGAACAAGAATAATCATTATGAAAAAAAAGTAGGTGATTTTAATTGACATGTTATGTAGTTGCCCTGTTTATAAGTCCAAATGTTTGAGGACTTTTGGAATGTACATTGTTTGTTGTCCATGTTTGTCATATACTCACTGATACAAGTGTTCAAGATGAAACTTGTTGTGAATAGAATCTTTGTTTAAGATTGTACAAGATGACTATGTTTTTGTAGGAAAATCCAATGGTGTCATTGAAATTTTGCAGTAGTGTACTTTTGTGTACAAGCTTAGTTTGAGGACGGTAAAGCAAGTTTGTATTGCTTCTGATTTCCAAGATGGAAAGTCAAGTTTGTCTTCAACAATTGAACTTCAAGATGAATTTGTTTGAGTCGTGAAATATGGGATTAAAGAGAATGTTCAAATTTCACTCATCATTGCTTTTGTGCCTACATCAGCAATAAGAATTTTGGCTCGATTCTTAACAAGACAGTAGATATTCACAAATAAGATAGGTGAAGTGCTTTGATTGGAGCTTGAAGGGCACCAATTGAAAAAAGACCATACGGATTGAGTTTTTGGGTAATTTTGAGTTTCATCCTCATTTTATTTACTAGGAGAAGTAAACTTTCAGAGTCCAAAAGTTCCTAGTAGGAAGGTATGATCCAGTGATCGAATTTTAGCTCAAAAAATGAAAGTTCTTAGAAAGTTTAGAAACCATTTTCAAGTTT
The DNA here is from genome assembly GCA_031772625.1 of Pinus tabuliformis. Lineage (NCBI taxonomy): Eukaryota > Viridiplantae > Streptophyta > Pinopsida > Pinales > Pinaceae > Pinus > Pinus tabuliformis. The sequence goes on from CM062804.1 coordinate 1,553,994,459, forward strand.
AAGTGTTTTTCATTCTGAATCCAACGACGTTCGTTTCACCTCAATCTGACATCGTATGCTCAATTTATCGCATTCTGATCGTTTGGCCCAACAACTAAAAAAATGAGCAGGTTGTGTTGACTGGACTACCATACTACTGACATCATCAGACCCATTGTGTAGGTATAGACCAATGAGGTTCTTCCAAGTGGTAGTCTCATATTGGTCGAATTTTCTCAGTTTGATTGGTTCGTGATTTTTCTGATGGACCAATTAGGGTGTGCCACGTGGCCCAACTAGAGGTCACCACGTGGCACCCACAGTTGGCCAAAATTATGGTAGGGGTCAGATAGTCTAGGTAAGTCTCGAACCCCTGACCTCTCGTCCACTAATGCAATGCTCTACCAGTCTGCCTAAGCTTTGGTTCTTAACACCATAGGGCTTCTGCACCTTTTAAATTTTACCTTGGTGCAATTTTGGAGGAGGGGTTGGGTTATCAACCCCAGTGCCAAGTCACCGCACCACCATACCACTAGGCGCAAAAGGAGGGGAGCTCGGGACCATAGCCCAACCCATGGTCACAAATCTTCCATACATGACCACCGATGGGAGCAAAGTACGAACATTAGCATAGAAGGGGCTTGGGATAGCCCTAGGTTTAGTAGCATAAGCCTACACAGGACCGTGGCGAAGGCACTTGGTGGAGGGAGCTCCGTAAGGGGACTAGCCCCAAGCCATATGGCTTCCAATGTGACCACAGCGGATCGGCATGAGGGGCTCCGTGGAAAGGGTAGTTCGTTGGCCTGGACCTTAACCCCATGGGTATTAATATGACCACAACTTGAAGGTTACAAGGCCAAGGTCAGTGGGGGTGGGCAATTAGCCAAGGCCCCTAGCCGCATGGCCCATGTGGCCATAGTTTCCACATGCAAGGGTTATTGGAAAATTTAATTATCCAATAAAATGCAACTTTGGCGGATGAATTTTTCACCTCTACAGTGGAAAATATGGAGAATTTGTAGGTAGTTAGACTATTAGTCTGATTTGTAGGGTGGATAACAGACAAACTAAGGGGAGAGCTTGCGGAAACCATAACTGGGAGATTTTTTGGCCTTTTGGAGCTCGAGAAGAGTCTATCTATGGGTTTTTTAACATTCTGGATCCAATGGTGACTTCTATTTGTCGATTAGAGCACATCTAGAAAAAAAATTTGGAGGTTCAAGTCCATGGGTGTATGGATCAATCAGTGTTTTGGAATAGGTCTTGAAGGTGTTTGAGCATGGAGAAGGCCTTAAAGGGGTTTTCTTACCTTCATATGTTTACTGCAACAGTTGTTACTTGCAGGGTTCAACTCATTTATTCTTTTCTCACTATATCTTGTTGAGGAAAGCTTTCTTTTGTATTTCAATGTGGAATTGAAATACTTGTATGCTCATTTTCAGATGGAGTACTGGGTCTTTGTAGGAGACACCTTTATTTTCTGATGGTTTCATGACTGACTATAGGTTGTCATGATGTTTATAGTGAGAGTTCTTTACAGGAGAACGTTTCCTTGAAGGGTAATCTAACCACTTGTTTTATCAACAAACTTTATGTACTCTTTTCCACTAAATATGAGGAGTAGTCTGCTATGTTGGCAGACCCGGAGATATAGCCCAGGAGGGATGAAATCTGTCACCAAATTCTTTTTTGTTTCTCTTCATGAATGTCTGTATGAGTTAAATGATGAGATGTTGCTTGTGTTTTAAGTTTACATGAAAAACTAACTCATAACTTGAGGAGACATTTGAAAACATGTTTGTCATAAGACCCATTTTTCATTGCAATTCTTCAAGAGAATGGTCATTTTTAGGAAGGAGAACCTCTCCTCCAATTTCAGATCATCAAAGCATGAGAAAAATAAATTATACCAATAGTTAGTCAGACATGATATTCCAAAGGTACAACAACTCATGAATGAACCCCAAAGTCTTTTATTGAAATTGAGAATAAATTTACATAATAGCAAAGCTTTCCCAAGCACAAAAACTCGTAACAATGATTCTAGAATGAGAGCCCAATAGGTCGTTTTATACAAATTTGGGAGGAAATCTCAATGAGAGTGTAAGTGACAAGTGGAGAGGTGAAGATCCCAAGGAAAGAAAGTCAAATTCCAAGTGTACAAACCTCATGCCAAATGTGAAATTCGAATTTCCTCTTAGATGGTAGCATATCCATGTTCTGGCAAGCATATTCCTTGTTCTTATGTGCAGAATTGGTTGAGGCTACCATGGGGAGACATATTCCCAACAAATCCTCCAAGAAAGTGCCACAAATCCCTGTACGATGACACCTCAGCAATCAATACAGAATTTTTGTTGTGTGTTAAGCTCTTGTAATTGTTGTTAAAAATATGAGTAAAATCCACCACAAGACAAGTGTGTACAAGTTGTTATGTATCCTTTCCAAATTGTACGTTGACATATCTAAAAAATGAGTTGGCAAACTGCCTTCTACTATTGCATGTGGTTGTTATGTGCTGCATACAGGTGATTCTATTTGGGTGAGTGGGGACAAGCCTCCACTAATTTATCCATAAAATCTTTCAACTGTCCCTTTGCCATACGTTGATTTTTGCCTTGTTGTAGCGCGAATCATTCCTTTATTTGTCATGTGTGTGTGGAGCCTTGTTAATTTGCATGTGCATAATTTTTATTTAGATTGCCTCATACGTAGACCATGGAGAGTGAGGTGGGTTCCATTCCCCACTCACTAAACTTATCTCACATTTTAATTTCTAAACATTTGAATTAAATCAAAGTTGTAACTTCAAACATTTTGTTGCCTCATGAACTCATCATTGGACCATTTGACTTGCCACTTGGAACTTTGACTTTGACTTGTGCTTCCTATGGTGGGCACCACATGGTTGTCACATCACCTTTGACTTCCCCTCAATTTTCCATGTCAAAATTTGACTTATTTTGACTTTGGAAAAATTTAAAATTTTTTCCAGTTATTCATTTTTTTGAATTTTTTCCTCATTTTTTCCACTAAAATTAGAAAATTGGCTTCTGAGGCACTATAAGTCGATTTTTGACCCTCAAAGTGGGTCCTAGGATAATCTTGGACCTCTAAGAATGAATTTCAAGTAGTCACATACCCTAGATATTTCCTAAGGCCACTTATTTACCATATTACATAGAAAATAATTAAAAAAAATCTTCTTTGTGTGAAATTTTTAATTATTAAAAAATCCTACTTAGACCTAGCCAAATTCCACGAAATTTCAGAGAAACCTAGCATGGTAATATAAATTGACTCTAGACACTAAGATGCGTTAGGGTCTCAACCTTCAATCTGTCACCTCGACTTTGGGGTATGCGGTGAGTGAAAAAACCTACAAAAATATCCGCCGCTAAAAAGAAGGAATAATTAACCAAGTAAAAAGAACACTCCAAGGTGTATAATTAACCAAGTAAAAAAAATACTCCAAGGTGTACTTGCTTGTTGATCAAGTCCCAACACCCTAGTTATGTTACATGGATTTATTCATCATTCTAGTGACATTTATACAATATCCCCGTAGGGCTGCAGAATCTGAGGACAAAAGAAGAATATGAGAAGAAGAAGTTAGAGCTTAAAAGTTTTGATGATATATGAACTCTAATGGTACATGATCCCTTTGACATATCCTCGGGCATGGATTCATTAGAAAAATAAAAAAATCCAGGTGCAACTTCAATTGTCAACAAGCAGAAAGTAAGAATCGGTTGCTTTGAGTAGTGCTGAGGTTGAACATATTGCAACCTGTGAAGTAAGCAAAGAAGTTGTTTGGTTTAGGAATTTGTTGTCTGGTTTGTTTGAAGGAATAATGGACCCTACAGTGATACATTATGATAACACCAATTGTATAAGTTGTGTGAAGACCCAGTGTTTCATGGAATACAAAGCATATCAACAAGTATCACTACATTCGAAATTTGGTGCAAGATGGTCTGTTGTGGCTACAGCATATCTCCACTGATGAAAAAGTAATTGACATCTTAGCAAAATCTCTTCCTAATAAGAAGCTTTTGTACTTGAGAGACAAGCTTGGACTGGTTGAGATATCCTCCCCAGTTGAGAGGGAGAGATAGACACACATTCTTGTCTTCACTTTTGGGAAGAAAGAAAGAATGGAGGATTAGGTAAGCATCTGGTGTCTGATACTCTCTTTGAGGATAAAGTAGGGCATCCAAGATAAGAGTAGTCATAGAGGACCAATATTCTTTGAGGACTGAGAATCCAAGATAAGAATAGTCCTGGAAGGACATACCCTGTAAACACCCAGGTGGGGTATGTGCCTTGAGAGAAAATGATGATGGTGTCTATAAATAATTGGTCTCACCAGCATTGTGCTTTGATCTTGTGGAGAGAAAGAGTTGTTAGTCAAGGCCTTACTATGTGACAATTTTGGTTGATATGATGTTAGACAGATGGGTTACCAAACCGACTCTTCTTATGAGATCTATTTAGATTGATAATTTCCATGTACCATTTATGAATACCTCCCTAGTTAAGACAGAGTGTTGAAAAATGTGTAACTAGGTTCGGTATTCATAAATATGAAATGTACTTTTGATTCTTGAATATTGTAAAATAAAAGAAAAATTATTATTATTTTGCAGCATGGGTTTCATCCTCAAGGTATTTTATTTTAGAGGTCAAACACCCATTAAGTGCTTCTAGGGACAAGTTTGTCCTAGGCCAAGAAGTCAAAAGAGTCATTGTCATATGTTCAAGACCCCATTGGGCACATTGTAACTTGAAAAAAAAAATGTATTTAAAAGTGTCAAAAAGTTGGAAATACTGAGAGGGGGGTGAATCAATGTTTCTTTTCAATTGCTATTTTTTTCGGTTAAATCATTTATATTTAGAACACATAAATAAATAACAGGAATGAATGCTTTTATTAATATAATCTTTGCAATAAATCAAGTACAATGTATATAGGGCTTTAACCAATTGCCAAGCACCAACTTGGACTTTTTGTGAGGCTCCAACCTGCAAAGCACCAACCCTGTCTTGTCAAGGCACCAACCTTGGATTTAGGAGCGCCTACTCCCAGGACACCAATCCTTCCAATTCTTAGGCACCAACCATAAGGGCTCCAACCCTCTATTGTAAATTGTCTAGATCTGTTTGGTAGTAATTCTTTGCTCCCAACCCTGCTGGACCTACGGCTTACTTCTGTCCTCTTACTTCTTCCACATCTGTCAGACCTTCGGCTTCCTCTGTTTGTTACAGTTTTCCAGCCTTCAGACTTTCCTTGTTCTCTGTTATATATGCCTAATACATGTTGGGCAATTTAATTGCTTTCATTAAATTATCAACCAGGGAAACTTGTAAGCTTGTGATGGTGCCAGCAAAGTATATGCAAGAGTAGGCAACTAACTCTATGTCTAACTAAATTATTTACGATTCAATATAATATGCAAGGGAAGAGGCTCCTAATTAAGGAGGTCCTGGTTGTCCTTCCCTATAGTATCATAGAGAAATCATTGATTACATAAAACCAAAAACTTGAAATAAAGACAAGAGAATGAACTTTAATTGTTGTTCAGATTCAAAGAGAGAGAAAGACTGTTATGAAACCAGCTCAAGAAAAGATAGAAAAGATAGATCAACGCCTTAGAATTCAGCCTCTTCGAGGGGGGCAACCTCCTTTACATTACATAAATGAACAATTCTTCGATGATTCAAATGACAAAACCTCCTTTCTATATATAGGAGTCTATGGAGTCACAATATAATCCAGCCGACCTAACAATAATAATATAAAGCCACAAAAATAACAATAGAGGGATTCTATGGGCACATTAATAACAATATGGGGGTAATGGGGGCACAACAATATAAATAAGGGGTATAACTACAATAGTAATGGGGTAGTCACTAGTATTATAGGGACCCAACATGCCCCTCTCCTTCAAAAAGTGTTGTCCTCAACGCTTGAGTAGTTCAGGATACTTCTGCATAAAATTCTCATCCTCCCATGTGGAATCTTCAGCGGATAAGTTCTTCCACTTGATAAGGTACTCTGAAATTGATCGATTTCGTAGCTGTCGAGTTCTTGTTTCTATAACTGCTTCCGGTTCCAATATAATTTTTCCTTCCTCGTCAAGTTCTGGCAATATTGTTTGAACTGGGAGCTTGTCGCCTATAACCTTCTTTAAGCATGAAACATGGAAAACTGGGTGCAATCGAGAAGCTGCAGGAAGTTCCAATTTGTATGCCATAGTACCAATCTTTTGCAACACCTTGTACAGACCATAATACTTTGGTGATAATTTATTATCCTTCTTAGCTTGCTTGAGGGACATTTGCTTATATGGTTGTAGCCATGGGAATACCCAATCACCTACATCAAAACTTCTTTCACTGCGATGTTGATCTGCCTATTGTTTCATTCTATTTTGTGCCAACACGAGGTTATCCTTTAAGAGTTGGAGGACTTGTTGTTGATGTTCGATGTGATGTTCCACTGCCTGAACCTTAGAATTTTCTCTTAAATATGATGTGATGGATGGTGGTTGATACCCATAAAGTGCCATAAATGGGGTCATTTTTGTTGCTGTATGAAAGGAAGTGTTATACCACCATTCAGCCAGAGGCAACCATTTGACCCATTGTGTCTGTTTATCAGATACAAAGCAACGAAGATATCCTTCCAAACATTTGTTTACTATCTCAGTTTGCCCATCAGATTGAGGATGATAAGATGAGCTATGAGCTAACTGAGTACCAAGACAAGAAAATAAATGTGTCCAAAAATTTCCAGTGAAAATGGGATCTCTGTCACTTACAATAATCTTTGGGTTTCCATGTAGCTTTTGAATTGTTTCCATAAATGCAGTAGAAACTGTATTGGCTTTAAATGGATGTGATAATGCACAAAAGTGTGCATACTTGGTAAGTCTATCAACTACCACCATGATGACACTCTTTCCCTCAGACTTGGGTAAACCTGTGATAAAATCCATTGATACCTCCTCCCAACGTTGGCTTGGAATGGATAAAGGTTGTAATAGACCTGGTGTCTTAATTGTTTCAACTTTATTTTGTTGGCAAACCAAACATTCTGCCACAAACTTTTGAATATCTGATTTAAGGCCATCCCAAAAAAATTCCTTCTTAACCCTGTGGTAAGTTTTTAAAAATCCTGAGTGCCCTCCTAAGGGAGAAGTGTGCAATTCCATAAGAATCTTTTGTTTTAGCTGGGAATTCTTACAAAGGTATAAGCGATCTTTGTACCATAACGAATCATTTTTCCAGCTAAATGTATCAGACGTACTGGAATCTTGTTGTAGCTTTCGAATAAGTGCCCACACTTCTTCGTCATTCTTCCATTCCTCCCTTGCTTCATTTATCCAATCTAGTTGGATGATAGAAATAGCGCACAACAATGCTTCCACATCCTCATCCTTTCTTGAGAGTGCATCTGCCACCACATTTTGCTTCCCTTTTTTGTAGATGATTTCAAAGTCATAACCCAACATCTTTGTGACCCACTTTTGTTGCTCTTCAGAGGATAATCTTTGTTCTAAAAAGTATTTAAGGCTATCATGATCCGTTTTTACCTTGAAGTGTCTTCCCATTAGGTAGGGTCGCCATTTCTTAAGTGCATGGAGTATTGCCAACATTTCCTTCTCATAAATAGCTTTTCTTAAAAACTTTCCCTTGATTGGACGACTTTCAAAAGCAATGGGTCTTTCATCTTGCATTAGAACAACACCAATTCCATTTCCTGAAGCATCACATTCCACAATAAAGGTTTTTGTGAAGTTCGGTGTAGCTAAGACTGGTGCTTGGCACATTGCCTCTTTAAGATGTTCAAAGGCCTTTGTTGCTTCCGGAGTCCATGAAAATGCATCTTTCTTCAATAATGTCGTTAGAGGTGCTGCTATTCTCCCATAATTCTTAACAAACTTGCGATAATACCCTGTCAACCCAAGAAATCCGCGCAAATGCTTTATGGATGTGGGGATTTTCCATTCCTTAATGGCTTTAATTTTGGTAGGGTCTACCTTAACTCCTTCATGAGATACAATATGACCCAAATATTCCACCTCCTGGACTCCAAAGAAACATTTGGATCTTTTGGCATATAATTGTTTCTCTTCCAATAGTTGTAGCACCCTGTCAACATGTTCAACATGATCCTTCCAAGACTTGTTGTAGATAAGTATATCATCAAAAAATACTAACACAAATTTTCTAAGGAATGGTTTGAAAATTGAATTCATCAAACCTTGAAATGTTGAAGGTGCATTGGTAAGGCCAAAAGGCATGACCAAAAATTCATAATGACCCTCATGAGTTCTAAATGTCGTTTTCGGAATGTCTTCAATCTTCATTCTGATTTGATGATATCCTGAACGAAGATCCAACTTGGTGAAGTAAATTGATCCATGCAATTCATCCAATAATTCATCAATGACAGGAATGGGGAACTTATCTTTAATAGTGAGCTTGTTGAGCTCCCTATAATCCGGACACATGCGCCATGATCCATCCTTCTTGTGCACCAATACTACTGGAGCAGAGAAAGAACTTTGACTCGGTTGAATTATACCAGCCTCTAGCATTTCTGCAACCATACGTTCAATTTCACTTTTTTGGACATAGGGATATCTGTACGGCCTGATGTTTGGAGGAACACTTCCTGGAATCAGATGAATAGCATGATCATGATCACGCATAGGTGGGAGACCTTTGGGAGTCTCAAATACCTTGGAATGATTGTCCAGGACTTTTTGGAGATCTGGAGAAATAGATGATTCTAATGTGGAAACATCTAGCGAACATAATTGTGCAATTACACCCCTTTGCTCCTTTTTTAGAAGCTTTGTCATACCATTAGAGCTGATTATCTTTCCTGGTTTCCCTGCAATACCCCTTAATTCAACTTCCTTTCCTTCCACAGAAAATTTGATGAAAAGTTCTTGAAAATTAAAAGCTATTGTACCCAAGGATTGTAGCCATTGGACTCCTAGTACAACATCAGCACCTCCCATTGGAATGGAAAGCATTGGGCTAGTCAATACATATTCTCCCATGGATAGCTTGATATTATGGCACTTTCCAAAGCAATTTATTGTTCCTCCATTTGCAATCATCACTTGACACTCTGGTGCTAGATATAGGAAGCATTTCAATTCTTTTGCTACCCTACAATGAATAAAATTGTGGGTGCTTCCTGAATCAATCAACACTATCACCTTTTTCTTCTTGATTTGTCCTTCTATCTTGATGGTTTGAGGAGTGGTAATTCCCGCCAATGCATTACAAGATATGGTCGGATTTATTTGTTCTTCATCTAGGCTTTGTTCGTGGAGCATATCCTGTTCTTTTGACCTTTCTTGCTCCTTTTCTTCTTCCTCTTCACAATCTATGTAGAATAATTTCTTCTCAGCACACTTATGACCTTTAGTGTATTTGCTATCACAACTATAACAAAGCCCTTTTTCTCTTTTTTCTTCCAATTGTTGTGGTGTCAACCTTATAGGTTGTGGAAGACTAGGGGCAACTGCACTTCTGTCTTTATAGTTGTGAGTGGTATGCTTCCTGGTTGCCATAATTTTGCTTTCCATTTTTCTTGCTAACCTGAATTCCTTCTCTAATGAATCAGGTTCCCAAAGTCGAACATCATGTTGGATATTATCCTTTAAATACCCTATGAACACATCAATCCTATGCTTCTCTGGAATATCTTTTACCCTTATGTTCAATTTTTGAAACTCCTCAATGTGCTCCATTATTGAACCCTTTTGTTTGAGACTTATCAATTGGATAAAAAAAGTGTTGCTTTTTGTATCCTCATAATGTGCTATCAATTCTTCCATAAAAATTGCCCAAGTGATAAATTGTTTACGAGAGCAAAGCCATTGATACCATACAAATTGATTTGGTTCCAAATATAAAGTTGCCATACGTACCTTTTGTGTGTTTTGCACATTATTGAGATCGAAGAACTGCTCCATCTGTAATATCCATGTGGCGGGATCCTTGCCATCAAACTTCCTCATATCGATTTTTGGAATATGGTGGGTCTTCGATCCAACATTAGAGTCTATGGAATCATGATTAACATTTCTTTTGTTCACATCATGAGTTTCCTTTACAACCTTTTCACCATTAGTAAGTATTTCTTGTAGAAAATTTGTCAAATCTGTCTTCAAATCTGCCATGTCTGTCTTCAAATCTGTCCTCAAATCTGTCTTCAGATCATCCATCTTAGCTTCCATGCCCTTTATCTTAGATTCCACGCCATTTATCTTAGCATCAGTTAGCTTTTGTGAGCGTGACATTTGTTGCACTTGTTCTTGTAATTTTGATATATCATGTAGCATTTCTTCCTCTTCTTCATGAGTCATGCTAGAGCTTTCAGGTTCCTTACTAGGTGTTTGCATTTTCTTTCCTTGGGGCATCAGTTACCGATAATAATGCTTTACTATGCCCTTTGAATTCCTTCAAACCAAGCTTATGCAAAAATAAAAAATAAAAACTACACACCTTTTTTTTACTTTGTAGAAGCCTGATATTGAATCTGATGTATCTCTGTAATTTCGAATCATCCAGTTCTGAAATTGTGACCTGTAGTATCCTTGATGTCCTCTTTCCAATGCCACTAGTCTGAACCAAATTGGATTCTCCAAGAAAGAGTTATGCACAATCTCCCGCAGTGACCTGATTATAGACTAGTTCAGTAGAGCGAACTTGTATGAAGTGCCACGTGTCACTGTTTCAACCTTTGACTCTGAAAAATATATAAAAGAAAACTAAAGTCTGTCATCTTTCTGTACCTTCTTACGAAATTTCAATCCGATGCTCAGAAAGAAAGTTATGACGATTTTCCCCAGGTCACCTGTTTTGAGTGTAATTCAGGAGTCTGCAAAAAGACCAACTTCCTGAGATCATATCTCCGAAAATATCGCACAAAAAGCTCTGAAATTTGGACCCAAGGTTCAGCGCGATTTCTTCTCAAATGGGTTTTTTTTGCGACTTCTGAAACATCACAGAAAAAAAGTTATAGCGAAAATTCCACGATGACCTGTTTGGAGCAGCGAAACCCTAGAATCCAAAGCTCTGATACCAAATGTTATGAAACCAGCTCAAGAAAAGATAGAAAAGATAGATCAACGCCTTAGAATTCAGCCTCTTTGAGGGGGAAACCTCCTTTACATTACATAAATGAACAATTCTTCGATGATTCAAATGACAAAACCTCCTTTCTATATATAGGAGTCTATGGAGTCACAATATAATCCAGCCGACCTAACAATAATAATATAAAGCCACAAAAATAACAATAGAGGGATTCTATGGGCACATTAATAACAATATGGGGGTAATGGGAGCACAACAATATAAATAAGGGGTATAACTACAATAGTAATGGGGTAATCACTAGTATTATAGGGACCCAACAAAGACTAACTTAGTCTCTTGATTGTCCCCTCATATACTAATCCAAACTAAACTAAGATTCATTCATAAGCATGAGAAATGAAATGACTTGAAACATAAAAGGATTTCAATTATCATACAAATCAAATGGAGAGAGAGCCTAACTTAGACTCTTGGTTATCTCCTCATATGATACTTGAAACATAAAAGCAAAAGAATGAATTTCAATCATCATGCAAATCAAATGGAGAGAGAGAGCCTAACTTAGACCCTTGGTTATCCCCTCATATGCTGATAAGATTTAAAACTCATTCATCAATCACAAAAAAATCCTCAAACATCTAAGCAATTAAATGAAATAACATCTATTATGAAATAAAATGTTTCTTTCATTCTTTTAGAGTGAGCACAATTCTCTTAAGAACAAAGTGACAAATTATTCCATTTACTACACTAAGACAATTTATATCTAAAACTACATAATGGAAATATATGTAAAATGAAGCTTTATTCTATTCCATCATAAGTTGGATACATGCTCCAAGAGTCCTCCCTTTGGAATGGAGGAGGTACTCCTATTTATACAATGGGATGAGATAACAAACTCATAATGATGATCCACTAATCTCTCTTTAGTTCCATACATTTCTCAACCATCTAGACACATAACCCCCTTTTTTCCTTGATCTTCTCCATGAGATCATGATCTTCTCCATGAGGTTTATCTTCTCAAATTCGAATTTGATCCTTCAAGGCCACATAAAGGTGTCTTGGAAGCTTCCTTGGAACCTACACATGTCACAAAAACAACCCACTTTCCATATATAAAGTAAAATATATTATTTTCTAATATTTAATCAAGAATTTCTCTCAAAAATGCTTAAAAATAAACAATATTTGGAAAATATAAATGAGACCCATTAATGATGAATAGTATGGAAAATGGAGTGACAAGGTGGTGAATAGTGAGCGATATAATGGAAGCATAGGTGAAAAATGTATGGTAATGAGTGACATTTTTGGAGCCCAACAATACCCCTGACATTTTGCTTCATTTTCGCTCGCTTGATCTTCGGCTTCCTCTGTCTCTTCGAGTTCACCAATACTCAAAGGACACATTTGTTTAGAAGAGAGGTCGAATTACAAAAAAATGGTGCATATTAAAACTATAGCAGAGAGGCCCTTTTTTTTAATGTTCATACAATAGACATTAATTGTTCATAGAAATCGCATCACAAGAGAAGTTATACCCATATTGGAGATCCCACGTGTCGGGTCATTCCTTTAATCGCAATCGCAACTTCCAGAGGTCTTTTACAAGTCATGCCCATAACATACTTTGTCCTCCGATATGAACATCAATGACCTTCACATATCAACATAGTTAAAAACCATATAATGGGTGGTCCCACCAGCCACATCATAAGGAGTCTTCCATTCCATAATTCATAAGGAGTCTTCTCATTATTTGGTCTTAATTGAGTTTGATTCAAGTTATAGACAATTGTCCCAACTGCTTCTCTCCAGAATTTTGGCTGCAAGTCAGCTGCTATTAACATTGTTCTTGCCATTTCTTGAAATGTTCGGTTTCTTCTTTCAACTACCCCATTTTTCTTGGGTGTACTGGCAGCATAGAGTTCTCTTTCAATTCCATGTACTTTGCAAAATTCATCAAATTCTTTTGAAGTGAATTCTCCCCCTCTATCTGTTCTAAGACACTTAATCTTAGAGTCCTTTTCATTTTCTACAACAAATAAAGCAAAGTACCTTTCTCCTTGAAGTGTCAGAGTTCTAGTTGGTCCACATAAATCAGCATGGATGATCTCCAAAGGCTTTGATGTAGAAAACTCCTTGGTCTTGTGGTTGGTTCTAGTTTGCTTTCCATGTTAACATGGACCACATACTCCTTGATTAGGCTTGAATAACTTTGGGATGTCTCGTATTGCTTTAATCTTGCTGATATTGATCAAGTTATCGAATCTTTCATGTCCAAGTCACTTGTGCCACATCCAACTTTCATCTGTTTGACTTAAGTAACATTTATCTTCTTGAATTTTGTTCAGAATGTAGATGTTGTCTGGTGTTCTAATCCCTTTTGCCACAAGTTCCCCTGAGGAAGAGTTCCTTATTTCATAGTCTTTAGTGCTAAAGACAACATTATGTCCTTGATCACAGATTTGGCTAACACTTAGGAGATTGTGTTTGAGCCCGTTTACTAGCAAATAATTTTGAGCTTTTCCTTTTCCATTAATAAGGGTAACAATTCCTTTTCCAGCAATTTTGGCAAATCCACTTCCAAAGGATACATTTCCTTCCTTTTTGTTCAAAGAGATAAACTTCCTTTTGTCCCCTGTCATGTGTCTAGAGCACCCACTATCCACAAACCAATGATTTTCATCACTGCGAGCACATAGATCTAGGCCACATTTATCTATGTTGGGATTCTCATTTTTTTATTTTCTTCTTTTGAGGGGGCAATTTTATTCATTGTGTCCATTATCATTACATAATGAGAAAATCAGATCAAATTTGGCCAAGGGATCAAAAGAGTTGTAGGTCTTGATTTGTCCTTGCCCTTTGGGACCATATGGCTTTTTTGTTTGATCCTTCAATTCTGGTGTTTCATTCTTACGGGCCATGCAATGTCGAGATTCATGACCAAAATTTTTACAATAAAAACCATGCCCAAAAAAGATAGTTTTGTACCTGTTGTAATAGCCATTATTTGAATCAACATTCTTCCTTGGAGTTACTCCCTCTTCATTCTTTGGATTTGAGATGGGACTTTGATGAAATAATGTGCTATACCTGTTGTAATAGCCATGATTTGAATCATCATTCTTCATTGGAGTTACTCTCTCTTCATTCTTTGGATCAGAGATGGGCCTTTGATGAAATAATCTTTCTTCTTTTGGGTTGCTGGAAAGTACGTTGGCATAGATTTTTGCATTATTCTTAGTACTTGATGATTCTCCTTTAAAACCTATTCTATATTTGTCATGTTGAGTTTTTTTATTATTTAGGATAGTGTCAAGTATTTGAGAGCTTTCCCAACCCTTTTTGACTTGCTCTAATTCCTTCCTTAGAGATACTATTTCGGCTTCACGTTCTTCACAAAATTCTTCTTTTTCTTTTAGCTTATTTTTCAAGAGGTCTTCCCTTCTTTTTGTTTCCTCATTTTCTACCTTGATAGAGATGATTTTATTTCGTAATTTCTTATTTTCTTCAATGGCACTCATTAACAATTCATCTACATTTCCTTCTAGCCATGAATCATCATCATTTTTTAATTCCATGAATAATACTTCTTGGCTTCCAGCATGGTCATTTTCTTCATCTAATTCTTCATTACCTCCTTTACGGTGAGGGAACTGATTAGTTGATTTCTTTTTTATGACTACAAATTCATCTTCATCAGACTCATCTTGCTTAGAGAAGAAATTCTTCTTATTGAACCCTTTCTTTTTGTATACCATCCTTTTAGAATTTTCCTCACCATCACTATCATGCTTATGAGGACATTTTGCAGCATAATGACCTATTTTTCCACATTTGAAACAAATAAGAGGGTACTTACCTTTTAGCTTAGATCCTTTCTTTAGTCTTCGTACAAATTGTGCCAATTTGGATTCAACATCGGAGTTATCACTACTGGTATTCCATTCTTTCCCCTTTTTTGATTTTGAGGCCTTGAATGTTGCATCTTTGGAACTTGGGCATCCTTTTCTCATCTCATAGGCAATGAGGATTCCATGAAGTTCATCCATCTTGAGAGTATCTAGATCCTTCATTTCTTCTATAACACTTACTTTGGAGTCAAATCTGTCTTAGGAGAGATCTTAAGACCTTTTGAACAACAGTGCTTTCTTCAATGTTTTCTTCCAATCCTTTAAGAGAGTTGACCACTTCAGCTACTCGGAGAAAGTATGATGAAATATCTTCTTCATCATCCATTTTCAGACTTTCAAATTGCCTCTTATGTGTTTGAAGCTTTGCCTTCTTAACTTTGGAGTCCCCATCGTATAAGCTAATTAGCTTATCCCATACTTCTTTGGCCGAGTTACAATTCATGACTTTTGTAAATTCAGAATCAGTGATTCCACTAGTGATGGAGTTTAAGGCTTTTGCATTTGCAATGTAAGCTTTCCTTTCATCTTGATTTGTTGGAAGAGTGGAAGGAGTTGTGTACTCATTTAAAACTGAATGCCAAACTTCAGGTCCAAGGGGCATTAAGTAGTAGGGCATTCTCTTTTTCCAAACACCAAAGTTTGTGCCATCGAATAGAGGAGGTCTTTCTGACACTTCTTGATTTCTCATCATGACTAAGAATCCTTCTTCAAGCTGTTAGGCTAATATGAAGAAGTTGGCTCTGATACCAATCGTTGGAAATACTGAGAGGGGGGTGAATCAATGTTTCTTTTCAATTGTTATTTTTTCGGTTAAATGATTTTATATTTAGAACACAGAAATAAATAACAGGATGAATGCTTTTATTAATATAATCTTTGCAATAAATCAAGTACAATGTATATAGGGCTTCAACCAGTTTCCAAGCACTAACTTGGACTTCTTGTGAGGCTCCAACCTCCAGAGCACCAACCCTATCTTGTTAAGGCACCAACCTTGGATTTAGGAACACCAACTCCTAGGGCACCAATCCTTCCAGTTCTGAGGCACCAACCCCAAGGGCTCCAACCCTCTGTTGTAAATTTTCTGGATCTATTTGGTAGTAATTCTCTGCTCCCAACCCTGCTGGACCTACGACTTACTTCTGTCCTCCTGCTTCTTCCACGTCTACCAGACCTTCGGCTTCCTCTGTTCCTTACAGTTTCATCAACCTTTAGACTTTCCTTGTTCTCTGTTATATATGCCTGATACCCCTGACCTTTTGCTTCATTTTCGCTTGCTTGATCTTCGACTTCCTCTACGCTTGTTTTTCGGCTTCCTCTGTCTCTTAGAGTTCACCAATACTCAAAGGACACGTTCGTTCAGAAGAGAGGCCGAATTACAAAAAAATGGTGCATATTAAAACTATATCAGAGAGGCCCTTTTTTTAATGTTCATACAATATACATTAATTGTTCACAGAAATCGCATCACGAGAGAATTTATACCCATATTGGAGATCCCACGTGCCGCGTCATTCCTTTAATCGCAATCACAACTTCTAGAGGTCTTTTACAAGTCGTGCCCATAACATACTCTGTCCTCCGATATGAACATCATTGATCTTCACATATCAACATAGTTAAAAACCATATAATGGGTGGTCCCACCAGCCACATCATCACCTTAATCGCAATCGCAGTTTTTCAAGGTTTGCACATAACACAATGATTCCGCTACTGACGATGGAGCGGATGCGATATGATATTAAGCAGTTGTTAATAAACTATTGGGTCCACAACCTTATCGCAATTGGCAGTTTACCATCATTACATTTCTTCAAGACTTGCGATATGCAACGGATGCGATACTCTAATAAGCTTCTTTTGATAACTCAATCGGGTCCACAACTTATATCGCAATCGGCGGTCGGGTTACAAGACTTATCACAATCAGCAGTCCGGTGGTGTCAAATCTTTTGAACTTTGAAATTCAACGAATGCAATATTTTAGTTAAGCCATGCTATAATGGTGTAGTGGGTCTGCAATGCTATCGCAATCGCAGTTTTTCAGGTGGCATTCCTTTAAGACTTGCGATGTGAAGGTTCCGATACACGCGAATGCGATATTACAATAGGGCGGTTTATAATGGATTGATCGGGTCCACAGTACATGTCCTCGTTGAATATTGTCGATATTGATTTCTCCAATGTGTTGTGAACTTTTAAATGGTTTACACGGTTTGTTCCTTCCTTCGATATTTCTCCTTAATTCCTTCGATATGGCTCTTGGGTTCTCACTCTTGTGACTTCTCTTCACTCTTCTGCTCTTCTGATAGCTCTTGTTTTTATGATGTGTTCCTCTTTTTGGCTCTTTCGTCGCTGCATGTTTCCTTTGCTCCTTTCGATATTTCATGCGATATCTCTGATATGGCTCCTCTGTTGTTAACTCCTCTGATATTTCTCCGATATTTCATGTTAACTCCTCTGTTAACAATGTTTATGAACCTCTGCGGATGTGTTCCTATTTGCTTCTCATGGCTTCCAATGACCTCTTCCGATGGCTTCCCTGATGGCTTTACTCCTTGGCTTCTTGCTCTTATTTCTTCAAGGATTTACTCTGCTTCTCCTTGGCTTCATATCATCATTTAGTATCCTAGAATTTGCCATATTGACATTAATGACAATCTAGATCAACACGAAATACCCTCCAAGACTAAGTCGGTCTACAAACTAAGAAGTTGGCCTATTTTGAGGAACTTCATCCACCTTGAAAGCCTATATAGAGGAGGGAACTTGACCTCCTAGAGACAAAATTCATTCTCTCATCAAGCAAGCGAAGGAGAAGAAGAAATAGGTTAGCGAAGAAGGAGAAGAACGAGAATCAAGTGTTTGGTATATTTTCTTTTTCTTCACACATGCGAAGGAAGGAAGCTAGGGTTTTTTGTTGTTGGGTTAGGGTTTTGATGTCGCATGATTGAACTTGGAAAAAGTGTAGAAAGAAGGTTGAATTAGGTCATCCTCAAGCCCTAGAAGAAGGAGAAAGTCAAGTGAAGGTCTGAAGAAGTCTTGGAATCCCTAAATAAGCTCACACGTGTGGAAGCAGGTGATGCTAGGAGGGCTGAAAATTTTAGACTTGCAGTAGAGGAAAAAATTAGGTTATTGGGGGTCGAAGTTGTGTTGTTGGAAGAGATTTGATTGGGTTTGACTTGAACAAAAGGAAGCACATCATCAAGGAGGTTGGACGGTGTCTTCGTCTAGAGGTCTTGGAATTCGTTAATTGAAGAATCTATAAGAAGAGAAGGGATTTGTGGGTTTTCATCTCAAGTGGAGAGGTTTTGGCCCTAGGTTGCAGCCTATATCCTATGTTCTTATGTCCTGTTGATATTCTTGTTTTGGTAGTTGTTTGATTATAATAATAACATACTAATACAAGAAGAAGCTAATAAGTAAGAAAAAATAAAAGGATATCACAAGCAGTTATCAAGCTAAAGAGAAATCCTTCTATCCATAGCCCTATATATTTCTCAACACCCCTAAGGCTTATACTTCTATTCCCACTAATCAAAGGATTGAAAAATTTTGGCTTAAGGTGGATCTTGAAGATAGAATTTCTAGGGGTTTTGGGGTAATTAATATATTTGAGTTCAAAAGGAATGTCCCCAAAAAAATACAATCAAGGAATTACAAGGTGATTTCAGAGAGAAAACCCCAATGAAATGATTTAATGGATTTTAAAAGAAAAAAAAAAATTGATGTAGGATAGAAGATCAATGCCTTATCTTACCATTCTATTTTTGGGGCATATGGGGTCAAGGATCAACACATTTCAAGGGGATTGGAATAGATGTAGGTTCAAAAGACTAGGATAAGTCCACTCATTGTCCCTTGAAATTTGACCAAAGGCTTCTCAATCTTCAAGGATGAGATAAGGGAAGGGGATCACTTGATCCTTCTTTAAAGCCTTGGAAATATGGTTTGCATAATAGGGATAACGAAAATAAAATACCATGTCCACTTGCTTAAAACTTAATTACCATCATCCATAAACACAACCAAGACTAAGAAAGCACACGCATTTAGATTATCATGCATTCATCCAAGCTTCACAAATATCTATCCAAGAAAAGATTGCAATCCATGTCAACAAATCCTCTCCAAGAGGTCGCTCAACTCATCTATCCATAACCAAAGGATAAAAAAGATAGAATCACAGAAATTCCAGACTTGCTAAGAGATTTCTTTCCCAACCCAACCATGAGAAAATTTAAGGAAGTGTCTCTCTATTTGTAAGAGAACCTCAACTTCCTCTTACATTAGATGATTTTCATTAGTGAATGCCCCAAATATAGCCTAAGGAGGGGGTAAATCCCTATTGAGTAATTAAATAATATAAAAATTACACTTAAGGGACTTTTCAAGCCACATGTACAAAATCTAAGGGGTAAGAGCCCTAAAACTTGAGACACATCATGAAAGGATCTTCCACTCGTAGCATTAAAACTCCAAAAGTCCTTCAATAATGTCCATTTCTTCAATCAAGCATCCTATGATCCTCCTAAAACGGGTTTATAATCCCCAAACACATAGTAACCTACCTTTAATGACATTCGAAGGGCTAGGTTCTCAAATAAAATATGTAATCAAGACACCATGTCATCCCCCAAGGTGTAATTCATCTCATGCAAATGGATCTTTCAAATTCTCTTCAAAATGGACACAAGACCCAAATCATGGTTAAATCCACATGAAGGTGCCCCACAAAACTCATCAATGTACAATATAGGTTGGCCCTAGACCTCCTTTGTTATGCAATCAACTCACAAATAGATAGATCAATGACTTAAAAATTATCCTCTTCCAGGGGGGAACCTCCTTTACCTTACGTAAATGAACAATTCTTGGATGATACAAATGAAAATACCTCCTTTGTATATATAGGAGTCTAAGGGGTCACAATATAATTAGAGCTTACATAACGATAAGAATGTAAGGGCACATCAATAACAATAGTGGGCTTCTATGGGGCACAACAATAACAATATGGGGGTTGCATGGGCACAACAATAAAAATAAGGGGGATACACTAGTATTATAGGGACATAACATTCCCTTCTCCTTCAAAAAATTGTCGTACTCAACATTTGAGTAGTTCTAGACGCTTTTGTATAAAATTCTCATCCTCCCATGTGGAATCTTCAGCAGGTAAGTTCTTCAACTTAATGAGATACTCTAAAATTGATCAATTATGTCATTGTCGGGTTCTTGTTTCCGTGTCTGCTTTAGGGTCAAATATGATTTTTCCTTCTTCGTAAAGTTCTGGAAACACTTTTTGAATTGGAAGCTTGTCATTGATAACCTTCTTTAAGCATGAAATATGGAAAATTGGGTGTAGTCGAGAAGATGCAAGAACCTCCAATTTGTATTCCATGCTACCAATATTTTGCAACACTTTGTAAGGATCGTAGTACTTGGATGATAATTTATTATCCTTCTTAGCTTGCTTGAGAGACATTTTTTGTATGGTTATAGCCATAAAAATACCCAGTCACCTTCATCAAACCTTCTTTCACTGCAATGTTGATATGCCTGTTGTTTCATTCGATTTTATGCCAGAGTGACGTTATCCTTTAAGAGTTGGAGAAATTTTTGTTGATGCTCGATGTGATCTTCCACTGCTTAAACCTTATAATTTTATCTTAAATATTATGTGATGGATGGTGGATGAGATCCATAAAGTGCCATAAATGGGGTCATTTTTGCTTCAGTATGGAAGGAAGTGTTATACCACCATTCAGCTAAAGGCACCCACTAGACCCATTGTGTTTGTTTATCATATACAAAGCAGCGAATATATCCTTCCAAACATTTGTTCACTATCTCAATTTTCCCATCAGATTGAGGATGATAAGATGAGCTATGAGATAATTGAGTACCAAGAAAAGAAAATAATTATGTCCAAAAATTTCCAGTGAAAATGGGATCTCTGTCACCTACTATAATCTTTGGATTTCCATGAAGCTTTTGAATCGTTTCCATAAATACAATAGCAATTGCAATGGCTTTAAAAGTATGAGATAATGCAAAAATGTATGCATACTTGGTAAGTCTATCAACTACCTGCCACCATGATGACACTCTTTCCTTCAGAATTTGGTAAACTTGTGATAAAATCCATGGAGACCTCCTCCTAACGCTGACTTGGAATGGCTAAAGGTTGTAACAAACCCGAGGTCTTAATTATCTCAACTTTATTTTGTTGGCAAACCAAACATTCTGCCACAAACTTCTAAATATTAGATTTCAGGTCATCCCAAAAAAGTTCCTTCTTGACCCTATGGTAAGTTTTTAAAAATCTTGAGTGCGCTCCTAAGGGAGAGGTGTGCAATTCCAAAAGAATATTTTGTTTGAGTTGGTAATTCTTACAAAGATATAAGTGATATTTGTACCGTAATGAATCATTTTTCCAGCTGAATGCATCATATGTTGGGATCTTGCTGCAACTTTTGAATGAGTGACCACACCTCTTAATCATTCTTCCATTCATCCCTTGCTTCAGTTATCCACTAAGGTTGGATAATAGAAATGGCACAAAGCAATTCTTCCACATCCTCATCCTTTCTTGACAGTGCATCTGCAACAACATTATGCTTCCATTTTTTGTAGATGATTTCAAAGTCATAAACCAACATCTTTGTCACCCTTTTTTTGTTTCTCTTCTTAAGATAATCTTTGTTTCAAAAATTATTTAACACTACCATGATATGTTTTTACCTTGAAGTTTCTTCTCATTAGTTAAGGTCGTCATTGCTTTAGTGCATGTAGTATTGCCAACATTTCCTTCTCATAAATAGGTTTCTGTAAAAACTTTCCTTTGATTTGATGACTTTCAAAAGCAATGGGTATTCCTTCTTGCATTAAAACATCACCAATTCCATTTCCTGAAGCATCACATTCCACAATAAAAGTTTTTGTGAAGTTTGGTGTAGCTAAGACCGGTGCTTGGCACATTGCCTCTTTAAGGTGTTGAAAGGCCTTCGTTGCTTCTGGAGTCCCAGAAAATGCATCTTTCTTTAGTAATGATGTTAGAGGTGCCACTATTCTCCCATAATTCTTAACAAACTTGTGATAATACCCTGTCAACCTAACAAATCCTCGAATAGGCTATATGGTTAGGGGGATTTTCCATTCCTTAATGGTTTTACTTTTGTTAGGATCTATCTTAACACACTCATGAGATACAATACAACCCAAATATTCCACCTCCTGTACTCCAAAGATACATTTGGAAGTTTTTTCATATAATTGTTTCTCCTCCAATAGTTTGAGCACCCTGTCAACATGTTGAACATGATCCTTCCAAGACTTGTTGTAGATTAGTATATCATCAAAAATACTAACATGGATTTTCTAAGGAAGGGTTTGAAAATGGAATTCATCAAATCTTGAAATTGGAAGGTACATTAGTAAGGCCAAAAGGCATGACCAAAAATTGATAATGACCCTCATGAGTTATGAATGTTTTTTTCGAAATGTCTTCAGTATTCATTCTAATTTGATGATATCCTGAACGAAGATCGAGCTTGGTGAAGTAAATTGGTCCATGTAATTCATCCAACAATCATCAATGACAGGAAAGGGAAATTTATCTTTAATAGTGAGCTTGTTGAGCTACCTATAATTTGGACACATACGCCATGATCCATCCTTCTTATGCACGAATACTATTGGAACAGAGAAATAACTTTGACTAGGTTGAATTATACCAGCCTCTAGCATTTCTACAAGCATACGTTCAATTTCACTCTTTTGGGCATAAGGATATCTGTAAGGCTTGATGTTTGGAGGAACACTTCCTGGAATCAAGTGAATCACATGATCATGATCATGAATAGGTGGGAGGCCTTTGGCAGTCTCAAACACCTTGGAATGGTTGTCCAAGGCTTTTTGGAGATCTGGAGAAATAGATGATTTCAATGTTTGAACCCCTAGTGAGCATAATTATGGAATTACACCCCATTGTTCTGTCTTTAGAATATTTGTCATTCCATTAGATTTGATCATCTTTCCTGGTTTTCTTGCGATACCCCTTAATTCAAAATCCTTTCCTTCCCAAAAAGCATTCAAGAAAAGTTCTTGAAAATTGAAAGCTATCATCCCCAGAGATTGTAACCACTAGACTCCTAGTACAACATCAGCACCACCCATTGCAATGGAAAGGATTTGACTATTCAATACACATTCCCCCATGGTTAGCTTGATATTATGGAACTTTCCAGATCAATTGATAGTTCCTCCATTTGCAACCATCACTTGACACTATGGTGCTGGATATAGGAATCAATTCAATTCCTTGGATATCTTACAATGAACAAAATTATGGGTACTACCTGAATCAATCAAAACTATTTGATTTTTCTTCTTGATATATCCTTCTATCTTAAGAGTTTGAGGAGTGGTAATTTTTTCTAATGCATTACAAGATATGGTCGGATTCATTTATTCTTTCTTCGGGGTTGGTTCCTAGTGTATATCCTCCTCTTTTGATGTTTATTGTTCATTTTCTTCTTCCTCTTCACAATCTATGTAGAATAATTTCTTCTCAGCACACATGACCTTTAGTGTATTTTCTATCACAACTGTAACAGATCCCTTTGCTCTTTTTTCCTCAAATTGTTTTGGTGTCAACCTTGTAGGTTTTGGAAGACTAGGAGCAACAAAACTTCCATCTTTATAGTTGTGAGTGGTAGACTTCCTTATTGCCATAATTTTGCTTTCAACTTTTCTTGCCACCTTGAATGCCTTCTCCAATGAATCAGGTTCCCAAAGGCAAACCTCATGTTGGATGTTATCTTTTAAAGTCCCTTTGAAGAAATCAATCATATGCTCCTCTGGAATATCGGTTAACCTAATATTCAATTTTTGGAAGTCTTCAATGTGCTCCACCATTGAACCCTTTTGTTTGAGATTTATCAATTGGATAAAGAAGGTGTTGATCTTTGTATCATCATAATGTGTTATCATTTTCTTCGTAAAAATTTACTAGGTGACAAGTGGTTTACGAGAACAAAGCAATATATACCATACAAATTGATTGGGTTCTAAATATAAAGATGCAATACGTAACTTTTGTGAGGGTTGCATATTATGTAGATCAAAATATTGCTCCATCTGTAGTATCCATGTTACTGGATCCTTGCCATCAAACTTCCTCATATCTATTTTTGGAATGTGGTGGTTCTTAAACCCCACATTGGAGTCTCTAAAATCGTAATTCATATTCCTTTTGTCCTCATCATGAAATTCATGGATTACCTTGTCTCCATCGAGAAACCTTTCTTGCAACAACTTTGTCAAACCTTACATATCTGCTTGTAAACCATTCATGTCACCTTTTAAACCATCCATGTCCCCTTTTAAACCATCCATGTCACATTTTAGTTCATCGTTGGTTGCTCTTTGTGAGAACGAAATTTGTCGCACTTGGTCCCGTAATTTTGATATATCATGTTGCAATTCATCCTCTTAATTCATCATAGTAGAGCCTTCTGAGGGCTTAATGGGTGTATAATTATTTTTCGTAGGAGGAATTTTAGAACCCAATACTGATATTTATGCTTCAATATTCCCTTGGAATGACTTCAAACTGATTTTTCAAACAAAATTTATGCAATTTAAAAAAAATACACACCTTTTTCTTGCTTTTAGGATCTCGATCTTGAAAAAGTTATAACTATGTGATTTTTCTAAAATTTATTCCTGTAGTATCTTTGTGAGTCTTATTTCCAACCCCACAAGTCCGATCAATATTGGATTCCTCAAGAAAGAGTGATGCCAAATCCCCCACGACAACCTAATTATGGACTAGTTCAGTAGATCAAATTTGTACAGGATGCCACATGTCACTGTTTCAACCTTTGGCCCTTAAATTGATACACGAAAAACTACAAATTGTGCAATTTCATATACTTTTTACAAAATTCAAATATAATTCTTGAAACGAAAGTTATGATGATTTTCCCTAGGTCACCTATTTGTGATTGAATTCTGGAGCCCGCAAAAACCTTAACTTCCTCTGATCATATCTTCGAACATATGGTGAACCAAGCTTTGAAATTTTTACATGAAGTTCACCACAATTTTTGCTCCATGTGGTCAAAATTTCAGCTTTGGAAGGCTTGTAGAAATTTTTTTACAGCGACAACACCAAGACAACCTGTTTGAAGAAGCAAAACCCTAGAATCCAAAGCTTTGATACCAAATGTTATGCAACCAGTTCACAAATAGATAGATCAACGACTTAAAAATTATCCTCTTCCAAGGGGAAATCTCCTTTACCTTTAATAAATGAAGAATTATTGAATTATACAAATGACAAGAGCTCCTTTTTAATATGTATATATAGGAGTCTAAGGGGTCACAATATAATCAGAGCCTACATAACAATAAAAATGTAAGGGCACAACAATAAAAATAGTGGGCTTCTATGGGGCAAAACAATAAAAATATGGGGGCTACATGGGCACAACAATAACAATAAGGGGGATACACTAGTATTATAGGGATCTAACATCCTTAGGTCAACTTCATATAGCTTATCCCAGTGCTCCACACTTATATATGTACACACACACCATCCTTTACACCAACACATATCTCTACTATGTTTGTTTTTTAGGCAGAGGTTTTGTCGAGAAAATCTATCACTGACTTAGTGAGCACCTTTGTAATTTAGTGTTGAAATATTTTAACCCAGTTTTGAGATAGTTATTCTAATGTTGTCATCTTCCAATAAGGACAACACTTATCATAGACTTAGTGCGCACCACTGCGATTTAGTGTCAGAAGGTCTTCACCCAGTTTTGAGATAGTTTCTCTAATGTTTCCATCTTCTAATAAAGGGACTTTCTCAAAGACATGAGGAAGCACAATTTGTGAGGGTTTCATCATAAATTAAACAAATCATCTTGATTAAGCTCACTGTGTCATATGCTTAAGTCTTCAACATCTGCAGGCCTTATCTGGAATAGCTCTAACATCCATCTCATATCATGCATTATGTAAGGCGAGTAGACCAGTCTGAAGTACAAACTTTAGTAGTTCGACCACTCTTTCTCCATTTTGGACTACTGAGAGCACAATATACTCATTTTGTTGACTCTAATACTTGTTAACACCTTTGTGTTAACACATCACAAATCAAATGCTCTCGACCATTGTAAGGAGTTTGAGATAGATATTTGCATGCAGGGTAACCATGGTGATCAGGGACATTTACTAGCTGCTATATATAGAGAAAAATTGTGAGTGTTTTCGCAGGATGAAAAATCCATTCCCCAAACATGCATATGCCAGACCACATAACTGCTCGTATATTTAGTTCCAAAGTTTCCATTGTACTAGGTCTTGAATCTGCACCTTTAGATTGATTTGAAGTATCAATACCAAAATCAAGTCTACTCTATTTGCTTCATCCTTGAATTTGCAGTCACATACAGTGCTTCCTTTCAAAGAAACTCTAGTACTATCAACATAAACTTCTTGAATAAGTTGTCAACAATTTATGAAAATATATGCTCTATGATGGGATGGTTGCATTCAGTCCATAACTATGCCCACCAACTAAGGGATTTGAGAGAGTCTGCCATGCATTCTCTTGATTTGGTTTAGACATGAACCTGGTATCAAAAAGGGATGCTTCCAACAAATATTACCCTAAAGAGAGAGAGAGACTTAGATTTATGAACACAGTGCCCCACTCACCTAAAGGACCCATTACCAATTTCGCCAACAATTATTTCTGGGTCATCCAAAATTCAAATGCCCATAGTCTAAGCTAATATTTTCTCAGAGAAAATTATTCATACTAGAGGTGGGCCTTTGTAATTCTTCAGACATCAATGTGAGTAACAAGTTGGAATCTATGTCACAATTCACCAAACTTAAACCTTAGGTTTGAAGCTCATTGAACCTAAAAAAAATTATTTGGTTCAATTAGGTTGGTTGAACCTCAACTAAAGTTTGAACTCAATTTGGTTTCAAACCTGAAAAGCAGACTTCAAGTCGAATTCAAACTTGAAAGTGAACTTGAAGGAAAATTTGGGGGTTTTATTGGGTTTCTTCATTTTTTATAAATTATTAAAAAAAATTATGATAACCCTAATTAATATTAATTATATATTGAAAAACATATATAGACAAAACTTGTGGTGAACCTCATCGAAAAACTCAAATTCGAATTGAACCTAGTCCTTGTCAAACCCGAACTCAAACTTGAACTATGTGACTTAGGTTGGAATGCTTCCAACTAAAACCCTTCCTAGAATGTAAGGAAATGGAAATGCATCATTTGAAATATTACTTGGGTGGATTTGGTGGTATTATGCCTTCAAAAATAAAGCATACAACACTTAGATGGGGCACCAATGAAACCTTGGGATCTAGAAGAGAAGCAATTGTTGTTACATTGGAGGCATGGGGAATACCATCTTGCATTGAAGGCATGTGGCTCTTCTAGAAACCTGGTGAGCACCATGGGTGATTATCTAGGTGACCTTTTAGTATGGTAACAGTCAATAATAATAATCTTACTTAAGGTCACAACTTAGCCAAATGACAAATGTTGATGTACGAGGTCCTCTTGTTTGTCGGACAAGGAACCCCCTCCATGCAGTAATTTTTCATTATATATATTAAATATATGACCATTGTAATATTAAGTAGAATTACATGATTAATTCACTTAAATAGGGCTGCTATAAATATAGCATCTATGGGATTTATATATATCATTTATTTTCTCTCTCCATTATTGTGTGTGAAGGCATATACCCTGGACTCATATGGTGGATAGATGTACCAAAGGTTCCATTTGTCATACCAAGGTCAAAGAATGCATTACTAGCCTGCCTAAGTGTAGTGCAAGCCTTAAAAAAAATTGCACTCCCTTCTTATGCAATCTGCTAGCATTAAATGTGCACTGAGTGTAGTCCATTCGTAAATAAAGCAAATTTTAGCAAAAAAAAGTCCATAAGACGAGAAAAAGATGCAGATACTAACAATAAATGAGAAAAAGGGATGCTTAAGAGATAATTGAAACTGCCTTTTGGTTGTACTTTTCCTGTCGGTCAAGATGCCACCCCCTACCTGTCACCTTCACTATTAGCCACAACATATCTATGATTTGTATGGTCTAACTAGAAGTTTGCAAGCAAAAGCCATTTTTGTAGTTACTTCTTGAATATTCTTCTTGATTCTTCAACAAGCATAATTTATCTGGCATATCATGTACTTGGTAGACATAAATAAATCTATATTCAAATTATTGTCAATAAACACAATAAGGTACTTTCTTTGAAGAGTGTATTGAAAGTGTTCAAAAGAGGAAACAAAAGCTTCTTGTGGAAGCATACACTCCCGATTTGATTTTGAACAGAAAAAGGTGTCAACGGGGATGTTGCAATTGCAATGGTCATATCCATAGCTTCCAAAACTGGCCCAGTCCACACCAAAAGCAGTCAAACTACCTAATTGGTGGGCAACTTTGGTACCAAACCAGCCGAAACCAGTTGGTCCCGATTTGATCCAGCGATGTTGCTCCAAGGCGCACAGACCCTACAGTGTGTACCTTAATTTATTTTATAGGTTGTTGTTAATGAAAAGGGGAACTTTCCCTCTCTAAACCCTCCTAATTTTCTATAAAGAGAACCCTTCCCTCCTATTTGTCTCACACCTCTCATTGTGAGCTTGCAACAACATTGAGTTAGCAACAGCAAGGATGGAGTTGGTTTGCCATCTTGAAGATAATTTGGAGTTGTCTACTGGAGTTGGCATCTTTGGGAGGATGCTACAACTCATCTTTTCATTCCTAGGTATTCTTTCCCTCTGAAATTGCAAATATGAATGTTGTCCCTATTTTTTTCCTCTCTTTTAAAATAAAATATATCCCTCTTTATTCTTAAAGTTGACATGGGTATCATATTGTAATTTCTTGCATGTTTTCTCCTCAAATTGCAAGTTTATTTCCATTTAAATTCCATCATCCATGGCCCCAAGAGCCAAAGGCATTGCATGGACCCATTGTGATGTTATTGACAACAATTTATTTTTTAAATGTTGTGAGCACTCAATTAGAGAGTGGGGGTATTCGTAGGTTAAAACAACACTTGGTTGTTGTAAGAGGCCAAGTAACCACATGTGGTGCACCAAACGAAGTAATAGGCATATTAGGTCAGAAATGCTTAAATAATTTGAAAATAACTAAGTTCCCAGGAAATAGACATAGATATGGATCTGATTTTAACAGAAAGGATCCAAATACGATGGGGAAATGCCATATACAAAGAATACAATAATACTTTTTAATTTTAAAAAACATATTCAAAGTTAAAAATCAAAACCATTCATGAATCACAACATCAGGACTGAAACCATTAGATAATTTATAAACTTGAAGGTTGAAATCATGATGCATCATGGCTTATATAAAAAAGATAATTTTGAATACAAATTTGGGTGTCTCATCAATTATCATTCTATTGATATGATGATGTAGAGTAGTTCTAACTACGTATCCAAAAATGGGTCGACATCTTCATCATCTAAGTATTTTGACTCCACACCATGATCAACCTATCATTTTCCTTGAAATCTGCCTTGAAATGTAAAAATCCCCAACTAATTATAATGGTAGAAGAATATCATACATTGTTTGATAACATGTTATAGTCTATGTATCATATTGTTCTAAGAGCATTCTTCACCTAGATTTTGATGGGATTGACCTAATTAAATTATATATGACACAACCATCCTTAGTACACAAAGAAAAAGGAAAACTAAGTATATATATTATATACTATTATCTATATATTGTCTCAAAGCTTTCCCACTAGCAACATAAAAATTTGAAAAATAAAATTTTAATGTCTTAGACCTTTCCTACTAACGTTATCATGCAGTATACAACCTACAAGTAATTAGTAACTTATATAGCCTACATATTAATAATAAGTAATTCAAATAGAATATTTGTTTCTTAGGGCTTTGTTACCCACCACCTGTGGGTAGTGTATATAGGGGAAAAAAACTCCTAGATGGTCGTTAGCCGGCAGCCACCAGATAGCTCGATGTGCCATTATCTCTGCCACCTGAGCTAGCCATGTGATCCCTCACCCACTTGTTATGATTGTATGTTCGAAGGTGGGCCTCCCAACCCCAAAGGTATGGCTTTTCATTCGTATAGTTGAGTAATTTTCCTTACTTGTCAACGGAAATTTGGGGCATTGATTGGTGGGGGGATTTGGTAAACATTAAATTCTTGCTGACATAATAGACCGCATATGGCTTCTTATCTTCTTGTTGTCCCAACACCACCCCTACAACCATTTGAGAGGCATCTGCATGGATATGAAACGGAAGTTCCCAGTTGGGACCACGTAATATTGGAGCTTGGCAGATTAGTTCCTTAATCTTTTCAAAAGCTACTTCACAATCATCTGTCCATAAAAATTCTGCATCTTTAGTTAACAGTTGAAAAAGTGGAAATGCAATTTTAGAAAAAAATTCTATAAAACGCCTATAGTAACCAACACAACCAATGAAACTACGTACCTAAGTCGGTGTCTTAGGTATAGGAAAATGCAAAATTACCTTTACCTTGGCAGGATCATCTTGTATTCCAGCAGCTGAAAGTAAATGTCCCAACACTATTCCCTCTTATCTCATCATATGACATTATGTTGTACTCAGAGAAACATGCATTTGTTTACACATTTTAAGAACTTTCTCCAAGTTTTCCAATCCTTATTCAAATGTCCCCCCATATGGCGTGAAATAATCCGTGTAAACTTCAACACTGTCATTGAGTAAATCAGAAAAAATCCCCAGTATTTCCCTCTGAAAGGTAGCAGGCACATTACAAAGACCAAACGAAAGGACTCAGTAAGTGAATGTTCCCTAAGGACATGTAAAAGTAGTTGTGTCCTGATCCTTAGGAGCTATTTGGATTTGGTTATAACTGCCAAACCCATCCAAGAAAGAGAAAAACTTCTTCTTGGCCAGGGTATCAAGGACTTGGTCGATAAATGGTAGAGGAAAATGATTTTTCAAGGTTGCTTTATTCAGCTCCCTATAGTCTACACAAATCCGTCGTTTTCCATTCTTTTTACAAACAATAACTAGCGGGGATACTTACTAGTTGTCCGAGATTAGGTAAATAAATCCTGCATCCAATAAATTCTGAAGCTCCTCTTTGACAATGTTCTTCAAGGCAGGGTTCATCCTTCTTTGAGGTTGTCTTACGGGTCAAAAATCTTCTTTGATGTAAATATGATGAGTACACAAATCAGCAAGGATACCTTTCATATCAGTATAATCCCAGGTGAAAGCTTCTTTCTGTTCTCAAAGGATCTTCAGGAGTCGTTTCGTCTGGGCAGGTGAAATATTCAGGTCGATATTCAATGTCTTCCCTGACTCGATCTCCATGGGTATGCTATCAGAAAGTGTTGTTACAGGAATGTCTTCAACTTCGGTTTCTAATATGATAGTTTCCTGTATCTCGCAGCTCATGACTAATTCCAAAAACTGTCGAGTTGGATCTGCAACAGCATGAGGGCTGCTAATAAAAGTGTTGATAGTATCATCCTTTGTCTCATTCTTAAAGCAAAGGGCTTGCCCCATGGTAAGCACTGGCTAGAGTTCCTGCTGTTCAATTTCGATCCCATCCAAA
Organism: Pinus tabuliformis; assembly: GCA_031772625.1. Taxonomy (NCBI): domain Eukaryota; kingdom Viridiplantae; phylum Streptophyta; class Pinopsida; order Pinales; family Pinaceae; genus Pinus; species Pinus tabuliformis. The sequence continues at coordinate 1,554,026,202 of CM062804.1, forward strand.
GACAAAGAGTTCTGCTTGGGATTTTTCTACGAGCTAGGCTCTGCAGGGGGATAGAGAATAAGATTTTTCGTATTTTCCCCATTAGAAATTATCATGTTTCCTGATCGACATCTGATATAGGCATCAGTAGTTGCAAGCCACAGATTTCCTAAAATAAGGGGATGACCACCAGTTGCGGACTACGTATGCAAGACTAGGAGATCAACGGGGTAACGCAAAGAGTCTACTTAAATCGTTATGTATTCCAATTTCCCTATCGGTTTGATTGTATATTTTTCAGCTAATGCTAAGACTGTAGGGGTTGTCTTAAGATCACGCAATCCCAATGTAAGCATTGTTTCAGAAGTAATTACATTAATTGCAGCGCCCAAATCTACCAGTACATTCGGAATATCTACCCCATTAATTTGAACTGTTAGAATTGGGTTCCTAGGATCCCCATATTTTACAGGCATATCCTTTCCCAGCATAATGTCTGATAATCTCCCCATAACATGAATTGTAAGCGGATCTTTTGTTTTCTTCCTAGGTCCCTTGGAACAATATTCTCTAATAGTTTTAGCGTAAATAGGTACATCTTTCATAGCCTGAAGCGGGGGGATTTTTATAAACAAATTCTTCGATTCTCCTAAAAGATCAAATTCTGGTTGAGGGACTGGTTTACTCAGGGATAATCATTCTAGATAAGGAGGATTGTTTTGACAGGCCTGAGTAACAATCATATGAGAAGGAGAATGTTCCACAGATGGTTGAGTTGTCTCATCCTCGACTGCTTGAGACTCTGGATTCTCATCATCAATATGTTCAACAATAACGGGTGATGTAGGAGCATTTACTACCCAGCCAGATCGTAGATTTATCTCATTAAACCCTACAGTAGAAATGTTGTATGAAGGAAGGTTAAGGGTGTCAAATTACTGAGTTCCCTTATTGTTTGGATTTGGGTTTGGATAAATAGGAAGTTGAGGCCAGAGAGGAGGATTATTGGAGGGGACGTTAGAGGGCAGTTGTAACTGTTGTTGCTGTGTAGGTTGAGGAAATTAAGCAACGGGGAGAATAGGACTACGCCAGCTTTGAGACCATGAAGAACTTGAATTAGGTTTAGGACACCATGGTTTTCAAGGTGGGTATTGATATTACTGAGGTCAAAAAGAAATTGACTGAGGATTCATATTATAATACTGAAAAGGATCCTAAGACACACCTGGATTTAGGCTTGATGATCATGGATGCCATGGTTTCTTGGACCCCATAAAGCATAGTTGATTTGGTTCTTCACTTGCCCCCTGAAATACTGCTTTTGCTGATGGAATAGATGGACTTGCACCGGTGGAGTGACTCTATTCACAGATAGCACATGTTTCTATAGTGTCTAGTGGACACTCCTTTAGTGGGTGTTTCTTTCTACATCGTGGGCAGAAAATAGCCATCGTTCTTTCCAACTCCATCTGCTTCTGCTTTGTCTGTAATGTGTCCATTTGGGAGGATAATGTACTTAGGATATCAGTTTTCAAATTATCCAGCAGGTTCCCAATTTCTGCTTTTGTGATTCCCCCGCTTGATGCTTTGAAAGTTCAGATTCCTTGTTTATTCCTTGCAGCTCCTCTTGAACATTGAATACAGAGTTCACAGATGGTGTCAAAGTCTTCCTTAGATATATCCCCTTTTCCTACTATGTTTAACAGCTCCAAAGACTCTTCCCTTAGGGCTCGGAGAAAAATAATTTTCAAAATATCCTTATCCAGGTCACTATGGCCAGACCTCTGGAGAGTGTACTTAAAGCACTCTACACAGTCCTCCATATTTTCAGCCTCCTTGTGCATAAATCTTCCTTAATGTCCTGAGATTTACAATAATCCTAATATTTCTCTAGGAAGGTCTTCTTCATATCATCCCAAGTAGAAATGGTTTTCCCTCCTAAACCCATGCACCATTGCAATGTTGTCCCCTTTAAAGTAGCATGAAAAAATTTCATATTTTGAGCATCATTAACATAGTCATACCCTCTACAAATGATATCAAACTCAAATAGGAAAATCTCTGGATCCTCCGTCGAAAGCCCATGGAAGTTTGGCAGTGCGGTAAGTGGAATAGGCTTCATTGGTGCATCACCCGTAATTTCCCCAATTGGGAATTCAATTGAAGATGTTGCGGGTGCCATAAATACCCTCCAATACTCACTTGGAACTTCAACAGGTTCTTGCTGTGTAACAACTGGTGGTTGTGAAATTTTAACAGCACTCCCCTGATCGCGAGGTGAAGAGAATCCTCTGAGGTTTCCTTCTTCAATCCTTGAGTGGATTTCTTCTTCTGACCCTCTGTTGGCCACCTCCTCCTTGTCTGATACCAGAGGAAGTGTCTATGCTTTCTCTGATGCCTTGCTTCTTGCTTCTCATGTATCTGTTGAAAGGGATACTTCCACCCCTGGAGGTTGTATAGTTTGTTCCACAGGATGTCCTTTGGATCTTGTGTGAACTCTCACCCTAGCAGTGGCTTGTGAAGAGGCTTCTGATGCATATTTTGTAATAATTTCCTGGATATAGGAATTCCTCCCCAAATCCTTCCTTCCTTGCCTTTGGGGTCCTCCTCTGCCCCTCTTATTCGAACCCTTGTTCATACATTTATTGGAAAGAAAACATTAAAACGTTCATAGCTCAAGACCTGGAGCAGGGTGAAAAACTCTTTTCCCTCCCCAAGACGAGAGGATGATTTAAAACAATAAATCAGCAGAAATAAAAATGAAGCTCAGGAACTGGAGCAGGGTGAGGAAACTCTTTCCCTCCCCAAGACAGGAGAGTGGCCCCGATATAAAAATAAAAAAGAAAATGAAAGAAAACCCAAAGAAAATAACTAAGGCTCAGGATCTGGAGCAGGGTAACAATTCCCTCCCCAAAACGAGAGATTGGTTTCTAAGGAATCAACAAAACAGAAAATAAACAAAAAGAAAATAAAATGGAACACTACGCTTAGGACTCAAAGCAAAGCAATAAATTCCCTCCCTAAGATGAGAGATTGATCTATAGATCAGTGTAGATCATTTTCTTGCACCTTGTTAGCCTCCCCGACAATAGCGCCAAAATGTTGGTGTCTGAGTGCGTACTTTGTTTCAAGGTAATGTGCAAAATATATGCAGGTAGCAATGACACAATCAATCACCAATCTTAGATTCAATGACAGAGTTAACAAAAGAACCACTATGATAGTAATAAGAGTAAATTGCAGAACTATAAAAAGCATTCACAGCAATTAATTAAAATATTGTAATAGCAATCAAATTAGATCAACACACATGAAATAACAACACACAAAAATAACACAACACTTGATCAAGAGAGTGGCCCAACTCCCTGACCAGGGTTGCGATGGATTCACAGCTTATAGAGAGAACAGCAAAATAATTTGCATTCAATTAATTTAAACATTCTTCTGTTACAATCTCAATCTCTTGCACAGTTAACCCCGATCACAGCATTGAAACCCTTCTTATACAATATGCAGAGAAAATTGTCTCTCAATATGGCAGCTAATGCATATCATATCGTTACAACGGCCAAATAGTTGCCGAGAGAAAGACAAGAAAGGTCTGGAATAGGCCTGGAATCCGTTATGTTGTTACACCACTTGCCAATATGATGTTGGAAGCTCGGAATCGCTTCTATGTTTTGCACCTGTACCATTTACCAACGGATCTGCGGAAATGGCAAGATTAGTAACTCGCATAGGCAAAATCTCCATGACTATTACTTCATTAATCAAACATTTCGTGAAGGTAATCAAAGAGGGTTTACCTTATGCATTTAAAATGATTAGTGAGTATAAATGATACAAAGGGATGAGAGAGAGAGTAAAAATGTAGGGAAAAAGTATGCAGATTTGGCACCCAACAAAGCCATTGCTTCACCTCCTGCTCCTCCTTAAGGCTTCTTGTTAGACTTCTTGTGCAAACATTTTGTTGCATAGTGCCCATATTCTTGGCAGTTGAAACATTTTATCTTTCTCAAGTCTTTCTTCTTGCCATTATTTTGGATGGATTCACATTTTCTTTGGGTCTTCCTTCCTTCCCTTCTTCCCCTTCCCAACCAAGACAAAATTTTCTTCATCCTTTTCTTTGAATGATACTCCATCTCTGGTATTTCTCCTTATCTCTTCTTGAACCAAATCAGACCACAACCTTTCCCAATTTGGTAATTTTTCCTTCCATTCACAAAGTCCTAGTAGTTGTGTCGCGATTTTGGAAGGCCTAGAAGAGCTAGGCTCACCAGATCACCTTCTACGACATTCTCCCCAATCCCTCCAAGCCCATCTTGAACTTGAGTGAATCAAGAGAGATATTGTGGAATGGTATCATTTTTCTGCATCCTAATGTTTCGAATTTAGTCTTTCAGGCTAATTTTTTATGGTCATTGTTATTTTCAAATAGCTCAATCAGAGTCTTCCACATAGAAAATGGTGTTTCTTTTTCATGGATCTTTGAGACCACATGCTCTCTCACACATTCCAGAAGAATTATCCTGGCCTTTGCAGTATCCTTCTTCCATTGGGATAATTGTTGTGCATCAAACTACAGGGGTTTCACAATGTCATTTTTAACATATTCTAACACATGATTATCTGTTGGGTCCCTATAATACTAGTGATTACCCCATTAATATTGTAGTTGCATCCCTTATTAATATTTTTGTGCCCCTATTATCCCCATATTGTTATTACTGTGCCCCATAGAATCCCTCTATTGTTATTTTTGTGGCTTTATATTATTATTATTAGGTTGGCTGGGTTATATTGTGACTCCTTAGACTCCTATATATACAAAGGAGATTTTGTCATTTGAATCATCCAAGAATTGTTCATTTATGTAATGTAAAGGAGGTTTCCCCCTCGAAGAGGCTAAATTCTAAGGCGTTGATCTATCTTTTCTATCTTTTTATTGAGCTGGTTTCATAACATTTGGTATCAGAGCTTTGGATTCTAAGGTTTCGCTACTCCAAACAGGTCATCGTGGCATTTTCGCTATAAATTTTTTCTGCGACGTTTCAGAAGCTAAAAAAAAACCCATTTGAGAAGAAATCACGTTGAATCTAGGATCCAAATTTCAGAGCTGTTCGTGCTATATTTGCAGAGATATGATCTGAGAAAGTTGGTCTTCTTGCAGACTCCTGAATTTCATTCCAAATAGGTGACCTGGGGAAAATCGTCATAACTTTCTCTCTAAGCATATGATTGAAATTTCATAAGAAGGTACAGAAAGAGGACGGACTGTAGTTTCTTGTATATACTTTTTAGAGCCAAAGGTCAAAACAGTGACTTGTGGCACATCGTACAAGTTCTCTCTACTGAACTAGTCTATAATCAGGTCATTGTGGGAGATTTTGCATAACTCTTCCTTTGAGAATCCAATTTGGATCAGATTGGTGGCATTGGAAAGAGTACATAGAGGGCTACTGCAGGTCGCAATTTCAGAACTGGATGATCTGAAAGTACAGAGATACATCAGAGGCAATATCAAGCTCCTACAAAGTGAAAAAAGGTGTGTAGATTCTTTTAAATTTTTGCTTAAGATTGGTTTGAAAATTTATTTTGAAGAAATTCAAAGGGCATAGTAGAGCATTATTATCGATAACAGATGCCCCGAGGAAATAAAATGCAAACATCTAGTAAGCAACCTGAAAGCCCTAGCATGACTCATGAAGAAGAGGAAGAAATGCTACATGATATGTAAAAATTACAAGAACAAGTGCAACAAATGTCACGCTCACATAAGCTAACAGAAGCTAAGATAAATGGCGTGGAATCTAAGATAAAGGGCACGGAAGCTAAGATGGACGATTTGAAGATAGATTTGAAGAGAGACATGGAAGATTTGAAGACAGACATGGCACATTTGAAGACAGATTTGACAAATTTTCTACAAGAAATACTTACTAATGGTGAAAAGGTTGTAAATGAAACTCATGATGCGAACAAAAGAAATGTTAATCATGATTTCATAGACTCCAATGTGGGATCGAAGACCCACAATATTCCAAAAATCGATATGAGGAAGTTTGACTGCAAGGATCCCGCAACATGGATATTACAAATGGAGCAATTTTTCGATCTAAATAATGTGCAAAACACGCAAAAGGTACGTATTGCAACTTTATATTTGGAACCAAATCAGTTTGTATGGTATCAATGGCTTTGCTCTCATAAACAAATTTTCACTTGGGCAATTTTTATGGAAGAATTGACAGCACATTATGAGGATACAAAAAGCAACACTTTTTTTAGCCAATTGATAAGTCTCAAACAAAAGGGTTCAATAATGGAGCACATTGAGGAGTTCCAAAAATTGAACATAAGGGTAAAAAATATTCCAGAGGAGCATAGGATTGATGTGTTCATAGGGTCTTTAAAGGATAATATCCAACATGATGTTCACCTTTGGGAACCTGATTCATTAGAGAAGGCATTCAGGTTAGCAAGAAAAATAGAAAGCAAAATTATGGCAACCAGGAAGCATACCACTCACAACTATAAAGATGGACGTGTTGTTTCTCCTAGTCTTCCACAACCTATAAGGTTGACACCACAAAAATTGGAAGAAAAAAGATCAAAAGGGCTTTGTTACAGTTGTGATAGCAAATACACTTAAGGTCATAAGTGTGCTGAGAAGAAATTAGTCTACATAGATTACGAAGAGGAAGAAGAAAAGGAGCAAGAAAGGTCAAAAGAAGAGGATATACTCCAGGAACAAAGCCTAGATAAAGAAGAAATGAATCCGACCATATCTTGTAATGCATTGGCTGTAATTACCACTCCTCAAACCATCAAGATAGAAGGACAAATCAAGAAGAAAAAGGTAATAGTGTTGATTGATTCAAGAAGTACCCACAATTTTATTGATTGTAAGGTAGCAAAAGAATTGAATTGCTTCTTATATCCAGCACCAGAGTGTCAAGTGATGGTTGCAAATGGAGGAACAATAAATTACTCTGGAAAGTGCCATAATATCAAGCTATCGATGGGAGAATATGTATTGACTAGCCCAATGCTTTCCATTCCAATGGGAGGTGCTGATGTTGTACTAGGAGTCCAATGGCTACAATCCTTAGGTACAATAGCTTTTAATTTTCAAGAAATTTTCATGAAATTTTCTGTGGAAGGAAAGGAAGCTGAATTAAGGGGTATTGCAGGGAAACCAGGAAAGATAATCAGCTCTAACGGTATGACAAAGCTTCTAAGAAAGGAACAAAGGGGTGTAATTGTACAATTATGTTCGCTAGATGTTTCCACATTGGAATCATCTATTTCTCTAGATCTCCAAAAAGTCTTGAACAATCATTCCAAGGTATTTGAGACTCCCAAAGGTCTCCCACCTATTCGTGATCATGATCACGCTATTCATCTGATTCCAGGAAGTGTTCCTCCAAACATCAGGCCGTACAGATATCCCTATGCCCAAAAGAGTGATATTGAACATATAATTCAACCGAGTCAAAGTTCTTTCTCTGCTCCAGTGGTATTAGTGCACAAGAAGGATGGATCATGGCGCATGTGTCCGGATTATATGGAGCTCAACAAGCTCACTATTAAAGATAAGTTTCTGATTCCTGTCATTGACGAATTAATGGATGAATTCCATGGATCAATTTACTTCACCAAGTTGGACCTTCGTTCAAGATATCATCAAATCAGAATGAAGACTGAAGACATTCCGGAAACAGCATTTAGAACTCATGAAGGTCATTATGAATTTTTGGTCATGCCTTTTGGCCTTACCAATGCACCTTCAACATTTCAAGGTTTGATGAATTCCATTTTCAAACCATTCCTTAGAAAATTTGTGTTAGTATTTTTTGATGATATACTAATCTACAGCAAGTCTTGGAAGGATCATGTTGAACATGTTGACAGGGTGATACAACTATTGGAGGAGAAACAATTATATGCAAAAAGATCCAAATGTTTCTTTGGAGTACAAGAGGTGGAATATCTGGGTCATATTGTATCTCATGAAGGAGTTAAGGTAGACCCTAGCAAAATTAAAGCCATTAAGGAATGGAAAATCCCCACATCCATAAAGCATCTGCGAGGATTTCTCCGGTTGACAGGGTATTATCACAAGTTTGTTAAGAATTATGGGAGAATAGAAGCACCTCTAACAATATTATTGAAGAAAGATGCATTTTCATGGACTCCAAAAGCAACAAAAGCCTTCGAACATCTTAAAGAGGCAATGTGCCAAGCACCAGTCTTAGCTACACCAGACTTCACAAAAACCTTTATTGTGGAATGTGATGCTTCAGGAAATGGAATTGGTGTTGTTTTAATGCAAGATGAAAGACCCATTGCTTTTGAAAGTCGTCCAATCAAGCGAAAGTTTTTACACAAATCTATTTATGAGAAGGAAATGTTGGCAATACTCCATGCACTTAAGAAATGGAGACCCTACCTAATGGGAAGACACTTCAAGGTAAAAACAGATCATGATAGCCTTAAATACTTTTTAGAACAAATATTATCCTCTGAAGAGCAACAAAAGTGGGTCACAAAGATGCTGTGTTATGACTTTGAAATCATCTACAAAAAAGGGAAGAAAAATGTGGTGGCAGATGCACTCTCAAGAAAGGATGAGGATGTGGAAGCATTGTTGTGTGCCATTTGTATTATCCAACCAGATTGGATAAACGAAGCAAGGGAGGAATGGAAGAATGACAAAGAAGTGTCGGCACTTATTCGAAAGTTACAACAAGATCCCAGTACGTCTGATACATTTAGCTGGCAAAATTATTCTTTATGGTACAAAGATCGCTTATACCTCTGTAAGAATTCCCAACTAAAACAAAAGATCCTTATGGAATTGCACACTTCTCCCTTAGGAGGGCACTCAATATTTTTAAAATCTTACCACAGGGTTAAGAAGGAATTTTTTTGGGATGGCCTTAAATCGGATATTCAAAAGTTTGTGGTAGAATGTTTGGTTTGCCAACAAAATAAATATGGGTCTATTACAACCTTTATCCATTCCATGCCAACGTTGGGAGGAGGTTTCAATGGATTTTATCACAGGTTTACCCAAGTCTGAGGGAAAGAGTGTCATCATGGTGGTAGTTGACAGACTTACCAAGTATGCACACTTTTGTGCGTTATCACATCCATTTAGAGCCAGTACAATATCTACTGCATTTATGGAAACAATTCAAAAGCTACATGGAAACCCAAAGATTATTGTAAGTGACAGGGATCCCATTTTCACTGGAAATTTTTGGACAGAATTATTTTCTTGTCTCGGTACTCAGTTAGCTCATAGCTCATCTTATCATCCTCAATCTGATGGGCAAACTGAGATAGTAAACAAATGTTTGGAAGGATATCTTCGTTGTTTTGTATCTGATAAACAGACACAATTGGTCAAATGGTTGCCTCTGGTTGAATGGTGGTATAACACTTCCTTCCATACAGCAACAAAAATGACTCCATTTATGGCACTTTATGGATATCAACCACCATCCATCACATCATATTTAAGAGAAAATTCTAAGGTTCAAGCAGTGGAACATCACATCGAACATCAACAACAAGTCCTCCAACTCCTAAAGGATAACCTCGTGTTGGCACAGAATAGAATGAAACAACAGGCAGATCAACATCACAGTGAAAGAAGTTTTGATGTAGGTGATTGGGTATTCCTACGGCTACAACCATATAAGCAAATGTCCCTCAAGCAAGCTAAGAAGGATAATAAATTTTCACCAAAGTATTATGGTCTGTACAAGGTGTTGCAAAAGATTAGTACTATGGCATACAAATTGGAGCTTCCTGCAACTTCTCGATTGCACCCAGTTTTCCATGTTTCATGTTTAAAGAAGGTTATAGGTGACAAGCTCCCAGTTCAAACAATATTGCCAGAACTTGACGAGGAAGGAAAAATTATATTGGAACTGGAATCAGTCACAGAAACAGGAACTCGACAGCTACGAAATCGATCAATTTCAGAGTATCTTATCAAGTAGAAGAACTTATCCACTGAATATTCCACATGGGAGGATGAGAATTTTATACAGAAGCATCCAGAACTACTCAAGCGTTGAGGACAACACTTTTTTGAAGGTGAGGGGCATGTTGGGTCCCTATAATACTAGTGATTACCCCATTAATATTGTAGTTGCATCCCTTATTAATATTGTTTTGCCCCTATTATCCCCATATTTTTATTACTGTGCCCCATAGAATCCCTCTATTGTTATTTTTGTGGCTTTATATTATTATGGTTAGGTCGGCTGGGTTATATTGTGACTCCTTAGACTCCTATATATACAAAGGAGGTTTTGTCATTTGAATCATCCAAGAATTGTTCATTTATGTAATGTAAAGGAGGTTGCCCCCTCGAAGAGGCTAAATTCTAAGGCGTTGATCTATCTTTTCTATCTTTTTCTTGAGCTGGTTTCATAACATTATCATCAAGCACTGCTTCCATTCGGTCCTTCCAAGATATGAAATTCAAGCTACCCTCTAGGGCATACTCCAATCTTAGCCCGTTGATAGACATTCTCCTAAATCTAAAAAAAAGTTGTTACACTAAAGTTGAAAATTCGAAATACTGGTTCTAATGTGATTTCAAGGCTTTAATACCATGTAGAAATTTGATAGAAATTGCAATTGCTCAAGAAATCAAACTGAAATAAGGAGACACAAATTCTACTCTACTAATATTCAGAATGAAAATCACAATTTAAATAAGCATGCATAAACATGCAACAAGAAAAACCACAAGTACACAGTGATTTCTAGGGGATCCCAACTAGGGAAAACCCCTCAATACTCTTTGCAGTAATCAGTTGAATAGAGAAAGTATTACAATTGCATGCTCCAGCTCTAAGCACCACCTACAAAAGAAAAGTTATTCTTTCTATTGAATGAGTACCTCTGGCCAATACTCACCCAACACTTAGCCAATTTATGCCTCCTCCAACCTCTTATTTCCTTGCGCAATTCTAAGCTAATTTGAGCTCCTAAACAATAGGGAAGTCCATATTTCCTTGCAAAATTCCCAAACAATTGATCTCTTGACTGCATGCAAAAATTGTAAACTTAACTAGTATACGATTAATGTTACACTAGCCTTTGTCTCCTCCACTCCAGCTAAGCAATTCGAATTCCATGCATGTTTGGGCTATTTTGGGTTGATTTATTAGTTAACTTATAGATCTCTGAGTTACATTGTTGTCTTACTATACAACTGACCTTCTTGTTAGAGGTTAGCTAACTGAGTACAACTGAAAATAACTAAACTAGATTGCTAAAATTTAGCAATCAACACATGCATGACTGAACTACAAGCCCACTAACTCGAATTTGTTGATCTAATTGAGTGACAGGAGCCATGCCACACTAGTTAACTGCCTCCAAGTTGTCTTGTTGATGTGGAAAATCGATTTATTCAATTTAACAAAGGCTAAAGTCAAGTTGAGCCTTTCTTGCTACACTTTCTAACATGATGTAACATACGCCAAAACATGGTTGCCAATTTGACCAAGGTTAAGCAATCTAGAGTGCTACCCAAGTACAATATATTAAATCAAACTATGGGAGACCAAGTGAAGAAGCTACAATGTATTAAATCTAGGAGATTGTGGAAATAGTCAAGTTTGTTTCTGATTTAGTCAAGGATGAAATGGATGAAACTACCGTTCATCATGCCTTTTTCTAAGCTTATATGTATTATAAAATTCTCGGGTCTTTAAGTATGTTTTGTAGAATCTGAATTATTAGGATTTTTCATAAAATTTTGTATCTGAAACTACTTATGTTATATAACTATATGCTAGAAGCTAGTTTTTTTCTAGCTTTTCTTTATTGATTTGAGTCAGGCTATGATGTACACACACTACTAGCCTTACTGCAACTTTACTTAACATTAAATCTTTTATTTATAAATTGAAAAAAAACAAATAAGGGACAATAAAAGTTATAGCTGGATAAATAATAAGAAGAGACAAATTGAATATAAACTATATTAAATAATTGATTGATAACCTTAATATGATATATTCATTATATTTAATGTATTATAAATTGTTTGAAGAATAAAATCATATTTGGATATAATTCTCTATTTGCAACTAAACCAATTATTATTATTATTATTATCATTATTATGTTTAAGAGGAGATTTTAAATCAATCACGTCACATAATAATCATGCACACCAAACTCATGGAATGTATAAAATCATATTTTGACTATTTTCTCGTTATTTTTGCTCATTTGCAATCAACTCAATTATTGTTTGTTTTTCAACTATGTTTAAAAGAAACTTTTATGTCATTCATAATTGGTAACAATTAAATTTAGGTGAAAAAATAACAATCATTTCTCCCAACAAACTAAAATAACCATAATTTACAAATACTAAAATTTACATAAAATAAATTACATTTTAATATGTTAATTTGCATAATATAAATTACGTTTTTACATTTTTCTTTATAATATTAGGAGCAATTGCTTATAACGGAATTTAATTGAAAAAAAAATATGAATATAAATACTAACAACTAAAATATAAAATTAATTTTTAGTGTATAATTATCATTACCTATAAACTTTAAAATATAAATTGGAGCATAGTTATCAAACACAAATGTAAGGAATGTCAAACTTATATGGATTAATAAAAAACTAGTTTGATGGGATAATATATTTTTTTTAAATATAAATTGAAGCATAGTTATCAAACACAAATGTAAGGAATGTCAAACTTATATGGATTAATAAAAAACTAGTTTGATGGGATAATATATATTTATACTTGCTAAAAAATATTTAGCGTAGGAAACAAAATTACATTTTTCATATCTTTGTAAAACATTCAGAAAAAAAACAACCTTTTCCTGAACGGTTGAAAATCGATGAATGAGTAGAAAAACAAATCACATTGCCTGATTATAATATGCTAGATGGGAGCGAGGATGGGAACCCTGGCGCGTCCAAATCCTGACACAGGGTAGGGTTTCTGCAGTACACCTGGTGCTACACGTCTACGCTAGGCTAGCCCCATTCCCATTCGGCGTTTGTCTACCACTCCATTCACCCTCCTATCATCTGTTGTGCATCTACCATACTCCCCGCAACCACAACTGAACCCTATCATTTGTCATTTGTATGCAGTTGTTTGGTCCCCCCATGACGATTATTCCTGAATACGGCAGCAGCTGGTGTAACCCCCGAAGCGATTATGGAGACGAAACTTATAGATTATTCGAAAGACCCCCTCGAGGGTACTTCCATTTTTAGCAAGCATCCAAGCACAGAGGGCTTCCTCCCTTTCAGCAAAGACTTGACTGAAGCCATTGAAACGCTACTATCGCTCACAGTCCATCCAGTGCAGTCATCGATCTACCTGAGGTGCCACCCTCCTAGTCGCCCTTTGACATTCCTCCTCAGTCGCCGACCTCCCTTCAATTTGCGGCTAGATGCATCGGCCCTGATCCTACGCCTGGCTCATCCGGACCCTCATCCCTCCAACCTTCTACAACCTCACATTACCCCTCTCAATCTCTCCTCGGAGTGCCACTGCCCTATCTGTCTCCTCCCATCTTGAACCCTGCTCCTGATCTTCCTTTTGGCTACTTCACGAACATTCCCCCACTCCCAGATGCTTTCCCATCTTGCCCTGACCTAACTCCCCCAAACCCTAACCCTAATCCTTCTAACCCTGTCTGCGACAAAGCACAAGGGAGCACTGAGGGCGCGGAATCTAGACCCAAAAATCGGCTAAGGTGCATAAAATCAAAGGTGCAAGAAGTAATCATCAGCTGGGAAGAGGACTTCTAGTGGGAAGAAACCATGGACACGGTTGTGAGGGTACTGGTTGGATGAGTAAGGGGAAGGAACTACTCTACGGCAAGATTAAAACAGTGGGTCGCGGAAATATGGGGACAACATCTAGCAAAATTTCCCTTTGTTCATACCTTTGTCCGCGGATGGTTTGCTTTGCGATTTGCATGAGCATAACATACGAACTGGGTACTATCCTCCTTTTGGAATATTGAGCAGGCCCATGTAATGCTAAGGAGGTGGAGTCTTCTTTTTGACCCAGACAGCGAACAGCTTGGGGCTGGGCCATTATGGGTACGCCTCCCTAGCCTACTGCTTCAATCCTGGACCGAAGAAATCTTCAGGTGAATTGGAAACACCCTCGGCACCTTCTTGGACTATGATAGATCATACCTCACCACTGGGGTTATGGCCTATGCTGGGATCCTGGTACATCTAGACATCAGAGGAGGATTGTAGGAGCAAGTCATCCTATGCTAGAGTAACTACACTTGAACCCAAATCATCAATTATGAGGGGGTCCCTTTTCGATGCAGACGATGCCACAGAGTTGGCCACCTCTTCAAAGACTGCCCTCTCATGGGGAAATGGCTGGGAACAAAGGGAAGAAAATTCCCTCAATGGACAATCGGATACATGCGGATCACTCAGAGGATGCAGAGCATGTAGCCACTGAAGCAGCTGGATCCACGCCGGCCTCGGCAACACCAAAGAAACGCGGGAAAACACCTCTCCAACCTCCTTCACCACCATTGATCAGGTCAAGGGCAGCCATTGGAGTCGCGCTATCTTCGAGTATGTCTATTTCCAATGCTTGCTCTGCAACTTTTATAATTTCTTCTGAGTATATGGATATATCTATGGGACTTCATCAGAGCTTTGTAACCTTACCACCTCCCTCCAACCACCTTGAATTTCCCTTGATACCCCCTCCTCCCACAATCTCATGTACCCCCCCTTCCTTCTTGGAGGAGGTGCCACTTGATTCGATACCTGACAACATCATCCTGGGTGGGGATCTAAATTTTTCTCTGGGATATTCCGAGTCATGGGGGAACCATGCCCAAGTCGACCCTCTATCATCCTTCTTTGAACAACTCCTAGAGACCCAGAGTTATATTAACATCCCCTCAGCAAAGATTGTCCCAACTTGGAGGAACAAACGATGTGGGGAGAATAGCCTAGCTAGGAGGCTCAATCGCTTCCTCATCAAGGAACGATTCTTGGAGAGAGGCTTTACATACCGCTAGTGGGTTGGCTTTGGGGGATTATCCGACCACCTGCCAATATACCTTGATATTAGAGGAGTAATAAGCAAACCTCGAGCCCCCTTCAAATTCAACTCCACATGGTTGAAGGATGTTATCTATAACCATTTAGTCACTGACTTTTGGAAGGCCCATCCACCTGCTGATGGAAGGAACATAACTGAAGGATTCGTCAAAAACCTAAAAGAACTAAAGAAGTTATCAAATATCTGGGCTCATAACAAGAGGGTACAAGAAGAACAAAACCTAAGAGACATTGAATCAGAAATTGCTGATACGGAGGATGAATATGGGGGACTTTTTATATCAAATGAACACAAGGATAAGCTCACTGCATTAATAACAAAGAGGGGAAACATCCTTAAAAAGAGGGAGGAATCATGGAGATTGAGAAGTACACCAATATGGATGAAGGAGGGAGATGATAACACAAAATTCTTCCAAAAATTTGTAAATGGAAGAAAGGCAATCAACACTATCTAGAAATTGAGTAATGAGCAAGATATTGAGGTGGATACCTTCCCTTATCTGGCCTCTCTCACCACCTCTCATTTAAACAAGTCTATCAAGCTCCTCCCAATGCCACCCTTGCCTAAGTCATAAGAGTACCCTCGGTTCGTCGACCAGGAGAATTCTATGGACTTTAATAGAGAAGTCACGCTTGGGGAACTAGAGGCTACACTGAAATGGTTTAAGACGGACAAGAGCCCTGGACCAAATGGCTGGTTGGTGGAGTTTTACCTGGCATTTTTTGAAATTCTTTGATATGATCTACTCAAGGTCATCGAGGAATGCAGGATAACTAGACGAATGCATGGGGCCATCAATTCCACCTTCATAGCCCTCATTCTTAAATCAGACAACCCGTCAATCTTCAATGACTTTTGGCCCATATCCCTATGCAACTGCATATACAAAATCATCTCAAAGATCATTGAAAATCGCCTCCGACCCATTCTCTCCACCCACATCTCCTCAGAACAATTTTCCTTTATGAAAGATCAACATATACATGAAGCAATAGGAACGGGCCAGGAAGTATTGCACTCAATACAAACAAAGAAGATCAAAGGTATGATCCTCAAAGCTGATCTATCTAAGACATTTGATCGGGTAAGTTGGTTATATATCAGAATGCTTCTAACACATTTAGGATTTCCTATGGGACTCATAAAATGGATTATGTGTTGTATCACAAATATATCCTTTAGTGTTCTAATAAATGGATTGCATTCCCTTCTTTCAATCTGAAAGAGAACTCAGGCAAGGTTGCCCCTTATCTACCCTACTCTTTTTACTGGTAATGGAAGGGCTCAGCAAACTTATCAAGGATATGCATCTCAGAGGCAGGCTAATGGGAATCAGGGTCACGGATCGTTGCATGATAACACACCTCCTTTTTTTGGATGATGTGTTGATCTTCCTCAATGGCGGAATTGGAGATATGACTACCATACATACAGCACTCTATCAACCTATTTCAAACTGCAACTGGCATGGCCATTAATAACTCGAAATCCACTCTCACTGTATCTGACTGCTCCCCTCATGAGATCCAGTTTTCTCTACAAAGGTTTCCCTTCGCCCTGTTACAGCTGGATGAAGGAATTAGGTACCTGGGCTACAGGCTGAAGCCACTAGGCTACAAAATAGCTGATTGGACATGGTTGATCTCAAAACTAGAAAGGATACTTAATATATGGTATCATAAGTATCTTTCCAGGGCTGGAAGACTAGTGTTCATCAAAGTTGTTCTTGAGGCCACTCCTGTGTACTGGATATCTCTAGACTCGATACCAAGAGGAATCTTAACAAGATTACAAAATCTCTGCTACAGGTTCCTATGGAAAGGAAAACAAACGGGGAGGATTTTTGCATGGGAAAAATGGAATCTGTTGTCCATCCTAAAGAAATGGGGAGGCTGGGGTATTAAAAAATTGGAAGATTTCTCCTTAGCACTGGCGGCCAAACTAGGATGGAAATTAATCACAACTAATAGTATCTGGACCAAAGTAGATTCCTCCAAATACATAGATCCACTAAGCCCGATGGATTGGCTGAGACAGACAAGTTGGAACAAAACAAGGATCTTGAATATTTGGAAAGCAGTACTAAAATCATTGCCACTAATATGAGATGGGCTCACTTGGAGAATTCATGTTGGCACATCTGTTCGCATTGGCCTTGACCCTTGGATTGGATGTGGGAATGCACATTTATTACCAGAAGGACTAAAGCACCATCTCATAGAGTCTGGCATCACCCACATTAGCCACATTGCAGACATGGAGAGATCTACTTTCCTACATCAAGCTTGGAAATCTGCCCACAGTCTACTCATACCTCATCAACGGAATCACCATTGGGCAGATTACACAGCGGCTCTAATTGAATCTCATATCAGAATTCTAGAAGGGGAGGATGAGATTATATGGGCACTTGCTAAAAATGTTCGGTACTCACCCAAAGAGGGATATGTACAACTCGCAAATATACATAGACCACAGCAAATTGATATATGGTGGAAAGGTATGTGGAAGCTCAAAGGCCCCCCTAGAACAAGACTACTCATGTGGTCAATTCTGAAACACAAAATCCCCACCGGAGACAACCTGATCAAGAGAGGACAACATGGGCCCTTCTGATGTTGTCTATGCAAAGACAGTACGGAAACGATGGACCACCTATCTCTTACCTGCCCTATCACTATTGACCTCTAGAATACTACTGTCTCACACACCCCTAATCTAAACACATGGAGTGGTCAAGCTATCAGGGAGGTTTGGACCACTTGGTGGACAACAGCATCCCCGTCAAAAGCGAGGAACCTCCCCCTTCTCTTTAGCTGGGAAATCTGGATTGCCCGAAACCGCCTCATCTTCCAAGATACCGCCCCTCACTGGCCCACCATCTCAACCCGAATCTTGGATGATTACAGTAATATTCCTAAAGATGAAGATCATACACCTCCCAGACATATCATTCTAGAAACCATAGATCACACCCAGCCTTGGGCATATTTTGATGGATCAACACAAGAAGCAGGTTGTGGGGGAGGTGTTGTACTTTACTTAACTGACTCCCATCATTATCATACAAATGGGAATTGGAGGAGGCATGAATAACTATGCAGAACTCATCGTAGCTAAACATCTCATCCAATTTTCTATAGAAAAAACTGTAGGAATTTACAAGTGTTTGGGGACTCGAAAATTGTATGCAACTGGATAAAAAAACAACAATATGTCATGCTTACACTTTGTGGCACATTTTGGATGAGTTCCATAGATATATATCAATATTTGACAGTATTGTATGTCGTCATATCTACAAGGAACGAAACTCACTCGCTGACCAACTTTCCAAAGACGCAGCGGTCCAGCCACGCGACACCTGGATGATACAGGAACAAAGGGATGGGGAGCACTTCCAATATTACCATCACCCTTATATGGATCATGTTGCTCAGACAAAACAGGAGCCTGATACTATATGATATGTGACTTTATTTACTGCTAATTACTTATTTTTGCTTATATATTTTCAACTACATGGTTAGAAAATTACTCTCTGCGTAGAGTAATCTAGATTTTGAGAACAAAACAGAAACATATCTCCCTGTGTGGAGAAATTATACATATTTGCTTCTATTTTTTGACAGGCATACAGCCTCTTAAACTGCATATGCGCACAACATTTACAACATGTAATTTTCCTTAATATTAATGAAAATTACAAATTTTCCAAGGGGAAATATTTAGCGTAAATTTTTTATTATTAATTTATTTTATTTGATATGGATATTAAATGGAGTAAATATATTTAATTGGATAGGGATATTCAATGGAGTATATGATAAATTAGTTGATCTTTAAAAAAACATCTAAAATATTTTTATATTTTGAGTGGGTTTAATGGTTAAGAACATGTGTTTTTCTTATAAGATCACAAGTTTAAATTGATATTGGGTAGAGTATGTAGACCTTTATATAATTTAGTAGTTGAATCATTTTGCAAAGGTGGATCCATTATGCCCTTGTCCCATATAAACATGGGATCTCATACTCCAATTTCGTGTCTTACAGATCAACCATGACCTTAAAATTATATTATTATTATTATTATTATTATTCTTATTATTATCATTATAAAAATTAATCATTCAAGCTAAGTTATTATTATAACATTAATCTAATTTTAAGACCACAACCAAGCCAATCACCAAATTGGTGTATGAGGCCCCCCTTAGGTGTGGGACAATGTTGTTGTTATTATTATTATTATTATTATTATTATGATTATCAAATTTAATCATTTAAGATAATTGTTTTTAACCATGGTGAATCAGTAACTCGTTGAAGTAATCTAGGCAAGACCCAAGATCAAATGTAGTGGCTACCACTATAACACCATGATTATATCGAATATCCCATATGCTAAATGCACAAGGAATTTTTTACTTAGCAAGAGTCCATACTCCACAAGGGTGGGCGAGCCTACTTCTTGAGGCTTATCGCAATGTTTCAAAGATGTCCCCACGTGGGATTTGAAATCTGGTGGAAGGGATAACATTCCATTGTGTCAATCACTAAGTTGTACCACGAGGAAAAAACATTCAAAATTATAAAGGAAGGCATGGGGTGGGTTTTGATCCACTTCTAATAATAATAAGGTCACAGTCAAGTGAGACATCAAATTGGTGTATGAGGTTTGTGCAATGATTTGACTGCTAAATTCTACAGAGGTGTACATACTCTACACTTCTTTAGTTTTTGAGTCCATGACCTATTATGAGGAAACACAAGTTTTTAACAATTAGACCCACTCAAGTCAACTTGCTAAACTATTTTTTTTATTTAAATATATAACAAATATATACAATTATTCATATTTACTATAAACTACCTCATTTTATATTAATAATAATAATGAGGTCACAACCAAGCTAGATACAAAATTGGTGTATGATACGTCCTTTCTTGTGGGACAAGGGACCCCCTCCATGCAACAATTTGAATGTTAAACTCTACAAAAGTGTACGTACCCTACCCTTCTCTGGATTTAAACATGTAATCTCTTAAGAGGAAATTTGTGTTTTGTGTGTGTGTGTGTGTGTACGTGCACACACACTCTCTACCCTCTTGTATGTTGAAGAAAGTGTAACTAGGTTCGGTCTTCATAATGACATGATCTTTGTAAATGATGAAATAAAAGGAATAAAAATATTTATTTTGTATGCCTTGCTACATGGGTTTCATGAGCAAGAAGTTTATTTGTTAGTGGCTTCCAATGAGAGCTTTAGGATTTATTATTAAGTCAAAGAGTCAATGTCATGTATGAAGAACATGTTCTTGAGCCTATGTTTAAATAGTATATAGAAATGTCTAGAAGCCCTCCAAAGACAAGCATAATCCCTCTTGAAGAAGTCGGCTTCCAAAATAGAAAAATAAAGTCAAGTCGACTCACATATGGAAACACACCTATTCAGCATGACAAGTCAGCTTATTTATGATGGGCAACCACTATATATATGCGACTAGGGTCACCACAGAAAGACATATTTCAGGCAATAATCTCTGTGGTTTTTGGATGGGTATAGAGATGAAGTCTCGGCCTCCCTGCACTCTTGAAGATCTTTGTCTCGGCATACCAAACGCAGTCACAATCTCGACTTATGTGTGACGTGGAGGATCTAGGTGATCTCACAGTGATACCCTCTCGGCATACACTCTAGTCACAGTAACAATCTTGGCATATCTATGATGGTGAAGATCTTGGTGCAGGGAGAGATTACAGTCACAGTCTCGACATAGTTGCAATGATGTAGATCTCGGTGATCCCACAGTAACACACTCTGTCTCGGCATTCATTTTGAACGCAGTCATGATCTTGGCATAATGTTAATCATGATCTCAGTCATGATCTTTATGAGGACATAGTTACAAAGTCATGATCTAGAGTAGATCTCGGTACAACTCTCATACATATAGATATCTCGTTGTTATGGTTATGATCTCTATGAAGGAGCAGCAATGTTGCATCTGTAATGACCTCAATGATGCAATAATGATGACCTCGGTGTAGCAGCAATGACGATGATGATCTCAACAGTGAAAAATAAGAGGATTGGTGTCTTGGTATTGGAGTGGCCTAATAGGTCAAGGGTCATGGTCTTAGTATTCATCAATTGGAATCTCTATAAGAAGAATTTTATGTGGGTTTTCTTCTCAAAGAGTGAGAGGTTTTGGCCCTTGGCAGAAAGCCAACATCTTGTGTTCTTGTCTCTTTTGTTTTGGTAACTATTTGATGAATTGAGAAGACACACTCTAATAATAACAAGTGAAGATTGTGTTAATAAGAAACGTTAAAAATACCTCACAAATAGTTATCATGGCAAGAAGATACTTATTAACCTAATTTCCCTAGATTCTTCAACATTGTAGATTTGAACTTATAACCTCTTATGAGGAAACACATGCTTATTATTATTAGTATTATTATTATTATTATTATTATTATTATATATAGGTTGTTAATGGGGTTTAGATCGGGTGGTTGGGAATAATGTTTATTGTTGCTTATAATAATGAGACAAAAAACATGAACGAGTGCATTTCAAATAGAGGGGAAGTCAACTACTATCACGTGAATAAATTTCCCCATGATTGTTTTAATCTATCAATATAGGTCCATTGTTTGTAGATATTTGGTATTTCTACTTCTATTGTTTCATGTCTGGGACCTAGTGCCCCTCATCTTCAAAATTGTCATCATGGAGGTAACTCCTTTCCACTATATGGTATCTAGGGTTTCCTTTCCTCAACCACCTTTCTCCCCTTTACCATCCATTTCTTCCCCTCCATTGGAGTTCTCCAAACCCATTTCTTTGTGCTCATTCTCCTTGTTCACACTGATCAGGTGACTTTCCTCAATTTTTATAGGCCACCCTTTCTTTTTCACCTCTCCCATGTTGACCATTTATTTGGCAACTAGAGCTAGAACCATAGAAAACTACAATGGTCAACATGGGAGAGGTGAAAAAGAAAGGGTGGCCTATAAAAATTGAGGAAAGTCACCTGATCAGTGTGAACAAGGAGAATGAGCACAAAGAAATGGGTTTGAAGAACTCAAATGGAGGCGAAGAAATGGATGGTAAATGGGAGAAAGGTGGTTGAGGAAAGGAAACCCTAGATACCATATAGTGAATAGATCCTTGAAGAGGAAACCTTTCATAGTGAAAGTGGGAAAACAAACCAAAGAGATTGACTTACATGTCGAGGAGAAGTAGCATGTCTTCGAGTTGGAAAATGAGCCTCGATATAACTAAGTTAATTTCCTTTCATAGCCATGATGATAATGGCGGAATGAGACTATAGAGGCAATCTCAAATCATGTCTCAAGCTAGAGGGAAGCTAGAGAGAAAGAAACTTCTAGATGCTTATAATGATAAGAAGCTCCCAAACCATGGCTTAAATATACTACTTCCTTCACATGCAATAACTCCTTGTCATATATCCTAATATCATATGAGCAAATAAAAATTAACAACAAATCCATCCTTTAAACACATAAATGACACATACCAAACACTCCATCCAAAAATTATAAATCCTAAATAATATATATATAGATAGATAGATAGATAGATAGATATAACTATTACAATAAATAAAAATCATACAAAAATACAATATATCCATTAAAGAGGAGAGGAAGGTTAATATATATTTCTAAGAGTAAAGGAGAATATTGACAGTTATTATTTATTAAGCAAACAAAACATATTGGTAGAGGAAAAAGTAATATAAATTATAAAAACAAAACATAAAAATAAAAAATTATAATAAGTATAATTATAAAAGTTAATTTATTATTCTATAAAAAATAAGAAAGGGGTGATGGGCGAATTTGAGGGAGGCTCTGATGGGTTTCACGCGTCGCGATCGCAAGGGCCTAGGTAACCTAGTCGCAGGAGCCGCAGGAAAACGGGAGCCTCGCCGGAACGGACAGCACAGAACAGGGATCAGGGGTTTGGTTTCCGACGCCAAACAGCGACTGCGGTTATCAACGGTTGACCGGTATGGAGGACCTCGAAGCTACAGAGCTTGTGGATTACTCCGAGGATCCACTAGAAGGGATCGCCATTTTTGGAAACCCTATCGAAACTCCCGCTCCAGCTGTTGAAGATACTGCCACCCAGGACACCCTACCCGTGGTTTCTCTGTCGACTCCTCCTACATCACCCGCTCTGGATGCCCCGCCCCTTTCACCAGGTACTGCCCTCCTCCTATCTTCACTGCCTCCCGACGCATTAGCCTTCGATCTGATATCTCTGCCAAGAAACGAACTTCTCTCCGCACCTGTTGAAATTAGGGCAGCAGCAGGATCCCCCATCGCACCAGCTGAGATTCGGGCAGCTGCTGGAAACCCCACCGAACCTGATGAGTCTAGGGCAGCAGCTGAAAAACCCTTGAATGATGAAGGGATTAGGCCCTCGGGTAGCTTCTGCATGCCGGCCCTCATTGCACAGCCCTCAAAACCCTCCCCTGGGGTCGGGGTCTCAAACCCTCTCGTAGATCATCCGACTGCTCCACGCTCGAAGAAGAGATCGAAGTGCATCAGAGCAACAGTAAAAGACATTACAGTATCATTCGGAGACCCCTCAAACTTCGAGGAGACTATGGCACTGGCTCGAACGGTTCTGGTTGGACATGTGCGGGGGCGTACCTTCTCGGCGGAAAGATTGAAGCTATGGGTGAAAGAAATTTGGGGCGCGCTATTCACTGAATTGCCGGACGTACAAGAACTCCCAAGGGGATGGTTCTCACTCCACTTCGCAAAAGAGGATCACACGAATACTGTACTGGCGCAGTACTGGCACATAGAAATGGCACCGGTGCTATTGAAGAGGTGGAGCCCTCTATTTGATCCGGAGCGCGAACAGATCGGAGCAGGCCCTCTTTGGGTGCGATTGCCGGGATTGCCATTACAATACTGGACTGAGGAAGCATTTGTTAAGATTGGGAATGCGCTGGGCACGTATTTGGATCACGATCGAACCTACAAGGAGACCAACAAAAGAATCCTAGCTAGAATCCTGGTTCATCTGGACACCAGGGAGGGATTAGAAGAAAAAATGACTCTGAGATGGGGGAATTTTAGCAGAACGCAGATATTGGATTACGAAGGAGTCCCCTTCAGATGCAACCGATGTCACCAAGTCGGTCACTTGTTCAAGGACTGCCCATTGAACAATATTCACGAAGGATCTCCAAATCCTTCTCCTGTAGTCTCCAGCGGAGTTCCCCCAATTACTCCACATCCGTCCCAAAGCAGTGCGGGACCTCACGGTGAACCAGCAAAATTGGATAAGCGAAAGATTGTCCCGCCTTCGCCTCCGCTGACCAGGGCTCGGGCAGCAGCAGCGGCCGCGCAAGTGTCGGGAATCTCTCCTATCCCTTGTTCTAACTCTACTGATATCTCAATTGCACTTGAAAATTCGGTGGCATGCACTATGGTTCAGTGTGTTATCCCCCCACCCCCTCCATCAACTTCCACAGCTCCGCCCACATTGCCCTTTTCATCTCTGCCCCCCTCGCCTTCATCATCCCGATCGAACCCATCCCACCCATACTCCCTTCGCCCTCGTACTTCTCATCTGGGGGTCTCTGAGCCCCTTTCCGGGCTGGGTATTGTCCCTCTTGGCCCTGGGTTCCTTTCTACCCGGGGTCGCAAATCATATCTCAACAAGGCCATTAGGCATGCAGGCGAGGAAGTGGCAGCTGGGCGCCAAGCCACCATCGACGGGGTCCTTAGAGCATCAAAGCCCCCTAAGATTGGCCCCCCATGAAGTGCCTCTCCTACAATTGTAGGGGCCTGGCTAGCTCCCCAAAACAGCTAGCCCTCAAACGACTTTTTGAGGTCGAACTTCCCGATATCATTCTCCTACAAGAAACCCTGGGATCTGCAGAGTCTACTACTCGAGCCCTAGCCACAGTAGGGGCCCGATGGAAATTCATAGCTTCTGATGCCATGGGCAGATCAGATGGCCTGGCGTTAGGATACAATCCCTGCTCTATCAGACTGGACTCCTCTTGGGGAGGTCATGAACTCGGCCTCTCCCTTCGTATTGTCAACATATACGGGCCTTGCCAACAGAGGGAAAATTTTTGGAGATATCTTCTCAGCTGTAACATATTATCACTGGACCACATCATCTTAGGAGGAGACCTGAACTTCTCCCTGGGATTCAGTGAGTCATGGGGCTCATCGGCCCAGATAGATCCCATCACAGACTACATGAGACGGTTATTGGAGCAGCATGACTTCATTGATATCCCCCTACAGAAGCCTCAACCTACGTCGAGAAATAGAAGGATAGGATCGGCTGCACTGGCCCGCAGGTTGGATAGATTCTTGATGAAGGGCCCTCTGATTCATCGATTGTACACATACAAATAGTGGGTAAGCAATGGAGGTTTATCAGACCACTCCCCTATAGCCATGGAAATCCTGGGTCCGCATCAGAAACCAAAAGCACCTTTTAAGTTCAATCATTTGTGGCTTCAAGACCCAAGCTTCTCTAATCTGATTACCACATACTGGAGAGCACACCCCATTGATCGTGAATCCTCGATGGCAAGGGGATTTGTAAAAAACCTTATCGGGCTCAAGCATATTGTGATCAATTGGGCTAAGGAGAAGAAGAAAAGGGAAGATGTGCAGCTTATCAAGGTGGAAGAAGACCCGAATGCTCTTTTGGACGAGAGAAATCTGGGGTTCATAACTCAGGTAGACAAGGCCCGCCTCGTGGAGCTGGAAAATCAGAAGAACAATATATTAAAGAGTAGGGAGGAATCTATCAGACTCCGCAGTAGAGCAACTTGGCTTAAAGCCGGAGATGAGAATACCAGATTCTTCCACAACTTTGCCAAAGGAAGGAAAGTGGCAAATACCATTTGGAACCTCCCCCTCCCCGAGGGGGGACTGGCGGATTCCTTTAACAAGCTCTCTAATCTGGGTACCTCACACTTCAGAGGACTATACAAGAACCCTGCAGGCACAAATCTGGCAGAAATCATCAATGTGGCCACTCACTTGCCCAGATTTGTAGAGGAGGAGGAATCTGAAGACCTTGAAGCCCCCGTCACTATGGCAGAACTGGAAAGCACTATCAAATGGTTCCAAAAGGAAAAGAGCCCTGGACCGGATGGCTGGACTATAGAGTTCTACATTGCCTTCTTTGAACTTCTGGGAGGAGATATACTAAAGGTTGTGGAGGAAAGCAAGACCTCGGGTAGCCTCTACAATGCTATTAATTCCACTTTCATCGCCCTTATCCCTAAATCGGACAACCCTTCCTCCTTTGATGACTTTCGCCCCATATCCCTCTGCAATGTCCTTTATAAGATCATCTCTAAAATCATTGCCAATAGGATCAAGCCCATTCTTTCCAGACATATCTCCCCTCAACAATTTGCATTTCTGGAAAACAGGCAGATCCATGAAGCCATTGGCTCGGCTCAAGAGGCGATACACTCCATCTGGACAAAACACCTAAAGTGTATTCTGCTGAAGATAGACCTATCCAAGGCTTTTGACCGAGTTAGCTGGCTATATATAAAGATGATCCTTATCCATATCGGCTTCCCCCCTACCTTAATCAATTGGATCATGGCGTGCATCACCTCTCCCACCTTCAGTATCTTGATCAATGGATCAGCCTCACACTTCTTTCACTCTGAAAGAGGGCTGCGACAGGGTTGTCCCCTCTCGCCACTACTCTTTCTATTGGTCATAGAAGCTCTGAGCAGGCTTCTCATCTCTGCAAAACGGGAGGGGAGTATCAGAGGCCTCAAAATCTCGGATGTATGTTACCTCACACACCTCCTATTTGTAGATGATGTCTTAATACTATTGGATGGCAGCGTACAGGACTCAACTTCCTTCACTCGTATCCTAGATCTCTTCTCTAAAGCTACGGGTATGGAAGTGAACAGATCAAAGTCCTCTATCACCATGGTCGGTACCTCAGCCAACGAAGTGCACGTGGCCAGACAGACCTTTCCTTATTCCACCCAGCCATTGGACAGAGGCCTAAAATATCTGGGATACTGGCTTAAGCCAACATGTCAAAAGATCGCTGATTGGGTATGGCTAGTATCAAAGATAGAAAAAAGGCTAACATGCTGGAGCCACAGATATCTCTCCAGGGCTGGGAGACTAACCCTGATTAAATCAGTACTTGAAGCTACCCCAGTATTCTGGATGGCACTGGCTTGGATACCTCGGAACATTCTCGCAAAACTACAGTAGCTATGCAATAGATACTTATGGGCTGGCAACCAAGACAAGCGTATCTTCGCCTGGATTGGCTGGAACAAGATTGCCTTACCTAAGAAATGGGGAGGTTGGGGGTTGAAGGAGCTCCCTATCTTCGCAAAAGCTCTGGCAGGAAAAATGGGTTGGGCCCTACTGACGACCCATAGCCTATGGACCAACATCACATTCCATAAATACATCTGGCCCCTCTACATCAACGACTGGGTAAGGCTCCCTGAGTGGAATAAAACTGGCATATCTTCGATATGGAAGGCCCTCTTACACTCATTGCCTCTCATTAGAGACAACCTGGTTTGGCGAATCAGAGAAGGAAACAGTGCAAGGGTAGGTCTTGACCCTTGGGCGGGAAGCGGGGGAAGGCATGCACTACCACAAGAACTGGTTGCATACCTCTCAGCACGGAACATTAAGGTAATCTCACAGATTGCGGACCAGGACCATTCGGATATTTTCCATCAAGCATGGAAATCCGCACACCAACTAAACCTCCCTAGAAGATGGCATACAGCATGGAAAGAATACAGAGATGCCTTAATCGAATCACACATTCGAATTACAGAGGGCCCGGATGAACTAGTATGGAACCAGGCAGAACATGGTGTATACACCCCCAAGGACGGTTACATACAGCTCATTACTCATAAAAAACCTGAGGTCAATGCTAGTTGGTGGCAGAATATTTGGAAGCTATCCGCCTCCCCACGATCAAAGCTATTCAATTGGTGCATTCTGCGAAATAAAATCCCCACCGGAGATCAGCTTATGAAAAGAGCCCAGCATGGCCCCTCGTGGTGCGTTCTATGTAAAGAGGACTCGGAAACTACAGTCCACATATTTCTGAAATGTCGTTTGACAATGAACCTGTGGAAAAATCTCAAGCCTTTCATAAATTTCGCGGGCGATTGGGCTGGTACTGATCTCATTAGCTCATGGTTGGAATGGGAAAAGAAAAACAGAGGCTCAAAATCCATCAATCTCCCCATCATTGTAAATTGGGCTCTTTGGAAAGCTAGAAACAGCGTGATATTCGAAAACAAGCCAATACACTGGCCATTGATTGAGGCCAGTATTGTAGCTGCCCTGAGGGAACTTCCCGACCCCCCCTCCAGCAACTCGTCTACCTGCCCCGCCCCCACCCATCGACTCAAGCACGCCTTGGGCATATTTCGATGGGGTAGCAAACCTGCAAAGTTGTGGAGGAGGCATCATCCTTCATGTATCAGAGCATCATCAATTCCGAATAAAGGCTGGACTGGGAGCTGGAACCAATAACTTTGCAGAACTCAGCACTCTCCGCCACTTACTTCACTTTGCTTTGAGGCACCACTGCACTAGCATCAATATATTTGGGGATTCACATATCATCATAAATTGGATTAATGGCACAGCCACTTGTCACATGCACTCACTCAGAATTATTTTACATGAAGCACTTGAACTCAAATCAGCTTTTAACAATATTACTATCTCTCACATCTACAGGGAACACAACAAGGGTGCCGACAAATTATCCAAGGAGGCAGCGCTGATGGACAAAGGCATTTGGGAGATTACAGAGGTCAAAGATCAACAGGAACCAAAAAAATTTCACCGTCCGTATATAGACCCGGGATATCCAACCTTGGGTCAGCAAATAGCACAATAGGAACAGCTTATATATGACAGTAGCACATTATATAGACTTATACTGAAATTTTGATTATATTTTTGAAAATGATGAACAGGCTACTGCAATAGAACAGTCAGCATACCCTGCGTGGTAATGCAACAAACAGCACAACTGTTATTACTTAGTAAAAAACAGACTCTCATGTAAATTTTGAGCATATTAATGAAATATTTATGGATTTTTCCAGGGGAGAAAAATAAAAAATAAGAAAGGGTAAAATATATATATATAAACAAAATGGTTATCATTTATATTATAAAAAGTTGGATACATGATTAGAACCATTTACATTTTTCTAAGATTTCAGAGAGATTGATATTCCAATACATCTATAACAAAATTTTCTTGCTTTTATGGGTTAGTTTGGCTACAATTCTAAATTGAATCCTTCTCTAAATTTTACAAAAAAACGCCCAAAAAAAGAGAAAACTTGCAATACATTGACTAAGACATTTTAAGTTAAATAACGCCAGAGGATCCAGCTTCTTCAGTTGTGCCCAAATTCTCTTCTGTCCCACAAGGGGTGTTTTCTCCATGCGCCACTGCAACTTGAAATCCTGAAGACTGCAAACCTTTACCAACTTCCTGGTATTCTAGCTTGACAATAGGCTCACCATTAGATAGGGGATCCATCCCATTTACTTTGAGTTTCAGGAGCAGTAACTCAGCTTCCTTATTGCTAACTTTTTTATCCAACTTGGTTTGTAGCCATTCATATAGCTTTTCCAACAACTGAAACCTCGCATCCTTTTGCATCTCCATCATTTCCAGTCAATTGTTGGATATTCCCATCATTCCAAAGACTGACATTGACAAATTTTTGACATATTAACACCAGCACTCCTCGTTGTTCTCCTCTAATTGCTATGCAGAGATCTCTTGGCCCTTTCTTTTCAAAATCATCTTGCCTGCCCACAAGAATAACTTCAATGCAAATGGTTCTGCCATAACATTCTCGGAGAACCTCTCAATAAATACATGCAAGTCATGAGATCGAATGTTTCGATGCCCGAGAGAAGAATTAATATCCATATCTTCCCATGTCCAAAACCCAAACGAATGATCTGATGTTGCCATAGAATTTATGTCTTGGGCTGGGCCATCGTGCAAATCATTTAAAATGTGTTTAAAACCAAATTGCAATGATGAGGAGGTTGGATTGTTGGTGAATAATACAAACTTACATCCCACTTAATCCTTGTTGTCTGGGCCCCCTACCATTTGTCGATTCGACATGATCTTAGACACCTAGAATAATGTATGTAGTACACGCATCCTCCACACACAGGTAATTGAATATGAAAATCTCCAACTGTGAGATGCTCAGAGACAGCATCACGGCCTTTGGTGATACCTTTGAAAACATTTAATTGCTCATTTTTCAATATTGATGGCCAAATTGGCCAATTGTTTCGGATGAGGACGAGGACAACTGAGGAATCCTCATGGAATTGAAGAAAATGACCTTAGATTATGGTTCAACTCTAAAATTCCTTGTCTAAGTCTTGTACCTTGATTAGCAAGATTATCCACTTCCTCATTCAAATGCCTATATATGTGGAAGAAAGTATCTCCTCAAATTTCTTCAGCGACCGAGTAATTCTTTGCAAAATTATAGAAATAATATTTCATCCATTTGATTTTAATTTGAAAAATTACCTTATAATAATTTGAAAATCCTAAAACTAACATTCTATTTATATGCAAACTCCAATCCTTTCCAAAATGCCACTAATAACCAACTTCAATCCTTTCCAAAATGCTAGTGCCCGACCTTTAAACATATATTTCAATTTATTCATCGGAACAAAAAATCACCCTCGTACTCCTAACACCCCTGAAACCAAAATATTTTTAATCACCATTATTATTAATTTGTTTTGCCATGGATAGCTCATATGGTTAATTACCATTTTCAACATTATTTTATATTTTTCTCTTGTCTTTTTCGTTAGCGAGGTTCTTTTAAACGACTTGTCACTTTTGAAATAGAAAATAAAGACACGCTGTAGGTGGGTAGAAAATGTTATAATAATATGTCTTTGACTAAAGCTTCTGATATATTTTCGAATGAAGCTTCTCTAAAATATAAGAAAATTGTACCATGTTTCTTTAAATTATTAATATTAAAAAGTTGTACAAAATTTTCTTAATTTATGAATATTAAGAAGAGTTACACAAAGTTTTCTTAAATTATTAATATTAAAAGTTTGTACACGATTTTAATATGTGAAGTGTGTTATAATTGTTTAAAAAATATAAAAGAAAAAATAATGGTGATAATATATTTATATATTTAGGTTTTGAGATCTCGGTATTTATATTTATAGTTTTCAAGTTCTTTTTAAGTTGGAGTTGTTTATTGATAAGGTAAAATACATGATGTTTTAGAGTTATTAATTAGGCTTATTGTCAAGACATAGGAAAGAATGAAGAGTACAGGTATTAATAATAGAAGATTCATTATGAAGAAATCCTAAAGTTAACTAGAAATAAAAAATATTGAAATATTTATAATGATTAGAGGTATATATAATTATGTAGTTTAATTAATAGATGAAATGGTTTTTGGGTTAGAATCTGACAATACAATTTTTAGTTAGATTGTATTTTTTAGCCAGATTGTGATTTCTTGTTATTTAAAATACACTTTTGAATGCATAAATGGATTCAATAGCCAAAACCATTGAGACATTTGATCTTTGCAAATAAAACAACTTAAACTTATGGTTTTTAAAAAATGTATCGGATTTTGAACAAAATTGACTAGAAAAAATATTTTGAAAAAGGTCATTTCATCGAAGGATTCTAGAGCATGCAGTAGAAATCAGGAATAATTGCTCTCGTTGGATATGCAGAGAAAACTAAGCACCATGTCTGCATTAAAGAGTCTAAAGTCATTGCAAAGATTGATCATTTCCACCATAGGAAGTTGAGAGAGGCCATTGAAATTGAGAAATAGGCCAAAAATCGGACAATGGTTGAAAGGTAAGCAAGAGTTGGGTTCCTACTGTTAGTTCAGAGCATACATCACACACAGCAGATTTATACTCAGAGACTTAGACGGCAATAGCAAAGAATAATTTCAGAGACAGACAAATGGAGAAACAACAAGATTACTCAATCAGAAACAGCGGAATAGATAAAACAATCACTGGAGAACAGAAATCACTTAGCATTACGTAACAGGCATGGACCTTAGCTTGCTTTCCTTGGCCAGAGCAATTACAAATTTATAGAGGCCGAAGAAGGATCTAGAATCCTGCATGTGATTTATATGGAGATCTAGAAACTAATGGCGATGTAGAAGGATCTAGAATCCTGCATGTGATTTAGATGGAGATCTAGAAACTAATGGCGGTGTAGAAGGATCTAGAATCCTGCATGAATTTGGCTTCACACTTAACATTCTCCCACTTGAAGCAAAATAAGAGTCATGAATCAAGTCACACCGAGTCCTACCATGCCTCTACATAACTCATGTTTATTTCGTGGTAGAATCTTAGTGAGCATATCAGCAGGGTTCCTATCTGTATGGATCTTTTCCAAGGATAAATGTTCTTCCTCCAACACATGCCAGATCCAATGGTACCTTAAGTCAATGTGCTTGGCTTTTGAATGAAATGCTGGGTTTTTTGCCAAGTGAATGGCACTCTGACTATCACAATATAACACATATTTGTCCTGCTTTATTCCTATCTCTCCTAGGAATCATTGCATCCACAACATCTCTTTACAAGCTTCTATTGTAGCTATGTATTCTGCTTTTGTTGTAGAGAGGGCTACTATTCTTTGTAGCCTTGACACCCAAGATATTGTTGCACCTGCAAATGTATACAAATAACCTGTAGTGGACTTTCTGGTGGCCATATTTCTAGCCATATCTGCATCTGTAAATCCTTCAAGCATAGTCTCATCATGACCAAAACATAAACAATAATGACTAGTAACCTTGAGATACCTCAAAATCCATTTTACTGTTTGCCAATGTTGTTTGCCTAAATTGGCAAGGAACCTGCTCACTAGTCCCACTGAATATGCAATGTTTGGTCGTGTGCATACCATGGCATACATCAAACTGCCAACTGCTGAAGCATAAGGAATCTTGCTCATTTCTTCTTTCTCCTTGTCATCACTAGGACATAATTCAGTACTCAGCTTGAAGTGGGCTGCAAGGGGTGTACCAACTGGCTTGGCATCCTTCATATTAAACCTGTCAAGCACCTTCTTGATATATTTTTCTTGTGACAGCCACAACCTTTTGTTTTTCCTGTCACGCATAATCTGCATGCCCAATATTTGTTGTGCTGGTCCCAAATCCTTCATTGCAAATTTGTTACCCAAATCTTTCTTCAACCTATTGATCTTATTCTTATCATGCCCAACAATCAACATGTCATCCACATATAACAATAATATGATATACTTTCCTTGATCATACCTCTTGATATAGACACAATGGTCAACTTCCAACCTCTGAAAACCATGTTCCAACATGAATGAATCAAATTTCTTGTACCATTATCGAGGTGCCTGTTTCAACCCATAGAGACTCTTCTTCAACCTACAAACAAGGCCTTCTTTGCCTTTTTCTATGAAGCCTTCTGGCTGCTCCATATAAATTTCTTCCTCCAATTCACCATGAAGGAAAGCAGTTTTTACATCTAACTGTTCACATTCTAAGTCTAAAGCAGCAACTAGACCAAGAATGACTCTAATGGATGACATTTTAACAACAGGTGAGAAAATTTCAGTGAAGTCAATACCTTCTTTTTGGGCAAAACCTTTCACCACCAGCCTTGCTTTATACCTCTCCTTCTTTTCATCACCTTCATGCTTAATCTTGTAAACCCATTTGTTTTGTAGAGCCTTTCTACCTTTTGGGAGGTTTACCAACTCCCAAGTTTTATTTCCAGCAAAGAGTTCATGTCTTCTTCCATTTCTTTCTTCCATTCTTCATTGTGCTCAACTTTACAGGCTTCTTGAAAAAAATTAGGCTCACCTTCATCAGTCAACAAAATATAGTTTGAAGGAGGATACCTTTGTGAAGGCTTATGAGGCCTAGAAGATCTGCAAACCAACTGTGGTGGTGCATTATCAGGTTGAATCTCCTGTAAAGGTTCCTGCAAGATTCCTTCTTCTTGTTGTTCTTCATGCTCCTGAATTTTTTGTTCATTTTCTTGTATTGGTGGTATGTTTTCATGTTGCTCTTCAAACCTGTCAATAACCTTCTTGACCTCCAACTCACCTACAATCCTCTTGAACATTTCTGACTCATTAAATATAACATCCCTACTTCTAATAATTTTATGTTTGACTGGATCCCATAGACGATAACCAAAATCTTCATCCGCATATCCCAAAAAAATGCATTTCATAGATTTATCATCTAGCTTAGTTCTATTTTCTTTGGGAATATGTACAAATGCTTCACATCCAAAGATTTTCAAGTGAGAATAATTCAAATTCTTACCAGTCCAAACTTCTTCAGGGATACCACCATCCAAGACTGTAGTTGGAGATCTATTTATGAGGTAGCAAGTGATCCTGACTGCTTCAACCCAAAAATTCCTCTCCAAACCAGAATTGGACAACATACTTCGCACCTTTTCCATAATGGTGTGATTCATCCTTTCTACGACACCATTATGTTGAGGAGTACCAAGCACAGTCTTCGCATGCTTTATGCCAAACCTACTACAATATTCCTTAAATGTATTTCAGCAATATTCTCCACCATTATCTGTTCTTAAACACTTGAGCAATTTGTTAGTCTCTCTTTCAACAACAACATGAAATTTTTGAAATATTCCAAACACTTCTGGGATATGCCCAAACCTTCATATATGCATCATCTATAAATGTTACAAAATATGATGCTCCTCCTAATGATTTGATGTTAACAGGGCCAAACACATCTGAGTGTACCAATTCTAACACATTTTTCTTTCTGTCATGGCCACCTCTGAGGAATGAAACCCTTCTTTGTCTACCATATATACAATGCTCACAAAGGTCAAGATTGTAGGATTTCAAACCCGGCAATAATTTTTTACCAAAAAGTATTTTTAAGCCCTTCTTGCTCATGTGACCCAAACGCTTATGCCACAGATCTACTGAATTT
This sequence comes from Pinus tabuliformis, assembly GCA_031772625.1. Taxonomy (NCBI): domain Eukaryota; kingdom Viridiplantae; phylum Streptophyta; class Pinopsida; order Pinales; family Pinaceae; genus Pinus; species Pinus tabuliformis. Next base: position 1,554,061,426 of record CM062804.1, read on the forward strand.
CCTTCTTTTGTGATAGCAGCCAAATCTGATTTTCCTATCAGTGTCTTCAATGTGTATAATGTTCCTATCTTGGGTCCTTTGGCCACGACCAATGCTCCTTTGCTAATTTTTCAGCCTCTTTTTCCAAAGCTTGTGGAATAGCCTTCATCATCCAGTCGTCCCATAGAGATTAAACTCATGCGCATTTGTGGTACATGCGTAACTTGTTTCAACAATATATCTTGTCCATCTTTCATCTTGATCTAGACATCTCCCACTCCAACAATACTGCAAAAATGATTATTCCCCAAATGCACTCTACCATAATCACCAGGATTATATAAAACAAAAATATCTTTGCATGGGGTTACATGGTGAGATGCCCCAGAGTCAACGATCCAATCAAAGCTACTACTAGATGTATATACACATGCATCCTATACTGAAACAATAAACAACACATCACCATTTGTGGCTACAACAGTAGTCTCACCTTCATTTGTGCTGGATTACTTGTGATTTGTATTAGATGGTCTCTAATCCTTTTGTCCTTTCTTCCAAAATTGACATTCTTTCTTCATGTGCCTGGGTTTGCCACAATGAAAGCAGATGATCCTTCCTCTCCTTGATTTTGATCGGCCTTTCTATCTTGATCGCCCTTGCTGGCCTCGATCCATTCTCCTACTACGATTAGCTAGAGCTAGATCTTCTCCTCCCTGGTTTTCCGCAATTAACTTGCGTCGTAGTTCCTCATTCATTAAACTGTTGTTGACATCATCAAACTTCAGGGTCCTTGTAGTTGTTGAAGTGATCATAGCTACAATTAAATTTTCCCAGATGTCTGCCATAGAACACATTAGAAAAATAGCTCTAATTTCATCATCTAAAATGATTTTAATAGAGGCAAGCTGATTAGTAATAATCTTAAATGCATTCAAGTGCTCAGCAACTGAAGCACCCTCCTTTATTTTGAGATTATAAAGCTTTTTCATCAAGAACACTTTGTTTGATGTTGTGTTCTTCTCATATAGATCATGGAGCTTCTTCCATAATCCTTCAGTCGTCTTTTCTCCAGACACATTGAAATACACATTCTTTGCTAGATATTGGTGGATTGTTGCAATTGCCTTTCTATCTAGCTTATTCCATTCTTCATTTGTCATCGATGAGGGTTTCTTTGTTGTGCCCTCAATCGGAAAAGATTGATCCTTCAAAATCAATATATCCTCCATCTGTGATTTCCATAGGGCAAAATTAGTCCCGCTCAACTTCTCCATATTTGTAACTGCTATCTCCATTTTCAATATATTGATGCCCAAAAACAAAAACTCCACTTAAAAATAAAACTTTAATTATTACTCTTTAAAATTTAGTAATAATGACCTTCCTCCTTTTAAAATACCCTTTTCAAAATTCCTGCTCCTTTTTAAAATATAATTTTTAAAATTCCAACATATAATTATGTAAATATAAAAACATATATAATGTTTTAACCTTTTCACATTTCACACATACATATGTTGGTTTGTATACGTTCAAGCTTGATGAAAAACAATTACGAACTCCACATTTTAGGCTTCATGGCACGTTTCACCATATGCCCGCGACCTTTTTATTTCTTGCAACAACTATCTTAACGTTCCTCAGCTATTTCCTGAACAGATCCTTTTCCTGGACTCTCTTCTTTGCAGCGATTTCCAATTTCCTGGACAGATCCTTCAACAGCTCCAGAGGTAACAGCCAATGTTTTAATGAACGCTGCCAAAGTAGGGTGATGGCACTAAGCGGCTTGCACAGTGGATATTCGACCCTAGCTCTGATACCAATTGTTAGTTCAAAGCATACATCACACACAAAAAATTTATACTTAGAGACTTAGACGACAATAGGAAAGAATAATTTCAGAGACAGACAAATGGAGAAACAACAAGATTACTCAATCAGAAATAGCAGAATAGATAAAACAATCACTGGAGAACAGAAATCACTTAGCATTACGTAACAAGCCTGGACCTTGGCTTGCTTTCCTTTGCCAGAGCAATTATAAATTTATAAAGGTTGAAGAAGGATCTAGGATCCTGCATGTGATTTAGATGGAGATCTAGAAACTAATGGCGGTGTAGAAGGATCTAGAATCCTGCATGTGATTTAGATGGAGATCTAGAAACTAATGGTGATGTAGAAGGATCTAGAATCTTGCATATGATTTAGATGGAGATCTAGAAACTAATGGCGGTGTAGAAGGATCTAGAAACTAATTTGGCTTCACACTTAACACCTGCCCTTTCTTTGTGAGTTTTATTTTACTGTTAGTTTTTAAATTCTATTTTTATTTTTATTTATTTTATTTCTAGTTCTATTTACTCTTATGAATTTATTTATTGGTTTACTCATCTTTTTTATTTATTAATTTTTCTCGCTTTGATTATATATATATATATATATATATATATATATATATATATATATATGCTTTTAATAATCTCCTTTTGACTCAACTTTATTTTTTAATAACTAACCATTGATGTTAATTTTGATTATATATAATTTAATAATTTAATATTAAATAATTAATATAAATTATATTATAATCCCTTACCATTGACTTTATTAGTTATAATCTCTTGACTAAAAACTAGTTGTTAAGGTTAGTTTTTATTAAATAATATTATTTTCATAACGGCTAGTTTTGGAACTTGATGCATCCTATAGCTATTTATTCATACTGATTGATTTGTTTTTTTCATCTTGGTCTTGAAGATGAACCTCATTGGTAGGTTCGAAACATTGACCATAAAATTATTCGATGTGATTAATCCAAAAAATAGTCTCAAAAGCCATTTCATTTATTACTTAGACTACACACATAATTATTAATATCAATCCGATTAATGCAAGGTAAAATTAATATTAAAGGATATATATATATATATATATATATATATATATATATATATATATATATATAATTCACTAATTATAATTAATTAGATAGAAGTATGTATAATTAAGTGTCATTGATAACTTTATATATATATATATATATATATATATATATATATATATATATATATGGGAGGGGGGAGGTGGAGGGTATTATTTTAAGTGAGGGAGTCTTAATGAGAAAATGATTTAGGCAAGAAATGTAACAAAAATGGTAAAAAGGTAAAACCTAATTATATAGTATTAAAAATAATTATATAAATAATATATTAATGACCTAAAAAATTAGGGATTTAGTGTTTCATTGTGTCTCACTTATGTATGGGAGACTATCAAAGCTTAAGCCATTTTTATAAAAGGCCATGGTTGGAAAATACTTGTTTATATGTAGAAGTGTTGGTAGGCACATCCACTTATATTTTCATCATTTGTGTAAATGCTTGGCAACCAATCACAAAGATTATTATCACCTTTATGATAGCCTATAATATGGGAAGAAAGGCCTAGTAAATCCTTGCTCATAGTTCAAGGGGCATTACTCCAATAATCCAAATAATGTTGGAATTGTTTCATCTCTAGTTAACGCTTGTTTCCTGCACGAATATCTTCAAGGACACATTAGCTCCTATTGGAGTATCATTATACCATGAAAATATATGTGACAGGAAAACATATTTATGAGTAACATGATTGTGTCTCTTCCAAGCATGAAAAATAAATTCAACTTTAATAAGCATCTAAGGAGAGGGGAACTTGATGGCTATGAGTAGTATGTTTACTAACAAGGAAACTCTCCATGTGAGGGAGGAAAGAAGGTATTGTTGAATCAATGACTCAAAACATGACTAAGTAAACTTCATTGGAGGGAAAAAAATAAAATAAATGCTTAAGGATTTCAGGCTACCCACATTGTGGGTAGTGCAAGTTCTAAACACCTAGGTATGAAAGCCTCTTATCTACTAGGAGAAACCCCATAACTAAACACCATGCAAAGATTACTTTCTTAAGCTCCAACATTGATTTATAGATAATGCAGTGTTGTAATAACTAGGTATTTTATTGATACTTGAAGCACCACAATTTGTTTAGTGAGACTTGAAAGAAGGACATGGAGAATAGCCAATTGCAACCCATATCCATCTTTTATTTTGACATGTTGTGGTATTTCCTTATTACTAATTTTTCCTCTAAGTTTGAGGCACCAATATAACAAGTTTAAGCATGATCTCATCCAAATTGACCTTGAATGCATTCTTGGTCAATTTCTCTTACATTGGCCAAGCTACATTTTAACTTGAGCTCCACCCGCAAGATTCAGTTCATTGATAGATTTTCAAACATCTCATTCACAAAATGGATACTCTTTTTAAAAATCCCTAGGACTAAGAATTCAAAAGTCCAGGCTAGAGGGTTGCCTTAAAATCTAAGAAGAGGTGACCACTAGATATTATGTTCATTGAAGGTAAGGATATCCTAAAAAGAAGGGTTATTTAGAAGGAGGTAGGACTTAATAGTATTTTTAGTCTTCCATATGCTCTTCAAAACAAGTGTGCTAGGACTTTAACATGAGATGGTGTAAGAAAAAAGATTTGAAATGATTCCTTACCAACAATAATTCCCAAGAAAAAGGTAATATTTGATTAGATGTCTAAGAAGAACTTTCCAAACTTAGTTTTCATGAATAGCTCATATCACCCATTTGACACACATGGCTCAGGCTTAACTTTGGTTTTGACGATGCCCAAAGCCACCATATTCTTGTGGGATGAGGTAGAACTTTAAGTTAATTTTCTTAAACCCTTACTCTATCAATGTTGAATCATAGAAAATTTATGAAAAACTTCTCCAAATTTCAATAAGGCACTTTAGGGGAGACTCAATACAAATAATAGTGCATGTAAGTCACAACCAATAATTTGTGCTAACTTGGAATTTACACCAAGGATAAGGTTTGGTAATCCGCTTATCTATACATTTTCCACCCTCTGGACCACAACCTCCTAGAAGTTTGAGAGGAATCGTGGGAGGTGAATATGATGCCAAAAATTAAAATATTAGTTATGTTGAATTTAGAGTCATTTTTAGAAGGCCAATAAGTCAAGGATAAGGTGTGCACTCTATCTATAACACTTCATCTTGACACATTGAATGCTTGACCCTAAGGCCACACAAAAGGTGTCTAGATATTTCATGTTAGTGTGAACTCAAGAAGTTTGAGCATTGAGAATGGTTAAGAAGGAATAATTAGAAAAATGTATATTAACCAATTAATTGACATCAAATCTAGAGAAAGGAAAGCCTCAAGTAATGGGTAAACTTTAGGGTTTAAAAATTAGATAAAAAATTTAAAAACCAATACGTATAATGCAAAAAAATAAAGGTAACCTTTCTTAATTGAACAAAAAGTCCAATTCTTTCATACTTGCCATGTTACTTGTCATTGTTGATGGAAAAAGATTGTCAAAAATTTTACAAAAGGAATTTCAAAATTGTTTATAAAATTAAGACATAAACCTAAAACTTTAAATGTTAAAAAGATAAACTAAAATTACACCTAATAATAAAAAATAAAATTAAAAAATTAATTTATAATAAAATATTCCAACCAAAAAGCTAAACCCATTACATACCCTCTAAAAAGTTAGAAATATTATGTATATTAATATCTCAATAAAATCTATAAAATATATCTACTCATAACCGATGATCCTAAATCATCCTAAGAGAATATAAAATGTATATACTTCTAACCAATGATCCTAAATTGTCCTAAGAGAATAGATTGATGTGTAATTCAAGCATCTTCACCAAAATCATGTAAGACAAATTAAACAAAGAAATGAGCTTCCAACTCGAAATCAGCTCTGGGTCCCTTTGCCTATGATGAATTCGATAGAAAGTGGTAAATTCGTACTCGTAAAGGGTGGTTTTGAAAGGTTTTTTTATACACTGGTGAAAGGCCCAAGTCTGACATATCCCCCACATGCGCTTCTAGAACACACATTGGATTCCAAGGATAAGGTTGGGCGAAATACATTTAATCAAGCAAAATCAAGTCGGGAATCACATTTCATTTCGTTGTTCTAAAAAGTGTGACATGTGATGGAGACTTAAGTAGGTACCAATTTTCACTGTTTTGAGAAGTGAGACGTGTGGAATGTGGGAACATGGAAGTTGAATGGACGACTACATAAATTGTCCAGCTGTTCACCCAACTCCGCCGCCGTGGAGGACATCTAGATGTCGTAGTCTGACCCTATTTTTTTTTTCTTTGATAATCATGGAAATTCCAGCCCGATTTTGATAAAATCCGGAAAAGATTTTTGGATTTGATTTTGATAAAATTTTGTAATGTTTTTTTTATATTTAAATTATAATTATTAAACTTTAAAATTTCTGATGTTTTAGAGATTTGTTACTGTGTTGAATTTATTTTTACCAACAAAAATATAATTCAAACATGGTTCAGAGTTACTACAAGATTTTTTGCTAAAAAAAAATTTTTATATTCCAATCACTTTAGACGATCCCAACAAGATTTTTTGCCAAAAAAATACAAGATTTTTTGCCAAAAAAAATTTTTATATTCCAATCACTTTAGAGGATCCCAACAAGAGTTTTTGCCAAAAAAAATTCTTATATTCCAATCACTTTAGACGATCCCAACAATTCCTCCACCTAAATAGATAGCGCAGAATATCTACATCTAGATGGTAATCGCGTTCATATCTTCAGTTACATTCACGATAAATTCGTTTTGTTGGCACTGTGGAGCTCTACGCCCAACAATTACCTCCATCGTCTACTGATTAAGCTTATGATTATATCTTTGCAGAAGAGAATTGAATTTTGGGAACGTTATCCGCATGTTAGGCATCCACGTTAAAATGGAAATGGTAGTGTTATTATATTGCTATATTTCAATGAAAATTTTGTCATGTTTATAAATTTTAATTATGACATCATTCCTGCGACGCAGTAAAATGGTTGCAGTAAGTTTACAGACAATGTTGACTGGGTAAGTTCACAGTTTAAGCTGAATCAGGCTCCAGCTATGTCCGCTGACATATTTTGATTCTCATGTAAATGCTCATTATATTTACTTAATATAATACTATGCTAATTTTTCCTCTGAAAAAACTCGGCATGTAGTCTGATAATCAGAACATAAATACTTAAATAATGTCATCTTGATACAAATATTTATGCTTCATATATGTTGAGACTGTATTGTTTATGCTTCGTTTTTATAGTCTCCTACAAGTTACTCTGTTGTAAAAAATTGGCATCTTCGTATGCAAATTATGTGAGAGAGGACTTAGAGATCCATAATCCTTGCATGGAATTAAGAGATTAGTTTGCACACAGTTTGGATGGAGGGAAAGAGTCAAGCTTTTTGTGTTGGAACATTCATGATATATGAACTTTTGGAAAATGTATTTCTTTTTGTTGTAGTATCTATAGAGATTGAAACAGAGGGACTAGTGGTCCAAGACTGTATTTGTGTCATCTATATGCAGCGTAGGACCTCCATCCATTGTTGTGATTAGATTCTTTTTGTCATTTTCCAATAATTTATCGAAGTGAACTAAACTTGTGTAGTCTTATCACTGATTCGACTTGGTACCATATAGTTTATAATGAGACTTCAAAACAAAGCAAGTCACTTTTATGTGAATGATAGGTCTAGTAAGGAAACACCCTTTCTTTATCTGGTTGATAGTATATCATGTTAAATTTCTTTATCTGGTTGATAGTATATCATGTTAAAATCCTTACAAGTGAGATATAATAGGTCAAATATTTTAATAATGAAATATTTTTAAAAAGATATATATTATTTCAAATTATTAGAATCATATAAATTAGTTATGTCTAAGAATTTTCCATTAAGATAGAGTAGCCAAGGTAATCTTTGCAAGGGAAGTTGTCTACTTAACAAAAGACATGACTAATTGAGGGGGAAATATAGAGCACCACCTTTTCCTTTGGCATAATTAGAGACATGTTTCTCCACTAGCCATCTGATAGTCAAGGTCATGTACATTGGAAATCTTGTGATTTTAACTTTTTGTAAACAAAGAATATATGTCCTACCAATTGAAATCAACAATTTGTAAATAATGTGTTTCCTTCTAATGCCACTTCATACGCCTTAGACATTTAATGTGGTCATTTTCATTCTAAAATAATTGCATCTTCACCTCATTAGCCTCGAGGCCATAGAGAGTGTTAAAGGGATCATTCACAGTGTTTGAGGACCAAAGTAACCAATACCTTGGAGTAATATATGTCAACCATTTCATTTGAGCAACAATGTCATCATTGCTTCCTTAACCTACGCATTTAGGACCAAAAGAGGATAACAAACTCTATGACAACCACTGCTGCATTCCATTGAGCCAATAGGAATGTCATTGGTCATTGTAGTCAATGGCCTACTAGGTCCAACTGCGATCAAAGCTTTAGACACTAGACTTTGGGCTTGGGTTCTAGTTGGCCCACCACTTTTATTAACTTCCTTACCCCTTGAGTCCAACCATCTTCACTCTATGTTCATCCCCAGGGAAGCTTTAGGTGTTAAGCAATGTGCATTATGTATTGTTGTAGACTACCATGAGACATGAGCAAATAGTAACAAAGATGGTGATCTAGGCTTTCGCACTAATACCAAGAGCTAAGAAGAATGATATAGAAAACTAAAAGTGGTGGAATCATAACTTGTACTTAGATGAGCACATATTCCTTTATGTCTTTCAGAAAGTTTTGAAACTTATTGTAAACTAGATAATAAGGTCTAGAATTGAAGAGTTGTTGAAGGTCGTGATATATGAAATTTTTTAAAAGCTTAGAGATACGTTGTAGGAATTGCATTGGAGGAGAGGAAATTCAACTTGGATAGGGCAAGGAAACTAAGTGTCGTTATCAACAAAACAATCTTCAAACCAGGTAGCAAAAACAATTGCAATATTCTAGTAGATTTAGGGACTTGACACAAGATTTTCATCAAATGAGCCACATCAACAAATTGACATTGAAAGAAACCCTTAATCAAATTATAAAGATGGATGTAATGCAACTCTTAAAACTAATGCACCTCCTTCATCCATTCTTAGATAGGAATGTCAAAGGATACTCAAAATGGAGCCCACACAAAATTAATTTCATATAAATATCAAATTCATCTTTACAAAAATCATATCAAAAAGGGGGTCATTACATTGTGTTACACATAGGGAATAAACGTTCAAATAGCTTTGGGTACCATTAACACTCTCCATGCTGATGCAATGCCAAGTAAGAAAATGGCTCTAATAAGGATTCCTTATGACCTAAACACTACACATAACACATTAACAAAGTCAATCTAGGTAATGGTTTTTCCCTTTTCTAGTTTATTTGGAAAAGTAACATAATTTAAAGGGAGTAAGTAAACAATTGGAGAAACTTAATTTTTTTTAAGTATAATTCAAAATTTTAAGCCTTTTTAAATGGGTTAAAACGGTTAAATAAAACTATAACTTTAAACAAAATTTCTATCAAATTTATAGAATAATTTAATTAAAAACCATTGAATTGAAAATTCATGTTTACATGGTGAGTCATATTTACTAAAAAAAAAATTGGAAATCAATGGAGTAAACACAAATAAAAACATTTTGAGTGCCCACCCATTATCTTAGAAAAATGAGGCTAAAATATTAGAAATGAATGTTAAATGTGTAGATTTAAAAGGTAAACGTCACAAGATACCACTTTGTAATTGAAAGTTCCATTGAGATCATTATTAATAATTTTAAATATTAATTTTTTTAAGTAATAATTCTCCAGAGAATGAGAAAGGCGAGTAAAGTGAATTAATTAAAATTGAGAAAAAGGGTGATTTTCAACCACAATAAAGTTAAAAAGAGTGTAATTTAACTTTTCTATGTTTTGACTCATTTTCAAGCATTTTTTCCAGTTGATTTTGCCCAAAATTTAATAGAAATTCCCTGAAATCATAAAAATCGCAGTACCCCAAGGGCTTTTTCAGGGCATTGAAAGTATTAATGATAAGGCATTGAATGATGGAATTCGGTCTATAGACATTATCATTATTAAAATTATCAGCTTGTCTCTCAATTACTAGGTCTCCCAAATAATACAAGACGTGAAATAGGGTGCTAAGTATAAAATTTTGATTTGATCAAATTGAATTCATGATAAGGATTAAAGGAGTGTTGAGCCATAGTTGACATAGTGTTGTCATGAATATTTAGCACATATAAGCTTTGCTTAATTCTTAGAGTTAGCTTTATATTTAGTAGTTTTGAAATATGATTTAAGATTTCAAGTTTGTAAAAGATGTTATTTATTTTTATTTTTGTATTTTTTAAATATGATGAATTATACTCCGATGTAAAAAAGAGAATTGTAAACTAACACGGCCATCTAAATTAAATGGTTGGTAAACATTCATAGACATCAATACATGATAAGCTTCAAAATACTTACTTCATGATACATCTCACATGGTTAAGATTAGTTAAATTATAACTTTAGTTTAAATTATTATTATTGTTATTGTTATATTATTAATTATAAAAAATATTAATAATAACTAAAAACATATATACACATTTAAAAAAAAACATGTAACGAGATTCTTAATCATGGAGATTCACCTCACATTTTCATGAGATGCTTAACTCGGTTTATTACAATGCCATGGACTAATATCATGACTTATTAATACCGCATACTCAAAAACCACTTCTTCACATGACAATTTTTTTAATTAAATAATTTAATTAAAAAGCTAGAAAGGGCATAACTAATTTTGAAATAAATCTCAACTTTTGATTTATAATTATTATTAAAATATTCAAAAATATTATTTAGAGTTTAAATTTCTACCAGCGTAGATCCATCTTAACTCTGGATCTACCAATTGTCAAGAGGGATTAAATCTCTTTCCTCTTTTCACTCTAAATTAGGTTTGCATATCAACAGATTTGATCCCTTTTGGCGTTGGGTACATCCGAAGTTATGATCAATCTAGATTGGATAGGGCAAGGAAACTGTGCATCATTATCAACAAAATAATATTCAAACTAAGTAGCAAAATAATTGCAATATTCTAATAGATTTAAGAGCTTGACACAAAATTTCCAACAAATGAACCACATCAACAAATTGAGAATAAAAAAACCCTTAATCAAATTATAAAAATAGATGTAATGCCGATCTTAAAACTAATACACCTTCTTCATCCATTTAAAAAAAAAACATGTACAAAATAAAAACTGCGCAAAATTAAAAACTCACATCATAAAAAGTTCGTTACATTATGTTACACACGGAATAAATTTTCAAATAACCATAGGTACCATTAACACTCTCCATGCCCATGCAATGCCAAGTAGGAAAATGGCTATAATAAGGATTCCATGGTGTCGCACTCACCTTATGACCTAAACACTACACATAACGCATCAACAAAGCCAATCCAGGTAATGGTTCTTCTCTTCGCTAGCTTAGTTGGGAAAATAACACATTTTAAATGAAGTAGATAATTAGAAAAACTCATATTTTGAAAGTATAATTAAAAAATTTAAGCCTTTTTAAATAGGTTAAAACCATTAATAACCATAGAAGTTTTCACCAACTTAATAAAACTATAACTTTAAACAAAATTTCTATTAAATTTATAGAATAATTTAATAAAAAATGATTTAATTGAGAGTTCATGTTTACATAGTGAATCATATTTGTAGAAAAAATTGGAAATAAATTTAACCTCGAATAAAAACATTTTGAGTGGCCATCCATAAAAAAAAAAAATTGAGTGATCATCCATTATCATAAAAAAAAATAAGTTAAAATATTATACATGAATGTTAGTGTGTAGATTTAAAAGATGGAATCATATTTACAAGAAAATTCTGGGAATAAACTTAAAGATTGAATCATATATACAAGAAAATTTTGGAAATAAACTTAAAGTTGAATAAAAATATTTTGAATGAACATTCAGAAAAATGAGACTGAAATATGAGAAACGAATGTTACTATGTAGATTTAAAAGATTAATATCACAAGATACTATTTTGTAATTAAAAAAATTATCGAAAATAATTATTAAAATTGTTAACTAATAATCCTCCAAAAAATAAGAAAAATAAATAAAATAATAATAATAATAATAATTCACAATAAAATTAAAAAAATGTAATTTAATTTTTCTATATTTTAACCGATATTCAATCATTTTTCCATTTGCCCAAAAACTAATAGGGATTCTCTAAAATCATAATAATATCAATACCCCAGAGGTTTTTGAAGCGTTAAAAGTCTTAATGATTAAAGCATTGAATGATGGGATGGGATTCAGTTTAAACAATTATCATTATTAAAATTATTAGGTTGTCTCTCACTTGCTAAACCTCCCAAATAATACAAGAGGAGCAATAAGGTGCTAAGTATAAAATGTTGATTCCATCAAACCAAATTTGTGATATAAAATGTTGATGGGATCAAACCAAATTTGTGATAAGAATTAAACGAGTGTTCAGCAATACTTGACATAGCGTTAGTGTCATGAATATTTTGAGCATATAAGATTTATCTAATTAATAATTGGATTATGTAAAATTTGCTCTAAATTTTAAATATTTACTAAACATCTTTACGAAATATAGAGTTAGCTTTATATTCAGTGGTTTTAATGGATGATTTAAGATTTCATTATATTTGTAAAAAGTTTTATTTAATTTTTATTTTTGTAATTTTTAAATATGATGAATTATACTGAGATGTTAAAAAAGAGAAATATAAGCTAGCATACGCATATAAATTAGTAGTTGGGAAATATTTATAGATATTAATACATGATAAACTTCAAAATATTTACTTCATGATACATTTCACATGGTTAAGATTAGTTAAATTATAACTTTAATTATTATTATTATTATTATTATATAAAAATATTAACTAAAACATGTATGCACTTTAAAAAAAACATGTAACAAGAATTTTAACTATGGAGATTCACCTCACTTTATTATGAGATGCTTAACATGGTTTGTTACAATGCCATGGGCCAATATCATGACTTATTAATACTACATACCCAAAAATCACAATTTTTTTAATTAAACAATTTAATTAAAAAGCTAGAAAAAAGATAACTATTTTTGAAATAAATCTCAATTTTTTATTTTTTATTATTATTAAAAATATTCTAAAATACTATTTAAAACTTAAATTTCTCCCGAGGCAATGGATACTGGGTTGCAGGTTATAGAAAAACAAAACCAAGATATGAACCAAACATCCCAGCGAGTAGATGCCAATACTTTAGAGAGTCTTAAAATGAGGGACGTGATTAAAGAGCTAGAAGAAAAAGTTAATAGCCGCCTCACCATAAATAGTGTGACAAGTAAATTAGATATCAAATCAATTAAAGATGAAATGAAAAAATTGATAGAATTAGACCATGAGCGTAACAAAAGGGCCTTAAACCTTATAATCTTTGGTTTGAAAGAACAGGTAGACGAGGATACTTTAGCCATAGCCCACACAGAATTACATAACAGATTACAAATTGAAACAACGTGTCTCACAGAAGCAACAAGGTTGGGGAAACTAATTGAGAATAAAGGAAGGTTGATCCGAAAAAAAAGTGAGCTCTACTGACCATAAGTATGACATACTTAGTAAAACCTCAAGTGTAAAAGGAACGAGAATATTTAAAAATGAAGATCTCATTCTAGAAGATCAAGCAGAATTGAGAAAGGAGGTTCAAAAGGTAAAGGAAGTCAGGAAGGAAGGAAAATGGGCAATAATCAGAAATAGAAAAGCCCTTATTCGAGATAGAAACCAAAAAGATAATAATAAATAGCAATTCAACATGCTCCGGATTCTTTCATGAAACTATCGGGGCTTTCCATGGAACAAAGGCCCCAAGCTAAGTTGGATCTCGAATGATGTTGATATTATTTTGCTTGTTGAAACTTGGGAGCACGAAGAATCTAAGGTCCCTAACATAGATGGCTTTACATTATGGTCTACCTGGAATAAGTGATCCTCTCGTAGAGGCATTGGGGGTATAGCTTGTTACATTAAGAAGAACATCTCTCCCCATGCTAGGATTTATAAAAACGACCCTTACAACCAATATAGTTGGATAGAAATTACTGACATTTATGATAAAAAGACCTACATAGCAATTTGTTATTCCCCCCCATCAATTCTAACTTCTATAAGAAAAAGAATCTAGATAAAAATAGTCCTTACAATGGTTTAGAGAATGATATTTCTAGCCTAAAGAATGAAGGCAATATCCTTTTAATGAGTGACTTTAATGCTCGAACTTCAAGCAACCAAGCTATTCTTCTAAGCAATCATTCCAACCCTAATCCTCTTTGGTTAGACGAAGACCTTCCTTTGGCTAGCCGGTACAAAAGGAGCTCTGAAGACCTCGGGGAGAATTTGTTTGGGTCGGAGCTAATCAAGCTCTGCAGTGCTCAGGATCTCATAATTTGCAAACGTCTAAAGAAGTGGCCCAATTCTAGTCAGATGACCTGCATCCATGGGCTTGGTAGCAGCGTGATAGACTATGTTATCTCTAATCTCCCTCTATACAACGAAATAACAAATTTTTACATCTTAAACAACCACGAGCCTGACTCTGATCATAGGCCTTTACTTATAAATCTCAATTTTGTCATGCATAGAGATACCATAAAAGATAATCCTTATAGCCAAAAGAAGTTAATCTTTAATAGAAATAAAAAAGATCTCTTTCTAAATGAATTAAAAACTAATTTGCTTCATTTATCTAGTATAGACAACATAGAAGATCTCTATCATAATTTTACTACAACCCTCTCATATTCTATTAACAAGTTCTCAATTGAAGTTTCAAGTAATAAAAGAAATAGCAAAACCAACCCATGGTATGACAAAGATTGTAAAAGTGCGAGGAGAGCAATTAAGGAAGTTGTTGATGAATCTCTTAAATTTGGCAAGATAAAAATATACAAAGCTCTAACTAAAAGGAAAAAAAGGCAGTATATTCGTAAAAGACAAGAGAACCTCTTACACCTCTCTAAGGTAGCTCCTAAGAAATTCTCAAGGCAAATTCTAACTAGGAAAACTAAAGATAATAATAAAATTGTTTTACACGACTGGAATTCCTATCTTAAAAAGCTTTATGAATCTCCAAATGTCATGGATAACTTTGAAACCTTGCTCACAATGAAAGAATTTTTCTCATTAGAAGACATTGATTTTGGGGTTAATCACTTGGCTAATTGGAAAGCTAAGGACAGTGAAGGTTACCAGGCGGAAATCTTAAAAATTGGAGGTCCCATCCTCATCCCCCACATTCACAAGCTTTTCAATCAAGCGGTCAAGCAAGGGTTCCCTAAACCATGGACTCAAAGCCTCATTATCCCTATTTTTAAAAGTGGGGATACAAATAACCCCTCTAATTATCGGACAAATATGATCAGCCCTCTCTTAGCCAAGTTATATGGTATTACTTTGGAAAGGAAGTTGAGCATATGACTTGAAAGTGAAGGTAAGCGGGCTAAAGGCCAAGCAGGTTTTAGAAAACAACACTCAACAACAGACCACCTCGTTATGCTTAGGATCATTGTGGAGGAATGCCGCAATGATAAATCCAATCTCTTTTTTTTGCTTTGTGGACTTTAGAAAGGCTTTCAATACGGTTCCTAGAAACAACCTTTGGAACAAATTAGAAGGGCTAAAGGTACCTTTTGAGTTGAGACTGCCACTATAAGGTTAAACGAGAGTGTAATTGCCAAGTTAAAGAGAAATGAGGGGTGGTCGAAAGATATTAAGTGTAATATCGGAGTTAAAAAAGGTTGCCCCCTCTCCCCTACCCTATTTGGCATTTACATCGACAAGCTAGAAGGTTGTTTAGAGGAAGCAGGATGTGCTTCTCTACGCTAACGATATTGTTCTTCTTGCAAGGTGCCCATCTGATCTTGATAAGCAACTTATCTTCTTAAGGATTTATGTTCTACCATGGGTATGATTGTTAACACTGACAAAACAAAAGTTATGATTATCAAATCCAAGAAGGACACTTACGCTAATTTTATGTATGACAATAGTAACTTGGAGGAAGTCTCTTCCTACAAGTACCTAGGAATTGATATTCATCACAAGCTCAACTGGAACTATAGCATTGAGAAAAGGATTAATGGGGGGTGGAAAGCTTATTTTGGTCTTGAAAATAATTGTAAAAGGGCAAACCTTGTAATGTGGGATAGAAAGAAGTTCCTCTTTGAAACTTTAGTCACTCCGATTATCTTATATGGATGTGAGGTTTGGGGTTGTAGCATCTCTAGAGAATCCTGGAGAAAGATTGAGCAAATCCATAAGCGTTTTATAACGTATAACCTCAAAATTAAAAGCAACACACCCTATCATATTCTCCTTATAGAAGTGGATCTTTCCCCTATCGAGAGCCTAGCTATGACTAGGTTTCTATTGTACAAGCACAAACTCAATAACATAGGAGACCATAGACTTCCTAAGCTAGCTTTAAATTCCAGCCAAAACCACCTAAGGCTCAAACGAGGTTGGTATAAAGACACAAACCATTGGGAGATCGACGAGAATGTTGCATTGTAAAACATCAATAACATTAAAAATATTGTTATTTCTAAGTTCAAAGAAAAAATGTGGTGTGAGAAAGATTTAGCAGCTAAAAGAAAAGTAAGATATTATAAGGAGGTCATCAACCCCACCCTAGAAGATCAAAAGTATCTCTTTGTTTTAACTAGCTCAAAGAAGAAAATTAATATAGCCAAGATTAGAACGAACTCTCATGAGCTCCATAGTGAAACGAGTCGTTGAGCAGCTCCTAAAATAGCATGGATGGAAAGGTTCTGCCATCTCTGTGAGAATACGAACATCGAGGATGAAAATCACTTCCTCTTATAGTGCCCCCCTACAACCACATTAGATCTTAGTTTCAAAATCTTTGTTGCAACACTGACCTTCCTAGCATTTTCCATTGTCAAAATTACAGTGACATTTGACGTTGTCAAATTACAGTGAGCTCCGAAGGCTTCTCTTTAGTCTTAATAGACGTTAACCATGATCACCATCATCAATAATTATTGATGATTAAATTAAAATTCTAAAATTTTATTTCTAAATAAACCTAATTAAAAATAAAAATAAACCCAAAAAAAAAAAAAGGGCATATTTTTTTTTTTTCACCCTCGCCTGTATTTCTAATAATTTTCCAAAGAATGAAATCTAAATTACGAGCCCACAGATTCTTCTTTTAACATTTATTTTGGCCCAAGGCTGAAAGCCTTTTTCCGTACCCACGCTGCACGCACTATGGCGTTCATTCATTTTTCAAAGTTGAGTTGAGTGTTGTCGCGTCAAAGCCAATCACGGAAAAAAAGAAAGAGAGGCGAAAACACATACCTCGGCATACATTTAAAATAATATAAAGCAAAATAGAATGTTCTATTACATTTCCTTTCAGCGTTGAAAAGTGCGACATTTCTTGTAGAGACACGAATTAGAGAACAAATTTTCAACTACTTCCGAAAGTCCACCGTCCGCCGAAATGTAGGACGACTATATATAAACCGCGTTCACATCCCCAACGTACGTGCGTTTAAAATCGAATGATAGTTAAATTAATGTATTGATTACTGATCTAGCAAATGATTATTCGTTTTATATAACTGTGCAGAATAGACTTGAAGTTTGGGAACGTTATTGTCATGAGAATCGTAGCAAATATGAACCTCCATGAAAGGGATTCTGCATGTTCTCTCCTCATCGGCCAAACCAGAATGGTTGTTCTCCTGATCATCACTACTCTTCATGCAGGGATTTGCAAGGCACAGCTAACCATGTGCAACCACAACGTTAACTATACAAAAGGCAGTAGGGTGGAGAGCAATCTGAATACAGTCTTGAATTCTCTGGTTCAGCACACGTCCCAAACAGGGTTTAATACTTCTGAGCATGGCCAAGGTAGTGACCAAATATATGGCCTTCTGCAATGTAGGGGAGACACAACAGCGGATCGATGCTATAATTGTTCACAGAGAGCAAGGAGTACTGTTCAACAAAGTTGTGGAAATGCCGTTGGGGGTAGGATCTGGATGGATGTCTGCTTCTTACGGTACGAAAATTACAGTTTCTCGGGAAAACTGGACTCTTTTGGAATGTATACTTACATTACTTCCAATGTCTCGAACTCTGATGCCTTTGACGCTGCTCTTGAGAGGCTGTTCAGAAAATTATCGGCTGAAGCAGCAGCCTCTGGATCTGAATTATATGCCTCTGGAATAATTACGGACTCCTTGTCTCGAAAGATTTATGGCCTGGTTCAGTGCTGGAGAGATATATCTAGCAATGACTGCACAACATGTTTGTCAGATACCATCAATTCTATGTTAGCAACTTATCCTGGAAATCCAGGAGTGCAGGGTTTGATGGCAAACTGTATTGTTCGTTATGAGATATATCCTTTCTTTAATTCCACTGCTCTGCCACCATCGCCAAGTTCCCCAGCGGGAGAACCAGAGATTACACCAGTGGGTAATACAACACCGAAGGAGAACGCAGAGTCGAGTAATAATGGTACACAGATCAATCAGTCAGCTCAGAAATCTTCAAAGAAAATCACTACGATGTTAGGTGTCGTTGGTGCCTTGCTTCTCGTATAGTGTAGGTTTCTCCATTGTTTTGCAGTGCCTGTTGGGGGTGATTGTGTGTTGAGGTTAGCGAGGCAACCCTCATTTGTTTCCTTTCTTTGTATTGCTACTTCTTAAGTTGGTTTGTGCAATCTATGAGTATATTTTCTGTTGCAAAATGGAATAGTCTTATTATCTTACTGTATTTCGATGGAAATTAATGTTAAGATTTTAATTAATGTCATTTTACTGTATATTCAGTTTGAGTTATTTTTGGGTTAATAAACTACTAATAAAAACCTGTCTGTGAATCTTTACACTTATTACATATGAATTTACACTCCATACATGTGAAGAGAATGTATTCATTAAAATTAATATTCAGTTAGGGTTGTTTTCAGAATAAAAAATTAAACATTTCTTTTAAAAAAAAATTACTGTAAATCCTACATATCCCTAAAACTATTAATCTTAGACGATGCAATCAGTTCCATTCCCTTTCTACTTGCCGGGAAATCTTTACACTTATTACATATAAATTTATACTCCATACATGCGTAGAGAATGTATATTGTTTATATTTCTTCTCTTTAGCAGTATGATATCCGCATCTCTATCATAGAATATAAACGGGCATATGTATTATGTAATTTGATTAAAAAGAATTAAAAGATAGATTGTAATATTTAGAAAGAAATATAAATGAGAAATTTGATTAAAGAGGAATTAAAAGATTTATAGTAATATTTCTGGAGAAATATGAAAAAATAATTATAGATGAAGATAACTTTGGCATAATTGAAATATTAACTATTAAATAACTTTAAAATCAGAATAAGCATTATTTTGTAAATTTTATTTTTAACATAGTTAAAATTTTAATATTTTTGGCTATTTGAAATATATTTTTAATTGGTTTCAATATAAAGTTATTTTGAGTGTCTAGATTTTCACAATTAGATTCACTTTCTTTCTTTTTTCTGGTTATCTTTTCAATTTCCAATTCAATTTTTTAAAATTGATAATGGGTGAAGTCTTTTGCAATTCAACTCAGCTTTTTATCCTGATAATGGGTGAAGTGTTTTACTACTTGTATCCATTTCCTCAAGAATGATAGTTTAAAGATCCATTCTTTTTAATATAATGGATATGCTTGATAAATATTGATTGTGTTTAACAATATTTTAATAACCTATTTAAAAGTGTTGTCTTTTAAATTTATATTTCAAAAAAAAAGTTGAAATTTGTGAAATTATTTTTTATTATTTTGTGAGTTGATATTATTTAGAACATATTTTTGAACTTTGAGCTTATTTCGATTGTTGATTCATTGAATATTCTGCAATCAGACAAAGAGCGGTCAAATAATCTAGGGCGCTCATTTTCCTCTAATTGCCTAATATTTAGTAAATCAGCAATTAAAATAAAAATAATAATTTTTAAATGTATAAATAAATTCAAGAGGGAAAAAAAATCACTGTAAAAGTTAAACCTATAATTTCAACCGATTAAAAATAACGAAAAACTGTTTAATTTAGTAAGTTACACCGCAGCATTGAAGGACACGGCCTGTCAATTGCAAGCCCCCGGCCTTTACAGTGTTATAATAAATATCGTCGGCCTTTAAATATCGTATCAAATATATATGCTCATTATAGTGCATGGTGACCATGTGCCTTTCTGCACATTCATACATGTATGTCATCCACTTTGATATTGCCTTCGCTTTGTCTTACCGGAAGTCTCGAAACTCTAAACACAATCCTCAGGTACCACTCTTTTTCTCTCACTCGTCCTGGGAAATTCTTTTTCAGGTCAGCTACCCTATGTTGGAACTACTACACACCTACATGCGGACTCTTAGTTAGAGCATGGGATTGCATGCAAGATTCCTTTTGCATGATTTACTCCTTGATTTGCTCCTTCTTTAACTCCGCAACTGACTAGTTATCTCTGGAACTTGTTGCAGGTGTTGAGTCTTCTCATTGATCACCACTATATTGCATTACCTTGGGATCTTCACCCAGTGATGTTATATCATGAGCATTGTAACATATTTTCGAATGAATCATTCTTCTCTTCTTTCGATTTTCTTTTAGTGTTTTTACTTTGCAAAGTTGTGTGTTCAACCTTTACTAGCTAGATTTATCTGTGCAGGTTTTCTAACACATTTACATGGTATCAGAGCTCACAGGTTGCTAGATAAAAGGCGCACCAGTACTTTATTTTGCAAGTATTACAGCTTGGAGATCGAAGATTGACAGAAAAATGGAGTTTCCCAAAGCATCGATCCTAACATCGTACAACTATCATGAATGGAAGGACCAAATGGCTCGATACCTTCGTCATAAAGGGTTGTACAGGATTACCATGGCTACAGAAGTGGAACCCACTTCAGCCATAGAGAAATCCAAGTACCTCAACCGTATGGATGAGGCCCACGGATCCATATGCATGTGCATCTCTCCAGAGTTGCAGTTTCATCTATCTGCCTGCAATACTCCCAATGAGATTTGGAAAAAGGTTGAAGAGCTCTACGGGAAACAGGATGAGATGAAAGGACATCTGCTCGAAGTGGAGCTGCTATCATTGGATCCACGGAACTATGACAGAATTCAAGACTTCTTCACCAAATATAATGATCTATTGCTGCAACTCAAGGGTTGTGGAATTAACAAATCCAAGGAGGAGAGTCGCCAAGTTCTCTCTATTATGTCAAAGCTCAGACCAGAATACTTCGTCTTTGTGTCTACATTTCATTCAGTAAGGTTCGCAATAGGTAAATCCTACACTATGCCTTCTCTCAAAGAATTTATGGAGTCCCTTATTTTTGAGCAAGATAAACTCATTGGCATGGGGAAAATCAAACCTCCAAAAGCACATGCACTTGCTGTGCATGATGGCAGCCACAATAAAAATCACAGATCTGATTCAAATCAGAAAAATCAGCAGCAAAAAGACAAAGGAAAAGCACATTCCCATCCAAAGAAGGAAGGGTACACCAAACCCTTCAACGACTCCTCTGGCTCGAGAAATGAGAAAGGGAAGAAAGGAAACAGATGCACCTACTGTCAAAGAGGATTCCATCCAGAATCCTCTTGCATGAAGAAACAAATTGACCAAATGGAAGAAATTCTTCAGAAGCACAACCTTGGGGACCACATCCTTCAGGGCGCCAAGAAGAAAACTGAGGATCCGCCACACGGGAAAGGTAACAATTTTCATGCTTTAGTTGCAATTAATTCTTCTCCTGATGCATGAACTATAGATTCTGGTGCATCACATCATATGGCTGCTGCAAAGGAAGTCTATTCCTCTTTGGATGCATGCAAAGGACCTCCCATCCTCATGGGAGATGACTCACCTATTGAGGTCACCGGAAAAGGTAGAGTGGAACTTTTACACGGAAGCTTTGAAGATGTGCTTCATGTTCCAAAACTTTCGGTAAACCTACTTTCAGTTTATCAGATCACTCATTCTGGCACCGGAAAGAGAGTGGAATTCACTCCAGATGCAGTGAACATATATGATCTACATAGCAATGCCAAAATTGCAACTGGTGAGGTAAATAATGGAGCCAGATTGTATACATTTTCTGAATTTATTGAATCTGAATCCTCCTTATTGCTTACACATGCTGATGATAGTAGTAGGCTTTGGCACGAGAGGTTTGGTCACTTAAATTACAGGTATATGCAGCATCTAAGCAAGAATGAGATGGTGGAAGGCTTGCCAAATATCAGTTTCTCCAAAGGAGTTTGTGAAGGGTGTGTTCTTTGCAAACATCCTAGAGAAAAGTTTGACACCAGCAAGACTCACAGAGCATCCTCTCCTCTAGATCTGATCCATAGTGATCTCATGGGGCCTTTTCCTCATCCTTCCATCAACAAAGCAAGGTATGTGCTTACATTTATTAATGATTTCTCACAGTATACTTGGGTGTATCTTCTCAGGAACAAATCTGAAGTTTTTGAGCACTTTGAAGATTTCAAAGCACTAGTTGAGACACAGTCAGAGAGAAAGATCAAAGCCCTCCGTATAGACAATGGGGGGGAATATGTTAACACAGCACTTCGGAACCTTTGCCTTCAGTCCGGCATACAGTTGCAGTACACAGTTCCATACACTCCGCAGCAGAACGGAGTTGCTGAGAGAAAGAACCGATCTCTCAAAGAGATGGCTTCCTGCATGTTGCATGCCAAATCACTGCCTCATAAGCTCTGGGCCGAAGCACTTAATTGTGCTAACTACATCCAAAACAGATCTCCTCATAGGTCTGTCAAGGATCAGACCCCCTTTGAGGCTTGGAGCGGCACTAAACCAGAGGTCACTCACCTCCGTGTTTTCGGCTCTCGAGCATGGACCCGGATCCCCTCTGAAAAGAGGAAAGCTCTTGATCCACAGAGCATTGAGTGCATCTTTGTTGGATACCCTGATGGTGTGAAGGGATATCGACTCCTGATTCCCTCTACGGACAAGCTCATCATTGAGCGAAGTGTCAAATTTGAGGAAAGTCTCTCTCATGCACCTCAAGCGCCGCATGCAGACACTTTTTATCTACCTCATGTCCGAGATGATGACTCAGTGCATTCAGATGCAGATACAGATCATGCAGATGTTGAGGAAGAGCATGCAGACGCAAAGACAGAGTCTTCAGATACAAATCTAGTGCATGCAAAGAATGATCCACATCCAAGCCCAGATCGGGCTTCCAGCAATGAATCATATTCCCCTGTCATAAATCAGAGAACAAGGAGCTTACGTGAGATATATGCACAAGACCAACCAGCTGCTAGAAATGGTCTTGTGGGGGATAATTCTGATCTGCAGAGGACTAGCTCAGAGTTTATTGAGCCTCCTCTTGTCCTCACTGCCACTGAACCATCGCCCTCCTGGCATTTTCATTTGGTTCAGTCTTCTGATCCACAGTCTTATGCTGAGGCTGCTGGGCATCCATCTTGGGAGTCCGCCATGGAGGAGGAGTATAACTCCCTCATCGAGAACCAGACTTGGGATCTGGTCCCCCTTCCTTCAGGAAGGAAACTTGTCCGATGCAAATGGGTCTACAAGACCAAGAGTGTTGCAGATGGGCAAATCACCAGACGGAAAGCAAGGCTAGTAGCCAAAGGCTTCCAACAAGCGCATGGCATTGATTATGACGAGACCTTTGCTCTAGTGGCAAAGATGGATTCCATACGCCTTACACTTGCCATTGCGGCTACCCAGCGATGGGAAGTACAGCAAATGGATGTAAAGAATGTCTTTCTTCATGGAGACCTATCTGAGGAGATCTACATGGAGCAGCCACATGGTTTCATTCAGGATTCATCTTTGGTCTGCAGACTGAAGAAATCTCTCTACGGCCTTAAGCAAACCCCGAGAGCTTGGTATGCGAAGATGGATTCTTTTCTCTTATCACAAAACTTTGAAAGATGTAAGTCTGATCCGAATGTTTACATGCTTAGGACACATGATTCTCTTCTTATCTTAGTTTTGTATGTAGATGATCTCCTAATCACTAGCAGCTCGGCTTCAGCCATTGCTACAGTCAAGAGGGCCCTGCATGATAGGTTCTTGATGACGGACATGGGTCCATTACACTTCTTTCTTGGTCTTGAGATCAGCCAAAATGCCACAGGCATCAAACTCTCTCAGGCTAAGTATGCACGGGATCTCCTCGAGAGATTTTGCATGACTGACTGCAAGCCAGCACCGACTCCTTTTCTGTCTGGGGTCCGCCTTGAGGATGGAGGTGACACTCCATTAGTTGACAGCACTCTCTATCGATAGCTAGTGGGGAGCTTATTGTACCTCACCCACTCCAGACCAGATCTCTCATATGCAGTAGGGGAAGTTTCCAGATACATGCAGGAGCCACATGAGCTACACTGGAATGCTGCCAAGCGCATCCTTCGATATGTGCAGGGCACCATCACCTTCGGGATTCACTATGCAGCAGGCACTGCATTGAATCTCCTTGGCTTCACAGATTCTGATTGGGCGGGAGACAGCATTGATCGCAAGTCCACCTCCGGATATTCACTCAGTCTAGGATCTGGCCCTATCTGTTGGTCGAGCAAGAAGTAGGCTGCTATTGCTCTCTCTTCAGCTGAGGCTGAGTACCGAGGAGTAGTCAACATCACCATTCGGTCTCTGTGGCTACAACACTTCCTCACTGAGTTGGGCATCCAGTTCCACCAGCCCATTGTCATCTGGTGTGACAACCAGAGCACTCTCAAATTTTGCAGGGATCCAGTACAGCGGTAGCGGACGAAGCACATAGAGATCCATATGCACTACATCAGAGACTTAGTACATGATCGGGTCATTGATTTGTAGTTCTGTCCTTTAGCAGAACAGACTGCAGACATCTTCACCAAGACATTCACTGAGCAGAAGTTTCACTCTTTGCGCGATCGTCTTGTAGTGAAGGACACGATTGCTTAGCAACTGTATTTTTCTTCCTCTTTTCTTTTAATTACATTGTATTTTGAGGGGGGGGTTTTCCCACGAGGTTTTCCCTCTTTCCTCAATTTTAGTATAAGTTGCACTGTATTTTTGGTGACCTTTGGCCTTAGTTGCCAGGGCCCATTTTCTATTTTTCCCCATAGTGGTGTTCAGGGGGGTGTTGGAACTACTACACACCTACATGCGGACTCTTAGTTAGAGCATGGGATTGCATGCAAGATTCCTTTTGCATGATTTACTCCTTGATTTGCTCCTTCTTTAACTCCGCAACTGACTAGTTATCTCAGGAACTTGTTGTAGGTGTTGAGTCTTCTCATTGATCACCACTATAGTGCATTACCTTGGGGATCTTCACCCAGTGATGCTATATCATGAGCATTGTAACATATTTTCGAATGAATCATTCTTCTCTTCTTTCGATTTTCTTTTAGTGTTTTTACTTTGCAAAGCTGTGTGTTCAACCTTTACTAGCTAGATTTATCTGTGCAGGTTTTCTAACACATTTACACTCTAAGAAAACATGCTGGCATTAACCAGGGTCGTGTTTATCACCACCTTTAACAGATGGCTATGCCTGATCTTCAGAGATCCGAGGTACGAAGAAAGCGATGAAACACAAAGCTCCAGATAAAGATGTCCGTGTCACTGTGCTAAGGATTCACGATCTTTATCTAAGGATTCACTGTGCTGGACTTTATAATCATAGTATAGTATGTATTTTCTTTGAGTTCTTATGTGAATGTATTGATCTTTCTTTCATACACAGGGTGAGATATGGATAGAATCAAGGCATGTACTCTCAATGTCCTTTATGATATGCGTTCATCTGTTGATAGATTTTGTCCTTTATGATATGCGTTCATCTGTTGATAGATTTAGCTCTTTGTGAAGTCTTCAAACTATAAATAGATTATGAAAAAACGTAATTTTATTTAAATATTTTGGGTCAAAATATATCCATTCATATTCTATCACCAACATAGTAATAGAAGATTTTGAAGCCGGTTTCTGTTCTGATAAAATGAATATGGGTTATTTATTTATCTTTGAGTATGATACACTAATGACCTTTCTTAAAGTCAATTGAAAAAAATCAGGTAATTTAATTTTAAATCTAAATCAAATTCAAGGAAAAGATAATGCTAAAAACAATTTCCATTTCTCATTTACAGTTACAAGCTATTGGATTCCCACATGCCAAACCAAAAAACAATGGAACGTCGATGCATGATATCATGCATCTTACAACATGGGTGATAGTGACACTGTCACTTTGCATGAACACCTGTGTAACGTTGTAGTATGTAAAAGGTGGAAAGATAACAACTCTATATTGTAGCTAGAGTGTTGGCAGAAACATAGTTTTTATCAAATTGAAATGTGCAGTAGCTTGTAAACATTTTTCTTTCGGAATAAATGATATTATAATTGAAAATTAAATCAAGTTATATAATAATGAATATTTATCCGGTTCATGTAAACCAGAGTTGTTCTGTGGCCATCAAAGTTACACAGGAATAGGTGTTTCCTGTAAAATCAGGAAACCAGTGAAGCTCAAAAGCTACACCCATCACCCTTTTAGTTCTATGTTTTTGCCATGGAAAAGCTAGCTACGAAAGTGAGGAATAGGTGTTTCCTGTAAAATCAGCAAACCAGTGAAGCTCAAAAGCTACACCCATCACCCTTTTAGTTCTATGTTTTTGCCATGGAAAAGCTAGCTACGAAAGTGAGTGATATAGTAGACAATCCAGTTTCCTCAAACTACTTCCATCTATTTCACTCTCTCCATCTCGCTTCCAAGACTCCTTAAAGCTTCAACTAATAGTTGATGAAGCTAGAAATCTAACTCAATGTCAAGCCTGTAAATAATGTCGAAGTTAATTCAATGGCAGTCCTGCAAATGATGTCGAAGTTAATATCGTTTAAATTCAACGTGTAAAAAATCAAATTCCATTTTAGAAATGTTGTGAACATTCTGTTATAGAAAGGTGATGTGTCATCGTTCAAATTCTTTTTCTTACAGACCTTTGTGAACATTTGGTTGTAGAAATGCGTCAGGTGTAAGGATAATGAAGGATGTTCACTCAGACATAGTGAGACGTATGGTAAGTTGATGATAAAAGATATTGATAGGGTTGAACTATTGTTGGGTGTAGAGCTCAGCACTGTCGAGGTTACCCTGTGGATTTGGCCTTTGTGCTCTCTACATTGTGATTGAGCGTCTGATTTTTTTCTAATTTTTTTTCAGGAGAAAAAAATTGTAACATTTTGATTAAAAAGGAAATGTTATACATTGTCGAAGATCTTGTTCACATTACAGATGAGAATATCCTAAATGCAGAGCAGAGTCTCACATAGAATTGCCAAGAAATGCTACCTTGTTGCCGCATATGGAAACAGAGCATATACATACATGGATATGAAAGAGCTGAGTTTAATTAATGAGACATATTGCAGAAGATCAAAAAAGGAAATTTACCAAAACAAGGTCCCTAGGGACACATCTAGGACCTACAAAGAGATTAACAAAAATCAAAAGAACCCGGGCAAAGGGAGATCCCTTAGAAAGTAGTTCATAATGAATCTGCCTTGGAAGAAGGGACAAAGCATGCTTGGAAAGTGCATCAGCTTCAGAATTTTGGTCCCAAAAGACATGTTGGAAGGAGATCTCTGAGAAGAGGTGCTTTAGGCTCGAAATCCAAAGCATCCAGTTGAAAAGTGAGGGGATTTGTAAGGTGTTGCGATTTTGAACCCATCTGATTGTGGAAAGGGAGTCTTCAACAACCAAAATGCAATCAACATTTAGCCATTGAGCCACTTGCAAACCTCCCCATAAGGCGAGCATTCCTACTATGTTGTTGTCTCCCAAGCCGGAAAACCACTTGAATTGATAGGACATAACTGAATTGATATGAAGGGAGACACCACATCCGCATCTCCCACGGGCGGAAGCTCTGTCAAAAAAACAAATTGGAAAAATATTGGACAAGTCAGCATGAGCGATGGATCTGGTAGATTCTTTGGGACATCAGAGGCCAATCTCTTGAAAGTGAGCAGTGATGCGAAGTGCAGTCAAATTCGGATTGGGAGGAGTCTCTTCAAAGATGTACTCATTGCGAGAGTGCCAAATGCCCCAAAAGACGTATAGGGGAATAGCTTGACACTCTTTTGATTGGAAGCCCCAAGAGAAAAGTCAGTTTGCTATGGAGGAACTATCACCAATGACCTTGGTCCCCAAGTGAGAGGATACTTTCTTCCAGATGTCATGTGTGAAAGGGCAGTGAATGAAGAGGTGAATACAGTCTTCCAATGCAGATTTGTAGTGAAGGAATCTACCAGGACCCACAAATCCTCTCTTCATGAGTGTGTTTGAGGTCAAAATCCAATTGTGCAAGGTAAAGCAAGTGAAACATATAATCTTGAGAGGAACGTCCCAAGACCATAATTGTGCAATGAGCTTGGCAAATGGCAGAATTGGAGAACATGAGATGATGTGTTCATATACTTTTGTGGCTGAAATTCTTCCATCCATTAAATGACCACCCAAACCTAATAATCCGGACAGGAGGATAACATGATTTTGGCCTGGCAAAGGTTGTTGCGATATACTTCCCATTCAGCAGCGATATATTCAGGGATGTCAATTTCCCAGGCATGTGGCCATATTGGTGGAGATAAGTGTGTCTAACAGCCCCACGCAATGCTGGCCAGAGAGGAGTATCCCAACTGATTAAGGGAGATGATGATGGGGGCGGATAAATGGGGGTTTCTGGGCATGCCTTTGATGGCATCTATCCTCACATTGACCTGTAAACCGTTACCAACAACCCAAACAAGGTTACTGCAAAGCCAAGGGACTGTGCTCTATAGGCTTCGCCAAGTTGCAAACATGCATTGGAACATGTTAGGGTCCAACCCTAACCCCTTTATTTATGTAATAAACCCAATAGGGTTGAGTCATAGTCATAGTTAGTTAAAGAGTCAATAAAGCATGTATTAATAATTGTAACTGGTTGACCCACATTTAAGAAAGGGACCACAGTTAGTTGTAAACGGTCCAAAAGTAATAAATAAAGTGGTTAACCCATGTTATGTAAAGGACCACTAGTCACTAGGTTGTTGAAGGTCGTTTAGCTATAAATAGTCATAGTTAGAAGGGAAAGATCATCGAGTCTTATTTTGTAATCAAGCTGTGATGCTGGAGGTTGCCCTCTCGAAGAGGCAAGTGAACATTGCTTTTATCTCTGAATAATAAAATACTTGTTGTTTTTCTCACTTTATTTCGTGTTATGGGTTGTATTTCTTCTCATAATTGGTATTCTAGAATTTCTCACAGTTCAAGAGCATAACAAGTGGTATCAGAGCACTTTCCAGGGCCGGTGGTACCTCCATTTTTGCATAAAATTTTTTAGGCTAGAGACGTGTTTCAGTGTCTTTAAACCACGGGATCTTTTGTTGAGCGCATAAACCTGCGGATTTGTGGAGGCATGCATGCAGGAACTACAAGAGGTGGTCACGCCTGTTGGACTCCCTTGTAACCCATGTGGGTACCCCTTCGAATAGTAGCGCATTAGACAGAACCGCACACGGACTGCACTTCCACGTACCCTTTGGGTATATCGGAAGCCCCCTAGGCTCACTTGAAACCTCGCCTTAGATAAGTCGTCGGTCATCTTGTTGCTATAGTACACTGAGAACAGCACTCGGGGAGACTACTCGCGTGTACGATAGGATAGTCGGGTAGTATGGCTAAGGGTACAGTTGATCCTCCTTAGTTAGTGCCTGAATGATTAGGTCGTGTACTGTTGTTGGACCCTTATGTATATTGTGATTTGTAGCACCTGACACGCCTTTGTGACCATAGTTCCCTCAGCTCTCTGAAGATCTCCCATTATCTTATCTGCCAGATCAAATCCACCAGTTGGAGTTCTACTATTGCAATACGATTCATATTTAGCAGTTGGGGTTATGTCGCCACCACACCAATTAGATCCACCAGTTGGGGTTCTACCGCCGCAGTACAATTCAGATCTAGCAGTTGGGGTTCTGTCGCCACAGTACAACGCACATTCAGCAGTTGGTCTTTCACAAGTAGATCTGACTCTCTATGTAGTGAGGATTGTTGCTCCTATAGCCTGGGCCCGATTTTCGCAGGACATTGGGCAGAATCAAGTTTTCTAGAATTTGGCCACTGCAGTATTGATCCGCAGGGAGTAAAAATTTATTCGGAGTAGAAAAAAAAAGAGTCTGAGGCCTTCCCGGGATGCTTACAAGAGACTTAGCCCATAAGATTCAGGATGATGAACTGATCGCAGTGGTACCATTAACTTGTCAACTTCAATTTTCTGGCAATCCCAAATTTTTTCAGAGTGATGTCAAGTGCTCAAGATCTGTGTATGGTAGAAACAAGGGCTTAAGTCATGGCCAATGAGAAGATCGAATGCCTTAAAAAAGGTTGGATACTTTCCAGGAACACTTGGAGAAAATCTCAACATTCATTAAACACCTCACTAAGAGCATGTCGAGGTTGCATCAGGAGGCACATAGTATTGATTAACACCTTGAAGGAGATTTAGCCATCATATTCACTTCCATGGAGATCATCAACATTCCCACCCTCGGCCACCCAAGATGGACATGTATAAATTTGATGGCTCTACTCCAACAGTATGTGTAGCACAAATGGAACAATATTTCATTTTGAATGATATCCTCGATGATCCAACTAAACTATGTGTGGGAGCCCTTTACTTGGACCAAGAGAGATCACAATGGTGGCAGTGACATGTGAAATGTTATCTCGGGAACATAAGTTGGCAGGTTTTCTCAAAATCCCTTTATGATCGCTTTGACAGAGAATCTAATTCTTTGGGTCATCTTACTTAGCTTCGACAGACAAGCACAGTAAAAGACTACATTGTAACCTTTGAGACATTGGTTATCCGAACAGAAGGTCTAGGAGATGAATTCTACTTGGGTTGTTTCATTAGTGGTCTCAAAGAAGCCATCCAAGCACATGTCCAGATGCAACACCCACCTACATGAACAGACACTTGCACAAAGGTTGTCGAAGTGGAACTTGCTTTAGCTGCCTAGTCTACTCGTCCAAATTTCATAGCCAAGGGGCGTCCCACCCAAGCTCAGGGCCCTGCCCCAACACTTAAGGTTCAAAAGGTGTCTCCCGCAAAAATGGTGGAACGATGAAAATAAGGATTGTGCTACTATTGTGATGACAAATACTCCCCGAGGAAGCCCCACCCCTTGGGGGGGCAGAGGACGAAGCTGAGGAAACCCAGCATGACAATGATCTCATAGCTACGCCAGATGAACTAGTTATCTCGCTACATGCTTTGGCAGGCATTTCTGCACCCCAAACTCTCAAAATCGGAGGCTTTCTTAAACATCGCCTCGTAGTGGTATTAATTGATAGTGACAGCATTCATAATTTTATCCATCAGTGAGTCACCGAAGCAGTTCATTGTTTTGTAAGGGTAGTCTCTAATTTCCAAGTCCTTACTGTTGATGGGGGGACAATGAAATGTGAAGGCTGCTACAAAAATATTAAACTTCAGATGGGAGACTACCACATAAAGAACCACATGTTTGCGATTAATATGGGTGGTTGTGACATTGTCTTGGGTGTTGAGTGGCTTTGCACACTAGGCCCAATCATAATGGATTTCCAGGAGTTATATATGAGCTTTAAGAAGAATGACCACATTCATACACTCCGTGGACTCCAGGCAGATGCTTCTTCTATCATCAGCTCGCATCGAATGGAAAAGTTGTTGAAAAAGGGCCATCATGGAGTCATCGCCCAGTTTAATGTCATCCAGGCCATAGAATCCACTACTCTTCATATTCATCTTGAGATGCAATAGGTCTTAAAGTGCCACCAATAGGTATTTGACAAACCTCCTAATGTGTGCCCATATCGATATCTTTCACCCAAAAGAATGAAATTGAAAAAATCATCAAGGAACTCCTTGAAGCAGGTGTTATTCGTCCTAGCATCAGTCCTTATTCATCACTAGTGGTCAAGGTGCTAAAGAAATATGGGGATGGCACATGTGTCCGGACTTTCGGGCCTCAACAAGCTCACTGTTAATGACAAATTCCTGTTAGGATATTCCAACACATAGGAAATAGTTAAGTACAACTTGGTTCAGGACCTATTACATGGGCTTGCAAGAAACAAGGTGTCATTTCTCTTTCATCAGCAGAAGCAGAGTATCGTGGTGCCGTAGAAGCTAGTAAGGAAGCCTTGTGGCTTCGTCAAATCCATTCAGAGTTTGGCTTTCAGCAGCAGCATCCGAATACACTTTGGTGTGATAATCAAAGTGCCATTCAACTATTCAAAGATCCAGTCCAACATCAACGCAGCAAACACATTGAACTGCACATGCACTTCATCAGAAAGCTCATTCACGACCATGTTCTTGCAGTGCAATATTGTTCAACAGATGATCAAGTTGCAGACATCTTCACAAAGGCTCTCACAGAGGCGAAGTTCACTAAACTTCGATTTATGGTTGGAGTTCAGGAAGTTGTCACTAAGGGGGGATAGGCTCTAGTGCCTCCTTCCTTCTCCTATTGTGTCATATTTGTAAATCCTTCAATCCTATCCCAAGTTGTTCTTAAGGGGGGATGTTAGGATATTCCGACACATAGGAAATAGTTAAGTACAACTTGGTCTAGTATAGAGTTAGGTATAGAGTTAGGTAAAGTGTGTTTCTTTACCTTGTACATTTTGTAACTTACAATCTGATGGTCACGATATGTAGTGATCCGACGGTTCATTCTCTCCTTGGTATTACGACACTTGATCCGTGGCTTGACACCCGATTGGTCCATGATTTCTATTTAAAGCGCATGGAGGATCATTTGTAGGGTAATCTGTCTATGAGAGAAGCTTATGTAAATTTTCATTCTTTTATTAATAAATTGCCTGAAGTGGCCGCGTTGGCTCAGGCCGTGGACTGTTTCCCTCTTTGAGGGTTTTAACCACGTCAAAAATATTGGTGTATTGATCTGCGATCTGGTTGTGAGCGGTGTCCTTTGGTGTTCTGTCTGAGGAACTTACCCTGTAAATTCCTACAATTCCCTATTCTGGTTGTTGATGATCTGCTTGATGAACTACATGGTGCTAAATTCTTTACCAAGCTAGATCTTTGCACTAGCTATTACCAAATACGCATGAAAGAAGTAAACATTCCCAAGACTGCTTTCCAAACTCATGAAGGCCATTATGAATTCTTGGTCATGCCATTTGGTCTATGTAATGCTCCATCTACTTTTCAAAGCCTCATGAATCGGCTGCTGAAACCATATCTATGAAAATTTGTCCTCGTTTTCTTTGATTACATTCTCATCTATAGCTTAACATGGGAGATACATCTTCATCATGTAGACCTGATCTTGCAACTGCTCCGGAATCACAAATTATTTGTCAAATTTTCTACGTGCTCTTTTGGCGTAGAAGAAGTCGAGTATTTGGGACAGATTGTGGGTCGTGAAGGTGCCAGGGTTGATCCCAAAAAGATACAGGCAATGCAAGATTGGCCCCAACCAAAAAAATTGAAGAGTTTGAGGGGATTCTTGGGCCTCACCGGATACTATCTCAAATTTGTCTGCAATTATGGTTGCATTGATAGACCCCTCACTAACCTTCTCAAGAAAAATTCATTCCTCTCGACTGATGCAGCACAATAGGCATTTGTGGCTCTCAAACAAGCCATGTGTTCCACTCCAGTGTTGGCACTACCCAACTTCACCAAATCTTTTGTGATTGAATGTGATGCTTTAGGTACTGGTATTGGTGCTATCTTAATGTAGGAAGGTTGACCCTTGGCTTTCACCAACCAACAACTGAGTGGGAAACATCTAGGCCAATATACCTATGAGAAAGAGATGATGGCCATCTTACATGCAGTAGATACCTGCCGACCATACTTATTGGGGCAGCATTTCCAAATCCACACAGACCATCAAAGCCTCAAATATTTTTTAGAGCAACGTCTATCCTCACCATAGAAAAATAAATGGCTGTCTAAAATGTTGGGATATGATTATGAGATAATTTACAAGAAAGGGCGTGACAATGTAGTATCGGATGCTTTATCACGCCAGTTTGAGGATGACAGCACCCTGCTATAAATCTCTCTTCCCATACTAGATTGGATTGAAGAAGCCCGCAAGGAATGGTTTTCACACCCCTCTCTCCCAACTCATTAATAACTTGAGAGAAGATCATAATTCCTCAGTTGGCTACTCTTGGAAGGATGAGATTTTTCGCTACAAGGATTGAGTAGTTATATCGCTGACATCCACCCTCAAAACTCGCATTTTCACAGAGTTGCACTCATCTCCCACTGCAGGGAATGCAGGATTTTAGAAGACTTATGCTCGCACTCGTCGTTATTTCTTTTGGACAAGCATGAAAAATGGAATTCTTATTTTTGTAGCTAAATGTGATGTGTGTCAATGCCACAAAGGAGAAACAGTCAAGATACCAGGAACCTTACAACCATTTCTAATCCCTACCTCCATCTAGACGGATGTTTCTATGGATTTCATTAACGGTCTCCCGAAGTCGGGACACAAATCCGTCATCATGGTAGTTGTGGACAGACTTTCTAAATATGCTCATTTTTGCACTCTACCCCACCCATTTACCCCCACTTTGGTGGCTCAAGCTTTCATGGACTAGATCTCCAAACTGCATGGCATGCTAACTTCCATTGTGTTTAATCGTGACCTGAATTTCACTAGCAAATTTTTGCAAGAATTTTTCAAGCTACAAGGAACCCAACTCCAACTAAGTACTTCCTATCATCCCCAAACTAATGGTCAAACTGAAGCAGTCGACAAATATTTGGAGACATACCTAAGGTGCTTCACTTCAGAAAAGAAGCATCAATGGGTACAATGGCTACCTTTAGCTGAATGGTGGTATAATATTAACTATCATGAAACCACCAAGATGACTCCATATGAAGCAGTCTATGGCCAACTCCCACCTTCACCTATTTCTTATAACCCTGGATGCTCTAAGGTGCAAGCAATTGATAAACTCCTACAAAACCGTGCCAACATGCCAGCTCGTCTCAAAGATAATCTCCATCAAGATCAGAATCAAATGAAGCAACACGCAGACCAACATCATTCATAGTGCACATTTCAAGAAGGGGATCAGGTATTCCTGCAGCTGCAACCATATAAAGAAACATCGCTCAAAGAAAAGGGTTGCCCGAAATTAACTCCAAAATTCTACGGACCTTATCAAATACTTTAGCGCATTGGAGCAGTAGCCTACAAGCTGGCCTTGCCACCAACTTCAAAAATCTATCTTGTCTTCCATGTATCATGCCTCAAGAAAGTGGTGGGGAACAATTGCAGAATTCAAACCAGTCTACCCAAATTGGATGAGGAAGGTTCACTCTGGCTCCAACCTAAACCAGTCCTCGATACTCGTGAAAGACATCTGGGTAGCCGCAAGATCAAGGAAGTCCTCGTCAAGTGGAAAGACACCTCTCCTAAAGATGTGACCTGAGAACCAGCCACTATTCTTCAGCAGTTTCCGCAGCTTCAGCCTTGAGGAAAAGGCTACTTTTGGTGGGGGAGGGCATGTTAGGGTCCAACCTTAACCCCTTTATTTATGTAATAAACCCAATAGGGTCGAGTCATATTCATAGTTAGTCAAAGAGTCAATAAAACCCGTATTAATAATTGTAAGTGGTTGACCCGCATTTAAGAAAGGGACCACAATTAGTTGCAAATAGGCCATAAGTAATAAATAAAGTGGTTAACCCATGTTATGCAAAGGACCACTAGTCGTTAGGTTGTTGAAGTTCATTTAACTATAAATAGTCGTAGTTATAAGGGAAAGATCATCGAGTCTTATTTTGTAATCGAGCTCTGCTCTGCTGGAGGTTGCCCCCTCGAAGAGGCAAGTGAACATTGCTTTTATCTTTGAATAATAAAATACTTGTTGTTTTTCTCACTTTATTTTTTGTTCTGGGTTGTATTTCTTCGCATATTTGGTATTCTAAAATTTCTCGCAGGTCAAGATCATAACATAACACCATTGCTACTCCATTCCTCTAATCCATTGTTATGTAGATATTTTGTTGCCATGTTTTTTGCCATAGACTGCTTTCTCCGTAGATGCGCCATAGGTTGGCAAACAAAAGAGACAGATTGAAATTTTTGAAATTAAGGATTCCCTAGCCTCCAATATTAATTGTTCTAGAGGTTAGATTGAGGCTAGCAAGGGGGGTTTTTCTTTTGGTGCCAGACCCTTACCATAGAAAATATCGCACAACTGAAATATCTACATCCAATATACAGGGATGCTTTGGAATACAACTCGAATCATGACAACCCTACCTCCAAGAGTTAACCACCTATGATCCCAGCGGCATAACATTCGCTCGAATTTGTTGAGTAGCCAATCCCAATCTGAAAGCTTGTAATTGCTAGTTTCAAATGGCATCCCAGGTATTTGAATCCATTTGACAGTGGGAAAATCTTTATCTCAAACATGGCAGCAATTTCAATTACCTCTATCGAGGAACCATCATCAGAAATAAGTTATGTTTTTTTAATTAATGTTAGGCCCAGATGAATTGCTGAATTTCAGAAAAATCTTGTGGAATGCTTCCCATTCAATGATTTTGGCCTCCCCGACACACATGATATTGTCCACGAACATCAGATGTGATAGTCGATCATTTTTAGATATCCCACAACCTTTTATGACACCGACCTCTTTCATGGAGATGATTCCCCTGCTTAATGTGTCCATCACAAGAATAAACAATAGGGGAGATAGACCACAATCTTGTCTCAGTCCTCTGTTCATTTTGAAGAAATTTGTGGGATCCCCATTGATGAGAACTGCCATAGTTGCAGATTTGATACAGGCCATTATCCATCTAACATGTCTGTGTGTGAAGCCGATTTTGTGTTTGGTTCTCTATCTAGTAACTTAGATATACCAATTTTGCTTAAAAGTTTTGATAATGTTTTTCTGATTAATCCTTCACTACTAACGTGTCTCAATGTTTTTCCTTGGTAAGAGGTGGATTTTGAAATGGGTCATGGCTTGCAGAGTTTTGTTTTTTGATGTTTCTGGCTCGTACACTTTTCGAACCGGGTGGAAAGAAAATATTAAATTCTTGCAATGTTGCTAGTGAGATGGAAGAGTGGAAGAGAAATAGGCCATCGGACTACTCTCAAATGCAACAACCTCTAACCTATTAAGTGTGTGAATTGTCGAACCATCTACTCCAAATAACCAACTCATTATGGCTATCAAGCCTAGGTAGTTTAACATGGGATTTATTCATGTTAACGTTCTTCGAAGCATTGTTTGAGGGTCTAGTTTTGCCATGAGACTCCATAGAGTTACAACGATCATATTCAATGAGCATCCTCTCCTTACGAGCAATGTTGAGATTTTCCATCTTCCAAACCCATAGTATTATTTTGATTGAGGTTTTTCAACTTCCAAACCCTTAATATTATTGAGTGGCTCGTTAGTTAGTTACATATTGGTTGTTAGTATACTTAATGTATTCCCATTTTCAATGACATAAGTGTTGTTGGAAATACTAGGGGGGGGGTGTGAAACAGTATTCCTTTTCAATTTTTATTTTTAGCAGTTAAATCATTTATATTTAGAACACAAAATGAACAATAGGAATAAATGTTTTTATTAATATAATCTTTACAATAAATCAGGTACAATATATATAGGGCTCCAACCTATTTCCAAGCACCAACTTGGTCTTTTGTGAGGCTCCAACCTCTAGGGCACCAACCCTATCTTGTCAAGGCACCAACCTTGGATTTAGGAGCACCAACTCCAAGGACACCAATCCTTCCAATTCTGAGGCACCAACCCCAAGGGCTCCGACCCTATCTTATCAAGGCACCAACCTTGTTTGTTCGAGGCTCCAACGTTCAGGGCACCGACCCTCTAGGCTCTAACCCACTGCTATATTTTTTCTAGATATGTTTGATAGTAATTCTCTGCTCCCAAAATCTTCTTCACTAAATTCTGTCAATCTACAACTTCACTGCTACATCAATGACAATCTACCTTCATATGAAGGAGTCTTCACAACTCTTCATATTTCCCAAACAAAATCTCCAAGTCACATCATGATGACTAACACACCATGGTCTTCAATAGTCTTTACACAATCGTCAATGTATCTTCAATGATCTTGCACACACACAACTCTTTGTTTCAACCCTCTGTTCTAACAGTTGCGATAACTGCTTCAAGAGTAATTGCTTCAGAAGAGTCACTGTTGCGGCTTAAGGTTGTGCGTACAATTATAAAAAAACTCTGTCTTATGTTGTCTCTTTAACATATTGCGGGTTTTTCTTCTACAGATTCATTATAAGTCTGAACTTTCAATGATTAACCCAGTCAACAGAATGTTTTTACCTTCGTCTTTTGCTAGACCTTCGGCTTCCTCTGTGCTCACTCGACCTTCGACTTTCTTTCTACTGTTCCTTCATGTTCATGAGTTGTGAATTGTCGTTTTGTTCTATGATCGATGCACACAATCGATGGATAGAAATGATACGTCTTAACTTATATTTATATGGGTTTCACCAATGACTGGAAAGACACATTTATTGGAAGGAGGCCAACTTGTATATTAAAACATATTGAAGAGTCTTTCATCCATAGACTTGATTATTCACGGAAACCATATAAGAGAGGCTATACCCACATGGAGGTCCCACATGCCACGTCACTACCTCAATTGCAATTGCAACTTTCGGAGGTCCCGCAATCACAACTCTTATGAAAATCCACATTAATAAAGGTCTCCACATGTCACGTCATGGCTTAATCCCGTGATCGCAACTTCACGAGAATCCCGCAATCACAACATTCAATAACATTGATATTCACATATCACCCCATGGCGGATGCGATATTTAACAAACTATTTTAATAAGTCCGTCGGGTCCACAACTCTATCACAATCGACAGTTTGACATACCTTTGAACTTTGTGATTACTGCAGATGCGATATTTAATTAAGTCATGTTGTAATGGTGCAGTCGGGTCCGTAATATATATCACAATCGGGCATTTTAACATAACATCCCTTTAAGTCTTGTGATATGAAATTTCTGATACTACGGATGTGATATTTCTTTAGGGTGTGTTATAATGGAGCGATCGGTTCTGCACCTTATATCGCAATTGGGGTTTTAATGTGACAATATCTTTAAAAGGACTTGCGATGTGGTGGATGCGATGTTGTATTACGACGTAATATAATGGAACCATCAAGTCCGCAATGCTCCTCCAATATCACTGTTTTCTTCCGATAGCTCTTCTGATAACTCTTCTTTGATGGCTCCTATTCTTAACTTCGAATGGCTTCCTTGATGGATTTCCTCCTTGGGTCTGTTGCTTCTATTCTGTCTGTATATATATATATATATATATTCAATCCATTTGGGTCCTCCATCTCATCATATCATCATATATCAAACTTTCATCACTATGAGCATTATGATCAATGGGCATCAATAGGCAACATCATGTATTAAAGAATTTGCCATCACAAACACTGCTATATTGACATCAACGACAACCTAGATTAACAAGTATGACAATTACTCCAACACCTCCTTAAAATCAAATGGGAAATGGAATCTAGACCAATATTTCCATTACACCAACCTTAACAAATTTCCAAGTCCTTACCATTAAGGTCCTTATATCCTGCGAGGGCCTTGAGAATCTTGAGAATAGTTGGAAAAAGAAATTCCTTGTATCCTGACAGGGCCTTGAGAATAGTTGGAATATAGATTAACTCACTGCATTTATTCATTATAATTCATAGGTTGGGTGCATTTAGATGGGTTCTTCTGTGAATATATTAGTACTAGTTTTTTTTCAATTGATTTTTGATATGCAAAGGCAGGATCCATCCCCAGAGTTGGTGAACATGGAAGAAGAACACTTTGTTGAAGATGTGGTTTCTGAGTATTTTTCATTGTGGAGAAAAACGCATGTTGAGTTAGAGTTAGTTCCCAAAACAAGAACAGCTTGAGTATTGAGTAGATAAAAGGTGAGTAGTAGATTTTATTTCCTATTTAAGCAATTTCCTTTTAGAATTAATGCAAAGATTCATACCAGAAAGAGCATCATCAAACCATTGCTTGTGTTCTTTTATTGCACAAATGTCGTTAAATGTCTTTCAATGAGCTTGAGAGGTCACCGGTTCTATTTTCATTGATCCGAATGGAAAATGGCATCAACCCATGGTATTCATCCACCCATGTTATTCATCCACCCATGGAATTTAACCATGGTATTTTTAGTGGCATCCACTCATGATATTTATCCACCCATGGTATTGTAAGTGACATCCACCCATGGTATTCATTCACCCATGGTATTTGCCCATGGTATTGTGACATCCACCCATGGTATTCATTCACCCATGGAATTGACCCATGGTATTGTGACATCCACCCATGGTATTCATTCACCCATAGTATTGTGACATCCACCCATCGTATTCATTCACCCATGGAATTGACCCGTGGTATTGTGACATCCGCCCATTGTATTCATTCACCCATGGAATTAACCCACGGTATTGTAACTGAAAAATACTATAAGTAACAAGTCGCATTTTGTAAAAGGACAGTTTGTCCGCCACAATGTAGCTCTTACAGTTATTCTCCATTTTAATAAAAAATTCTTTGTGGTTTTTTTTATTGGGCATTCTCCTCTTTTTCTTCTGGCAATTCCAATTCTTCAGATCTTGGGGCCTCCCCCCAAGATCCATTTCAATCTTTTATATCTTGAGGGCCTCCCGCCAAGATCTGGATCAGTGGTATCAGAGCAGGTTAT
Source organism: Pinus tabuliformis (assembly GCA_031772625.1). Taxonomy (NCBI): domain Eukaryota; kingdom Viridiplantae; phylum Streptophyta; class Pinopsida; order Pinales; family Pinaceae; genus Pinus; species Pinus tabuliformis. The sequence goes on from CM062804.1 coordinate 1,554,102,403, forward strand.
GATTCCATGGGAACGATGGTTTCATGCATATTTCAGTTTCAATTTTTTTCAACAATATTCAACAAACTTCAGGCACGTGTTGCGACCTTCATAGAGCACTTTCTTGGGCCAAGCAGGAAAATTTTTTCTTTTTTCATTTTTTTGCAGGAAAATTTTTTGGGTGGCGAGTTTTCAGATTAAATTTGAAACATTTGGTGCAATATTTACAAAAATAAATACTATATCTATATTCCTTGCGGAAAAATATCAAAATTCAAAAAAAAATCAGTCGAATCGGAGTCTGGATGAGGGAGATATCGTTGATTTAAAACCAACTATGTTATAGAAAAAAAAATTCTGACGACAACTGGTGGACGATGACTCTCCTATCATTTTTTGAAGTTTTTGTGTAGAAATTCAAGAAAAAGGATTGTAGATCTGATCTCCTCTTAAAAAATCACCCAATTTCAAAAAAAAAATTGGGTCGAATCGGAGTTTGGACGTGGGAGATATTGCTGATTTAAAATCAACTACTTTTTAGAACTCGAAAAATTGCAGCGCGAATCAGAGATTCTAGGGTGTCCAGATAAGGATTTCCAACACATGGGAAGATGAAAAATGGTCCTTTTGCTTCCAAAAACAGGTTATAATAAATATTCTGAGTTATATTGACCAAGTTATGGTCATTTTAATTCTGGAGCAACATTCATAGTGGGTTGCCATTGGAGACGTGACCTCCCACCCCACTTTAGTAGGCACTTGCTTCACATTCATCAGTTTCAGCATAGCAACATTCAGCTTGGGTTATTTGGAGACGTTCCCTCCCACCCATGCTATGTAGGAACTTACTACTTCATCAATAACCAACATCATGGTTATGGGTCAACTGCACAAAATCCTTGTCATCGAAGTCCATTTGCTAGGCCACACACTATTAGTATCACAGTTGGTCACAAGCATTACAGGGTATCTCTATCCTCGGATCTTCATTTGTCATGGTTATGGGTCTTCCACAAACCCACACTTCATCGAAGTCCATTTGCTAGGCCACACACTATCAATATCACAGTTGGTCACAAGCATTACAGGGTATCTCTATCCTTGGATCTTCGTTCATCATGGTTATGGGTCATCCACAAACCCACACTTCATCGAAGTCCATTTTCTAGGCCGCACATTGTCAGTAGTATCACAGTTGGTCACAATCATTACAAGGTATCGCTATCCTCGTATCTTCATTCATCATGGTTATGGGTTAACCACATAAAACCCTTCTCTTCAGTGGCTCTTCATATCCAACAAAGGCTTCGCAAGAGGGAACTTCACGCAATGGGGACCATTTCTTCTTAATGAGGGAGGAATGATCCGAATGGAAAATGGCATCAACCCATGGTATTCATCCACCCATGTTATTCATCCACCCATGGAATTTACCCATGGTATTGTAAGTGGCATCCACTCATGGTATTTATCCACCCATGGTATTGTAAGTGACATCCACCCATGGTATTTGCCCATGGTATTGTGACATCCACCCATGGTATTCATTCACCGATGGAATTGACCCATGGTATTGTGACATCCACCTATGGTATTCATTCACCCATGGAATTGACCTGTGGTATTGTGACATCCACCCATTGTATTCATTCACCCATGGAATTGACTCATGGTATTGTAATTGAAAAATACTATAAGTAACAAGTCACATTTTGTAAAAGGACAGTTTGTCTGCCACAATGTAGCTCTTACAATTATTCTCCATTTTAATAAAAAATTCTTTGTGGTTTTGTTTATTGGGCATTCTCCTCTTTTTCTTCTGGCAATTTCAATTTTTCAGATCTTGGGGGCCTCCCCCCCAAGATCCATTTCAATCTTTTAGATCTTGAGGGCCTCCCCCAAGATCTGGATCACTCATGGAGACATGTGAAAGTGTCATGAGCCTACGGGTGGATAAAAAAATTGCGAAACTAAAATCTACTTCGTGCAGATCAATTGGAAAAGATTTAGATAAATATAATTGTCATGAGATTAAATTGAGAGAGAAAATTAAGATGATTGCAACTAGAGCTAGTTTCCATTCTTAGATAATCTTGAGCAACAAAAGAATGCAGAGCTACAACAGAGAAGATTTTTAGTTGGAGTTCATGGTTGTTTGGAGAGTGGATATTCAAAGAGTTAAACAGATGAGTTGTTGAGGAAACAATTTCATAATGCATATCTTGACTCCAATGAAGGTTTTTAAACAAGGTAAGGACTTAAAACTTGATAATGCATAATGCATATTTTGACTCCAATGAAGGTTTGTAAACAAGGTAAGGACTTAAAACTTGATAATGATATAGTAGATAGTGGAGCATCTTTGCATTAGTTACAAAAGTTTAGAAAAATATGGAATATAGAATTTGACTAAACATCTTTGAGGTACTTAAAGAGTTCTTATGTCACTGCATAGAGTGACATCTATGATCCATGGTTGTGTATTAATCTTGAAAGTACATACAAATTTTTACATAAATATTCGCACACACAAAATTCACTAGGGAAGAGATGTCTATTGTTGTGCAGCACCGGTAGTTGTCATAGTATTGGTCCCTCATAGCCACCAAAACTTGACACATATGCAACCAATATTTAAACATAAATAAATAACATTAAGTGCAAATATATTTTAAATTAAGTCCAAAATTTGCTCATATGTTGACTCGACCCACAACTGTCCATAAATAGTCTTTTAAATATTAGGAATGCATAACATCTTGCCCATTAAATTCAATAAATGACACCCAACACATTAAATTCTCCATTAAACGGATCAAAAGAACAAGGACAAATCATAACAAATTCTCAAGCATTTGATCACATCCAAATCACTCCATAACACACATTCAAGTTTGAGATATTGAAATCCATGTCAATCCTTGTTACCAATCAAATTCAATAACAAAAAAACTATAAAAGAAGTTAAACCCTTGTTGAAATTGCATTTTTAACATTCAAACATTTCATCAATTTTTGCATAGGTTATCTATTTCAGCTTTTGCACAGTTAAATTAGGTTATTTATCACAATATTTATTTGAGTTTCTATCACATTTGTTTTTGAAATATAAATATCCAGCAATGGATAACGTGATACCTACAATGACATTTTTCATAGCATATTTGTTTATGTCTATGTTACGTGATAAACTTTCTTCTTATAGCCTCAAACCATAGTATCAATATAAAATCGCCACTCAATTCCATCCTATTGTTCTACATTGCTATCATATATGTGAATTTGAGGAGGGATACACCAACGCAACTCACTTTGTCAAAAATTGAGCTTGAGTGCATGAGGGGCTATGCTGACCCGTGATTTCTCTATGACCTCACTCTTTAGAGTGAGTAGGGAAAACTATGCTAACCAAAACCCCAACCAAAAATTTTGAGTAGGAAGGAGGGTGATAACAACAAAAGAGAAATGCTTTCATACGTTTCCATGATAAGCCACCCCCACATGGTTGAGTTTTGCATCTTCGCAAGGTTTGGAGTGGAAACACATCACCATTTTCCTAATTTTCTTATAACAATAAACCTTGTCATATTTCTTGACATTCATCTATTAGGCCTATGAATCATGAGGGTTCCATGGCTTCATCAACCTCAATATCCCTGTATTTATCGTATCTTCTTGTGAACCCTGTATTCCTTTTTTAATAAAATTAACCCAATCCCATTTTGTTTTTAACGAAGCATCCTCAACTAATAATACGATCAACTCATAATTGGACAAGATGTTTTAGGATTTTGAATTTTCCTAGCTTTTGCACTCATTAGTTCAATTGAATGGAGGAGAAAATATGAAATACTAACACATTTTATGTTAGATGTGGGATAATAGATTGAAGTGATATCCAAAGAGTAGTTCTCACCTTCCTTCATAGGTAGGATATTTTTAGATGCACAAAGTGACTTCTGACCATGGTGATATGAAGGAATTCCTAGGAATTCCCTTTTCTCCTCCTACAAGATTTTCATCACCCATGATAAATTCCTCACGAAGGATAATAATTACAAAGGAACTATTTTTATCAAACCATATTTCTCCATCTATTGACAGGCCCATTATTCTAGCTATACTTTCTTTTGTTGCTTGCAAAGTTATTCCCCAAAGGGTAGCAATACAGACCTTGAAGGTGTGAGAAAAATATAATGTGATACCTTTATAAAACCCATGCATAAGGATCTTCTATTTCATTGTGTACAAGTGAGGCCCTCGTGGATAATAGAATGAGAAAGGAAAAACACAGACTAATAAATTGCAATAGGATACGATCCAAGAGGATAACAATATGAGGATAGTTATGGATCATCCAAGCTCACGAAAGCAATTGCATGATGAAAATCATGGATCAGTCAGGTCATTATCAACATGAATAATCATCACAATGGTTTGTCTAAACAACGAGGTTGAGAGATTATGATGCAATGATAGCATTCAACTCTACATGTGTGGGAGGCCATAGTTGAAGTGATGTTGTGGAGCGACTACCATACTACAAATTGCAAGTGTTAGTTTATATACTACAACTTCCATTGCGGGGCACTAAAACTATTGTTTAAGGATACCATAAAAACTACCATAAGGTGTTAATACAACTATTGAAAATGTCATCAAAATGTTGATATATGCAATATGAAGTATGAAGACACTATCATTAGAAAAATAAACAATGTCACAAATTCGTGCTCCTATATATTTGATTTTACAAGGATAATGTCAAAGAGGTATGTGCATGAAAATATACTAGAACTTCCATTACGAGGCACTAAAACTATTGTTTAAGGATACCATAAAAACTACCATAAGAAAGTGTTAATACAATTGTTGAAAATGCCATCAAGATGTTGATATATGCAATATGTAGTATGAAGACATTGTCATTAGAAAAATAAACAATGTCATGAATTCATGCTCCTGTAAATTTCATTTTACAAGGATATTGTCAAACAGGTATATGCATGAAAACATACTAGAACTTCCATTACTAGGCACTAAAACTATTGTTTAAGGATACCATAAAACCTACCATAAGAAGGTGTTAATACAACTGTTGAAAATGCCATCAAGATGTTGATATTTTTGCAATATATAGTATGAAGACATTGTAATTAGAAAAATAAACAATGTCACAAATTCTTGCTCCTATAGATTTTATTTTACAAGGATACTCGTAAACATGTATATGCATAAAAATATACTAAAACTTTCATTACCAAGCACTAAAACTATTGTTTAAGGATACCATAAAAACTACCATAAGAAGGTGTTAATACATGCCATCAAGATGTTGATATATGCAATATGTAGTACGAAAACATTGTCATTAGGAAAAAAAAAAAAAAAACACAATGTCATGAATTCATTCTCATGTAGATTTGATTTTACAAGGATACTGTCAAGCAGGCATATGCATGAAAATATACCTGAACAAGCATTAAAACTATTGTTTAAGGATACCATAAAAGCTACATGAAGTTGAAAACACCATCAAGATGTTGATACATGCAATATGAAGTATGAAGACATTGTCATTAGAAAAGTAAAAAATGTCATGAACTCCTTCTCCTATAGATGATTTTACAAGGATCCTATCAAACATGCATGTGCATGAAAATACTTCAGTTGCTACTTTCTTAAATTGTGAATTATGTCACCCCTGATCGGGGTGTGACAAAAAATAGGAGTTGGGCCAGCGGTGACGGGAAGTGGATATGTCAGGGATCATCCACTCGAGCGCAAGGACAGAGAATACATCGGGATGCAGAGGAAGAGGAAAACAGGAAGTTCAGGTGGAAGGACAAGGCAGGGAGGGAGAAAGCCCCGAGAGAAGGCATGTGGAGTTACGAAGGGAAGGCGGAGAGGAAGGCATGGGATCCAGTGAGCGAGCGGGCAGAGTGATGACAACAAGTGGCGGGAATATAGAGAAGAACTCGCAATAGGAGCAGCCGGAGGCATGAGGGATTTAATGAGAGTCAAAGCGGGAAGGGACGGAGGGCCATCATTCCGAGGTAAAGGAATGAGGCAAAAGGTGGCAAGCAAATTAGAAGGACGGGTGGTAGGTGCGACGAAAGGTAGCAGGGACAAGGAGGTAAAACAAAAGGGAAGATATATAGAAGATAGTTACATGTAGAATGAGAGAGAGAGAGAGAAAGATCAAAGAAAGGTGGTGGACGCAGGAAGACGACGCAGGCTGGTGGAGGCAACTGCGTCAACTCAGGTTGATGGTATGTATTCTTCCATTTCCTTAACAACAGAATTATAGTTATGTCAAATTCAATGGTATTAGGGAAGGAGACCTGGGAAATTCTGGACTTCGAAAGAGTCAGAACTAGGGTCTCCTGGAACACCACCTAGGTCAGGAATGAGGATGAAAGGGTGAGAGAAGTTATAGTTAAAAATTCACCCCTGAAGAAAGCACACAAAGGGAAGGAGGGAGGCTGGGGAGAGAAGAGAGAACCTGGTAAGGGAGAAGGACTGAGGAATTCAATTCTGGCCAGGTGGCTCCTAAGGCAGGGAGGAGATTTTGTAGGTAGCTGAAATAGAGAGGAACCTACCCTGGAGACCTCAGTAGCTAAGACAAGGGACAATTGAGTCGTTAGGAAACCTACCTAGAATCTCCTGAGTAAAACTGAGAGGATAACTAGGGGCTCAATTAGAGTGAAGACTATAGAGAGGTGCACAAATGAAATGAAAATACCTCGTGTAGTCCAGAACAGGGACATGGTCCCCCCTTGTAGTCTCCCCGGTAGGTTTTCTATGGTAACCCTTCCGTGTGAGGGCAGACAGGGAGGGATGAATCTGAGAGAAGAAGAATCGAGGGGCAGAAAAAATCTAACACAAGAGCTAGCAGGGGGAAATCTGAGGGAAATGAAAATAAAACTCAAGCTGCCAGGACTTGAGTGAGAGATCAATCACGACACAATTAAATATAAGACATAATGGGTGGTATACCAATAGACTACTGATACTTCTTATGGTATTTTTTTAGGTTTAATCATAATCTGCGTCTAGTATAGTGTGAAGGAAAGCAAACACACAGAGGAAAGCGCACTGGGAGAAGACAACGACAACCGAAACAACGCAAGAATGGGAAGAGATGGGAAACAAGTGGCTAAGAAGAGAAACATAGGTACAGGCAAAGCAGGGAAAAGGACCGCCGGGGGGGAACCTCCATCAGAGAACAACGCAAGAGAGGGAGAAAGACGGGACAGGAGGATATGAAGACCCTCATTGATGCGTACATGGTAGGGAATCCACCTGAGGTCAAAGCGCAAATAGCGGGTTGGGAGAGAGAATTAAATGACAATATTACCAACCAATATATTCCCACAAAAAAATGGGAAGACATGGTACAAGACCCGAGAAACACTCGCGGCCGGCACACTCTCTTCAGAGAAATGATCCAACAATACTGGGTCATGAAGAATGTAGTGGCCCGAGCCATGACTCTCAACAAAGAATAGGCAGTAAACAAAGGACAGGAGGCATAGGAGGAAACCAAAGTGAAGGAACCTAACAGAGCAGATCTCCTCAGAGAGATAGTAGCAATTCAAATTCAAACATATCGAAACAACCTAGCACTGGGTAGGATCGAACAAAGTCTGCAGGATATGAGGAGAAGTGAGATGTCGGGCTCCAGTGCTAAAGCCCCAGCCCCTGTGGAGTCCTTGGACAAGGATTAAAATAGAGATTCAGATAAATTTTGTTTTTGTTTTTATGATGATTAGCTTTTATTTTCTAAAGTTGATATTCAGTATAGACAAAATAGACAATGTTGTAAGGTTGATAGAAAAATACTTATATAAATTTTGGACAGCTTTTAACGCTAACAGGTGGCCAACCTAGTTTCCTACGGGCAGGTTGAGGCCACCTGATACTACTGGAAAAACTTGATTATGGTTAGTTAATATAAATAGAGAAAGTACTACCAAGTTTACAAAAAAAGAAATTGTGAATTATGTCTCTATTTTAATCCATGTTGTTGGAAGTTCTTTATTGAAATCTCCTAGAAATTATGAATAAACCAACATGTTGTTAGTTGCCTATAGGAAAGCAGAATTATTAATAGCCTACAGGAAAGAAGAAATTCAACGGGTCCATAAACCGGTATAATATATTATTTTTAACTAAATGCATGTAATAAATCTACATGCAGTTGAAGTTATGCCAAGAATTAGTTATTATGCTTGTACAAGGAAAATAAGAAGACCACTCACCAGGGGTGCCCAGCTACGATGCACTTCATCAGATAAGGATAAGGCGGTACATACAAATGTCAACAATTCTCCCAGCAATGATGTTGAGGATGACTATGCGGCAGAAGGTTATGTTGTCCCACCATCAACCACAGTTCATGGTGCAAGTTCAACTAAGATGATCAATGCTATAAGGTGATGGAAAAAGGAAGACATGTTATTTGCAATTGACAATATAGAGTTTAATGGATGTTTAGTTCGGGTAGCTACAAAAAAAACATGGTATTTCTCCCTCGTCAATACATTATTGGATAAATAGGCTAACTCGTACAAAACGTAGAGGGCCTCTTACAGTTATGACTGACGAGGAGGAGGCCGAGGTGGTTCGACGATGTAAGGAGATGGCTCAATTGGGACATCAGCTAGAGCTGATACAACTTAGATCCACAGTTGCTCAAATCTATCAGGGGAGGCCAAACCCATTTCAAGATGGTTTTACTAGTAAATTATGGTGGTTTGGGTTTAAAAAGAGGCATCTAGACCTTGTATTATGTACAACTGAGGGCCTTGATAGAGACAAACCTTTAAATATACACCCTGCAATTGTATCCAAGTTATATGACACTCTTTCTAGTGCATACGAGAAACGCTCTTTTGCTCCAGACCATATATGGAACTATGACGAAACAAGTTTACAGGCATGAAGGAATTGTGGCATGCGGGAAATTGCCAAGAGAGGGAGTCGAAACGTGCCAAAGATTTCACCTAAGAGCAGGGAGTGGATCACAATTCTATGTTATGTCCATGAAATTGGTGCTTCAATCTCGATATTTTATCTATTCAAGGGTAAAACTCAACTAAAAGACTATATACAAAACTATGAACCAAGTGCATGCATGGCTACGCATCCCCATGCATGGATGACCAAAGAAATTTTTTTGAATTAGCTTTGTCACTTTGTTGCATCTATACCAGAAAGTGTATTACCTAGAAATAGACACCTATCGGTTTTAGATGGCCATGGAAGCCACATTGTTGTGCAAATAATTGAGGAGGCTAACAATTTGGGCATCGATTTATTAACCATGTCTGCTCATACCACTCACAAATTGCAACCCCTTTATGTGAATGTGTTTGGGCCTTTCAAGAACTATTTCAGGTCAGAGCAAGCTTCATGGATGGCAAAGAATCCAAGGGTTGAGGTGAAAAGGTTTGAGCTAGCTGAGCTTGCAAGTAAAGCCTTTAAAAGGGCTCTCACACCATCAAATATCAACGTTGGATTTAGGAGGACTGGAATCTGGCTACTAAATTATGATGCTCTTATGCATGATACTGGTTGAAACAAGGCCTTTCTTGTGGACGGTCAAGAAGAAGGGAATTTCCAACACATGTTGATGCACAAGAAGTGGCTGAACAGAGAGATGCAGTTGCTACTGATAATATTATTTCCCTCTCTCAAGGACACTTCTATGGGTATGATGATGAACATGTTAGTGAAACACAAGATAATCATGAACCAATTGATAATAACATGGAAGTTGTTCTACCAACTAACGCACATGAAATTTCTGAATGTAATATTCATAATGAATTTTTTTATCATGCCACTGCAAATGAGAATGTGGCTAAAAATGGCATTGTTGGTATTGCACCAGGAAGCAACATTGACCAATTGACATTGCCAAGCCAATTAACCCCGTCGTCATGGCTAGAAGAAGCCATGATGGATATGACTCAACATAATTTCTCAGGAACCAATGAAGAAAGTATGAACATGCCTTCACAACCAACAGGATTAAACAATGAAATCGTTCATTTTTTTTGGACAATGGATCAATGGAAGAAGATATTGCACATAATGTTCAATCAGATGAAGATAACAATATAGTTCAATCAGTTGTCCCATATGTTGAAAGGAAAGTGTCAAGCACAGATTAGCAAGTGTTAGGGAAGGAGTTTTTACTTAGTTGGTTTCTAAAGCTACCAATAGAGAGATTGTCAATGAAAATAAGACAAGGAAAAACAAGTAGTCTTCGTTTAGGCCGAAGTTCACAGTTACTCACCTCAAAAGACTATATAAAGTTAATAGTTGAGTCTGAACAAAATAAACTTGAAATTAAGGAATTAAAACAGAAAAATAAGGAATTAGCCAAAGAAAAGAAGGAAGCAAGGATTGTTGCATCATAACATCATGCAAAGGAAAGGCTTGAAGGAGAGAAATTAAGGCAATAGAAGGACTATCAAAAAAATTGTTAAGGCATGAAAAGGAATCAAGAAAGGCTCAGCAATTGCTTCAAAAAGCACAAGGGATGACAATGATGCAAGCACAGTCAATGAGACCAGGATGATGTCAATCACATTGGACCATATTGCAGATAATACACCATTATTCTAAGACCTCATAAACATCCAAGTCCCTCGCTATAAAAATGGGGTTTTTCCCACTTGCTATATTCCTACCAATGCAGGTGTCAATGCTATGTATGATTATCAAACACCACCACTTAATGCAGGGGTTAGTAGCACAAGTGTGAGCTATGGGTACTCAATTCCTCCATGGCTACAAGGGGAAAATTGGACTCAATCATATGGCAGCAAAACAACACAACCTAATCAACCATTATTAGGTAGGCCAACCTACTTGAATCAACCAGGAAACTCAACAAGGTTGGGCAATGAAGATTCTGGAGGCCATCAAGCATAGGGGTGTCATGATTTTTTTGGTGTAACCACATTAGGATGTGGATTTTTGTAAGGATGACCATTTTGTATACCAATATAATCTATGTATGATTGATTTGGGTAGCATATATGGTGTTCTCTCAGGAATCCACGTAGGATTTTCTCTCCTGAAACCAACTACTAAATGTTTATAGTCTGACAAACAATTCACTTTGTAGGATGATGAAATTTAATTTTATTTAAGTTTCACCTACACCCGACACTATTACTGATATTCAAGATCAGGGTTTGTTTAATGAATTTTATTTTAATTTGCAGCAAACTATATACAGATTCATGTAACAGGGTCTAATTTATCCACACTAATATATTAATGTTATTCGAAGATGGTGTCAGTGAGAGTCAATTCTACATGGTCATGAACAAAGAATTATTTTCCTTCAAATCAACAACGATTGGTTCAAATATTGTAATTAAAAAAATCCCTGCAATTTCATCGTAGATTGAAGAAAAAAATACAACAAAAGCCTCTTGTGCAAAGTGCATTTATATTTTGTTTCCTCTTGTGCAAGGATAAGTTAACCTAAATTCAAGATTATCCTCAATTGTTTTGTGTTTTTAGGCTAAGTGATCTCCCTAGCATTATTTCTTATCGATTTGCAAATTGAAAAAATAGAAGAATGATTTCAATATGTTTAAAAGCTTATATAAGGATATAAAGAGAAAAGGAAATTGTAGACTAGATACATAACTCAGATCTAATACTCCTAGTTCACTTCAACAATTTTCTAAACATAGAAAAGATAAAGTGTTAGAAGAACAATAAATGTTAGTTTTGAATATTTGCAGTTTACTTGAGAAGTAGCTAAACTTGAATAAGAATAATAAAAGCTAGCAAGATAATAAGAATTTCAGATAATGTCAAACAACAGTAGTTCCACAACTTATTTTGAAGCAGAAGCAAGTGAACTCATTGATCATAGTATTGAAGCAGAAGCAAAAACACATTCAAGAAATCATAAAAATCACAGCACATAAAAAACAATTTTCAAATTAAAGCTACTCTCATATGGTTTTTTAAGAGATATGGCCATTCAATTTTTAGAGATCAAGGAGCCACCAAGGAAAAGAGATGTCAACAGATCAGAAAGGAGTGAAAAAATATGCTAGAACCAATCGTGACACCAATGTAGGATCCTCTCAGTATATTTTTGCTCATGCTTCCAAATCATTGAGAGTTCATTGTAATGCCACCAGGGAGGAAGCATGTCGAGACCCATAATGTCATTGGAGGAATTAACATTGGATGCATGTCGATACCCATAATGCCACCGATGCAGCGCTTCCATAGACCAATGTTATTGACTTGTTCTCAAGAGAATCAAATAACAAGCCACAACGAAATTAAAAGTTAACCCCCATCTTCTCTTAGAAAGCTCTGTAGTCCGTTTGGTAAATGAAATTATGGGCTACAAAGTTCATCTAGATATTGAAAACGTATCACAGAAAATAGTAAAGAGGAGAGAAGGTGGATACAAAGAAAGACGCTTAAATGTCTAAGCAGGTATAAAGTGAAAATTATTTCTTCAAGGTCTCACTATGTCCCAAGGCCCAACAAAGATGTTCACGATAGAAGTGCACCAACAGGCTACGCTCGAAATAGTAACTCTACCATTGACACGGCAAAGAAGAACCCTGATCCCCAAAACTTGATTTCAAAATGAAAAATTCAGAGTAAGAAAAACACCTTGTCATCTATGCATAGCAAAGAGAAAATGGCGGGACTAGGAGGAAAGGAAGAAAATGCACAAGATGTCATTGTTAATGTTGTTGCTACTCCTAACAAAGACAAAATTGAATCCATCTCTCAGGAGTTCCTCATAGACAACATCTAGGGTTTCTGATATGGGAACCCTACCCAATACCCTAAATCCACATTGCATAAAAACATTTTTTCTAAAACCCTACTAAAATACCCAAAGAACGAGCTAAAATTCCCAAAGAATGAACTAAAAATCCCAATAGTGGATTGAATGTGTTGAAAAACATAGAGTTTTGCTAGTAGGAAAATGTTATCCTACCAAAGAGACAAAGAAGCCACCTCCATGCCTAAATTCCACTACAAACCTCACCATAGCACTTCTACAATAGATAGAGAGATTACCTACAACAGAAACCTAACAAAATTAGTTTTGGAGCACCCGATTGAAAATTTTGCAGCAATTTCACCCATAAAACTACAAAAACAACGACTTACCAGAATCTCCCACAAGATCCATTGCAGTCCATAGGTCATGCAAACGACAGAGAGAATAGGCCTAACTGTAAACCCGTGGTGAACCAGGCGAAAGAACAGTAGGTGAATGCATGAACTTCCCTCGAACTAGACAAAACAATGACATCAATAATGGTAAAACCCCCCACCAACCAAGCGAAACAACCTCATGAATAATGGTAAAAACCCCCCCGAACCAAATAAAACAACCACAGGCACAATGGTAAACCCCCCACAAACATATCCAAACAATAATGGCCCTCAAGCAATGGAGACAAGCATATGCATGTGAACCATATAAGGAGGTTGGGAGAACAATAGTCGAGGTGGCTCAATGGCCACACACCAGGCTCGAACAAGCATTCATAGGGCATCGAAAAACCTTTGGAAAATGGCATACCGGAAACCCTAAACACATAGTAGTTGGATGTTTTTAATGCACCCACTCACCAGGAACAAATGTTTTTGTTGGATGTCGTAAAACGATGACCTGGAATTCTACATGGTTTACCATCGTGGTAGGGAGGGCATGCAACAATTGGCTTCCCTCCCCTATAATATTTTAGTTTTGGCAAGATGCTCAGGTCGGCATCTCCACCACACTAGGGCTACGGAGCCCAAAGCAGCGGTGTTGCAGGTATACGAGAGGGCAGAGAACCATTAGAGTTAGCGTACTCACCACAATAGAATTCTATATTGGTTTAGACGCCATTAATGCGAGCATTGAAGGCACTACACTCCTCGGAGCATATGCAAATCCTCCACTAAGAGCAGCAGAGAAGACATTAGTCGAAGAATCATACCATAATTCTTCGACTATATGGAATCATGGATGTCAGTAACCTCATGTCCTGGATCATCAAGGTGTTGGAGATCAGAGGCACAACAATTCATAAAACATATACACAGAAAATAATTCAAGCACAGGAGACACAACTTTAACGTGGTTCACCCAACCAATCTGGGCTACGTCCACCAAACATAGGCATCGGCAATTCTTATTTATCAAACAGGAGATTACAAAATTAAATTCTCACAAACTCTCACACCCTCATACCAAACAATCTGTATGGATACCTGTTATATAGAAAAGAGAATCTAACTGCCTCATAAATACTCTCAACTCAAATTTAGGATGCATTAACTCCCTCCCAACAAAATGGAGCTAATCTAGGAACTGATTCCTATTGTTGTCATCTACTGAGATTTTTCCTATCTTATGCAAAATAGAAAATCTCAACAATCTCCACCTTGACAACAATTAGCCTGATGCCCTGTTATTATTATTTTATCTTTTCTGCAAGCCAAGAGAAGCCAAACACCAGCGTAGCTTCTCTAACAAAACTGGTTTCGTGAACATGTCTGCACAATTCTCCTTTGTATGCACCTTTTCAAGAGAGACTCCCCTTTCAGTGATAACCTGTCTTACAAAATGGTACTTAATTGGAATATGCTTTGATTTACTATGATAGGCCGGATTCTTAGCCAAATGTATTGCACTTTGACTATCACAAAGTAACCTGATGTTGTCCTGTAACCTACCAAACTCACCAAGCAAACCTTTCAACCAAACCGCCTATTTGCAAGCATGTGAAGCAGCAATGTATTCTGCTTCAGTAGTGGATAAAGCGACAATGTTCAGTAGCTTTGACATCCAACTTATAGCTCCACCTACAAGAGTAAAGACATACCTTGAAGTTGACCTTCTCTTATCCAAATCACCTGCAAAATCGGAATCAACAAATCCGCAAACAAATTCACTACTCTTATTGTAAGTGATACAATAACTACTTGTGCCTCTCAGATACCGAAGCACCCATTTCACTGCTAACCAGTGTTCTTTACCCGGATTTGCCATGTACCTGCTGACAACCCCAACTGCATGTGAAATATCTGGTCGTGTACACACCATCGCATACATTAAACACCCTACTACATTAGCATATGGAATTCGAGACATATAATCCTTTTCTTCATCTGAATTAGGACATAAACTCAAAGAAAGCTCGAAATGGGAAGCGAGAGGGACTGACACAGGCTTCACGTTATTCATACCAAATCTCAAAAGTATTTTCTCAATATACTTTTGTTGTGATAGCCATAGCTTACCATTGCTTCTGTCTCTGAAAATCTCCATGCCCAAAATCTGTCTTGCTGCTCCTAGATCTTTCATATCAAATGTCCTTGCCATCTGAGCCTTCAACCTGTTGATTTCTTCTATGCTTTTTCTTGCTAAAAGCATATCGTCAACATACAATACTAAGATAATGAATATGCCATTATTTAACTGTTTAAAATAAACACAATGATCATATTCACTTCTAACATATTTCTGACTCAACATGAAAGAATCAAACTTCTTATACCACTGCCGAGGCGACTGCTTCAGGCCATATAAAGACTTCTTGAGCCTGTAGACAAATTTCTCATTGCGATGCTGAACAAACCCTTCCGGTTGTTCCATATAAATTTCCTCATCTAAGTCACCATGTAGAAATGCAGTCTTAACATCTAATTGCTGCAACTCTAAATCAAGCAAAGCCACTAATGCTAACACAATTCTAATTGAAACAATTTTAACCACTGGTGAAAAAATCTCATGAAAGTCAATACCGGCTTTCTGAGAAAACCCTTTTGCAACCAGTCGCGCTTTGTACCTGTCTTCCTTATCATTCACACCCCATTTCAACTTGAAAACCCATTTACACCCCACAGTTTTCCTGCCTTTCGGAAGCTCAACCAGATCCCATGTGCCGTTTTTACTAAAGGCCATCATTTCGTCCTTCATGGCTGCTTTCCACTTGTCACTTTTCGAACCTTCTATTGCTTCCTGATAGCACAGAGGTTCATCGTCATTAGCAGTAAATGCAACTGAAGTAACATAATCATCATACCTTCTCGGTGGCCGTTTGATTCTTGTCGACCTCCTTAAGGATGTTTCTGGCGCTTCCTCGATTGGTTGATTACCATCTGTAGGAACTTCTTGCCGAGTATCTGAGACCTGTTCATGATCTAAACCTGAACCCCGTTCATGTTCTAATTCTGAAACCTGTTCATGACTAGTATCTGAACTATGGTCATCATGACTATCATTAGAAATGCTATCAAACTGAATGTGCTGAAAGTCAGATACATCATCCTGTTTCAAACTACTATCTACATCTAACTGTACAAGAGAGGATTCATTAAACTTTACATCTCTGTTGATGATGATTTTGTGGGTAGTAGGATCCCACAATCTATATCCCTTTGTTCCAACACCATACCTAACAAAGATATACCTTTTAGACTTTGGATCTAATTTAGTTCACTGATGTTTAGGCACTAGAGCATATGCATCACAACCAAACACTCTGAGTTTAGTATAGTCCCAAGGGTGTCCTTTCCATACCTCTTGTGGAATCTTGCAGCCTATCGTCGTTGATGGAGATCGGTTTATCACATAAAAAGTTGTTGCCACTGCTTCCGTCCACAACTCCTTTTGCAACCCGGCGTTACTCAGCATACTCCTTGCTCTCTCTAGAAGAGTCCTATTCATGCGTTCAGCAACTCCATTCTGCTGAGGAGTATAAACCGTGGTCTTATGTCTCTCGATCCCTGCATCCTTGCAATAGTTGTCAAACTCCTTGGAAGTAAACTCACCACCATTGTCAGTTCTTAAACATTTTATTGTTCTACCAGTGTTGTTTTCTACCAATGCTCTAAACTGCTTGAAAACTGAAAAAACATCAGACTTCCTTTTCAACATGTAGACCCACACTTTCCTAGAAAAGTCATCAATGAATGATACAAAATAAGACGAACCACCATATGAAGTTGTAGGAGCTGGACCCCACACATCTGAATGGATATAATCAAGTATGCCTTTACTAGTATGTTTGCCTGTTTTAAACTTTTGTTTACTTTGTTTTCCAAACAAACAATGCTTACAGAAATCTTACTTTCCAGACTTTAGATTTGGAAGTAACTTGCGATCAGCCAAAATTTTTAACCCTCTTTCACTCATATGCCCCAATCTTTGATGCCATAAGTGAATGGAACTACTATCATGCTCAGACACCGTAGACACATAATCTGACCATGTACTTCCTTCTAACTGAAATAGATTTCCTACCTTCTTAGCTTTCATAACTAGTAAAATACCTTTGTAAATTTTCATTACTCCACCTTGAATTACAGTTTTATATCCATTTGAATCAAGTGCTCCTAATGAAATCAAATTTTTTCTTAAATCTGGTACATGCCTCACATCAGTTAATATTTTTGTTGTCCCATCAAACATTTGCAGTTGTATACTCCCAATTCCCACAATATTACATGTTACATCATTACCCATGTACACAACACCATCATCAATTGATTTATATGTCTTAAACCATTCTTTATGGATACACATGTGGTTTGATGCACCGGAATCTAACAACCAATGTTGACCATGATTTGACACATTAACTGATAATACTTCATCACTCATACCTGAACCAGATGTCGAACCTGTATCTGTCGTATTTGCCTCCTTCTTCTCTGTCGAAGAATCTGCTTTAGAAGTTTGCTGCTGTCGCTTCCAGCAGTCCTTCTTTAAATGCCCTGATTTGCCACAAAACTAACACTTTAGCTTACTCTTCTTCCCTTTCGACTTTGAACGTGAGTTGCTCGGCCTCCTGGAGTGTCTTTCTTTCGAACGACCTCTAACCATCATAGCTTCTGATGTAGAGGTTTCATAATGCGACCTTCTCCTTGTTTCTTCCGATAATAAGGATGCAACTACATCATCAAACTCAATAGTTTCTGATGAACTAAGACTTATAGAAGTAACAAAATGATCCCATGATTCGAGCAACGAGCACAATAAAGTAATAGCTTTATCCTCGGATTGAATAGTTACCTATATACTTTGTAATTGCACAAGAAGAGTATTAAAAGCATTTAAATGATCAGCAATCGATGTACCTTCCTTCATTCACAAACTGTACAACTGTCGCTTCAGGAGAATCCTATTGGTTAAGGATTTGGTCATGTACAGTTTCTCCAGTTTCATCCACAAACCAGCAGTTGTTGTCTCCGACACGATATTAAACAGGACATCATCAGCTAGACACAGTTGAATAGCACTTACCGCTCTTTCATCCATCTCGGCCCACTCATTATCTGTGATGTTGTAAGGTTGTTTGGACTTGCCCAACAACGTCTTTGCCACACCATGTTGGACAAGCAAATCGTACATTTTCACCTTCCAGATCTCGAAATTATTCTTGCCATTAAACTTCTCAATTTCAAACCGGGCACTCTGAGTTTTCGCCATTTTGTATCAGCAAAAAAACCACAATAATCTCCAAAATCCAACTTTAAAAAAAAAGTTAATCTCAAAACACTGCCTATGCCTTACTCCATTTTTTTTTTTTTTTTTTTTTTTTTTTTTTTTTTTTTTTTAACTTGTTGAATGGTAAGTGCCTTCTTAATGGTCCATATGCTTAATGGCCAAAGCCAAAATTTTAACCAAAAAAAAAAAATACGACTTTCTTTACTTAGCATAAGTCCATTGTTTTATTTTCCTCACTAAAAGAAAATCTAATTCTTTTATGTGAAAAACAATCGAATACATTGGTTCCCTCAAGTCAGGGAATAGCTTTATCTGCCAAGACACTGTTGATCAAACCTGTAGCCTCGCATCACGCAAGCGACTTTATCAAATATTTGCAATATTACCATGTCAGCAAAAAAATTTATTAGACTTTTTAATTCTCTTTAAATAAATCCGGCAAAGTTGAAAAGAGAGACCGACAAAGAAAGCGAGGTTCGATAGCAGCACCAGGCAATTTATCATTGGAACTCCACGCACAGCAATGAATGCACCACGCAAACACTCCTTCACGCAGCAATACACACACACTCCACAGCACACGTATGCTTCCCACGCAGCACCAGCAGTTGTATACAGCACGCAGGCGCACAATTCAATCACACCTCCATTGTTCACTGTCGGTTCATTACACGCAGCTCCAAAAACAAACACACCTCCACAATCAAGCAATCATACGCACCAGTTAATGCGCTCCTTCACTCAGCGCACCGGCAGCACCAACTCAAATTGTAATACCTCCGGCAATACAGCTCCACGCGGGTAAGAAAACAAGGCTACATGCAGGTCAGAAAACAAGGCTCCACGCAAGTCAAAACACAAGGCTCCACACCGATGAACAGCAACCAAACGCCCGCTGCCTCCAGCACGCAATACGCCAGCACGCACACGCACATAGCAAAGGATCACGCAGCAGCAGCAGGTGAATGTATCATATGCTCCACGCAGCAGGTCTGAATAGCGCCCTCCAACTGCTCTGATACCACTTGTTGGAGATCAGAGGCACAACAATTCATAAAACATATACACAGCAAATAATTCAAGCACAGGAGACACAGCTTTTAACGTGGTTCACCCAACCAATCTGGGCTACGTCCACCAAACATAGGCATCGGCAATTCTTATTAATCAAACAGGAGATTACAAAATTAAATTCTCACAAACTCTCACACCCTCATACCAAACAATCCGTATGGATACCTGTTATATAGCAAAGAGAATCTAACTGCCTCATAAATCCTCTCAACTCAAATTTAGGATGCATTAACTCCCTCCCAACAAACTGGAGCTAATCTAGGAACTGATTCCTATTGTTGTCATCTACTGAGATTTTGCCTATCTTATGCAAAACAGAAAATCTCAACACAAGAATCAAAAGACCGTAGCGTTTGAGGCTTAGGAATTCTTGCTAGTGTTGCCTTGTTTCCTAAATTCATTCGAATATGGCCTTCTCGACGACATCTGTTATGATTCTGATTGATTGCAGATTAATCTTTTAGCACCTTCTGTTATTACATTTCATTGGAGTCATTGGACCTGCTCGTCGGTACATGAGATTCACTGGCATGGGCATCAAAGACATAATTTTCAAAATGAGAGATTTTGATCAAGACAGAGGTGTCAGAGAAAATATTTTTAGAATTGGAGAATGTGATAAATACAGAGGCATCATCAAATCCATAGCACATCACATGCAGAAGCACGAATGACCACAGATAGAGGCATAGCATTTTTATTACATACAGAAGCAGGGAAAATTTATTACAAAGGTAGAAGCATAGACACGATGACATGCAGGGGAGGTAGAGTATTTTCACATGAATAATGTAAGGACTTTCATTACTCCACTGCTCTTCTTTCTGTTTTTCATTCTTTTTTTGTTCTTTACAGAGATGACCTTCTCCATGTTGTTTGTTACATCCTTGCGCATGTAAGATCTTGTCCCTTTGTTTTATTTCTCACAATTTGAGATTAGCAGACCGTATTTTGATATAATGTAACCTGGTTTCAGTGGATTTTCCAAACACCACAATCGTGATGATGTTCGTCGCACGAAATAATTTTTTGTTGACAAACAAACAAACAAAAATTGTAACACATGGTAAGATATCATTCCTCGGCCATATGTTGGATGCCAGCCCCTACAATCTCTTATGAAGTGTTGGCAATAAATTATTTGTTTATTGACAGAACGACAGAGAGGATTGTTTGTATTCAACGTTAGAGGATGATGATGTTGTGCATAACAGATCAGAGGGATTAATTTTTGTCTGGTACTCGATTTTTCCAATGAGATTCATTTTGGTATGTACATCCTTCTTATTTATATTTGTTTTTCATCACATTTGTGTAATCTTGACAATTTTTTGCTCTATGCATAATATTCTAATTTTTTGGTATTCTTTGGCTACATCTTTTTTATTATGATCTTCACATTTTTTTCATGCAGGGTGGAGTGTGATTAACGTTGTGTTGTACCTTTGGAGATAGTTACTGGTTGTGGGGGAACCAGTGCCTAAGACATTTTGAGATTGGATAAAAGGATAATTTGAAATCAATGGAAGGAAGGACAAGAGATGAGGGTTTGCAAGCAAAACCTCTATGTCTGAAAACCTAGCCTTCTAAAACAGAATGGTCAGAGACTATGAGAGCTGCAGGGTTGAGATGTAAAGTAGAAAATGTAGGAGATAGATTTTTGGCACAGGGAATTAAGAATCTATGCTTCAACTCTGTAGAAAGAATGATGGATGAAGAAGAAAAAGTATGAATAAGATTCTCGGATATGGAGCGCTTCATTAAGGGCTTCAGGATTAATTTTAATGATTACAACGCAATTTTAATGAGTACAACGAAGTAAATTTATTTAAAATTAAACTATTAAACTAAAGCACTAGCGGCATCTTATAGGGAGGAAAAACATATATGAATACTAGAACATATGAGAAAAATAATCACTGCAACGCCAATGTTAAAATCAGACTGCAATATCATGTTCAGATTTTAGAATGAATTTTATTTACATCACGAGTTACCAAACCCCCTCACCATCTGCTTTTTAAGCCTTTATTTCTATCTCTTTGGTTAACTATCGAATCAATTTTAAAAACCGACTCTTAAAACAGTTTAAGAACTGTTTTTTGGTAATAAATTACATTTTTATTTAATATGAAAACCACTTGTTTTAAATTTGTATACATTTGAATACTCTCATTTTATTTGACACATAATACATTAAATAAATTAATAAAAGAGGTTTAAATTTTCAATGCAATGGGGCATGGGTTGGGTACTTGCAACTAACATTGATTATTCCAAAATCGTAAACTGCCCACCCGGGCACTCCTGGTGGTTTCCGGAAAAAGGGAGTAGTGCTTCCTTAATAAATCTGGTTCGTTGATTTGTAAGTAAGCGGATTTAGCCAAACCATTTACGGGGTGCACTCCTTAACTTAAATCCCTTGTGGCTTGTGTTATCGGGTATGCGAGTTGTGGATTGTTGTACCTTCCAGAGTTTCTAGAGTCGATATCTCATCATCGAGAGGCTTGGCATTTTTATAGAAGTGGCAATCATGGCGGAATTAATGCAAATCAATTCCAAATAAACAAATACGAGAACAGTGGAAATATGAATGGTAAAGCTCTCCTTATCACCGTCAGAAAAATTACTGTTAGCAAAACTCAATTTTGTTTAGATAATCTTCGGCAAAATCACATAACCAATATTTTGTCGACGCGTTTCGAACCAACTAGTGTGGTTCATCGTCAGGACAAGTTGAAGAACCAATCCGGCTTATGCTTGATTAAATAGAGTGTGCAGAGACTCCAACGGTTATAATGCTAACGGCTAATTTTGACCTAATGAACCTGGTCAAAACACTAAATTAGTTAATTAATATTTCTAGAAAATAGCTAAAATAGGTAAATAAAGGAATTCATTTGTTAATTAAAAAAGATATATTATTATTAATATCACAAATATTTATTATAATGGTCATTAATCTATATTTAATATTATTCAATATTATTTAATTACAAGGCATGGTAATAAATTACTATTATTTTATAATTTAATTACAATAGGTAATTGTGTAATAATTATTAAATGGACCATTGGTAAGTTGGATCTTCACTATTTAGGTCCTTAAATTATATCATATTTCTTATTAAAAATAAAGGTTCATTAAAATAATAAGTTATATAACATAATATATGCTTATTAAAAAATCTATAACTACTAAATAATTTATAATTCCCAACAAATGTTAAAACATTATTATTCTTAGAATTAAGATATAATTTAGGGTAAATTATAACTAATATTGTTGGTACATCATAATTTATCTATTAATTCTAATAGTCAAATGATCCATATTCATTCAATACTTTTTTATTCAATAAGAATATTAAATATATTATTACCTATAGGGTTGATAAAGCCCATGTTTATTACTAATAGTATACTACTATTATTGGTATATTATAACCTAATGGACAAATTTTTATTAATGAACATTATTTATTTAATATTTATTTATTCCAATAATAAAGTTAACTCCGTCAATAGGTAAATATATTATTCTTTATAAGGTTTAAAAAAGGGGTTTCTTAGATAATAGTTAAAGGGAAAACTCAATTCTAAGGTTATACTAGAAAAATTATAAATGTATAAATAATGGAATTAAGCCCAATAGTATCATAAACGGGTTAAAGATAATACAATAATAAGCCCGAAACTCATTCTTAAAGACTTAAACACTCCATAAAAATAGGATAAATCTGCCACAAGAAAAACCAAAGGAGGGGGAAGACAGAAACCCTAAGACAGAGCAAAAGGCTAGGAAGATAAGGCTGGGACCCAGCAACTGCTAATCTTCCAGCCATCATCCCTATTAAGATTGTTCGGCCTTTTCTCGATCTCCAGGGCCTCTCTAAATTTACGATGGTGAAACTGCGCAACTTTGGCAATGACTTGAGCCTCCTCTATACATACATGATGCATAGTTTTCCCCGCATGCTCAGCCAGGGCCGAGGACTTGATCCTACCATGTCTTAAGTCAGTCGAATGCTCGCTAATCCGCTGATTGATAGAGCGACCCGTTTCACCAATATAAGGGGTCCCACAGGAACAGGGAATGACATAGACCCCTTTCATGTCCTTAGGGTCAATCGGGTCTTTCACAGACCTGAGGGAGCCACGGATAGTATTGAGAGGTCTAAAAGTAGCGGGAACACCATACTTCTTCAGAATCCTCGCAATCCTGTCTGTGGTTCCTTGGATGTAAGGAAGGTTCACACCCATGAAATGATCATTAGGAACCTTACGGATTGAAGGCTCCTTCTTGGCCTTGAGGAAGGCTTTTTGACCGAGGTGCCTATTGACGGAGTTAACTTTATTATGGGAATAAATAAATATTAAATAAATAATGTTCATTAATATAAATTTGTCCATTAGGTTATAATATACCAATAAGAGTAGTATACTATTAGTAATAAACATGGACTTTATCAACCCTATAGGTAATACTATATTTAATATTCTTATTGAATAAAAAAGTATTGAATGAATATGGATCATTTGACTATTAGAATTAATAGATAAATTATGATGTACCAACAATATTAGTTATAATTTACCCTAAATTATATCTTAATTCTAAGAATAATAATGTTTTAACATTTGTTGGGAATTATAAATTATTTAGTAGTTATAGATTTTTTAATAAGCATATATTATGTTATATAACTTATTATTTTAATGAACCTTTATATTTAATAAGAAATATGATATAATTTAAGGACCTAAATAGTGAAGATCCAACTTACCAATGGTCCATTTAATAATTATTACACAATTACCTATTGTAACTAAATTATAAAATAATAGTAATTTATTACCATGCCTTGTAATTAAATAATATTGAATAATATTAAATATAGATTAATGACCATTATAATAAATATTTGTGATATTAATAATAATATATCTTTTTTAATTAACAAATGAATTCCTTTATTTACCTATTTTAGCTATTTTCTAGAAATATTAATTAACTAATTTAGTGTTTTGACCAGGTTCATTAGGTCAAAATTAGCCGTTAGCATTATAGCCGTTGGAGTCTCTGCACACTCTATTTAATCAAGCATAAGCCGGATTGGTTCTTCAACTTGTCCTGACGATGAACCACACTAGTTGGTTCGAAACGCGTCGACAAAAGATTGGTTATGTGATTTTGCCGAAGATTATCTAAACAATGTTATGGATCACAGAAGTCTAAATTCCTTAAAACTCAACTTTCTCGGGACACTCTATAACTTCAATTTCTTCGGGAGTTTTAATTACAATACCACCATAAATTTGCCAAACAGCGTATTGCGGCATATAAGGAATCATCATTGGTATGTTGACTGAGAAAATCAATCAAAGGGGAATAAGATGCGACTATCTGAAGAAACCTTTGTAGATTTTTTTTCATGCCGAGACAAATTCACAAGAAGTTTATCGATCTTTCTTTTCTGATCAGCATCATCCCTATTAATAAGCAAGGCATATTGTGAATTTTGTGTTCGTGAATGATCTCGCGATTGTATGAAGCTGCAAAACAAATCAAAACGAATAATCAAGCTGCAACCTTGACTTCAAACATGAAAATCTGATTTAAATCAACGTTACATTCATTTTCCAACCTGGTCTGCAACAGTGTTCGGATTATAATTTCGTTTATACCTTCATTCCACAATTTACAGGGCGTTTTTAACAAAAACATGCCTCAAAAGAACCTACAAAATCTCTGAAACTTGTTGAGATTTTTTGTTTTAGTCAAATAGGCAAAAATCTCTGAAGTATGACAACAATAGGGATTCAGTTCCTAGATTAGCTCCAGGTTGTTGGGAGGGAGTTAATGCCTCCTATATTTGATGTGAGGGAGTTATGAGGCTGTTAGATTCTCTATGCTATATAACAGGCAGTCATTCAGATGATTTGCTATGAGAGTGTGAGGATTTCATGATGTAATCTCCTAATTTGATTAATATATTCCTGATGCCTAGGTTTGGTGGACGTAGCCCAGATTGGTTGGGTGAACCACGTGAAATCTTGTGTTTATGTGCTTTATTTTTCTGTTGTGTGTATTAATTTTGCTGTGCCTCTGGATTCCAACAATTGGTATCAGAGCAAAGTTGGCGGAGCGCACTGCTGAAGGTGGAGCGCTGGAGACGTGGATTGTTTTGTGCGTGAAGCTGTATTGAAGCGCTGTTATGGGTGCGTATTGGCTATGCGTTGACAACCCTGCGCGCTGGTAATACATGCTGTTTGCTGGATTGAAGATGCGCTGTGTTCCGTTTGTATATGGTGGAGTTCATGGCAGCGTAAAACAAGTTGAGCCGGAGCACGATGAAAGTGAGTGCGGTCAACTTCAATTGGACGGCCAGCTTCAGCGAGCTCTCCAAACTCTGTCGTAACGCGAGGATTTGCCCTCTCTCTCCATGAAGGCCTCACTCTGTTCCGGTTTCTGAAGGCTCGAAATCTTTCCGGTATTTGACGGGACGTTTCCTAAATTTGAGACTACCAGAGGTAACAAAAAAAAAAACGAATCTCAGGCGTCTTAGAGATTTGTCGACAGTATGTTTTGTTTGCCGAGATTTTGCAGATTCTTTATGTGATTCCGTATCATTTTTATATATGTCGCTTCATTCAGCAGCGGTTCTCTGTTATTATATTTGAAGTAAATTTTCTAAAGTAATGGATTTGCTTTGTAAGCTGTGTCTTTTCGACCGGTATATTAAACTTTATCCATAGACTTCCATCGTTGTTTTTTCGTTCTGTTCTGAATTGTGCAAGTCCACTGGCAAGGGAATTCTCCTTTGCCAAGCAGTTAACGTTTGAGCTGCTCAAAAGAAAGTTCAGGGATGTTTTCTCCACAGTAACGCAGCGGCTTGATCCGGACACTGTATAACGCAAAAACCAAATATCCAACAAGACCATAAACAAAAGATTGGTTTATTGGTGCAAATAAAAAACAAGAAGTGTATGTATTTTTTGTTTTTTATAGGGTGGAATTTTTTGCACAAGACCAAAGAAAGTTTTTTTTTTTGTTTTAAAGGCAAAGGCAGAAAGGCAGAAAGACATAGGCAGGGTTTTTTGGTTGTGTAAAAACAAATGCAAAGGCAGAAAATTTTTTGTGAAGGGAAGATTTTTTTGTTTTAAAGGCATAGGCAATTTTTTTTTTTTAAATTGCTGGTATTTAAAACGTTGATATTGGAGATTATTGTGCTTTTTGATACAAGATGGCCAAAACACAAAGTGCCCGTTTTGAAATTGAGAAATTTAATGGCAAGAATAATTTTGAGATCTGGAAGGTGAAGATGCACGATCTGCTGGTTCAACAAGGTGTGGCGAAAGCACTGTTGGGGAAAAACAAAAGGCCTCCTTCCATGACGGAGGATGAATGGGATGAGATGGACGATAGAGCTCTAAGCGCAATTCGGTTATGTCTGGCGGACGATGTTCTGCTCAACATTGTGTCAGAGAAAACCGCTGCAGGCTTGTGGTCGAAGCTTGAGAAGCTCTATATGACGAAATCTTTGACAAATCGCATTCTCCTGAAACGGCAGCTTTATGGTTTGCGGATGAAAGAAGGTACCTCAATTGCTGATCACCTGAATGTTTTTAATACCTTATTGGTGCAATTAGACAGTCTAGATGTGAAATTTGATTCAGAGGATAAGGCGATAACTTTATTATGTTCATTGCCCGAATCCTGGGATCACTTTGTTACTTCCATAAGCTTTAGTACATCAGATATCCTTGAGTTTGACGATGTTGTTGGAGCCTTGTTGGCTGAGGAAACGAGGAAAAGGTCGAATGCAGACACCTCTACATCAGAGGTAATGATGGCCAGAGGTCGCTCACGAGAGAGACACTCGGGGGAAAGCATAGTGACTCTCGTTCAAAATCCAAAGGAAAGAAGCCCAAGGTGAAGTGCTGGCATTGTGGCAAGGCTGGACATCTAAAAAAGGATTGCTGGAAGCGAAAGCAGGCTGCTAAAGAAGGCTCTTCGACAGAAAAGAAGGAAGCCAACACCACGGATACAGGTTCAGTATCAGGTTCAGGTATGAGTGATGAGGTATTGTCAGTTAATGTTTCAAAACATGATCAACATTGGTTGTTAGATTCCGGGGCATCTAACCACATGTGTATACATAGAGATTGGTTTAAAACATATAGATCAATTGATGATGGTGTTGTGTACATGGGTAATGATGTAACATGTAATATTGTTGGGATTGGAAGCATACAACTACAAATGTTTGATGGCACAACCAAAATATTAACTGATGTGAGGCATGTACCAGATTTAAGGAAAAATTTGATTTCATTAGGAGCACTTGATTCAAATGGATATAAAACTGTAATTCAAGGTGGAGTTATGAAAATCTATAAAGGTATCTTACTAGTGATGAAAGCTAAGAAAGTAGGAAATCTATTTCAGTTAGAAGGTAGAACTGGGTCAGATCATGTGTCTGTTTCTGAACATGACAGTAGTTCCATTCACTTATGGCATCAAAGATTGGGGCATATGAGTGAAAGAGGATTGAAAATTTTGGCTGACCGAAAGTTACTTCCTAATCTAAGATCTGGAAAATTGGATTTCTGTAAACATTGTCTGTTTGGTAAACAAAGTAAACAAAAGTTTAAAACAGACAAACATACTAGTAAAGGCATACTTGATTATATCCATTCAGATGTGTGGGGTCCAGCTCCTACAGCTTCATATGGTGGTTCGTCTTATTTTGTATCATTCATTGATGATTTTTCTCGGAAAGTTTGGGTCTTCATGTTGAAAAAGAAGTCTGATGTTTTTACAGTTTTCAAGCAGTTTAGAGCATTGGTAGAAAACAGCACTGGTAGAACAATAAAATGTTTAAGAACTGACAATGGTGGTGAGTTTTCCTCCAAGGAGTTTGACAGCTATTGCAAGGATGCAGGGATCGAGAGACATAAGACCACGGTTTATACTCCTCAGCAGAATGGAGTTGTTGAACGCATGAACAGGACTCTTCTAGAGAGAGCAAGGTGTATGCTGAGTAACGCCGGGTTGCAAAAGGAGTTGTGGACGGAAGCAGTGGCAACTGCTTGTTATGTGATAAACCGATCTCCATCAACTGCAATAGACTGCAAGGTTCCGCAAGAGGTATGGACAGGACACCCTTGTGACTATTCTAAACTCAGAGTGTTTGGTTGTGATGCATATGCTCTAGTGCCTAAACATCAGCGAACTAAATTAGATCCGAAATCGAAAAGGTATGTCTTTGTTGGGTATGGTGACGGAACAAAGGGATTTAGATTGTGGGATCCTACTACCCGCAAAATCATCATCAACAGAGATGTAAAGTTTAATGAATCCTCTCTTGTACAGTTAGATGTAGATAGAAGATTGAAACAGGATGATGTATCTGATTTCCAGCATATTCAGTTTGACAGCATTTCTAGTGATAGTCATAACGATCATAGTTCAGATTCTAGTCATGAACAGGTTTCAGAATCAGATTATGAACAGGGTTCAGATGGAGGACATGAACAGGTCTCAGATGGCGATCATGAAGAAGTTCCTTCAGTTGATAGACAGCCAATTGTGGAAGCACCAGAAACGTTCTTAAGGAGGTCTACAAGGATCAAACGTCGTCCGAGAAGGTATGATGATCATGTTACTTCAGTTGCTTTGATCGCTAATGATGATGAACCTTTGTGTTATCAAGAAGTTGTAGAAGGTTCAAATAGTGACAAATGGAAATCAGCCATGAAGGAAGAAATGATGGCTTTAGGTAAGAATGGTACGTGGGATCTGGTTGAACTTCCCAAAGGCAGGAAAACTGTGGGATGCAAGTGGGTCTTCAAGCTGAAACGGGGTGTGAATGATACGGAAGACAGGTACAAAGCGAGACTGGTTGCAAAAGGGTTTTCTCAGAAAGCTGGCATAGACTTTCATGAGATATTTTCACCAGTGGTTAAAATTGTTTCAATTAGAATTGTGTTAGCATTAGTGGCTTTGTTTGATTTGGAGTTGCAGCAGTTAGATGTTAAGACTGCATTTCTACATGGTGATTTAGATGAGGAAATATATATGGAATAACCGGAAGGGTTTGTTCAGCATCGCAATGCGAAATTTGTCTGCAGGCTCAAGAAGTCATTATATGGCCTGAAGCAGTCGCCTTGGCAGTGGTATAAGAAGTTTGATTCTTTCATGTTGAGTCAGAAATATGTAAGAAGTGAATATGATCATTGTGTTTACTTTAAGCAGTTAAATAATGGCATGTTCATTATCTTAGTGTTGTATGTTGATGATATGCTTTTAGCAAGCAAAAGCATTGATGAAATCAACAGGTTGAAGACTCAGATGGCAAGGATGTTTGATATGAAAGATCTAGGAGCAGCAAGACAGATTTTGGGCATGGAGATTTTCAGAGACAGGAGCAATGGTAAGTTGTGGCTATCACAACAGAAGTATGTTGAGAAAATACTTTTGAGGTTTGGTATGAACAATGTGAAGCCTGTGTCGATCCCTTTAGCTTCCCATTTTAAGCTTTCTTCGAGTTTATGTCCTAATACAGATGAAGAAAAGGATTATATGTCTCGAATTCCTTATGCCAATGTAGTAGGATGTTTGATGTATGCGATGGTGTGTACGCGACCAGATATTTCTCATGCAGTTGGGGTTGTCAGCAGGTACATGGCAAATCCGGGTAAAGAACACTGGTCAGCAGTGAAATGGGTGCTTCGGTACTTGAGAGGCACAAGTAGTTATTGTATTTCTTACAATAAGAGTAGTGGATTTGTTTGCGGATATGTTGATTCCGATTTTGCAGGTGATTTGGATAAGAGAAGATCAACTTCAGGGTACGTCTTTACTCTTGCAGGTGGAGCTATAAGTTGGATGTCAAAGCTACAAAACATTGTTGCTTTATCCACTACTGAAGCAGAATACATTGCTACTTCGCATGCTTGCAAAGAGGCGGTTTGGTTGAAAGGTTTGCTTGGTGAGTTTGGTAGGTTACAGGATAACATCAGGTTACTTTGTGACAGTCAAAGTGCAATACATTTGGCTAAGAATCCAGCCTATCATAGTAAATCAAAGCATATTCCAATCAAGTATCATTTTGTAAGACAGGTTATCACTGAAAGGGGCGTTTCTCTTGAAAAGGTGCATACAAAGGAGAACTGTGCAGACATTTTCACGAAACCAGTTTTGTTGGAGAAGCTACGCTGGTGTTTGGCTTCTCTTGGCTTGCAGAAAAGATAAAATAATAATAACAGGGCATCAGGCGAATTGTTGTCAAGGTGGAGATTGTTGAGATTTTCTGTTTTAGTCAAATAGGCAAAAATCTCTGAAGGATGACAACAATAGGGATTCAGTTCCTAGATTAGCTCCAGGTTGTTGGGAGGGAGTTAATGCCTCCTATATTTGATGTGAGGGAGTTATGAGGCTGTTAGATTCTCTATGCTATATAACATGCAGTCATTCGGATGATTTGCTATGAGAGTGTGAGGATTTCATGATGTAATCTCCTAATTTGATTAATATATTCCTGATGCCTATGTTTGGTGGACGTAGCCCAGATTGGTTGGGTGAACCACGTGAAATTTTGTGTTTATGTGCTTTATTTTTCTGCTGTGTGTATTAATTTTGCTGTGCCTCTGGATTCCAACAAAACTCTTAAGATTTTTTGAAAATATCCCGCTTCGAAGTCAATATGGGTTGTTCTGCACAAAACCCAGATCGTGGAATTTTAAAATTGGACATCGTTTCCCCAAAAATTGAGCCCGAAATTCATGGCCTGGGGATGTCACATTTTCTGTATATGATTCTTCTGTCTCT
Organism: Pinus tabuliformis; assembly: GCA_031772625.1. Lineage (NCBI taxonomy): Eukaryota > Viridiplantae > Streptophyta > Pinopsida > Pinales > Pinaceae > Pinus > Pinus tabuliformis. The sequence continues at coordinate 1,554,133,812 of CM062804.1, forward strand.
TGGAAACTTGGTCAAAAGCACCCTTGATGGTATTAATCTCCGTAATCCACTTCAATAATCCAACCATATTAACCTAGAACGAGTGTCAAAAAGAGGGGAGACTAGAACCAAAGATTGCTTTTGAAATCCTGTATTGTGAATGTTTCACATGACATGTCATTGTCATTTTGTATTACGCATATGACATTCATTATGAGTGTTGGCCCCACTCTGAGATCCTCTTTGATGATGTTCGAATAGGTGAATGAGTAAAGAAAGAAGACATTTTAGTTATACATTGACCAAAAAAAACATATCTGATTGGAAAATTGAATGCACACGCACAAGTAACAACACAAGATTTACGTGGTAAAACATTGATAAGGTATCAAGGAAACATCCACGGGGCAAGGGATTAGAATCTCTATTCAATCAATAATGATTCTCCATACAATAATTCGGGCATTCATCAGTTTCATATGAGCCACCTTAGTTATATAACCGATGTTTCGTTATAAAACTAACTTGTTACTAATTAACATAATGAGTTACCCAAATTTACATAATTAGTTGTCAAACTTCCAACAAACTCCACCTTGACAACAATTTTCCTAATCCCTTGCCCATGCCCATTCATCATCTTTTCTGCAAACCAAAGAAGCTAAACACCATTGCAGCTTCTCTATTGTAACTGAGTTTGTGAATGTCTGCACAATTCTCTCACGTATGGACCTTTTGAAGAGCTACTTTTCCGCCATCATCTCATGTCTCAGAAAATGATACCTTACATCAATGTACTTGGTTCTGGTGTGATAAGCAGGATTTGTAGCCAAGTGAATAGCACTTTGACTGTCACAAAGTACATTCACTTTCTCCTGCATATTCTAATCTCATCAAGAAGACCCTCTAACCAGATTGCTTCTTTACTGGCATCTGAAGCAGCTATATATTCTGCTTTGGTAGTAGACAATGCAATTGTTCTTGAAGCTTTGACATCCAACTAATTGCTCCACCTGCAAGAGTAAAGACATAACCTGTAGTAGATCTTCTTTTGTCCAAATCACCTGCATAATCAGCATCTACATATCCGCAGACTGATCCTTCACTACCACTAAAGATGATGCAATGGTCACTTGTGCCTCTTAGATATCAAAGCACCCATTTCACTGCTCACCAATGTTCTTCACCTGGATTTGCCATGAACTTGCTGACAACTCCAACTGCATGTGAAATGTCAGGTCTTGTAGATACCATCGCATACATTAAGTTGCCTACAACATTTGCATATGGTACATGAGACATATACTGCTTTTCTTCATCAGTTCTAGGACTCAAAACCGAAGAAAGCTTAAAATGGGAAGCTAATGGAACATTAATAGGTTTCACATTGTTCATACAGAACTTTTCAAGTACTTTCTCCACATACTTCTGTTGTGATAACCAAAGCTTATCATTTTTCTTGTCTCTGTGTATCTCCATGCCCAAGATATGTTTTGCTGCTCCAAGATCCTTCATATCAAACGTCCTAGAGAGCTGAGCCTTTAACCTGTTGATCTCTTCCATGCTTTTGCTTGCAATAAGCATATCGTCAACATACAATGCTAAGATAATGAATATGCCATTGAAACTTTTGAAGTATACACAATAATCATACTCACTTGTTATAAAGTTCTAGCTCACTATGAAGGAATCAAACTTCTTGTACCATTGTCTAGGACACTGCCTCAGACCATACAATGATTTCCTGAGCTTGCAAACTAATCTTCTGCTACGACCTTGTACAAAACCTTCTGGTTGTTCCATATATATCTCTTCATTCAAATCACCATGTAGAAAAGTTGTTTTAACATCTAACTGTTCTAACTCAAGGTTAAGTAATGCAGTTAGTGCCAACACAATATGAATAGAAACAAGTTTTACAACTGGAGAAAAAATCTCATGAAATTTTATACCTTCAACCTGAGAATACCCTTTTGCTACCAGTCTCGCCTTATACCTTTCGATACTTCCATCAATTTTCCGTTTCAGTTTGAAGACCCACTTTCATCCAACAACACTTCTCCCTTCAGGAAGTTCTACAAGATCCCAGGTATTGTTCTTGGCTAAGGAATCCATTTCTTCTTTCATAGTCGTTTTCCATTTTTCGCTATCTGTATCATCTACTGCTTCTTGATAACAAGAAGGTTCCCCATCTTCAGTAATCAAAGCAAAAGATGAAGCAGAATCTTCATACCTTTTGGGAGTTTTTCTTTCCCTTGTAGACCTTCTTAGAGTGACTGGTTGCTGAACTAGTTCAGAAACTTCAACAGCTTCCTTTGTATCTTCAACACCTTTTTCTCCAGAAGTCTCTCCTTCCTTTTGACTGTCACCGAAAGGTCTAGCCTCCAACTGAACTTGTTGATTTGGCTTTTCTCCAGAAGTCTCTCCTTCCTTTTGACTGTCACCGAAAGGTCTAGCCTCCAACTGAACTTGTTGATTTGGCGATACATGTTCCTGTTCAATTCTTTTAACATTTGATTTTAAAAGAGAAGATTTATCAAATGTTACATCTCTATTAATGATTATCTTCCGCAATGTAGGATCCCACAACCTGTATCCTTTCACTGCATAGTCATACCCAACAAAGACATAACATTTTGATTTTGGATCTAATTTTGAATGTTGATTTTTGGGAATAAGAGAATAAGCATCACAGCCAAATATCCTTAAATGTGAATAATCACAAAACTGACCTGTCCAAACTTTTTCAGGAATTTTACAATTAATTGCTACTGAAGGTGATCTATTAATTAAATAACAAGCAGTGGATATTGCTTCTGCCCACAACTCCTTTTGCAAGTTAGCATTGTTGATCATGCTTCTGGCTCTTTCCATAAGAGTCTGACTCATACGTTCAGCAACACCATTTTTTTGAGGAGTATAAACAGTCGTTTTGTGTCTAACAATTCCTTCATTCTTATAGTATTGTTCAAATTCAATTGAAGTGAACTCACCACCATTGTTAGTTCTTAAACCTTTAATAGATTTGTCTGTTCTTTTCTCTACCATTGCTTTAAATTGTTTAAAGACATTGAATACATCAGCTTTCTTTTTTAGCATAAATACCCAAACTTTACAGGAGAAATCATCAATAAACGTTAAAAAATATAAAGCACCTCCATATGATACAATAGGAGATGGTCCCCACAGATCAAAATGAATATAGTCTAAAATATCTTTAGCATTATGATTTCTAGTGTTAAATTTTTGTTTACATTGTTTTCCATACACACAATGTTCACAGAAATTTAGCTTCAAAGATTTCAGATCAAGAAGAGATTTACGTTTCATCAGTATCTGAAGACCTTTCTCGCTCATGTGACCCAATCGCTGATGCCACAGACGAGTACCTGCTTCTTCCTTTTCTGACGCAACCACCGCTTCACTGACCTGAGTACTTCCGTTTAATCTGTAAAGATTTCCGACCTTTTCTGCTTTCATAACAACTAGGGCACCTTTAAAGACTTTCAGCACATCACTTTGACCTGTAAACTTATAACCATCTGAATCCAACACTGCCAAAGAAATCAAATTTTTCTTTAAATCAGGTACATGTCTAACACTAGTTAATGTTCTAACTGTGTTATCATACATTTTAATCCTTATATTCCCCATCCCAACAGTCTGACGTGATACATTATTACCCATAAATACAGAACTACCATTTACATTTTCATACGAAGTAAACCAATTTCTGTGTGGACACATGTGATGAGAAGCACCAGAGTCTAACAGCCAGCTTTATAAACCCTGAGAGACATTACATTCAGGTGAAGTTTCATCTATCATACATAATTCTTCAGCAGATAAAACTTCATCTATTATATCTGAATCGACCTTATTCACTTCCTTCTTCGGGTTATCAGATTCTTTTCGTTTCCAACAGTTTTTCTTCAGGTGTCCAATTTTATTGCAGTGCCAACATTTTTCCTTACACTTCTTTCCCTTCGATTTAGATCTAGAAGACCCCCTTGTCTTTTCTCCTCTTTCCTTTAACCGTCCTCTAGCTATCATGGCTTCTGATGCAACTGTTTCAGTACTGGATTTCCTTCATACTTCTTCAAACAAGAGAGCTCCCACGACTGATTCAAATTTCAAAGAATCAACAGTGCTCAAGCTGATTGAAGTTACAAAGTGATCTTGTGATTCGGGCAAAGAACACAGCAAGGTTATAGCTTTATCTTCTTCTTGAATTTTAACTTCCATATCTGTTAATTGGCATATAAGTGTATTAAAAACATTCAAATGTTCTGCAACTTTTCAACCCTCCTTCATTCGAAGACTGTACAATTATCTTTTCAGATAAATTCTATTGGTTAACGACTTTGTCATATAGAGTTTTTCCAGTGTTTCCCATAAACCTGAAGCTATACTCTCTTCAACAATGTTGAAGAGAACCTCATCCGCTAGACATAACCTGATGGTACTGAGAGCTCAGGCAACCGAGTCCTCCCAGTGTGAATCAGTCATGGTTGCAAGTCTCTTAGTTGCCCCATCCAATGCCTTGTGCAACCCTTATTGCACAAGCAGACCCCTAACTTTCAGTTTCCAAAGAGAAAAATTGCTCTTGCCGATGAATTTCTCCACCTCGAATTTTGCATTCGACATCTTGGCCATTTTTTTCTTCCTAGGGTTTCAATCTTTCAACTAGAGTTTATTTTTTCCTTGTTTCCCTTTCTTCAAAAAAAAACTCTTTGTACTAAAAAAAATAAATCCCCTCTTTTTTCAAATTTCTGAAAAAAAAAAAAAAACAAAAAAACAAAAAAACAAAAAAAAAAAACAAAACAAAACAAAACAAAAAAACAAAAACAAAAACAAAAACGAACAAACAAACAAAACAAAAACAAACAAACAAAAAAACCAAAAACAAAAAAAACAAAAACAACAACAAAACCCTTATTTTTCTTGGATTTCTGTGATTTTCTTCCCTCCAAATACAAATTTCTGCGAAAAAAATAAAAAAATTCTTAGATTTCTTTGATTTTCTTCCCTCCAAATACAAATTTCTGGAAAAATTTCTTGGATTAAACAAAAAACAAAAACAAAAACAAAACTCTCAAATTTAGGGAAAAATTACCCGGATCCACAAGTCAAGCCTCTGGCAGCACTTCTAGCAGCACGTAGGCTCCTCCACCGAAGCACTTCACACACAGGTGGCCAGCATGCTGAGAATGGGCCTCTTAACAGCCACGCAAGGCTCCCTTCACACACAGTTACAGGGTTTAGCGGCTTCCTCAGACAGGCTTCTGCTCGCCTTCACGTAGAGACAGGGTTTGGCAGCGGCTCCGCGGCTTCTCCTCACAGACAGATGGGCTCACCACGCAGAGATCATGCAGCAATCATAGAAAAAATACAGCCAGAGACTTGTCAATACAGCAACTGATCGAGGTAGGCAGAGGGACACTTCCTCCTCATGCAAAGATCACGCAACAGTGAGTTGTCATCTTCACCCTCCTCACGCCACGCAGCAGCGCCCTTTCTGCTCCAACACGCAGAATCGGACTTGACAAAGCCACCTCGAGCTTTCACGCAGCAGCGATGGAGTTCACGCAGCCACGCAGCTTCCTCTCTTTCACGCAGGCAGCAATGGAGTTCAGCCAGCAATGGGAACCGACTTCCTCAGCCACGCTTCACGCACACGCAGAAGGCTTCCTCAACAGCGATGCTCAAGCAATGAGTTCTCTCCCTCAACAGTGACAGGCTCACGCACAGGCAGATTGCTCTGATAGGCTCACGCACAAGCAAATTACTCTGATACCATTTGATGTTCGAATAGGTGAATGAGTAAAGGAAGAAGACATTTTAGTTATACATTGACCAAGAAAAGCATATAACTGACTGGAAAACTGAATGCACACACACAAGTAACAACACAAGATTTACGTGGTAAAACCTTGACAAGGTATCAAGGAAACATCCACGGGGCAAGGGATTGGAATCTCTATTCAATCAATAATGATTCTCCATACAATAGTTCGAGCATTCATCAGTTTTATATGAGCCTCCTCAGTTACATAATCGATGTTTTGGTATAAAACTAACTTGTTACTAATTAACATAATGAGTTACCCAAATTTACATAATTAGTTGTCAAACTTCCAACATTTGATTTGTTTCATGATAAGTTCTGCAACTTCATCTTGATATTCCCTTTGAGCCAATTGTAAAGCCGTAATCCCACCTTGTGCTTGTAAAATACAATCGACCCCATATGAAAACAGTAGTGAAACATCATTAACTTTGTCTTTCATTAACTTTGTCTTTGCCAACAACCACCATTAGTGGTGTAGCTCTAGTCATATAATGTTGATGATTATAGAGTTGAGGGCTTAGATTCCCTGAAATTTTGTCCATCATCAAATCAAAATCACTCTTTATCAAGGCAAGAGTGATAGCCTCATCCATAACACTCGTGTCTCATTGAGTCTGTGATAAGGTCTTGCAACTTGCCAAATTTTGACTATTATGATCATTTAATTGTTTTCATCAATCCCAAATTCTACAAGAGCAAATAGATCCTCCAAACAATATGTACGGACCGGGTAAGTGAACACAGGGACATTAATGATAGGAAAAACATTGAAATACTTAGAAAACAATTTGGATCAATAATGGTGCTCATTAATATCAAGCGCAAATATGGGCAAGAATGAGGTAAACCTCCGAGTAGAATCAGCATAAATCTACATAACAATCTTGTTCCTGGTATGTATCCAAGAGGCAAAAATAAGCTACAACATTTGGCTCCAACTGAGGACAACGCTTTTCCTGTAAAGTGTTGAGAACTGTAGATCAATGGCCTTATTTGGGCATGGAGTCAGAGCAAAACAGGAGTTGATCCCAATCCAAAATCTCTGAAAACTTTAAACTCCCCGAAACCTCTGTCTTCCAGGATCTTTATTTTTTAACTGAAAAAACTAAACTAGAAAAATTGCAGCTTCAAAGTAAAATGTTCACTGGTTGAGCTTATTTATATATGGATTCCTACCTGTGTGCATGACTGATTTCAATCTGGTGAAGTCAGTCTTCCACGTTACCAGGCCAACATTTGAGTGTTGGGCCTAATGCCTCCTTGTTGTTGAAATTCAAAACTTAAAACTGGCATGCACCTTAAAATAATTTTAAATAACAAATTTAGTACATACCCAATAATGAATAATTGTTGCCAACCAAAGAAAATTGTCATATAAGTCAACCATGGGATCATCAAATGGATGAGAAAATACTTCAACTGCTTTCTTCTCTTGAATAATTTGTTGACTTAAGATTTTTTGTACAGGGCAGCTACATCCATTGTTTGACTCTTAAATTTTGGGCCTTTCATGAAATTTAAATGGCAACTCCTAGCTATTCTTTGAGACAATATACAATTTATCAGAAAATTTATTCACTTCCCTATAGACCTTGGGATTTGTAGCAAATGTGTTTTCTCCTAGCACTGATGATCCTCTTCTTGGCTCGCATCCCTTCCATTTATACTCATGACAACCTTTTGCATTTTAGAAAATGTCTTTCCAAAAATATCTGCTTGTTGGATTTCTTCTTGGCATTTGCCTATGAAAGAATTTGCTTGGGGACTAATATCCAACACTTTATCGCAATCGTAGGAATCATAAACAGGAGCATGTTCAAAGTCAACAAAATAAGATTTATAGGATTTATTTGCAATTGGATTTTTTCCTTTGAAAAAGAATGGTTGAATACTACTTTAGAACCATGAAGGATTTGCAAAGTTGCTTCAAGATTTTCACATGAAACTTTATCTTTAATTTCTTAAGTATTTACATCATTTTAAGGAATGTTCTTCTCACTCTCTACAAAACACTTTCTTGCATAATTAGATTTACCACCATTAACTTTATTATCAGCTTCATAACCACAAACTTGTTTGCTAGAAAAATACTCGCAACAATTTTCAAAAATAATTTCTGATGAGTACATAGTTTTGCAAAAAGAATTAAATGTTGCATGAAAATCCTTCAAGGAGGAAATACTGGATTGAGGCAAGGCTCTGTACCAAATCCGAGCATCTCCATCTAACGAATAGAAAAATAGCTTCATTAATGTATCTTCATGTGTGATCCCCTGCTGGTCCATGCATATATGAAACTCCTTGAGGTGCTGAGTTTGATCTTCATATCCATTTGCTTCGAATCTTGGAAGAAAGGAATTCTAGTCATGAAATGAAGGCATGGGATTTGGGAAGTTGGATATTGCAGAAATATCTAATGGAGAAAATTTATTAGCCAAAAGCATCGGTATTTCCATTTAACAATCTAGCATACCAAAAGGTAAAAACAACAGGTGAAAATTTTACAGCGAACTGCTAAACCTTGTCCCAAGGAAAATTAACTTTATGTCTTTGTTCCTGGAAACGATGCCAAAAAATGTTGTACCTCAGGAGGCAGTTCCTCACTGTGGGCGAACCAGTGCCTGAGACATTTTGAGATTGGATAAAAAGACAATTTGAAATAAATGAAAGGAAAGACAAGCCATGAGGGTTTGCAAGCAAAACTTCTATGTCTGATAAGCTAGCCTTCTAAAACAGAATGGCCAGAGACTGTGAGAGCTGTAGGGTGGAGATGTAAAGTAGAAAATGAAGGAGATAGATTTTTGGCACAGGCAATTAAGAATCTATGCTTCAACTCTGTAGAAAGAATGATGGATGAAGAAGAAAAAGTATGAATGAGATTCCTCGATGTGGAGCGCTTCATTAAGAGCTTCAAGATTCATTTTAATGATTATAATGCAATTTTAATGAGTACAATGAGGTAAATTCATTTAAAACTAAAACACCAACTGCATCTTATACTGTCCAAGAGAGGAAAAACATATATGAACGCTGTAACATATGAGAAAAACAATCACTGCAACACCAATGTTGGGATCAAACTGCAATATCATGTTGAATGAATTTTATCTACATTCTCACTCAAAACAGTTAATACATTGTTTTTTCACTGTATTTTTTTTTTTTTTTTTTTTTACAGTTTTCTTTCAGAATCCTTTTCAAAATAATGAAATTACATGTTTATTTAACATTATATATATTATTATTTGAAACCCACTTGTTTTACAATTTTTATACATGTGAATACTCTAGGCATTTTATTTGACTCATAATACATTAAATAAATTAATAAGGAAGATTAAATTTTCAATGCAATGACGCGTGGGTCTGGTACTTGCAATGAACATTGATTATTCCAAAACCGTAAGCTACCCATGGGGCGCCCACTCCTAGTGGTTTCCGGAAAAAGGAAGTAGTGCTTCCTTAATAAATCTGGTCCGTTGATTTGTAAGTAAGCCGATTTAGCCAAACCATTTACAGGGCACTCCTTAACTTAAATCCCATGCGGCTTGTGTTGTGGACTAATCAATGGATTTAGGTATAAGAATTGTGGATCGTTGTTTACTGTCATCATACATTCCAGAGTTCCTAGAGTCAATATCTCATCATCCAAAGCCTTGGCATTTTTTTTAATAGAAGTAGCAATCATGGTGTGGGATTAATGCGAATCGATTCCAAATAGACAAATATGAGAACAGTGAAAGTGTTAATGGTAAAGCTGTTAGCAAAACTCAACTTTCTCGGACGCTCTGTAACTTCAATTTCTTCAGGGGTTTTAATCACAATACCACCATAAATTTGCCAAACAGCATATTGTGGCATATAAGGAATCATCACTGGTATGTTGATTGAAAAAATCAATTAAAGGGGAATAAGATGTGATTATCTGAAGAAACCCTTGTAGTTTCTTTTCAGTCGGGGACAAATTCACAAGAAGTTTATCGATTTTTCCTTTCTGATCAGCATCATCCCTATTAATAAGCAAGGCATAATGTGAAATTTGTATTCGTGCATGATCTCGAGTGTATGAAGCTACAAACAGTATCTAACAAATCAAACCGAATAAGCAAGCTACAACCTTGACTTCAAACACAAAAATCTGATTTAAATCAACCTTATGTTCCTTTTCCAACCTGGTGTGCAACAGTGTTCGGATTATAATTTCGTTTATACCTTAATCCCACAATTTACAGGGCGTTTTTTAACAAAAACATGCCCTGAAAGAACCTATAAAATCTTTGAAACCGTTGAGATTTTTTGAAAATTTTTCCGAGTCAATATGGGTCATTCTTCACAAAACATAGATCGTGGAATTTTAAAATTCGACATCATTTGCCCAAAACGTGAGCCCGGAATGTGTGCGTTTTTTTGTATATGAATCTTGTGTCTCTTGGAAACTTGGTCAAAAGCACCCTTGATAGTATTAAGCTCCATAATCCACTTCAGAAACCCAACAATATTAAACCAGAACCAATATCAAAAAGAGGGGAGATTGGAACCAGAGATTGCTTTTGAAAATCCTTTATTGTGGATGTTTCACATTACATGTCATTGTCATTTGTATTACGCATGTGACATTCACTATCACTGGCTTGGCCGCACTGTGAGCTCCTCTTCGATTTGGTTCATGATAAGTTCTGTAGCTTATCTTGATGTTCCCTCTGAGCCCATTCCAAAGCCATAATCCCACCTTGTGCCTGTAAAATACAATCGACCTCATATGAAAGTAGGTGAAACATCATTAACTTTGTCTTTGCTAGCAACCACCATTAGTGGTGTAGCTCCAGTCATATAAGGTTGATGATTACAGACTTTAGGGCTTGGATTCCCTGAAATTTTGTCCATTCTCTGCCGAAGCAAGAGTGATAGCCTCATCCATAGCACTCGTGTCTTATTGAGTTAGTGATAGGGTCTTGCAACATGCCAAATTTTGACTATTATGATCAGTTAACTATTTTCTTTGATCTTAAAATTATGCTCCCAATAATATTTATTTTTCAAAGGAAAAAAACACAAATTTTATATTATAAAATATAAGTGAGTTACATCATTCTTGCTTCTGTTTTACTATACTATTATGTTCTAAACATAGAAATTACAATCTCGTTTTTTTTACCATGTGAGTTTCTCCTTAAGTATGTATGTCCAACAAAATACCTTCTTAGTACAGTGATTTACATTTCTAAATATAATAAAAAAAACAATACAAACTTTCCATCATTTTGAAAACATGTTTTGTCTTCTAGTAATAACATGTTTTGTCTTCTAGTAATAATCTATGCTGCTAGCATTGGTGAGGATGTCCTGCTCAAAAACAGGTAAGAAAATCTTACCTGGAACCATAGTGATGCCCTTTTTTGATAGGTTGTTTGTGATTGTATTTTGTTCTCTATAAATGTGTTGGAAAGAGATGTCTTAGAAGGTGCTTATATGTGTCTTGATGCGTGACATCCAGTTTGTCAGAATCCATGGGTTAAAATGTGTATAATCCTTTACCCAGTCTATAATGGCCTTTGTGTCACCGTAAATTTGTAGATGATCCAGATCCAACCATTTTGTCATTAAAAGGATGCCCCATAGTGCAATGATTTATGCCCTGTTATTTGTCCCTGTACCCCCTCCCACTAGTAATGGTAGAAATGACCAGTTCAATTTTGATGTATGCACCACAGCGACATTTCCTCTTCTAACAGGCCTCATCAAAAAAACATATGGGGAATTTTTTGTTAATATTTTTATTTTTGGCCATTCTTTTATGGGCGTTTTTTCTCCTGGATCCACATTCTTCATAGTATGCCCCTACTTGAAGAGTGGCTTCCCGGGCCACTGGCTCTTTTGACTCGAAAATTTTAGTGTTTCTGAAACTCTTCCATATAATGAAGAATGGAAAGTAGCAAACTATTTTTTAATCCAATGTCTCATACATTTTCTCATTGTAATGTATACCTTCAATGTACAAATGTTTCGTGTGTCCAACACTCCATCCCATACTGTCGTGGCAAAAAACATATAATTAATCAATAATTTGTTGATCCTCCCAATAATAGGATATTTGCTTGAACGCGTGCCCCATAAACAGCAAAGAGATAAAAGCTTTTGTTATGGAAAAGTTCCACAAACGTACTTGGGAGAAGGAGCTAGGAAGAAAGAAAAATTACTATATTGAAGTGTTTAATCCCACTCATAATCATCAACCAAAAGCATACATAGAGGCCAATATCTCTTGGAGAGCCAAAATTCTTATTGCTCAGTTAAGGACTAATTCTCATCAAGTCCGTTGTGAAACAGGGCGCTGGAAAAGGCCAAAGGAAGTGTGGGAGGAAAGGGTATGCATTTTTTGTTCTTCCGGAAAAGTGGAAACAGAAAAACATTTCATTTTAGAATGTGAGGCCTTCAAAGACAACAGGGAAAGTTATGCAGATACGCTGGCAGCTAGCTCTTGGGATAATCTATTTAACGAGGGGTTTAGAATGTGAGGCCTTCAAAGACAACAGGGAAAGTTATGCAGATACGCTGGCAGCTAGCTCTTGGGATAATCTATTTAACGAGGGGTTTGTCGAGAAGACGGGAGCATTTATTGTGAAGCTTCACAAAAAAAAGCCGAATACAACAAGCAAATGAAAAAGCAATCTGTCCCATAAGCTATCTTTAACCTCGTGGACGTTAAAATAATTTTTTTTCTATAAGTGAACACAAAAACATTAATTATAGGACCAGCGTTGAAATACTTAAAAAACAATTCGGTACTTAAAAAACAATGGTGTTCATTAATATCAAGTGCAAATATAGGCAAGAAGGAAGTAAACCTCCAAGTATAATCAACATAAATCTGCATAACCATTGAAATACTCAGAAAACAATTCGGCATCAACAATGGCGCTCATTAATATCGAGCGCAAATATAGGCAAGAAGGAAGTAAACCTTCGAGGATAATCAACATAAAATCTGCATAACCATTGAAATAATTAGAAAACAATTTGGTATTAACAATGGCACCCATTAATATCAAGCGCAAATATAGGCAAGAAGCAAGAAGGAAGTAAACCTTCGAGTATAATCGGTTGAGATTAATGTAGAAATGGTTTAATAGAGTAACAGTTTAAATCGAAACTTAGATTAGGATTTTATTTTTGTTTTCTAAGTTTTTTTCAACTTTCTTAAATGTGTATTTTATATATATATATATATTCCTCATGTAATGAATGAAGCAAAATGTGTTCTGCAGAGACAGTTACAGGTGGTGTTCCAAGGCTGTAAACCATAGTTACCAAATTCGAATTCGAATACGGATTCGAATTCGATTCGATAAGGAAAAAATTCGGCAATGTAAAATTCAATCCGAGAAAAATTCGACAATATACATCTTATAAAGACTAATAATTCTTTATTTTTTTCAAAAAAACAAAAAAAAATAGAAATGAATCTTTCCTCACTTTGATACGTTGAATAATGTCGTACTTATTTCCAATATCAATCTTTTATGAATATTTAAAATTACCCAATAATGAAGGAAAATGCATCAAACAAAAATGATTAGTATTGCAAATTTGGAAAACGTATAAGTCAAATATAATAATATAAGTGACAAAATTTCAAACCTGATATTTAATATAAAAAATTAGATATTGACTATTAAAATTAAGTTTAAGTTATCAACACAGATCCAGAAACTTATATCTCAATCTCTTTCTTCTTCAAATCCAAATTTATTCAATAATAAATGTGTATAAATTAATCTTTATAGTAATCACAAAAAAAAAACCTTTAAATTGAATTTGAATTCCATACCAATAATCGCAATGAACCACTATTATCCAATTTACTAATAACTATCATCTAAATAAGAATGAGAAAAACCATTTTAAATTTTTTTAAATATATAACTTACCCTTCTCTTTTAACTTTTTAATACTAAAAATTTCTATCACATTATTTAATATAAAAATTACTATTTTTCAACTTAGAAAGGGTCGTGCCCTTTTCTCAGCATCTTTGCTAATAACCACAACGAAAACAGGTTAGAAAATAATAAGAACCTGCAAACTTTGACCATTGTTAACATAAATTTAATCCATAAACTAAAAACTCCGTACCGTATTAAATTTACCGTATTAAAAGGCGAACCGAATCGTACTGACGAATTTGCGAATTTTTTGCGCCGATAGGGCCGAACTTGGTAACTATGCTGTAAACTGCTCAGTTGAAGCCTGTAACCATGAGTGGAGGCAGAAATTTAACCGGTGCGTTTGGAGGGCGATCAGCGCGGCTTTAAAAGTGATAGCCGCGCCAATTTCACCTCTAGACTTACACGTTTTTTGTTAGCCAGAACGGCGCGAGTGCACATTGGAAAATCGCACCGACCTTGAGGTGAAAAAGTTGCATGGTTTTTGCAGTGGTCTGTCGTCTGAGAAGCGGACGCATTTTTTTCTCGCAGCATAATTGGATCCGTTTTTGGGATCGTTGTCAGGACTGCGAGGAGGAAGACGTCGCTGCGTGGTAAATTGCAGCTGCGTGGTAAGTTGCTGCCAGTCATTCTTGCGCAGGAGGAGTGAGGTGATCTACCCGTGTGAGAGTCGTTGCAGACAGCCCGAGGGTCGTGATAGCCATTGTCAGCGTGATTTTCAGATTTTGCTGCTAAGGAGGAGGTCGCAAGACGCTGATCTCATGACTTACGATTATGACTACGCCAGCACTGTCGTGGAGGTTTACTGTGGATAGAGGCCGCGTGGAGGAGATCTGCTCCTTCAATCTACCGTGTGATTTTTGCTGGAGATTTGGATGTGGCATTCCGGATCTGGCTGTCGTATTCCGGACAAGTGTTTGCAGAAGAAAATCGTGGAACCAGTGTTTCTTTGGGAACACAAATAATCACCAAAAAGCCCACACGAATTTATCAATGGCACAGCCCTGGAAAGTGTCTTATTTTTAATTCCTGCCCCGCAGCGAATATGGTTATGGGCTTCGCGTTTTTGTTTTGTTAATCCGTTTTTAGTGGCCCCAATGGAATTTGAAAGAAACTTGAAAGTTCCAATGGAATTTGAAAGGAACTTGAAAGTTCTGGTTGGATTTTAAATTAAGGTTTGTTTTATTCTTTAATTAAAAAAAAAAGGGGTTTATTATCTGATAAAAGGGGGCATGTTCTTTTTAAAATGAAGGAATTGAAGATTTTTAATTAAAAATAATTAAAGAAGGGGTTTATTATCTGATAAAAGGGAGCATATTCTTTTTAAAAGGAAGAAATTGAAGGTTTTTAATTAAAAAATGGGGGACCTTGGCTCTTTTTGTTTTGGATCTGGGCTCAGTTTTTTTGTTGTGGATGAGGCGTTTGGCACTAGTTTTTTTATAAAGATCTAGAGTTGTTGGGTTTTTTTAAATTGTTGGGTTGAAGTTTTCTATTATTCATTCAAGATAAGTAACCAATTCGCAGAAGCTAACCTCAATGAAAACAACAAGCTGGATGGATCCAATTACTTTGGTTGGAAATTCAAGCTGCAAACCCTGCTTGAGGGACACAATGCATGGACGATTGTGAACAATGATGAGGTGAAGCCAAACCTCGTTGCAGGAGGAACAACGGCAACAATCCAACACTGGGACAAGCGGGAGATTAAGGCAAGAATGCTCATGAAATTGCCAGTCAAAAATTTCATTATTCCCCATATCCGTGATTGCAAGACTGGAAGACGCTCAAAGATCTCTATGAGGTCAAGAATACCAATCAATTGCTATTCTTGAAGAGCAAGATTCTCTCCATCAAGATGGAGGAGAATGAGACAGTTGTAGCATTCATTTCGCGGATCAAGGAGCTCAAGAACAAGCTAGGTGATATCGATGAAGTTATGTCAGATACAGATCTGGTCATGATTACCATGAATGGTATGACTGATGAGTATCAGATGTTCATCACTGGCTTGAATGCAAGAGAAAAAGCCCCCGTGTTTGAAGAATTGATAGGATCCTCATGCAAGAGGAGGAAAGGCGACTGACTCATAAACCTCAGAGTTCAGATCTGGCCTTAATGGCGAAAAAGAAGCCCTTCAGAGGAAAGCCAAATGTAGCGCAACCCCATAGAGAAAGATGCCCTCACCTCAAGGTACGTCTTTCAATAGAAATGACTCTGCGACCAAATGTTTTTATTGTGGTAGAACCGGCCATATAGCCAGATATTGCATGAAAAAGAAGTTTGATGAAGGTCGGAAGCGACATAAGCAGCATGCAGGTCATTTTGTTGATGAGGAACATAGTCAGAACATCAGACTGTTCATATCTAACTCTGCACTTTCAGCTAAGGAGGATGAAGCAGATACCTGGTTTGTCGACTCAGGTGCATCCATCCACATGACAGGGAATAGACAGTGGTTTGAAGACTTCAAAGAAACCAACAGTGGAGCAAACATCTATCTTGGCGATGATAGAGGGTACCAAATCAAAGGTTATGGTAATATTCCTATTGTTTTGCCTGATGGAAATATTAGACATATCCATAATGTGATGTATGTACCAGGGATCAAAAAGAATCTGATCTCTGTTTCTACTATAACTGATCAGAATCTCAAGGTAGAGTTTTATAAATCATATTGTGTCATTAAAGACATGTTGGATTGTATGAAGCCTATTGCATCAGGTATTCATGTGGGAGGATTGTACAAGCTAAATGTCAAAAGCGCACCACATCAGGCATTGGCATCATCTGCCATGACTACAGTGGACTTATGGCACCAGAGGTTCAGCCATATTAACTTCAATGATCTACTGCTTTTACAGAAAAAAGGTATGGTCGAAGGTCTTCCTATTTTAAAATCTGCTCATATTGATTGTGATGCATGTGCACTGGGAAAGTTGCATAGAGATGAATTTCCTGTGAATCCCGATAGAAAGAAGAGATATATACTTGAGCTTGTACACACAGATTTATGCGAGCCTATGCAGACAAGATCATTAGGCGGTGCATACTATTTTTTATTGCTTATTAATGATTGTACTAGATTTACTTGGGTGTATTTCCTCAGGAAGAAGAGCAACACTTTTGAATACTTCAAGGAGTTTAGAAGTATGGTTGAAAAGCAGACAGGTAAAAGCATCAGGATTCTCTGCTCGGATCAAGGGGGAGAGTACAAGAAAGCTTGTGTCCTCAAATACTGCAAAGATAATGGGATACAGCGAAGTTTACAGTACCCCGCACTCCTCAACAAAATGGGGTTGCAAAGAGGAAGAACAAAACCCTTGTGGAGTGTGCTCGCAGTATGTTAAAAGGTAAGAATTTTTCTAATGGTTTTTTGGCTAGAGCGATTAATACTGCAGTATATCTAAAGAATAGGAGTCCAACAAGAAATTTAGATTTCAAAACTCCTTTTGAAGCTTAATTTGGTTATAATCCTGCAGTTAAGCATTTGAGAGTTTTTTGCAGTAAAGCCTTTGCCCATATCCCAAAGGAAGATAGAAATAAACTTGACTCAAAGGCCATCAAATGTATTTTTGTTGGGTATTATACAGAATTTAAGGCTTACAAACTATTTAATCCCTCTACTCATAAAGTGTTTGTGAGCAAAGATGTAATGTTTCATGAGCAGATTAATGATGGAATCCATGAGAGTGCTAATGAAGAATAGCACGTGCCCTTGTTGGTGGAAGAAGGAAATGATGAATCAGGTGACAGCAATGAGCAGCAACATCAATAGGAAGGGAAAGGAGATGATGTAGCTATCAAGCCAAGTCTAGAAAATGATGATCAGACAAAGTTTGAAGCTACCTAACCACTCAGGAGATCAGGTAGGAAAGCTCAATTGCCAGCAAGATATAGGGAAAATGCTTTTATAAGTAGTATGATGAATGTTGTTGAACCCTCTAGTTATAAAGAAGCCAGCCAATATAGTGAATGGAGGGTTGTTATGGAAGAGGAATATGAACCAATTCTTAAAAATAAATGTTGGGATTTAGTTAAACTACCTAAAGGCAAACAACCCATAGGGATGCAAATGGTTGTACAAGCCTAAATTTAACGCAGATGGGAGCATAGATAAGTATAAAGCTAGGTTGGTTGCAAAGGGGTATTCGCAGCAAGAAGGCATAGATTATGATGAAACATTTGCCCCTGTAGCTAAACTAAATACAATCAAAATGATAATTGCTTTAGCTACCAAACACCATTGGATGATTCACCAGCTAGATGTTAAATCTGCATTTTTAAATGGGGACTTAAAAGAAGAAGTCTACTTAGTGCAACCTGAGGGGTTTGTCAAACAGGGTGAAAAACATTTAGTTTGCAGGTTGAAGAAAGCGTTGTATGGACTAAAACAGGCACCCAGGTCATGGTATGACAAAATTGATTCATTTTTCTTGCAGCATGGTTATAAAAGGAGCAAAAATGACCCTAATCTTTATACCGTGTTTGATAAAGAGGGAAGGATTGTTTTGATTTCTTTATATATAGATGATCTAATCATTACAAGAATGTTGACGATCTCATTAAAGAAATCAAAGAACAGATGTCACAAGTTTTTGAGATGAAAGACCTTGGAGAGCTACACTATTGTTTGGGTTTGGAAGTCTAGGGGGATTCTAGACAAACTTTTCTGTCACAAAGTAAGTATGTAAGGATCTTACTGGAAAAGTTCAAAATGGATCAGTGCAAAGCTGTAGCAACCTTCATAACAAAATTTAAAACTTCATAATGATGATGGATCTAAGGAGGCGGATGTGACATTGTATAGACAGCTGGCTGGAAGTCTAATCTACTTTACTACAACTAGGCTTGATTTGGCTTATGCATTCAGTGCATTGAGCCAATTTATTTCAAAGCCCTTTGAGAGCCATTGGGTTGCAGCAAAAGGCATTTTAAGGTATCTCCAGGGAACTTGAGAATTTGGTATTGTTTATATTGATTCGTGTGATGTTAGATTGACAAGTTTTTCAGACTCCAACTAGGCTGGAAATGTAGATGAAAGACGATCCATAACAGGCTATGCATTTAGCATTGGATCTGGGGTCATTACATGGAGCAGCAAAAAGCAGAACACAGTATCCTTGTCTTCTGCGGAAGCTGAATATCAAGTTATGTGTGCAGCAACATGTGAAGCAGTTTGGTTGAGGAGACTTCTCCTTGATGTTGGAGAAGAACAGAAGGTTGCAACAGTGATCAAATGCGACAACCAGAGCTCCATCAAACTTGCAAATAATCCAGTATTTCATAAGAACACAAAGCATATCGATACATAGTTTCATTTTGTTAGGGAGAAAGTTCAGTCAAAAGAAATCCATATTGAGTATTGTAATAGTTGTGACAATGCTGCTGATATTTTTACCAAACCTCTTAGTAAAATCAAATTTGAGTTGTTTAAGGAAGTGTTAGGCATATTTGTGAATCCATTTCTCCATTAAGGGGGAGTGTTGAGATTAATGTAGAAATGGCTTAATAGAGTAACAGTTCAAACAGAACCCTAGATTAGGATTGTGTTCCTGTTTTCTAGGCTTTTGTTCAACTTCCATAAATGTGTGTTTGTTATATATATATTCCTCATATAATGAATGAGGCAGAGTATATTCTACAGAGGCAATCTTACAGGTGGTGTTCCACACCTGTAAGCTGCTCAGTAGATTTAATAAAGTTGATTCGCATTATTTTTGACATAATCAACATAAAATCTGCATAACCATTGAAATACTTAGAAAACAATTCGGCATCAACAATGACACTCATTAATATCAAGCACAAATATAGGCAAGAAAGAAGTAAACCTCTGAATATAATCAACATAAAATCTGCATAACGATCTTGTCCCTGGTCTGTATCCAAGAGACAAAAATAAGCTACAACATATTGGATGCATTTTCATGATTACATCGTAGTCTCATTCACTCATACGGTTTTATTAACTTCCAAATGGGTACATACATTCTCCAAGCCTAATTCAATTTCTCCCTCATATTATTGTCTAGTTGGTGGCACGAATGTCAAAAAGTGTAGATGGGCGAAAAGTAGGATATCCTATCATGACTGTTTGCACGTGGCCTTTGTTTCAAGATTCTTTGAAATTCTCTTACATTGTTTTTGGAATCTATTTCAAATGAAAATGGAATGACTAACATTTTTTTAATCATAAAGTTTTAAAATAGAAATGGAAAAATTCATTTAGATAGTATTCATTAATCAATAGTACATCAAATACTAGTTAGTTTGCATAAAAAAAAAAATAGTGAATTTTGGATAATATCCAACCTAAAATACAACCCACTCTTTTGAGATATCTTGGTGTAAGTTAGTTTTATATATATATGTATGTATATTTGTAATTACAATTTGAATGTTGATCTCTATTATCTTAATTTAGGGTAAGAAAACATTCATGTTTCTTTGTGGGGTAGTTTATAAGTTAAATTAACACAATTTTGTAATTTCAAATGAGTAAAAATCTGTGTTTCAACATTATTTTTAGAAATACTTTATTGTAAAATTTTATTTTATCATTTGAATGTTAGATAAGTTACATACTTTGAATGTTAAAGTGTTTTTAATAAATAATTAAATTAGTATATTTTTGTTTCACTATTATTTTTATAAAAAAACTGCTCTAAAAAATTATTTTACCAGTATAATTAAATTAGTTTATTTTATTTTATTGTTTGAAGTAATTTTTTTCAGATATTTAATAATTGTTTTTAATTTTATTATTTAATATAAAAATATTATTTTATAAATTATGATTTTACATACATATATGTATATATATTTTTAATTTCATAAGAATATTATTTTTACACATAAGTCTATTTCATTATTGTACAATAAACAAAAGTCACGTGGTGGTAATTTGCAAAAAAACAAGAGCACTGATATTGTCACCACATGGTTCTTGTTGTAAAGTAACAATACAAAATTTGACAAAAGAGAAAGCAAGCTACAACAACAAGCACAATCGCTCGCTACTTTTTATAAACTTTTATATCAAACTTCATTACTTCGTATTCCTTACCTAACATAGACATATAATTACAAATAAGATATATACAATGTATAATTACAAATAAGATATATATACATATAAACTTTTCAAAAACATGATTGGCTAATAATGAAACTAAAGCTCTTATAGAGATTTTTATAATAAAAGGATTTAGATTTACTGGGAATCTCATTAAAATAATTTTAGAACTTTCTACAACTAAGGCAGTAATTACAATATATCAACATGTATAACAAGTTTGCCAATGATGAATATAATTGACCTTAATCTTTAATTCATTTCGAATTTATAGGGAACATATCATCCTTGGAAGGATCAATTATCTTGACATTCTAACTTCTTTTAGAATCAATTTATGTGAAGTATGGAAAGAATTACACATTTCCTCCATTTTGACCAACACACCAATAAAATGCTTTAATAATAAAAAAAATTATTTATTTTCAATTGCTTTATATCATATATATTATTTATATTGAAATATTTTACTTAACATGGGCACTGGAATATTTTTTTATGATCCATATTGTTTTTTCCCTTACTAATATATTTATAAATAAGTCTCTCCTAACATTTTTATAAGTCTTCCTTATACTATGAATTATGTCTCATTATATGTTTGATATTGCTTTATCTATCTATCTATGCCATTGATAAATTAGTATTTTACTTAATTTGCATGTTGAAATATTTATGTTGAAAGGCGTTCTCTTTGTGAGATTGGGTGGGCAAACATTGTTCACCCTACCCCATCAAAAACCTATATTTTCATCGTTCCCTCCACTTAAAAATTAACATTTGGCAAGCACTCGAGACCATATCTGAAGTGCAATCTGCAAGCCTACCATGTCTAGTACTTTACTCAGTTCTTCGTCGCAGTTACCCAAACTCCAGACTAACGATCTCCTTCACCTATGCGCGTTGTGGAGAATATCGGCTCTCAGGGCAGAGTCTCGAAGTGGAGACTTCAGCTTATAAGCTTACTCTCAAAAACCTATCGCTCCAGGGATGTGGTGGTGTAGTAGTTCCAGGGATGCACCGAGATCAAACCCTGAGACCAATTTTCCAAGGTGGAGGGCTCGAATAATCTGTGTAGCGATGGGCCACAAAATTTCCCTTCTCAGTATTCTATTTCTACTTGCTTCAAGGCGTTTTGCTCACCTCCTTCATCAATCAAATGCAAAAATAACGGAAGAGGATGTCAGATCTTTAATTATCAAGGCATTTGGGATGATCACAACATTTGCAGAGCTATAGAGGTTGTGTAACCCAAAACTTAAGTCGACACCTTACATGTTGTAGCCCGGGTTGTGAAAAATAAGAAAAATATCAAAGTGGTAAGCACTCTAGCTCATAGCCTCTCAAGGCTAGTGTGCGTTGGAGACCATGGATTGATTATATCAACAGAAAAATATGCATATTTTAGTGGAGTCAACAAGAACGCAATGAAAATTACAGTCCAAGGTGGTGCGACGATGAGGGACGTTATCGAGGAAGCTGTGAAGGAAGGCCTAACTCTTCCCGCCGTGATTTACTGGAACGGTGTCTCTGCGGTGGGCATTGTTTGTACAGAAGTGTATGGCGGCAGTCTCGTGGGCAAAGCATTGAATATGGAAATATGAATTCTAGGATTCAATTTTTATACAGGATTTATGCTTAGTTCGTCACCTCTTTCTAAGAAAAAACTTCAAAATAATTTATTTATATGCCCTCCAACAGTTCTAGGTATTGAATACACTACAGTCTCTATCTCCCTCAGCTCGTGTGTTTATGATTCTGAATCTTGTTTTGTAGATGACTAGTTCATATGCCACAAAGTCAGATAATGGTGCAAGGCATGTTCATATCCAGCCAGCTTACAGGGGTATATTGGATGTGTTTACAAAGGTTTATAGGGAAGGTTCCTTACGTGGTCTTTACTGTGGAGTAGGTAGGCACTAAGAATTGGTATCTTGGTCTCTTTTTTGGAATGAACACATCCACTTACGATTATTTATGTAAGCCTTTCATTGAGATTACTTGACAGGAAAAACCCTAAACTTGAAGAATAATTTCAAATCTCTTTGGCTTGGTTTTGTATGTTATAGTAGCAGTATAAGTTATAACTTGTCACCTTAACATTCTTTAATGTATAACATATGTTGCAATGCTTATGTTGGTAATTGAACATTCCTTAACTTTTTAAACTGAAACAGTATCATTCCTTATCTTTTGTCACATTCACTACAGCTGGATTGTTAAAGATTGGAAAGCAACCAAAATTGGTTTTGTCTCCTGAATGTCTTACATTTTGAATGGATTTTTGAATGCAAGAAGCATCTGAATAAATTTGGATATGAAATTCAATACCAAACAACACCAGTCAACAATCATGGATTTAGCCCTTCTCTTATCATTTGTCGTTGCTATAGCTTTACCAGCCATCATGGTTTCACGACTTTCAGTTAGTCCTGCAGAACATACCAACTGGTTGAGTCAATTAATTTTCTAAGTTGTTATGGATGCTAGTAAATATATTGTTTGCAAACTCATTTCATTTCATGATGGTGACTACAGACAGTGCCAAGAATTGAAGTTCAAATGTATGATTCAATTTATGGGCAACGGTTGCATATATTTTCTGACAACTAAATTTTCATATTATTGGATATAATCAAAACGATTTTTAACTGAGTGCAAAATGTGGCTACAAAAGGCCGGTATAAAATTTGTATCAACATAATGTAAATTGGTGCATAAAATGCTTCTTTTGCTGCCATTGTCACTGTGTAGAGATGTTTCCTTTCGTGGTTAACAGAAGATGTGTGTATTTTTGGTATGATGTTCTTGAAGTTGATTCCAGCTGAGATTTGTTGTTATGTTGAAAATATATTTGTTGAAACATCTTAGAAAAACTCAAGCTTATTCCAATAAGAAATAAATGTAGAAATATATGCAAGTAAAAACACAGATAGTAAAATATTCGGAAATCTGAAATTCATCATGAAATTTGTCATATTTGACAACAAAGAATGACATTAAATTGTTGTGGATAAATAAATGAAATTCTATTCATATTAACTGAGTTTAAATAGCACATAAGATGAAAACTAACTTTTTGGAGTCGTGGTTGATAATTCAAGCCTAAGAGTCTCCAAGAGCAGTATGAACATTGTGCACATGGCCAAGGATTTTGTTTCTTACGAACTACCTCTCACAGACTACCTCTCTACAATAGGGCGTAAATCTTTGTTCAAATATTTTATTCCATTTCTACCTATTTTTCTGTTGCATGTTGGTAAACGATTTTACATCTTAAACTTTTAAAATCAAATTTTAACATTTTTTCCCTTAAGTTCTCCTAAGATTCCCATACATCCTTTAGTTCCTTCTAATCCCTATGCTATCCCTTCTACACCTCAAATTGGGCTTCCCTAACTCATTTTATTCATCGTGGGGCATGAATGTTGGAATTCTCTTCCGCTGGGACATGGTACTTCTGTCATTCCAACAACCAACGCTGAAAAGTCCTTTTTACGACATTATAAACTTGATGAATCTTCCTTGTGCTGGTATGGTGCACTTCTTGGTTGATCCTTGGGATATGCACTATTTTTTTATTATGTGTTATATCATGTTTCATAGATAAAAGTATCATTGTTTTTCTTCTCTCCATATTAAATACAATGGAAATTTGCCATTGCGATCTATTTTGCATATTTTGGATTTTATAGGGGTTAATATGAGCTGAACAAATTTTGGCTACATTGAATAACATAACTTAGCCATTGAGAAGTATCTTAGATGTTTTATAACTAACCTTTAGCAGGCAAAATTATCTACAACATGTTTGTTTAATATTCCCATGGTGATTAATGCTCTTGCTAGCTCATGGTGATTAATGCTCTTGCTAGCTCAGTGAGTTCATTGTGCTTAATTATTACGTACAAAGTGCAACATATGTCTATTGCTTGCAGCAGTGTTTTGCCTATTATATGATAGGTGCTTGACCATTAGCAAAAGAGCAGCTTGGTAGCATAGAGGAGGATCTTATATGTATTTGAACTATCCTTTAGAAAGTGAAAATACCTACAACATGTTTGTTTAATATTTCCATGGTGATTAATGATCTTGCTAAGTAAGTGCATTCTTTAATATTGCCATGTTTAATATTGCCATGCTAAATAAGTGAATTCTTGGTGCTAAATTATTAGGTGCAACACATGTATTTTTCTTGTAGTGGTTTTTTTGCCTATTATATGGAAGGTGTTTCAGCATTAGCAGAAGAACATCTTGTTCCAAAGTTATAAAAAAACAACACTGCATTTGTCACTGTGTACACTTACAATTTTAATCTGAATTACATCATTTCCATTGAACTCTCCTAACAAATGTGTCCATTTCGATTACAATTTTAAGTCCTAGCAGGCTTATAGTTGAGACAATCTTAGGTAGGGATATATTGCAATGAATCAATTTTTGTGTTGTCAGTATTAAATATGTTGTGTCCATTAAGAAAAGTTCCAGATTTTAATAATTTGAATCCTATGTGGTTTGGTTGTTGAGGTTAGTCTAGATAAATACAAACTGTTGTAACACATCTAAGGTTGCAGTGTTTTCATTATTCTTATTTGAAGAGACCTTTTTAGTCAATTTGTTTGGTTTTGAAAAAAATTTATCTGTCTATGCTGCAATTGTTATTGTCAACCAAGTAG
This sequence comes from Pinus tabuliformis, assembly GCA_031772625.1. NCBI lineage: Eukaryota > Viridiplantae > Streptophyta > Pinopsida > Pinales > Pinaceae > Pinus > Pinus tabuliformis. Next base: position 1,554,159,336 of record CM062804.1, read on the forward strand.
ATGTTGTTTGTGTTCTCTCTCTTTCATTGACACAAAGTGCTTCGAAGCATTTTTTCTTAGGCCTAGTAGTCAATTCTTATTCAATGCTCAGATGTCTTGCTTCTCTCCCAATACAAAGAATTCATAAAATTTCATTAATTCATTGGAACTTTTTTTATGTGGCTAATACATGCAGAGTGTAAATGGTAGATGTGAAATTATGAAGCTACACTCTGCAAAATATGGACTATAGGTTTGTGTGGATAGATCTATTTTTAAATTTTTTGTTTAGATGATATATGGAAAATGTGTGTAGTGGTTGTGATCGAACACTCACATATGAAGTTTTTTATTAATTGGACTATAAATGCATTCAATATCTGCAAGTTTAAATGTTTCAATTCTAATTATATAATGTAGTGGAATCTGGCTAGAGATGCTTGTGAGCCTAGTGTTATATTGAAATGGGAATCTCTTTCTCAAGTTTCCTTTTTGTCCAATTTTCTTTTCTTTCTCATTATTGGAAAGGAGCTGAGTGATTTTTTTACTTGATCTAGTGTATGAGGGAGTTCATGGATGCATGTTCTATGCTTCTTAAGTGCAAAGGATTTATTTTCCTTCATTTTCTCTTTTCATAGTTGTCAATGATTGATTCCTATCCCACCTTGGTACTTCTTCCATTTCTCAAATTCATATAGTAAAGCTTAGGATGTGGAGGGAGCACGAAGGAGAAGGATATGATCATTACTATGCCATTATTCTAGGACATTTATGTTAACGCAACTTTTTTCTTAAATTTAATCTTCTACTACTATAGAAACCCAAATTTTTATTGTATTTAATTGTTCATATATTTCTCTTGATTATTTCCTTCCACATTTACCTGCTCCTCCTATCGGCGTTCCTTTGCACCTCTCGGTGCAATTGCTAATTTATTTCTCTCACGCTGAAATGTTTTTTAAATATTACATTTCAATTAAAAATTGAATGAATTATACATCTTTTGTATACAGGAATAATTGAAACTTTTTCCTTTCATTTATTTTCAATTACTTTTTTTCTTTATATATTAGTTTCATATAAAATTGTTTTATTAAAGTGAGAATTGAAATCTTTTACTTATTGTCAACATTAAAATATTATTTTTCTCTATTTTCTCCCAAACAATTTATATGAAATTGATAATGAAATATATTAGTTAACATAGATATTCACATATCTTTTATTTAAGTCTTACATTAAAGTATTTTCAAAGAGTAAAATAATTATTAATTTTTTTTAACTTTGAATTACTTTATCTCTTTATATAGATATAAAATTATGTTAATGGATGTGGTTGAGAAAAATATATTTTTTGTTTTAATATATATTAAAGAGAAAGTTTGTCAATTCAAATTATCTTGGGTGTTTCAACAAAATCGTTGTTATCTCTCCCATCCAAGTTCAATTCACTATGAGTGACATTATGATGAGAAATATTGTTGTAATAGTTATATGTCTATGGATCATGGTGTATTGACCCTACCTCTTGCCCTAAGACTAAGAGATAGGATGATTTCCCTTGAAAAAAAAATATTTAAGAGAATGTCGTAGAATTATTATTTTTACTTACAAATACTTTGTAATATCTAATGCATTTATATTCTAAGTACAAAACATATATTCAATACTACATCTCTATAGTGGAAGACTTCGTGAATTTTTGCCAATGTAACAAAATGGGCAAATCGCATGAAGTAATATTGCATAACAAATGTCATTATAATTGCAAAGCGTGGAACACTATTTATTATATGTCTGACAAAACCTTAGCTGAAAATGTTCGCTGTGCTCAATGACTTCCTTCTTCTTAGTTTTCTCACATATTCGCTAATTTGTTCGCTTCTAATGTTCTGATGTTTTAGTTTTAAACTAATTTATGTTTTATATATGCTATATGTTTTAATTTTTTAATTTCAATTGAGTCTATTTTTTATTATCTTTTGATTTTTTTAATTGAACTAACACTTCAATATTTAAACTTATTTACAACTAACACAACATATCTCCCATATAAGGTTGTAGAGTGACTCTCAATGCAATCAACCAAACATATATGCCAATGACTTTGTGAAAATATTAACTAATTGGTATTTTGACTTATCGTCACTATTTACAAGTGCTCTTATAAATGATATCTTGTATCTATGTGCTTGATTTTCTAGTGAAAATCATGAGCTATGGACAAATTGTTGTCACGATAAACTAAATTTGGCCTTCCTATCCTATCATCCAATACTCTTTGTACCAAAATGTTTAGGAATATTGTTGTTGCTAATATGTAATTAGGTTTCTCTTCTTGGATAACCACGAAATTGCAACTAAATCAAGATGAAAGACATGCGTTCAAGTACTTTGTCTATCACCCAGACTACCTACAAAGTCGCCCATAGTATAGCCAATAAAAATTGTGTTTCCATTATTTGAGTATAGAATACCATATTTTGCTGTTTTTAACATGAATATCAACAAAAAAAAATTGTCAAATTATCAATGCATTTCTTTAGGTGTCTCCATAAATCTGAAATCACCAGCTAATCTCAGGATCAATGTAGGATCTACATTTGAACCTTTATCTTCTTTGTTAGGTTTTGTTATTTTTTCTATCATTGGGTGTTGCCTTCCAATTCTTCATTTTAAATTTTTTCATCATATCTATTGCAATTTTTTTTACATATAAAGGTTTTAGAATTTGACTAATTTATTCCGATGCCAAGGAAGTACTTCATCAAAACCAAAATTGTCATCTCAAACTCCTATTTCTTTGTTGATTTAAATCACTCTACTAATAGCTTTACAATTTAAACCATTTCATCAATATATAAACAAACAATTAGAATTCATGCTTGTTGATTTACATTTGTATACATATTGGGTTCACTACTACTATTAAATCAATGATTGGTCAAATCAGAGTCTATCATATTGTACCAAGCTCTTGGAGCTTTCTTGAGGCCATAAAGAGTTTTCTTCAACATGTATATATTGTATACCTATTCTTTTATCTTATAACTAAATGGTTAATGAACATAAAATTATTTTTCTAAGAATGCAAATTTCATATCCATTTGGAATATCGTCCATTTGTTTTATGTAGTTATTGCTAAGGCTTCCCTTCTGATGCAAAATTTTATCCAAAAGTAATTCTAGGTTGTTGTGCAAACCCCTTTGCTACTAGTATTTCTTTGTATCATTCAACTTCACCCTCTATATTAAATTTTCTCTTAGAAACCTATTCTACACTAGTACTTTCCTTACCTAATGGTAAATCCACTGTATCCCATGTATTATTCTTTTCTATGGAATCTATCTCCTTATGCATCGCTTGGACCCAATGGTATTCTTTGATGGTTTCTTCAAAACATATTGGTTGACATGTAAGCAATTCAAAGTTTGAATGATTATCTAATTCTTCATAATTTCTTGCAAACTTCTTGTATTTCTAGGGCTAGAATCATTATTTGACATAGGACTTAGAGAAGACTAACCAGGTTTTCTTAATGACTCTTATTAAGCTTGAAATCTTAGAGTCTTTGTTGGAGACCCTCAAACAGGTGATTGAGCTTGTGTACCTTGTTGTTTTGCTTGTTCACTCTACTCTTCTACATCAACTTGTCTATAATGGATTGTGGCTCCAATAATCATAGTTTTGTCTACACTTCCATGATAACATTCATCTTCTTTGAACTCTGCATCTATACTGACTATAAAATTATTTATGACTAGATTGTGCAATCTATATGCTTTGGACTACTCACTATAACCTATGAAAAAATACATTTTTCTCTTATGTCATTTATTTTTCTTCTTAGTTATTTAGGTTTGTGAGTATAAGCCACACATCTAAACATTTTGAAATGTGAAACATTACACTTCATCAGAATACATGCCTCTTGTGGGATACCTATTCAAAATATATATAGAACAAACAAATACGTCACCCCAAAATTTTAGGATATTCCAACACATAGGAAATAGTTAAGTATAACTTGGTCTAGTGTAGAGTTAGGTAAACTGTGTTTCTTTACTATGTACTTTTGTAACTTACAATCTGACGACCACGATATGTTCTAGACATTAAGTGATTTTACGGTTCATTCTCTCCTCAGTATTACCGACACTTGATCTGTGGCTTAACACCCGATTGATCCATGATCTCTATTTAAAGAGCGCGGAGGGTCATTTGTAGGGTGACCGTTCATGAGAGAAGCTTATGTAAATTTTATTTATTTTATTAATAAATTTCCTGAAATGGTCACGTTGGCTCAGGCTCTGGGGTTTTAACCATGTCAAGAATACTGGTGTACTGATCTGTGATTTCTTTGTGAGCGGTTTCCTTTGGTGTTCTATCTCAGGAACTTACCTTGTAAATTTCTACATGGTATCAGGGTTATTTGAGGGCCGCATCCGTTGTTGATCCAAATTGGAAGCCGGTACAACTACATCCGACTGTCGTTTCTTAGATCTATTGTTTCTGACCGCTTTCGGGCCGAGAGGATTGCTCTATTGTGTTAGGAGCATCTGTTCCAGTGAGGAACCCCTTTTTTTTCACACGAAAAGGTTTTTGATAGACCTAGCTACGTCATTTTTAAGATCTGAAGGTATACAATATTTATTTGTAATTTTAGTTATTTATCTCTTTGTTTATTTTGGTTTATTTGTCTCTCTATTTTTTATTATTGGATCTATACCTTTCATTTCTGCATATACTCTTTGCCCCCTGACTCTAAGCGATTTGGGCAAATCAGAAACAGAAGGGAAGGATTTTTCTCATGCATATGCTCTTTTCCATCACGCCTTAGTATGATCTCGGAAAACAAAAACATTGAGGAAAATATTTAGTTTCCGACGAAAGCTAACTTCAAGACATAAGGTTTGGTTATTTTTGTATGTCCATGTTGGGTTGTGTGGTTTTTTGTTTTGTAGGCAAAAAGGGCTTTTTCAAGTAAGCACACACCCCAAAGCTTCAGTGACTAAAAGATGAAGATAAAGCAGCCAAATGGGGAAATAGGTAAGATCAAGCATGTGGGTTGATAGGGATGTCTATTTCTCCAAACCTTAGATTCCATATCACAGAACTTGACACCCCTAATGAAGCAATGAAACAGCTCACTAAAGTTTTTGAAATTAAAAATGAAATTAGAGCCCATCAACTCGAAAATGACTTGCTTACGTTGGACCCCAATAATTTTTCTTCCATTGAAGATTTTTTGTCCAAGTTCAAAACCCTTAGACTTCTCTTGGAAGGTGTTAAGGTTAAGAAATAAAATTCCATTCTTTCTTATCTATTCCATTCTTACTAAGTTGGGACCAGCCTACTCTATGTTTGTTTCCACCTTCCATTCTACTAGAGAAGCCTTTATTTCTCAAGGACAAGACTACAAGTCCCCCTTTTTGATGTCTTTTGTGATTCTTTAATAAGAGAACAAGAAAAACTCTTACATATTTGTCTTCTTAATCTTGGAGACTCTTCTAAGAAAGCCTTATCCGCCCAGCAACAACCAAATTCAAATAATACTAAGAAGCAGTATCCTAAAAAGTATGGTCCTAAACCAAACAAGTGTCCTAAGCAATTTCAGTCTCAAAATGAAAAATCATTTCAACAAAAGGATAAGGAAAATAAAAACGAAGGGAAGAATATTGATAGACATTTCCACTTTTGTAATCGAGATGGCCACATAGGATCCAAATGCTTTTAGAAGATGGAAGCCTTGGAAGTAGCAATGAAGAAGCTTAACATCCATTTGGAGAACTCTTCAACTTCAACTTCATCTTCAGGTATAGCACTTTCTGCATGTGGTTGTCAAGCATCTCGGTCTGCTTATGCACTAAATGTGTCTTCTTCTTCTCATTCTCATGAGTGGCTCATTGATTCTGGAGCTTCTTATCACATGGCAAAAATCAAAGCCATGTTTTCTTCTTTAAATGATTGTAACACCAAAAATATATATGTTGGTGATGATAGATCTCTTAGTGTTTTAGGGACTGGAACTGTTCATCTAGACAATGATCAATTTAATGATGTATTATGTGTTCTAACCTTATCCTACAACCTTCTATCTATATATCAGATAACTCATTCAGGTGAAGGTAAAACCATTGAATTTTCACCTTACAATGTTGTAATTAAGGACCTAAGAGATCCTTAATAGATTTTAGCTACTTGCATTGTTGATGATTCTACAAGGTTGTATAAGTTTAAAAACTTTGGGTCATCAACTCTTCCCTCAGTATTTGTTGCTCATAATGATGAAGTGAGCAAACTTTGGCATGAGTGATTTGGTCACTTAAACTATCGCTCCCTTCAAAATCTATGTAAAGAAAATATGGTGACAGGTCTTCCTATGGTATCTTGCAGAGATGGTGTTTGTTCCGGATGTGTACTCAGAAAACATCATCGAGATAGTTTTGAAAAACATGCCTCTTGGCATGCCTCAACCCCTTTACAGCTTGTGCATAGTGATTTATGTGGTCCACTTCCAGTTGTTTCATTCTCTGGCTACAAGTATTTCTTAACTTTCATTGATGATTTCTCCAGACGCACTTGGGTATACTTCTTAAAACTCAAGAGTGAAGTATTTAACATGTTCTTAGCCTTTAAGGCCTTTGTTGAAAAACAATTTGGACATCAAATTCTTAAGCTAAGATCTGATAATAGTGGAGAATATGTTAACAACAAATTCATCAAATTTTGCACTGCGCATGGAATTCAAATGCAACATAATGTTCCATATACTCCAAGGAAGAATAACAACTTAAACGAAATGGCTAATTATATGCTTCAATCTAAAGGACTTAGTCTTAATTTTTGGGCATAAGCAATTAATTGTGCAAATTACATAGTAAATCGCACTCCTACTAAGGTTTTAAAGAATATCACTCCTAGGAAGAAGCATGGAGCTCAATTAAACCAGATGTAAGTCACTTTCGTGTTTTTGGAAGTGAAGCATCGACCCATATTCCATATGAGAAACATAAAGCTTTAGAACCTAAGAGTGAAAAATGTATCTTTGTTGGATATTCTGACGATGTCAAAGGATATAGACTTATTCCACTTAAGTCCAAAAATGTTATCATTAGAAGAGATGTAAATTTTACTGAAAATATATCATCCTACGAGCCTAGTTCGGCGGATGTGCCACCTCTCTCTATCCCTTCTACTTCTGAAAATGTTTCTTCTTCAGATGATGACAATGAGGATGACAATCCTCCCCCACCTTCTCAGGATCCTCCTTCATGTCCTCAGCTTCCAAAATGGGTCTGTGCTACTTGAGATGCAGCAGGTGATCCTACAGATCAACGACGTACACATTCTCAGTTTGATAGAGCCTCTTGTTTACTGGCTCAAGCTTCAGCGAATTGTGATCCTAAAACCTTTGTAGAAGCTTCAAGCCATCCAGATTGGGACACAGCTATGAATGAAGAATATTGTTCATTATTGGCAAATGATACATGGGATCTTGTTCCTCTTCCAAAGGGACGAAGACTTGTTAGATGCAAATGGGTTTATAGAACCAAGTTTGGACTAGATGGAAAAGTTGATAAACATAAAGCTCGTCTTTTTTTGCGAAGGGTTTTTCACAAGTTGAAGGCATTGACTGTATTGAAACTTTCTCCCATGTTGCCAAAATGAACTCTATCCGCCTTTTTCTTTCCCTTGCTGCCTCTTTCAAATGGGAAGTCCATCAGATGGATGTTAAATCCACCTTCTTGCATGGGGACTTGCATGAAGAAATCTATATGGAACAACCTCTTGGATTTATACAAACAGACTCTGACCTTGTATGTAGGCTTAAGAAATCCCTTTATGGTCTCAAGCAAGCCCCTCGGGCTTGGTATGCCAAAATGGATAGCTTTCTTTTAGATACTGGCTTTTTTAGGTGTCATTCTAACAATATTGTCTACACCAAGAAAGTGGGTAAGTCTATTATCATTCTTGTTCTTTATGTTGATGATCTTATCCTTACTTGTAGTGATCCCAACCTTATAAGCCATGTGAATTCCAACCTTAAAAAGCAGTTTGAAATGACAGACTTAGGACACTTGCATTATTTTCTTGGTCTTCAAGTCTTGCAATCCAAGGAAGGTATTTCCCTTTCCCACTCCAAGTATGCATGTGATCATCTATGCCACTTTCACATGGAAGACTGTAAGCCAAACCCTTCTCCCTTTAAGTCTAGAGCCAAACTTTCAGTCACTTGTACTTCCCCTGAAGTTGATGCTACCTTATACCGTCAGCTTTTAGGAACACTTTTGTATTTGACCCATACTCGTACTGACCTTTCCTTTGTTGTTAGCCTTATTGCTCGGTTTATGCAAAACCCACATGAAAGTCACTGGAAACTAGCTAAAAGAATACTCTGTTATGTTTGAGGTACAGTTCAGTTTGGGATCCATTACAATGCAGAAGCATCTCCTCTATTGGTTGGTTTCATTGATTCTAATTGGGCTGGTGACCCCGATGATCGGAAGTCTACTGTAGGTTATGTCTTCACTCTTGGTTTTGTACCTATTACATGGGCTTGCAAGAAACAAAGTTCCATTTCTCTTTCTTCAGCAGAAGCAGAGTATCGTGGCGCCGTAGAAGCTAGTAAGGAAGCCCTGTGGCTTCATCAGATCCTATCAGAGTTTGGCTTTCAGCAGCAGCATCCGACTACACTTTGGTGTGATAATCAAAGTGCCATTCAACTATGCGAAGATCCAGTCCAACATCAGCGCAGCAAACACATCGAATTACACATGCACTTCATCAGAAAGCTCATTCATGACCATGTTCTTGAAGTGCAATATTGTTCAATCGATGATCAAGTTGCAGACATCTTTACAAAGGCTCTCACATAGGCGAAGTTTACTAAACTTCAATTTATGGTTGGAGTTCAGGAAGTTGTCACTAAGGGGGGATAGGCTCTAATGCCTCCTCCCTTCTCCTATTGTGTCATATTTGTAAATCCTTCAATCCTATCCCAAGTTGTTCTTAAGGGGGGATGTTAGGATATTCCGACACATAGGAAATAGTTAAGTATAACTGTAGAGTTAGGTAAAGTGTGTTTCTTTACTATGTACTTTTGTAACTTATAATCTAACGGTCATAATATGTTCTATACATTAAGTGATATGATGGTTCATTCTCTCCTCGGTATTACCGACACTTGATCTGTGGCTTAACATCTGATTGGTCCATGATCTCTATTTAAATAGCATGGAGGGTCATTTGTAGGGTGATCGTTCATGAGAGAATCTTATGTAAATTTTATTTCTTTTATTAATAAAATGCCTGAAGTGGCCGCGTTGGCTCAGGCCGTGGACTATTTCCCTCTTTGAGGGTTTTAACAATGTCAACAATACTGGTGTATTGATCTGTGATCCGTTTGTGAGCGGTGTCCTTTGGTGTTCTATCTAAGGAACTTACCATCTATAAATGCCTTTTTTCAGCATTTAAAGACTTTGTTGGCCAGAGCTCCAGTATCAAAAATTTCAAATCCAAATGAGGATTTACTCGTATGCACATATGCATGTACGAAAGGACTAGAGTGCTCATGTAGAGTGGGCAAGTAATCTGCTATGAGTCCAAAAGATTAAAAGAGAAAAAGAGGAATTTTGTTGCCCATGATTTGGAGCTAGCAACTATAATTCATGCACTCAAAAGGTGGAGACATTACCTAATGGGTAGAAGGTTTGAGTTGTAGACTAATCATTGTAGGTTACAACATTCATTTGAGTAGCCAAATTTAAATGCTTGACAAATTAGATGGTTGAGTATGACTTTGAAATCAAGTATATTAAGGGAAAATAAAATAAGGTATTTTATGCACTCAGCCAGAGAGTGCACATCATGCACGCTACAACAATAGGTATTTGTTGGGATGATTTAATGAGCAAAACTATAGAGGCTAGAAATGTAGACCAGCAATATATGGAAATTAAAAGTAACCTATGACATAATAATGTCCAACCAAAGTACAAGGATTACGAGATGGGCAAAGATGAAATTATTTTATATAAAGATTGTGTGTGTGTGCTAGATGTACTAGCAATAAAAGAAGTAATTTTAAAGGAAATGCATAAGGTACCATATGTAGGTCACCTAGGTTATCAGAAAACTCTTGAAACAATTAAAAAGTATTACTTCTGGTTAGGTTTAAAGAGAGAGGTGGAAAATTATATATTTGGATGCTTAGAATGTTAAAGGGTTCAAGCAAAGCACAAGCACCTAACTAGCTTGCCACATCCAATCTCCATCCCTAAGTGGAAATGAGATGTGGTATTGATTGAATTTATTACCGATTTTCCCATAATAGAAAAAGGGCATGATTCTATAATGGGGCTGGTGGATAAAATCACCATAGATGCCCGTTTTGTTCTTGTAAAATCTGTGCAAAAAGCAGCTAACATAGATAATATTCACGTGCAGAAAATTGTTAGGCTTCACAAGGCCTAAGGTAATTGTTTCAGGCAGATCCAAAGTTCACATCTAATTTTTGGATGGGTTTATTTAAAGGATTGGGTACCAAGTTGAATTTTATCACAGTGTATCACCTAGTGTCTGATGGACAAACAGAGTGGGTTAATCCGATAATTGAGGATATGTTACGAATGTATGTGATGACAAACCATCCATATGGGAGGACTACCTGCATTTGGTAGAGCTCATGTAAAACAACGTGTACCAGGTGTTAGTGCCTGTCATTCATGTCAGTCACCGGTGATCAAATGTGCTCTTACAAAGTTTTTTATTAGAGTTTCAGGTCAAATTTTTATGGTTTCAAATAGCTTTTCAATAAAAATTTGGTCACTGGTTAGGAAGGTTCAGTCTTTACTACTCCTTTCAGTTCCATGGTCAAGTCAAATTATTGTTAAAAGAGTCCCATAGTCATTATGGTCATAATTCATCTCATAAGCCCATGCTAGGTCACCACTAGGTCATAAGGTTAATTTTTTAAAATTGGTCATTTCACCATTGAAATCCATTTTATAGACGAGTAGTAAAAGTTAAGTTGGAAATAAAGGTTTTAAATCATGCTTTTATTTCATTTTTAATGAAATTATTTCATAAAGTCATGAAGCTGCATTATCAAAGTCAAGTTATGAAAAGTGATGGTGGGTCCACTACCACATGTAAGTAAAAAAAATCAATTTCCACAATCTACAAAAGAGTCCCACTCACTCTCCATTTGCTCATTCCATTTTCCAAGACATTACTTCAACCAAACAAGTCGAATTTGCCAAATAAGGATCAGTTTTTGCATGCCAAAGTCAAGTTTTTGCATGCCAAAGTCAAGTTTTGTTGCGGTTTTCATCCAAAGGCTACAATCTTCTTTGTAGTGATTTCTTTCATCACATTCAAGTTGTGTTGCAGTAAATCCAGGTTGGTGGCCTTTCATTTTCTCAAGTAAAATTCTTAATTGTGTTGCTATGTTTCATTTCCCTCTCCTAGGGTTTTGAAAACAGTTTTCAGGGTTCATGTTTTCCATGGTTAAATTGTTATTAAAACTTGTATCCAAAGTTCATACACCTTATCCTGTCCTAATCACACCTTCCTAAACACCCTCTATCAAACCCCTCCTTAAATTCCATCATTTTTACATAAACCCTAGCCAGAGTACACTTTCCTAATCTTGGGTTGTGTTTCTCTTCTTTGAAACCCTTCCCCTCACCCAAATTTGAAAATTCCACCTTTCTTAGATCCATAATACCCCTCACTATCCTCCCAAATTTTCCCAAAATTTTACCAGTTCCCTGTCCCTTTCATTTCCTTAATTTCTCCAAACTATCAAATTCCCCTGTTTTCCTACAAGTAAAACCCTAGTTTCTCTCCTATAGAGCTAGGTGTTATCATGGAATCTGGAACCTCTGAAAAAAAGAGACATAAGGAGGGTAGGTCATCAGATATGAACCTACCTTAACTCAAGAGATATTTTTATCTCCTTTCATCGGAAAATCATTTGAAGATCCAAGTTGTGTTGCCTTTTTCTAGAGAATTGAGCAACTAAAGTTTCGTGATCAACTGACCAGTGCTTTTGCCACTGAATTAAGAAAGGGATAAAGTGACTATAGCAGGAGTTGAGTTCACTGTTTCAAGGCAAATCATCTCCACAGTCACAGGGATTCCAAACACTGAAGAAATTTGGTTCAACAAAAGAAATGTTGACCTTCAAAGTTACAAAATGTACTTGAAAACACCATATAAGGCAGCTCCAAAACATGTTTTTCCATTTAGACATTTTCTGGACAGATATGCCCCTCTCATGAAATTGATCATGAAATATTTTACATGTGAGGTCGGGTATTCAAGGTTGTATCAATACCACATGAGGCTTTTGATGCATTTCATCGGTGTTCAACAACTCAACTTGTCTTACTATTTGTACAAAAGCCTAACAAAAATGATAGAGAAGGTACAAAAGATGGGAGAAAATCATCATACTAGTCTATTTCATCATGGCTTGCTGAAAATTCTTGTTTATCATCAAATAGCACAGGTAAATTTTTCTTGGGATGGTTTTTCAAATTCAGCTTTTCCTCCATCTTCTCCAGTTATATCTAGTGATGACCTATCTTCTCCTCTAAACTCACCAGTACAGCAAGAGGTTGCTTCTTCAAGTAGACCTATCAAGAGGAATTATAGGGAAGAAGTGACTAAGAATTACTCCAGAGGTGAAAGGCTTGTGTTTTCTCCAAAGATTGTTGAAAGGGCCAAGCCTATAGCAGGTGAACAGAGAGCATCCCCACAGCATGAGGAATTCACTCATCCAGGTACCAATGTGACAAATGTGGAGAAAGGCCATGAGTACAGAGTTGCAAATAAAATCATAAGGGATAAGGAGGTTGAGATCAAAAAGTTAGAAGACAAGTTGACAGAGGCAAATGCTTTAATAACATGCTTACAACAAGAAAACATGCAATTGAAAGTAAATCAAATGATCCAAAACAAACACATAGCCTATTTGAAGAAAGAGGATGTAAAGGGAAAATCAGTGGTTCAGTTGGATGTTTCAGAAGGCAAAGGAGAGCAAAGCACACCAGGGAGACCAAGAACAAGAGCCTTCAAGAGAGCCCTTGAGCTACAAAAATAATTTTCTCCACCCAGAGGTCAGATCATTGTTGATGACTTAATTACTAAAGAGATCAATGCAAACAGAGTATATTGTCTTAACAAGGTCAATGGCCACCTAGAGAAGCTTCTCAAGAAGGAAAGTATGGACAATAACTTGCAAATACATATGGCTATGCATTACTACACAACAAACAGGGTATCCCAAGTAAGAATTAAACAATTGATGAAAAAGCTCAAGGAAACCCTAACAAGCCAAAAGGAAAAAGAAAAGCTTGATATACTTGCTAAGGCCTCTCTCATGGCATGACATATCATATGATGGCTTCACTTGAAAATTTTGAAGAAATTTTGAGAACTTTTTTCCATTTTAAATTTTTTGGTGGTCTTTAACTTGTTTTAAAACACAAAGGCAGTTATATGTGCAGCGCCTAGGTGCTATGCTTTTTCATCAACCATCCAAATTCCAAAAACTTTACATGGTTGGATAGATAATCACTCTTACATGTCATCTATCCACCTGGGGTGCCTTTTCAGCAAACTGGTTGAGAGAAAATGCTCAAAAACAAGTCAAAAAGTCACTTTCTGCCACTTTTTTGAAGCAGGCATTGCGCATATCAGAGTAGTCTTAGGAAAATCTGATTTTCTCCCTCCTAGAGTGTCCAAATTACCTTCTTGGAGAGTCTAATGACAACTAGAAATCCATACATTTCCAATGAGCTATTAATTTTTGAATTTGGAGCATGGGAAGGCCTCCAAAATCCCCCTGCAAGATGGCACTACACATATGTCTGAAGGCGTTGCACATATCCCTAATGGTGCTACGCATATCCTTGTGATAGTTTTTCCTCAGCATATTTTGACTTGATGATGTAATTTCATTAGTTCGATGTCTTGATGATGTAATCATGGATAAATTAGCATAATAGGTTGTTTTTATGTTAAATTAGGCCTCATTAATGAAGAAAAACTCAAATCTTTTGCGCTATCAGATAGTTTCTTCCTGCACTCCTGGTCCCTCTTTCTATTGCTCCTATGCCTCTCCTCTCAGATCACCCCCAAGAGCAGTGCCTTTGGCTCATTCTCAGATTTATACAGGTTCCTCGCCCTATTGCTTCTGCGCCTTTCCTCTCAGATCACCCCCAAAAGCAACTCTTTTGGTTCGTTCCCAAGATTCATCAGCTCTTTCAGCAGCATACTTCTTCCGCACCAATGGCAAGGAGCGAGGACTGTCTCCATTGCGCTGATCTCCAGGCAGAGCTAGAGCAAATACGTGCCCACCAACAGATCTTGGATGCCAAGATTGACAACCAGAACCGCCTTATCAACGCCAAGATTGACAACCAGAACCGCCTTATCAACGACAAATATGCAGCTGACATCAACTTGTTTCTTCATCGAATCTCTTCGCTTCATGAGCAGTTTAACCAACTTTCCAATAGGTGCAGCCATGCTGAAGAATCCATTGAGATCCTGAAATACATGATGGAAAAGAGAAATGCAGTTCCAACAAGTTCTTCAAGCATCAAACAAGCTGGAGTCGATGATAAGCCTAAAGAGTCCATTGCTCGGCATATCAGCCACATCAATATTGATTAAATATGTTTTGTAAATGTTGTTTTCTGTTGCATCAGTTTGTTAGGATTTACTTTTGGTCAGTTTTCTTCAAAAGCCCAAAAGGCAGGATCAAGGAGGATTTTTGTTTAACCTGTAACTCCTTCTCTCCTTGCACTTCTTGGCATAACATATTGTACTTCAGGAGCTCAGCCTCCTCTTTTTTTCGGAATTATAATATAGCAACCGACTTTGTTAAAAAAAAAAAAATTGAAGAAAAACTCAAATCAAAGTCTAAGAGAAGAGTTCATTTTCAACCTTCTCACTCTCAGTTGTTGGTTGAGATATTCTTGGAAACTATTCCACCACTCATGGATTCGACCCTGAAGGTGGGGAAATTATTTATCTTATTTTATATGTATCATTTTCTCAGTAAGAGAGAAGGGTTTGACATTTGAGGAGAGAAATCTTGTAACTTGTGCTTCAGCATTTTCAGGAAATCAAAAGAACAGTTGTGTTATTGTAGGAAAACTTTTGTATCTGACCCATACTCGTCTTGAACTTTCCTTTGTTGTTGGCCTTATTGCTCGGTTTATGCAAAACCCACATGAAATTCATTGGCAAGCAACTAAAAGAATACTTCGTTATGTCTGAGGTACAGTTCAGTTTGGGATTCATTACAGTGCAGAGGCATCTCCTCTATTAGTTAGTTTCACTGATTTTGATTGAGCTGGTGACCCTGATGATCGGAAGTCTACTGCAAGATATGTGTTCACTCTTGGTTTAGGACCTATTACATGGACTTGCAAGAAACAAAGTTCCATTTCTCTTTCTTCAGCAGAAGCAGAGTGTCGTGGTGTCGTAGAAGCTAGTAAGGAAGCCCTGTGGCTTCGTCAGATCCTGTCAGAGTTTGGCTTTCAGCAGCAGCATCTGACTACACTTAGGTGTGATAATCAAAGTGCCATTCAAATATGCAAAGATCCAGTCCAACATCAGTGTAGCAAACACATTGAACTGCACATCCACTTCATCAGAAAGTTCATTCACGACCATGTTCTTGAAGTGCAATATTGTTCAACAGATGGTCAAGTTGCAGACATCTTTACAAAGGCTCTCACAGAGGCGAAGTTTACTAAAGTTCGATTTATGGTTGGAGTTCAGGAAGTTGCCACTAAGGGGGGATAGGTTTTGATGCCTCCTTCCTTCTCCTATTGTGTCATATTTGTAAATACTTCAATCCTATCCCAAGTTGTTCTTAAGGGGGGATGTTGGGATATTCCAACACATAGGAAATAGCTAAGTATAACTTGGTCTAGTGTAGATTTAGGTAAAGTGTGTTTCTTTACTATGTACTTTTGTAAATTACAATCCGACGGTCATGATATGTAGTGATCTGACAATTCATTCTCTCATCGGTATTACCAACACTTGATTCGTGGCTTAACACCCGATTGGTCCATGATCTCTATTTAAAGGGCATGGAGGGTCATTTGTAGGGGAACCGTTCATGAGAGAAGCTTATGTAAATTTTCATTCTTTTATTAATAAATTGCCTGAAGTAGCCGCGTTGTCTCAGCCCATGGACTGTTTCCCTCTTTGAGGGTTTTAACCACATCAATAATATTGGTGTATTGATCTATGATCTGTTTGTGAGTGGTGTCCTTTGGTGTTCTGTCTGAGGAACATACCCTGTAAATTCCTACAATGATCTTGTTTTTTATTTGTTATAGTTCCATATGAAATATATTCATCTTCTCTTTCCATTCATCAGTTTCTTCAGTGGTTTTTCCTAAGTTTATAAGCATATTTTTTTTCATAAAGCTCTATTTTGATGGAATTCTCATTATATGTTATTTTATTTCTTGCTTAATGAATTCATGATATATATGCTCATTAAGACCTCTTATTTCTTCTGAACACTACACTACACTAACAACCCTAAGCCATCACAGAACTATTGTTATCTTTCTCCTTTATATCTTTGTTGATGTTACCCTTTTGATCCTTTGACTGAGTTACCTGGTTTTCATCTCTTCTTTCAGCATCAAAACCCTAAATTTTCAAGCCTATCTAAGCCTAGCATATCTAGCCTAAAATCATTTTATTTTCCAGTCAATTATTTGGTTGTGATCTCATAGAGAAAGCCCTCTCTGGTTTGGTAGGGCTAGCTATCAAACTGAAAGCTTGGTCTGTGGTTACCTCCGTTGATTCCTCTCAGCCTGGGACATTGTGGGCGATAACATTTTGGCATCGTTGTCAGGGAAACGATTGATATATTATTCCCTGGATTCGTTCTATAAGAACATTCAACACTAGTTCTGTAGGTGACAACTTCCAGTATCTAAAGAAAGGTTGATTTAAGAAATCATATGAAGTTTAAGGTATAAAAATTATGGCTCCTAAAAGACATACAAGGTCAAATCCTGACCCAAATCCACCTCCTATTGTTGATGATCCAGAAAAACTACTTAGGAAACTCAAGTCACCTATTCCTGAAAGTACAGCTCGAAAATTAGAAAGAACTACTTCTTTGCCTGAAAATTTATTCACTGTTGAAAATCTTTCTTTTGATATTTAGCTTGAGCTATCTCTTTTCATATCAAAATCTGAGTCTTTCCTTTCTGAAGTGGTACTTGATCCTATTCAATTTGATTCTCACCTCCTTTCTTCTAAATCCCTCTTTTCTAAAGTTGATCATGAGCTTTGGTTAAACTTTGATAAACTCCAGAGTCTAGTTGACCAACTTCAAATCACCACTAAAAAAGCTTACATTCAATATCAGCTTGAAAACCTAGCTACTGCTTCATCCTCTACTGCACCTCCAAGTACACCAACTTCGTCATATATTATTGTTAATTTAACACCACCTCCATTAATGTCATGATCCTTATCTACACAACCCATTGTAGTACCTCTACTACATCCTCCAATAGTCATGGCACGGTTTTCCCCTCTATTGTTATTCAACTTGCTGCTCTACCTCAAAAATATGGCCAAAGACTCCCCCTGTTTGATGGAAGTTTAGAAATCATAGCCCAGCAACATGTTGATAAATTGGTGGGTTTTATCGATCTTGAAGAGGTTGATGAAGAGGATGCTAAGATGAGAATCATTGCCCAAAGCTTTTCTGGATATGTCAAGAAATGGTTTCACAGTTTGGCAGCCAATTCTATCAATAGCTCTCAGCGGTTGATAGAGTTGTTCTTAGCACATTGGCAAGAAAAGAAAAATCCATTACAGATTTTGGTTGAGTATAATTCCATGAAAAGAAACCTGAATGAGACAGTGTAGGAATTCACAACAAGGTTCAATATGGTGTATAATTCCATTCCTGATGATATGAAACCTCCCCTGGTTTAGCACTTCTCCACTATCCTGATGCCTTCGACCTAGACATGGCATATCAGCTTAGGGAGAGAGACCCTGCAACTTTAGAAGAAATGCAGTGAAATGCAATAAGTGTGGAAGCTAATCTTCTCATCAAGAAATCTAAAACAAAACCCGAGAAACCTAAGAAGAAGTTACCTTTAAAGAAGAGTCATCTTCATCTTCTGATGTAAAACTTGACACTCTGATAAAAACTATGGAAATAATGATGGACAGAATGTCTATAGTAGATTGACAAGCAGAGCCTTCAATAAGGAATCCAAATTATCGTGGAAAGCAGCAACAACAATTCAGAAATAAGCAGAAAGAGTAGAGAAATCAGGATCCTCAGGGACAAATTAGAACTCCATTTCAACAAAATTACACTGAAGGGTAGGAAGAAGATGAAGAATAAATTGTTGAAGCAAATAATTTCTTTGAGGAAGATGAACTACCTACTTTTCTGAATGAGGAAGATAAATTTTGTTAGGAGTCTTTCATACCAAGTGATCAACAGCTTGTCCTTGCAAATGATGATTTATGGGCAGTGAAAACTGAAGAATATCAAAGGGGATATCAAAATGCTCTCAGCCATTTGCAAAAGCAGTACAATTTAAGAAGCAAAAATGTGCCTATCACATTGAATTTGAAAAGTCATAATGCACAAAAAGATGCACAAGACAAAGAAACAGCCCCTGCAAGTCAAAATAAAGAGAAGGATATTCTCATATTATGTGGGGATAAAACCAATGAAGCTTCTACCAGCAATGTGAGGAAGGATAAGAAGGTTCAAAGAAAAAGTCATAAGAATTAGGAGTCTCAAGCTAAAGGGCAAATTGGAAAGAAGGACATCATTGCAAAAGAGGTAGACAAGCAATCCAATCTATTTAGTTTATAGAATGAAAATACTAAATTGAAAGTTTCAATTCCTCTAACTGAACTAGTAAAGAATGATACGTACAAGTCTCAGATTTCTAAATGCTAAAGGTAGACTATATGTCAGATACAGTTAATGTTTCCCATGATGAGACTACAATTTTGTTTGGTCCAGCTCTAGAGGGAAGCCCTGAAGATAGTGAAGTTCCACCTTTCTATCTTAGTCTGAAACTCCATGATTTTATCCTCCATAATGCCATGCTAGATTTTGGTGCCTTGCATAACCTTATGCCAAAATTTATTATGGACAAACTAGGATTAAGTATCACCCGACCTTATCATGACCTATATTCATTTGATTCGGGAAGAGTGAAATGTCTTGGCCTTATCAAAGACTTAGTAGTGTCCCTGGACCAAATTCCAGCCAAGAATTTTTTTATGGAAGTAGTGGTCGTTGATATTCCTCCATGGTTTGGCATGTTTCTCTCACGGTCTTGGGGGGCAAAGCTGAAAGGAACCTTGCAACTTGATTTTTCATATGCTACTATACCAGTATTTGGGCAGCTTAGAAAACTGTACTGGGAGAAGAAGATGAAATTCATGATTAGTAGCAAAGAAAAACTGACCTAGATTCTTTCATTTTGTATAGTGATATGAATCCAGTAGATGATGATAGTCATCTTGTAGAAATTTCAGAAGTTTCGGATGTTATAAGTAGTGTACAGGAAGTTTTGATTGCTGAAGAAAAGGAAAAGAATGTAGAGTGTTTGCAGCCAGAAAATTCACTTGAAAAGATTGCTGAGTCAGTGCAGAAAACAAAGATTATTGAGACAGTGAGTCATCCTCCAAAAAATCAAACAGTTCAACCTTCCAAATTTTTGTTTCCAGATGAAGAAGATGGTCTTTGGACCATGGAGTTTGATGGTGCATTGGGGAAAGAAGGAGCTGGGATTGGCATGTGGATTCATGGTCCATTGCATCATTCATGTAAAATTCCACGTAATGTAAGATTGAGTTCTTATAAGTTGGCCTTTGATTGCTCAAATAATGAGGCAGAGTACGAAGCACTGATTGCTGGCCTTAAAATTCTGAAAAAACTGGGAGCAAAGAAAATTTCAGTTTATGGTGACTCCGAATTGGTAATTAAACAAGTAAAATGGGAATACCAGGCCAAGCATCCAAGAATGCGAGCTTATCGAAATGTTTTCCTTGAAATTCTTAAAACCTTTTCAAAATATACCTTGCCTTTGATTCCTAGAACTCAGAATATTATGGTTGATTCCCTTGCTACTGGAGCTAGTATGGTTAAGATTCCCATCCTCTCCAATAAGAAGTATTCTATTCATGTCAAACACCGCCCATTTGTCCTTGACAATTTGAGATATTGGCAGGTGTTTTGGGATGACAAACAGATCAACAATTTTCTGTAGATGGAAGATGAATTCCTGAATTCCCATATTGATGATGCATCTGATGAGAATGATCCAGAAATTAAAGCAAAGGAAGTTGAAATAATACAGTTGAAAGACAATAACATTCCACAAGGTCTCATACCTTTGGAAGAGTTATTTGATCGTGATGATGTAGCTAAAAATCCCACCATGGTTCCCACAGAAAAAGGTGTTGAAGATGTAAACATTGGTATAGAATACAAGCCTAATATGGTCAAATTTTCAAAGTCTCTATCTCGTGAGATGAAAAGTAAGTACATTGCTTTGATGGCAGAATTTTCTGATGTATTTGCTTGGGATTATTTAGATTTAAAGTTGTATAATAAGAACATCATTTAGCACACTATACTGGTTAAGCCTGATCAAAATCCATTCTGCCAGAAGCTGAGGAGGATTAATCCTAAATTGTTGCCATCCATTGAGAAAGAGGTAAATAGACTCTACAAATATGGTATTATAGTTCCTATTCGTTTTTCTGAGTGGATGTCAAATCTTGTGCCGGTGAGAAAGAAGACTGGGGAGATTCATCTTTGTATTGATTTCAGAACTTTAAACAAAGTATCCTTGACAGAAAATTATCCCCCGCCGAAGATGGATCATATTCTCCAAAGGGTAGTTGGGTCTTACACGGTGTCATTGCTTGATGGATATTCGTGGTACATGTAGAAATTTTGAATAATATGACACTTATTCACAGAGATTATCCCGATTATACACTATTGCAGAATACATGCATAATACATAACCTCCTCTATGTTGATCATCAATTTAGCAGCATTAAAGTCAATGAAACATCAATCGCATGCGCACATTAACACAGTATGTAACCCGGGGAAAGCTTACAGCTAAAAACCCCACACTATCTGCATATTATAATGATTGAGAACATGTAACAATACATAGTACAATACTCCTCACAAGTACTCAGTACTATCTCCACCTGTTACACACAAAACTAGCTCAGATCCGAACAAGTCACAGGTTCAAATCTCCTCCGCTGCTTTGCCTGCCTCCACTGCACAATCTTGCAAGAGAATCACGTGAGCACAAGCTACAATTGCCTTGATATTGGCCCACACTGCGCAATCCTCATTGGCATTACTCAATCCATGCATGTACAAAATCTCATGCACAACTGATAGTCACAACTCACCCTTTCACTTACCTCTAACACCTGTCTCTGTTGAATTGTCCATGCACTGAGTTAACTGATGTATTCTTTAGTTTCTTTATGAGTTAATAATTAGTGAATTAATTAACAATCAATTCACACAACTCATCACTAGTGTATTCTTTAGTTAGACTAAATACAACTAGTTCAACTAAGTCAAACTGAACACAACTCCATCAACTCCACAGAAACTCAACCACATGAGTTCTAACTGAAGTCCTGCATGCAATAGCTCAACTAACACATAATAAACCACATGATTCCTTTTGTCAGCTGCATGTGCCACATCCGCATCTCGAACTGAAGTGCTCCAAGAGAATAAGATAATGTTTAGAGTCCAAATATTACTAAGGGCTAATAATATTTAACTGTTTCTATTTTTAGCTTGGCAGTCTAAAAATAGACTCTGATCACTCCACTGTGAACCAAAAATAGAAGTCCATCTGTTTTTCCCAACATGACCAATCATCCATAAACAGCATCCTGCAACTCATAGACCATGATCCATATGTCTAAAATAGACATAGTCTAAAAATAGACTTTGCACCAAAAATAGCCTGCCGGCCCACTTAGTGAAGGCGACTCCTTTTCACTAAGCTCCATCATCTTGTTGCATTTTCAACACTCCCTGTCAACAAGATATGGATAATCTACAACCCCTATCTTGCAACTCTAGAATGTTCTGCATGCAACACATTTGCCCGGTCCATTTGCTCCAACAACACTTGGAACAAAAAACACTCCCAACTGACCACTCTGTTGGGCTAGGAACATACTCTGATGCTGAAGTTCTACCTGCTGCTGACAAGTTCTCCCTCTCTGACATCTGCGCTACTGCAACTTCTCCATGCATCTCGTAACATTGCACACTTCTCTGTGCCACCTAGCACTGTGCAAAACACTTGCGTCTCTCGCATTGCTGCAGCCTGCTAGCTATGCGTTGTCCTAGGATTCCCTACACTGTCGCTCTCTCTGCTGCTCCATTCGCATCTATCTCTACCCAATCAGTCAGTTCCTGCTACTCCACATCGGGGCTCCCATAGCAAGGTCTCATCCAAGAGGTTGGGTAACTCAAGGATCCTACCCCTCCTCCTTGGGACAATCAATCCACATCACCCCACCTCCTACCCGGAGGTATGGCTGCATGCAATCCCTCAGCCCACCTGGATCGAAGTTTCCCCCTACTGGAGGTCTTTTCATGAGTAGATGTCTCTATTCGATCTCCTCTCAGCTTCCCTTGTTGTGGCTGCTCCACAACCTCCTAAAGCTGCTGCACCAATCGTGGCTCCTCCACAATTGTCTGAGACTTCTTCTGGCTCTGCATGTTGAAAGGTAATATACCCTCCCTCTCAACCACCAAGTCTTCATCAGTTTCCTTGCTGCTCAAGGATTTGCATGCATCTACATGCAACTGATAAAGGTTCCTGACTCAAACCCCTATCTTCTGGGTTTCTCCAGTTGTCTTGCTATGCAGGAAAGCCTTTCCCTCGCTGAAGACAACATCATATCCCTTGTCTTCTAACATCGCCACAGAGATAAGATTCTTATTCAATCCTGGAACATGCATCACTTCCTTCAATCTGAAGGGTTTAGCAGACTCCCTCTCAAAGGAAATGGTACCGATATCGGTCGCACTGTATCTACCATCATCGCTCATCTCGATGTGCACTCCAAGATCTTTCTCATCTAGATCAGAAAACAAATCTCAATCTCATGTCATGTGAGAAGACGCACCACTATCCAAGAACCATCCTGATCCGATCACACTTGATACCAAGCATGCGATCAGCGAAAAATCCAGCTCAAATTGCGAGGCTAAGGCCTCTCCCGTTGAAGATCCAGCAGCTTGCTTATTTTTCTTCTTCTGTGGACAATATGTCGCATCTCCATTCTTAGCTTTGATGTTTTTGAGTTTACCCTTGAGCGCCATTCCACTAGCTCAAAACTCAATCGCTTCTGATCTAAAATTCGTGAGAACAAAGTATTTCTTGTACAAAGATCAACTGTATGGGCATTCACCAGATATCTCACCTTCCAAAAGAAGGATGAATCCAGAGGCTACCTGGCCCGATTACAGACTCTGCCTGAAGAAATAAAATGTAAACACTTTCTGAATAATAGATCTGATGATCAATCCCGCTTTGATATCCTGTAGAACTTTTTCTACAAATCAACCAGCTTCGATACCATGTAGAAACTTTTTTCTACAAATCATCTAGCTCTGATACCATGTAGAAATTTTGAATAATATGACACTTATTCACAGAGATTATCCTGATTATACACTATTGCGGAATACATGCATAATACATAACCTCCTCTACGTTGATCATCAATTTAGCAGCATTAAAATCAATGAAACATCAATCGCATGCGCACATTAACACAATATGTAACTCGAATTATAAAGCCAACCCGCCGAGGACTGCGCTGGCGATGGTGATTCGAATTTGAAGTTCCCGCACCCGCCGTTTGGCCCTGCTCGAGGCCCCTGCCTGGCAGGCCTGCTGCTAGATCTCTGCGCCCCTCTGGGCTCCTAACAGGCTTCCTCCTTCCCTCGGGCCTCCTGCCCGGCCCCAGCGCTGGGGCCCTCCCCTTCTGCCACGATTCTTTTACTGAAACGCCTGCACTCTGGCTCCTCATCGCCTCAATGGCTGGGTCTGATCCCCCTCCACCAGATCTGGAAGACTATGAAAAGTTGTTTGCATCTCTTATCCCTGAGAATGCATCAACAAGAATCCGTCCATCTGCGACAAAGTTCATCAAGAAACTGGATGAAATCCCTGAAGTTTCTCTTCCTCCTTCCCTCCCGAGGAAGGCAGCAATCGCCTTAGCTGAAAGAGGCCTTGTTGGCCAGTTCACTGGCCTCTGGCCCTCACCCAGATCAGTCCAAAAATGGGTAGAACGCAACTGGAACGCGATGATACAAGGAAAAATAGCTATCAGATTCTGTGGAAGGGGCTTCTACACCTTTCTGTTTGAATCAAAAGAGGATAGGAACCTCATCTTTAGAAATGGCCCTTATTTCATGGACTCAAGAGGCCTCTATCTGAACAGATGGTCTCCAGACTTCGACCCGGAAATGGACATCCCAAACGCAATCCCGGTTTGGGTTTGCCTGCCTCATCTGCCGCTCCACTGCTCGGGAGATGAATCAGTAAAGGCTATTATGAACGCAGTCGGAAAATACATTGATAGATCTGAGCCAAAGGAGAATATGCATGCGTGTGCAAGGATATGCGTTGAAGTCGATCTCGGGAAAGGCCGGCCGGAAGCCATCAAGATCAAGGTAGATCAATGGACACACATCCAACAACTAGACTACGAGCAGTTTCCCTTCAAATGCAAGGTATGTCACGAATATGGACATTTCGCAAATAGATGTAGCAAGTCAAAATTAAATGAGTCTAATGGTAATGCCGAAATCTCTGAAGGTTCCTGGGAACAAGTTAAAAAGAAAAAATCCACCCCCTCTCAAGGACCAAGCTCCAAACCTCCTCCGGAAATCCCCTCCCCTCCTCCTCCTCCCCCCTCTAGTTCAGCCCCTCCCTTCCCCTCTTCCTCTAACCCTTTTGAATCCCTGTCAGTTGAAGATCCCATATCCCCCCCCTCCCCGAGACACTGCCCTCGCAGTCATCTCCTCCCCCTCGAAACCCCCGCCCTCTCCCCCCCCAACCATTGAGCGAATCCTCACTCGAAACAAATTGAAAGAAGCTAGCCTCCCCTCTGACCCTCCGAGAAAAGCAGGCAGGAAGTCAAACAAAGAAATCAGAGATGAAACAGCAGCGAAAGAAATGGCCACCAGAACCCAGCAACCAATGGACACATATCTAGACAGACAAAAAGGAAGTGGAGAAAAATTAAAGGAGAGGAGCGGGAACCACTTAAAAATTGGTAAATGATGATAGTGGTCTCTTGGAATTGCAGGGGGTTGGGCTCCTCCTTAAAAGCAAATGCAGTCCGGGATATAATTAATCAGGAGCAACCAGACCTTCTCCTCATCCAGGAGACCAAAATTTCTGAGCACGATTTCCAAAAGCATATCAAAAGATACAAAAATTTTACAGGTACAGCAATTGGTGCAGCAGGTGCATCAGGAGGTATAGGAACTCTATGGAATAAGAACAAATGGGACCCCATCAATCTAAATTCTTGCAATTGGTGGGTAAGAACAGACCTTAAAAACAAAATTTCAAAAGAAGTTTACACTATATATAACATCTATGCTCCGAATCACTACAGGGATAAAGCTCTCTGCTGGGATTCATTAACCTCAGATTTAGAGTCCGCTCAAGACAGGAACATTTTTCTGGGAGGAGATCTTAATATAATAAGAAATGCTGAGGAAAAACTAGGCGGGAACTTCCACGCGGACCCTTCAAGAGATTCGCTGGAATCTATAATCCAGGACCACAATCTTATTGACATTCCTCCTTATAACGGGAAATTTACGTGGAGCAACAAAAGAATTGGCATCCACAACATCAAAGAGAGATTAGACAGAATTCTTTTTCATGAAAGAATAGTCGCAGGCTTTTCCTCTATCAAAAATAAAATTATTCAAGCCTCGGCCTTAGACCATAAACCAGTGGTCATGACTCTGGATAAGGGAAGAAATCTGGGGCCTCTCCCCTTTAAATACAATAAAACCTGGGACGCTAAAGAAGACTTCCGCAACCTTATTCAAGATCAGTGGGCTAAGGAAGTCATTGGCTCGCCCCATTACATTTGGGAAACTAAACTAAAGTCTCTAAGAATAGCCATAAAGTAGTGGGCAAGAGAAAAGGCAGCTATGGAAAATAAAATTAAAAAAAAAGCAGATCTCCATAAGCAATTGGAGCACTGGAACCAGGAAAAAGAGAATACTCAATACACAAAGGAGGACCAAATACAAGAAAATGAAATGTACAGGGATCTTTATAGACAAAACAGAGTGGAGGAAGAAGAACAAAGGCAGAAATCGAGGTGTTTATGGCTAAAGGTTGGAGATAAAAACACCTCCTTCTTCCACAATAATGTAAATCTCAGACGCGCCAGAAATCAAATCGACAAAATCGTGGCAGAGGGGAAAGAGACCAGTGAGCAAGAAGAAATCAAAGAGGCAACACTCAGATATTTTCAATCTTTATTATCAGCAGGCCCCCAGTCTTCGGACAGAACAGACTTCCTCAGACCAATTGAGAGTAAAATTTCAGTTTTGCAAAACAGCGAATTAGACAAGGATGTTTCAGAGGAGGAAATCAGGTTGGCAACCTTCAGCATGCAACCGGACAAGGCCCCGGGTCCAGACGGTTTCACTGTCACCTTCTTCAGAAATCACTGGGACACAATAAAAAAAGATTATGTAAGGATGGTAAAAAATGTTTTCAAAAACTGCAAGATGGGGGAAAATACTAAATCCTCACACCTCGCCCTCATTCCCAAGGACCTTAATCCCCTCTCCTTTGATCGGTTTAGGCCCATTTCCCTATGCAATGTATCTTACAAGATAGTCACTAAAATTCTAGCCAACAGGCTTAAAAATCTCCTCCCTCACCTCATTTCTGAGAACCAAGGGGGATTTGTCCCTCATAGACAAATCACGGACAACATCATTTTGATTCAGGAGGCAATCCACAGCAGCATCAACATGAAAGAAAGAGGTATGATCATTAAATTAGACATGGCAAATGCATTTGACAGGGTTGATCATCACTTCCTGACGGAAGTCCTCAGAAAATTCGGGATCTCCAACAAATTCATAAGCATCATTATGGAGTGCATCTCTAATCCCTGGACTGCTCCCCTGATCAATGGTCGTCTGAGCAGCTGCTTCAGAAGCTCTAGGGGACTGAGGCAAGGTTTCCCTCTCTCTCCTTTTTTATACATCATAATGGCGGAAACCTTGAGCATTCATTTAGAAAAACTTCGCAAGCAAAAGGAGATCACCGGGATTAGTATAGAAAGAGGGATTAAAGAAATTAATCATTCGCTTTTTGTGGATGACACCTTACTAATCGGGGGAGCCTCAAGTCTGATGGCAAAAAGATTCAAGAAAATTTTGGATGCCTTCCTAGCAGCTTCAGGGGGAAAGCTAAACAATAAAAAATGTAAGATCTACACTTGGAATGCCTCTTTTCAAATCATGCAAAGAATTTCCTTGATCTTGGACATTCTAGTGCAAAGAAACTAGAGCCACTTTACTTATCTGGGTCTGCCCTTAGCAAAAGAAATAGTCAAGTCTGAAATTTGGGTAAAGCACATAGAAAAAATGAGAGGACTCCTTCAAAGTTGGGGGTTATCTTGGCTAAATTTGGCTGGTAGAACTACCCTCATTAAGGCCATTCTCTCCGCCCTTCCCATCTATCAATATGCAGTAACCTTGGCCCTTGCCAGCACCCATAAGCATATGGAACTGATTATGAGAAGCTTCCTCTGGCAGGGAGGGAAGCAAGATTCAAAAAAATTCAGCCTTGTCAGATGGGATCAAGTTATTCTTCCTTTCGAAAAAGGAGGTATAGCCATTAAAATCCCGAGCCTTTCCAATAGAGCTATGGGTTTCAAACTGATCTGGAGAATGCTTATAGGAAAAGGCTCCTGGTGGGTGGAAGTTATGAAAATAAAATACCTCAATGGTCCGAACTCTAATGTCCTCTCCGACACAATTATTGAAAGACCGTGCACTCCTGTTTGGAAGCTCATTAAAAAATTCCTTCCTCAATTCAGAAACCACATCTCTAAAGTGCCTGGACATGGTAAGGAAATAAATCTTTGGTCAGATAGAATCATGGGAGTAAATCCAAGAAACCTTCTTCAGAATTTTAGACCCCTACAAACCTGGATGGAAGCAAAAAATCTAACCTCTCTATTTGACATTTCCATATGGGATCACAATTGTTGGCATGATTGGATTGGCCTCCTTATCCCAAATGATCTCAGGGATCTTTGGACCGATCTTAAAACCTCTCTCTCAGGTTCTGCCCCCACAAACAAAGTGGCCGATGACAGGTACATTTGGGACCCCAGCGGAGGAAACTTTACTGTTAAAGAGGGATATAAACTTCTTCAGGCAAACACAACAACAGGTAAATGGAATCTATATGCAGCAGTGTGGAAATCAGAGTGTTTGCCAAAGATCAAATTCTTCAACTGGACACTCCTTAAAGGCAAGATACTCACAGCCGAGAATCTCAGAAAAAAAGGGATACTTGGCCCCTCAATCTGCTGCCTTTGTTGTGCTGAGGAGGAAAGCAGTCAACACCTCTTCTTTGACTGCCCCTTTGCTCAAAGTTGTTGGACCCAGCTCATCAGTCCTCTGAAAATTAGAGAGACCTTTGACCAGCTCCCCTCTTTACAAAAAAATTGGGAGAAATGCTATCCTTTTCCTAAGAAAACTAAGAACTCCATCATTCGCCTGTGGAAATGCATCCCAGCAACGCTTTGCTGGCAAATCTGGCTCACCCGAAACAACTATATCTTCAACAACCAGAAGCCAAATCCAGCTCACATCTTGGCAAAAACTATGGCGCTCATATCTGATACAATAAGTGCCAACTCTGTCTTCCTCCCAGATCGATCCAGTTGGCACAAAGATGAGAATGATTGGTTCAACAAATTCTGTCTCAGTTATGCTAAGCACAAGCAAACCCACCCCAAAGCAGACAAGAGAAGGAATAATTGGAAGCTCAGAGGCACCAAGGAAGACATAAGACAATGGATTCTAGATCAAAATCGAACCACTCTCCAGTTTGATGGGGCCTCTAAAAATAATCTGGGGAAAGCCGAGGCAGGGAGAATTATAAAGGATCAGAATGGCAAAGTTCTTCTAACCTACGAATGGGGTCTGGGCCAAATTTCAAACAACATGGCCGAGGCTTACAGCCTCCTCCTAGGCACTACCATTCTGAAACAGATGAGAATCCAGAATCCAATCATCCTGGGAGACTCAGCTATCGTCATTGCAGCTATGGCTTCAGGGGGAGAATTCAAAAAAGCGGCCCTCAACAATCTAAAATCAAGAATTATGGACAACATCAGGCATTTGGGGGACATTACATTCAAGCACGTACTAAGGGACAACAACTCAGAAGCTGACTCATTCGCCACAAGGGCATCCAACAGACCTACTGGACAAGCCAGAGAAAATGATTCCACCTATGACAAGCCAATCCCGCAGCTGGTTCCATCATTCTTCAAAAACTCTGAATTCCAGTCATCTCAGCAATCATAATATTCCTCCTGCTCGCTATTCTAAGCTTGTCAAGCCTCCTCCAGCCCGCATCCTCTCCGACACCGATCCCCTCATCACCTTGATTAACGCAAACAACATCTCTGTTGTCGGCATGAATAGGTACCGGACCAAGAATTCTCAGTTTTCTT
The DNA here is from genome assembly GCA_031772625.1 of Pinus tabuliformis. NCBI lineage: Eukaryota > Viridiplantae > Streptophyta > Pinopsida > Pinales > Pinaceae > Pinus > Pinus tabuliformis. The sequence goes on from CM062804.1 coordinate 1,554,189,181, forward strand.
GTGACACCTCCGAGCAGAAGGTAGGCCTTCGTCACATCATAATCCTCATCGACTGCCAAAAAAATTCAAAGCCTGATCTTAAGACCAGCCAAATCCCTGCGTATCTCTCGGCAGAACAGTTGGTTCAGCCTCTCACTCCGCTTTATATGTATCAGAGTCCCCCACTCTCAGCTCATCTCAGAACTTCAATCTCTCAACTGCATAAGAGTAAAGGATCGCCCCACCTTAATCAGTCTCTGGACAGTATCAGAGGCCGCATTACGTTCAGCACATTCGGAAGGCTGCTTTCAATCGATCTCAGGGGTAAATTTTGCAATTTTAACGTTCTGTTAATTTTTCCTGCTAACAGCTCTGTTTTCTTGCTTCAGCGCCATCTTCCTTCAGTGCCCTACTGTACTCCGGTTTCTCCTATTCCACAGCTCATCTCTTATCTCATAGCCTCCCTCAGCGTAGTAACAGTTCTTTCCCCGATCTGTGCCCCCTACTTGTTCTTCCCTTCATCCTTTCCCCTTCTCCCCTCTTCCTTTTGCTCCCCCTGCTCATTCTCTTCACTTATCTTTTTTAAAGCTCCCTCCATTCGAGACTCAGAAATGGCCGAGATCCCAGAAGATCGTGACCCAGCTGTGAATCCTTTGGAGTGCATTATCACCAACAGTAACTGCACCTTATGCAAAGCTCACTGTTTCATGATAGCAAGATTTTTTAAGCACTTCAACAAACTCAAGGAGGAAATCCAAGCTGATAGCAAATCAAAAAGGAAAAAACTGGAGAAACAGAAAGTGGAGATTGAAGGTCTCAAGGAAAGGTGCAACTGTATGGAAGAAGCAATTGCTCATATCAAATCAATAACCTAGAGCATGCAATCAGAAACCTCGACAAAAGTTAGCGTAAAAAAGGAACCTCAGCTTGATGATTCTATTAACCAGCAGTAATAATCTGATCTATGTCTTGTAAATTTTGTTTTTTAGCAGGCTTGTTTGTACGGCAATCTAGCCGTTATCTTTTTCAAACTATTTTTCTTAAGTCCACCAACAAGGATCAAGGGTCTGCGCACCCATTTTGGATCCTCCCTTCTCTGCTTCCCCTACCATATGTAACAGGACTTGCCTCTTGAAGTTTTTATAATACATAAGTAACCGATCTTGTTAAAAAAAAACACAGTGTGTAACTCGGGGAAAGCTTACAGCTAAAAACCCCACACTATCTGTATATTATAATGATTGAGAACATGTAACAATACATAGTACAATACTCCTCACAAGTACTCAGTACTATCTCCACCTGTTACACACAAAACTAGCTCATATCCGAACAAGTCACAGGTTCAAATCTCCTTCGCTGCTTTGCCTGCCTCCACTACACAATCCTGCAAGAGAATCACGTGAGCACAAGCTACAATTGCCTTGATATTGGCCCACACTGCGCAATCTTCATTGGAATTACTCAATCCATGCATGTGCAAAATCTCATGCACAACTAATAGTCACAACTCACCCTTTCACTTACCTCTAACACCTGTCTCTGTTGAACTGTCCATGCACTGAGTTAACTGATGTATTCTTTAGTTTCTTTATGAGTTAATAATTAGTGAATTAATTAAAAATCAATTCACACAACTCATCACTAGTGTATTTTTTAGTTAGACTAAATACAACTAGTTCAACTAAGTCAAGCTGAACACAACTCCATCAACTCCACAATCAACTCCACAGAAACTCAACCACATGAGTTCTAACTGAAGTCCTGCATGCAATAGCTCAACTAACACATAAGAAACCAAGTGATTCCTTTTGTCAACTACATGTGCCACATCCGTAGCTCGAACTGAAGTGCTCCAAGAGAATAAGATAATGTTTAGAGTCCAAATATTACTAAGGGCTAATAATATTTGACTGTTTCTATTTTTAGCATGGCAGTCTAAAAATAGACTCTGATCACTCCACTATGAACCAAAAATAGAAGTCCATCTATTTTTCCCAACATGACCAATCATCCATAAACAACATCCTGCAACTCATAGACCATGATCCATATGTCTAAAAATAGACATAGTATAAAAGTAGACTTTGCACCAAAAATAGCATGCGGGCCCACTTAGTGAAGGCGACTCCTTTTCACTAAGCTCCATCATCTTGTTGCATTTTCAACAGTACAATCAAATTTTGGTGCATAAGGATGATCAGTTGAAAACAACCTTCACAACACCATGGGGTACATTCATGTATGTCAAGATGCCATTTGGATTAAAGAATGCAGGGGCAACATTTCAGCGAGCTATGGACATAGCTTTCGCTAATGAAAATGAATTATTTTTGGTTATTTATTTAGATGATCTCAAAGTTTTTTCTAAATCTGATGAAGACCACTTACATCATCTAAGAATTGTCTTTCAGAGATGCAGAAAATTTGGTATATCACTAAATCTTAAAAAGATTTTATTTGCCATGGAAGAAGGCAAGTTGTTGGGCCATATTATTTCCAAGGATGGCATTCGCATTGACCCTACAAGAGTTGAAGTGTTGGGCATGGAATCCCCCCACATCATGTTTTGGGGCTCAAAGCCCAAGTTTTGAGTAATATTATTGTAAAGCCCCGCGAATTGTGGGTGCGAAATGTATGTTAGAGTCATAGGGTTGTCTGCCCTAAGTTTGAATGTAATGTCGACCTACCCATGGTCCGTGGACCATGGGATTGTATAAATAGAACAAGGCCCTAAGTTGTAAAGAGGAGACAATCATAGAATCTAATGGATAGAATTAGATAGCAAAGCATAGAGGAAGAGTCTAAGGGCATCTTGGGTCATAGTAGTAGGAAGACGCTCTGCAGTTGAGTGCACAGAGGCCTAGTAGAGTCCGCAGCTGAGTGCGCGGATCCCTGCAGCTAAGTGCACAGGGTAGAGTTGAGTCTGTAACCGAAGAAAAGATTAATAAAGAAAGGTTTTGTTACAAATTTTGTGCATCTGTTTTGAGCTATTACCTGTTTGATCTCATTTACAAATATATTGTTTATTTACTGCGCGCACTTGTATGAATTGTGAATATTGTTAATTATAACCAAAAGCATACGGATAAGATAAGTTAATTAACTAATATTGGGTTACTGGTGAGGCCTTGGGTTATAATATTGTTTGGCCCCCGAGTAGGGCTGCGCGAAGGCAGCATCTCAAGCTACGAGGTACGGGTAAGTACGCGTAGCAACGTGCACACAGGGTCATACCGCGGACCACTTGAAACTCCTCAGACATCCCCAGGGTGTGGAAACCTGGTTTTAGTGCCCTCCCATACTACTTCAGGTGAGACCTCAGTCCGCCCTCCGCGGGCTGTTGCCGAAAGGGCCAGTAGTACCAGGATTTGTTTGGCTAAATCACCTCCGAACCTGGGTTAGGCCCCAACAAGCCAACAAATGGTTCTGTTGTCTAGAACGAGATCTGCATAAGGGATGTCTAGTGTCGTGTCATTGGAATTCCACAAAGAAAGAAATTGAAGAGTGGTTGGACAGAAAAATTCACGAGTTCGCAGTGTAGGAAAACAGGAATCTGTGAGTATCAAAGGAATAGTGGTTAGAGCACTACTTATATATGGAAATCCACGAAATTTTCTTTGCATCCTTCCCCTTTGAGTTGTATGAGTAGATCGCAAAGCTAGCAGATAATCAGGGAAGGTGTAGGCTCGACAAACCGATTGTGTAGACTCCAGAATTAGTGCGTAGACTAGAAGCGTCGGAAGATAAGATCGTGCGCGCTGTGGACCATTGGCTCGATCAAATTATAGGAGGATTTATCACTGAGTTCATGGTAGACATGACAGTCAGCTACAGAAAGGCGGAACAATGCTTCCTCAAGGGACCGCGAGGAAAGTACATTAAATCATTGAACACTTGGATTAAAATTCTATTGCGTGAAAAGCAGGTTATGCAAATAAATTGATGTTTGGGACTACATGAAGTGGGAGCATCTATAGAAACGAAGGCAGCGCAGACATAGAAAATTGTCTCTTGATTTCGTTGCAGCGGGAAAGTGAGGAAGAGCTCGCGAAAGTTTCCCCGAGAAGCGCGACCAGTCTGATAAGGCAGTGAATTCCATGCATACCACCCCCACCTACACCACCACTGGTTTCACCATCGTCGCCCCCATCTCCACCCTCACCACCTTCGCCACCACCACAGTTCAATATGGCGAGTGCGATAAAGTTGTCAGTGTTCAAAGGAGTAGGAAACAAAGACCCAGACCAATTTTGGTTTGTAGTAAAGGTTGTATGAGAAGCACAAGGAGTCGTGGATGACAACATAAAGAAGGCAACGCTGGTAAGTGCATTGCAAGATCGCGCATTGACATGGTACATTAAGCATTCTAATGACCATCCAAATGTGTGGATCGCAGATATCCAGGCCGCACTAAACAGGGAATTTAGCAGGCCAAAATCAGAGACACAATCGATTATCGGGTTTAAGGAAATCGTGATGCTTCTAGGAGAGACCCCATGGGATCTAGATCAGATACTGAAGAGTATGATTCGCGAAGCCAACATGACCTTTGTTAGTGCTTGAAATTTCACCTCAGGCTGAGAAAGGTAAACCTCAAGGCTACATCAAACCATTCAGCCTCGCAGCTAGCCCTACGGGGCAGGAGAAGGCTCTCTCCGGTCAATCTCGGTAGATCTTCAATGGGATGAGATGACCAACAAGGTAACACTGATATTAGGCTAGTAAAATAATTATAAAGGTTGATTTGGGGGTTTTTGGGGTTTTTGGTGGCAAATTGAGGAGCTGCAATTCAGGGTGCGAGGATTTGACACAGTTTCTACAGGGGGGTCTTTGGGGCGAGGTAGGAGCCTGTATTGATGCCTTTAGCTGAAGTGGATGATTAGGAAAGAAAGAGGAGGAGCTAAAGAGAGCAAACAATGACTTTGAATTCTCTTTAGACAGCAGAAAACATAGAATTTAAACAAATTTAAAAGCAGAGCATGGCAGGCATGAATTCATACTTTAACACCTCATTTGTTTAAATATGCAGAAGTAAATAAAGGAGATGAAGCACATAAACACACTTACAAGTACATTAAGATACACATCATCAACACATGAGTCCACAAGAATCCCAAAGATGACTGCAAAACCCTGGTCTTCCTTAGCCAAAAATTGCAGAGATACAAGTGAATAATACAATGATAGCTTCTCCCTCAAGAGTCCAACCATGAAAATGAGCAAGAAAGTACATAATATATATGATCTAACCTCTTTCCCTGCCTCCATGGGTCGAGCTCACTATCCTAGGAGCTGTTTAAACCACTTCTAAACTAAGCACTACAAAATAGGCAGTCAAAACAACTTGCTTCTATAAACTTGGAAACCAGTTCAAACATTCAATTTTTACCCTTTACATGAAAGAAAATTCTAGAAGAGTTAAAAAAGAGTAAAAGTATCCAAAAAATGTCACAATTACATCCAAGAGGACCACCATCAACCTCAAAAAGTCAAACTGGAGCCAAACTGCGTTTTCTGGGCTGAACTAGTCAAATCTGGCACAATTTCCTCAACGGGTCGCGCACTTTGGAGCTCTGTTTGGAGGCCTTCCCGATGTTAGAATTGGGTTCAGGATAGCTCGTTGGAAAGGTCTCTAAGTCTACTTTCCAACCCAACTGGAATTTTTGGATTTGGAGGTCATTTGCCTAGTCAAAAGTCAATTCTCCCAAGACTGCTTCTGCAACTCAAAAAAGGGGCAGAAAGTCAAATTTTGCCTGTATTTTGACCTTCTGGAGGCCCAAAACCCCATAAAAACTCAATTCCATCCATAGGCATGTGTAAATTTGCATGAAAAATCTAGAAATGTTGATTTTTTGCAAAACGGAGCTACGATGACAAAGGGTCTCACCGGGGGTGAGACCCGTTGAGAAGCCAAAACCTGTAAATTTCCAAAAAATACCAAAATTACCCAAAATTCTCAAAAAAATTTGGGATTTGTGCTGTAGCTGATGCTAGTGAGTGCCATGATCTTTGAGGGATGCCTCAGCCAAGATACGGAGTGGATTGGTCTTCTTCCTCCGCCTAAGAGCCTCGGACAACCTCCTTTGGAACATTTTCATCTTGGCTTTGCATACATGCATTCTTGCCCAATAGTGATTCTTCATGTTTCTCAGCAGCTTTTTCTCTTGGTTGGCCTTAGCTAATAGCCTCTCCAAGTGGGCATTCTCCTGAATGAGCAGTGACTCTCGGTCAGCAGGCAATGGATCACCGGGCCTCCTATGGTTCAAGACTCGGTCGCTACGAATCCTCCATAGCTCATCAAGTGCCTTCTCCTCCTCTAACTGTGTGTTTCGCTGCTCCAGGTAAGTAATAGTCCATTGGGCACCCTCAAGTCTCCTCTGTAAAACATCATTTTCAGCCCTGAGATGCTGAATGATCTCCTTCGCCTCTTGGCTAGGAGAACTGGCCTCAAGATCAATCACCGGATCCTCATGAATCATGGCTCTTTGCCCCTCTGTAGTACCTGTGCTGGTGAAGAAAGCGAGACCCCTTCCACCTACTGTGGAGATAGTACTCGCCTAGCTGCTGCAAATAAGGCCCTTGGGCCTTTCTGATAAGTGACCAAAGGAGTGGAGCTAACATGTCGGGTGACAGGAGCATCAGGCTGCTGAGATGGTCCTCCCTCCTCATGAATGACCTCCTGATGTGGCTGAGGTGGCACTGTGAAAAACTCACGGGAGATGAACTCCTCCCATGAGATGCCCTGCTGAGTCAATTGATGTGAGACTATGAGCTGAATCAAACCATAATGACACAAGCTCCTGTACTGCTGGGTCAGGGTCTTCCTCTGCAACATGGGCACCATCCTCTGAATGTTATGAAACAAGAAGACCGGGATATTCATCATCCTCACTCGGGTGAAATGCACCAAAAGGCGAATGTGATAGGAGTACACCTGTGAAAATCTGCCCTCACAGGTAAAATAATGCATAATAAGCCTCATGAGGGGAGCATACTCGCTCCGGAGAAATATGAATGGGAAAACACCCGTCAAAAGTCTCACAAATGATGGCCGGACATAGGGCTCAAAGTGAACAAAATCAAGCAACCTGCGCTTAGGCCACACCTCACCCACATTTGGTATCCCTGTAGCCTGTGAGATCACCTCAGGTGTCAATGTGAAGTTCACCCCTGCCATAGTGACATGTCCATCATGGAGGTGTAAGACAAACAAGCGGGCCAACTCTCTATGATGCTGAATCCGAGAGATCCTCTCACAAAACTGATAGCAAGACATGTACTGGAAGCAAGTCACTGCCAAAGGACAGGCCTGTAATTCTGCCAAAGAAGTAGGCTCCTCCCGCTTATGATGTCCTCCCTTACCCCCTCTACGAGGCCTCCTCTGTTCCTCAACCTCTGTAGATGATGAATGGTCATCACTTTGCTCATAAGTTTCGGTTTCTAACATGGTTTTGGAGCAAAGTGGACAAACTGAACTGCTGTCTCTGCCTGCAAAAAGTGCTGAACTCTATGCTGTTTCAAGGGGAAAAAGACATGAGGGGAATCTTAGGGGAGGGAACTTTTTAACTAGGAATGGGAATATATAAAAATAACAGGGAAATTTTGCAAATCATATTCATATAGGAACACATATCTGTAATAGGGAAATCATTTGCAAAGATTATTGCATATGGAAAAAAACATGCATAAAAGTGAACATGGGTATATATGTATACATGTTTAATAGGGAAAAACAAAAGGGAAACCATGCACAAAACATGTTGACATTTTACCAACAGTTTTTGTTATTTTGCATATGCATATGGTAGAGGGGAATTAGGGTTTTCATTTTGTTTTGTTTTTTGATGCTTTGGGAGAGGGGTAGGGTTTTCAGTTTTAGTGATTTAGGGATGGGAAGGGGATTTGTATTTCATTTATAAAATAATCATGGGGAAAGAAATGTACATATGAGTGTGAGCAAGAGGGAAGGGAGGGAAACAAACCAAAGGAAAAATAGCTTGAAACACCATAAACCCTAGCACAGTTTGCACATGAATATTGCAGCCATATAAGTCTTTTCATTTGCATGATTTGAGATTAAAATCATAGCATAAAACCTTATATTCATCACCATCCTCCAAAGCAATGTGTAAAGAGCCTACCTCGACCAATTGAGATGAGTTGAAGGGAGAGTGAGGAATTTTGTTGAAGTTTGGAGGCAAACGGTTCAACGGGTCGCGCAGGCCTCCCAACGGGTCGCGCACCTCCCAACGGGTCGCGCCCGTAGTAATTCTGAACTGCGGAGGGGTTCTGGACGGGTCGCGCACCGCCCAACAGGTCGCGCACCTCCTTCAACGGGTCGCGCACCACTCTGCTGCCCGAAATCACTGCAATTTCGCTCCTTTCTCCAATCACTCTCTCAAACCTCTCTTCCAAGCGTTGAGATGCATAATGAGAGTAAAAGGAGGGAAGTTGAACCTTTATAAACTCCATTTGAAAAAATTTCATCCATAAACCCACTTTATAAAGTTTATTTTTGACACTTTTTAAAACACTGATTTTTTGGTTTCCTTTATCCTGAATTTGACTTTTTGAGTGCTTTGACTTGATTCTTTTTGCAGGTAAATCATCTGAGGGACTGTGGCAAGGGGACCAGGGTTATTGCTGCCTTTTTGAAGACTTTTTGGAATTTCATTCTTTTTACAAAAATTTAACATGACCTTGGCTTTAAAAACAGAGTTTTTAAATCCAAGGTTAAAAATGAACTGTACATGATGAAAATATCAAAGAAACATGTTTACCATCCTCCCTCTAGCTTGCTGGGCATTCAAGGACTTTCAAAGACATGACCTTGCAGAGATAAATGACCAAAACCCTAGACCTAGGACCTTTGACCTCAAGACAAAACAAGACAAGCTTGAAAGAATTTTAATGACTGATATGACCTGATCCAGCAAAACCAAGAGGGGTATAAATAGACCAGCTCCTCCATCAGGGTTATGGCATGCCTAACGGGATGCAAAATTTGACACTGATGAGACACCTACTAATGCAAATGCAAAGAGCTTTGATCATTGATGGAGGGCTTTCAAGACCGACACTAACAACCTTGACGAATGGACAACACTGCGCATGGTTTGTAGCGTCACTAACGTCACATTTAAGGATGGCGTTGTCGTAACAGAAGTTATCCACCCAAGCCGAGGCTTTGGAGATTGCAATGAGATTGCACGAGACTCCAATACAAGATCCTGGCCTGGGAGTTCAACAAATCCACGCGCAACTACAAAATTTATGTCTGGAAATGCAGATTTTGAAACAGGAGAGGACAACTCGCCCAAAAGTGCGCGAGGAATTATGGTGCATAAAATGCAAAGGCCAGGGGCATGATACGGACCATTGTCCAATCTTCGCGAACTACTTAGCAGGAGGAGGGCCGGTGCCATTAAGACCAGAGGCACAAGCAGGACCGAGTGCAGCACTTGCATTATGGTGCACGATTTGTCAGATAGGAAGAAAGAACGCTACAGATAACTGTCACCTATTACAGAAGTATACGCAGACGTCCCAACAATTGTTCTATAATTTCTGCAGGTTGGTACGCCATGATGAGAGCACCTGCAGAAGTTATGAACTGATGATGGATTGAACTCCTGCCTACAAAATGCAGACTGAAATGTGAGCTCTCGATCCAAATGTAGGAACGGCACCTGCTGGATTTTAGGAAGTGGACGAGGTCGAGGTGGAATGGAACCAGGAAGGGGTCGCGGACAGCTGATTTGTTACAATTGCGGAGGGCCAGGTCATTATGCCCACGATTATACAAATCTTACGAAAGCATCATGTTTATATTGTACTCATTTTTATCATGAGACGGAGGACTGCCCTACGATGATACCGAGGTTGCGTAATAAAGGGATACTCCAACCTCCCTCGACTCAAAATTTGCAAATGATGAGGTCTGAGCCGCACGAAGAGGACCCGAATGTAAACATAGTGCTCCAAAGCAGTATCACAATAGGAGATGACAAAGGTAAGCAGCCTAAAGAAAGTGCGTGGGTTTGCAAGGCTCCTATAAAGGAACCTAAATTTGATTTGGAGCACGCAAAGGAGACATTGATGGAAGCTAAGAAGAGCTTCATGGAGGCCCTCACTTCAGGTAGTAAGGATCAACTAGGACTGGGGATGGATCCTTCAATGCTCACTACCTTTCTGGATACATGCATGAAACTGCTGCGGGACAGCAAGCCTATAAAAGGACCACAAGAACTTATCACTAGGCGCGTTGGGTTAGGAGAACCGTGCGTAGTCCGGAAACTTGGAAAGCATGCATTGCGAACAAGAAGGGAAATGAGATTGACAACGCAAATCGAAGAGTATGAAATGGATCAAGTAATTCTTGATCTAGGATTGGATGTGAATGTACTGCCAAAGAAAACATGGGAACGCATGGGCAGACCGACATTATAATGGTCTCCTATTCAATTGCGAATGGCGAACCAGCAGAAAATCCTACCAATGGGAAGATTGCAAGGGATAACAATAGACATCGAACGTGCGAGCACACTGGCAGATTTTGAAGTGATAGAGATTGTCGATGACAATAATCCCTATCCTGCGCTACTAGGAATAGATTGGGCCACTGATATGAACGGAGTCATAAATCTGAAGAAGCGCAAAATGATTTTTGAGAAAAAGTCACTACGCATAGGGGTACCATTAGACCCTGTGGAAGGATCGCGCTACACAGAACTAGTGCGTGACGATGATAGTGATGACAATCTCGACTGTATCTACAAGATAACCGCTCGAGAGCAGGATTGGGTGAATTCAACAGTAGATGGCAGAATTTCGTGGGAGCGCGAAAGCTCATGCACTTCGGATTCGAACAAAGAAATAGAACGATGGAAGAACCAGTTACACGATGTAACCACGCTCAATTGCAACATGATGGTAAGATCACTACACTGTGTGACAACTGAGGTAAGAAATCTACCTATGTATGACAGGTTAATAGCGGTGGATGAATTCCTGAACAAATTTGAAGGAGAAGTGTCGGAACAACAATGTTTTGACGCTCTGAAATGGGCACTGCGCACTACGCCCGCAAGGTGGTGGGGTACACATCAAAGAAGCTTTGAGGATTGGCGCAGATGCAGAAAGATGATGCTCTTATGACTTGGAAAGCCTCAGATGAGGATGGAAGCAAGGAATGATGAAAGAAACAGCCTGTGCGCCCACCTTTCCAGATGGATACAGGCATATGGTATGTAGTCCGCACGAACACACACCACTCTCATGATCAAAAATAGGAACAACAAGCAGAAGCAAGAAAGATGAAGCACGCCAAAGATTATCCGCAAGGAAGCCTTTGACAAGGTGTGTGAAGTACTGAACAGGGTCCACCATGTGAAACGCACTGACTGGGACCGGCACGTACCAACAGTTTGATGGGCCTATAGGACCATGTGCAAAACCCTGACCACGAGAGAAGTTCCAAACCCGAAGTATGAAACAAGGGTTGAAATCCCTATGGAGCATGTGAAGCCGAGTCTGCGCATAACAGCACCCGTAGATACAATGATCCACGCAGACCGGAATGAAGAAATCACACAGCTACGCGAAGCAGAACATATAAGACTTCAGGAAGAAATTCGACGGGGAAACTTTAGACTTCGCAAACTTGAAAAAGACTGGGTACGGCTAAGGGAGAAAAGCGCTTTAATGGACGCAGAGGTCAAGAGGCTGGAAAACGAAATAAAGGAAGCATTTCTTGTCGATAAACCAAGGATGGCAAGGCAAGGTGCGTACGATCATACTGACGAATTGAAGGACTATCGCCAAGAACTGGTTAGTCTGTTACCATGGCTGGGACCACCTATCTCCAAAAGCAGTTACCAGGGTAGCACATTACAAATAGTAGAATGCGCAATGCCGATCACCACAATGAGAGATAAGGATTCTCTGCGAACCATGCTGGATGACGGGATGGAGCCCCGCACGGATGGTATGACCAACTGACTAGCCATCAGAAGGACAGTCTTAGTGCTCGAGGTAGTTGAAAGGGAGCGCGGGACCATAAACTATTATGCCTGGGAGCTGCGTGATATTGGAAATGCGCACAGAATCAGAACGTCACAGAGTTTGCGATCGTGCATGCAGGGCTGCACTGCCGCGCGGGTTGGCTGGGAAGTGACCGTTGGTGTCACTATTCATGACAGGATGTTTAATTTGAGGTCAAATGGAGTAGGTGGACGCAGTGCACCATAAGGAAGCAGTTCTCAAAGCGAGCGTTCAGCCATGGATTGAAGAGATCTTCATAATTACAGCAAATATTGAAGGGAAGCTCGCACACATTCAGGGGATGCACTTGTAGATGCAGGAAAGCGCGCAGGCCAAGGAGGTCTCAGAACAAAGGATGCAGCAGGTCCAGTAAGCAGCAACTCAGTGTGTTGCAGACCTCAGCACCGTACGAGAATAGTTGGAGGGACTCCACGCCAAGATCGTTGCGCCGACAAAGTGACTCGAGGGCAAGTCACGATGTTTGTGTTGGGGGCCTGTTGGGCATGGAATCCCCCCACAGCATGTTTTTGGGATCAAAGCCCAAGTTTTGAGTAATATTATTGTAAAGCCCCACGAATTGTGGGCGCAGAATGCATGTTAGATTCGTAGGGTTGTCCGCCCTAAGTTTGAATGTAATGTCGGCCTACCCATGGTCCGCGAACCATGGGATTGTATAAATAGATCGAGGCTCTAAGTTATAAAGAGGAGACAATCATAGAATCTAATGGATAGAATTAGATAGTGAAGCATAGAGGAAGAGTCTAAGGGCGTCTTGGGTCATAGTAGTAGGAAGAGGCTCTGCAGCTGAGTGCGCAAAGGCCTAATAGAGTCCGTAGCTGAGTGCACGGATCCCTATAGCTGAGTGCGCAAAGTAGAGTTGAATTGTAACCGAAGAAAAGATTAATAAAGATAGGTTATGTTACAAATTTTGTGCATCTATGCTGAGCTATTACATGTTTGATCTCATTTGCAAATATATTGTTTATTTATTGCACGCACTTGTATGAATTGTGAATATTGTTATGTATAATTGAAAGCATACGGATAAGCTAAGTTAATTAACTAATATCGGGTTACTGGTAAGGCATTGGGTTATAACACTGTTCAACCCCTGAGTAGGGCTGCGCGAAGGAAGCATCTCAAGTTACGAGGTACGGGTAAGTACGCATAGCAACATGCACGCAGGGTCGGACTGCGGACCACTTGAAACTCCTCATACATCCCCAAGGTGTGGAAACCCGGTTCTAGCACCCTCCCATACTACTTCGGGTGAGACCCCAGTCCAAGCTCTGTGAACTGTTGCCAAAAGAGCCAGTAGTACCGGGACTTGTTTGGCTAAATCACCTCCGAACCTGGGTCAGGCCACAACAAGCCAACATGAAGCCATTCAGCAATTAGATTTCCCGAGGAAGAAAAAAGAAATTCAGTAAGTTAATGGGAAAATCAACTTTTTGAGGAGATTCATCCCAACCTCGATGAACATTTGAGAGAAATGACAGACATGTTGAAAAAGGACAGCGAGGTAAGATGATCTGTAGATGCCAAAAAGTCTTTCAATGTGGTCAAATTTTCATTATCTATTGCTCCTACTTTAAGCAGTCATGATTATACTTCAAATTTCACCATATTTCATTCGTCTCTAAGCATACCTTAGGAGCTTTCCTAATGCAAAAGAAGGATCAGAAAAATGAACAACCTATAGCATTTTTTAGTCGGACAATAAGGGATGCAGCGTTGAAATACAATATTATTGAGAAGAAGGCTTTGGCTTTGGTGAAAGCAGTCAAATATTCCCAAGTACACATTCTGCATTCCCACACCATAGCTTATGTTCTGACAGCAGCAGTAAAAAAAGTTCTTATGCAAGGTAGGCGGGGAAAATGAATCGCAACAATGTTAGAATATGATTTGGAGATAAAGTTGACAAAGCTCATCAAGGGACAAGGTTTGGCCAAGATCATGGCTAAATCTAATTTTCATGCATTAGATATCAATTTGATTGCTACTCTCTCTGAAGAAGAAGTAGAAGATTCACAGGTACAGGTGTCTGACATGTTCACTTCATCTCCATCGTACCCCGACATAGTTTATGTATTGCAGCATTTAAATCCTCCGCCGGAAGTGCCCAGAGATAAAAGTATATCTTTAAATTTGAAAGCTTCAAAATATTGTATTCTTGATGTTGTTTTATTTTGGAAGGATTAGGATGGTGTGTTGCTGAACTATCTAGTCGAAAATGAAGCAAAGGATGTAATGAGTGATTTCCACAAAGGAGATTGTAGTGGTCACCTTTTATTGAAAAGTATAGCAAGCAAAATTTTAAGAGTTGGTTTTTATTGGCCTACTCTTTTTTCTTATGTAAATAAAACAGTGATGAGTTGTCATGAATGTCAAATTTTTCAGGGAAAAATAAACTTTTACCATTACCGTTACAGCCTGTTTCAGTTACAGCTCCTTTCCAGCAATGGCGTCTTGATTTTATTGGGGAAATCCACCCTTTATCGTCTACACAGCACAAATGGATCCTAACAGCCACGGATTACTATACAAAATGGATTGAAGCAATCCCAACTAGACACGCCACTGATTCTATTATCATTCAGTTTGTTGAATCTAATATCTTGTCTAGATCTGGCTGCCTGCAGAAGATAATCATCGGTAATGATGTTGCATTTAAGTCCAGGAAGATGGTTGAGTTTTGTGAGAAGTACCATATTACATTGGGGCATTCTAATTCTTATCACCCACAAGGGAATGGTCTAGCTGAATCCTCCAATAAATCTCTAGTCAACATCATCAAGAAAGTTTTGGCGGTCAATAAGAAAAAGTGGCATAAAAAACTCATTAATGCTTTATGGGCAGATAGAGTCAGTAACAAAAAATCCATAGGCATGTCCCCTCTTCAGTTTTTGTACGGGATTGATATTGTTTTTCCTTCATCCCTTGTTGTCACGGTTATGAAAATTTTGCAGGATTTGGACAGTGAAACAAATGATATGCAATGAAAAATAAGTCAGATGATCCATGTAGCAAACTAGGGAAGAAGTTTTTCAAAATACTTCTAAACTTCAGGTAAGAATCAAAAAGATTTATGATCACAAGACTAAAGAAGATAATTTCAACTTAGGTGATGTGGTTCTTCGTTGGGATGCAAGAAATGAAGAAAAGGGCAAACACGACAAGTTTGAAAATTTATGGAAAGGGTCGTACAAAATCTCATCTTTCAGAGGAAAGAATGCTTATTTGTTGGAGGAAATGAATGGGCAAGATTATTCGGGAGGAGCGATCAATGGTAGGCTTCTCAAGCACTACTATACCTGAAGAAATTTTTGCAAATTTTCATTACCATTGTATATACCAATTTACTTTTCATGTCCAAGTGTGAAGTGGTGTTGTAGTGGCTACAACCACCCTCAAAAAATTTTCCTTAGCTTCATTTTGGAGCCTCCCTATCGACCATCCTCAACAGCATGTCTTGCACTGTCAAGCACATCAGCTTCAGTTGTTTCATAGATTCTTGCCAACCTATGCATGATAAATTTGTTCCACCCCCTTCACAGGCTGCTTTCCGGACTTAGTGTCAATTGTTGGTTGAGCAGATCCCTCTAGGAATTGTGCAATTCTAGAGGGGAACCAGCCTTCCCTGCAGAAATTGTGCAAACCCAGCTAGGCTCTAGAATTGCGCAACTCTTCCTGACAGTCTTCCTCTCAAAAATTGTTCAATTCATACCAGGACAGCTGCTCAGCCCAAAAATTGTGAAATCCCTTTGGGACAGGTAGCTCAGCAGCTAAAAGAAATTGCACAATCTTGGGAGACAGACACCTTTTACTCCCATAAATTGTGCAATCCCTCTGGGATAGTTATCTTTGCTCAGCCCAAAAACTGCGCAGATTTTCATCCCAACCTCGCAGACCGTTGCATGCGCCCTCAGGTTGACCAGTTCCCTCCGGGACCGAGAAAAACTGATTTTCATACATGGACTACTTCTCTCAAGGTAGCATGCAAAGGCATCCCTTGATTCAGGGATCTATTTTTAGCAACTAGAGGTTACATGCAAGGATCATTTCAGAAACCTCCCACCAAGTTTCGCTTTTCCTAGATTTGTGGCATGCGCATCACAACCTCGATTTTATCAAAACTCATCAACTGGATGTTGCAGAGCTCATTCCTCACATCGACCTTGCATCTCTGACATCTCACATTGCATCTAGGAGTTGTCGGCGCATTCAGCTCAGTTGTTTTGGGGGTAAGCCTGCTTTTCATGTCTTATGTTGCATTTCTGTTGCTTTTTGTGTTTCGCTTCATGTGAGTGATGTCTGCTTGATTTCATGAGCGCTTGCTGTCATTTTGATGTATGTTATCTTGTAGAAGCATTGTTTCAGTTTTAGTTCGCATCTCACTACTGTCGCATGCATGACATTGTTTTGCACGGATAGTCGCCATTACAGTGACTCGCTTCACACACATGCATGCTTTCCCGTTTTATGAATTTTTCACTTGTTCTTTGCATGAATGATCATTCACTCTTGTTTGCACTCATCTCACCATGCATTCAAAATTCTCATGTTTCAGTCGCCCGTCGACCGGTCTGGGCTGCCTTGGCCCAGACCGTGCCCTACCCGGCTAGTAGTGCGCATTTCCGGAAGTAAAGCTTTGCTTTCCCTCCAAAAATTGTGCAAGTTTGGCCCAGCACTGACCTCCAGACTTGCATTGCTCAATTCTTGGAGGCAATGTCCTGCTAGCCCGAGAAACTGCGCAATGTAGTTTGTTGGTTGCATGTCACTGCTGACTGAAACTGCACATTGCGCAGTTTTAGTTCTCAGCAGGACAGGCTGGACTGTGCATTGCGCAGTTCTAGTAGTCAGTCAGCCTCCTGACATCCCGAACTGTGCCTTGCGCAATTTTGGCAATCAATCTCCCAACCTCCGTGCGGAAATTGTGTAACCTTCACGATCAATCACACAGGTATGTTGCAAGTCAGTCCTCAAGTTTGTGTTGGTTTTTGACTGACAGATTGATTTACATGATTGTTGCTATGTCTCCAGGCATCACAGGTGTTCATTTGTCTCTCAGTAGCACAAGTTTAATGGACTTCAGGAGAGTAGAGTCAAAGGACACCGTTGAGAGCCCAACAGGGTTTGCAGCCAAGAAAGTGTCTATGAGCTCGCCTACCTATGAAGACATCAAGTTGTTCATAGACAAGAACATCAAGATAATATGGCAGCAGCATCACAGCAAGCAGCACCATCAACAATAGCAGGAGGCAGCACACCTCCACGCAATGAATGCAAGAGGGAGGTTGTTGACAACACAAAGGCAGAACAAAGTTGCAAGCTCAAGCAAATCCACTTTTGATGAAATAAACTTTGGAGACTGAGGCTATGAGGTGACGATGTGACATGAAGATCGCATGAAGGTAGAAAACTGAATAGAGAAGGAGTTGCAAGTGTTGAAGTAGCAACTCAAGGAAGAATAGGAGTTGCATAGACAAGAGAATAAGTTGCAATAGGAACAGGTACAACAAGGGGCGCAACATGCTCAGACGGATGAAACTATGCCCATACAAGTTATAGATCCACCCCAGTAGCTGGCACAGAGCAGACAAGGTGAGCAGTGTTATTGATCGCATGCAAGGGAATTCAACAACATGCATGTCATTGTGCACACGCATGTGATCCCACCCATTTGGCACACTCACCAAGATGAAGACAAGAAGCAAGTCCCACTGGAGCTGAGCATGTATTTTTACAAGTTGATGCGCATGTCCACCAGCACATGCTTGGAGATCAGCGCAGACACTATGCATAAACATGTTGTCGGTCCGGTCGAACCCAAGGACGATCGTGCGCATGTTATTAGATGAGTTGGACAAAACAGCGATATCAGTGCACCCGAATGCAATGAACACAAGATTTCACTTTAGCAAGATGTCACCATTGAGTGCACG
This sequence comes from Pinus tabuliformis, assembly GCA_031772625.1. Taxonomy (NCBI): domain Eukaryota; kingdom Viridiplantae; phylum Streptophyta; class Pinopsida; order Pinales; family Pinaceae; genus Pinus; species Pinus tabuliformis. The sequence goes on from CM062804.1 coordinate 1,554,207,153, forward strand.
GACACCATCACAGACGACCAGTCTTGGCATCAACTCACCACCTTCGACCATCACAAGGATGTCAAAGAGTTGGTCTCACCACAATGGTCTGAGTGTCAATGATGTCTTGTATGGCTTGCTCAAGCCATTTTGTCTCACATGGGCACATGTGAATTGTAATGTAACGTCTTGTCAAGTGGAAGTTCAAGTGTTGATAGTTGAATGTAACAGTCATAGAATAGATGAAGAGTCATGAGGGTAGATGAACTGTCACAAAGGGGAATGTCAAGGGCCACCCCACCCTTTGTTATAAATAGTCTCTCATAACTCATTGTAGAGGATTTTGGTCAGCCAAGCTTCCGATAAGACTATCTTAGAAAGAGCTTGGATAGTATTGTAACGAGCCTTGGCTTCTCCATTGCGCAGAGCTAGTATATCTCTTTGGAGGAGCAGGCGGTTGTGGCTGTAACGTTCTGCTGTCGGAACTAGTGGTTGGACATGGATGTATTCCATGACTAGAACTTAAACTTCTTAATATAACAGAGGCAACACGTTTCATGCATATGTTGTATTGTATTTCAGCTACCTTGAGTACTCTAAATGATATATGTATCTATTTTCTTATGCATGTGTAGCTATTTCTGTAGATGTACGTATGAATCTTTTTGAAATGTGTTGTTGGTTTAACCATCACTTTGTATTACTAGCTAACTTGCCTTCCATGTTGTGATGCATCTTTGCTCGTGTGTTCCCTTCTTAACTCCGTGCTATCACAGGTTTCCAAGGGGCGCACTCACCTCACCTTTCGTGTGTTAGAATCGCTCATGCACTTTCTTTTACTTACCGCATATGTCACACCCTTGCTACCAACAGGGACATCTTACTTGCCTCTGTGTGAAACCATGGTCAAGGCATTACCATACGACCCACTGCTGGGACTCCTACACCAAACGATCTGAGGTCTAATTGGGACTTCTTACCATGGAGATCCCCTGACATGTTGGCGGGTCCAGCACCATCAACATTTTGGCACTAGAAGGAGGGCCAAATGACAAGCTAAGTCCTCACATCTGTTTTGAATCTTTGCATATCTATCATGAATAACTACAGAGTTTCTCCTCCGGAGTGTATGTGTTATGGAAACAACTTCATTATCTCAGAAGAGCTCTTGGATAACTTGTCACATAAAACATATGATGGTGGAGGCTACAGCCTTAGTTAGGCATGCGATCGGCGTTGTAGGCTCATGTGAAAGACATGGAATCTTTGAAGAATATATGACCTGCATGTTGTTCGTCTACACGCTTCAAGGGCACCCAATGCACTGGTGTGCCACGCTGCCTGAAAAATATATTCATTCTCATGCTCATCTAGTCGCAGAGATAGACCGTGCTTTCAATCACTTTAACTGTAAAGCACTCGATAAGGAAATTCTGAAGTTACGAAAAGCACCCGATGAATCCGTTGAAAAGATTTATGCATGCTTTTGTAACCTTGCATACCGATTTCCCGAAGATGAAATTGATTGGGAATTTCTCTATGGAATATTTGAGTATCTTCTTCACATATCCGAAAATCTGAAATTCTTGAAATCATCTGAACCTCGCTCAGCACACTTCAGTGATGGAGTTGCGTAATCACAGGAAGTTACAATTGTTATCACAAGTGACAGTCTACCTTCACCTCATCAGACAGCTCCACCACTGTAGAGTGATGTGGGAGATCATGCACACACATTTGTTGAATTGTCACATCCTCCCAACCCACCTGCTATTAATATCTGCACATATTTGGATTGCAAGCCTGTTGGTTGTCATGTGGATTCATTCCCTCAACCTCTGTCCCCATATTTTGTTGATCCTCTGGATTGTACTGCCTTGTGCTCTTCAATTCCAGACTCCTCACCTATTGTGAATACGAGGATCAAGTTGTCGACAGAGTTGGTGTTATGTAGCTAACCTGCACCATCATTCATGACGAGTGTGTGTGGAAATCTAAAGAAGAACCCACGATGAAGGATGACTCCCTTCTATTCGTGCCTCACCCACTCTATCCTGACATCCCTTGTGATTCTACCACTATTGATTTCCCCTGTGAAAACTCATTTCTGGATGTTTCTACTTCTGATCATTCACGGGACACATCGGATGTCAGTCTGTCATTACGTTGCGGAGAGGATACATCTTCCTTCGAAAATATGTCCAATCTGTCATCTGTCATTTCAGAAAACACAGAGGGTGAACATCCTTGCTTCTCATCTACCCCTCTACATGATTCATCAAATCATGAGGATGCCAACTAACATCCTGAATTTTTTGATCTTGGTTATCATGATCTCTCCACTTCGTCATCCGATCATGATGTTGATTCAATCATTGTTAATATGTCTAAGACACTGATCTACAATGATCTATCTGTCGACGAAGTCAAAACCCCCCAGACCATCGAGGCACTTTAGCTCAATCTAATGGTTATGTCAGGCCCTCGTTGTCCTGAGGTTGGTTTCACTTCCAATCAGGAAATTGTTCAAACATGCAAGGCTTCTCATCACTCATCTATATGCATTGAAGAACAATCCAACAATCAGATTTCACTTCCTCCACTCGAAATACATGATCCCATCGCTCATGCATTGGAGGAATCTTACATAGCAAGCACACATGCACAACGTAAGTGGTCTACCTTTCTCATGTTTGCGTGCATGTCATATTCAAGAGAATGCATACACTCAACATCTGCACGCAGTGTAGCACAGCACCATGGCAAGTCCACAGAGTGCATGTCATGCGCTTTCACTTAATTCTTTTCTATGGACGCACTTAAGCTCAGAGTGTGTTAATCTTCATCGTTATATCCTTCATGCTTACTGGTTTGCGTAACTGCGAGGTTCGTGAACCATGCCTTCACCAACATGGGTCGACCAATGCGTCGGTCATGCATGGGAAATATCACTTCACTTGATCAGGCCCATGCACTGTTAGCTTAGGAGTAGGAGTAGTGTTTGTTTTTGAGTTGTTTTTTTGCATACATGTTTGCTTCTTTCTTTGCATGTTTTCTTTCTTGCTTCTTTGTTTGCTTACTCACTTTGCATATGCATTTGCTTCCGCTTCTTGCTTTGCTTTTTTGGTTTATTTGGTTGTTTATGTTCGTAGGTTAGTCTCGCATGAAACTGTGTGTGACTCTTGAAACAAGTTGGGGAAAGTACAAGAGGCCTTGTGTAGCTATCACTACTTGGTTATATGTCATCATGCCTCTGTATGAAAAACTTGTTACCTTTCATCCATGATACGCCAATGGAAAATACACACTATTCAAAGTGAACCTTGGTGAAAGCACAACGCTTGCGCGCTAACTAGTATCACCTACTCTAGTCGGTTGTTTTTTGGTTAATCCTTGTCATCTCAGTCAAGTAGAGTAGGTGAGGGGGAAAACCTTAACAAGCATGTTAGAGGTATATACAAACTACTTATTTGAAGGAACAACCTCTTTTGCTCTCAATAAGTCAGGATCCCTCTTCCACCTCTAAAATGAATAAGTGTTATGCACAGTTATGAAAAATGAAAAGTGAAAAATTTCGAAAAAATGGAAAATGAATAAGGCGAAGGAAGAGAAAGGCTTCCTGCATAGAGAGGTGATGTAAGTAAAACCACCAAAGTACTGACTAGGCTCGTTGGCAGTGGAGCGATGCTTTCGTTCCTACGTGACTCCACCGGGGTACTATCCAAACTTGTTGGCAGTGGAACAACACCAGAGATGAAACTAAAACTCTGACGACTATACTTCTTGTGCACCAATATACCCTTCATCTCCAATCGAAACAATTATGTTGGCTTGGCTTGGAATGTGTGTCTACTGACCAAGGGCTTGGCAGATGCTATATCTTACAATTAAGCAAGTGTGGAAACCAAGATGACCAGAGAACTGAACAATACTTCCGAAGGTGTTAGACTTACTTTTCATGAACAAGGTCCATTCATAAAGCTGGAGTTCTACCAGTGTGTTCGCCAAGTGTTGTAGTGGCTACAACCACCCTCTAAAATTTTGCCTTAGCCTCATTTTGGAGCCTCCCTACCGACCATCCTCAATGGCATATCTTGCACTGTCAAGCACATTAGCTTTAGTTGTTTCATAGAGTCTTGTCACCCTGTGCATGCAAGTTTGTTCCACCCCCTTCACAGACTACTTTCCAGACTTAGTGTCAATTGCTAGTTGAGTAGCTCCCTTTGGGAATTGCACAATTCTGGAGGGGAACCATCATTCCCTCCATAAATTGCGCAAACCCAGCTGGGTTCTAGAATTGCGCAATTCTCCCTCACAATCTTCCTCTCAAAAATTGCTCAATTCATCCCAGTACAGCTACTCAGCCCAGAAATTGCGCAATTCTGGGCAGTGGTCGCCTGTTGGTCCCAGAAATTGTGCAATCCCTTTCGGACAGCCAACCCAGTAGCTAGCATAAATTGCGCAAATCCAACTAGGCAACCTGCTGAGCTCAAAAATTGCGCTAGTCAGACAGGCTTCCTTGAGAAAATTGCGCCGTCTGACCCAAAACAGCTGCTCAGCCCAGAAATTGCACAATCTTGGGAGGCAGCCACCTGTTACTCCCAGAAATTGTGCAATCCCTCTTGGACAACCATCTTTGCTCAGCCCAGAAACTGCGTTGATTTTCATCCCAAGCTCGCAGACCATTGCATATGCCCTCAGATTGACCGGTTCCCTCCAGGACCGAGAAAAACTGATTTGCATGCATGGACTGATTCTCCCAAGGCAGCATGCAAAGGCATCCCTTGATTCAGGGATCTATTTTTAGCAGCTAGAGGTTACATGGAAGGATCATTTCAGAAACCTCCCACCAAGTGTTGCTTTTCCTAGATTTGTGGCATGCGCGTCACAACCTCAATTTTATCGAAACTCATCAACCGGATGTTGCAGAGCTCATTCCTCACATTGACCTTGTAGCTCTAACATCCCACATTGCATCTAGGATTCGTCGACACATTCAGCTCAGTTGTTTTGGGGATAAGCCCGCTTTTCATATCTTGTGTTGTGTTTCTATAGCATTTTGTGTTTCGCTTCGTGTGAGTTTTGTCTACTTGATTTCAGTGAACACTTGCTATCGTTTTGATGTATGTTAGCTTGTAGAAACATCGTTTCATTTTTCGTTGGCATCTCATTGTTGTCGCATGCATGACACTATTTTGCACAGACGGTCGTCGTTGCGACGACTCGCTTCACATACATGCATGCTTTCCCGTTTTCTAAATCCTGCACTTGTTGTTTGCATGAATAATCATTCAATCTTGTTTGCACTCATCTCACTATGCATCATACTTGTCATGTTTTCAGTCGCCTATTGGCCAATCTGGGCTACCTTGGCTCGAACCGTGCCCTGCCCAGGTAACACTGCGCATTTCCAGAAGCGAAGGCTCTGCCTTCCCTCCAGAAATTGTGCAAGTATGGCCCAGCACTGACCTCCAAACTTGCATTGCACAATTATTGGAGGCAGTGTCTTGCTGGCCCCAGAAACTGCGCAATGCAGTTTGCTGGTTGCATATAACTTCTGACTGAAATTGTGCATTGCATAGTTTTGGTCCTCAGCAGGCCAGGCTCGACTGTGCATTGCACAGTTCTAGCATTTAGTCATCCTCCTGACAGCTCGGACTATGCCTTGCGCAGTTTTCGCAATTAGTCTCCCAACCTCCCGGCGGAAATTGCGCAACCTTCATGATCAATCACACAGGTATGTTGCAAGTTAGTCCTCAAGTTTGTTTTGGTTTTCGACTGACATGTTTCATTCCATGACTCTTGCTATGTCTCTAGGCATTACAGGTGTTCATCTATCTCTCATCATCACAATTCCAATGGCCTTCAAGAGAGCAGAGTCAAAGGACACCGTTGAGAGCCCAACAGGATTTGCAGCCAAGCAAGTGTCTATGAGCTCGCCTACCTATGAATACATCAAGTTGTTCGTAGACAAGGACATCAAGATAATATGGCAGTAGCTTCAAAGCAAGAAGAACCATCAGCAATAGCAGGAGGTAGCACACCTGCACGCAACAAATGCAAGACGAAGGTTGTTGACAACACAAAGGCGGAACGAAGTTGCAAGCTCAAGCAGATCCACTTGTGATGAAAGAAACTTTGGAGACTAAGGCTATGAGGTGATGGCATGACATGAAGATCGTGCGAAGGCAGAGAATGGAATAAAGAAGGAGTTACATGTGCTGAAGCAGCAACTCAAGGAAGAATAGGAGCTGCATAGATGAGAAGCAGGAACAGGTATAGTAGGGGGCACAACATGCACAGACGGATGAAACTGTTCCCGTACAAGTTATGGATCCATAACAGCAACTGGCACATAGCAAACAAGGTGAGAAGTGTTGTTAATCGCATGCAAGGGAATTCAGCAACATGCATGTCATTATGCGCACGCATGCAATCCCACCCATTTGGCACATTCATCAAGGCAAAGACAAGAAGCAAGTCCAACAGGAGCTGAGCATGTATTTTAACAATTTGATGCACACGACCACCAGCACATGCTTGGAGATCACCACAAACACTATGCATCAACATGTTGTCGGTCCGGTCGCACCCAAGACGACCATGCGCATGCTATCAGGCGAGTTGGACAGAGGAGCCATATCAGTGCACCTGGATGGAAAGAAGGCAAGAGTTCACTTTAGCAAGATGTCACCATTGAGTGCATGGACACCTTCACAGACGACCAAGATTGGCATTATCTCACCACCTTCGACCATCATAGGATGTCAAAGAGTTGGTCTCACCACAATGGTCTGAGTGTCAGTGATGTCTTGTATGGCTTGCTCAAGCCATTTTGTCTCACATGGGGACATGTGCATTGTAATGTAACGTCTTGTCAAGTGGAAGTTTGAGTGTCGATAGTTGAATGTAACAGTCATAGAGTAGATGAAGATTCATGAGGGTAGATGAACTATCACAAAGGGGAATGTCAAGGGCCACCCCATCCTTTGCTATAAATAGTCCCTCATAACTCATTGTAGAGTCTTTTGGTCAGCCAAGCTTCCGATAAGACTATCTTAGAGAGAGCTTGGAAAGTATTATAATGAGCCTTGGCTTCTCCACTGTGCAGATCTAGTATATCTCTTTGGAGGAGCAGGCGGTTGTGTCTATATCGTTCTATTCTCGGAACTAGTGGTTGGACATGGATGTATTGTCTGACTGGAACTTACACTTCTTAATATAAAAGAACCAACATGTTTCATGCATATGTTGTATTGTATTTCATCTATATTAAGTACTCTAAATAATATATGTATTTTTTTGCTTACGCATGAATGTGTAGCTATTTATGTATATGTATGTATGAATCTTTCTTAAATGTGTTTTTGGTTTAACCATCACTTTGGATTGCTAGCTAACTTGCCTTCCATGTTGTTATGCATCTTTGCTCGTGTGTTCCCTTCTTAACTTCGTGCTATCACAAGTTTCCAACGGGCGCACTCACCTCATCTTCCATGTGTTAGAACCGCTCATGCACCTTACTTTACTTACCGCATATGCCACACCCTAGCTACCAACAAGGACATCTTACTTTCCTCTGTGCGAAACCGTGATCAAGGCAATACCGTATGACCCACTGTTGGGACTCCTACACCAAAGGGTTTGAGGTCTAATTGGGACTTCTTACCGGGGAGATCCCCTGACATGTTGGCAGGTCCAGCACGTCAACAAGTGGCTATCATAGGAGTTTAAAGCCCGAGGAGAAGACCATAAGGCAGTCAATTTTTAGTTTGAGTTTGGTCTTTTGCATTTTGACTCCATTTCCCAATGAATAAGGCTACCTGGTCTACGGTGTTCTTGACACCTCCAAGGAGCTACCATCCCCAGCTAGATCCAATGTTAGTGCCTTTCAGTCGTGTTAGTCACCAGTGCTCAAATGTGCTCTTACAAAGTTTTTTATTAGAGTCTCAGGTCAAATTTTTATGGTTTCAAATAGATTTTCAATAAAAATTTGGTCACCGGTTAGGAAGGTTCAGTCTTTACTACTCCTTTCAATTCCATGGTCAATTAATACCATCTTGGTCAAGTCAAATTACTGTTAGAAGAGTCCCATAGTCATTATGGTCATAATTCATCTCATAAGCCCATGCTAGGTCACCACTAGGTCATAAGGTTAATTTCTGAAAATTGGTCATTTCACCATTGAAATCCATTTTATAAAGGAGTAGTAAAAGTTAAGTTGGTAATAAAAGTTTTAAATCATGTTTTTATTTCATTTTTAATGAAATACTTTCATAAAGTCATGAAGTTGCATTATCAAAGTCAAGTTATGAAAAGTGATGGTGGGTCCACTACCACATGTATGTAAAAAAAATTGATTTCCACAATCTACAAAAGGGTCCCACTCACTCTCCATTTGCTCATTCCATTTTCCAAGACATTACTCCAACCAAACAAGTCGAATTTTCTAGATAAGGATCAGTTTTTGCATGCCAAAGCCAAGTTTCTTTTTTGTGTTGTGCAAATCCTCATGTTGTGCTACGCAAATCCTGGCACTGCTATGCTTTTCATCCAAAGGATACAAACTTCTTTGCAGTGATTTCTTTCATCACATTCAAGTTGTGTTGTAGTAAATCCAGGTTGGTAGCCTTTCCTTTGCTCAAGTAAACTCTTAATTGTGTTGTTATGTTTCATTTCCTTCTCCTAGGGTTTTGAAAACAGTTTTTAGGGTTCATGATTTCCATAGTTAAATTGTTATTAAAAATTGTATCATGATGTTCATACACCTTCTCCTATCCTAATCACACTATCCCAAACACCCTCTATCAAACCCCTCCTTAAATTCCATCATTTTTACATAAACCCTAGCCAAAGTACACTTTCTTAAATTTGGATTGTGTTTCTCTTTTTTGAAACCCTTCCCCTCACCCAAATTTGAAAATTCCACCTTTCTTAGCTCCCTAATATCCCTCACTATCCTCCCAATTTTTCCCAAAATTTTACCAGTTCCCTATCCCTTTCATTTCCCTAATTTCCTCAAACTATCAAAATCCCCTGTTTTCTTACAAGTAAAACCCTAGTTTCTCTCCTATAAAGCTAGGTGTTATCGTGGAATATGAAACCTCTGAACAAAAGAGACATAAAGGAGGTTAGGTCATTAGATATGAACCTACCTCATCTTAAAAGATCTTGTCATCTCCTTTCATCAGAAAATCATTTGAAGATTCAGGTTGTCTTGCCTTTTGCCGGAGAATTGAGCAACTGAAGTTTCATGATCAACTGACCAATGCTTGGAGTTGAGTTCACTGTTTCAAGGAAAATCATCTCCAAATCCACAGGGATTCCAAACATTGGATAAATTTAGTTCAAGAAAAGAGATATTGACATTCAAAGTTACAAGATGTACTTGAAAACACCATATAAGGCAGTGCCAAAACATGTTTTTCCATTCAAACATTTTCTGGACAGATATGCCCCTCTCATGAAATTGATAATGAAATATTTACATGTGAGGGTAGGTATTCAAGGTTGTATCAACACCACATGAGGCTTTTGATGCATTTCACCGGTGTTCAACAACTCAACTTGTCTTACTAGTTGTACGAAAGCCTAACAAAAATGACAGAGAAGGTACAAAAGATGGGATAAAATCATCATACTAGTCTATTTCATGATGGATTGGTGAAAATTCTAGTTTGTCATCAATTAGCATAGATAAATTTGTCTTGGGATGGTTTTTGAAATTCAGTTTTTCCTCCATCTTCTCCTGCTATATCTAGTGATGACCTATCTTCTCCTCTAAACTCACCAGTACATCAAGAGGTTGCTTCTTCAAGCTGACCTATCAATAGGAATTATAAGGCAGAAGTGGCTAAGACTTACTCCAGAGGTGAAAGGCTTGTGTTTGCTCCAAAGATCATTGAAAGGGCCAAGCCTACCACAAGTGAACAAAGAGCATCCCTACAGCGTGAGGAATTCACTCATCCAGGTACCAATGTGACAGATGTGGAGAAAGGCCATGAGTACAAAGTTAAAAGCAAATCATAAGGGATAAGGAGGCTGAGATCAAAAAGTTAGAAGACAATTTGACAAAGGAAAATGCTTTAATAGCATGCTTAGAACAAGAAAACATGCAATTGAAAGTAAATCAAATGATCCAAAACTAACACATAGCCTATTTAAAGAAAGAGGACGTAAACGGAAAATCAGTGGCTCACTTGGATGTTTCATAAGGCAAAGGAGAGGAAAGCACACCAGGAAGACCAAGAACAAGAGCCTTCAGGAGAGCCCTTGAGCTACAAAAAGAAGTTTCTCCACCCAGAGGTCAAATCATTGTTGATGACTTAATTACTAAAGAGATCAATGCAGACAAAGTATATTGGCTTGACAAGGTCAATGGCCACCTAGAGAAGCTTCTCAAGAAGAAAATTAGAGACAAAAACTTGCAAATACATATGGCTATGTATTACTACACAAGAAACAGGGTATACTAAGTCAGAATTAAACAACTGAAGAAAAATCTTAAGGAAACCCTAACAAGCCAAAAAGGACAAAGAAAATCTTGATCTACTTGTTGAGGCCTCTCTCATGGCTTGACATATCATATGATGGCTTCACTTGAAACTTTTGAAGAAATTTTGAGAACTTTTTTCCATTTTGAAATTTTTAGTGGTCTTTAGCTTGTTTTAAAACACAGAGGCAGTTATATGTGCAGCGCCTAGGCGCTACGCATTTTCCTCATCCATCCAAATGGAAAAAACTTTACATGGTTGGATAGATAATCACTCCTACATGTCATCTATCCACCTGGGGCGCCTTGTCATCAAACTAGTTGAGAGAAAATGATCAAAAATAGGTCAAAAAGTCACTTTCTACCACTCTTTTGAACCAGGCACTGCGCATATCGGAATATCCTTGGGAAAATAATTTTTGTCCCAGTTGTGGTGTCCAAATTACCTTCTTGACAACTAGAGATCCTTAGATTTCTAATGAGCTAACAAGTTCTGAATTTGGAGCATGGGAAGGCCTCCAAAATCCTCCTGCAAGATGGTGCTACACATATGTCTCAAGGCGCTACGCATATCCCTAACGGCATTGCGCATATCCCTGTGACAGTTTTTCCTCAACATTTCTTCAGCATATTTTGACTTGATGATGTAATTTCATTAGTTCGATGTCTTGATGATGTAATCATGGATAAATTAGCATAATAGGTTGTTTTTATGTTAAATTAGGCCTCATTAATGAAGAAAAACTCAAATCAAAGTCTAAGAGAAGAGTTTGTTTTCAACCTTCTCACTCTCACTTGTTGGTTGAGATATTCTTGGAAATTGTTCCACCACTCATGGATTCAACCCCTGAAGGTGGGGAAACTGTTTATCTTAGTCTATATGTATCATTTTCTTAGTTAGAGAGAAGGGTTGGACATTTGAGGAGAGAACTCTTGTAACTTGTGCTTCAGCATTTTCAGGAAATCAAAAGAATAGTTGCAGTTGTTATCTAGGAATTCATGTGCAATGAGTTTGTGATCTTGTTTTTTATTTGTTATAGTTTCGTATGAAAGATATTCATCTCCTCTTTCCATTCATCAATTTCTTCGGTGGTTTTTCCTAAGTTTATAAGCATAATTATTTTCATAAAGCTTTGTTTTGATGGAATTATCATTATATGCTATTTTCTTTCTTGCTTAATGAATTCATGATATATATGCTCATTAAGAACTCTTATGTACTCTGAACACTACACTACACTAACAACCCTAAGCCATCACAAAACTATTTCTATCTTGCTCCTTTATATCTTTGTTGTTGTTACCCTTTTGATCCTTTGACCTAGTTACATGGTTTTCATCCCTTGTTTCAACATCAAAGCCTTAAATTTTCAAACCTATCTGAGCCTAGCATATCTAGCCTAAAATCCTTTTATATTCCAGTCAATTATTTGGTTGTGATCTCATAGAAAGAGCTCTCTTTGGTTTGGTAGGGATAGATACCAAACTGAAAGCTTGGTCTGTGGTTACCTTCGTCGATTCCTCTCAGCCTGGGACATTGTGGGGGATAACACCAGGCATCATTGAAAATGAGTGCGCTTGAAGCCTTATATAGCAGGAGGTGTAATAATCCTATGAGTTTGAGTAATCTAATGGATAAAATTATGGTTGGCCTAGAATTTCTTAGGGAAATGAACAGCAAGTTGTCAAAATTAGGTAGAATCTAAAACCCACCCAGGACAAACAGAAAATTTATGTGGATAAGCATAGAATTCACAAAGAATTTAAAATTGGGGAAGTTATTCAGAAGACCTTAGTGAAATTATGCAGTTGTGTCAAACTAGCATTAGGTTATTATGGATCATTTGAGATCCTTGAGAAGACCGGTTATGTTGCATGTAGGCTTTCATTACCTACATCTATGCATATTCATGATGTATTTCATGTATCTTTGCTTGAAAAGTATATTCTTGGTATTGATCACGTGATTGACTAATATATGACCCAAGAGGAACCAGAAGGAGATTTCTAGTTCCAACCGATATGGATTTTGGACAAGATGGTCATAGTTCTTTGAAATCAATTCGTCAATATGGTAAAGGTGCAATGGACCTTACTCAGTCATGACAAGGATACAAAGTGAGAAGATGTAATGAGGGAAGAATACTCTCATCTTTTTTATTGATATGTTGTACATAAATGTATAAATATATCATGCACTGTGGACGATGCATAAATAAGGGGGTGAGGAATGTAACACCCCTGTCCATTTATTATCTAGGTGGATCCTATTCCACCTAGACCCCCTAGTCAATTTCATATGTTTCCTTGTTCATTTCAACATTTACTATTTTTAGTAGTTTTTGGGTCCTAAACTTCCAGAGCAATTTTGACCCCCTAAACAACGTTTTTTGGGGGTCCGTAGCAGGCCCATAGTCATAAGTACGGGCCTACGGCAAAACCTGTAGTACTTGGTGAGACCTTTTCAACAAGGTATCGTATGCGCCAAATGAAGATAATATGACAAAGTTACTACCCCGAGAAGTTGGTTATCAAACTAACCCCAACGGGGCCCACAAACTCTTGGTGTTACATCTCTTGGGGTTGTTTAGGGTTTTCTCATGTTTTCCAATAATAAATAATCCCTTGAGCCTCATTGTAACACAATTCAGTGGCATGTAGCCTCCACATCTCTTCTCAGAGATAAGCTACCATCATCCGAGCTATCTTATTTCAATTTTGTTTGTAAGCATAGTTCAGTATTTTTCTATTAATGAAATGAAGTGTTTTTCTGTTGCATCGTTGTGTTTATGATTGTATCTGTAAGTTGTTGTGTTCTTGTTTAAGTTTGGATCAATCTATGGTAATGTAGATATATGTTCAGTGATATTTAGGTTGGTGAGCTGACAATGTGTGAATGACAAGATGTTGAGCCAAGGTTGTTTTAGGGGCCTTCGTGCCCATTTATACATGGTTTTATATTTTTGGAGCCAATATGTCAGATATATATGCCTTTAAAGATTGTGATATTGGAGAGCCTAGAAATGTGATTATGAGGTAATTACACATATATTAATAAAACAATAGTTGGCTATGGAACCACTCCACATAAAAGAGTATCAGGGGGAGGGGGAAAACTCGATAAAAAGGGCAATAGTTTTAATATGTTTTGGTAGAAAAAGGCAGTTAGGGCCCACGTGGCTTTGGAGGATGTGACATGGTGACGTAAAGCCATACATATAAACTAAATGTACGTGTTTCCTAAGGGAAGCTATGGTTACAGATTAGTCGATGATTCCTGGGGTTGGACTCTGGAACTGACATTGGTGTGGTTATTCAGTTAACCACACTTAATTGGATGCATCCTGGTTTTGAGAGCCTTGGTGGCTCTGAGAGCTTGGTGGATCTGGTTATGGCTTAGTGGCCATGAAGTTTTGGTAGAACTTGATTTGGAGATAGTTAGTGTGTCCCAGGATTGGATTCTAACACTGACTAGGTGTTATAGGCCATTTTGTCGCATCTCGTCAATAGGCTTGCAAACCGGATCAATCCACATCTGTGAACACCTTATCATCATCCCTACAAAAATCCCTAAGCATGATTCTTCCAAGTCCCTGAGTTTTTGGGGCTGACTGCTTCATTTCAATGCTTTTAAGGCCCAGTGAACTCTGCCTATTTAGGGACCTACATTCAGCAGCAGGTTGCTTCCTTCTTCACCAGTGCTGATCAGCAGCAATTTGTCCCTTTCTCGGGGTGCATTGCTTATAGAAATTCGGGAAAATTAAAAAGAATCCTGAATTATACTATTTTAGAAGCTTCCAGGGCTTGTTTTAACCATTTATCTTGGATAAGAAGTTTGAATCGTATCTTATCCTACCTTGGAGACTTCACCTCTTATCCCTTGAGCTCATCCTCCTATCTTAAGTGGATCTCAAGTCTAGATTGGTAAATGGATAAGAATTCATGAACTATCATCCCTCTCCTATAAATTTACTACCATATACAACATCACGGTTGGCTTTTGGACACTAATCATGCCTTCATGCCGCTGCCTTGAATCTAAGAGAGTCGTCATCTTCATGCATTAGGGTGACATTGAGGTGTTCTTTGTGACAAGGAAGGACAAGTCAACTTGGGGAGATCTCTACAAGATCAACTATTATTCTTGGTTGTAACCTCTCTCCTATTTCTATTAATACAAACAGTGTATTGTTTTCCTATATGTGTTATGTTACATTTACATTCATCTACTTCAATGCCTCGTTGATTCATTGAATAGAGTAACTGAATTATGCTACATAGATATTATGGATCTTTGGCTTGTTGTGATTGTATGTGTAGGTTCTAATTATAGATATTGGAGCTACGATTGGGGTTTACAAGCTAGGAGGAAAGTGAAGCTTGCAACATATCCCAAGTAAGCCTCTTTCCCAATCTTCAATTTCTCTAAGGGGAACTCCATATTCTTTTCTTTTTGTTTTTTTAGACTAATCCACTAGGTCTAGGGAAGGTACTTTTGTCCACAATCATAAATTTTGCATAACACTAGGGTTATTCACTTTGGTTGGTACGGTACTTGAACATCTAGAGAGTAGCATAGCTCCTAGAGTTGTAGGCTAAGACCATTCTGGCTGGTTGTAAGGTGCCCTGGAAGGTGGGTAGTGGGCACTTCCAAGGGACTCGGGTTGTGCCACTTGGATGCAGGTCAAGGGAACATGAGCTTGTGGTTGGAGATTGAGGTTGATGGGGTTGGTACCTTGGCCAATGTCTATTATTTATGTTTTGCTTACAAACTATTGCATGTGGAGTTGCAATCCTAACTTGGGGGTGACCCATGGCTGAGATTTATGAACCACATGGTTTATGAATGGGTTGAACGTGGAGAGCCCATAGCTAGTTGGCTTTCTTTCACAAGATAAGTGATGATGTTTTGTGTGTATTGATTTATATTCATGTATTGTGCTATATTTTGAATGTGTGATGAAACCCTAGTTTCAAGATTTTGCGTTCTTTTCTTTAATTATTTCATATTTTTTTCTGATGGCATTCATGTGTGCATAAAGTATATGTGTGAATATTGCATTGTGGCATTTTATTTTACATTTATGCTAACCATAAAATGCCAAGTCCAAGACCATCCATGGAAAGGTTAGTGTTTATCTCACTTCGGTAATAAATTTATACAGATTTAAGCAGTGTGGGTGTGGTAGCATTACCCAACTTGGGGCCGAGGATTTACAATTCAAATGAGGATAAAAGTAAAAGTTAGGCCATTGTCCAACCTAAGGTGCCCTTTATCCCATTTAGCGGAAAATATGTTCATTAGACCTATTTTTTGTATGGGTATTTTCAATAACATATTTTAATGGTGCACATTTTTTATGTATATGCACCAATGTGCTTTTATCTTTAAAACATTTTGTGAATGTAAGCTGGAAAAAATTATGCACACTTTTATCATTAATGAACACAAATATCCATTAAAAAAAGAAGTTGTAATATTTTTATTTATTTTATTAAATATGTTCGTATAGAAGAAAACCTAGTCCTTATTTTATTATTTTCTAAACTTTAGAGGGGGAGATTGTGAAAGACAAATCTACCAACAAAAGCTTTGGAGAGGGCATAGATTTTTGAAAATATAAATTTGTAATATATCACTATAGATCACATACAAAATTGCAAAGGACAATTCTCAAATATATCACTTCATCCTATTGATTGTATCTAACAATTTTCTAGATGTGTGTTTATTAAAAAACCCTAGTCCTTATGTCATTCATTTGCCAAATTTTATGGGAGAAATTTATACAATAGAGGTTTACTAACAAATATCTCTTCATGTAAACCGTTTCTGTCAAAAAACAAAAAAAAACAAATATCTCTTCATGTATGTGATTTTAGCACATTCTCTTGAAATCCATAGCTTTCTTGTTTCTCTTAGGATTTTCTTTACTTGTGATACTTTTTTGGACATTAGCACATTCTCTTGAAATCCATAGCTTTCTTGTTTCTCTTAGGGTTTTCTTTACTTGTGATACTTTTTTGGACATTAGCACATTCTCTTGAAATCCATAGCTTTCTTGTTTCTCTTAGGGTTTTCTTTACTTGTGATACTTTTTTGGACATTAATATAATTATTTTATCTTATTTTTACTTGTACATGGGGTCTTTGGTGTCCATTGCAATGGGACCACTCATTGCATCATATCCCAAACCATGTGATGTTCATTTTAATTAAAAAAGTGTTTTCGCAGTTATTGGTGTCCATGGGAATATAATAGTACACTTGTGCATTTTGAATGGCTAATGGAACTAATAATCTCAACATCTTTTAATGTCGAAAAAAACATTATGTTTTTAAATTTGTTGCAATGTTGCAAGTTCATTGATGCACAATAATAGCAATGAGGCACCAATGTTATTACAATGTCTAAAAAAACATGTTTAAATTTGTAATAGTAGTGTTGCATATACTAGAGTGTATACATATGTACTTCACACTTGTTTATAATTATTTATAAGGCATATTGTTATTTTCTTGTAAAACAATATTTCATAATTTCTATATCTCTTGATTCCTTCTGAAAAAAATAATAGAAGATGGTTGATAGGAGTTCAAAGAAAAGAACTTATTGCAACAAGAGGGACGATAACTCATCCCAACAACAAACCAAGATAAATTCTTTAAGTTTTATGAAACTTTTTGTATATTGGAATTATCTATGGGTTCAAAATAATGATGTGTATTGGTTAATATGTGTCATGCAGAGCAAAAGCTTGAAGAAACTCAATAAGCTTATTTGCAATCTAAGTGTAAAAGAGCATAAAAGCCTTATGGAAACGTTGCAAAGAGATAAATTGCTACGAGGATTTGAACGTAATGAAAATGATTTTTTTTCTTCACTTTTTACTAAAAATGAATTTCTTAACATTGATTGCTAACATGTTTTAAACCCTTGATTTCACATTCTTTTAATATTTTGTATGGAACAATAGCAAGGGAATGGACTGTCATCCTAAGAAGATAAAAAATACAAAAGATGTAAGTAATGATAAGTTAGTCCTTTTTAATCAAGAATGGTGTCAGAAGTTAATAAGAGGGGGAAATGGTTTTAAATAACTATGAGGTTTCTAGTGGAATGAGCATATAGACAGATTTCAATTCCAATACAAAAATCAATCTAATCACTCTAAGAACTAGGTTACATTTAAATTGCATGAGACATTTTCGAAGCAATGGTGATTTGTAAACTACCATGGATAACCCATTGGGTAGTTTATGCACAATAGATCTAATAAAAATATTTTGAAATCTGAAATCTATACTATAAGAGTTAGTTTTCTTTAGATTTTATAGATTTATTACATTGTTATTTTTTGTATATGCATGCAATGTGGAAAATAGTCAATAGATAAAACAATCACTCACAAACCACCATAACACCAAGATATGACTTGTGAAACCCTTTCGAGAGAAAATTCCACTAAAAGGTAAGGTTTCTCTACTCTTTCTTTCTCTTCATAGAAATGGTGCAAATACAAACGAGTGAGACCTGTGGCCCATGGGTTGCTACAAAACAAAAATTCTCTTTATTCTTCCTTCTCTCTATCTGCTCTCAACTACTCTACTCTCATGTGGTACAAAATGCACTTGAATATAATCAAACCCCTTTTTCCTCCTAGTGGTTTAGTTATAACATAATTTGATAGCTAACTAGGGGTTAAATTTGATCCATTCAACTCTCATATGATTTAGAACTCGAAAATTAAAAAGAAAAAGAAAAAAATCATAGTTACCATGTAGCTAACCCCTTTTCCACAAGTAAAAGGGGTTGACACGACATCCTCTTGAATTATCGTGGTTAAACACAATAGGTCAACTTCCATGAGGCATAACTTGTGCATTTGAACTCTAATTAATGCAATATTTGCATTATTGGAAATGTGTTTAAGTGTAGAATATAAGTAGGGTTGCTATTCTTAAGAGGAAAATCCCCCCCCCCCCCCCCCCCAAAAAAAAACATTTTTTAAGGCCTCAAACTGGCTCCAAAAGGTTTCTAACCCAAATTCTACAAACTATGGCTTGCCAAATTACTCATGTAAGTTAATTTCTTTAATTTTTCTAACTTGAAAGCATTGAGTTGGATGAGAAACAATATAATGATCCAATTACATATCACACTTCACCATTTTTGGAGGTTTTTGGTCCCCAAAATATTTTACTAAATTAGATGAGGAAATTTTTCCTCAATCTTTTCCCTGAAGCACCATTTAACCTTTCCTTGAAATTGTCCTTTCAACCCGATCTAGAAAAGGTTATGTTGTTCTTGTCTTGTAATTCTAGAGATATTCTACAAAATGGTATCATTTTTCAACTTCACATGAGCATCTGGTTCTAAATCCTCTATAGAAAATAGTACTTGCTCCTCCACCTTATCCAATATGGAATGCTCATATAGTTTCAAATTTAGCATTCACTACTAAGTAAATGCACATGTATGCAAGTAGACTGAGTCTATAGGCATTATCTCTCACATTTTCTAGTATCTCTAAGGGTCCACATTCCAAAACCTTGATTTTCTTACCAAAACCCTATAGCCTCTCCTTTTTCAACTATAACTATATTGTGTCTCCCACCTTGAATAACTTATTTGTTTTGTGTTGATCATACCTAGCCTTGTACCTTTAATGATACTTACTTAGTGTCTCCTATATTTGTATATGGATCCACCTTATCTTATCCATAAATTTATCTACCCTTAAAGCATACCCTATGAGATACTCTCTCTCCTCCTTTCTTCCCATATGCAATATCCAAAGGTGAAGGTGGAAAATATCCAAAGCAAGTTTCAAATGGGGACTTACTAGTAGAAGCATGGAGTGCTCTATTATATGAGTGTTGTATATACAACATATTTTCATCTCAATTATTTAGATGCTTTTGATTGTAACCCCTAAAAAGCTACACCAAAGTTATGTTAACTACTTTTATTTTCCCATATGTCTATGGATGGAATGTTGTAGATCTCTTCAACTTCATGTCCATCATCTCCCATAAGGTAGTCCAAAATGTACTACTAAATCTTATGTCCTTGTCAACATGATGCTCCTTGGTATCGTGAAGTGCACCCATACATGTCCAAAGAGTAAGTGTGTTTCTTCTTTCCCACTAATGGTCCTTTTACAATGAATGATAATGTACATATTTCTAAACACTTCAACTTCCATGTATAGGCAATCATGTCCCTTCCTGGTAGTTGGTAAACATCCCACAAATTCCATGGAAATTCTTTCTCAAGGACAAGTGGGTACAAGTAAGGCACAATATATGCCATGTTTCCTATTACTAGGCTTGTTGGTATGGCACAATGTACATCCTCCTATGAATCTAGCTTCAAACACACCTTCACTAGCTCAAAATCATTAAATATTACATTTGGTTAAATTATTAATGAAAGTAAAAAAGAAAAAATAGCTAATAAATTTTCCAGTATATTAATTTTAAATAGTTTCCAACCATCACCCTAGCACATCTAACTATAATCTAGCACATCTAATATCTCCAACATTAAATGGAAGTGTTATAAATTGCTTTTTTTCCTCCTCTCAGATAAAACTAGCGAGGGTGATATTGTCTATAAACCTTTGACAAAATATATGTCCAAAACAAATTTGAGTAGAAATAGAGGTTTGACTTGATATCCAAACATTCAAATGACAATATGCTCTTCTTTTTCCTCATGTATCCATTTTCCCCATAAGAATTTCTGGGAATTTCGAGGATATTATCACAGGCTCATGCCCTGTTATTAGATGGTTGAATTTTTTGACAAAAAAGTCTTGTACTTAACAAAAATGAGATGGGGATTTATGTATCCATAAGATGGTGTACTATCATTGGATTGGATTTATGTTAGGATTCAAATTTATTTTATATGGTATTCCATGAAATGAATTGCTAGAAACAATGTTCATTATCAAGTAGTTGTCTAAAGAATCGTTAGGTCTTGAAATAATTAACTAACCAATGTTGAAACAAAAATAAAGTATGTAAAGAACTAATATGAGTATATTAGCATCTCGCCCCATCACCTAAGGAAATAACCAAGAAAAATATCTATGAGTCCTGATGAGTATAGTGATATTAATGAAAGACAAACTAAATGGGATTTGAGCAAATCACATCATGAATTCTTGAATGATATTCATTTCGCCACCCTAGGAGTCTAGAAAAGTGTCAGCTTCAAATAACTTCAGTTACTTGGTGGTCTCTGGCAGCTTCAATATTTTCCTAGATATTTTAGGATTTAATGGAATGGGGTTATTATTTAAGTCTAGTTTGATAGTTTTGGTCTTAGCATCAAATTGACAGGCACACCAATTAACAATTTATCTGCAATCAAATACTTTTGAAATGCATACATCATTTTCCAATCTTATACTCCATATTTTAGTATTTTTCAACTCCTCCAGGGCCAGATATAAATACCATTGATATGCAACTAACGAGTGGAAGTTCTTGTCCTGACGAGCTAGAGAGTTAGTTGTATCCCTGAAAAATGGATCCTTTCTTTTTGTCATCATATTATTTATTTCTTCAATGTACTTAGGAAGATACATATAGACAAATGAGGTTTTACAAAAACTCTTACATGTTAAGTATTCGTTTTATGGTAGAATTTAATGGGATGTTACTTCTTGACAACCATCTTCATCAGGCCATGTGAGAATGATAATGAGAAGTTAATAACTTATGGAAAGTATCTAAGAGGTGTGTTGGTAGGTAATTCACATAGTACACAATACCAAGCACCTATATTTACCTCAAGGATTTGAATTTCTTGAATGAACTTTCAATTAGCCTCAAAAGAAGTAAATGGTTGATATCCACTAAGTATGGAATAAGGTGGTAAAGTGGAATTTATGGCGTATCACGTAGGAATATTTGATGTAAAAGAGAGATTACTTGTGCAAAGAAATGGATGTGCGAAGGGACATGTGTGCAGAGGATGAGTTGTGTCGAGAAAAGGATGTGTAGGGGTAGGTGCGTGTAGAGAATTAGGTAATGTAGTTCTTCAACACACCTAAAAATAACTTAAATGTAGGAGGGTGTGGGGAAGGACTGTGTAAAAAGAAATATGTGCGGAGAATGGATTTGTGCAGAGGGTGACACGACACAATGGGATGTTTCTGCACATGGTGCATGTGGAAAAAATGACTAAGTACATTATCATTGGGGCAAGGCATATAAAATAGAGAGATAGTGGTGGAGCACAAAAATGTCAACATTCAACTCCAATTGCAAGATAGTGACCCTTTCTGAGTTACTAACAAGACCAAAATTTGACCAGTTGCCTTCTCCATTAGGTGATGGAGTCAAAATCCCTTGAAAAATACATGAGAAGACACTATTGTAATATAATTCAAATATTTACAATATATATACTTCTATAATATAGAGAGATGTAGAAAATTATCTATCAAAGAAGTGCTTGAGATGTTTTCGATCAACAAGCAACCTTGATATTTGATAATCCAATCCCTTCAAAATATATGAGTTGCAATTGTTTATTTTCTCTATGATGGATTCAACTATGTGATACATTGTTGCCTCGAATGTTATATCAATATTCTTAATTCCAAATAACATCTGAGCATAGACATAAGTTCCCCATGGTGTAGTGAAAGATTATGTCTATCATTTTTAACTTTCATCTAATTGTACCCTAAAAATCCATCCAACATGGACATTATTGCACATCGAATTACTAGTAAAAAAAGTCTCTCCATATTGGGTAGAGGGTAATTATTCTTAAGTGAGGCCTTATTGAGATCATGGAAATCAATACATGATTTTATTTCTCCATTCTTTTTCTAACCACAATGAGATAGAAAATCTACTTTGAATGCCTTATAGGAAAATTAATTCCTAATTTCTCCATCTTCTTGATCTCTAATTTGACAAAAGGTTTTAACTTATGATTAATTATCCTTGGTTTTTGTCTTACTAGTTTAGCCTCCTCCTTTAAAGGGAATAACATGTTGAATAATTGTTTTATCATATTGCTTTAAATCATGGTAAGTCCATGCAAAGACGTCTTGAATTTTTTTGAACAAGGTCATATACAGTTAAGGTCATGTTAAGTACATTCATTTCCAATATTCGGCCATCTAGTGTCCTTTAGAATTCCAATATTTATCTTTTTGATATATTGAACTTTTCTAATGGATAATTGTTCTGGTAATTAAGAATTTTGAGTTTGATCATCTTTAATGAAAAGTGACTCAAAGCATATTGGCACTTTCTAGTTCCTAATTGATCCATAAACCGCCACCTGGGCAGTTCATCACAATAGATCTCATAAAACTAAACTTTAAATATGAAATCTACACTATGAGGGTTTATTTCTCCTTATATTTATGGATATGCTAATTATTGTTTATTGTGTATGCATGAAAATTATAATTATGCAAAAAATACAGGACAACAAAATTAAACTCACAAACTACAAATTAACATAATATATAACTTGGTAAATCCATTTTGGAGATAACCCACCTGGAAGGTGAGACTACCATG
Organism: Pinus tabuliformis; assembly: GCA_031772625.1. NCBI lineage: Eukaryota > Viridiplantae > Streptophyta > Pinopsida > Pinales > Pinaceae > Pinus > Pinus tabuliformis. The sequence goes on from CM062804.1 coordinate 1,554,230,186, forward strand.
CTCTCTTTCTCTAAATGGAAAATTGATGCAAGTACAAAGAAGTGAGACATGTGCTTCGTGGGATGTTATAGTGCACAAATACTCTTTGATTTCTCTCTTCGTATCCACTTTCGGCTACTCTGCTCATCTATGGAACAAAATGCACTTGAATATAATGAAACTTTTTTTCTTCCTAGTGGCCTGGTTGTAACATAGCCCAACAACCTACTAGTAGTTAAGTTTAACTTCATCAACTTTGAACTAGAGTTACAATATGGACTCTTCTAAATTCTTCTTCAACATGATCTCATGGCTAGCCCCTTTTCCATGAATAATCGGGACTGGCGTGGCATCCTCTAGAATTATGGTGGTCAAAATAGGAAGATCAACTTCTGAATGGCATAACTTTTACATACAAACTCTAATTGACATGATTCTTGCACAATTGGAAATGTCTCCATGTGTAGAATAAGACAAATAGGTGTGGCACTTAAGTTAAAAAGTTTTGACACCAACAAATTTCGTTTGATGCCTCAAACTACCCCCAAGAGGTTTCAGACCCCAATTTTCCAAACTAGGATCTGCCGATATAAATGGTCTTGTGAATTGATTCCTCCACTTTTTCCACTCTGAAAGGATTAATATGGATGAAAAGAAATATAATGATCCAATATGGATCAATCATGTGCCTTGTTGTAATCTAGCCATGTAGAATGAAAGTAAAAAGGCTCTAAAAGGAGTAGTAAGTACTTATGTAATAGAATGATTGAACATATCAAGGTACAAAGAATAATGGATAATTGAGACTGCATTGTCTACCTAAGAGGTTTCTTCCTCATCTAAATCATTATCAAAATTTATATGCTTTTTACATGAAATTTCATGTTCCCTCTGATCCACATCTATTGGAGTGAATAAAGTTGTCAATGTTGCTCATCTACACCGTCCAAATCCTTAGGATTTTCATGTACACCCAAATCAAAATATAAATGACTATTAATACATGATTATGATTCATTAATTATTAGTTTACCTTTCTTATCAAAAATAGAAATAAGATATTGAAACCATTCACAAATAGAAGGCATATCATTTAAAGGAAATCTATATCAAAGATGTATAAGCCTTGCAGAAAAATCATCGAATGATTCATCTAGTTTTATCCTAATATTATTCAATTCATTGTTCAATCCATTACAATCATAATTCTCAAAATCAAATAAAAATTCATCTATAAATTATTCGAATGTATGAATAGAAACGTCTAACAATGCCTCACACTAACTCTTAGTTCAACCTTCGAAAATAAAAATGAAAAACTTGCACATGACACATTCATTAAGAATATTATGGGAAATATAATTATGAATAAATCAAGAAGCATGTTCAGATGCAAACTTTTCACTTTCACCATCAAACTTAACTTTCAATAAGAGTTTAACTATCTTTAAAGGAGTGTTACATGATACACATCTAGAGACACATCTCCAAATAGGGGTTTGGGAAGGAGCCATTGATAATAAAAAACATTAAAAATAATAGATCCACGGGGTCAACTTGTCATCCAACCCTCCTTCTAGTGCCAATTATTGATAAGCATAAAAAGTCCTCGTTCAACATGGAATCATCACCTCATCAAGACCCTAATTAGGCCTATACTCGTTTGGTTTTACCGTTGGCCTCTGGTCTCCTCTTCTTGCTTTCAGTTTTCATTTGGCATTGTAACAAGTTGGTTGGTATTGTTTTGTGTTTGTTGAGTCATCCTACAGGTGATGAAATGCACCTTTTGGCACTCTAGTACTATGCATAGGGGGGACTTGCAATCACTATTGGTTGTTGGTATATTCGGAAAACCCCTGCTCAATTGGTTTAGTTGGACCCTCTATTGAGTTGCTCTCGTGGTTTAATTGAGGTATGCTCTGTTTGGTCTTTTGATTTTCTCACTGTGTCTAGACATCATAGTCATGCTTGTCAAGGTGCAGGGGAGCATGACCAGACCAGTAGGCCTTGCTTTGAGGTTTTGACCTAGGAGGTGGTAGTGGACTTTCAAGCTATAATTCCCCCAATAAACAAGTAGACATTCGTCACCTTAAAAAGGTCTATTTGTAGAGAAAGGAAATCATTTTTTGACTCTGAGCTCATCAATGAAGTCTCCCATTGGTTTCTAGACCTTGAGAACACCAGGAGAAGGATAAATCAGTGCATAAACTTTGTCACCCTTCGCAAGCAGCTGAAGACTTTATTGGGGCAAGTTCTCAAGGAAAAGCATGGCAATCTAAATGAGGTCATCATGTTGAATGTTATAGCTATGCTCAGTCTTAGTAATTAATATGTTATCCCTTGATATATATTTGACCTCCTCCTCTTGAGAATTTTCGGATTAGACAAGATAGAACACATTTTATGGGCATCAAAACAAGGAAGAAGAAGAAAATGAGGACAAAGAAGAAGGAAAAAGATATCTTGTGCATTCTCTCTCTTGGTTGACCTCGCACAGGTGAATTTCATAGGATTTTTGGGGAAAAAGTCGGAGTTTCTAGGTAGCAACAGGGCCAAGTTTATGGGTTATTTTGAGAGGTCGAGCTTCAACATAGATAGATTAGTCTAGGTTAGGTTGATTAGGAATCTTCGTGACTTGACCTAATGGAATTTTGACCAGGTTTGACCATAGTGCTATTACTAGTCATTTTGACTTTGTTCTTGCCTAGAATATTTAGATGTATCTCTATTGAACATGATCATTTCTCTAAGGAAAAGGTTGTTGGATTTCCCCCCATGTCAATTTTCCTAGAGTAAATTCTTGTGTCCCTTATTTCATTGCCTCTTTATGATCATATTGGAATTTTGTTTCTATTGTTGAGATCTTTTGTGTAATTAATTTATGATAAATATGAATGCAAGAAGATATTAACTTAATAAATCATAAGAAGTAATTATGAGTTAGAGGATCTTATGAAAAATCAACATGGTATCAGAGCATGGGTGAAAGAACAGCCTTGAAAGCAGCTAGTCCGTTTCAAGTCATTAGAGTTTGTTCTAGCCCTAAAAATCTTAGTACCATTATGGATGTAAAAGGGATGAAAACATTCCAAGATGAATAGATCTACCCTGTTGTGACCTATGATCCATAAAAAACACAAATATGTTCTATATATGAGCTAAAGGTCGTAGACCTAGTCTAAGGCTAAATGCCATCAAATCTAATTTCAAATTAATCGAATGACCTCAGCAAGACCGAAGTTTCATATCCCTCTTAAGAAACCAAAATTCATAATTGTTGGATCCATGCTTAAGATTTATTAGATCATGAAAATATTCATAGAAGGTCGAAGTATCTTAGTTGAAGATAGGCCCAGATCCCTTAGCCTATTTCAATAGACCAAGAAGGCCTCAGAATCTGTCATTGAGGGCCGAGTCTGATCAAAGGCTAATTATTGTGGATAATTTATGCTCTGTCCGGGCCAAAATAAGGAGAGTCCACCAAAATTATATCTGAAAGAGTGAGTTATGTTATGTGCAAATGGAGAAGGATAATTCTCTAATAGATACCTAACAAGCCTCAGATTTGACCTATTGTGGAAGGTTGAAAAGTCCTTAGGTGGCTCACTAGAGTTTAGTATGAAATTGAGACCTAACTCTAAAAGAAGTCTAAAATACCTCTGTGGAAAATCCAACAAGATGTATCTTAAAAGGTTTGTTGGTGAAGACACTATACATTTTTCATCTCAAGGAGCCTCTTTCTAAATGCTTGTGTTGCAATGGAATCTCACATTTGATCAGATTGAAGTGTTTCATCAAGACATATTGTTTGGTTCCTAGCTTGAAAAAAAATTCATGCAAATCTCACTATAATGATGTTCATATGCTAAATATGAAGTTTGATGCCTCCTTGGAATGTGAGATATGTATCATCATCATGTTCTTGTTCAAAATTTTCCTTGGAAACATTCTTAGACTTCAATGATCACTTGTAATCATTAAATAACTCTGTTAATGAAGGGCATGTAGAGGTCTAGTTAGAAATTCTATTTTGGTCGCTAGTTTGATAAAGTAAGGGTTGATCTCAATATTCTCTGAAGGATGAAAAAATCATTTGTACAAAATGTACCTTGAAATATTGGGAGCTTCTCAAAGGATTGTATACACCTACTAATATATAGCATGTAAGTCACCTTTGTATTGGAAGATAAAATGAAAATGAACCTGATGTGTTCATTTGGCGATATGGTCATTTACTTTGAGTTCAATAGAGTGTTTTACTTGTACTACAAGGATTAGGATTATGACTATATGTGATGCAGAACTTTAATCTCTAACTAATTCTCCAATGAAGTTCCTCTTTGAGTGAGAGGGAGTTGAGAAAGTACATTGGAATGATCATAGGACTTCCTAAGAAAATAAGACAAAATATTACTACTATTATAATGTTTTTGAAGAAGCCATGGTACTTGAAACGCTAAGTCATTTCTAGAATTGAAGATTATCCTTACTAATTTTTTTTGAAGAATCTGAGATACCTAGTTTAGAAAGGGCAAAGAAGAATCATCTTTGTAAACAAATTCTATGGATATGATTTGCTATAACTCTTAAGAAAGTTTGGTTCTTGCTCATGCCTCTTGAAGTATATTCATATTGTTGATGTTAATTGGAATACCATTCCTTGATTCTACTTATTGATATCAAGATGAAACATCCTGATGACATGATGGAATTCATTATGGAAAGGAGAAAATGCAGATTATAAAGTTTGATAAACTTGCAAAAGGTATTGTAATACTAGGGTTAGTAAATCCTAGAAGACAGAAAGTCTTGGATGTGAAAACCCTAGGGTTTGTAGATAAAACCCTAGATCTAGACCTAAATTAATGCTTTTGTTGAATGAAGAAACCTTATCTCATGCAGGAAAGAAATGAAATCATGTCGATAATGAGGACAAGGTTGATAAGTTTACAAGATGGATGCAAGAAGGCAAAGATCAAGAGGGAGTTGACATTTCTGTATAATCCTCAAAAGATAAGTACCTTATATCTATTTTCCTTCATTATTTTTGTTGATGTTATTTTTACTATTAGTTAGCCTCTTGTATTTTTTTTCTTTTGTTGAGTTGTAATCATTATTCCATGACAGGTGCATAATGAAGGCTAACAAGGCTCTAGTAGTAGATGGAAGTGGTGGAAGAACAAAGTAAAGCTTGTGACAAGAGTACCTTCCTAGAATCAATGATTTGTATTGGGATATATTGTACTAAATGAGATCTAAGCTTAGAGGGAGCAGGTAGATCAAAAAGTTTGAAAAATACCTTGATCTAACATGTAGCAGATGGCAACATAGACAAGTACAAAGTGAGACTTGAAGAATAGAAGTTTCTCCCAGAAATAAGGAGAGGATCGTAAAAATAGAATTGCTCCAGTTGCTAGGTACATTTCTATTAGAAATATTGTAGCTTTTTTTATGGAATTACATCAAATGGATGTAGAGGCCATTTTTTCCATGAAGAATTTGAGGAAGAAGTGTACATGGAACCACCTCAAGGCTTAGAGGGTCATGAAGAAGTCTCTTGCTTGCAAATAGAATATTGCACCTAAGATTTGGATTGATGGATCAAGGTTGATCCTATGTGATTTATTTATAATGGAAGCAAAAAGGCTCATATGTCAAAGGGAGCAACCATCGCAGAAAGATTTGCTTCTATAATAGAGGGGGTAGTCAAGGTGTCTTGTTTTAGATGCATAGGAAGTTGACCTTTTAATTCTATATGATGGAATTTCATTGACATTAGCTGATATGTTAGAAAGAAATAGTGGCAGAGGTAGAAACCAAGATTGCCACAACAAAAGTTGTTTTAAAAGGAGCACCTAGTTGGGGTCATTAGAGAAGTTTTGAGGTAAAAAATGGGCCTCAAAACAAAAATGTACAACTAAAATCAACTTTATAAGAACCAATAGGATTCAAGATGATGATGTCAACCATGGGGGATGATTCACCACTTTTAGAGGAAAAGAGTAAAAGGGTTAAAAAATAAAAAATAAAAATAAAAACTACCTTTTCAACTCATATTTTCAACTTATCTCCCTACATTTTTGCTCAAATTTCAAGCAGGAGAACTTGTTGAATGCATAATTTAATTACTCATCCAAGGAATAGACATGTTGCATACTTTTGATGGAGCCTACTACATGAAAAGTAAGAAATACATGAAAAACATTATTGCAATCATGTTTTTCATGTATTTCTCATTATTCATGTAGCATGGTCCATCAAAAGTACATGGGTACACCTCGAATGAGGAATTAAATTTTGCATCCAACGATTGCTTCCTCTTGAATCTGAGTAAAATCATAGGGAGATAAGTTGAAAATACGAGTTGTAAAAGTAGTTTTTTCTTTTTTCTTTTTTTTCCCTCTAAAATTTTATGATGTAATCTAATCTTATTTCATTATTTCCACTATTATTTTACAATATCTCCTAGGAGGCCCATTTTAAACCTTAAAATTTCTCTAATGAACCAAAAAGTATCCTATCAGTTTATGGTTGAGCCAAGTTATGAAGCTTAACATGAATTAAAGTACCAACATGGTACAACTGGTTATGGCACAACCAGTTATGGTTTGAGATATGTCTCAAACAGTGAAGTACGATTGCAGACATTCACATATTCTGATTGGGCAGAGAGTGCAGAAGACATAAAGAGTTAATTAGGATGTTGCTTTAATTTGGGCTTCATTATGATTTCTTAGATGAGCAAGAAGAAAACATATGTCGCACTCGGTATTGTAGAGGCCGAGTATATTTCATCTTGGTTGGAAAGTTGAGAAGTAGTATGGCTTCAAAAAATACTTCTAGGATTGTTTGATCAAGTGTAGATGATAACCATGATGACAAGTCAAAGCACAATGAGATTTAGTACCAAGACATGGTACAAAAGGAAGCAGTGTCGCTCTAGCACTATTCTATAGTCAAGAAAACTTGACCATGATGACAAGTCAAAGCATAATGAGATTTAGTACCAAGACATGGTACAAAAGGAAGCAGTGTGGCTCTAGCACTATTCTATAGTCAAGCAAATTATTGACAAAGCCTTTATCCCATGATGAAGTCTATATACTTTGAGGACAAGCTTGGAGTGATTGAGAATGTCTCCCTCAACAAGAGGGAGTGATGAAATTGCAACATCAAGGACAATCATTTTTTGTGGGTGAAGTTGACTAAGATCAGGGAAAATGGTCTGGAGTATTGATGTTATAGCATCAAGGATAGACATTCTCCCTGTGTCAAGTGTATTGACCATAATTATTGGAAATGGTCTGACAGAGTACAGTCATTCTTCCTATGTCAAGTACATTGACCGAAATTAGGAAGAATGGTCCTAGAGGTCCATAATCACTCAGTTGAGTGCATGCCTTTTAGCATCAGGTTCAAACTCTCCAAATAGGTTGAGTAAGTACATTTAGAATCAAACTCAGAATTATTCATAAAGAGTAGGGCCTTTGGAGATTCACCATGAGTTAAAGATATTGACTAGAATAATGGTAAACCAAGACTAGTTTATATACCATGTGTCCGAAGGACCAAAATTATGGTGACTAGTTGATTTTAATTATGTACCATGTGTCAGGAGTCTCGACCAAGATTATGGTGTAGCATAAGTCAAAGGTATCGATCGATATTATGTTAACTAGTTGATGATGTTGATTTTACCATGGGTCAAAGTTGTTGACCAAGACTATGGTAATTGAATGATGTGGATGTTGATGATGAATTATTATAACTTTTTCTTAAAGAAATTTGTCAACATGAGCACATCTTGATAGTCATTATGAATACCTCCCTAGCTAAGAGGGAGTGTTGAATATTCTAGTTATGGTTAGTCCTCATAATTAATGTTTTAGACCTTTATATAGATATATATATATATATATATATTGAAAAATGCAAGATCAACCCTAAGGCTTAGCTCAATTGGTCAAATTTTCGTCACTAAAGCACCTCACTAATGGGATATCATGGGGTCAGTTCTCCTTGATTCCCTTGAGGTTAGCCTTTGCTAATAAGTTGACGGGATGTGATGCCTTTGGGTGGATATGCTCATATATTTCCTCGAAAAAAAGAAGAAGAGATGTTCTTCATGTTAGTTTCAAAAGATAAACTTTGATTTTCAAAAATTGAATTTTTGGCTCCAAATATGGTGAAGCGGCCCCAGGCAGAGACACATCCATCCGGCCATCCAAAATCACTATATATATATCATTGGACCTCCCCCTCTTGGGTAATTTCGAACCAGACAAGATAGAAGACATCGTATGGGCATCAAAATGAAGAGGAAGAAGACAAGGACGATAAAGAAGAAGGAAAAAGATATCTCATGAATTCTCTCTCTTGGTTTACCTCGCTCATGTGAATTTTTTAGGATTTTCTGTGTAGAATTTTGAGTTTCTGGGCAACAACAAGGCGAGTTTGTGGGCTATATTGGGAGGTAAAAGTTTAGCATAGACATATCAATCTAGGATAAGATAAGTTGAATTGGCATCTTTGTGACTTGACCTAAGGGAATTTTGACAAGGTTTGACCATAGATATTGATGGTCAATTTTACCTTGTTCTTGGCTAGAAGATTTAGATGTATCTTTGTTGCAGTTGATAATTTCTCTAAGGAAAAGGTTGTTGGGTTTTTGCCCCATGTGGGTTTTCTTAGGGTAAATTTTTGTCTCTTTTTTTTTCTTGTCTCTTTATGATCATGTTGGCATTTTGTTTCTACTATTAAGATCTTTTGTGTAATTTATTTATGATGGATATGAATGCAAGAAAAGATTAACTTAAGAAATCATAAGAATTAATTATCAGTTGGAAGAACCCATGAAAAATCAACATATCTCATTCCTCACTGATCTTCAAAGGAACTAATGGTGAATGTGGGACAACCTTGACTGCCTGGATGCACATTTGGCTCGCATGGAAAAACATATATAGAGGAGAAATGGTTATAGTTAGATGTGCTAGGATGATGGCTGGAATCACTAACTTTTGTTGAGGTTCACAATTGTGACTTTATGTCATGCATTGCTCTCTTGTGAGGAGTGATAATGCCAATGTGAAAGGTTAAATGAAAAAGTATTAGTGCAACCAAACTTTATCATATTCCATTAGTTCATTGCATTGCATTATACAACTCAAATTTTAACACACTTCGTGATAAAAATTCAATCAATCAATCGATCAATCAATCTATCTATCCACTTTATATTAAAAAATACAAATTAACAATAGAGTACGTCTATATTTATATTAGTTCACCGAATTCACAAAACTTGATACCATGTTATTTATATATTAACATACTCGCTTTCATAGTTATGTATTAACATGACTAGTACTTAACTACAAAACTTGATACCATGTTATTTATTGGCTTATCGATGTTGTTATACAAGAATTATAACCAAAATGATGTGTACTCAATCATATGGTGAGTTACTTGGATATCTTCGTATTGTAGCGATTACAACCACCCTCCAAATTTTGGATTGCATGCAAACTTTAGAGCCTACCTTGGATCCTGTGATCAATCATTCCTTGGTCACTTGTCGGTAAAGTGATGATCCCAAGCCTCCTCCTTGATCTTAAGAGTTGTTCACGTTGTCGCCTTTATGCATTATGTGTCATCTTTGGGCATAGGGATTGTTTTTTGTCATGCAAATGGATTGTTGCTTTGCTTCAAGGAAATCATGTGTGTAAGAGTTGTTTTCATTACATTGATATGTTTCACACTCACCTCACGCACTCTTGTCACGAAGGTTGTTGCATCAAGGAGAGTATGTTTTATACATTTTTTATGGTCTACATTATATCACTAAGTGTTCATGTGTGATCATAGTTGATTCCTATCATTTTTTACATATGTTTCACTGATCTCACACTTAGCCAATTTCCCGAGCAACCTAGCCTCATCCAGCTTCCCAGAACTGTGCACTTTTTTTCTGCAACCCTTAAGATTTTTCCCTTGCCTGCTGGAACTGCACAGTGTGCAGAGACCCCAACCTCCCTTGGCATCCAAAACTACATAGTGGCTTCCTCCAATGTCCTTCCCGCAGCCGGAACCCACTGTCTCCATAAACTGCGCAGTATTGTCCCTCAGCTGCTCAGTCTGCCTTGCAGCCTGAAACTGTGCAGATGTGTCCTCCAAGAACCCATCTCGCAGTAGTACCTTGCATCCAAAAACTACGTAGTATTGCCTCTCAATTGCCCAGGCTACACTACACTCAGAAACTGCGCAAAGGTGTCCTCACAGGATCCCATCTCGCAGCAATGCCCTGTGCCTCAAAACTGCGCAGTGTTGTCCAAACTGCCCTATCTATCTTGCATTCAGAAACTGCATAGATGGGCCTCCCAGGGCCTCATCCCAGCAGCAGTCACTGCCCGCTGAAACTGTGTTGATCTATCTCTCAGTGGCTACAGGAAAGGTGACATGCTAAGATCACTCTCAAGGATTTGAGGAGAAGGACCAAGAGGCTAATTCATGGCAAAAGATCAGGACTGCATGCAAACTCCGTCGGATGCATGATCATCTTGAGGGTAAGTATGGTAAGTAAAGAACACCTTTTGAAGTACATACCTTAGTGTAGTTTGCATGATTGCTTGTCATTGTCATATCATTATGTCTTCAATAACATTCATGCCTAAAAACACAAAAGCCACTTCATGTGTTGAATCCTCTAATGTCGTGCTTGCTTTTCGCTTGTTTGACCAACTGTCGTCTTTGGCATGTTGATTGCTATGTCATGCATGCGACCTTGTTCTGGTGATATTGAAGGTTTGTCTTTATGTGCATGAATTGTTTTGACTATGTAAACACCCATCGCACTCACACACAAGGTTGTAAGCACTGTCGCGCAAGTGTCGTCACGGTCGTCTGAAGGTTCATCCCAAATGTCGCACTTGTCGCTTTCACCATTAGACAGTCCCGCAAAGGGTCATGCTTTTCCATGTTTGGCTTGTTGGTTTGAGGTGTCTTGACGTCCAGTCATGATAAGTGTGCGTTCACAAGGTCCTGTATGCATGAGTACACTTGCTTACACACACATCCATTTTTCTCGAAATATTTGTTGACCGGTCAACCTCCTTCAATCGGACCCCGACTGAGTTGCACTGCGTAGTCTGAGCTCTTAGTAACCTTGTTGTTGCCAAGAACTGCATAGAATTTGTCTCCCATACTGATCCAAGTTGCGCTTCCTACATCATCAGTGATCAAGCCTCCCTTTGGTCTGTCAGAAATCTGCACTGCACCAAGACCCCGGGTTACACTATTCCCCAAAACTACGCAGACATGATTAGTTGCTCCCTGGATTGCCTGCCTTGTACTGTCTTCAAAATTTGTGCAATCATGTATGTCAGGTCCCCGCCACCCCACTCTTCATTAACTCCAGAAATTGCGCAATCATGACCTGTTGTTCCCTGACTGTCTTGCTCTACACTGCCTCTAGAAATTGCGCAGTCTTGACCAATAGTTCCCCGCTGCTCCACTCTACACTATCCTTGGAGACTACACAGATTTTCCTGCCACTCCACCAGTAGATCTACCTCACCTTGCTCCGAAAAACTGCACAATTTTTCCGGCCAATCTCCCGGCAACTCTGTCTCAGCTTGCCCTCAAAATCTTCGCAGATTTGGTCAGCAACTTTGCCTAGCCTTACTCTGGAACACTGCGCGGTTTTGCTTGTCAGTCTCTTGGCTGCCTTGTCGGGATCTCCCTCCAGAATCTACGCAGTAATCTTTCTTAGTGTCATGGCCTCCAGTTGTCACTGGTGCCCCTCACTCATAATTTTCCCTCCCAGTGACAACAACACAGTCTTTCCCCCGCAGTGTAGACCACACTCCGCAGTCCCGCATCCCTGCCTAAGTTGTGCTCTGTGTAGTTTTAGTACCTTGTCATCCCTCCTGCCCACCTGAACCGATCACGAAAAATAATGCATCATGGTAGACTAGGAGATTTCTGTATTTAATGTCGTCTCGTCATGAGTGATTGCAAAAACAAGTACATGAATGGAACATGGCGCGACGACGAACATGATGAAGAAGGAGCGCATGTTAGAAGACTTGCTCGCGATTGAACGAACACATGAAGCATACCAAGCAACAAGCTAAGGGGACACGTACACATGCACCATCAAGCGAACACCAAGACCATCAAAGACCCTGTAGGCTTCGTCATGCGCAGGTGAAGATATGATACACCGAGAGCATACTCATCACTCAGCAGCATAGCAGCTCAACACGGACACCATAGTCAGCATGTACATGTTAGCAGTGTCATGTCGAGTTGTGTCATGAGTCATCTCGATCATATCACACTACTATGGGCCATACTTGCTGTAATCAATGTAATGTGATGTGGAAGTCCAAGAGACCCACGGATGAAGTTGAAGAGTCATGTAAGTCGAAGAGTCATGTAATTTGAACAATCATGAGGTAAGTCGAAGAGTCACAAGGGTCAGTTCACCCTTAGCTATATATACCCCCTCATTGTACATTCAAAACAATTTTCACCTTGGCTCCTCCCACATAGCCTTGAGAGTCTATAATATTTTCTTCGAGGAGTGAGTAGTGGCTCCAACGCTCCACTATTGGGGCTAGTGATGTATGGTGTACGAATGTGTCTTGGAACTTTCGCTTAATTCAAAAGCTTGTCACAGGCCAACACGTTTTCATGCATGTGTTGTATTTGTTTGTAAGACTATTCTTTAAATGCTTGTAATGCATGTTTGCTTAACTTGTACTAGGATAGTTGAACTACTTCGGTTATTCTAGTGCATATATTGTTGAAGATGTGTTGTAATGGTTGTTATTGTTGTCTTGTCCGTGTGGACTACTCTGTTGGACACTAGACAAATTCATTCTTGTATATTTGTTATAACAACCGTCACATCCATGTGGACTACTCCGCTGGGTGTTGTACGTGTTATTCATTTACCTTAGTGTTTGTGACTGCCACATCCGTGTGGACTACTCCACTAGAGGTTGCGCAAATCTTGTTGTGTTGTGTGTGTCTATACCTGAGTTGGGACTACTACCTCTCGACCAAAGACTCACTTTCACCTTCCCCATCTTCAGCAAAGGAACTTAGACACAAGTTACACTAAGCACTCACCAGGCACACATACCTCGCTTTTTGAAGACCAAGTATATCACTCTCATGTGTTGACAAGTAAGAGCTAAGGCATATCTTTAAGATAATGGTAATCAAGCCATCATACCGGATGGGATTCCTACACCAAAAAGTGTGAGGTCTAGTTGGGACTTCATACCGGGGAGATCCCCTTAATGTTGGTGGATCCATCACCGTCAACACTTCGTAACTAGCTTCACTATCTCTTCATTGCTTAATACTATAATTATTCTAAGTTATTTGAATACTTTTCAATATGAGATCGCTTTTTCCAAACTCTTCTAATTCCAATTTCCATGTTATAAAATAAAATAGGGTTACAATGATGGCTATAAGCTCTAATATGATATTGTAACAACTTTCCATAGCAAAGTTAATAACAAGCTAAATGCATAACCACTGCTCAAAAGTTTATTGTTTAAATTGAATTAAAAATGAATAGATCATTCATAGTACGCTTCCATCATAGATCTATGCTATTGATTTCTATCCATCAATAACTAACACAATGATCCAGGTGGATATTGGTGGCCACCCACCTATTCCACTTGGACCCCCAACACTGTCTATTTTAGTTTTTTGGTTTCCTTAATCGTAGCACAGTTTACTATTTTTGGCAGTTTTTCGAGTCTTGAACTTATCTAGTCGTTTCGAGGCCCTAAATGGTGTTTTTAGAGAAAACTGAGGGACCAAAAATATTCCAAACCAACATGTTGATTTGTTTTCGACCTTCTGTTTGAGATCTTCGGAACGAGGTATTATGATAGCCAAACGGAGATCGTATGAAAAAGTTACGACCCTAGGAAGTTGATATACCAATTTACCCAAACGGGGCCCCAGTTTTGGCACTTCATCTCCTAGGGTTAGGTTTTTGGGTGTTTAGGGTTTTTTATAGTTTCTCAATAATAATTAGGCCTTTGAGCCTCATTGTAACACAGTTCAAAGACATATAGCCACCACATCTCTTCTCAGAGATAAGCTACCATCACCCAAGATATCTTATTTCCATTATGTTTGTAAGCATAGCTCAATATTTTTTTATTAATGAAATGAAGTTTTTTTTGTTGCATCTTTGTATTTATAATTATATCTATAATTTTTTGCATTCCTATTTAAGTTCCGATTAGTAGTATCAAAGTGGTCTACTCTTTATCTGTTTTTCTTTGCATGTACCCAATGAGGTCAGGGTATAAGGAGTTAGGGTTTGATATGGTTGAACCGTTGCAAGATCAGTGTCGCAAAACCCAATGATCTCCCATGGTGGAAGAAAAGAAAGATGACGGGGCAAGAGATCCTTTCAAAATGTTGCTCGAGAAAGCCCTCGAGCGACAGAGTGACGCGATTATGGATAACTTTGCTGAGATCCTTCGACGACTACCCATCGGCGATGCATCTTCATCCAGCAACCACTCTGGAGGTGCCACTCCTTTTAAGGTACAAGTTAACTTTGATATTCCCATATTTGAAGGCCTGATAGATGCATACGTCGTAGATAAATGGTTAAATCTATTGGAAGGATATTTTCAGTTCATGACTTTTCCAATCGCGAAAATATTACTTTTGCACTTCTCAAAGCCGCCACACACGTCAAGGACTAGTAGGAAACCTACTATGAACAAAAGGACGAGAGTGAACCCTCATTGTTTTCAGCCGCACCCACTTGGGATTCTTTCTGAGACGCCATCAAGGAACAATATTACCCTGTCATGAGCTATAAAGATAAATACATAAAGTGGACCATGCTACGGAAGGGAAGGGACCAAGATGCGTCGAAGTTCACAAATATTTTTCCATACCCTTCGCACAAAGCTACGTATCAAGGATACTGAGCGGAATTTGGTGCTCAAGTACCGCGACTATCCACACAAGTACATCCAGGACAAGATGGAGTTCCTGGACATTTCCTCGCTCGGCACGACGTACCGGTACGTTGTCACGATTGATAAGAAGTTTAAACAAAAGAAGCGGGACTTTGGATCTGCGAATCTAAAGCAAGGAAAAGGCAGCCCCAAACCACATAACAAAGGACCAAGCCAAGGCAGGGCTACCTAGGACATCCCGTCGAATCCGCAAGCAAAGAACAACACCACGAAGACGAAGAAGGACATGGGAAAATGGTGTGAGTTCCATAAGAGCTCCACTCACAATACAAGTGAGTGTCGGGCCAAGCAGTCACTGGTGGTCGAGCTAAAGGCTTCTGAATCAAACGCATGTTCCGACTCTGAATTAGAATCCAATAAGGGAAATAACAAAGGGAAGAAGATCATTGAAGCAGAGCCCAATGCCACTGTGTCCACCACCAAGATCCAGAAGATTGAGCCTGAAGATCCAGAGGAGGGGGAACACCTCTTCCTCTCATAGATATGGGTGAAGGGTTCTCCACTGCAGTTCATTGTCGACAACGGGAGCCAAAAGAACCTCATTTCAACAGAGGTCGTGAAGTAGCTGGGCCTAAATACTATAGCACATCCACAACCATACACCATCGAGTGGCTTCACCAAGGACGAGATCTTCACGTCAGCCAACAATGTCGCCTTCCCTATAGCATCAAGCCCTTCACATTTGAGGTATTGTGTGATGTTGCTCCTCTTAAATTTTGTGATGTGTTGTTAGGAAAATCATACTTGTGGAAGAGACATGTTGTATATGAGTTTGGACCTCGCTCTACGATTGTTACCTTTGCCAACAAGTTGTACAAGATACGGAAGTGGACCCGCCTACCACCATCTCTTCGATCATTGCAAAGCAATGCAGTAAGATCATTTCCCATACCAGGAAAT
This sequence comes from Pinus tabuliformis, assembly GCA_031772625.1. Lineage (NCBI taxonomy): Eukaryota > Viridiplantae > Streptophyta > Pinopsida > Pinales > Pinaceae > Pinus > Pinus tabuliformis. The sequence continues at coordinate 1,554,246,104 of CM062804.1, forward strand.
TTGTTTTCCTTATGATTCGCCCTTAGGGCAAGAAGAAGGTTGTGGCCATGTCTTCTAAGCAGGGCTCCTCTGCACAGCAACAACAGATGGACAAGGTCGTGGAGGAGTACACGGATATTTTCACCTCACCTACAGGGGTACCTTTGCACTATGAGGTCAAGCACTCCATCGATCTAACTCTGGGCGTGCCACTGCGCAATGGGCCGATCTATCAGCGCTCTGTTCTGGAGAACGATGATATTAGGAGGCAGATTCAGGAGCTATTATAGAAAGGGCACATAAGGCCAAGCTCATCACCTTGTGGGAGCCCGATTGTATTGGTACAGAAGAAGGATGGGACTTGGAGGCTCTGTATTGACTATCAGGCGCTGAACAAGATCATTGTATGTAATAGGTACCCAATCCCACGGATTGATGACTTTCTGGACCAACTCAAGGGGGCCAAATATTTCAACAAGGTTGACTTGAAGTCAGGTTATCACCAGGTGCCTATCGAACCCTCTGATGTGTGGAAGGCTACCTTCAAATCCAAGGATGGCCTTTTCGAATGGTTGGTCATGTTGTTCGGATTGACGAACACCCCTGCAACCTTCATGGGACTGATGGACGACATCTTGCGACCCTTCACTAATGCATTCATGGTGGTGTATTTAGATGACATCTTGATCTTCAGCCAGATTTGGGAAGAGCATCTCCACCATATTTGACGGGTCCTTCAAACCCTTCGACAACACAAGTTGTGTGCTAACTTGGAGAAATTCACCTTTGGCCTGACCGAGGTTCAATATCTGGGGTACATAATTGTTGAGAAGGGTGTACATGTGGACCCATCCAAGATACAAGTCATTCGGGATTGGCTAGCCCCAACCACTCTAACAGAGCTCTATATCTTTTTGGGTCTTGCCAACTTCTACTGTAGGTTTGTGTTGGGGTTCTCTCATATCACTTGGCCTTTAAGTCAATCCACCAAGGGTGGAGCAAAAGAAAAGTTTTTTTGGTCTAAAACCCAACAACAAGCATTTTCCGAGTTGAAGAATCGCATGTGTTCTGCACCAGTGCTCACATTAATAGACCTGCAACAACCATTTGAGATTGAGACAGATGCCTCTGACTATGATATTGGTGCGGTTCTTACTCAGCATGGGCTTCCAGTGGCTTACCATAGTGTGACACTTTTAGACACATTCTGAAAGTATGCCACTTATGACATAGACATGTATTCCATTGTGCAAGTCTAACTTCAATGGAAGCATTACATTATGGGAAGGAAACGGTCATCCACACAGACCACCGACCTCTACAGTTCATACAGACACAAGGGAAGTTGTAGAACGATCGCCATCAAAAATAGTCCACCTACCTGCAACAGTTCCATTTGAACATTAAGTATAAGAAGGGTAGCACTAATAATGTCATTGATTGCCTCAGTCGACCACCGGTCATGGCGCTGATCACTGTGCTCGACTCCTGTGGGCACGAGACATCGAGGTGGCTGCATCTTTACAAGAGCGATCCAGAATTCAGCAACACATATGAGACACTCCTGGAAGGGGAGCAAGTTCCAAATTTTCACCTTCAGAATGCACTATTATGCCACCTAGGACACATATGTTCTCCTTCAACTGAGTGTGCCAAAATCATTTGGGAGGCGCACTACAGTGGGTCACTGGATATTTCAGAGTAGAGAAAACAGTGGCGGTATTGCAGAAGTATCTTTGTTGGCCGAAACTTCGTCAATATTTTGGGAAGTACATTAGATCCTACACTGCTTGCGCCATTACCAAACCAACCATCAAGAATCAAGGCATGTATACTCCTCTACCTTCTCTTAGTCGGCCTTGGGAATTTGTCTTCATGGATTACATGTCGGGACTTCCTTCCACTAAGCATGACAATGATTGCATTTTCATGGTCTTCGACAAATTCTCTAAGATGTTCATCATGGCGGCCTGCAAGAAGAGTATCACAACAGAGGCCACTGCTAAGCTCTTCTTTGAATGAGTGTGGGTACACTTTGGGATCCCACAGTCCATTGTCTCATACCGGGACAACATATTCCTTAGTTCATTTTGGTCAAGTCTCTGGTCGATGATGGATACAAAACCTACTAAGTCCACAACTTTCCATCCCCAAACTGATGGCCAAATAGAGGTTGTCAACAGGATGATTGTACACATTCTATGCATGTACCACTCGAAGCATCCACGCACATCGGATAAAATCCTCCCCTATGTCCAACACAACTACAATAGAGCTCTCCATAACTCATCGGGCCATCAGGTAGGGCTAGGATTTCAGCCATTATGTCTCATTGATGTGGCCATACCATTTGCAGCTACTCATGTAGATTCGGCTCATGTCTAGTTCGAAGTAGACAGAGCTAAAAACTTCATTGAGCGCATTCAATACATCTACCAGTAGGTCCATGATTTATTGGATAGAGCCAATGCTAAGTACAAGTAGTGCCATGATCAACATCGGGTTCTGCACAAGTTCCATGTGGGTGACAAAGTTTGGTTACATTTGCAGAAGGAGCGCCTCGCTGGACCCCACCGCAAGCTTTGCCCACTGCGATATCGACCACACACCATCACCAAGGTTGTAGGGGACAATGCCTTCGATCTTAGCATTCCACAATTCCTTGGTCTGCACCCAGTGTTCAATGTAGACCGCTTTTGGCCATACTTTCCACCATTGCTGGACACATCTAACGTTGCAAAACAACTCACACCAACAGAGCTAAACCCATACTGCATGGAACATGACACCACTAATCGGATCATGGACATAAAGATCAATAACACTTTCCAGCAGAGGATCCAACTATATTAGGTTGTCAAAGTTGGCCAACTCCTTCACCAAGGTAAGTGGCTCACCAAGGACCAAGTTCAACAAAAGTTTCCCCATCTCATGGAGGCACTCAACGCAATGGGGACCATTGCTTCCTAAGGGGGGAGGAATGATCCAGGTGAATATTGGTGGCCACCCGGCTATTCCACTTGGACCCCCAACACTGTCTCTTGTTGTTTTTCAGTTTCCTTAATTGTAGCATAGTTTACTATTTTTGGTAGTCTTTCGGGTCTTGAACTTCCAGAGTCATTTTGAGGCCCTAAACAATGTTTTTAGGCAAAATAAAGAGATTGAAAACATCCTGAACCAAATTTTTGGTTTGCTTTCGACCTTCTCTTTGAGATCTTCAAAATGAGGTATTATGATAGCCAAACAAAGATCGTATGCCAAAGTTGCGACCCTGGGAAGTTGATGTACCAATTTACCCAAACAGGGCCCACAATTTTAGCGCTTCATCTCCTAGGGTTAGTTTTTGGATGTTTAGGATTTTCCATTGTTTCTCAATAATAAAAAAGCCTTTAAGCCTCATTGTAACACAGTTCAGAGGCATGTAACCGCCACATCTCTTCTCAGAAATAAGCTACCATTACCCGAGCTATCTTATTTCCATTTTGTATGTAAGCATAGTTCAATATTTTTCTATTAATGAAATGAAGTGTTTTTCTGTTGCATATTTGTATTTATGATTATATTTGTAAGTTGTTTCATTCTTGTTTATGTTCAGACCACACAATTTTATGGCTATGAGATTATTATCGCTATCCCAACACTTTTAAAAATAAACCATTAATTGATATTATCATTCTTATGATAATATTCTTTTAAAAAACTTAATTTTATTTTATTAATAATTACATGCACAAATTGCCTAACATATTTTTTACTGGTCGATATCCATCTTAATCCCATATATTTCAAGCGTTAAGTGAGATCAAATCTCTCAAAGTGTAGAATACGGAACTTGAGGAAAAAAAATTGCACCTCAAGGGATTTCAACCCTCTCAATGCTTGATAGATCCAAGGTTAAGATGGAACTATGCTAGGTATACACTATGTTGGACTTAATCAATCTTCTAACACATTTAGGGTTACACAAACATAATATTCAACCAATTCATATTCTAAAATATGTTATAAAAACTAATCATAAAATACTTTAACACACACAATTAAAATTACAATGGATTTTTCTTAAACCATCATTGGGAAATTTTATTAATCAAAATGTATTGGTAGGCTCACAACAAAGATACATGAGACTAAAATTATGGTTAAAAAGTGTCCAGATTCTATAACATGCTTGTTTGAGACCAGGCCTTCCATAGCAAAGATAAGCAAAAACACGGTCATAAAATCTCCTAACTGTATATAATATAAAGAAAATACCCAAAATTTGACAAACTTTATGATGCATTCAAATTAAGTTGGAGTATTATAACCATTGACCTAGAGGAAATACTCTTGTTCCACTGCATTGAAACATGTTCAAATTTGGGAGCATAGGTTCAGAAGGAAGAGTTATCTGGATTACCAAATTGTTTAAGGAAGAAGGAGACCGAGGTCGTGGAGTACCTTTGTGCTTAATCTCTTCTAATTGACTTCGTAGATACCCAATTTCATCCTTTTCCTTTTGGAGTTATTACCAATGATAGATCAAGATGTCCATGAGCGTTATAATCAAAGTCACCAAAATATCGACCTGAATTTGCATTCGACAAATAGAGCCTTAGATTTCCTACTTTGGTTGTCGAGCAATTGAGCGACTTTCACGGTCTCAAGAATGCGTGAGAGGCCATGGTGAGGAGATAATGAATATAAGATAGTCTCATTTCCAACAAAAAGAAGGAAAAGAAGTCTAGTGGAAGCTACAAGGAGGTAGGATATCTACAAGCCTCCTCTAAATGTCATAAGGATGCACAACAAATAAGGCTTCATCTTGGTGATGACAACCACAACCATGTCCCTTAACTTGTGCTGAAAAATGCAACAAGAAATTCTCAATTTGATTTTGACTTGATTAAATTGAGAAAATTCGAATTTCCACATCAATAGACAACTAGGGTGCAGTGAACTGAGGTGACATGGCTCTTGTGACTCATTTAACTTAGTAAATTGGAGTTGGAGGAGTTAAAGTTCAATTAAGCATGTGTGCTTGCTAATTTGTAGCAGTCAAGGTTAGTGATCTTAGGTTGTTGTCAGTTAAACTAGTTCTAATTGTTGAAGGAACTAGTGGAGGGTTGGTTGTGTAGTGGGACTTCAGTCAAACTCAACGATCATCCAGTTAACTTATCAATCACCTTAAAATAGCTAGTGCATCCAGAGAATTTGAGTTCCCTATGCTTGGTGGAGATTCCAAGGCAATGTAACACTAGTTGTAGACTAGTTTTGAGTGTACAAGTCTTGCATGCAGTTATATGATCAACCTTGGGAATTACACAATCAATTTTGGAGAAATTCCTATATAATAGGGGCCTAATTTCTCAAGTTATTGTGCAGGGAAATATGGGCTCAAACAGAGGCAAAAATTAAGTCTGGGTCAAAGCTTCTTAGTGAGCAGAGAGATAGTTTATTCACTCGCAGTTTGTGCTCAGTTGAGAAAAGCAATTGTAATACATCTTTATTCATCAGAGTAATGCAAACATGCACTGGGGTTTTTAGTAGATTTCTTTCCCCTAGAAAAATATTGTCTGTGTGTGTGTTGTTTCTTATTACATGTCTGAAATTATTGCTCTATATTATGAATTAATTTCGACAAAGTAGTAGATTAGGTTTTTGTCTTGTGATTTTGATTAAATTTTCATGAGCAATTGCAAATCTACAACATAATTTCTTTATGGTATCAAAGCAGGATTCACATTAGAGCAAGAATTTCAAAGTTCTTTCTCAAGAGGTTCAAGCTTGAAGTTCAATGTAGTAGAATATCTTAAGAGTTAAGAAGATGACCTTCAATGGCATAAGGCTAGAGTATGCCTTGGAAGGCAACTCTAATTTCATCACATGGAAGGATTGCATGGAGGTAGTATTGGATGACAATGGATTGCTAGAACACATCAAGACAGATGTTGCAAAACCATTGGAATCTGATGCCCAGAACCTTGTGTTGTGGGGAAAAGTATCCGATGCGGATGACCCTATCCCTACTCTAAAGGTGACAGTCTTTAGCAACAACTGAAAGTAAAGTTTTGATGATTTCCTTTATGAAAGTACAGAGAGAATGAAGAAAGATTAACCAACCTGGTGTCTTTCGCTTAGTCGATCCTTATCCTCTCTCTTTGTCTCTTGTTCCCAGCTCCTTGCTCTCTTTGCCGGTCCAGCTACACACAGATCCTGCACAAACAAGAGAGCAAACTACAAGATACATGTACTCATAACTGAAGCATGGATTAGGATGAATCAAATATACATGTAAATACAATACATCAATGCAATACAAGTATATAGGAGAACATGCAAAACTTTATTGATAGAAGTAACAGGGTTCTGAGAAGGTTACAACCAATGATGGCTCCAATCCAGCAGCACCTCCCCAGCAGCAAGAACTATCCTCTTCACCTCTAGTAAAACAATCACCCAATAGCTCTAACTGTAAACCAACAGCACCTCCTTGCTTTACACAAAATTCCAGCCTCCTTAGACCTCATAGAAGAGCTCTATATATAGGAGAGAAGAAGAAAGGATGAGTCAGCTTGAGACTGACATGAAGCTGCCTTGTGTCCTCTCCCTCTTCAGTTAATCTTCAGTTCTTGAGTCCACTTGGAGATCCTTGCTTACACATGGTGGTCAAGTACCTCTTACTCATCACAGGGCGAATCTCATGAACCAAGTGTCAGTTTGGAAGCTTCCTGGGCAGTTGACACCTTGCAGAATGACTGTGCCACTTGGCCAATCTCGCCCAGCGCAGGTAGCCTTCATTAGATTTGACTTCCAGCGCAGGTACAAGGAGGGACAGTTGCATTCCAGCGCAGAAGCTCAGTGGAGCAGCTGACATGATCCAAAATAAGCCTGTTTTGAAGTGTTTTCAGGTGGAGAACTGATTGGAAGTGCTGTTGTTTGATGACCTTGTTCTTTTAGGGGTAAGAACAACATGTTTAGGGACTGAGGATCCCTGTGATTATTGACATTTCATGCTCCATGATGCGAGGCACAAAAATGTCTATAACAGTTGCCCCCTAAAGTATGAGGCCGTTTATCGGGTGAAATGCTTTATCTAGAGGGTCCGAAGTTCATTCCAGTGCTGAGGAGGCGCCCTGTAATACAATACAATACAATACATTATTTTTCATTCTGTTTTCATGATCTAGCTGAGGCGGGCATTCCCATGCCCAGCTTTTATAAATACATTTTGGTACATATGACAGACGATCGTCTGAAGGTAGACTGATAATTTTCTGCTGAAATTATCATCCTTTGAATAGGATGATCATCTGTTGCAATGATGTACATGACAAATGCTTTTATATTTCCTGAATATATATCGCAGCCCGGATGGATGAAACTAGATCCGGGGTCTTCAAACTCGTTCGATCTTCACTCTAAGTACAAGTCGATCCATGTGAGAATTGCGCTGAAGTCGAACATGGAAAGACATCGCTTGATTACCGGTCAATAATGAAAACCGTTAACAAGCGCGAGAGGAATCACCAATAATGACGATGACCCTCAAGGTACTGCAGTACAATTCACGTGGCGTGAATAAAGGACTTGGCGTCGAACGCCACGCAAAATCTTCTGGTCGAAGGTCATTGATGTATACCTGTCGCCGGAAGTGAGAAACTTGCCATTGAGGCATGCAAGCTTCAAAGTACTGATGGGGGTGTTCCTAGATCAACTTCTTGGATAATGAGCTGAAGTCGACAAGAAGCGATCCGTCAAAGGAGGGCCTTAATGAATCCCACATCAATGACACGGAACGGAGCTAATGATTTTAGTGGAGGTGCAAACAAACTGTGACATATGATTCAGGGTGACGATCATGAATGGATGAAGGATAATGCATGGCAGTGGATGGGACACGGTTGACACTTTCAGAATGACCCCTCTTGAACATATAACGACACTGATGCGATGGATCGGTAGCATCACCCCAAATGTGGATGGTTTGGCGAGGACCATGGCGATGAGACCGGTGAATGAAACAACCCAACCCGATGTGGTACAGAGGAAAAGTGTCATGTTCAAGAGTGACTTGCTACCATTAAACTTTGATGTTCTCCCAATTTTTCCCCAGTCATTTCTGACCAGTACCTCTTTATTTTTGTCAAGCTTGAGGAGGATAACATATGCTTGTTCTATAACCTGCCCTTCGGGCAAGCCCATCGCTATGATTTAACGAGCCTAGCGATAGGGAAACTCGTTCTCGTCTAAAGACAAGTTTGTCGCTATTTAATCATTTTAACGAGTCTAACGACAAAGAAAACTCGGTCCTTTTCATTTTTAGAGAGTCTGAAAAAGTACGGAAAGTCAACTCCATAATTCCTTTTTCGTCAGCAAATCCCTTAAGTCCGAAAAAGTATAAAACAATACAGAAGGGATGGCTGTTCGGTACTTTTAACGAGCCGAACAAGACAAGCGCTCGATCCTTTTGTACAATAATCCCTCAGGTCCAAAAAGATTAAAATCTAGAGGAGGGATAGCTTTCCGGTCGCTTTAACGAGCTGGAAGGCCAAAACTCGGCAATCTTTTCATATTTTACGAGTCAGTGAAAAGAGCTTAAAGACGACTCGTCTTTCGAGGAACGAGTGATTAACAGGGCAGCAGCAGATTCCAGGTACAGGTTGGAATATTCCAATCACGGCAGTGTCACAAGGATGGCTTAGTGGCATCACTCTTCGCAGCTGTTCCTCAAAATGGGTAAACAAACATATGGAGATGAACGATTGGCCAAATGAACGGATGGAGGTGAGACTGCAAGAACACGACCAAGGCTTTAATATGGCTGTCAAAGGTTACATTTACCAAGGTTATTTACCGGTTCATTTTTTCTGGGTGAGCTTGAACTCTAAGGGAAGATTGCTCACAACTTATGTTTATTTTTTAACGAGCATGAACTATGCGCTAAAACTGCTCGGATCTTGCGTTTATTTTTTAACGAGCATGAACTATGTGCTAAAACTGCTCGTTATGCCCCCAGCATAATAATGCAACCGAGGTGCATGCCCCCCAAGCTTCATTGCATTCAACTTTGTTGATTGGAATGAAGGTTTGCCATTGAGATCTGGAAAGGGGATTGTTTCATTTTTTAATGAGGTTGACATAGTAAAAGAACTATCCTCATGACTCCTTGTTTCATTTTTTAACGAGGTTGACACGAGATAAGAACCGTCCTCGGTCTTTCTGATCTGCTAGAAACAGAAGGTCTCATATTCCATTGTGGTCATTTCCGCCATATTGTTTGAAGGCGGTAATGCGGAAGTACCCATTAAAGTAGGGTCTTTTAGGAGAATGACTCCGATATTTTGGAGAGAGTGATTCCTTCCCTGGATCATAGGAGTGCTTCCCGTAGTAAATGGTGGCACAACTTTTGTCGAAGTTGTCGTCGAACTGCTTGGTTGATCATTTCCTTTACTGTTTGACGACTGCGGATGCCCGCAGTTTTTGCAGTTTGTCGAAATCAAAGCATCATTTTGCTGTTCAGAGGTCGACACCATTAGTACCTGGCACCGGGAAGTATCTCCACTGTCAACCAGATTTTGGCTTGGATTGGGAAACGGATCAGTCAATACAGCCGGGGTTTGTGAATTCTTTAAGAATCTTTTAAACTCGGCTTTATATGGACAATCTGTTGTCCAATGATCCTCATCGCATATATGACATGGACTCGTTGGTTTCCCTTTCCTAGGAGGGCTTGAAGAAGTTTTTTGAGGGGATGACTCACCTTGTTTCTTCTTCTTCCCTTCGTTTTGTTTCTTCTTGCTTCCTGGTTGATTGGAGTTTTTGCCTTTATCCGTAGATACAGCATTTACCTCCGAAGCAAGAATCTCTTGATTTGCTTTTTGATTCGAAGTCTTACGGGCTTTCTTATTCGAATCCCTTGTCGACTTAGCGTTTGCAGTTCCAATCACGCCATCACCGGCATGAGAGTCACTATTCGATCCGGGAGGAGGAGGGATTGAAAATTCTGGTCTGGGGGCGTCAGGTATCTTATCATAGAGCGTGCCCGACTGAGTATATACTAAGTCCAAATATTGAGCACGAGCAATAACTTGCTCCTCTGTTACGACGCCTCCCTTGGCCACATCTTCTGTTATAGCAGGCAGAAGCGACTTTATAAACCACTCAGCTAATAGCTGATCTGGAACATAGGTTTTTACCATTCTGCGTCGACGGCGCCACTCATGTATATGATCTGATATATGTGTGGCTGTTGTCTGCTTGAAATTGGTCAAGATCTCTGTCCCAGTTTCGTACCTTATAGGTAACTGAAAGTGTGTTAAGAAAGTCGTGGCTAGGGAACTAAAATTGTCGAAAGAGGCTCTAGGTAATTCAATATACCATTTGGCCGCCGGACCAGTCAATGTCCTCTGGAAAAGTCGAAGTCTTATCGAATCATCATTCAAGGTATTCGACGAACACCACAGATGGAATGTCATCACATGATTCGACGGGTCTTCGCCCGGATTTCCATTGAATTTAGGAATGTCCGAAGGAAGTTTGTGAGGAATCGCTGGCCACCAATGGGCATAAGCGATTGGATCGTTCGTCAATCGATGTAAATCTGGTAATTCTAAGGTCGCCACGAATGGCAACTGCTGATTCAGGTTTGGCGAGGCGTACCCAGGATATGATGGAATCGCCTGAGCAGTAGGTCTTTGCACACCAGTATAATGCAACTGATGTTGATATGACTGATATGGTTGGTGGGCTTGGCCACTGTAAAGTGGTTGGTTTAACCCATTCTGAATATAGGGTTGCCCACTATTTGCAAAGATCTGTTGCTCAGACCCCTGGTACACCTGTTGAAACTGAGGTTGTTGGTATTGCACCATCCATGGTTGTGAAGCCATGTTTTGTTGTGCGACACTAACCGACGGACCAAGACGCGGGGTTATGGTTCCCGTTTGTATCTGTGTCGTCCCGGCAGTTGGCGATTGTGGTTGTGTTGCAGGGTCAATAGGCTGTTGCATTACAACTTGGGGTTGACATACAACAGGCATCGATTGAACTTGCGACACGGTTACAATTGCTGGCGTCGTCGGGATACTAGACATAGGTACACATTGTTGCATGGAATATACAACTCTTGGTTGTTGGGGTAACATAGGTACCCAACCACTCGTCGTTACTTCAGTCAAACCTGAATGTGGTTGAAAACTGTCGTATGGGTATCCCCCCGAAAGGGGAAGTGAAAGGGCATATTGCCCCCCATACGGTAACAATCCGGAGCTCAAGGGTATAGATGGCCTTTGAGGACTGGATGGCCCAAACTGATTCCCAAAGGGATCAATTTGTCTCGTTTCAACATAAGAATTACCGGGTATTATACCGGAAGAACAAACTGGAACAGACCAAGTTGTCATAATAGTCCCTGGGTGGACTCCTTCTAGCTGATGAGAGCTAGTCGGGACGGCTGGTATGCCGGCAAACATCGTCGGATTGGTAGCAGGAGCTTCTGCTGTCGCTGTGTCGTTTGGCACAGTTCTAGATGTCGACGGTTGTTCAGACATTTTAAGTCTATCCAATAAACTTCCTAACGATTCTTCAGGAACTTCTGGTGGCGATAGACAAACTTCTGATGCAGAAGGAAAAAGAGGGGTACCTACTCCAAAATGAATTGGAGTATTTGCTTGCTGGTCCTCTACGATTTCCTCTATTGCAATCAGACCAGGAGGAAGAGGAAGACCGTCAGGTCCGTAAAAGATTTCTGGTGCCGAAGAAGGGGTTGCTTCGACAGCGACAGTCGTTTGAACAACAAGACTCTGTGGACCGGTTTCAGATGGAACTGGTTCAGTTATGCAAGTACTTGTCTTCAGACTAGGATCAGTACCACTGTCCTTCTGTTGTTGTTGAACTTCTTCAATAGAGGCAGGGATTCCAGAAATATTGGGAGTGACCAGAATCTCAGATGTTGTTGGAACTTCCGTTCTAACTTTAAAAGGAGATTTTGACCTGGTCAAGCGAGTTCGCTTCGTCCGTACTACTCTCGGTTCCGGAGACAAAGGCTGTTGACTCGCAAGCCTCCCTGAACGACGGGGTTTTAATTGACTTTCCTCCACGGTTGCGGATTACTTGATCAACTAAAATACAAAAAGGGGGATTATGTTTCCGTATTGAATGAATTTTATTAGACGCTTTTAGACACAACTTTGCTTTTTCATGTTTTAAGAGTCGAGAAAAAGCTAAAGATGACTCTAGTCGCCTTCGATGTATTAACGAGCCCGAAGTGACAAATGCTCGGCTGGACCTTTTCAGTTATAGAGTTTGAAAAGGGCCAAAAGAAACTGCTCCGGAGATCTAGGCAGAGGGTGTGCCAAACCTTTCGCGAAACCACAGAATACGTTTTACGGTACGGGTGGTCGATCTTCGTGAATGCTGTGTTCACTGCATCGCGATCAGTAGGGCGGTCGACACGGCTTCCTAAGGATAAAGGATAAAAGCCTATAGGGGTCTCCCAATATACGCGACGGTACGCGGGAGCTCAAGTCCGTATTAGTGCCACCGACTCTCAGGAGGAATCACCCACCTTCGTAGAGATCGACAGTCACTACGTTTAACGACGCCGGAACACGTCTCTACCTAGACCTCTACTGTGAGCGTTATGTTACAATGCGTTTTTAGATTCATTCAATATATTTTAAGTTGATCTTGTTTATTAGTTTGTCTTTCAGGATCACCACGAGATGTATTGGTACGAATTCCTAAATGCAGCTAAAATGATAAGCAAGCTTTTACAATCTTTTTAGCTTTGAAAATCCTAACTACTGAGGGGAGAGAAAAACAATATCTTTCCACACAGAGCACAAAGCACAAACTAATGCACTTTCTCCTAGATCAGACACACAAACTTATCAAAAATGCAAATGCAAGATGCATGTATTTCTTTTCTTTTCCCTTAATGTTGATGTAGACAAAAGGAAATTGTTGTATAATTTTCGAATTCAATTTGAAGTGTAAACAAACAAGTTTCGTCTAACATGAAAAGACACCTTACAGGTACTTGTTTTAACACTAAAAATATACGAATTCAAACCATAAGATGAAAAACAAACAAACTCAAACAGCCATGAACAGTAATAAAACTAGCTCTTAAGATCACAAAGACACTTTTACAGTTCAGGATCTAAGAGGTCACAACTATACTGGTTCGCTTTTCACAATGGGACACTGTAACTGAAACAAGAAATACTGAAAGAACATTCACAGTTTCATCACACAACTGAGGCGGAATAATGTCAAGGAGAAGTGGTCTACAGCAAGTACAATGACCAGCAAGCAATCAGCTAAAAAACAGTGAAAACAGGGCCAAGACACAAAGGGAAAGCTGAGCAAGACAATGGCTAACTGGACCAGCGCAGGTTCTAGTCTGCCAGTTTGACTCTCAGCGCAGTTCCCGAAGGGAGTACCTGCGCTGTAATGCAGACTGCCTGTGGACAGCCTGCACTGACACACGAGAGTTACGTCTACAAAGTTTTCCGGGTCATAAAAAGCTCAAAAATGCACTGTTTTTGCTGAAATAAAAAGCTATAGGTCAAGTACAGGCTAAGGGATGATCAAGAGGATGAAGATCTATCACAAAGAGTAAAGAGTCTTTTGTAGATAAGCTCTTCAAATCTTGAATTTGCTCAGTAAATGAGCAAGAGTAGCAGACCCTCTACTTCGCTTTTGATATAGTCAAAAGCTTTTCGATTTGGTACTCTTTTCTTCAAGAAACGAATAGCAAAATACTACAAACACCAACAAGATACTAGGCTCCCCAGCGGAGTCGCCAGTTTGTTGTGGGGAAAAGTATCCGATGCGGATGACCCTATCCCTACTCTAAAGGTGACAGTCTTTAGCAACAACTGAAAGTAAAGTTTTGATGATTTCCTTTATGAAAGTACAGAGAGAATGAAGAAAGATTAACCAACCTGGTGTCTTTCGCTTAGTCGATCCTTATCCTCTCTCTTTGTCTCTTGTTCCCAGCTCCTTGCTCTCTTTGTCGGTCCAGCTACACACAGATCCTGCACAAACAAGAGAGCAAACTACAAGATACATGTACTCATAACTGAAGCATGGATTAGGATGAATCAAATATACATGTAAATACAATACATCAATGCAATACAAGTATATAGGAGAACATGCAAAACTTTATTGATAGAAGTAACAGGGTTCTGAGAAGGTTACAACCAATGATGGCTCCAATCCAGCAGCACCTCCCCAGCAGCAAGAACTCTCCTCTTCACCTCTAGTAAAACAATCACCCAATAGCTCTAACTGTAAACCAACAGCACCTCCTTGCTTTACACAAAATTCCAGCCTCCTTAGACCTCATAGAAGAGCTCTATATATAGGAGAGAAGAAGAAAGGATGAGTCAGCTTGAGACTGACATGAAGCTGCCTTGTGTCCTCTCCCTCTTCAGTTAATCTTCAGTTCTTGAGTCCACTTGGAGATCCTTGCTTACACATGGTGGTCAAGTACCTCTTACTCATCACAGGGCGAATCTCATGAACCAAGTGTCAGTTTGGAAGCTTCCTGGGCAGTTGACACCTTGCAGAATGACTGTGCCACTTGGCCAATCTCGCCCAGCGCAGGTAGCCTTCATTAGATTTGACTTCCAGCGCAGGTACAAGGAGGGACAGTTGCATTCCAACGCAGAAGCTCAGTGGAGCAGCTGACATGATCCAAAATAAGCCTGTTTTGAAGTGTTTTCAGGTGGAGAACTGATTGGAAGTGCTGTTGTTTGATGACCTTGTTCTTTTAGGGGTAAGAACAACATGTTTAGGGACTGAGGATCCCTGTGATTATTGACATTTCATGCTCCATGATGCGAGGCACAAAAATGTCTATAACACCTTGCTCAATGGAAGAAACATGTAGCCAGGACGAGGAGAATAATATTGGAGGGAGTACAAGATCTCATTATCTCAAATCTCCATGGAAAAGAAACTCTGTTTGCAATATGGAAAGCAATAACATAATTGTTCAAGAATAATAGTGACCATAGGAAGTTAGCCCTCAAGGATAAACTTCGAAGTATCAAGATGCAGATAAATAACATTATTCTTCGGTATATGAGCAGGTTCACACAATGTCTGATGAACTTGGTGAGGTTAGTGTTAATGTTCCAGAAGATGACTTGGTAAGCGTAACCCTTCTAGGCCTTCCCAAGAGCTAGCATAGCTACCAAGATTCAGTGAATGGGAGGGAGAAACTACTGAATTGGGAACACTTGTGGTTTGATTTGGTACAAAAGGAAATAAGGTGGAATACCAGAGATGGGACTTCATCCAAGGGTGAGGATGAAGAAAACTTTGCATTGGTTGGAAAGAGAAAGAAGGGAAAAGAGAAGAAATCTCAGTCCAACCCAGAGTCTAGCCAAGGGGGGAAATAAGAAATATTTTTCCAAAACTAAATGCTTCCATTATCATGAATTCGGGCACTATGCCACGAAGTGTCCACATAAAAAGTAAAGCAAGAAGACCTCAATAGGAGCAATGGGTGAAGCTTTGGCTTCATAGTTCGAGCTTGACGTTACCCTTATCACATGCGTGACCATCACAGTGATGGGGAGCATGTAGTAGTAGAGAGTTTTTCAGTGACCTAGAGGAGAAAGACTTTCAGATGCACATTGAGATGGGGGACGACAAAAGGTACAACGCGAAGGGAGTCAAGATCCCCTCTTAGGCTCAAGGATGTCATGTTCGTTCCAGGCCTAAAGAAAAGTATCATATTTGTTGCAGTTTTGGAAGACCATGGTTATGATGTGATCTTCAGTAAAGGAAAAGAATTTCTAAGACACATAGCCACGGTACAGGTGAAGCAGATCGAGGTTCATGTGAAGAACCTATGTAAGCTAGATGTGGAATACTGTGTTTCATTAAGTACTAAGGCAGAGAAGGCGCAGAGTCGTGTGTCGGTGAACTTTGGCACAAAAAAATGGCTATTTGCATCATGGCGCCCTAAAGATTATGCAATAAATAAACACAAGCCTCCCAAAAGGAGCACTTGAGCAACATGGTGTATGCAAAGGATGTACTTTGGGAAAGTACACATAGTCCACATTCTATGATCGGGACAACAAAGCACATGCAATCCTAGAAAGGATCCACTTTGATGTTTGTGGACCTTTCTCAACAACCTCCACTGCCAGGCGCAAATATTTTCTCATTTTTACTGATGACTTCTCACTGAAGTGTTGGATCTTCTTCATGCGGAAGAAAGATGAGACATTCTCCAAGTTCATAGAATTCAAGGCACTGTTTATGAAAGAAACTGACAAGAAGGTGAAGGCTCTCAGGAGCGATAATGGAGGTGAGTATATGTCGAATGAATTTAAAAAATTATGTGCAAAAGAAGGCATTCGACAAGAGTTGATAACACCCCACAAACCACAACACAATGGGGTGGCTAAAAGAAAGAATCGTAGCATTGTGGGAGAAGCAAGGGCGATGTTGCATGACCAAGGTCGACCACTGCACTTGTGAGTAGAGGCATGCAATGCAATAGTTTATTTGCAGAACTAGAGTCCTCATCAGATTCTGGGCACGATTACACTAGATGAGGCTTTCTCGGGGAGAAAGCCAGATGTGTTGCACTTTAGGTTTTTTGGAGCCTCTGTTTATTTCCATGTCTCCAAAGAATCAAGGAAGAAGCTTGAGTCGATGACAAAATTGGGGGTATTTTTGGGTTACACAAAAACTCCCCATAACTACCTATGTACTTTACATCCCTCAAAATGACAGTTATGTGAAGGGATGTAAAATTTGATGAGGAGAAAGCGATGCGGTGCTCTCATGAGAGGGAGCTTCAGATCCCACGAGAAGAGGATATTTTAGCTCCAAAGGAGGAGCTTAAAGAAGTTTTGGAGCAGCCACAAATTGAGGAGTAGAGAGTGGAGACAGTGACTCAAGCATAACCATCCAGAGAAGGCATAAAAAGAACCAGGGAAGCTGAGAGACTTGTGCAGGATGCGAGGGAGAATGTGGGTGCTCCATCAAATTTGCATAGGCAAAGAAGGTATCCTGATCGGTACATTGGCTACATGGCTCTAATGACTAAGCTTGTAGAGACTGAGCCATCCTCCTTCGAGTAAGCAATAGAGCAACCTGTATGGGTTGATGCAATTGTGGAGGAATACAAATCCATTGTAAGGAACAATGTTTGGGAAGTGGTCCCATGACCAATAAATAAATCCGTTGTGGGTTCAAGATGAATCTTCAAGGTTAAGCATAGAGCAAATGGAAGCATAAAGAAGTATAAGCTAGATTTGTGGCCAAGGGGTACTCTCAAGTTGAGGGAATTGACTATGAGGAGACCTTTTCTCCTGTAACAAGGTACTCATCCATTAGACCAATTCTTGCTCTAGCTACGCAAATGGGGTGGAATATCCATCAGATGGATGTAAAAACATCATTTCTAAATGGGGTTACTGAGAAGGAGGTGTACATCGAGCAACTATAAGGCTTTGAAACTTTTGATCGAGAGTCTCATGTGTGCAGACTCAAGCAAGCGTTGTATGGTCTCAAACAAACACCCCATGCTTGGTACACCAGGATTGATAGCCATCTCCTTGGTTTGGGCTTCACCAAAAGTGATGCATATGCAAACCTCTATGATATCTTGGTAGAATGTAATTTACTTATTATTGTATTATATGTTGATGACTTATTTTTAACTGGTGATGAACAATTGATCAGATCTTGCAAGGAGGACCTTGTAAGGGAATTTAAAATGAAGGACATGGGTCTCATGCACTACTTCTTCGAGTTGGAAGTATGGTAAGGTGATGGGGAATTGTTTGTCTCTCAAGGCAAGTATGCAAATGAGATATTGCATAGATTCTGCATGGATAGTTGCAAGCCCATGGGGACACATTTAGTGGCCAACTAGAGGAAGGAGGATGCCACTTCAAGTGAAGAAGTGGATGTTACTATTTACCGACAATTAGTGGGTTCACTAATGTATCTTGTGAACACATGACTAGATATGTGCCATGCAGTCAACTAGTTGAGCCAAGCTATTGTTAGGCCAACCAAGTTATTTTGGAAGGCAACTAAGCATGTTTTACGATACATTAGAGGCACTACCCAGTTTGGACTATGGTACAGACAGACAGAGGGAGTGAAGTTTTTGGTTCAATAGATGCAGATTGGGCGGGGAGTCCATTAGACTGAAAGAGTACATCAGATGGAATTTTCAATGTTGGGTTTGCAATAGTTTCCTAGTATAGCAAGAAGAAAATATTTGTGGCGCTAAGCTCGATAGAAGCATAATACATAGTTGCAAGTCAAGCAACATGTGAGGTGATCTAGATGAGAAATATACTTGTGGGACTATTTGGTCAGATGATGGATCAAACTGTGATATATTGTGATAATAAGAGTTGCATCAAGCTATCCGAGAATCTGGAAAATCAATTGGAACAAGCTAACAATCACATAAATCTTAAACCTGAAAGATCCTTTATATCTTGAAGATAAACCACAATTGTGGGTTCCAAACATCGATCTCTAAATCAACATGAATGTGATGGATCCGAAAAATCAATTGGAACAAGCTAACAGTTACAGAAATCTTAAATCTGAAAGACCCTTTATCCTTAATATGAACCAGAGTTGTGGGTTTGAAACGTCGATCTCTAAATCAAGATGAATGAGATGGATCCAGAAAATCAATTGGAACAAGTTAACAATCATAGAAATCTGAAATCTGAAATATCCTTTGTATCTAGAAGATCAACCATAGTTGTGGGTTTGAAACGTTGATCTCTAAATCAACATGAATGTGATGGATCCTTAAAATCAATTGAAACAAGCTAACAATTGCAGAAATCTTAAATCTCAAAGATCCTTTATATCTTGAAGATGAACCACAATTGTGGGTTCGAAGCATTGATCTCTAAATCAACATGAATGTGATAGATTTGGAAAAACAATTGGAAGAAGCTAACAATTGCAAAAATCTTAAATATGAAAGATCCTTTGTATCCTGAAGATAAACCACAGTTGTGGGTTCGAAACATCGATCTCTAAATCAAGATGAATGCGATGGATCCGGAAAATCAATTAGAACAAGCTAACAATCACAGAAATCTTAAATCTGAAAGATCCTTTGTATCCTGAAGATGAACCACATTTGTGGGTTTGAAACGTCGATATCTAAATCAACATGATTGCGATGGATCCGGAAAATCAATTGGAACAAGCTCACAATCGCATAAATATTTAATATGAAATCATCACCCTACATGGAAGGGATATAATGAAAGATCCTTTGTATCCTGAAGATGAACCACGGTTTTGTGTTCGAAATGTCGATCTCTAAATCAACATGAATGCGATGGATCCAGAAAATCAATTGGAAATAGCTAACAATCGTAGAAATCTTAAATCTGAAATTATTACCCTACATGGAAGGGACATAATGAAAGATCATTTGTATCCTAAAGATGAACCACAGTTGTGGGTTAAAAACGTCAACCTCTAAATCAACATGAATGTGATGGATCCAAAAAATCAATTGGAATAAATCTTATTTTTCACGATCGATCCAAGAATACAGATATCAGTTATCACCATTTACGAGACTTTGTGCAGAAGCATATAATGTTGCTTCAGTGCATTCCGACAGAGGAACAAGATGTTGACATTTTGACAAAGGCCTTGTCAAGAGGGAAGTTCGAGTTCCACAGGTGCAAGATAGGGGTGGTTGATAATCCCTTTCTCGTTGAAATAGAGTGTTAAAAAATGCAGCAAGAAATTCTCAATTTGATTTTGCCTTGATTAAATTGAGAAAATTCAAATTTCCACATCTGCATGACAACTTTGATGTAGTTAACTGAGGTGACATGGCTCTTGTCACTCAGTTACCTTAGTGATCATCCAATTAACTGATCAATCAAACCAAAATAGTTAGTGCATGTAGAGAATTCAAGTTCCCGAGGCTTGGTGGAGATTCTAAGGCAATGTAATATCAATTTTAGACTAGTTTTGAGTGTACAAGTGTTACATGCAGTTAGATGATCAACTTTGGGAATTGCACAATCCATTTTGGAGAAATTCCTAGATAATAGGGGCCCAATTTCTTAAGAAATTGTGCAAGGAAATAATGGCTCAAACAGAGGAAAAATTTGACTAAGTCTAGGTTAGAGAATCTTAGTGAGTAGAGAGATATGTTATTGACTCGTAGGTTGTGCTCAGTTAAGAAAAGCAATTGTAATACATCTCTATTCATCAGAGTAATGCAAGCAGGCATTGGGGTTTTTAGCAGATTGTTTTCCCCTAGAAAAATATTGTGTGCATATGTTTTATTTCTTATTACATGTCTGAAATTTTTGTTCTAGATTGTGAATTACTTTCTGCAGAGCAGTAGAGTAGGTTTGTGTCTCGTGATTTTGATTAAAATTTCATGAGAAATTGCAAATCTACAACATAATTTCTATATGGTACCAGAGAAGGATTCACATTAGAGCAGGAATTTTGAAGTTCTCTCTCAGGAAGTTCGAGTTTGAAATTCAGTGTAGCAAGATATCTTCAGAGATGAGAAGATGACCTTCAACGGGCTTCGGCTAGAGTATGCTTTATAAGGCATCTCTAAATCTCATGGAAGGATTGCATGGAGGCAGTATTGGATGACAATGGATTCCTAGAATACATCAAGACAGATGTTGCAAAACCAGTGGAATTTGATGCCCATAACCCTGCTCAGTGGAAGAAAGATGTAGTCAGGACGAGGAGAATAATATTGGAGGGAATATAAGATCTCATTGTCTCAAATCTCCATGGAAAATAAACTTCATTCACAACGTGGAAAGCACTGACATAATTGTTCTGAGAATAATAGTGACCATAGGAAGTTGGAGCTCAAGGATAAACTTCGAAGTATCAAGATGTAGAAGAATGACACTATTCCACAATATCTTAGTAGGTTCACACAATGTCGTGATGAACTCGGCGGGGTTGGTGTTAATGTTCCAAAAGATGACTTGGTAAGACTAGCCCTTCTAGGCCTTCTTAAGAGCTGGCATAGCTACCAAGATTCAGTGAATGGGAGGGAGAAACTACCAAATTGGGAACACTTATGGTTTCATTTGGCACAGGAGGAAATAAGGTGGAATGCCAGAGATGGGACTTCATCCAAGGGAGAGGATGAATAAAACTTTGTATTGGTTGGAAAGGGAAAGAAGGGAAAAGGGAAGAAATATCAATTCGAACGAGAGTCCATCCAAGGGGGAAGAAGAAAGATTTATCCAAAATTAAATGCTTCCATTGTCATGAATTCAGGCACTATGCCACGAAGTGTCCACACAAAAAGGCAAGCAAGAAGACCTCAAGAAGAGCAGCAGGTGAAGCCTTGTATTCATAGTCCGAGCTTGACTTTACCCTTATCACATGCATGTCCATCACAATGATGGGGAGCGTGTGGTACTTGGACTTAGGTGCATTGTTCCACATTATAGGGTGTAGAGAGTTTTTCAGTAACCTGGAGGAGAAAGACTTCCAAATGCACATTGAGCTGGGGACGACATAAGGTACAATGCGAACGAGGTTGTGTTGATGCCCCGAAAATCGTTGTATCAACATTGGGGGATAACCACCCGGTCCGGACCTTAATACATCTCCTTTTCCGTTTGGAATGGTGGCTCCGATTGGGGATAATGGGACTAGTTTCCCAGCAATGAATAAACGGAATGAATGAATGATTGATTGACTAATCTAATGATAGGCGAATAACTTAATTTATTAGCGAAATAACAAGAATAACTACTAATCCCGGGAACTATTGTACTTTGAGGTGTAGCGCTTGATGATCTATGTTTATTAACAGGCATGTAGATGACTCCATCTAATAAACATGGACATTTACTCATTCAAAGATTACTTTGCTTAAATAGTTAAACAAAGTGATTAACGCAATATTGCTACACTCATCATTTATATCATCAATACATATATGATCAAAAGAAAAGCATTACCATAAACATTCAATAGTGAAGGGAATAAAGAAATGTTGTTAAAACACATATATATATTCAATAATAGCAAAGGCGATCAAATAACAATTCATATAAAAAGAATGGATTCAGACATAGATAATAGTACCATATGAGCTGCGAGTCACTCTCCAACATCAATCGCTATTTGAAATTCTTCCTCTAACGCATAAATACTTTCAAACAAAGACAATAGTGCACATTTGCATAAAGGCTTCTTTGCCAAAATCAGAATGATTGGTCCAGTTTTATAAAAGAATATGCCTGAAGCACAGTAGTGCAACTTCAGGTTTTAAGTCAAGTACAAAACTTTACGACCCTTTCTAAAAACATGAAAGGGTTTATAAATACTGAATTAAACTAACTATCTATGAAACTGAAATCCTACTTAATTGGTATCAAATTATTTTGAGTATCTCCTTCTTAGCAACCTGGCAGTCGGCGACATGAATCATCAAGTAGGTCGTTTGCCTTTAAACTTGAGCTGACTTATCGCAAGCATTGGCTCCACTTCGGGCGGTCTGTTGAGGCGAGAGTTAAGCTGGGCGGCATCAGTGGCATCCTGAATATCGGGGATAATATACCCGATTGCATCTGTAAGGCATTTGAGGGCGGCTCTTTGACTGTGTGGTTTTACCAAGAAGAACCAATAGGTATCCCATGTTAAGCTATTAATTCTAGCAATTAATCTCCCCTTTTCCTCTAGATCTGGATAGCATGACTGCTCCAATGTTTTGACTACTGTCAATTTACCTGGAGTGCATTGGGAAATCATGTTTGACAAGTAGAGAGTATTATTAACCAAATCAACCAAATTACTTATGGTTGATTTGCACCTTGAAATTGCCCTCTCTGCTTTCATTAACTGGGACTGCCATTCTGTAAACAATATATCTTTATGCGATTCTAAAATTCTTGGTAAATTCGCCGCTTGTCCCTGATCGGTATCTTGCCAGTCAAGAAATTCAGTTAACGTTTCTTCAGCTTGATCTAATTCTATTCTAGCCTTTTCTGTTTGTTTACTTATTGATGCCGTCAATTCGCATAGTGGTTCCGCCTGGGCGATTTGTTGACATAGAAGCTTGATTTGGGCTATTAATGCCTTATTTACCTGTAATGCTTTTAATTTGAATTCGGTTATTTGTGGGACGCCCTTTGTCTACTCAAGCTATGCTGATAGTTGAGCAATCTGCTCATCTTTTGTCTTCAACATTTGTTCATTTGCTGTGCTCAGTTGTGCCAAGGCTTCAGACAACTCTTTCTGCTTCTGGATTGCGCTGTGATCAATCCTTTGTTTCTCTGCCTGCAATTGTTGAGTTAATTGATTATTTATTTGTTGTTGTGTTAACAATTGTTGTTCTGCCTGCTCCGCTTTCTGCTGTGCTTCTGTTAGTTGTGCCTCCAATAAAAAGATTTCCTCGTCTTTTGTTTTTAATAAAAGACTCACCTCTGATGCTTTGTTTATTGTTGCTGACGAATAGGCTCCAGCATATTGTGATAGTTTTGTTAGGTCATCAGAGGGGTCAAATTCCTCCTTCCAAACCACATTGCCCGTGACCGTCTGTTCTGGGAAAAGGGAAGGTTGATCAGTCCTTCTTCTCTTCCTCTGTCATTTTACTACAGCTTTGTGCCTTGGGCTATAGAAGACATCCAAGGGAGGAATTTCTTCTACCTGCAAAATGATTTGATCGGAGGGGTCCTTTGGTATTATTTCTACTTCCTTTGAACTGGGTAGGTCGCTGGTTCCACTTGGAACCTGTTGTGAAGTGGTTTCCTGCGTATCTGCTGCTTTCGAAGTTTCGGTGTCCTTTGAACATTCTAGACTACTGATAATAGAATCAAATTGCTGCCATTCCTGGAGCAATTTTGGATCAATATGAGTATCCACATTCACTTCTATGTTGCTATGTTTCTGCTCTTTAGTCTGGGTCTCCTCTCGCACTTTCTCCTGCTCTTTAGTCTGGGTTTCCTCCTGCGCTTTCTCTTGTTCTTTTGTTGTAACCGGAGGTTCCTTTGAATGTTGTTGTTCAGGCTCGCTTGGTCTTGTTGCTGGGGTTGTTGCTAACAGATCTAGAGGCAGAGTTTGCAACCTCTGTTTTCTAAGTCTGTTGAATTCAGTTAACCCTTCATCTTTGTATTGCATTATGGCCAGCGATCTAACCTGATACATTGATTCAGCTGAAGAGAACATGTCGTCAAACTGATCTTCTACATGATCAAACTTTGTTAATTTGGCATGTTCAAGTGCATTATAGGCGACTTTGTTGGGATCAAATCGCCTACTTGGGAGAGTTGCCAGAGTTAATGATTTGATTTTTTGCAGCTTCTTTTTCTGCATGTTTGAAATCATGCAAAGTGTAGACACCACATCTCAGAGGAAAGGAGGGCCAGACCTGCTTCTTATTTTTCTTGAGAGTCTATGTAACTCCCTCGGCAATGATCTGATAGGCTATCTCCCTTGCCAGCAGTTTTTCAGGTATGTACAAAGGAAGGACATGAGGTTCGGCTTGGCTGCCGAAAATTCTTACATAAGTAAATTTCTCCTCTCCGAACCATCTTCCTATTGATGTTAAATCAATCCCTGCTTGGTAAGAAATTTTGGGAGCAGGTTTATTAAAAATAGAATAATGAATGGGTAACATGAAGCCGTTACAGACTTGGTACAAATGGTGCTTGTAGGAAGTCTTCCACAATTTCTGATGGTATATGTGAATAGGCGTGGGGTCTTGTGGAGTCCACCTCCAGCCGAGTACAGGAAACTCAGAATTAAAACACAGGGTATCTAGAATATAGGCACTGTAGTAGAATGCGGGAATAATCCTTTCTGAGACGGAAGTTTTAGTTCTAAAACTAAGAACTGATTTCCCTAGCTTATCTGACAGTATGGTTGCCCAATCCATTATCTCGCTATTACATGCCGCTTCCATCAAGGGAACCATTTCTATAGTAAAATTAGCGGAATCGTGCAACCCCCACAATCTACACATCATTATCCCAGCATAACAATACAGAGAACATAGAGAATCCACAGAGTACTTACCGGAAGATTCATGCTTGTGTTTCGCCAGATTTTGCCTCCATTCCCGAATGGGTTCGGATTCAGTTTCGTTCTCATTTCGGAATTTCTCCAGAAATGCCTTGTTGTATTTCTTCTCTGGCTCAGGAAAATGATACATTTGCCTTAAATCATCAGCCTTGAATGAACCGAAGATTCTCCCATCTTTGGTGCAGAAAGTTCTGTCTGTAATTGGGATTTCCTCAATTGCCCACTTTACTACATCCGTATATGGGAGAATTTTCTCCTGAGCCGCTATCCGATGAAGGAAAGAGTTGGCCAAGTCTTTCAAAGTACCATCAGATTTTCTACTGGAACCCGCTGTAGCTTGTACTCCCGTCACCCTTGGTTCTTCGGCTTCGGTCAAATTATAGGAACTTTGCCAAGTGGTCTTGGCGAGTCCTAAGCATGTAGTATCAGATATTAATCCTTTCTTTTTATTTGATGGATCAGCGACGGCTTGTCCTGTGGCTGGTGCAGTGGAAGCGACTGTGGTTTTCTTAGACTTCTTCCCCATTCTGCTTGAATCTATTACTTCGGAAGAATTCTGCACAGAAGTGGAAATAAGCGTAACACAGAGAATTGGTAGCGAAAACCAAATACGAGTGATATATATTGATCAATGTGTGATGAGGGATTAACTTTAAAGTGGCCGCGGATACAATCTATGAGAAGATTTTAAGACTTACTATTTCATTAAATGGCCGTTAAAACCTGCCAATCCTTTAAATGCCCATCATATCATTAATCGGCCGAATGATTTGTTTAAGCGTGCCTTGAATGTTTTGGCGGTTGAGCGTAGGTAAATCACTGTTTGAAAGATAAGGCTTTTAATACAAATTAATCGTAATATCCCTCTGCCTTAACGGCTTTTTGAAGTTTGTGCTTTTGGCTTTATCGCAATCGGGTGTCGGGGAAGTCTTAAATCTTCATATTGACACCTTTTGAATTCCCCGATCGCCGATGGCGATATCGCATCGCATCGCATCGCATTGGGAGTATGGGCACTTTAAGAAAGCATGCATGGTATATCGCCGATCGCCGATATGCGATATCGCATCACCTCAGATCGAAAGACACTTTAAAAAGCATGCATATTGTATCGCTGATCGCCGATAGCGATATCGCATCGCATCGGGTTGAAAGGCACTTTAATTGTGGGAACTTATGATTGTCGATATCCGATAAGCTATTGCATGTTATCGCGTCGGAGCAAACCGATGGGTTTTTAAGTTATGCCTCCTTTGTCATTGCGATATGCAATCTTGCGATCGCTTTATCGCAATGATAAACGATTGATTATTTATATTATAAGACCAAAAATGGTTTGTCAAAAAGGTTTTTATAATGTTTTCATTTTGTTTTCGAACCTTTTTGAATAATACAAAGTTGATACCAATCAAAACTAAAAGGGACCCATTTCATATGATAGTTTTTGTGAATAAAAATGATATGAAATGGGGGGTTGTTGTAGAGCACAACAATTGGCGATTCGCTAGAAGAAACAATTATCTCTGAAAAGTATGGAAATACTTAATCTTTTTCAAAATAGAGTTCTAATCAAAGGGGAAAATTCTAATATAACTAGGTATATATGCATTCCGAGTAAAATGAAACTATCTTTGCTAATTTCCTCTCTTATTTAAAATTAGATACATTCTAAGTTTTAAATAGGCCTCTATTGGTTTATAATGATAAAACAGAAAACCTTTCCAAATCAGCTTTCATAGTTAACTCGTCTGTCATAGGTAGAGCCTCTGCTGCCAGCAAACGTTCATAGTTTCGACAAGGATACCTTTAAACCATATTATT
The DNA here is from genome assembly GCA_031772625.1 of Pinus tabuliformis. NCBI lineage: Eukaryota > Viridiplantae > Streptophyta > Pinopsida > Pinales > Pinaceae > Pinus > Pinus tabuliformis. The sequence goes on from CM062804.1 coordinate 1,554,272,951, forward strand.
GTCCATTATTCCATCCATTTAAGAGTGTGATTAACAGAATGAATTCAAAACATGTTTTCATATTTTGTATTTCCTTTCCTTTTTCTGTTATTGCTAAGATAAAAAGCCATTGTCCTGGTTTGGTGGCCAGCTGTTGACAATGCCATTCACTGGTAGTAATCTAACCGAACAAGCTGGCTCATGATGAGACCCCTTGTCTTATAATTCTAAGCCATTACCCTGTTTGGTATGCAGTATTGGTAATGTCGGTTAAACTATTTCCCGATGACCATGGTAAGCAGGCTTGTAATAAGACCTCTTATCTTTTATATCAAATATTTTAGAATTACACTCTGAGTAACCATAAACTTTAGTGAATGGGATGGACAATTTTCTCCTTAAGAGTAAATGGATGACAGGGTAAGAGTTGAAGATGTTGAAATTGGATTAGTTTCTGTTTTGATATTGATAACCTTTATGTGACCAATTTGAAAACAGAAAATGATTTACAATACTTCTAAACTTTGAGAAGAGTTTACAAAAATTGAAGTGTGTTTTCGGAATGCAATTATACCTAGTTTCCCAGAAATTGTTCCTCTTATCTAGGACTTCTATTATTTTAAAAGTAAATATCATCACTACTTCTGTTGAGCAACTTTTAAGTACAACAAAGGTCAATGGAAGATACCTTACAACTTTATTTTCTAATGGTCCTACAAACTACAAAATTCTATTAAAAAGGAGAAGGGGTTACCTTCTCAATTGAAGAATTTCTTTAAGATAAGGCCATTAACAGGGAGAGAATCTCTCAAACCTGATAAATCTTGTAATATGAAGGTCGAATGGCCTATCTTCTCACAGATCTGAAATGGCCCAAGCCACATCTTTTGGAACTTGGTGTGCTTTCCCTTATCTTCATGGGCTTTGTCCCATTTCAGAACTAAATCACCGACTTGAAATTGTTTTGAACCGGATGAGACTGAATCAAAGGATGACTTGATGATTTGCTGATGTTTTGCATGAATAACCTTGGCTTTTTCCCTTTCCTCTTCTAATTTTAGAATTTGGTCATGTCTAAGTTGAATAGAAGAGGAAGGGCTTTCCTCAATAAACTGAACTAGGGCTAGGGAAGGAAGAACAAGATTTGTGGGTAGTACTGCTTCTTTTCCATATACAAGGTTGAATGGAGAAGATCCTATGGAAGCCTTCTGTGTTATCCTATCAGCCCATAGTGCGAATATTAAGGATTTGTGCCATGTTTTATGATTCTGTTCGATAGTTCGCTTAATAATTTTAATCAGATTTTTATTTGTATACTCTGCTAAACCATTACCCTGGGGATAGTAATTAGCAGAATATTTTAATTTAAATCCTATTTTAATAGCGAAATCAAACATAGCATTACCTGAAAAGTAAGATGCATTATCAAAAACAAGAGCATTTGGGACACCAAACCTGGTAATGATGAATTGATCTATGAATTCAATTATTGCCTCAGAATTTGTTGTCTTCGAAGGAATTGCTTCAACCCATTTAGTAAAATAATCAGTGGCAGTAAGGATATAATTATGCTGTTTGGAAGAATGAGGAGTAATTTCCCCAATGATATCCAATCCCCATTGCTCAAATGGTTGTTCAATGTTGACCGGTTGCAAAGGGAAAGCTGGTTTTCTTTGCCTTCCACTAGAAGTTTGACAATTTCGGCATTTCCTTACATATTCATAAGCATCTCTAAACAGAGTGGGCCAATAATATCCAGCATGAATGATTTTGTGGGCTGTTGTGTTAGCTTCAAAATGTCCTCCTGCTGGTCCATCATGTAATTCCTGCAAAACCTTTTGTGCTTCAGGTTTTTCTAGGCATCTTAATAAGATTGAATCATAATTTTGCCTAAAAAGCACATCATCAATAATTGTGAAATTTTTTGCTTTTAATCTAATGGCCCTTTTGTTTTTGTAAGACAGGTTAGGAGGTGCATACCCATTTTTCAAATAAAAGATCAAGTCTGCATATTGTGATTTTGAATCAGTAGTACTTATCTGGTTGATTTCTTCGGTTTGATCTGTATCACCTGATTCTGGAATGTCGGATGCTCCTGCCAATAACCTGCAAAAACCTTGGCCTCTAACAATCTTTGCTGGTTTAATTTCTAAATCATATTCTTGAAGTGCTGTAACCCAGTTTGCCCTTTTTTCACCTAGTTCTCTTTGGATTAATAGTTGCCTTACTGCAGGGAAAGGAACTATAACTTTTGTGTGGGCTTTTAAAAGGAAGGGTCTGTAATGTTTGATGGCTTTATATACAACAAAGGCTTGTTTTTCTACCTCGGAGTAATTCAATTCAACACCCTAAAGATTTGAACTATAGAATGAAATGGGTGCTTCCAAATTGTGATCATTAAGCTGTGTGAGTACTGCTGCATAAGACAAGTTGGATGCGATAGTATACAGTGTGAAATGATTAGAAAAATTAGAAGTATTTAATGCTGGGACATTGATTATTGATTGTTTGATTAAATCAAATGCTTCCTATTCTGCTGATCCCCACTTAAAGACTGAATTTTTTTTAATCATAGTTTGAAGTGGCAAAATGATTTGAGAAAAGTCTGGAACAAATCTTTTGACAAAATTGATTTGGCCTAAAAATGACTGCATGGATTTTTTATTATGAGGGAAAGGGATTTCAGAGATTTCTTTGATCCTGTCAGGATCAATATAAATGCCATCTTTAGACACAATAAAGCCTAAGAGCTTTCCTTGGTCAAGAGCGAAGAAAGATTTTTTAGGGTTAAGAGAAATACCATATCCTTTGCAGCGTTGAAAGATTTGATTTAAATCATGCAAATGATTGGACTTCTCCTTAGAAAATACAGTAATATCGTCTAGGTAGACGACTACTGTTCTATTAATCAACCCTTTAAAAGCTATATCCATTGCTCTTTGGAACGTCGCTCCTGCATTAATAAGTCCGAAGGGCATTTTCTGATACGCATATGTTCCCCATTTTGTTCTGAATGTGGTTTTGAGTTGGTCATCAGGATGGACCAAAACTTGGTTATATCCTGAGAAACCGTCCAGAAAGGACATTAACTCAGAGCCTGCTACTGATTGGAGTATCTGCTCCATGGTAGGTAATGGGAAATTATCTTTTAAGCTCGCCTTGTTCAAATTTCTGAAATCTATACAAATCCTAATGTCGCCATTTTTCTTTCTGACTGGCACCATATTGGAGACCCAGTTTGAGTGCCGAACGGGAAAAATAATCTTAGCTTTCAGGAGTTTATTAAGTTCAGATTTTATTTGATTCTCTAAGTTCGGATGTATTTTTCTCAATTTCTGCTGAATTGGTTTCTATTTGGGAAGCATTGGAATGGTATGCTGGATGATGGATGTATCATATGTCTTTAAATCATCATATTTCCAAGCAAAAACCTGTTTAATTTTCCTTAATAGTCTAATGAATGCTTCCTTTTCTTCCAAGGAAAGTCCTAATCCTAAATTAATGTTTTGAGGAGTTTGCTCAGTGCCAAGGTTTATCAACTCAAACCTTAGGGTAGAACTTTGGAGCTTTGCATTGGTCACAAGTTTAAACATGTCTTTAATATCATAAAGATCCTCAAGCTTCACCACAGGCTTAGGGATTGAATTCTCCTCGGGTTTACCTCTAATTCAATGGTCATGCTCGTTTTCCTCGATGATTTGATCATCATAGGACTTTTCGGAAGTTAAGAACTGTAAAATGTCTTCATCATGGTTGAATACTCTCCAATTAGTTACATTGTCGGGAATTGATGGCCTAAAAAGCAATTCTACTGAAAATCTATCCGGGCTATAGTCTTCGGAAGGCAGGAGCTTGGAGGCAACATTGGCTAGCAGGTCAGCTACCGAATTTTGAGACCTGGGAATAGAAGAAATATTGAATACCAAAAAGTGGGAGGTGAGTTCGTGTACCAGTGATTAATAATGTTTGAGATGGGTGGAAAGACAATGAATTGTATTCCTTACCTGTTTGATAATAATTTCAGAATCTCCAAACACTTTCAAATATTGGACCTTGAGGCCAATAGCTTTATATAGTCCTTGGACTAAGGCTTCATACTCTGCTGTGTTATTTGTGCATTCAAATTCTAACCTACAAGACAACATTGTTTTTTCCCCTTGCGGGCTAATCAAAATACATCCTGCTCCTGAGCCCTCACTAGATTTGGACCCATCGAAATATAACGACCAAAATAAAGAAGTATTAACAATTTTATTTACAGTTTTCTCAGTATCATTGAAACATCTTGACCTATCTGTTTGTGAATAATTTTCGATCTGAGATGTAGAATGATTTACTGAGAAAGGGGATGGTTGGGCAGCGAAGTTGCCAAAGAATGACTCTGATGAATAATTCCCCAAAATGTTGTTATTAAATGCTATTGGTTGGTTTTATTGTTCAAATTCAGTAACTGTATGGGTCATATGCTTTTCCCGATCGATCCTTATTTGATTTGGCTTACCCTTATAGGGAAGCCACATATGTGACCAATCAGTAGAAATATACCCATGTAGTTTTTCAGACCAATCCCTACTCAAGATCAAACCATAAAATTCAGGTATATCGGAGATTAGGATATCAATCCTTTGTACTATTCTGGGATCAGCAGATAACCTGATAGTTACGGAGTTGATCTCTCCCAAAACCTGTACTTTCGTCCTATCCAACTGTACAATATGAATAGCAGACTTCTGGGGTTCAATGTTCAGTTTGGAACAAACTGAAGCTGGCATTATGTTAGAAGATGCCCCTGAGTCAATCAAGCAGTTATGCAGGTTTCTATTGTAGATCTCATAGGTTAGAAGGAAAGGTGGAGTATGAGAGTTTGATCTATCTCCTATTAGAACTGCATCAGTAGCTTCGACCATACCAGAACGTGGTTGACCTGTATCGTTTGCAGCTTTAGCACTGGGAAGAGGTGAAGTAGGAACAACATTTAATTTTTTGAGAAGCAATTTTTGCTGATGTTTCAATTTACTAAGTTCAAACATGGTAATGTTTGCCTTGGTCTTTTTCATGTCATCAAAAATATTGTAATCCATTGAATCAGACACTACCAGTGTCTTAGATGTTGATGGGATTGTTGAGGTTGAAGGTTGGTTTTGTGGAATTGTCACAGGTGGCTTCTTCGGGGATACCTTTTCCTTTGTTATAGCAGCACCTGCACTTCTTTTCTTTGAAGTTGTCTGAACGGGTTCGGAGGTACCTCTACTCCTGGTAGTGACAGGAAATGCTTCTTCTTCATTTTCTGTATCGGAGTTAGGTAATATAAAATCCCACATTCCATGACATTCAACAACTTCCTCTTCTTCATCAGTTGGTGTAGCTGTTTCTTCTTCTCCTTCTTGAAGATCTGAATCTGCATTTGATATAACATTTGGTGGTTTTGATTCAGTTTTCTTATAATTTCTAAAGGGTCTTTTGGTTGAGGTTTCAGCTACTTGTTTTTTGATTTCAACCATTTCATTTGACATAGTCTTGAGGACCTTTTGAAGACCTTCCATGTCATAGGGATCTTTAGGGGTTTTTTTCTTTGAATCATCTTTAAAAGAAACTTTTTTGGCTTTTCTGTCTTCCAGAGCAGCTTTCTTTTCTAGAGCATTAATACGTTTCTCCACAGCAAGTGCTTCTTTCATGTTTTCAGCTAAAGTAGGTTTTCCAGCCCTGTCTACAAAAATAGTTATATTGGCAGGTAGGGCAGTTATATACCATTTGCTTCGGATTTGCTCACTTGGTTTGGAGGCTGTTGGGATCTTATTCAAGAGTTTATTGAATCGCGCGTTAAATTCCTTAATTGGTTCCCTATGCTCTATCCTAAGATTGGAGAGATTGTTTATTAGCGTAGCCAAATACCTATCATCTCCATACTTAGTAAGAAACTGTTCTTGGCAAGTCGTCCAACTGGTAATGGAACCAGAAGGTAAAGAAAAATACCAGGATCCTGCTGATCCTTGCAAAGTATAAGGGAAAAGCCTAACAACAACATCTTGCTCTGTTACTCCCTTCAAGTTAACTGCCAACATGAAGTTATTAATATGTTCCTCAGCTTGCGTTCCATCATCTGGGTTAAACTTGGGTAGCCATTTTTCAGGAGCATCAGGTAATGCATGCAATGGTGCAGGCATGTTGACTGCACCAGGCCTGGTCCATGGATCTGCCATTATAACAGCAGTAGTAGATGATACTACTGTTGAAATCCCAAATGTCTGGGAAGGAAATGATGTTGCGGAGTGAGCAGGTTGGGATGTTGAAGTTCTTAATCCCTGATGAATAACAATATGTAATGGGGGAGTGGATGGTTGACTTCGCACGGGGGAAGGTGAGATGGAGGATGTGGATGAAAGCTCTTCACTGTCAGATCCCTCAGTGTATTTCTTCACCTTTTTCCTTTTGGGTAAAGGGAACTCAGTGGGTTCAATACCGAGCTTTCCGCTCTGAAGTCTAGTGAGAGGGTAAGGTAAATTAAACTGCGAAGTCGCACTGCTTTGAGATACCTCAGATTTCTGTGGTGAAATTGAGAAGCTCTGAAGTTTGTGGATAGGAGACTGGACTTCAGGGGATTCAAGACTTAGTTGTTCTGGAGTATGATGGGTTTGAGCAGTGGTAGTTGATTCCTCTTCTTCTTGTTTGGATACTGGAGAACCAACATGCAATTGGGAAGTACGAGGTGATGCGGAGGGAGAATTACTCTTAGAATGGCCTGCAGATTTGGGTTTGCTTGCCATTCACAGTTGAGGCCCTCCTTCTAGCGCCAAAAATGTTGATGCCCCGAAAATCGTTGTATCAACATTCGGGGATAACCACCCGGTCCGGACCTTAATACAGCTCCTTTTCCGTTTGGAATGGTGGCTCCGACTGGGGATAATGGGACCAGTTTCCCAGCAATGAATAAACGGAATGAATGAATGACTGATTGACTAATCTAATGATAGGCGAATAACTTAATTTATTAGCGAAATAAAAAGAATAACTACTAATCCCGGGAACTATTGTACTTTGAGGTGTAGTGCTTGATGATCTATTTTTATTAACAGGCATGTAGATGACTCCATCTAATAAACATGGACATTTACTCATTCAAAGATTACTTTGCTTAAATAGTTAAACAAAGTGATTAACGCAATATTGCTACACTCATAATTTATATCATCAATACATATATGATCAAAAGAAAAGCATTACCATAAACATTCAATAGTGAAGGGAATAAAGAAATGTTGTTAAAACACATATATATATTCGATAATAGCAAAGGCGATCAAATAACAATTCATATAAAAAAAATGGATTCAGACATAGATAATAGTACCATATGAGCTGTGAGTCACTCTCCAACATCAATCGCTATTTGAAATTCTTCCTCTAATGCAGAAATACTTTCAAACAAAGGTAGTAGTGCACATTTGCATAAAAGCTTCTTTGCCAAAATCAGAATGATTGGTCCAGTTTTATAAAAGAATATGCCTGAAGCACAGTAGTGCAACTTCAGGTTTTAAGTCAAGTACAAAACTTTACGACCCTTTCTAAAAACATGAAAGGGTTTATAAATACTGAATTAAACTAACTATCTATGAAACTGAAATCCTACTTAATTGGTATCAAATGATTTTGAGTACCTCCTTCTTAGCAACCTGGTAGTCGGCGGCATGAATCATCAAGTAGGTCGTTTGCCTTTAAACTTGAGCTGACTTATCGCAAGCATTGGCTCCACTTCGGGCGGTCTGTTGAGGCGAGAGTTAAGCTGGGCGGCATAGGTGGCATCCTGAATATCGGGGATAATATACCCGATTGCATCTGTAAGGCATTTGAGGGCGGCTCTTTGACTGTGTGGTTTTACCAAGAAGAACCATTAGGTATCCCATGTTAAGCTATTAATTCCAGCAATTAATCTCCCCTTTTCCTCTAGATCTGGATAGCATGACTGCTCCAATGTTTTGACCGCTGTCAATTTACCTGGAGTGCATTGGGAAATCATGTTTGACAAGTAGAGAGTATTGCTAACCAAATCAACCAAATTACTTGTGGTTGATTTGCACCTTGAAATTTCCCTCTCTGCTTTCATTAACTGGGACTGCCATTCTGTAAACAATATATCTTTATGCGATTCTAAAATTCTTGGTAAATTCGCCGCTTGTCCCTGATCGGTATCTTGCCAGTCAAGAAATTCAGTTAACATTTCTTCAGCTTGATCTAATTTTGTTCTAGCCTTTTCTGTTTGTTTACTTATTGATGCCGTCAATTCGCATAGTGGTTCCGCCTGGGCGATTTGTTGACATAGAAGCTTGATTTGGGCTATTAATGCCTTATTTACCTGTAATGCTTCTAATTTGAATTCGGTTATTTGTGGGATGCCCTTTGTCTTCTCAAGCTGTGTTGATAGTTGAGCAATCTGCTCATCTTTTGTCTTCAGCATTTGTTCATTTGCTGCCCTCAGTTGTGCCAAGGCTTCAGACAACTCTTTCTACTTCTGGATTGCGCTGTGATTAATCCTTTGTTTCTCTGCCTGCAATTGTTGAGTTAATTGATTATTTATTTGCTGTTGTGTTAACAATTGTTGTTCTGCCTGCTCCGCTTTCTGTTGTGCTTCTGTTAGCTGTGCCTGCAATAAAAATATTTCCTGGTCTTTTGTTTTTAATAAAAGACTCACCTCTGATGCTTTGTCTATTGTTGCTGCCGAATAGGCTCCAGCATATTGTGATAGTTTTGTTAGGTCATCAGAGGGGTCAAATTCCTCCTTCCAAACCACATTGCCCGTGACCGTCTGTTCTGGGAAAAGGGAAGGTTGATCATTCCTTCTTCTCTTCCTCTGTCGTTTTACTACAGCTTTGTGCCTTTGGGCTATAGAAGACATCCAAGGGAGGAATTTCTTCTACCTGCAAAATGATTTGATCGGAGGGGTCCTTTGGTATTATTTCTACTTCCTTTGAACTGGGTAGGCCGCTGGTTCCACTTGGAACCTGTTGTGAAGTGGTTTCCTGCGTATCTACTGCTTTCGAAGTTTCGGTGTCCTTTGAACATTCCAGATTACTGATAATAGAATCAAATTGCTGCCATTCCTGGAGCAATTTTGGATCAATATGAGTATCCACATTCACTTCTATGTTGCTCTGTTTCTGCTCTTTAGTCTGGGTCTCCTCCCGCACTTTCTCCTGCTCTTTAGTCTGGGTTTCCTCCTGCGCTTTCTCTTGTTCTTTTGTTGTAACCGGAGGTTCCTTTAAATGTTGTTGTTCAGGCTCGCTTGGTCTTGTTGCTGGGGTTGTTGCTAACAGATCTAGAGACAGAGTTTGCAACCTCTGTTCTCTAAGTCTGTTGAATTCAGTTAACCCTTCATCTTTGTATTGCTTATTGGCCAGCGATCTAACTTGATACATTGATTCAGCTGAAGAGAACAGGTCGTCAAACTGATCTTCTACATGATCAAACTTTGTTAATTTGGCCTGTTCAAGTGCATTATAGGCGACTTTGTTGGGATCAAATCGCCTACTTGGGAGAGTTGCCAGAGTTAATGATTTGATTTTTTGCAGCTTCTTTTTCTGCATGTTTGAAATCATGCAAAGTGTAGACACCACATCTCAGAGGAAAGGAGGGCCAGACCTGCTTCTTATTTTTCTTGAGAGTCTGTGTAACTCCCTCGGCAATGATCTGATAGGCTATCTCCCTTGCCAGCAGTTTGTCAGGTATGTACAAAGGAAGGACATGAGGTTCGGCTTGGCTGCCGAAAATTCTTACATAAGTAAATTTCTCCTCTCCGAACCATCTTCCTATTGATGTTAAATCAATCCCTGCTTGGTAAGAAATTTTGGGAGCAGGTTTATTAAAAATAGAATAATGAATGGGTAACATGAAGCCGTTACAGACTTGGTACAAATGGTGCTTGTAGAAAGTCTTCCACAATTTCTGATGGTATATGTGAATAGGCGTGGGGTCTTGTGGAGTCCACCTCCAGCCGAGTACAGGAAACTCAGAATTAAAACACAGGGTATCTAGAATATAGGCACTGTAGTAGAATGGGGGAATAATCCTTTCTGAGACGAAAGTTTTAGTTCTAAAACTAAGAACTGATTTCGCTAGCTTATCTGATAGTATGGTTGCCCAATCCATTATCTCGCTATTACATGCCGCTTCCATCAAGGGAACCATTTCTATAGTAAAATTAGCGGAATCATGCAACCCCCACAATCTACACATCATTATCCCAGCATAACAATACAGAGAACATAGAGAATCCACAGAGTACTTACCGGAAGATTCATGCTTGTGTTTCGCCGGATTTTGCCTCCATTCCCGAATGGGTTCGGATTCAGTTTCGTTCTCATTTCGGAATTTCTCCAGAAATGCCTTGTTGTATTTCTTCTCTGGCTCAGGCAAATGATACATTTGCCTTAAATCATCAGCCTTGAATGAACCGAAGATTCTCCCATCTTTGGTGCAGAAAGTTCTGTCTGTAATTGGGATTTCCTCAATTGCCCACTTTACTACATCCGTATATGGGAGAATTTTCTCCCGAGCCGCTATCCGATGAAGGAAAGAGTCGGCCAAGTCTTTCAAAGTACCATCAGATTTTCTACTGGAACCTGCTGTAGCTTGTACTCCCGTCACCTTTGGTTCTTCGGCTTCGATCAAATTATAGGTACTTTGCCAAGTGGTCTTGGCGAGTCCTAAGCATGTAGTATCAGATATTAATCCTTTCTTTTTATTTGCTAGATCAGCGACGGCTTGTCCTGTGGCTGGTGCAGTGGAAGCGACTGTGGTTTTCTTAGACTTCTTCCCCATTCTGCTTGAATCTATTACTTCGGAAGAATTCTGCACAGAAGTGGAAATAAGCGTAACACAGAGAATTGGTAGCGAAAACCAAATACGAGTGATATATATTGATCAATGCGTGATGAGGGATTAACTTTAAAGTGGCTGCGGATACAATCTATGAGAAGATTTTAAGACTTACTATTTCATTAAATGGCCATTAAAACCTACCAATCCTTTAAATGCCCATCATATCATTAATCAGCCGAATGATTTGTTTAAGCGTGCCTTGAATGTTTTGGCGGTTGAGCGTAGGTAAATCACTGTTTGAAAGATAAGGCTTTTAATACGAATTAATCGTAATATCCCTCTGCCTTAACGGCTTTTTGAAGTTTGCGCTTTTGGCTTTATCGCAATCGGGTGTCGGGGAAGACTTAAATCTTCATATTGACACCTTTTGAATTCCCCGATCGCCGATGGCGATATCGCATCGCATCGCATTGGGAGTATGGGCACTTTAAGAAAGCATGCATGGTATATCGCCGATCGCCGATATGCGATATCACATCACATCTGATCGAAAGACACTTTAAAAAGCATGCATAGTGTATCGCTGATCGCCGATAGCGATATCGCATTGCATCGGGTCGAAAGGCACTTTAATTGTGGGAACTTATGATTTCCGATATCCGATAAGCTATTGCATGTTATCTCGTCGGAGCAAACCGATGGGTTTTTAAGTTATGCCTCCTTTGTCATTGCGATATGCGATCTTGCGATCGCTTTATCGCAATGATAAAAGATTGATTATTTATATTATAAGGCCAAAATTGGTTTGTCAAAAAGGTTTTTATAATGTTTTCATTTTGTTTTCGAACCTTTTTGAATAATACAATGTTGATACCAATCAAAACTAAAAGGGACCCATTTCATATGATAGTTTTTGTGAATAAAAATGATATGAAATGGGGGGTTGTTGTAGAGCACAACAGGTTGGTACAGTCACCTTTCAGAGGGAGTTAGGCTCCCCTCTCAGGCTCAAAGATGTCATGTTCATTCCAGACCTAAAGAAAAAATATCATCTCTGTTGTAGTTTTGGAAGACCATGGTTATGATGTGATCTTTAGTAAAGGAGAAACATTTGTGAAACACATAGCCATGGTACAAGTGAAGCAGATTGGGGTTCATGTGAAGAACCTGTGTAAGCTAGATGTGGAAGATTATGCTGTGTTAAGTAATAAAGCAGAGAAGGTGCAGAGTCATGATGTCGGTGAATTTTGGCACAAAGACTTGGCCATTTTCATCATGGCGCCCTAAAGATTATGCAACAAATAAACACAAGCCTCCCTAAAGGAGCACTTGAGCAAAAAGATGTATGAAAAGGATGTACTTCGGGGAACACATAATCCACATTCCATGATTGAGACAACAAAGCATATGCAATCGTAGAAAGGATCCACTCTAATGCCAGTGGACCTTGCTCGACAGCCTCCACTTCCAGGCACAAATATTTTGTCATTTTTATTAATGACTTCTCACTAAAATGTTGGATCTTCTTCATGCGGAAGAAAGATGAGACTTTCTCCAAGTTCATAGAATTCAAGGCACTGGTTGAGAAATAAACTAATAAGAAAGTGAAGGCTCTCAGGAGCAATAATGGAGGTGAATACATGTTGAATGAATTTTAAAAAAATGTGCAAAAGAAGGCATTCGACGAGAGTTAACAACACCCCACAACTCACAGCAGGATGGGGTGGCTGAGAGAAATAACCATAGCATTGTGGGAGAAACGAGGGTGATGTTGCAAGACCAAGGCCTACCACTGCACTTGTGAGCAGAGGCATGCAACGCAATAGTTTATTTGTAGAACCAGAGTCCTCATCGAATTCGGGGCATGATTACACCGGATGAGGCTTTCTCAGGGAGAAAGACGGATGTATCACACTTAAGGATTTTTGGAGCCTCTGTTTATTGCCATGACTCTAAAGAATCAAGGAAGAAGCTTGAGATGACAACAAAATTGGGGTTATTTGTGGGTTACACAAAAACTCCCCATAACTACCGTGTACTGGCATCCCTTAGAATGAAAGCTATGTGAAGGGATGTAAAATTTGATGAGGAGAAAGCGATGTGGTGATCTCTTGAGAGGGAGCTTCATATCCCACTAGAAGAGGATCTTTTAGCTCCAAAGGAGGAGCCTCAAGAAGTTGTGGAGAAACCACAGATTGAGGATTAGAGAGTGGAAACAATCGCTCAAGCAAAACCATCCAGAGAAGGCAGAAAAAAGAATCAGGGATGTTGAGAGACTTGTGCAGGATGCGAGGGAGAATGTGGGTGCTCCTTCAAATTTGCGTAGGCAGAGAAGATCTCCTGATCAGTACACTGGCTACATGGTTCTAATGGCTAAGCTTGTAGAGGCTGAGCCATCCTCTTTCGAGGAAGCAATACAACAACCTATATGGGTTGATGTAATGGTGGAGGAATATGAATCCATTGTAAGGAACAGTGTTTGGGAAGTGGTCCCAAGACCAAAAGATAAATCAGTTGTGGGTTCGAGATGGATCTTCAAGGTTAAGAAAGTAGCAAATGGAAGCATATAGAAGTATAAGCCATATTTGTGGCCAAGGGGTACTCTCAAGTTGAGGAAATTGACTATGAGGAGACCTTTTTCTCTTGTTGCAAGGTACTCATCCATTAGATCAATTATTGCTTTAGTTGAGTAGATGGGGTGGAAGATCCACTAGATGGATGTAAAAACATCATCTCTCAATGGGGTTATTTAGGAGGAGGTATACATCGAGCAACTAGAAGGCTTTGAGACTTTTGATCGAGAGTCTCATGTGTGCAGACTCAAGCAAGCGTTGTACGGTCTCAAACAAGCACCCCGTGCTTGGTACACCAGGATTGACAACTATTTGATCAATTTGGGTTTCACCGAAAGTGAAGTAGATGCAAAACTCTATCATATCTTAGTAGAAGGTAAATTGCTTATTATTATCTTATATGTTGGTGATTTATTTTTAACTGGTGATGAACAATTGATCAGATCTTGCAAGGGAATTTGGAATGAAGGACTTGGGTCTCATGCACTACTTCCTCGGGTTGGAAGTATGGTGAGGCGATGGGGAAGTATTTGTCTCTAAAGTAAGTATGCAAATGAGATACAGCAAAGCTTCCGCAATGAGAGTTGCAAACCAATGGAAACACCTCTAGCGGCCAACTGGAGGAAGGAGGATGCCACTTCTGGTGAAGAAGTGGATGCTACTATTTACCGATAGTTAGTGGGTTCACTGATGTATCTTGTGAACACACAACCAGATATGTGCTATGCAGTCAACCAGCTGAGCCAAGCTATGGTTAGGCTAACCAAATTATTTTTGAAGGTAGTTAAGCATGTTTTACGGTACCTCAAAGGCATTACACAGTTTGGACAATGGTACAAATAGACAAAGGGAGTGAAGTTGTGTGGCTTCACAAATTCAGATTGGGTGGGGAGTCCATCAGACCAAAATAATACACTAGGTTGAATTTTCAGTGTTGGGTCCGCAACGGTTTCCTGGTATAGTAGGAAGCAAAGATTTGTGGTGCTAAGCTCGACAGAAGCATAATACATGGTTGCAAGTCAAGCAGCATGTGAGGTGATCTGGATGAAAAAGATACTTGTGGGATTGTTTGGTCAAATGATGGATCCAACTATGATCTACTGCGATAATCAGAGTTGCATCAAGTTCTCTGAGAATCCTGTTTTTCACGATCGATCCAAGCATATAGATATCTTGTATCACCATTTACGGGACTGTGTGCAAAGGCAGATAATATTGTTTTAGTACATTCCGACAGAGGAACAAGATGCTGACATTTTGACAAAAGCCTTGTCAAGAGGGAAGTTTGAGTTCCATAGGTGCAGGATAGGGATGGTTGCTAATCCCTTTCTTGTTGTGAGGGATTGTTGAAAAATGTAGCAAGAAATTCTCAATTTGATTTTGCCTTAATTAAATTGAGAAAATTCAAATTTCCACATTAACAGACAACTTTGATGCATTTAACTAAGGTGACATGGCTCTTGTCACTCAATTAGCTCAGTGATCATCTAGTTAACTAATCAATCAACCCAAAATAACTAGTGCATGCAGAGAATTCAAGTTCCCCAGGCTTGGTGGAGATTCTAAGGTAGTGTAACATCAATTGTAGACTAGTTATGATTGTACAAGTGTTGCATGAAGTTAGATGATCAACCTTGGGAATTGCGCAATCCATTTTGGAGAAATTCATAAATAATAGGATCCTAATTTCTCAAGGAATTACGCAAGGAAACAGGGGCTCAAACAGAGGCAAAAATTAACTAAGTCTAGGTCAGAGCTTCTCAATGAGCAGAGAGATAGGTTATTCACTTGTAGGTTGTGCTCAGTTGAGCAAAGCAATTGTAATGCATCTCTATTCATCATATTAATGAAGCACTAAGGCGGAGAAGGTGTAGAAACACAATGTCGGTGAAATTTGGTACAAAATACTTGGCCATTTGCATCATGGCACCCTAAATATTATGCAATAAATAGACACAAGCCTCCCCAAAGGAGCACTTGAGTAACATGATGTATGCAAAGGATGTGCTTTGGGGAAGTACACATAATCCACATTCCATGATCAAGACAACAAAGCACATGTAGTCCTAGAAAGGATCCACTCTAATGTATGTGGACCTTTCTCAATAGCCTCCAATACCAGGCACAAATATTTTATCATTTTTATTGACGACTTCCCACTGAAGTGTTGGTTCTTCTTCATGCAGAAGAAAGATGAGACATTATTCAAGTTTGTATAATTCAAGGCATTAGTTGTGAAAGAAACTGACAAGAAGGTGAAGGCTCTCAAGAGCGATAATGGAGGTGAGTACATGTCGAATGGATTTAAAAATTTATGTGCAAAAGAAGGCATTTGACGAGAGTTGACAATACCCCACAACCCACAACAGAATGGGGTCGCTGAGGCAAAAAAATGTGGCATTGTGGGAGCAAGGAGGGCGATGTTGCATGACCAAGGCCTACCACTGCACTTGTGGGCAGAGGCATGCAACACAATAGTTTATTTGCAGAATTAGAGTCCTCATCAGATTCTAGGCATGATTACACTGGATGAGGCTTTCTCAGGGAGAAAGTCGGATGTGTCGCACTTTAGGATTTTTGGAGCCTCTATATATTGCCATGTCTCCAAATAATCAAGGAAGAAGCTTGAGCCGATGACATAATTGGGGGTATTTGTGGGTTAGACAGAAACTCCCCATAACTACTATGTGTACTTGCCATCTCTCAGAATGATAGTTGTGTGAAGGGATGTAAAATTTGATGAGTAGAAAGCGATGCGGTTCTCTCTTGAGAGGGAGCTTCAGATCCCACCAGAAGAGGAGCTTTTTGCTCCAAAGGAGGAGCCTCGAGAAGTTGTGGAGTAGCCAAAAATTGAGGAGAAGAGAGTAGAGACAGTCACTCAAGGAGAACCATCCAGAGAAGGCAAAAAAGGAACCAGGGAAGCTGAGAGACTTGTGCAGGATGTGAGGGAGAATGTGGGTACTCCTTCAGATTTGTTTAGGCAGAGAAGGTCTCTTGATTGGTACACTGGCTACATGGCTCTAATGACTGAGCTTGTAGATATTGAGCCATCCTCTTTCGAGGAAGCAATAGAGCAACCTGTATGGGTTGATGCAATGGTGGATGAATACGAATCCATTGTAAGGAACAATGTTTGGGAAGTGGTCCTAAGACCAATAGATAAATCAATTGTGGGTTCGAGATGGATCTTAAAGGTTAAAAAAACAACAAATGGAAGCATAGAGAAGTATAAGCCATATTTGATTCTAAGGGGTACTCTCAAGTTGAGGAATTGACTATGAGGAGACCTTTGCTCTTGTAGTAAAGTACTCATCCATTAGATCAATTCTTGCTCTAGCTATGTAGATGGGGTGGAAGATCCACTATATGGTTGTAAAAACATCATTTCTCAATGGGATTATTGAGGAGGAGGTGTATATCAAGCAAATATAAGGCTTTGAGACTTTTGATCGAGAGTCTCATGTGTGCAGACCTAAGTAAGCATTGTACAGTCTCAAACAAGCACCCCGTGCTTGGTACACCATGATTGATAGCTATCTCATTGGTTTGGGCTTCACCAAAATTGAAGCAGATGCAAACCTCTATCATATCTTGGTAGAAGGTAAATTGCTTATTATTGTCTTGTATGTTGATGATTTATTTTTAACTGGTGATGAACAACTGATCAGATCTTGCAAGGGATTTTGAAATGAAGGACATGGGTCTCATGCACTACTTCCTCGGGTGGGAAGTATGGCAAGGCGATGGGGAATTGTTTGTCTCTCAAGGAAAGTGTGCAAATGATATACTACAAATATTCCGCATGGAGAGTTGCAAAACCATGGAGACACCTCTAACAGCCAACTGGAGGAAGGAGGATGCCACTTCAGGTGAAGAAGTAGATGCTACTATTTATCAACAATTAGTGGGTTCACTAATGTATCTTGTGAACACACGACCATATATGTGCTTTATAGTCAACCAACTGAGCCAAGCTATGGTTAGGCCAACCAAATCATTTTGGAAGGCAGCTAAGCATGTTTTATGGTACCTCAGAGGCACTACTCAGTTTGGACTATGGTACAAACAAAAAAAGGGAGTGAAGTTGTGTGGCTTCACAGATGCAGATTGGACAGGGAGTCCATTAGACCAAAAAAGTACATCAGGTAAAACTTTCAGTGTTAGGTCCACAATGGTTTCTTGGTATAGTAGGAAGCAAAGATCTGTGGCGCTAAGCTCAACATAATCATAATACATGGTTGTAAGTCAAGCAACATGTGAGGCGATCTGGATGAGAAAGATACTTGTGGGACTATTTGGTCAGATGATGGATCCACCTGTGATCTACTGTGACAATCAGAGTTGCATCAAGCACTATGAGAATCCTATTTTTCACGATCAATCCAAGCATATAGATATTGTCAAGAGGGAAGTTTGAGTTCCATAGCCGTAGGATAGGGTTGGTTGATAATCCCTTTCTTGTTGAGAGGGAGTGTTGAAAAATGCAACAAGAAATTCTCAATTTGATTTTTCCTTGATTACATTGAGAAAATTCAAACTTCCACATCAACATGACAAATTTGATGCAGTTAACTAACGTGACATGGCTGTTGTCACTCAGTTAGCTCAGTAAATTCGAGTTGGAGGATATAGAGTTCAGTTAAGCATGTGTGATTGCTAATTTGTAACAATAAAGGTTAGCTATTTCAGGTTGTTGTTAGTTAAACTAGTTCTAACTGTTGAAGGAACTAGTGGAGGGTCAGTTGTGCAATGAGACTTCAATTAAACTCAGTGATCATTTAGTTAACTGATCAATCAGCCCAAAATAGCTAGTGCATGGAGAGAATTCGAGTTCCCCAGGGTAGACTAGTCTTGAGTGTATAGTTGTTGCATGCAGTGAGATGATCAACCTTGGGAATTGCACAATCCATTTTGGAGAAATTCCAAAATAATAAGGGCCTAATTTCTCAAGGAATTACTCAAGGAAATAAGGTCTTGAGCAGAGGCATAAATTAACTAAGTGAGGGTCAGATCTTCTCAGTGAGCAGAGAGATAAGTGATTCACTTGCAGGTTGTGCTCAGTTGAGTGATTGTAATACATCTCTATTCATAAGATTAATGCAAGCATACATTGGGGTTTTTAGCATATTGCTTTCCCTTGAAAAAATACTGTGTGTATGTGTGTTATTTCCTATTGCAAGTATGAAATTATTGTTTAAGATTGTGAATTACTTTCCGCAGAGTAATAGAGTAGATTTGTGCCTTGTGATTTTGATTAAAATTTCATGAGCAATTGCAAATATACAACATAATTTTTACAACTTGCCATTATTTAGTTGGTACAAAATCCTGACCTTTGCTGTAGGAGGGATCACACTTCCAACCTAGATTATAATCACCAACATGATTCCCAATCCTTTGGATAGTGGCAACTGCTTTATTCAAAGTATAAATGGTTCCTCCATCTATTGATAGGAGACATTACCACTTGTCGTCATTTAATTGGTCAAGAGATGAGTTGATGATAGATCCCTAAATTGATATATATGGTTTCTTTCGATTCTCCAACTATTTTATTTACTGAGTGACCCACTTCAATGTTATTTCCGTGAGGAATATGCTACAAATCCAAAGAAAGCATTAAACTAAGCACTAGTCTAACTCTTTTAAATATGAAACTCAATTTAAAGATCAGGAAAAAGACCCCACATATCAATAACAAATTATATTTTTAAAATCTCCGATAAAACCTAAAACCTATTTTTTATATTTAGTATTCCAACTAGATTTAGAAACAAGTTTCCGCTCAATGAAAAAAAGACACAAGTTTCCTTCCTCTTAATTATTGGAAAAATAAAATTCAACTTGAAGAAAAAATAATCGCCACCCCATTTAGCACTCTGCACTACAATAAGAGAAAATAATCACCACCCCATTTAGCACTATGCACTACAATATTTGAAAAATACAGGCTAAAAGTGACAAAAATGTAATGATATCATTATTATCCATACAAGTTAGGGTGCTCAAAGGAAACTTGCGATGACCGTTGTAGAGATATAAGTTTGTTCTTCTCAAAACATGGAGGTAAACTAATGAGCTTTAACTGTTTGCCCCATTTGGTGATGATTTTACGACTACTGCAACCCACAAAGACTGGATGATGCAGAAACTTCACGGCCACCAAGCCCATTGATACCTGTCTAAAACTTAACTTAAGAGGGTTTGGATTCAAAAAGTTCCTGGTAAAACATGTATACAGTGAGATCTTCTTGGCCGCAGGTATTCAAACATATTGAAGTTTATGTTGAGAAGCTATTTACATTCAAAACCATGAGTCTATGCCCATGCCGAACTCCGAAGGCATTATTTTATGAGAAACCTTACTTGCCAGACGGTTTTCCTTTTCTTCTTGTAAGTATTATCTAGAGACTGTTGAGTGACTGACAATTGCCCAATCTCTGCAACTATGACCTTCTAACATGGTTCCTGGTATAGGGCATAGCTTTAAAATGTGACCCAAGATTTACTGTAAAACTATGGCAGCAGATGACTCACAACCCTCTGTACAAGAACCACATTTCATTCCATTACAATGCCCGATATATAAGAATTCATGAATTTGGGGGATTTTTCCAAACGCAGTCAAAGATGATCAGTATGGAAACCCAGGTCGGGCTGTACTCGTGGGAAAACGAGTATTTTTGTTCTGGAATTGAAGCGGAAGTTCAAACGACTTCCGATTGGAACGAAGAAAACCCTGCCTCTACAAATAACAATCAAGATAGGTTAATCTCCCACAGTCTCTCTGCGCGGCCTTGGGGCGTCACTACCATTGGTAAGAACTTTTCAACGCCCGCTCTTCCTGCCCCCTGGCAATATTTGCCCGTCGACGAGGACCAAGGAGTTGACGGAGATGGACCGATCACCTCAATGCGGATCTCATGAGTGCTTGTTTACAGAAGAGGAAGTAAGTTTTCTCCTCGAACAACTTGTGAAATTCTATTATCTGTTATGAGTTGTAGGTTTTTACTTCTTGGAAATGGGATCTGTTCGTGGAGTAAGCAATCGTATAACCTGATCTGAGAATACCTATGTGTCAGTAGTAATCAAATGTTCTGTTGTCGGAAAACCTGTCCAAGAAAAGAACTACAACAGGAAACCATATTGGTAATCCAACATTAATAGAATGCTTCATACAGAGGGAAGAATCGTTAGTATACAACAATTATTCATGGGATTTAGACACAGAGGGAATCGGATTAAACACGGCAAAACAATATCAGAAAGAGGAATCGGCAGTTTATTTAATAGAGGAGTACTATACAGCCTTTAGGTATAGAAGTGTATAATTCGGCTGGTGCTGATTCTAGCAGCAAGATTATAATTTCTGCATGAATCTGCATTTTGTTATGATAAACCTTCATTCCGTGCTGTGATATTTTATCCTCCCTTTTCTATCCAGGGAACAACATCCTAGAAATCCAAAAAACAAAAAAGCAACAAAAAAGGGTGACCTAACTGAAGCAACAATTTCAAAGCCGTAAATTTTCCAATATTGCTTTTGATGACTAGTTTTGCCAGTGTGCCCTCAATGTCCACATGGCTACAATGCACAGACATACCGGATCTGGCTACAATGTGCAGACAGATCGGACCTTCCCTCCTTTGGTATTGTCCCATCACTTTCACTGAAACTGCTCTTTCTGCAAACACGATTCAGTTCTTAATTAGCCAAATGTTGAAGGCCTGAGCTTTCTCAACTTGTTTCTTTTGTCATTCTATGATTGGTAAGAAATCTCATTCGCTCATCGAGAGATGATTGGTCATGTAAATGCTTAGTTCATTCCACATGGAAGGACTGGTCAATTCGTATAGTCATTTTGGTTATGGATGCTGAAAAAATGGCTGACCGATTAAGGCAGCTAGAAGCAAGGCCAATATTCTATTATATGCCCAGATGGAATTTTACGTATAAACCATAGTTTATTCTGCTTTCAAATCATTTTTTTGATTTTTTTTTTGGCATATGTTTGTTAAAGGAATGGCTCAGAGATTTGGCCTGCCTGAAAGGTTTAGAATCCAGAGGAACCCGAATCAGGTTTAGTTGAACCTGGTAACTTTAGTCTTCCCAATCTCATGCTGAAATTTTCAATGACTTGGAGGTTATCGTATGGACAGTTCCCCTTTCTCTTGCTTAAGGAAAAGGGAATATTTTTTGGGCTTTTGGCTTCTCCATTATGAATTTGTGGCCCTGTGGTCTTTCCTCAGTTGCATTGAAGATTATCTGTCTTTTAAAGCTTGTCATTTGCCAGCAATTCTGGAACAAAAGGGACGAGCTGGTTGTTCATTAATTACTTATCAACAATTCTGTGAATGATGTTGATTTTCCCTTGGCATTTCAGCTACAGGTCCATATCTAAAAACACGATCATAAACACACTGTAATACCACAACACCTAGCACTTTGCACAGCGGAAATGTTACGGCAGTGAATCAATTTAGTGCATAGAGATACGAGCCCAAAGCTTGATTATTTTATTACTTCATTAATAAAAGAATCATGGGTGTCCTGTATCAGGGATCATGGCCCTCAATCTCTGATACAAACAGTATACATAGTATACAAACTAGGGCTTGCAGTCTGCAACATTAGATCTGCAATCTGCCCACAAAGAACTAGACAAGAACAAACACTTAGCTTACTTGCTGAAGTAGATCAATCATCAACCCTATCTGCTCACGTTGTTCTTGACATCTGGCAGGTCCTTTGCTTCCTCTACACACAAAGAGTACTGCTGCTCCAATACCTCTGCACACCCAGCTGCTTACAAGAGTTCCACTCCTCCAAAAACCCTTGTACACTTCAGCTCATCAAACTGCCTTTACACAGTGACAATGGTCATCCAAGGTCACTGATCTTAGGCTCCAAAAGTCTGCCTTGTCTCAGTGATCTGCCACTTCGAATACACTGAATATAGGCCCAAATAGTCTGCCCTCCAACAATGGTTTGCCACATCAAAAGCACTGTTCATAGGGTCTTCAAAATCTGCCTGCATACAATAACTCAGCTGCTACTAAGTCACTGATCTTAGGTTCCACGGATCTGCCTTCTAACAGTGGATTGCTTCACCAAATCTCACTGTACACAGGCATCACAAATCTGCTCTCACACAGTCCCTTTGTTGCTCCAAAGGTGACTGAACACAGGGCACTCAACATACTGTCCAAAGTTCAAACCCTCTTGTTGAACAGACCTTAACACATCTTTTTTTCCTGCAATCATCTACACGAAAACTCAGCCTACATACCCTTCAAGGATCTCTGCTTCAGCCATGAGTCTCGGTCCTGTACACTTCAAACCACAGGATTTTTGGCTCTCTTTAGGACTTCCGTGACTGCCTCAAACGATACCCTAACTCGGCCACATCAGACCTCTGAAACTCTGTGTATACCTCACCTTTTAGGTCTTAACTCTCCTGTGCATATAGTTGAGGAACTTGGCCCTCACACCAGCTGTTCCACAGGCCTTACAGTCTCCTTCTCCAGAAAATACAAGGGTTTCGGCCCTCCTCTTGTGCACAGAAATCAACGTGGCCTGATCTCAGAGATAAACAACAAAACGCAGGCCCATAACCATACAAATGAACATTTTTAGCTCCAAAGAAAGCTCACTCTAGACATGGAGTATACTTGGCCTTCTTACCAGCAGATCTAGCACAAGACAAACCATACAATACTCCTTTTCAGCTGCGGCTTTCTCCTGAGGTTTGGCATCCTAGTCTTAGGCTTGTTTTCACACTAGAATGTTTCAAGTCTGAACTTGTTCATGGATGCCCTAACCCTCTGATCTCTCTTTACATGCAACAACCTCCATAGCTTCAGAAACCATGAACCGATCTCAGTCTTTGGCCTAAGATCAGGCCCTAAACAACTCGGTCCTTCTCTTAGTCCTCCAAGGACTCGCTCCTCTGTTGATCTAGAATCGGCCTTCCCTAGCAGCTTCTTCTCCCAGAGAACTTGGCCTCCATGGACAGATTTCGGCCCTCCAATAGCAGCCCTGCTTCGTCTTATAGCTTGGATCCTCCAGGGCTACATCTTTCTAGCCTCCACACTCAATGAAGTTCATCTCGTTTATGTGACCTAGGCCCCTCTTTATACTTTCTTTTGGTCACTTAGGAACCCTCTCGACTTTAAGAATTAATAATAATTTCTTTCTTGGTCCCAAACCCCTTACTTGGGTCCACGACTTCATTTTGGGTAAATCGCTCAACAAACATCTTATTGTGGGTTGTTGTCTTCTCGGAAATACCTTCCGAGCTACCAAAAATCTAACAAATGAAAGGAATGAGTTGGCTGTTCATTAAGTACAAGGGATGCTTCTGCTGTACCCCGTCAGCAATGATCTATTCTATGGTATTTAAACACAGAAAGTTTCCAATCTATGCAGACCCAAAATGTTTGTTGTGGTTTGTCAGCTTTTTCCAGACAGTTGGGTTGTTTTTCTCAGAAGCTAAACTGTGATCTTGAAATCTGTTTTTTTCCAAGAAAATAAAATCTTTATATTTGATATTTTAAGTGTGAAATGAGAATACGCATCAGACTGCCTCATAAGGCTCAAAATATCTTGCAATATGCTTATATAGTTGATAGTTTGAGTCAGTATTCTTCTTCTCTTTAAAAATGAAATTGAAAAATTGAAGGAAAAAATCAATAAAGTTTTTGTTTTGGCAATTAAAGGTTACTGTTAAAAATATCATTTTCATATAGTAAGCCCTGTGGGTTAGCTCAATCAGGTTGAACTGACCAGTTTCAAGGTGGAGATTGTTGAGAGGTCATGGGTTCATGGGTTCAAGTCTGGTAGAGTCCCTCTGGGTTAGAAGTAGACGCTGTACTATAGTGGCATTTATCCTGGGTGCCATTCATGGAATAAGCACCTGGAGGGTTTCTCTGATGATATTTTCCATGTGAAAAAGAACACTTTCTTACAGTACAAAATAGGGGGAACTATATTTGGTTCTTCCCCCAAAGATTTACATTAGCAGCCTGGATTTAGCAGAAATATAAGATTGCCCCAACTTGATAGCAGACAGATAATGCGAAAGAGAGTCTTCCTTACCGTGAAGGCTGAGCAGAACATTACAATTAGAAGGTCAGAGCCAAAGTACAATCCTGGAGGATCTGCCATTGGTATCTACTGACATGATGTCTACCAATAAGCATTAGTTGGTTTGATTTCTACCCAAAAACAATGGTTTTAAAAATGGCGAAAGAGTTTGTATCAGTTTTTGTAAAAAGATTAGGAGACCAATTCCCATGCCCACCAGCAAATCTCTTCTCTTGAGGGTGGCCTCACAGTTGGTTTATTTTTCTCTTGCGTGTCTTGTGTTCTCTGGGAAGAGGTCTCTCCCTCTTCTTGTTCTCGCTGTTCACAGCCTTCATGCTGCTCACTTCAACTGCAAACTTTCTTTCCAAAACTAGATGCCTGAGAAAAAGATTGAGGGTTTGATTTACGATGTTGTCCCTGCTCCATGTTTATCAATCTCTGAAGAGTATGTGGGGCCGCACTTTTTCCTCCTTGCCTCATCTTGGTGGTTTGTCAACCTGGTTAGGGATGTTGACCAAGCATGGCAATTGCTTTTTACAAAGAAACTGTAGTAGGTTTCAAATGTAAAAGTGGAATGTGAATGGAATTGCCAAGTCTGTTCCTTTCTTTTAGGGGCAGAAAACAATTTCCCAAAATCTTTATTTTTTATTGTAGAAATTCCCAACTGTAGATCACCTGATAATGCAATAGACTAAAGCAAAATACTTGATCTACTTCTACAACCAATTTAGCAGAAGCTTAATCGAACATGAGCAACATCAATAAGAACACATATAACTGATATGGAAAAATCAATCACACATAACACAGAAGATATAACCAGGGGAAAGCCTCGGCCTAAAACCCCAACTCTGTATTATCATACAAGTGGAAATATAGCCAGTATTACAAAAAGAATCAGCTCAAAAGCTATCTTGCTCTCTCTGCAATACCTCTGCTGCTCATAGACAAGCAAAGGCCTCTCTCTAACCTCTGGTCCGCCCTCCAAGCCTCCTATTTCTTTGCGCAATTTTGATTGGGGTCTAGTGCAGCCACTTGTGTGAATTGGCCTCTTCACACACTCACTAACTTTTGATCCAACTACGCAGTCCTGAAGGAGATAAATTCTCATCCATGGATGAGCTTCCTTTATAGGAAAAATTTCATCCAACTGATAGTACATTGTCCCTTCTTTGATCTCAACTGGGTCTCTGTCTGAATTGACATGCATGAGTTATTCATGAGAGAATCTTCAGTTATTTGAAGTGCAGTGGTTATATGCAAGCATGCATTAACTAACTGAACTCACATTAATTTAAACAAACTGTTTAAATCAATCTAACTGGACTTGACTCTGTTAACTGAGTCAACTAATTACAACTCTAATTACAACTCATTCTTATCTCTTTAACTGATGGATAAATTCCTCAATTAATAGAGAAACTGTTCCATGTCCTCACATAGACTTCATGTTTGATTTTTCACAACTAATTAACTCATGGAGAATTAATTAATTTATTTTCAAACAATTTTTAAGTTCAAATTCGAATTTTACTTCCTATTTTTAGTTCAAGGACTGACTAAAATGAGAATCCATCCTGAACTGCTAAAAATAACAATTCTATTTTTAGCACTTCCATTTTTCATTCCCTGTTGCCCAATCCAGCACTGGTACCCAAACTGCTAGTTATAGCAGTGCTATTTTTAGCATTTCTTGTTACTATTTTCAACATTTATAAGAAAAGAAAGGATAAATAAAGCAGATATGTATTTGTTACAGGGGATCCTCTTGTTTTTTGTTTTCTTGAGACTGTTTTTTGTTGTTTGCTTGACATTTCTGTCTTTAGGTTAATCAGAGAAAATTTTCATTGTATCAGAGTTATTCAGGTTTACGAGTTTTGTTCCGGAGTTCTCATTAGATCCGCTGGTGGTTCGTGACGAAGGTGTTTGGCTTGAGTGGAAGAAATGAAGCTAAGAAGAAACAACTAAAGACAGCTGAAAATAGCAACAAAGCTAGAAATTGAGAAGTTTAATGGTTACAAATTTGTCATGTAGAAGATAAACAGAGAAGATGTGCTGACAAATAAGGATTTTTGGATTGCCATTACTGGTAGACCAGCAAATATAAGTGACAAAGAATGGATGAAGATGGATATGACAACATAATCTGCAATCTGCTTTTGACTAGCAGATTCTGTGATTCTGAATGTTTGTCAAGCCACATTGACAAAGGAGATGTGGGAGAAGCTATATGCTTTGTATGCTTCCAAGTTATTGGTTAATAAGATGTTGAAAAGAAAGGTTTCCACACTCAAGATGAAGGGAGTAGCAAAGCTTGCCAACCATTTAAACAAATTTAATACATTGATGAAACAACTAGCTTCCATTGGACATTAATGGAATGCAGAGTATCAATGCCTTGCTCTCCGCATCGGTATGCCAGATTCATGAGAGGCTTTGATCATAGCTAGTAGTAGATCTCGTGGGGATAATCTCAAGATTGAGACCAATGTGGGAGGGCTATTGAATGAGAAGACGCAAGATTATAAACAAGGGTGCCTTCAGATTCAGATGCATTATTTACAAGTGGCCATTATCGAGAAAGGAAAGACAATGGATTTCATGGTAGATACACATCCGACGGTCGATCAGCTACTAGAAAGAGGAAATTTGAAGTGGTGTGCTGCAGATACTAAGCATTTGCAAAAGGATCTGAGAGTTCATTCCCATGCTTGCTAGCAAATCTCTCATCTTGATGGCAACCTCATAGATGGATCACCTTCCTTTTGTGTGCCCTGGCTCATCCGTGAAGAAGCCTCTTCCATTTCTTGTTCCTATGTTGTGAAGTATCTGGGCTCCCTTTCAAGTCCATTTCTCTAGGTGTTTACGGGAGATTTTGGATGATGTGCCTCAAAGTTTGCCCCTAACTTTCATTCTAGCTACTTCCTCATTTTGGCCTTCAATGTTTGAACATACTTAACATATTCAAAGAAAACAATACGTACAGAGAGAACATATGTATAAGAGTCAATGTTTTTCTCCAGATTTGTTTTGGAGCAATTTCCATAACCTTTAAATTCTGCTATATCTTTTCTTCCATATGTTTCCTACTATCATTCCCGGGCTAATTTTCAAAATTAGGATTCAGCTTGGAACTTTTCTTTGGAATCTTCCAATTCCTGACCATTGGGCCAGAGAGGATTCTTTTTGGATCTGATGATTTGCTTAATCTCTTCTCGAAGATCACATCATGTCTGCAATACAACACCGCAGAAGAGTATGAGCCAAAGATGAGCTTCTATTTTGCACCTCGCACATATTGACGGGCCTTTAATACCTGTTTTCTGAAATCTAGAGAGCTGCTTGAGTAGTGTGATCAGATACCTCAAGAAAGGAGAACTATGTCATCATGAAGAGAACCATGGCTGCACAACAATTTAATGTTGCACTCGCAGAGGGAACAATGGTTATTTTTACCAATTGTTTGAATGGTAACTGTGGTTAGTTTTTCCATTTGTTTTCACTGATTTATTTTTATCTACTCTAATTTTCTTTTGAAAGTACTTAATATTATCGAAAGAAAATAATACGTACAAAGAGTACAAGATATGTATAAGAGTCAAGTGTCTACTCCAGATTTTTTTTGGAGCAATTTCCACTCTACAAAAATTCTGTTTTTTCTTTCCTTCCAACCGTTCCATAAAAACTCTGCTGTTTCTTTTCTTCCTTATGTTCCATTTTATCATTCCTGGGCTAATTCTAACTAATTTTTATTTAAGTAACTATTATATTCTTTATTTATTTATATTTATATTGTTTTTATGTAAATTATATTCATAACATTGCCTTCCTCTTTAGAAAGCTTTGTCTTCAAAGCTTATTGGTAAGACTTGTCATATGTTTATGTATCTTGTTTTCTATTCACATCTTTTGGAATTTTTCGATTTGTCATCTTCGATGATACAAGATGATAGGATCCTTGGAGTGATAAATAAAATTGTCGCAATGTTGACCACTCCGTGTCAACTACCCTATAGCAGTACATTTTTTCGCAAAGGATTTCCATCATGTTCAAGCATTCAAATTATCCTAGATTCATTGTCATCAATTATCAGTTTATTAGAGTGATAAACCCATTATGCAAAATTGTAATGTAAATGATCCTAGTAAGACCATATATGTATGTAAAAACTTAGGTAAGCCTATCATTTTGGTGACGATTTTCATCCTAGGAGGTTTTTTGTCTTATTGATTCATTTGTGTTTCTAAACACGGATGAGTTTTTCCTTCCAACCTCACCTCAAAGCTAGGGTGGAATTTATCATCAAAATCTTAGGTGAGTCTTAGTGTTTTAGTCGAGTCTTATGTAAAAGTGATTTGGGAATAATTTAAGCTAATTGGCTAAATTATTTTATTACAAATCACTTGGTCCACTAGATCATACTGAGTCCTAGAATTGGGTAATAAATTGATGGTCTATAGCAAATAGGTATCCCCCTTTGAGGGTTGAAATTGTAATATCTTGATGTAAAAAATATTTTGGTGCATGGTCCCTCATACTTAGACACCATGGCTAAAATATTAGAGGGTGGAAAAAATTATTAATCCCCTCAAGTGTCAATTAATTAATTTTTCTGGCAAAAATAAATTAAAACCCTAAGCAAAAAATTGAATTAATTAGAGTCAAAATTAAAATTCTTAGAGAAATCCCCCGATCGGGGTGGAAGACTTGGCGATGTGTGAAAACATGATGAAGGAAGGAAGGTGGCAAAGCAGGCCACCATTCAACATAATAATTCCACAGGACGTCGGGGCGGCTTGCAGGCAAGGTAGAATCTCGAGGTGTGGAGGTGACAGGGAAGTGGAGGAAGAAGCAGGAAGGAACGACGACGAAAGGATGATGGGACGTCGGGTAGGTGGCAGAAAATTAATAAGGGTGGTGAAGGACAGAACCAAAGTTAGCATGCTGCAAAGGAAGGAGACGAAGGGAGCTCGATGCGATCTGGTGTTCTCTGCAACTCGGCATAGGATAGGGTATGTTTTCATAAAACCATTCTTTGCTTTCCTTTTAATCTCCAGCATATTAGGGAAGAGGGAAGAGAGTTAGACGTTGCAGAGGGAAAGAGAAGGGAGAGGGACGTGGAATCCTTGTTACTATTAGTCAGAAGACAGAGGGCGGGAGAATGAGAAAGGCTGGGGTAGAATCTAGCAAGGTAGGGAGCTAGGCAGGCCAGGATAATTGCATGCAAGGATTAAGGATAGATAATGATCAGGGGCAGCTGGAGGTGGTAAAACAGGTGGTTTGGGAGGCAGAGAAGACCCCCGAGAACATTTGCCAACTTTATCCCGGGGGAGGAGGGCCGGAGAAGTTCCAAACTACTGAAAAAGAGTAGCAAGGGGAGGGCCAGAATTGGGAAAAGGAAGCTAAGGAGTTTGGAAGCGATGAACTCACAACGAACACAACTTTCGCTGTCGGTCAGGGGAGTCAGGCGACAGCCAAGAACAAATCAGCTCGCCCAGGTTGAGGAAGAGGGCGTAGGGGCAGAGGAAGACCTCGCCAATCAGGCATACATGAATTAAGGCCCCCCTCTCCAGTATGTCAGAGACGAAGCCGGAAAACCATGAGACATACGGTGCAAGAGGCTGAAAAAGTCTACAAAGAAGGAACTGACGAAGACATCCGCAGGCTTATTCAAGAATTAGAAGCAAATGTAATGCAGGAAGACTCGGAACCTGAAATGGAAGACTGGGGTAACCTCATTCCTGACCCGGGCAACACCAGGGGACGCATGACCTTATACAAGCAGGCTTTACACGTATATTGGGTGCTGAAGCGATTACTTGCAAAGGCAATGGAGCAGGTTGCAGAGGAAATGGCAGAGTTGGCTCAGGGCATACCCATTATGAGGCGAGAAATGAAAAATCTCCAAATTACTATGCTCATGCAGGACA
This sequence comes from Pinus tabuliformis, assembly GCA_031772625.1. Taxonomy (NCBI): domain Eukaryota; kingdom Viridiplantae; phylum Streptophyta; class Pinopsida; order Pinales; family Pinaceae; genus Pinus; species Pinus tabuliformis. Next base: position 1,554,303,332 of record CM062804.1, read on the forward strand.
ACAAGTTGGATGAAATTCAACAACAACTGAAGAAGCTTGCTCCAACAACGAGAGACGCAAAAACTCATCCTGAAATTATGGTAGATTAGTTCTTCTAGTTTGATCCAATGGTTTTCCTTGTTAGTTCTTTGAGAACAGTTTCTCCTTTTCTTGTTAATAGTTTTTAATGTCGGTAGGGAACCAGATTAGTAATTTTGGTAGTGAAGTTTATTTGGCATGGATCTGCAGATTTATTCTTTTTTGTTACTGGACGGCTTATAAAAACTTAAGGTGGCCAACAAACCCGGTTTCTCTTCTGGGCGGACTTAGGCTACCAAGTGCTTGTATATGTTTCAACCTGGTTTTGATATAAATAGAAAAAGAAAGGTCCTACTCTAGCTTACCAAAAAAAAAAATTCTTATAGAAATTAATTTCTCCAAGTGGAAAAATTCGTGGGTCTTTAAGAAATTAATTTTTGGAGGTTTTCCACCAAGTGAATATTGGAAATTTCATGAAAAATTAGATCCTTGGGCCTTGGTGGTTAAGTCAAAGTCAGTTTTTTGGGGAAATTAGCTCAAAATAATTATTTTTGAGCTAATAAAAAATGGTTTTCATGAGAAATTCGAAAATTTCTCAAAAATAAAGATTTCGACAGTGGAAATTAAAAGATGTTCAAACATTTATCAACGGTCGAGACTAATTTGACGTGGATCAAACCAACTAGCCTTTTTTTTTTTTTTCCATTTGGAGGATTTATCTATAAATTAGAAGTCATTTGCTTCTCAAATAACAAGAAAATTTTGCAAAGAAGCTCTGAGTCAAGCTTTGCTGGTTGTAATATTTTTTTTTATCAATAAAGCAAAAGATTTTGGGGTTTATTCGTGGTGGTGTTACTCTTCTACTTCTTGTGGTAAATTTTGGATCATGTTCTTAATGTTCTATTGGATAATATTTTTTAAGTTATTATTTCATTAGCCCATGATTGGATTAACTATTTGCACATGTATCTTGCATTAGTTACTAGCTTTAGAGGAGAATTTTAACTTGATTGATCTAGCAAGTATCTCTAGATCTTGAGGGTTATGGTGTTAATCTAGCCCCTATTGATCTAATAACTTGATTTAAGTGTGTAGAGACTCTAGGGACCCAGATCTTGGGCGTGAGGGAAAGTCTTCGATTGGACCAACCAACTCCTAAGACAAGAGAGCTTAGGAGCCCACTTTGTTAAATTTCAAGGCCTATTTAACGATTGGTTTTGTAGAGATCTTGGCCATTGCTCACCCATTTAAATTATTTCACTCATCTGTTTTTATCTATCATGCATTAAATGAATAGATCTGCTTATGAGAGCCATAAATCATTGTGAATATTGTAAAATATTTTTTTGTAAATAATTTTATTTTCTAACCCTTGTTTACAATTGGGGTTTTTGGGATTTATTTTGATTTTTTGTATATATTGGGGTTTTGGGCTTTTGAAATTTTATTTTGCAAGTGAACTTCAAGCTAGATTTGAAGATTTTTGAAGGTTTTCAAGCGTTTCAGACCTTGGAAATTTTTAGAGGGTTTCTAGAGGTGAATCTAGGCCTAGGAAGGCAAGATCCACCATTTATTTCTCCTTCAAGCCCAACGTCCAAGGAAGAAGGGAAGCTGCTAGCTTTGTTGTGGCATTTTGTGGCACTTTTTTGACAAATTTTGGAAGTCTGAAGCAAAAATTGGAAATTTGGCAGAAGTTTGATAATTTTTTGGGCTTCGTTAGCCCTATAAACCCAACGTTCAACCTAAGGAGGCTCCCCTAAGCTTGCCACTACCCTCTTTCTTCCCTGCGGCAGCCTTTCTCTCCTCCTTCAAACTCTGTCGTGAGCTTTCTCCTCTCCTCCTACCCTCGCTCAACCCTTTTCTACCCTCTATACCCTATCGCAAGTCCTTAATTGACCTTCTCCTCCTATGTTTTACCTCCTGCTAGCTTGTTGCAGCCTCCTTCTACCATCCGTCAACCCTACCTCCCTTCCACAGCCCCTTATTTCTCCTCCGCTAGTCCTCATTTCCCTTTCTCCCTGCCTATCGTGGCCTCTAAGGCCCTTGCCTCCCCAACGCTGCCTCTTATGATTTATCCCGTCAATGCAGATCCTATTTAGCCCTACGTTGCACTAATTACCTCTGTTGCATCCCTACTTCTCCCTTGGACAACCTCACTACCTCAACGTTATTGCTTGTGGGCAGAGTGTTGCCCCATCTTGACCTTTAATTGCCTCTCCTAGGTCATTGTGGTAATCATATGACTTTCTGAGCTAATATTTTATTTGTTTGCAACAAATTTTGGATAAATCGTTGTGGTTGTAGGTATCTCAGGTCTTGGAGGATTTGTGGGCAAGTTTCTAGCTTCCTTCTAGGCCTTGGGCCTCAAGGTTTTGTCCTCTAAACTGCACTTTCCTCACTGTTACTACAACGAGCTAATCATTCCCTAACCGTGATAAAACACTAAGGAAAATGCTCTAAAAGGTCACGAACTAAGTGGATAAATTTGGCATACTTGTTGGGATAAGATCTCAAGTTCTAATGAATGTCATATATGCATCACAAGTTTTGATATAACAACAATGGCTTCATCATAAGAAGGCTAATCAATTCATAATTTCATATTGACGAAGTTGATTTGATAGTGGGGTTTTCCTTTTTTACATTAGGCAAGCATATGCACCTTGAATTTGACATTTGAAGTGGTTTTGCTTGCTGTTGTCTTAAGGCTTTCTTGCTGTTGTTATAAGGCTTGTTGAATATCATAAGATCACCCTCTAAAATGCTTAGATTTAACCTTAAGAGTATCTTAAATCACCTGTATTTTGAGATCTAATTATCTTCATCATTCTAATTGGTATAAGAACCTTAGTATAACCGTCAATCTAGTTTCATTGCTAATATCTTTTTGATTGGCATTTAAGTTTTAAGGTTTGATGAATCTAATTGCAGAATCACTTGTTAAAGTTAAAGAAGCTAATTGTTAAGAAATGCTTGCTAAGAACATTTACAATCTCATATTGGCTCATTGGCTAAATATCCAAGTAAACAAGTGCTCTGGTTGTTTACGGTTTATGTTTCTTGTTCAAAATTGGATATCTATTATGAAAGATAATAAGCCATTGTAAGAGCATTAAATTTATCTCTTGCATTCAATCAATTGTCTGGGTTCATTTGGTTAATATCCCTTATATTGGTGATCTTTCCGCTATGAGCTTAATTGAATAGGTTCTATCTTGATTGTCTCTTGTATCTTCTTGGCACTTAATAAATTGGCAGTTGTCTTATGGTTAAGATTGTCTTTTAAATATCACCATCAAGTACTTGTTTCCTTAGCTAAAGATTCAACTATAGTTTTAAGTACTTAATCATTAAGCAAATCTTAACCTAAGACTCACTCTCCATCCTTGCATTGCATCCTAAGTTAATTTGCATTAATAACTTACCTCCAAGCATAAGATTGGTTGATAGACCTCTAGGGCCACTCTTCTCATCTAGCTTGAGGAGCTTAGCAACTCTTCGTTGGTTAACACGGTGACCTTGCAGTCGTCGGAGCCACAGTCTTAGCGACGCCAGAGGCATTGGGTGATAGGAGCCAAACAAAAGGTACTACTAATCAAACCCTTGCTTGTTTCCTGTTGGCCTCCTTCCCGCAACCTACCTTGGAGCCTAGCTTCAAAATAGTTAAGGGAAGGTCATACTTATATTAGACATTTAATTAAAACTAACTAAGATCTTTGCATCACGCCTAGATCTAGGGATTTGCATTTCATATAGGTTAGTTAAGCATCAAAGCAGTAGTTGTCCATTTGGTACTTGGTCTCAATTTTATACAAGCAAGATTGTTGACTCCATAAGGCACTGTTCTCAAATATAAATTCAATCTAATACTTAAAATCTTGCTAAATTTAACCAAGTAGCTAGGCCACTCAACTGTGTCTCCCATACTCGTTGGTTTCCAACTTGTCTTTCATCATTTCATTTCCATAGGGTCTGCCCCCCATAGCCTGTTGTTGGGAGACAACTGGAACAGAGAGGTTGGGGATCAGGGTGACAACCCCCAACTTGAGCTGTTGTCATGGTGCCTGTACAATTTGAGCGACAACACGTACTAAGAAGGGATCTAACCATCCTAAATTAATCTTTTGTTGATCTTTGGAATTATTTGATAGTTGGGATAAATTGTTATCATAAACTGGATTGTGCAGACATTAGTATCCTTCGGGACATAAATCTGTTGTTTCCATTATGAGTGGTACAAATCAGTGTTGTGAACATCTCGATAACATCCTGATTTTATCTCAAAATCATGATTTTTTGGCCTAGTCGATGTTTGCCGATTTTTACGAATATTTTGATGGTATCTTGATTTTGTTGATGTTTACCGATATTTTCCCGATTTTTTACGTTTTTTTGGTTTTTCGGACCCTTGCCGATTTTATCCCGATGCCAATGTTCGCAACATTGGTACAAATACGTAGACCGATTGAGATGTCTGCTTTTGTGATTCAGATGTTGGTAAGAGGTTCTTGTGATTTGATTTTCCTTTATTACGCGTCTGACAATTTCCTGATTTATTTCAGGTACTGATGTTATTGAATTGGTTACAGAATCTCTTATTGGAATTTTCATTGTCTGAACTGCGACATCGAAATATGTTTTTACTTAATCTGGCTTGTCATTTTTTTGAGTTGTGGTATTCATTGGATCGATATTCGTTCCTCTTTCTTCAACTTGAATTTCTACATTTGAAGATTTCGACACTTCCTTCTCAATAAGTTGTTGTACCTTGTTTTCCAACGACTTCTTGATTTGTGTCAGTAATTTTTCACTATGGTCCTTAAGCCGAGAAACTTCTTCATTTTTGTTAGCATTGATTTTGTCAACTTCCCTTTGCATATTTTGTATCACTTTTTAATTTTTTTGAAAAATTGCTTTTTGAGATATCTTGTATGTCTTCTAGTGTTACTAAATCTGATTTCAATATAATGTCCTATAGTGTTATTTTTTTTTTCTTCCTGTAGGAAAATGTTAAAAACTTCTTTGTATTTAGGATGAAGGACCCTAGAGTGTCCATCTAGGGTGAACCCAAAATTTTATCACTATCATCACAAAATAAGGTTTTAACTGTGAATTGCGAGATAAAAGTATAATCTCCAACACTTAGGTTGTAGATTGCTTATGTCATATTGATTTTTACTCGTTGAGTCTATTGTTTTAACTATATTCGATTCAAGAATCACTAACTGGTTAGCACATTCAGTACTAACATAATTATTATCTTTAGTAGGATCGATAGAGATTATAATATCCCTCCTTGCAAGGGATCCTTCGATTTTAAATAGTGCACTAACACATTTGCTAAAGGCTTTGAGGAATCTTTCATTATTGGTCTCCATTTTTTTTCCTTTTTGGGATGAGCTTAGGGTTTTAAAAGTAAATACATTTTATTTTATTATAATATTGCCCCTCTATTTTTCTTTTAAAAGAACCTCAAGTACCTTTTCGCCTCCTCTTTTTTTGTTTTTTTGTTTTTCTAATTTAATGACTTTTAAAACTATAAAATTATAAATTTAGGTAAAGTCAAAATTTCCCTTTTCGCTTTTGATATACGAATATCATACAGATGCGTCCCATGGGTTGTACGAAGGCATTGTATGGACGTGATGTTTCAAATTTTAATTGATGGCAGTATAATGTGGCATCATACAACGTACATAAGGGCTCGGCGACAGGATGCAGATAGGGTAACACCAATGTATTCGCAGCGACAAAGAATCGAGGGATTCAAGTTTCTTCTCTTGAGCTCGACTGTAGGATGGAATCCGATGATAGTAGGAGAACACTGTTGGGGGCTGGAGATGGATAATGCGGTGGTAGTGACCACTATACTAAGGTTGCGGTTGGATTCAACTGTTGTAGGTCGAAAAAGCTGTGTGGATGGCCACTATGGGGGGGACAATGTGACGACAAGTGGTAACGATGGTTGCATGTAGGATTGATGTGGCGGCAGCGGCAACGGCTATGACTATAGAACTGTCGGGTGGCTTGTGATTGGGTTACGATGGTAACAGAAGAATGACCTCCTCGTCGGTTCAACAATGTGCGATGGTGGCTGCAATTATGTTGTGGAAGTTTGGTCGACGACGATGATGTGTACGATAGTCGTCAACAATTTTTTATTTTTGTTTTTATTGCTTTTATTTTTTTATATAACTCTTTATTATTATTATTTTTTATTTTTCTATATTATCCCTTATATAACATTTTTTTATTTTTATTTTTGACTCTTTTTTTTATAATCCTTTTTTTCCTTTTATATATATATATATTCTATATATATAATTTTTTATTTATTTTTTCCTATATATAATTTATTTTTTCTCTCTATTTTTTCAATGGCCAAAGCCCTGATGGCAGGATGGAGAATCTCCAAACAATCTTTCTATGGCTTAAAGCCTTGATTGCAATAGCAATGAACTTGACGAAGATCGATTGCCAAAGGCTAGATTAGACTGGCTATGTGCAGCGGTTGAGCAACCAAAGGATTGAACAACTCTGTAGCAGCAAAACTCTGAATTTTTGTGCTTTTAAAATGTAAAAGACACAATGTATTGTAAGTGATATATCTATTAATAAGATGAATGTACAAGGATGAATGAATGTTACAAGGAAGGCCTGCTTATATACCTAGGTAGGTGCCCTTTCATGAATGGGCATGTTCTTTAGACAAGCCTTTCCATTTAACTAATGACTATTTAAGATATTTTTACTATGATTATTTATATCTATTTGCATTTATTTTAATTTTTTATATAAATTATGTCCATAACATTGCCCCTCTTCAAAAAGCTTTGTCCTCAAAGCTTTATCAATGATAATTTTCTCCCTGTTGCATACGTCATTTTTGGCATGTCAATTTGCTTCCTTGCGAACCCATTTTTTTTTATATGAAATCTCGAAATTTCTTTTTATATATATATATATTTTGCAAGCTTGGTAGATCCTTCCATTTTCATTAATCAAGCTTGGTAGATCATTCCATTTTCATTAATAAATAAGCAAGTTACAACCACATAAAACAGTGTAGGTGGCCTCAACTTGCCCATTGGGAAACAAAGTTTGTTGGTCACCTAACCGCATGATAAGCCATCAAGTAGCAAAAAATAATAAGTCTTTCTACCCAAGCTATGTAAGTTTGTATATCATGTCCATGTCCATACTCTATTTTCCTGTAAACATATATGACTTCAAACTGAAACGTAAAAGCTATTCGCATAAGTACTAATAAAAAATGAAAATCAACAAACATTCTAATCATCTTGCTCGGCAAAGGTGGATTCGACCAGAGCCAGATCATTGGCATTGGAACCAGGCAGCCCTGTCTGTGAGAATAGACAAGGGAAGTGTTTCTCCATGTGGCCGAGGCGTCCATCTTGTTTTTGCATTTGGAATTGTAGCTTCTGGAAATCCTGTTTGTAACTAGGAAAGTCCTGTACAACTGTCGCCATGCTCACTGAAATTTGCTCCATGGCCTTGTCCATGAGACTTTTCATAATCCAATACAAGTACAGGGTCTGCTTGAACTATGTCACTCGCCCTCGAGTATGCCCAGGGTCCGACACGAGGATGCGCCAATCCTCCATCTCTATCTTTGTCGCGTTGGCCTGGTGATTCAGGTTGGCTTCCCATTCCTCAATCAACCTTTTGATCTCCTTGCTGGTCCCCTCCCTATATGCTGTGGTTGCTTCATTAATGAGGTTGACGACTGGTTTTTTGCCTCTTCTCCCGCTTGAGGAGCTGGGCTCATCTACTTGCTCAACCAACAAAAGTCTCTTTATATATATTTTTTAATATATGTGTATAGAGGTTTTTATGTATAATATATTTATATATTATATAAACAAGAGTTATATTATATATATATATATATAACCATTAGTCGCATCGTTTGTATGTTCTTCATTTAGCCATACGTGGTGTTCACTGGGGACACTGCCCGAAGAAATGAACACACGTCTTTCTTCTTCTAATCACACTAAAACCGTATTGTTAATAAGTGCCATTGCGATTCTCGAACCATATCACAACTGAATTGGTTCAAATATTTTGAAACTGGCTACCACAATTTTTGCAATTCGGACAAACTCCCTTATATTCAGACTCTTTAGCGGCTCCTTGAAGCTGTCAGTAGTGACTAAGAATTGAATGGACCTTAGGCCTTCGGTAAGTGCAAAACTGATTAAATAAATATCATTGTTGGTGATGTTGAAGCTTGAACCAGTCTCAGCATCATTGACTGCAACTACATTCGAAATTTGCAAACGGGCAATGCAAATTACAACTACATTCACTAGAATGTCCACACAGTATTCAAAATCTAAGGTAAAGAGCTCGTTCTTGAATCAGGTGATGAAGAGTATTCCATTACAACTTTTCTCACTGTCGGTCTTAGAAACTCTGCTTTTGGAATCTATTTTTCCACTTTGACCGTCGATTCTAGCACAGGGAGATGACGCCCTTAGGGTTGGAGAGACGTTACCATTGTTTACTACTGAAACAATTTGATTGTTTTTATCAACATCAGAAATCTGGACACCAGAAGCCACCAATGTAAATAGTTCCCTCAAATCTCCCTTGTAGATGCAGTAGACTTGGTTAGCTGAGGGGTGATGGGTATATTTGGTTTCCTGTAGATTTAAATTGATTGCGGTTTCTCCAGTAGTTCTGCTTGTACTGTGAAAAATCCCAACTTGGAATTCTTCATTGTGGGTGTTGTTTGAATCAAACATGGAATTTTCCTTCGCCACATTATTAGTCACTCTCCTTGCATGTTGTAGGAATTCGTATGTCATCTGTATTTTAGCTTTTGGATCACCAATAAACATTAGACGAAAGAAACTCTGGTTTTTTTTGCGGAATTTGTAAGGTCCTTCATGCATCTCTTTATATGCAAAGTAGTGGTCATATTCATGCCGTGGACCAAGTGAGGACGTGACAGTAATGTCTTGAGCGAAAACATGGTGCTGGTTGAAAACATGAAGACCTTCCCACAAAACTCCATGTCTGTAAGCCATGGTGTTGGTATCGAAGAATGCATAACCATATTTGCCAGCATCAAAATTGTTCAAAGTGTGACTATACATTTGATTGACCCTGAATCATCAGTCCAAGGGCAGATGCTCTTCTCCATCATTCATTGGATTTAAGATATATTTTCTGAGATCTCCAAGATGATGTCGAAATTTAATGAATGATTTCATCTGTTCCCCATTATTTTCAGCATCCTCTTCATCTTCTCTCAAACCAAGAAGCTCTCTATCGAATTTCTTGTCAAGAAGTCTCTCAAGAGCCACACTTGTTTCGAGGAGCTTCTCTTTTGTTTGGATGAAACAATAACCATCTCTACAGTATAACCATGTTAAAAAAATTTCAACCACCTTGTCAGACCATTGAATTTTGGGAGGACATGTGTGAGGTATGTTATGTCCTATTATTTTGGCCCATTTCTTATGGGCTTCTATCACTGCCTGTCCTAATCGAGACTCCAGTCTCCATATACAAAATTTCACATCCTCATCTCCAAAATTTTCCATTTTCATATCAGTTCCTTCATCGTAAGCATTTTCTTCTTCTTCTTCATATTCCCAATTGGATTCAGAGTCTGAGTGGTCTTCTTCTTCACATTCCCAATTAGATTTAGAGTCTTCATCTTCTTCTTCTTTTTCACATTCCCTATTGGGTTTGGATTCGATCTATGAGTTTGAGTTTGAATTTGAGTCTTGGACTTCCTCTTCTTTAATTTTTGTTAAATTTAGGTTAACATGTTCTTTCTTAAGATAGTTACTTCAAATTCCATACAAGTCCAAATGTTAGTCCATTTCACTTTTATTAGCACTGAATTATTATCATTGATAGAAACTTAAGAAAGAACATGTATGATTGAATCAGAGGACAAGCCAAGACAAGAGAACACGAGTATATGGCTCAAGCCAGGGAAAAAACCCCAAGATGGGGAAAACCCTATATCAATTCTTCTTATTATTAATATCGAATGTTCAACAGAGAGAGAGTACAATAGTCCAAAGTCAATGACTCTGACAATTTGAAAAATCAATATCTTAAACAAGTGTAGGCCTCAAATTGTAATACCAATATTCAGTCAACTGTAATGTGGTTAGGGCTGCTTACTATCCATTGAGATTTCATTCATTTGATCCAAATACCCTCTTTTTTACTGCGGCTTTTACTGGCATGTATGAAGAAGATCTTCGCTTGGCCCTTCGAGTTGATCTGGGCTGATATGGGCCCATGATTGGAGTCTCGGTCCCCTTTATTGAGTTGGTGTAGACTTGCGGCTGCCCTAGAGTGGTAGATCAAAAGAGCAGTCTGAAAATCCTTATCAAAATATCCACAAACTAACTCAAGAGTAGTACACGAATATGGCCAACCTTTTTGTTCTACAATTCAGTCTACAAGGACAAATTTTACCCACACAAACATACTAGAAATTCCATCAAAGTCTGTGGTTGCCCTTCTGGAAAATCTTGGCCCTGTGGAAGATAAATAGACCCAAACAATTCAACCTCCAATCTTTTCCAATTTGCGGCTGCCTCAGAAGAATTTCCCAAGTCATTTGATGTGACTAAAATTAGGGAGAAGGCTACTCTCTATATATAATTCAACGGGGTTGAAGAGACGCGACTCTTGGGCTTATTGAGCCGACATATAGGAGAGGCCGACCTTGTTAATTTTCGAGTGGGAGAATAAATTCAAAATACCACTTCTACTTGTCCAAATTTGACGATCTTCAAGTTGGCCTCAAGATGAAGTAGAAGACTCTTGTCGGCTCACCCAAATAGAGACACAACTGTTCAAATGTTTCATGTCGACTTATTTATGGCGGACAAACTACTATATATAGGGACCTTAGCCTGTTCCATAGTGACATAAGTTCAGATCAACTTGGAGATTCGGATGATTATTTTAGAGAGGAAGTTTCGGTGCCCTAACAGAGAAACACAGTTTGGTGAGGAGACTACAGTTTGGTGAGAATTCAAGGAGTTCAATTTACCTTTATAATTTGGATCACAATTGCAGTGACAAGTAAAGTCAACAAGTTCGGATAACTCTCTGAAATTCGGGTGGACAAGTGCAGTGACAAGTTCGATATCAATTCAGGAAAGAAGCTTGGATAAGGGTACACAAAATCTCGGTGTAATTGCAGAGATTATAGTGCAGATTGGAGCAAAGAAGTTAGACAAAGTTTCGGTGATACCACAGTGACATCCCCTCACTGTCTCTGTGCTATATCAAAGTAAGGTCTCGGTAATATGACAGCGAGGAGGTCTCACAGTAAAGGAGATCTCGGTGTCAAAACAGTGATAAGATCTCAGTGGTGACAATGTCTCGATGCTAAGAAGGTCGAAGTGGAAGAGGAATCAAGAAGAAGGTTGACTATCAAGGGAACTTGTGTCTTGGTCTTGGAGTGGCTAATAGGTCAAGGGTCTTGGTCTTGTTATTCATCAATTGGAATCTCTATAAGAAGAATTTGTGTGGGTTTTCCTCTCAAAGAGTGAGAGGTTTTGGCCCTGGCTGATAGCCTACATTCTATGTCTCTTGTCTATTTATCTTCATGCATTGGTAATTGTTTGATGAAGAAGAACACTAATAGTCTAAGTAAAGAAGATCATAATCTAAAGAAGTAAAAAGCACTCACAAGCAGTTACTAATTCAAGAGAAATCACCTAACTACTGATGCCCAAAGTGAAATTTGGCCATAGTTGCCAATTTTAACACTCCCTTTCAACTAGGGAGAATTCCACCTGCTAATCCATCCATCAACTTGCCATCTTGACGCCATGAATCATTGTTGAATCTCATCCCAGCTCTGCTTTGCTCTGCTGAACACTGATATGAATAATAAAGAAGAATCGATCGAGAGTGAGTCACAAGACCTTGCCACTCTCCATTGACAAAAGTCAGTCCACATAATCAAAGGGTGAACTCCAATTGGACTTGATCCCAAGTGATCAAGTTGAAGAAACATCATTCATCCTAGACATAGGGAGTACGACAGTACACGATGCGTCCATCGATAGTGCTATGGTCCCTAATCACTTTTTCCAACTCATTGGCCAAATGAGAGGTACTTCCCATGTGTCCCGGACTACATGGGTAGGATGATGCAAGAACATTAGCAGGGAAAGAATATATCACATCCTGCTCACAACCACTCGTAGGGAAAGGAGAAACCACATCCTACAAACACATGTCATAACCATATGTAGGGAAAGGATGAACCACCTCCTACAGTCACATATCACAATCATCGTAGGGAAAGGATAAACCACATCCTACACGCATGCAAAACACCGAGAGTAGGGAAAGGATGAACCACGTCCTACACGCATGCAAACCAACAATAGTAGGAAGGATCCTACACGTGGGGAAAGGATGAACCACATCCCACCAACATGTCAACCATCAATCGTAGGGAATGAGCATCCTACATGTGGGGAAAGGATGAACCACGTCCTACACGCATGCAAACCAACAATAGTAGGAAGGATCCTACACGTGGGGAAGGATGAACCACATCCCACCAACATGTCAACCATCAATCGTAGGGAATGGGCATCCTACATGTGGGGAAAGGATGAACTCCGTCCCACCGACATGTCAATAGATGCTTATATGCATCTCTCACTAGGGTACCTGTAGGAGAAGGTGAACCACTCATCCTGCTCATATGCCATAGGAGAAGGTGAACCACTCATCCTATGCATATGTCATCAACAATAGGGGAAGGTGAACCACTCACCCTACACACGTGTCAACAATCGTAGGGGAAGGTGAACCACTCACCCTACACACATGTCAACCACCATGAGGTATCATAGGGGAAGGTCAACCACTCACCCTGTACACAACGCACCACTAGGGGAAGGTGAACCACTCACCCTATGGTCGCTTATAGCTTGATAAGTACCCAACCCCCCGGGAGCTCCCAGAGCTCAATCTTCAGCCAAGAATCCCTTCATATAGGGAATAGTGCCAAGCTGCTTTCTGAAAATCAAAACTAGATCAATGGGAGCCTCATAGCTCCATTCAGCAGCATGCAGATTATATATATATATATATATATAGCAAACATATTGATTTACAACAGAGATCTTGACAGCACTTAGCAATCCTCTGCTTCTTGCACATCTTGATGAAGAAGATATTTGACTGATCTTACTCCTTACTCAGGGAGACCACAGCCTAAACTGGTATTTTCAGGGTGCACAGTGTCCATCAGACAACCTGCTCATCATGAGATCTGTCCACTCAAACATGTCTTAAGACAGGAATGTCCTTTGCTGTACCATATGAAGTGGTATGTGAAATACTGGATTCTCGGAATCTTCTTCTGCAATATACAATGACGGTGTGCACAAATGGCTCTCTGAAGAGCTTCTTCAATAGAGTGGCTTCATAGTAAGTCATGCATTCAGCTTCAATGGTGCTCTCAGAGCAACAGATTCAAGTAATATAGCATCACTCTGCTAACCAAGACAATATCAGAATATTCATGGAGTCTCATATTTTGGCAGTGTATTTCAGAGCAGCTATCAATAAATGAGGCACAAGAAAACCAGGGATCAACGGTTTCTCCATTTCATCATGCTGTGAAAGACTTATAACAGACATTATTAAAACTGCATTTTCAATCATTGCTCCCTCTAAATATGGGAAAGTGACATTGCCCAAGTCTTAGCTACTTTTCCTGTCATACTGCTTGGGTCCATGTGCCATAGTCATCTATATAGTTTACGAAGGATTCTATGGCTCCCTCTGAAGCCTTGCTTCAGATAGCTATGCCACTTCATGAATCTGATCCTCATCTTTAAAAAGAGACTTTGCAATTGAGTCAGAGGATATCATAAATGTTCTTCTTCAAATCAGAGAGAAGATCATTTTTATGGTCCTATTACAACCAGGTTGAGGAAATCCTTTCAATTATCCAGCTGCTTCATGACTACTATTTATCCATTGTGCAAAGGTCCAACCGTCCTCCTTCAAAGAGTCAAGATCAGGGTCCTCTCAGTTTCCTTATTCAATGAGGAGGTTGCTGCAAGGGTCAGGTCCTGGTTCCTTTTAAGAGGTACTTTCAACGTTGTTCATTTTTCAATCTTCATCATCATTTTCTTTCAAGGGTTCTGAACTATTGACCAGCATCAGGACATCCTCAAACACTAAGTTCTGTCAATCAACAGAGCTCTGTCAATCACTGTTCTGCTCATGTTAATTTTTACTTGTCTCACAAGGGTACTTTACACTGGTCACGGCATGTCATACTACAAGCTCCACTTAAAGATGATCAGAGATTCATGTTTATAACTGCTTTCAGTGCCACCCAGATTTGCTGCTAATGCAGATCATTCACAAAAGAATTGCCATAGTAAGCCTGTTATAAGTTGAGGGTTACCTTCTAAACAAGTGGCTAAGGCATTCAGTTCTTGATTGCAAGAGATTTCAGAGTTGTCCTATAGAATTGCTGAATGAACTATGATCTATGATCACAGGATCAATTAATTTTCTAGAGTATTTCTTGATCTAAAATATTCTTTTTAGGAGATCTTGCTTATGTCACTGTCATGGTACTTGCTTCAGATCTCATCGTTTTATGATCCTTTTAAGCTTGTATTGGGCTGCGAGATAACAAACTCAAGGAGGCCACAGAGAGTGACAAGGTCACCTTTATACTGTCACTGCTTGTAGATGACTTGAGCATTTCAGTTAGTAAGACTGCTCAAAAGGCTGACTACAAGACCATGCTGCAAGCAGACTTCCTTAATGTTTGCCCAACACATCACAAGAACATATGGTGTTGATTTCCTTATGAAGCTGATATTTGTCCTTGGTTGCCTGGAACTTTTGCACACAGTTTAAACTGTGATTTGGAAGAATAGGTTTACTCCACTCAGTTTGGGTTCAATTGCATTGGGAGTACAAACACTGGCTTTATCATTGCCACTGTCCTTGAGGAGATACACAGTACTATAACAGAGACCTCAAACGCTGGAAAGAACCTTCCGTTTGATTTGGACAGAGCTAGTATTCAAGTCCTTCAAAACAATCTTGACTTCATATTCTCTGAGATAGAGCTCAGAAGTATGCTGCAGAAAGAATAAGAGCACTGCTTCAGATGTGGTACACCCTAGCCATGAGCCTTCTGCCTGTAAAAACGAATCAAACCATATCAAAACCACAATAAGACTTTCAGAGATGCCTCTCTTCAGAATCCAAACCATAGGGCCGAGATGTATAGGTTCAGAGATCACTTCATAGAGCTGAAAGGAATTAAGAACGCATTGCTTCAAGGATAGATACATGTCCTCCAACAAAATTTTGCAAATTTTTTTTAATGAAACCCCAGATGCCAAATGAAGATACAACAACGATCTTTGCTCATAGAGGATACTCCTATTATCATATACCAATACTGGAGAACTGCCTTCTAGGACAAGGACATACCCTTGTTCACTTGAGCTAATAATTTGAGTGGCTGCGGCATGAGAAGAGGGTCCTTCCTGGACCTCTCGGCCCTCCTACCAGACCTCCTCAACCAACTGTATCTACAGCTTTCCCTGCAACCCTGAACCGAGATCCAAACCATATCAAAATATACACAAAGACACCCTTACCTCAGCATCAACGATCCAAGACCGCACCAAATTTTGTCAAAGATGTATGCACAGATCGAATCTTATACTCAGAAATATTAATGGATATGACAACCCTCATTAACGATTCAATGCAGATGATCAGACAGTCTTCATCCTCTCTTTCTTTACCTTGACCCCCTTTGCTAACCAACATCCTAACTGCATGTGCTAACTGTTGAAATTCTAAATTGCTATGGTTCATCAAAGGATTTTCTTGCTCCACTTCAGGAGATCTCTGCTCATTTGTAATAATAGATTCTGAATTGACAAAATATTCGACCATTTCATTGTTTATGTTGCTTTTAGACACACCTGTCGCTGTTGACATAGTGTGGGGAACAGACTTGTTTTCATATTTATGCCATGGAACCACCTGCTCAATCATTTGAGAATCTTCACTGCCTCTATGTATATGCTCAATAGAATCTTTACTGAGGCGTACTATTTCATTATTTTTTTGCTGATTCAATCTTTTGCAATGTCATATCTCTAAAACATGGGACTGGTTCCAAATTAGGCTGAATGGATGGGAGAGATATTGATGTTTCTGAAACATCAAACATATTGCCCAATTTTAATATCTACTCCCTCACTTATTACTTTAATAACTCTCTTCTTTTAGGCCAAGAAGCACAAATACCTTTTTGAAATGGAGGCCAGATTGGTGTCCAGAAATTCGGTCTTCCCTTGTAATTTAATTTTGCAAACAGGCTAGACATTTTGTTGTAGTATCCCAGAGTTGCAGTCATCCTCGTGAAAAATTCTTCTAAATGAATCTTGATTGGGCTTGACTTCTCCTCGGCTCTGTTTCCATGTTAAATTTAGTTTAACATGTTCTTGCTTAAGACAGTTACTTCAAATTCCATATAAGCCCAAATGTTAGTCCATTTCACTTTTATTAGCACTGAATCATTATCATTGATAGCAACTTAAGAAAGAACATGTACAATTGAATCAGAGGACAAGCCAAGACAAGAAAACACAAGTATATGGCTCAAGCCAAGGAAAAAACCCCAAGATGGGGAAACCCTATATCAATTCTTCTTACTATTAATATCAAATGTTCTGCAGAGAGAGAGAGAGAGAGAGAGAGAGAGAGTACAATAGTCCAAAGTCAAAATGACTTTGACAATTTGAAAAATCAATATCTTAAACAAGTGTAAGGCCCAAACTGTAATACCAATACTCAGTCAACCCTAATCTGGTTAGGGCTGCTTACTGTCCACTGAGGTTTCATTCATTTTATCCAAAGACCCTCTTTTCTACTGCGGCTTTTACTGGCATGTATGAAGAAGACCTTCGCTTGGCCCTTAGAGCTGATCTGGGCCCATGATTGGAGTCTTGGTCCCCTTCACTGAGTTGGTGCAGACCTGCGGCTGCCCTAGAGTGGTAGATCAAAAGAGCAGTCTGAAAATCCTTATCAAAATATCCACAAACTAACTCAGGAGAAGTACATGAATACGGCCAGCCTTTCTGTTCTACAATTCGATCTGCAAGGACAGATTTTACCCACACAAACATACCAGAAATTCCATCAAAGTCTGCGGCTGCCCTTCTGGAAAATCTTGGCCCTGTGGAAGATAAATAGACCCAAACAATTTGACCTCCAATCTTCTCCAATTTGTGGCTGCCTCAAAAGAATTTCCTAAGTCATTTGATGTGACTAAAATGAGGGAGAAGGCTCCTCTATATATGATTCGATGGGGTTGAACAGACGGGACTCTTGGGCCGACATATAGGAGAGGCCGACCCTGTTAATTTCCGAGTGGGAGAATAAATTCAAAATACCCCTTCTACTTGTCCAAATTTGACGATATTTAGATCGATTTTGGTCCTTCCGAAAAGAGGAATTCAATGCTGCAATTATCTTTCCCAAAGGAGCTGCCCAAAGTGGAATTTGGCCCTAGTTGCCAATTTCAACAATTTTCATATAGCCACTTGGATCATCAACATCATTTATGTCAATATCAACTTCCATTGTAGGTATTGAATCTGGGGTTTTGAAAGTCTTTAATGATTCTGTAAATGATCTTTTTATTTGTTGTAGTGATTCTTGAATTTCCCTTAACAACTCAATTGTAGATTTATGAGATTCGCTTAATTCCATGATTTCTGGACCTAAACTTAATGGTAGATTGTACAGTGTATAACGTCCAAAGGTTCGAATGGCTATGATATCACTATAGCAGCAAAACTCTGAGTTGTTGTGCTTTAAAAAAATTAAAATACACAATGGTTTGTAAGTAATATTTTTATTAATAAGATGAATGCACAAGGATGAATGAATGTTACAATGAGGGTCTGCTTATATACTTAGGCAGGTGCCCTTTCATGAATGGGCATGTCTGTTAGACAAGTCTTTCCATTTAACTAATTACTATTTAATTAATCTTTACTCAGATTATTTATTATTTATATCTATTGCATTTATTTTATTTTTTATATATATTATCATAATTATGTTCATAACAAACGCTGATACCAAATGTTATCAACACAGTTCATAAACGCAACAAAATACTTAGAAGATCTGGAATATATAAATATTCATGATAGAACAAATATATTTATACAAGAGATGTACAGAAGATATGAGATATGAAATGATGATTACATTGTTACAAATGAGGGCCCACTTATATACCTAAATAGGTGCCCCTTCATGAACGGTCATGTCCTTAGAGACATGCCTCTTTATTAACTAACTATTATTTAATTAACTATTATATTGTTTATTTATTTATATTTATATATTCATGACAGAATCATTCATATTGGCTCCTTTTTCCTGTAAAGAACACTGATTTTGTTTTTTTGATTTTTCATTGCCTTCTGATTCTCTTTTTATTTTTCTGGTTTTATCGATAAAATTTTTACAAGTTGTTTACAATAAAATGTCCAGTTTTTCAGGCATGATAATTATGAAGAACTTTAACATAGTTACATCAATCAACATAGCCCCAAGGGTTAGCTCAAGTTGTCACGAGCCAAACGCAGGACCTCTTATCTTTCTTTTAATGTTTGGGAGGTGATAGGTTCGATTCTCTTTCTCTCCTCAGGGTTAGGCTCTATAATCAAGGCTGACAATGTACTGCATTTACTATCCATAGATGACATGGAAGTACTCCAAGGGTTTTCCATGAGGATTTGCTTGGGTAAAAAATACATCAATCAATATAAAAATGATGAACTTTTAATATATCTATACTTCCAAGGGTTTTCCATGAGGATTTCTTTGGGTAAAAAGTACATCAATCAATATAAATAATGATGAAATTTTAATATATCTATTTTTAACTAGTATAATAATGACTGCACCTAAAAAAGTAAAGTGTACTTTACAATCCAATTGAATGAGATGTCTAATGTAATTTATCTTTAATAAATAAACATAAAAATGTGCAATATAATAATTAAAAAAATAAAAATAATTTAATTTTTCTAGATATTTAATAGATTTGGTTTTAAAATAGATTTATATTAGATATGTTTTAGTTAAATATACCTTTCTATTTTACAAGATAAATGATAGATGTTATCTTTATCTGTATAAAACTAAACTATTTTATTGAAAGAAAATTTAAATTTGATATAGCTTATATATTTGCACCGAGAGAAGTGACATGTGTTGCACTATGCAGGTCATTATGGATAAGATATGGAAAATAAATCAACATAATTTTTTGTTTGTTTTTGTTTAATTTAAATTTTTTAAACGCCGAAAATTTTGCATTTTTTAAATTTATTTATTTATAAATTCCTTTTAATCTTTAAATAAATACTAATTTATGTTAATTATAACTCAATTAAAACTTATGCTTCTTATTTATATTATAACATTACAGAATAAAGAATAAATGTTTCATGTACCATAAAACAGTGTTTTTATAGGGCTAATACTCATGGGGACTTGAACTGGTGATCTATGGCAAAGTGCACCCATTCGTTGTCAATCCAAAGCCCCGTGGGAAAGTACCATAAAATACTTATCTGCAGTAAAACAAAGCTATTTTAGTGGAAGGAAATTTAAATTTGATATGGTTTATATATTATTTTTGTATGTTGTGGATGTTGGCATTATTCAATTCATATTGGGTCCTCCTTGCTGCAAATAAATATTCATTTTCTGGTGTTTTTACAATACATGAAAACTGTAGGAAAATCTGAATTTGATGTCTTAGTATGGCATCGGTATATACATTATTCAATCCATATTGGATACGACTTGATGTAAATAAGTAATCATTCTCTTCTCGATTTTTTTTTCCAATACATGAATACAGTATTCTGGAGGAAAATGTGACTCTAATGTCTTATTATGGCATCTGTGTATACATTATTCAATCCATATTGGATGCGGCTTGATGTAACCAAGTATATATTCTCTTTCTGTTTTACCCAATACGTGAAACAGTACTCAGTTGACTCTAAATATTGTTAATTTGATAGTATATGTTGATATTATATGTAATTCTCGAGGAGCTGAGGTAAGTGCACGTTTCTACAGTTTATACGAAGAGGGAATTTATTCTTATTTCTCTACCAGATTCCTATAATGACCTGCTTTTTCTTGGATCTGTTACTAGGTTAAACAGATGGACAGAGCCCTAGAGGATACAAAAGGTGCATATCCTAGTCGGGATCTGCTTAAATCCCTGCTGGAAAATTTTAAGTAAGTTTATTTATGTATAAACTGATGCTTTTAGGCTTTTTAAATTACATGCAATCTATCATAGTTTATTTATGTATAAACTGATGCTTTTAGGCTTTTTAAATTACATGCAATCTATAGTTAGCATTAAAAACTTTCAATTCTATGCCATTGGTAATAACAAATTCTGGTTCTAATGTATTTTCGGTTCATGAGTCATGTGATGTGCTATGGATAACTGTAAAGAACATTTTTATTTTCGAATGTGGGAAGCCCGTAGGCTTTGCAAATGAGCCGTGCCTTCTCTGCAATCATAACAAATTCTTGGAATGAAATGCAGTGCTGCACGAGGACAAGTTGGAAAAGTTCATGTCCAAACAAACCAGGTCCTTATGTAACACTATATGATATTTCTTGATTGTTTATGCCAGTAGGTTTTATAACTGTCAAAGTATATAATTGTGATTGATTTAAAAATACTACAGGTATTAGGCTGGTTGAACAAGAGGCGACGCCTGCGGAAAGGAAAAAATGTTCTAGTTCCAGAAAAATCAAACTGTACTGCCTTACCTCTTATTGATGGTCCTCCAAAGATTGCTGCAGTAAATCCTGATGAAGTTCTTTCAGGTGCATTTTTAGGCCATTTACTTTCGATGATCTCTTTGAAACATGTATAATGTATACACTATTACACACAAACACACATATACAATCTGTAACTGTGAAAGAACAGCCATCTCCTTGTGATTCTCTCCACATTATGCATGACAATCTATAACTGCAAAATAACAGTACCTGATAAAACTTTGCCTTGCATCAGTCAAATTTATTCTCCATACCAGCTTAGTGGCTTTGTAGGTTCAGGAATGTTAGAAGTTTATGATAGAAGACCTGCCATTCATTATCCAAGAATTTCCTGTTGCGGGTAGTTTTTCGGCTCCAATCAATTTTTTAGTTGGTGAGCACTTTTCCTGTTCAATTTTTGTTATACCATATCTCATTTACTTGTCTTCTGTTGAGAAATCAATGTGCTGTAGATTAGTGTAGATTTCTCTGTCATGATAATTACTTGTAAATGGTTGTTGGCGTTTTATTTAATTTATTATGTTCTTCTTCATCAAACAATTAACAAAAATACAAAATATGAAGATCACAAGAGACAAGGAACACAAAAAATTAGGCTCCAAGCCAGGGCAAAACCCCACAAGGGGAAAATGAAAACAACTTCTCTTCTTATAGAATCAGATCAAAGTGAGATATCCAAGACACAAAAACCAAGACCAAGACTTGTATAAAGATCCCTAGTAAGCCCTCCTTTCTGCCTTCACAATAGGTCAACGTCAACAAAAGTCAATGCTGGTCAAACTACTGAAATCTGGTCAGCTCATGAAATTTCAGCTCCTGCTTTTTCGGCCCCATGAAATTTTGCACACTTGAAATTTCGGGCCTGGAATACCTTAGAAGAATTTGCAGAACTGGCGCAGAAATTTCTTCATCTTCTCTCTCCTTTGACCTCCTTTTTTCTCCTTTAATTTCACTGGTTTTCCTTCTTATCTTGGCACAAAAATTGATGTACATGATGAGTGAATGAATGGTCTCCAAAATGGTTGAGTTGCTCTCTATATATACACATCCAGGAGGTCGAATAGGTGGCTCTTGGAGCCCAGGCCGACTTGTTCCCAAGGAGGGCCGACTTGGTCTTGTGGTGACATTTTAGACTCTTTTGACTCAAAATAAAATATTTTTCCTTTTCTTACAACAAGTCCAAATGGGACTTTGACTCAAATACATTTGCTTGACTCATGACAAATTTTCTTTTGACTCAAATAACCCTACAAGCATGAAGAACATGCTTTGACTAATAATAATAATAATAAATTCTTATACTTCTTTCGTTCTTACATAAAATATAACTTGAGTCAAGTATAATGATAGTTACGAAGACCGAACCTAGTCACACTATCCAACAACTTCAACAATTTATTAAAAACCCAGAAAATATCTATCTCAAATATTTCTGAAACTGCTGCTAAAGTTAACACACTGGTATATTAACTCAGAAATGCAGAAAATAGGGGAATAAATCACATTACAACAGAAAATTTGTGCCCGACACAATCTTCTTACATATTAGATTTCTTAGAAAAATTTGGGACTAGACCCAGAGAGAATACACAGAACAATACAACTGTTGGGAACCCAGACCTCGGCCTCACTGGGAAAAGTCGGCCTCAGGGAAATCATGTTGAAAATTTGGATAGCTACAGTCGTTATTTATCATTAAAATACTGAAGGAAAGTTGTTTTTGTCAACCCTACAAGTCGGCCTCATAAGTTCTTCAAGTCGGCCCCATCAGGGCTAATTAGCCCACATGAAACTCATATAAATAGGGCATCGTTGCAACTCATTTGGACATCCAATCACATCAAGTTTGGTTTGCAATTTTCAGAGAGAATCTCCATGCGTGCGAAGGACAGAGGACTATTTTGATCTGTGTTGACTTATCTATTGAAGCTGCGTTGACTGTATTAACTTGGGCATCTTTGACACTAGTTTGACTTCTGATCAGATCATCTTGGAAGGCCAAATTTCTCTGAATTTTGTTGACTACAGTTGACTGGAATTTCACTCTTGTGATTGGGATGTTGACCAACTTAGACCTCATTCCAAAACAACTGATTTGTCCGAGACCTCTTGATTGGTGCGTTGACTTTTCTGTGGACAGAATTTCGGCCTCTCATCTTAGTCACCTCAGGATCACATTTTGGCCTCATTGTGCAGAATCTCACAGTTATTATTGAATGGTGTTATCGTTGATGCCGGCGTTAGTTAATGAACACTTTTATATTTGTTTAGATTGCATCAAGTTGGAAGCTCTGTTAATTTTAGTTAACAATGGTATGTTCTATGCTTGCAACAATTTCTTCAATGCCTTTTAGTTGGCCCAATGACAATATCCAATTTAATTTCCAGTAGCAATCACATTAATCATCACATTTACAGAAACTTTAGATAGAATATGAACAATAAAAACAGAAGACAAGTAAAGACAAGAGAACACCAAGATTTGACGAATACCAGGGAAAAACCCCAAGACAGGTAAAACCCTTTGATCAATTCTTTTTATTATTATATCAAATGTTTAGCAGAAAGAGAAAGTACAATAGAGTCAATTTTGACTTGCCAATAGATGATCAAGACACTGTCCAAAACAACCCAGTCAATCTGAGATTTTCATGTTTCCAAATAGCAGCAATCAACAACCCTAACCAGAAATTAGCCTTGGTCAACATTGGTCAAACCCTGCAACAAATCTTGAAATTCGATCTTGTAATTCATCCTCTTTCAGCCACATGTGTGAGAGAAGAAGAACTACTGCAATTTGTACGACCCAATCAAATGAGGAAAAAGAAATGTTGAGTTGCGATGATGCCAAATGAGGTTTGAGGTCTCTCTTATTTATACAAGTCGTTGAGGGTCAAAAGACATGTCCATTAGGCTTCATGAGCCTACATGATGATGTGGCCGACTTTGACAATTTGTACATATGTGGGCTTGTCCCCAAAAACATATTTTTCCTTGCAGGGCTTGCGGAATCTGAGTACAATAGAGAAGAAGAAGAAGAAGAAGAAGAAGAAGAAAGAGCTTAAAAGTTATGACGATATTTGAATTCTGCTGGTACAAAAATCTTCTAAAATATCCTTGGGCGTGGAGTCTTCAAGTCTTTAAGTATACTTCGATGGTCAACAAGTACCAAGGGTCTCAACCCTCCTCAATGCAACATAAGTTTGCTCATCCTGTTCAAAGAGATAAATCATAGTTCATATGCCCAAAACCACACCAAAGAACACGTCCATCCTCCATAGAAAACTCGGCCTTAGTCTCAAAGCAGACTTGACCTTCCTTAGCACAAAAAATGAGACCATAAATTACTCCAAGGTCGTGGCTTCCTCCTGAGGCTACATGTCTTGAGGAGAGGCTTCCTTCTTCAACTAAGATGAATTGCATTTGATGTGTTAGACCTCCACTTAGGCACCTCCTATTTATAGCCTCTCTAATCATTGCCTTAGGGGCTCCTACATCACTAAGATGCCTCCTCATTAGTAATTATAATTAATAATAATATCTTTTGGGTCTTTAGCCCACCACAATGTGTCCAAAGCCCACCAATTGGGTACATTGCCTACGAAACCACTTTTTCGTGGGTCAACTCCTCACAAACCCAGTACCCCATGGGTTGTGGGAGTACCTCCCAAGCATAGTATTCAAAACCGGCCAGTTTGAACTAGAAATTGGTCAAACTGGCCGGTTTTGAATATTATGCTTGGGAGGTACTCCCACAACCCATGGGGTACTGGGTTTGTGAGGAGTTGACCCACGAAATTGGTCAAATTGGCTGGTTCATTGGAAAACTTCATTGGACAGGTAGAAAAACTCGGTTAGACCGCCCTCCTTGCTGATTTTTTGGTCAAACTAGGCATAAATCGATTGATTCCATCATAAACCGGTTGGTTCATTGCCAGGCCAGAGACGAACCCGACATAAAGTAGTTTTGATGAAAAGTTGGGCCTGTTTCCCTCCAAAAACAACCCCTCCAAGAAAAAGATGTCTCCCATCTCACTTTCCTCACATCTCAACCCTAGCATCGCTGACAATCAATGGTAATGTTAAATTCTTAAAGTGACATTCTTTATCTTTCATTTTCATCATTTTACTAAATTTTTAACATTACCATGAAATGACTTACGATGTTTGAGAGTGGTTTCGACCTCATTGGATGTCATATGGAGAAACTAGAATTTTAGATTTCACTCTAAAATTCAGTAGACTTAATTGTTTTCAGGATTTCATGGTTTGAGGTTTTGCAATGTTCCCATTTGATTCTATCATGCCTGAGGGTATTAGATTCGCATTTGATCTAGAGCATTAAGCCCTTTAAGATGCCTGAGGGTATTAGATTCGCATTTGATCTAGAGCATTAAGCCCTTTAAGAACGTTGATGTTGGTGGCATTGATGGTTGAACTTTGTTGATGTTGGTGGTATTGATTTTGAACTCCTCAACCATGGCCTTAACAAAAATGTACCTTTCACTTAAAGGAAAATAATTGGTTAGGCATGCTGATATTTTTCTATCGCATTATAAGGTTGACGAGATGAACTCTTCACTCAAACCAAAATCACTGTTTAGGCATGTTAAATTTTTTCAATTTCTATCATATTATAAGGTTGAGCAATCCAAGTTTGAATACTTTGAGCTAGATGATGTTTATGTATCTCTTGTTGACGATCCCATTTCTAGTAGCACTGAACCAATGATGATCATGTTGATTAGTGATTTGTAGTTTTGATGTCTAGTTTCGAGGTTACTACTACCACTACTACTGAGGTTGCAGAGGAGTTTTAGGAGTCCTTAACCTCTGAGCCAAAGTATTTATGTAGCTCATGTTGATGATCCCATGTCTACTAGTGGTGATGAGTTTGAACATGATGACGAGTGATCATGTTGATCACTGATATATAGACTTGTAGAAGGCTAGTCGCCCCATAGCTTGTTGCATTGTTTTTGGACTCTAGAGGCCATTCATTGATTATGTATATTGTTGTTGATATGTATTGCACTCGATGCCATTTTGATATATTCACCTTTACATGGTATATAGATGAGCAAAATTTGCATATTTTGTTTTCTATTAGTTTGGAATCATGGTTTGAATTTTGAAATTTGATGACTAAAAAAAGTTTCCAACAATCCCAACCCGGTTTTAATTTCACCTTATCACTCCCATTTAGTGAAATGGCCTTTCCCATAAACATTCATTCAACATATAGAATTTTGGAAATAATTTTTTTAGATTAAAACACATGGGACTGTCAACACATGCTGAAAATAAATATGGACATAACCAGACCAGCGACACACATAAAAATACACATAGATTTTTGGTCAACTTAGACCCAGGCAAAACCTCTTCAATTTTCTCTGGGGAAAACCTGTTAAAGGGCTCTTCAAATTTATTTATCTTTCAAGTTAAAAAAAATACATTTGCAGACAAAACAAAACAACAAAATACAACTTATCTCTTCAACCCAAAACTACTTGAAAACCATGCCCACTTTGCCTCGATTTCCATGCCCACTTGAAGCTGAAAATATGTACTGTACGGATATGATTGTACGGATTGTCCCGTATGTACAATACGAATTGTATGGAGGTACGGATTTTTTATTTTTTATTTTTTTTCAAAAACTTCTCTCGAATAGTGTGCAGCTCACAACATTCAATGTTGTTCGTATTGTACATTCGGCTGTCTTCTAAACCTTGATTTCCATGCCCAACTTTGTCCAGAAATCACTCCTTCAACGTGCTGCAACAAATTTCTCCTTCAGAACTTTTCTCCAGCTCTCAGCGTCTTTTCTCCAATCTGCTCATGAAGAATGAATGTTGTCTCTCTTTTCTTTTCCCCCTTTTGTTTCCCTAAATGGCTTTTGGGCAACCCTAAGATCTAATGGCTCAGATTTATTTAAATCAAGGGGTTGAAAATAAATGTGCATTTAATTCTCACTTTCTATTTTTTAACTCACCCATTAAATAAAGTACCCACATTGTACTTTATGTCTAAAGTCTCTTTTCACTTTATAATTTAACATTGACTTTACCACTTATAAAGTCACTTTCACTTTATAAAGTCACACTTAGGAAAAGAATTATTTTTGACACTTTTCCCTAGGTAGAGACTAACCCATGGGAAACCACTTGTCCAAGGTACATTAAAAATCAACATTGAAATCTTAAAAATAGTTTTTTTCATTAATAATTAATTATTTCATGTATTTTTTAAAGACTGGTTCATTGAGATCTGACCAATCATGGTTTGACCGGTTTTGATTGGAAACCTAAGTTACCGGATCCAGCCCTCTGGGGTACAGGATCCACGGATCTGATCCGGATCCACGTAAATACGCCCAAGAACCGACACGTGGCGTATTAATGTTTGTTAGAAACGGATGTTGAAATCTGGAAACGGATCTGATCCGGATCCACGTAAATACGCCCAAGAAACCGACACGTGGCGTATTTTGTTTAGTTAGAAACGGATGTTGAAATCTGGAAACGGATCCCGTGTCACTTGATTCTGGATTTCTAAGTTTTTTGCCGTATTAATGTTTGTTAGAAACGGATGTTGAAATCTGGAAACGGATCCCGTGTCACTTTTCCGGATTTCTAAGTTTTTTGCCGACATTCGTGGTGTCTGCAGGAATCGAAAAGTCATTGTACATTTCCAAGGGTTTCGAACGCCGGACCTTGGCTTCAAGTTACACGATCTCCGGAATTTTTAAACGTGCAGAGTTTCGAGCACGCGAAGCATGACATTACAGGCAGATATTGATCTTTCTACTGTAAAGTAAAATCCAACCAACACACCATTTTATCACAGCCCTTGATCTGCAGTCAACTGCGCTAGTTGCGGTGTTATGACCCATGACCCGAGCTTTTACGAGCTATTAGACCTATATTTTGACTTATAGATTGGGATTTTAACATATAATTTTTTGCTAATTTTTATTAATTAATTTAAAATTTAAAACGATATATAAAATTTATACAAATTTCATATATATATATATATATATATATATAATTTTAAGTTTAATTGTCTTAATAAACTTAAAATATAGGTATGTATTTTTTAAATTATATTGCTTTTTATTTATAATTTAGTTTTGACTTATAGATTGGAATTTGAACATATATTTTTTATTTTAAAATATTTTTTTTTCTAATTTTTATTAATTAATTTAAAATTTAAAATGATATATAAAATTTATACAAATTTAAATATACATATTGATATATAGATATAATTTTAAATTTAGTTTTGTCTTAATAATCTTAAAATATAGGCGTGTGGGCATAAACTAATGATGGTGTTTTATGAATGCAAACTTAAAAAACAACAATTTGTTAATTTGAAGAGATAATTAAAGATGAACTTGAATATATGGTAAAAGCACAAAATGAATGACAATGATTTAGCTTTAATATATATATAAAAATGTATGATTTTGTGTCTATTATTAATTTTATTATATTTTTAATATTATTATATTTTTTGTACTTGCCGTATCCGGATCCTGGATTTTCAAAAAACTAGCGAATCCGGATCCGTATCCGTATCCGTATCCGAATCCTGGTAACTTAGTTGGAAACCTAGTTTTATAGGTGGACCGGTTTGGTCATTGGTTCCGGTTTTGAATACTATGCTCACAAGCTACACTTCTCATGGCGATGATGACATGCTAGCATAGGCTTGCTCATGGCGAGCGTTGAGGACCTTAAGTGCCATGATGAGTGAAGAGGCCCTCTAAAATCATGTTGCAGGGGTTGGCACCTAGATCTCTAACAAAATCTACTATGGGCTCCAGTTTTGTGCTTGGGGAACAAAAATGGGCATCATGGGTCTTCATATGATGAATAAGCTTGATTCTTCTCCAACGTTGTGTTAGAAAATGTAAATTGGCAACTTATTAATCATATTTTCTTTAAACTTGATATTTGCTTGTGAATCGCAATTATGTTCTTTAGTTAGATCTTTTCATCAAACAAAATCAAGAACAACAACAACAATAAAGGACACAGATATATGCTCTTAGTCAGGGCAAAACCCCTCCAAGGGGAAAACCCAAAAACTCTTCTCTTCTTAGAATTTGCTCCAAATGAGATACAAAGACCTAATCCCTAGACCGAGTCCTTCTCCCAGTACCAAGTCAACCCTTCCTCAAGTCCTTCCTAGATTTTGTACAAAACTGCTACATACTGCAACTTTCACCTGCTAGCTATAATATTGTTACTCGACCTGCAACTTCGACCCAACAACTTCGTCCTTGAAACTTTTTTTGGAAACCCTAATGCAGCCTCCTTCTGAGACCTACTTAGAGCAAGACAACTCTCCAAGGTCAACGAGGTCAGGACAAGGGTTTTCTTTCTTCCAACTACAAGATTCTGCACTTCGTCGTACTGCAACTTAGACCTACAACTTCGACTTGTTTCTGCAACCCAAAAACCCTGGAATTTCGCACATGAGAGAGATAGAGCCCAAAAGCAAGATATTTCGACCTCCCAGCTCCTTTTAAACCTTCACCCTCCTTTTTTGCTCCTCCCAGCTACAGATCAGACTCTTTCTTGATAAATTGAATTTGTGAAGAGAGTGAGTGCAAAATGAAGTCAAATTGCTCCTTTAGGCCGATTTGATGTTCCCAGGGCCGATTTGTACTTTAGGAGATTGCAAGACTTTCTAGACTCAAAAATAATTCTTTTTAAATTACAAATTGCCCGAAATGGTCTTATAAACACGATGTTGACACCTTTGACTCATGACAATAAATCCTAAGATGTAACAAACCCTAGAAGCACGAAGAACATGCTTTTACCTAGAAGACCATCAAAAAGAGCATGAAATCCATGCTTTAATAATAATAACTTTTCTTTTTCTTTTCTTGTTTGTTACATAGGATACATATTGAAATGAGTACAATAACAATTATGAAGACCAAAACTAGTTACATTTCTCAACACGTTGAGGGCCTTGAAAATGGTGCTAGCCCTCCCATGTCTTAAGGTATGAGATAAACTTCATCTCGGCCCTAGATCAACTGCCAAACCATGTGATCATTGCTAAGCTGTTTGGGAGCATGTTGGTTTAGGTGCATCATCCCATGAATAATAAAGCAAAATGCAGAAACACTGTGTGTGTTGAAGGTGCCCATGTATATGAATGATGCGTTACAACTGTCTAGAGTCTCTTGACTCAATGCATCACTTGTGGGTGTCAATATGTCCCTCTGGAGGCCTTGGACCCCAGTTCAGTTGTCCAGACCTATATGGTGTTGAAAAATGTAGCTAGGTTCGGTCTTCATAAAATGTATTTGAGTCACAATGAAATGTTTTATCAAAAGAATGAAAAAGAAATTATTATTATTGACTTATTAAGGCATGAGTTTCATGCTTGGGTCATCATGTTTTAGGTCAAAGTCCCCATTGAAGACTTCTAGGATTTATTCCGAGTCATTAGAGTCATTGTCCATTTAAAGAGACCCTTCGTGGGCTTTTGAATTATGTAAAAAGAATTAATATTGAGGCAAATAGGTTATTTGTCACCTCCACACCAAGTCGACCTCAAATTGGGCAATACAACCTCACCAGAAGACTATATATTGAAGCAGTTCGAATTCATTTCGAGGACACTCTCTCACTCAAGTTTGATATCCCAGAAGAAGACTGGAAAAGTGTGAAGTTGGAAAAGGAGGCCAAAAGGAGTGCGAAGTTGGAGAAGAAGGAAGAAAAAATCAAGATCGAAGTTTTGGGCTATCTATCTCTCTCGTGTGTGGATTCCTCTAGGAGATCGAAGTCTTTCTTGTCAAGTCGAAGCTGCTGCTGCCAGTTGCTGGGTCTAAGTCGAAGTTGTTGCTAAAGGATTATCATTTGCACAAAGGAAGAAAGTGCTGACTTGGTGTGGAGGAAGTCTGTGTCTAGGTTTCAAGAGTCTTGGATTATCTCAAGAAGTTATCAAGGAAGAGTTGTTGACTGGGTTTTCCCTTAGATAGGGGTGTTGCCCTGGCTGTTCGCCTATATTTGGTGTTTGTGATCTTTGTGCTATTGTTTTGGTAATTGCTTGATGAACTAAAGATAAAAGAAGAACATAAAGATAAGAAAGTCACAAGTAATTACTATATAAAGAAAATCTTTCTGCCTTTTTGATTTTCTAACATGGTATTAGAGCTAAGGTGAAGGAAGGAAAAAGGTAGCTCAAAGATGTGTTGAAAGTAAGGAGTTCTAAGAAGCTTTGAATAAGGATCATCAAAAGGAATGTATAAAGCCAAGTATCTCATCTTCAAGGACAATGTCTAACTCAATGAAGGGTGAAAACAAGCTAGAAGGAGCATCTAACTACATGGCTTGGAAGAAGAGGATAGATCTCATCCTCAAAAAGAATAAAGTGTTAAAATTTGGGTACCAGAGAACAAGTGGTTCCATAAGGCTTTGATCTTTGGCCTAGGGAAAAGTGTCTAAATTTATTTTTTACTTTTCTCCTAAAGTGACTTTATAAGTGGTAAAGTCAATTTAATTTAAAAGCGACTTTATAAGTGGTAAAGTTACATTCTAATTTAAAAGTGACTTTATAAGTGGAAAAGTTACATTCTAATTTAAAGGTGACTTTATTAAAAGTCAATGAAAAATTAGAAAGTGAAAAAGTGACTATGGAAATAAAAAGGCGAAGTGAGTCTTTATTTAAGTGGGTGAGTTAAAAAATAGAAAGTGAGAATTAAATGCACATTTATTCTCATCCTTAGATCTAAATGAATCTCAACCATTAGATCTTAGGCTAACCCAAAAGGTCATTTAGAGAATAAAAGGAGAAGAGAAGAGGAAAATATCAATTCATTCTTTCATGAGCATTTGAGAGAAAGAGAAGAGAGAGCAAGGAGAAAATTTCTGAGTAGTGAGGAAGTGAAGGGGAGCAGCAAGAAGACATTTAAGCAAATCTGAGCAACAACATTTATTGACACGCATCCCAGGCAAAACCGTACAGCAAAAAAAAGGCATAGAAATCAAGGAAGAGGGACAACACGAAAATCGAGGAAGAGGGACAATAACAAGGGCATGAATTTTGAGGCAGATTTGGTCACAAATTTCGAGGTAGCCGTATTGCAAGTTCTGGGCACGTTTTTTGAGGCTGGCCGTACAACATTTAATGCTATTTTATTGCTAGAAAATTTCTGATTTGGTGGTTTGTTGATTGGCACGATTTTTGAGGCGGAGTTCAAGCATGAAAATCGAGATAAGTTGTAATTTGTGGTTGCTGGAATTTTTACTGTGTATTTTAGTTTCTCTGTAAAAGCATTTTCAGAAATAAAGAAGAGCTCTCAAACTAGTTTTCCCCAAGAGTTGTAGGGGGTTTTTCCAGGGTCACATTGACCAAAAATCACTGTGTTATTTTCTGTGTGTGGCTGTCATAATTTTGCTGTGTTTTATTTCTGCAATTTCAGCAGTTGTGAAATCTCTAAATTTGTGTTTTCAGAAAATTATTGTCATTTCCAGATTTTAGAATTTTTATCATGCTTGGATTTAAAACTAAATGCATGGAGTGATAAGGAAAACTGATAACCGGAGTGGGGGTTGAAATTTCTTCATAAAGTTTTGGATCTAGTAAAGGGAAAGGTAAAAAAACCTACTAATGAGTCAAGTGATGCACAAAAGGAAAAATTCAGGGAGACAGAAATATTGGCTATGACTCTAATGGTGGATGGAATAAAAGATAACCTCATCCCTTATATATCTAACATAGACTCTGCTCAAGAGATGTATGAGGCTTTATCAAAATTATTCACTATCAAGAATCTTGGTCAAATAACAAGCCTCAAAAATGAACTAAGGTCTATAAAGATGACAAAGGAAGACACCGCAACATCTTTCTTTGTGAGAATAGCCAGATTAAGAGATGAACTTCAAGCGATTGACGAGATGGTACTAGAGAAAGAACTTGTAATCACTGCGCTTCTAGGTTTACCAACATCATGGAGTGCCTTCTCATCAGGTCTCAACAACTAGAAGGAGACTCCTACATTTGAACAACTATGGAATGCTTGCAGTCAAGGAGAAGTCAAGATTTCTCTAGCAAGCAACAAAGAGAATGAATAAGAAAAAGTTTCAAATGCCTACTCTGCTCATCTCAAGAACAAAGGATCATTCAAGAAGACTAAGGGCCTAGAAGGAAGATTGACACATCCAAAATTGAATGTTACAATTGTCACAAGATTGTCCTGAAAATCCGAGAAATAGAAAGAGAGAAAGGGAATATCCAGATGTTGTTGATGAAGGACCTACATAGAAGAACAAGAAGGGAGAATTTGAAGTCAAAGATTTATTTTCTAGGGACTCTATCCTTCTACTCAAAGTTTTTGATTTGTTTCTTTGATTTCTAGAACTTACATGTTCAACATTCTTTGGGAAAACATTGTTGAATTGTTTTGTTAAAGTTTTAGGTATCCCTCGAAATTGGATTAAGAGGGAGCCCTCACCATTATCCTTCTACTCATAGTTTTTGATTTGTTTCTTTGATTTCTAGAACTTACAGGTTCAACATACTTTGGGAAAACATTGTTGAATTGTTTTGTTAAAGTTTTAGGTATCCCTCGAGATTGGATTAAGAGGGAGCCCTCACCATTTTCCAAAGATAAATATCTTACTCCATGTATTATCTTTTACATTTGGTTTTCTTTTTCTTATCTAGATATGTTTATACTAGATGCTAATAACATTTACTTTTATATTTTCCTTGTTTAGAAAAAGCTTCTTGATATGATCAAGGGCTATGAAGAAGACCTCACAAGACAAAGCATAGTAGAAGTTCTGTTGGAATTGATGTCCTATAAGGTTTGTCTAACTCAAAGGTATGTCTTAGACTATAAGTTTTGTTTCTCTTCGTAATAAAGGTATATTCATTCATTCTAATAAATATGCTTTACATTACTAACAAGTGTTATGTCTAGGACCTTTGAATAATAGAGATTCTTGTTTGGGAGATTAATCATTAGATTGAATCTACCCTCATTAAAATAATTGTCTGTGGAACCCTAATAGGTTCTCTATAAAACCCTAACAAAAGGGTATGTCAATGCTAATGTGAAAAACCCTACTCTACTTAGGGTTACTAATGAAACCTAGAAAATACTATTCTTTTGATGTTTGGGGTTTTGATGGTAATGTCATGACTAGAGTGTTGATATTGTTATGGAAACCCTAGTCCATTAGGGTTGGATGGTAATGTGTTCCTAGACCTTTAGAGTCTTTGAAAATTTAAGGTTTGTTGTGTTATAACCCTAGATTTTTAGGGTTTGGTAGGATTTATAAGCAAGACCCTTATGTTAAATAAGATGATAAAGCCCAAGGTGTATGTTTGTTTGTTTGATCAAAAACCTAGCCTAATCAAGATCGTTATATGTTTGACTTTAAATATATTGATATTTGTGTCTTGGGTTCGTCCTATATATGTTATGATATGCTTGTGCATGATTATCCTAGAGAGGTATTTGTGCTAACCTATTTGTTGATAAGTTCTAGGGTTTGTAACTAAGCCCTAGTAGAAGTTTGATGTTCTAGGATATGATGTGAAGATATTCCATTATGGAGATAAAATATAGGGTTTATAACAAACCCTAGTAGAAGTTGGTCATTTAGTTGACATCTTAGATTGTGATTTGATTGTTTTTGTTTATTGTCATCTAAGGCTTAGTGTCTCATGTATAGAATCTAGGGTTTGCATTAAATCCTAGTAGAAGTCTATCATATGAATTCTAAAGTTGTTGGATGCATTGTAGAACTATACTTGTTTGAAATGCTTTTATTGTTTGCAATATATTATAGTAGAAGTATGCCATATCTTTGAAAGAAATATTGAAACCCTAGATATAATGAAGTTTGGTGTCTTGCTCAAAGTCTTGATGATGAAGTCTAGGGTTTATGACAAAGCCCTAGCAAATAGTGGAAGTATAAAAGTATGTGTCTCTTGTTGTTTGCGAACCTAACTAAGTTTAAGTATTTGATGTTTAAAGTCTAATGCTTCCATTATTGTATGAATATGATAAAGTTAAAGTTCATGCTTCTACATATCTTTGGTTGTACTTTCTATCTAAGTTGTGCAACTACATAATCTTCAAGATGATGAAGATCTTCGTAAGTAATTTTTGATTGATAAGCATGATAAAGAAACTTGTATAAATGATGATGATCAAGAAGGATGGAAGCCATGAAAGATTCTCCGATGTCATAGAAAAGAAGTTGATCTCCTTAAGTTAAGAAGGAGCCTAGAAAAGAGTATATCTCCCGAGTGGAGAGGGAGGGCATATTATAGTCATGATGGATACCTTGAAGAAGAAATTGGAGAATACATATTGAGGTGTTGTTGAAAGAAGGAAAGCAGGTTTTAGTTGTTGCATGAGAAGTAGGAAAGGAAGCTGAATGATTGAAGAAACCTTTGTCAAGATTTGTTTGGGAAGCCTCAAAGTCCTACTATGATGAATTGTGAGGCAACATCATGGAAGTCAGAAGACCCCGAGGTTTGTGTTTACTTATGAGTATATGAAAGGTTGTTACTAATTAGGGTGTTGTGACTGTTCAAGTAAATCTCTCAAGGTTTTTGAAAAAGCATGCTTGAGGTTAGAGAGATTTAATGTGTTGAGGCATTGTGTGTGAAATGCTTGGGAGGACATCTGCCGACATATGTATTGATGTCTAGATTCTGAAGAAGTAGGGTGGCGTTGGTCATGGAGCTCTGACCTTGGATATATACCTAGATCCCTGGGTTGATGGTTAGCAAGTAAGCCTGATGGTATCTAGACTAGCTGAAAGCTTTAGTCCAACTTAATCCCACCTAGATAGATTGCCCTGGTCAAGAATCTAGTCCGTGGCACTGTAAGTGCCGAAACTCTTCATGTGTTTTGAAATTTTCCATGTACTTGTATATGTAAGTATGAATACCTCCATAGTTAAGAGAGAGTGTTGAAGAATGTAACTAGGTCCAATCTTCATAAAATGTATTCGAGTCATAATGAAATGTATTTATCAAAAGAATGCAAAAGAAATTATTATTATTATGACTTATTAAAGCACGAGTTTCATGCTTGGGTCATCATGTTTTAGGTCAAAGTCCCCATTGAGGACTTCTAGGATCTATTCCGAGTCATTGTCCATTTAAAGAGACCCTTCTTGGGCTTTTGAATCATGTAAAAAGAATTAATATTGAGTCAAATAGGCTATTTGTCACCTCCATACCATGTTGCTCTCAAGGAGATCAAGTCGGCCTCAAACTGGGTAATTCGACCTCATCATAATGCTATATATTGAAGCAGTTTGAATTCATTTGGAGGACACTCTCTCACTCAAGTTCGATATCTTAGAAGAAGAGCTAGAAAAGTACAAAGTTGGAAAAGGAGGCCAAAAGGAGTGCGAAGTTGGAGAAGAAGGAAGAAAAAGTCAAGATCGAAGTTTTGAGCTATCTATCTCTCTCTCGTGTAAATTCCTCTAGGAGATCAAAGTCTTTCTTGTCAAGTCGAAGTTGCTGCTGCTGCTGCTGCGAGTTGCTGGGTTGAAATTGTTGTTGCAAGTTGTTGCTGCTAAGTCAAAGTTGTTGCTAAAGGATTATCATCTGCAAGAAGGAAGAAAGGGTTGACTTGGTGTGGAGGAAGTCTGTGTCTAGGTCAAGAGTCTTGGATTATATCAAGAAGTTATTAAGGAAGAGTTGTTGACTGGGTTTTCCCCTAGATAGGGGTTTTTCCCTGGTTGTCCGCCTATATCTGGTGTCTGTGATCTTTGTGCTATTGTTTTGGTAATTGCTTGTTGAACTAAAGATAAAAGCAGAACATAAAGATAGGAAAGTCACAATTAATTATCTATATAAAGAAAATATTTCTGCTTTTTTGATTTTCTAACATATGGAACCACTTGCCAATCACACACAATATCTAGTGATGCAACTTTCACCATCAGGTACATTAATCATTCTTACATCTAAGTGAACCAAGCTTGAAATAAATGGGCAAATTAAAACTTCATATAAGGCTTCTCTTCCAAAATTGGTGCCTTAGTCATGTAATGGTGTTACCTCCCTAGGTAGGAATGGTTAAAAGACTATCGTATTAGGTGTTTTCAACCCCCAAGGGGAAGTGACATGTCCTTGATCCACCCTTTAATCGATAGTTTCCATGTGAATAATGATGGGACGAAGGTGAAAAGACTTCATGGCCAAATGCCATGGTCAAAGGGTTTGACTATGATGGAATACCTCAACTTGGGTGTATAGATGTGAGGAGGGAGCAATTGTGGATGCATGAGTTTCCTCGGCCTTTGTTTTTGCACCCCTCTAAATGCCTTTTACTTTTTCTTCGTTCTTTTTTGTATTACTGCTTGTAGCACAAGGAATGAGAGCTTGCTTTGTATGATGTATAACAATTATTACCTCGTTTGGAATGGGGTAGTCCACCACCCATCAAGGTTTGGGACATGCGATGGTTCCTCGTCTTCTATGAGATAGAGCAACATTGGCCCAAGAACTAGTTGATGGCCATATGAGAGACGTAGAAGCTCATGCTTGGCTTTTGCCCACATGCTTATTTGTAAGTCCCAGTCATCTTTTGCATTTTGATTTTTCTTTTGTTTTTCTTGTGGCCATCATATACTCTTTTTGTTTCTTTTAGTTGCATCAACCTCCTAGGGTGCATTCCTAGGCTCTTCTCAAGTTTGAGGATGTGTGAGTGCTAAATCCTAGAGAACTAATGTCAGTTTAACCCAAAGAAGGGAGGGGGAATAGGGGCTCATAATGTAAGATGGAAAGTGGTAAGTATGAAATATGGAGAGATGGGGCTACGCTATCTCTATCATGGCTTTCCAACTTCCAAGTAGTGCCCCTTCCTAAAGTCGTGGGCCATTAGGGGAGGTCCCACTGGACTAGGATTGAAAATTAACTAACCCTCCATTTAAGGTGAGGGAGTAAGATCATGATAAAGACTGTTCTTTCTTCCAAGTTACCCCATAAATCCATGCAAAAATGCCCAAATATAAACAAGCATAAGCACCCAATTGCAAAATGAATAAAGTACCTTTTGATCAAAAGCCCACCTTCCAATATGTGCTCTTGACAAATGGCGAGGAGACATATGACTGATGTAGGTGGCAGATATATGATGGCATGCCACATCAACTACAAGGTGCGTCTCAGGGGCTACTGGCTACTAGTTGGAAGAGATCAATAGGAGAGAGAAATTTCTCCTAGGGGTCACTCACTTTTGGTGGGTAACAGGGATAACCTCAGGAAGGACTCTTTGTCTAAGAGCAAGGCTCAATATAATGAAACAAGGGATAACACGCTCTTCAAGAAACCTATGAAAGGTACATATAGCTAGGTTTTGAGGGATATGCAACAAGAGTGGCTCACATAGGCATATAAGACCGAAAAAAGGCTTGTGAAAATAGGTATGATTTGTAAAAGGAACTGCAAGCCTTCAACAAGCCCTAGGTTGAAGCCTTAAAGCTAGACTAGAATTTTTCTAGGGCAACATTGCTTAGGGTTGATGATGTCAACCCTAGGGTGGCTATTCCAACCGTGAAAGAGGGTAGATTTTGATGCTATATTGTTCAATCAACGAGAAAAACCTTAGAACAAGCCAATGACTCAACCCTAGTTGAATTTGGCCCTATGCCCTAGCCCTAGCATTTTGCCTTGAAGGGCTGAAATTGATAGCGAGAGGGAAAATAATACAGTTGTAATGATGTTTGATCATCTATGTGGAAGCCACTGCTTACTTCTTGGGTGATAGTCTAAGGGAAAAATTATGTGGAGATATCAAACACTAGAAGGGAGTAAGGGGGTTGGGAAAACCTAGTTTTTCCACTTTCAAAACCCTAGCTATCACTTAATATGGGGATACAATCAAGAGAAAATCTCTTAAGGAGGTTATCAAGGGATATTCAAGAATATTTAATTAATGCATACAATTTTTCATCAAAATTTCATATAGCGATATGCAATTGAACAAGAATATAGAAACCCTAGCAAAATATATTGCATGCAATAACCATAAGTGATATTCAACAACAACAATACTAACAAAATATCCATGAACAATCCTTCGTTCTTCGAAAGTGACGTCTCCACCACAATGACTTGTCTCCAATAGCAAAAATATCCACAAATATCACATCTCCAAAAGAGTAATAAGCTAGAAGAGCTATGCCGAAATAGTCCACAAGTGATGATGACATGTAATAATGAGGTGATCTTTATTTATATGAGGTCTACCTCATTTAATTTTAGCTTATGAAGCACCTAAACAACTTTGACGATGAGTAAACATAAAATAATCTTTGAGTTACAAGCTAACCCACTAGCTCAATGCGAAATTATTCAACAAAAGACTCACATGTGTGACCCATAAGCCTCTAAATGATGATGTCATGCTCTTTTTGGGCTGCAAATGCTATGTGATGGTGAGAAAAGACTGCATGTGTCTCCATGTGTCACAATCATCCTTCATTTGAGGAATATACCTCAAATCCAACCTCAAAGTAGCTCCAAGGGTCCCAAATTCCACTGGGGTTTCACCACATCATCATTATGGGTCTCCAATGGTCAAAGTAATGCCTCCTCTCTCCAACATTAGGGCTCCATCAGGTGCAACAAGCCCTTCATAGTCATCTCATGAGAGACCATCCTCATTTGGGCTCTAAATCATAGCTTTCCCATCATGTAGTGTTAAGGCCAACCTGGGGGCAAGCTAGGTCCAGTGGTGCAATCATCAAGAATCATCTGTGTTGGGCCAAAGAAGATTAGCGTCCCGAGTTCTAGGGTACTCTGGGATGTGCATCAACTGCTCAAGTAATCATATTGCCCGACGCGTTGATATAAGTGGGCAATGTTGCATCGGCTAAGTCATCAACCTCTCTGAAAGGCCTGGGTACATGTGGAGTGGGTGTCCTCAAGGCCCAGGCTGCTATGGACCACTTGACAAAACCATCTTAAAGTCTAGTGAAAACAACCATTCCTTAGAGACAAAGATCATATAAGTATCTAAGTGGACCAAACTTGCATGTTAAGGGCATATTAATACTTCAAACTTGGATCACCTTACAATATCTAACTAGACCAAGTCCCATAATGGTGTTCCCTACCTTGTTAGAGGTGGCTAATAGTCCACCCTATTAGGTGCTTCCAACCTCTAAGGGGAAGTGGCATTTCCAAGGTCAACTCAATCAATTGTTGTTAGTGTAAATGAGTAGCAACGAAGGGGAAAAGGCTTCATGGCCAAATGCCATGGTCAAGGGGACTAGCCAATGAGATTCCACACCTTGAGTGTTTAGATGTAATGGAGAGAGTAATCGTGGAGGCATGAGTTACCTTGCTTAGCCTGCTTTTTTCAACCTTCTAGTGTGCGTTTTACATTTTTTTAGTAATGTTTTTATATTGGGTGCATAACTTAAGGGTGTTAGAGCTTGCTCTTTATGATATAGCATTTAATTTTACCCCTTAAGATGAAACAATTTATCACTTATTTGGGTTGGGACATGCAAGGGTTCCTTTTGATGAAATGGTGCATGAAGTGTGCAGGCACCGAGTGATGGCTAAGAGGAGGGTAGAGCTCATGGTAGGATTTTACCCATGCGCTAACTTATGTCTAGACCATCTTCTACATTTTGAATTTTTTTAAATTTTTTTTTATTGGTTTTATTTTTTCTTGTTTTCTATTGTGGCCATAATATGCTTTTCCATTCTTTTAGCTACATCAACCTCCAGGGAAGTGTTTCTCAAACCTACTCGAAGATGTGGATAAGAGGGTGCCAAATCCCAATCAACAAATGACATGTTAGACCTGAAGAAAGGAGGTGGCATATTAGGAGTTTGTAAGGTGAGATGGAAAGTGTCAAGTATGGCATAAGGGAGAATGAACACACTATTTAAATTTAGGTTTACACGTAGTGTCCCTCCTATAACCCTAAGGCCTTAAGGGAGGTCCCATTGGACTAGGGCTAAAGATTGACCCCCCCTGGTAAGGTGAGAGAGCAGATTTACAGTCAAGATTGGTCAATCTTCCAGATCACCTCTTTGTCCATACTAGATGCCCAAAACAAATAAGTATAAGCACTCTATTACAAAATGATCACATTACCTTTTAAGTAGTAGCCCACCTTCATTCAAGAGGAAATGCCAAATGGTGAGAGGTACGTGGTTGACGCTATGGTGGAGGCACATGGCATATGATCATCAAGAAGTGAATCTCAGGGGCTGCCAGTTGACTGGCAAGCAAATGTGGGAGAAATTTTTTCTCCTATGGTGTTACCCATTTTGGTGGGTAGCAAGGACTACTTCCTACTCAACTAGGATATGACTTCTAGAAACAAACTAAAGCAATAGCTTGAAGTACTCTTCTTAGCTGCATGCCTTACCCAGTCAAAGTCAACAAATTCATGCAATAATAAATCACCATCTTGCTCATAACTTAGACCAACAAGGCCAGTGTTGTCTTTTCCACCATGACATGATCATATTCCTTTTTGTTGATGATGTAGTCCTTTTAGCCTCTATGTCAGAGTGCCTATAGAGATGGTTGGATGCTCTTTCAAGTTGACCTTTGGTAGTTGACTATCAACCTTTGTAGATTTCACTTCTACTTTGGAGGGGAGGATTTTGAGATTACCATTGACACACATTTTTAGAGGTTTAGTTTTTGGGGCTTAGTTTTGGGTTGAGGCGGGTTTTGTAGCCCCGGAATAATAAGGGGTATCGATCACTTTCCCTTCTAGAGAGGTGGTGTTTCAAGTACCCCTTTTAGGACATCTCTAGACCTCATGGACTCCATCATCAGATCTGCAGTATTCTATGGTTTATAGGTGTAGAGCTTGCCTTGCTTGATTCAGATTGGGCAGATACTAAGAAATTTTAGACCCTTTTGCTTGATTGCTTATTAGATGCAAGAGGGTGGTTCCCCAGCCCATCCTTTAGGTGGAGTTTGTGGCATAACCTGGTTAGATCAAGACAGTGTTGTGGGGGAGTGTCCCCCCTCGATCCTGCTCCCAATTCGTGCTCTAGGCGGGAGCGGGTTGGGAGCACGCTCCCGATAAAAAAGTTTGCGCTCCCTGCCAAATCCGGGAGAGACTTTGGGATCGTCGCTCTGGGAGCGAAATTTAAAGCTCGAGAGCGGTCAGGGAGCGATCGCTCCTGGGCTTTAAATTTCGCTCCTGGAGCGATGCGCGCGGAGGCCGGGAGCGAATTTGCCGGAAAAAAAATCGCGTGGCTAAAAAATCGATTTTTTTTATATAATGAGGGAGGGAGGGCTTTTATGAATCATTGTGACTTGAGTGAGACTGAGAGCAAGGTGCCAAGGAGCAAGGAGCAAGGAGCAAGGAGTCTTGGACGCATTTGAGGTAGGTTAGCAATTTTTTTAATGTTTATTAATTTACTCCTAATTTCTAAATAAATAAATAAATTTTTCTCTATTTCGGTTTCCCATTGGGCCATTCCCATTCCCATTCCATTTTATTAAATTTTGCAGATTCAAAACTACAAATTTCAAACATCATGGTTATATTTCTTGGCATTTTCTTCTTCTTGGTTCCTTTTCTGGTTATTATGGTGCTGGAGAGTAGGAAAAGGAGGGTTCAAAATGAAGAAGGGGATGAAGAAGGGGGACAAAGTGGATTTGATGAAAACCCCGGTGAGGAGGAGCTGGAGGAGGGTGAACATGATTCAGCAGCTGAAAAAACTAAACAAGACCAAACCCCATTGTGGAAATATGTTAACAGGCCTGAAGCAGGGAAAGGGGGTGGAACCACTAAATTTCATTGCCCCCATTGCAACAATAATTACACAAGTTCATACACCCGTGCCAGAAAACACCTCTGCAGGGAAATGCCATGGGATGGAGATAAACAAATAGGAACCAAAACTTGTGCAGTTGTGTCAGCAGCAGATAGAGCCAAATACATAAGGGAAGAGGAGGAAGCCCAATACAAATCTAAAAAATCAAGGGGTTTCTTTGAACCAAGCTCATAATCACAAGCACAAAGAGCTCCTTCAGCATCCTCCCAAGGCAGTGGATATGGAGGCATAGGGTCACCATCTTTAAGGCGTAGAACCATATCAGATTTCATTGATGAAGGGTGTAGGAATGATGTGGATTCAAAAGTTTACAGGTTTCTCTATGCATGTGGGATACCATTCAATGTTCTTCGCTCACCTTATTGGCACGGAATGGTTTCTGCCATAAATGATGCCCCTAAAGGATACAAGAGCCCTGGGTATGACAAGGCAAGAACCGTTGGACTTGATCATGAAAAAGCAAAAATATCACATTCTTTGAATAGAATGACAAGTTCTTGGACTGAACATGGGCTGTCCATTGTATTTGATGGATGGACAAATGTAAAAGGCAAGCCATTGATAAGTGTTCTTGCAGTGTTTGTTAGTGGTGCCATCTTTCTAAATGCATATGACTACTCAGAGAAGTTCAAGACCAGCATCAACATTGCAGAAGCATTACTTGAAACAATTGACCGTAGTGGGCCATACAATGTCATCCAAGTCATCACTGATAATGCTCCTAATTGTAAGGCAACGGGAGCAATTATTGAGGATAAATACCCCAACATATTTTGGTCTGGGAGTTTGGTTCACACATTGAA
This sequence comes from Pinus tabuliformis, assembly GCA_031772625.1. NCBI lineage: Eukaryota > Viridiplantae > Streptophyta > Pinopsida > Pinales > Pinaceae > Pinus > Pinus tabuliformis. Next base: position 1,554,346,921 of record CM062804.1, read on the forward strand.
CCTTTTGATGCATGATGTTGTTAAGAAAAAAAATGAACAATACAAATGGATTGGTGATTTGTATAAGAAAGGCAAACAAATGATAAAATTTATTACAAATCATAGCAATACCCATGGCCTTTTCCGCAGTCACTCAAGATTGGAGTTGTTGAAGATTGCGAGGACTAGATTTGGTAGCTATTACCTCACCTTCAGGCGCCTTTTGAAGGTAAGAGAGTCATTGGCTAGCATGGTATCAAGTCCACACTGGCAAGTATTAAAGGAAAGGGCTACAAATGCAACTGACAAGCGAGGTTTTGAATTGGTGGAGGAGGCCTGTCTTGATGATATGTTTTGGGCACGTGTGAGGCAAGTATTGGATTTCACCAAGCCCATTTATCACATGATTTGGTTTGCAGAGATAGATAAACCAGTGATTGGCGAGGTGTATGAGCAGATGGATACCATGTTGGGGCAAATAAAAGATATTGTTCATAACAATGATCCTGACTTGTACAAACTGATTCACGATTGTGTGTGTGTATGGTGGAATAAACTTAATCTTCCACTACATTGCTTGGCGTATATCCTTACGCCAAAATACTACTCTACATCTTGGTTGGGCCAACCTGCACCAGGGGGTGGGGTTAGGACCAAACCCCATTTAGATGAAGAGGTAACTAGAGGATATTTGGATGCATTAGAAAAGTTGATACCTGACAGGGAGGAATGTGCTAGTGTGCACCTTGAAATAGGCAGATACTTCAGTGGCATTGGTTTGTTTGGTACCTTCCATGCAATGGAAGACAGAGACAGATTTGATGCTCTCACATGGTGGGAATCATATGGCGGCCAGGGACTTTTGCCAAAATTGGCAAAAAAAGTTCTATCACAGGTTGTAAATACTTCTTCTGCAGAGAGGTGTTGGAGCACCTACAGCTTCATACATAATGTGAAAAGAAACAGACTCAATGAAAACTGGGCAGAAAGCTTGGTTTATGTGCACTACAACTTGAGGTTGTTGAGTCATTACTGTGATCGGGCTTATGAGGATCCAACATATAAAATTTGGGACAACCACCCAGAGGATGACAATTTGGAGGATGGCACTATACATCTTGAAGAACTGGAAGAGGAACTTATAAGGGAGGAAGATGAAGTAGCAGCCATGCCACCTCCACCATCCAGTAGCAGTGCTCGAGTTCCGAGTCTTGTTCCTTTGCTGTCGCCACCTCCATCTACACCCTCACATGGAGGGCATGTGCCTTCTAGTTCTGGTCGTCGGTCTGTGCGGGAGACTCCTAGAAGACCACCACGACCTGCTCATACATTAGACTCTCGTGGCAAGGGCCACATGCAGTAGTAGATAATAGATTTATAGTTTACTTGTCTTTTCTAGTTTCTATTAGTTTTCATAACTGTTGAGTCTTGACTCTTGACTCTTTCATATCATAATGATATTTTTTGTAAACAATATATGACTGTGAGTCGTGACAATGAAAGTTTGAAGTTTGAAGTTGGCAATTATAACTCATTGGTAATGATTCTGAATTATGAATATGATGCTTCGTGAAAGTTGTTTCATTTCATTTCATAATTCATTTTATAACATTTCATTTCATGTTAAGTTGTTAATAGTTAGATATTATTTCTTGTAATGGTTAAACTTAGCTTACAAGTACAACTTTGGTGATCAATGATGATAATGTTATATATTGAATTTTCAATTTTGAAAGCTTGAAGTTGAAACTTTAATATTGATGAATCATGATTCACGAGACTCAATTGTGGACGTGGTTGATGAAGATTATAACTTCTAGATGATTGATGTTACATGGTTCAATGGTCAATCTATGTATTTTTATGTTTTTTATATCTAATTCATCATTCTACATGTTTTTGTTGACATATATGTATCAAAATATAAAAAATATATATATTATATAAAAATTGCTTCGGGATTCGCTCCCAAACCGAGAGCTTTTGAAAATGTCACTCCCGCTCCCGCTCCCCACTTTCGCTCCCGCTCCCAAGTAACACTGGATCAAGATATTTTTTGTATTAGTAGAATAGTTGCATTGTCTTTAGAGAATTACTGAGTCGCTTTTTGATAGGGATTGGTATTCATATTTTGCCTAGTACTCTTCAAGGGCCATTGCCTAATCCCCCTGTCCTTGAGGGAAACGTAGTGCTGTTTCTTTTAGGTTTCCTATTTTCTAGTCAGTTGGCATATTGATGTACCGCATTCCCTTTTTTAGGTACTCTTTAGATGCTCCTTGCCAACTCCTCCCTAATACGTAGGAGATAACTTGGATTATTAGAGAGGATATTTATAGGCAATATATCTTGGTCACTTGGATTGCCCCTCCCAAGGGGGTGCAGCCCAAGATGTCATTTTATGCACTCTCCAACAATTTTGTAGTTCTATATAGATGATACAACAAAGAATATACCTTGTGTACATTGTGGCAATCTCCTTTCTACTTGCATGCTTGCTCTCCTTTTCAGGTTTCATTTCTTGTATGTATTTCTATTGCTGGTGTGTTGATACCATCCTTGAAGTTAATATGGAATGCAGGAAAATTGTTACATTTATTCTCATGATAATCATCCTTGTCTTGTTCAATCAGCCACTTTGCTTACTTTTGCTGTCTAGCATAGATAAGTCTAATCTAGTGTCATCTATGGACATTGATATTATATATTTTTTATATTTTGTCAACTTGTATCGTAAGCCCATTTGTGATCTTAATATGGCCATACAAACTTGAAACATCCATAATGGTTATGATGATTTCTTTCTTATTTCTTTTCAATTTCCTTGAATGGCCCAAGCATATTTGTCATCTTGATATGAACATAGAAACTTAAAACATAAGCACCTGATCTGAAAACTAAGCTCACTAAATTTTGAAGAGGTCAAAATAATTTGATCATTGAGCAGGGCTATATTGGATTCTGAAAGTAGTGCATTTTTTGGTTTGTTAGATGTACCAAGCAAAAGGAAATTTGAATGTGCGCATACCTTCAAGAAATATTGTGTACCTTGTATCTGTGGTGGGAATAAGTTGCTTCATTTGCATATCTCTTTTCTACGGTGAATTGCAACTACCATTTGTCAAGGCATGAAGAAGAGAAGTGAGATATTTTGTGATGCTGAGGAATATGCAGTGGCTGTTTAAGGATTTTTGCATGGTACAGGGGCCAAAGATCCAACGCCCTACTCCTTCATGAGATGCTTCAGCACTAGAAGAAATCTCTTAGAGTTGGTTCTCCTCACATTGCTAGTTTCAAGTTTGTCACCTCTTCCAGGTCTAGCTGACTCCTTTCATAAAAGGCATCATGAGCAACTCCCCAGTACTTGGTTAGTCAGGCATTCTCGTAATCCTAAATTGCACGAAACACTGAAACATCTAGAAGTTTCCGAAATGGGTAGAGATGGAAATGTGACCCCCAGAAAATGGAAACGTCAGACGAAACATTATGTATATGTGTATGTATGTAATTTTTATTATAAATACGTCAATAATGCATTATCTTGAAAGGAAAAAAGAGAGTGAGACACATAAATGACATTTTAGAAGGAAAAACTAGTTTATATTAACTCTCATAGATGATTACATGATTCAAAATCCAAAATTATCCTTTAGAAATGAGGCTGTACATCTAAGATTCGAAAACCAGCCTTTATACATGAGGCTTTACATCCAAAATCAGTGTTTATACATGGCTATATGTGCTGAAAATGAAATAAAACATGAGCTAAAGACAAGTACAATTTCATATCTTATGATCCTCATCCTCATCTTCATTAGCAAACATAGAACAAGGTGCTTTTTTAGCAGAACTAAAGCATGGATTGATTAAAGATAAATTAGTCTGTGGAGTGATTAGAGATAAAATTTACTAGTAGATTAAATCTTTTTTGGCCATAGAAGGACCCCACACCGTTCTTGGGTGCTTGAGTGAGCCTCCAGAAGCAAAAAAGTCACGTAAACATGGCAAATGTGGGCAGATTTGGGTTGAAACGCCACCAAAACGTTTCGATGGTGCTTCGGTGGTGTTTCCAAATCAGGGAATACCACCCAGGCGTTTCGGCTGTGTTTCAGCATTTCAGGTAATGGTATGGCACAAAACGCTGGGTTCCTAGATGTTTCGTGCAACATAGTTGTATTTACAACTAGAGATGTCAGAATCTCATCACCCACTTTTCTTGACTATGAATGTTAGGAGATCTTGTGGGAGCCAACATTGTTGTTTTAGGACATTTTCCTTGATGCCCTACATACCTTCTCCCACTTTGTTATGTTGGGCTTCCTATGCATCTTCTACTTATCTTTTGGCTTTACTATGTACTCTTAAATTCTTTTACAGTTTCTCATAGATGCTTTCGCACTTTCAATGTTCACTCTCTATGTACTCTTTGAGAATCCCATTTGGAAATTATGATCACCGGTGGATATTGATCTCATATTTTGTAATTATCAATGCACTTTTTACCAACAAATATGCAAAATAGAAGTGTTATTTGATCAATTTCTACTATGTTGTTATGTTTTCATCACAAGCATAATATTTGATGTTACTTTTTGATTTTGATTGTTTTATGCAACAGACTGGGAGCCGATAGATATGTTCGATGTAGAATATGAAGCTAGATCGTCAACAGATGGAGCTTGGTAAGTAGGTTTTGTTGTTTCTGTTGTGATGTTAACAAGCGGACGTTCTTGAGAACATTTGCTTCTTTTGTTGTATTTTTCTTTCATTTTGCTATACTCCTTGAAATGATCATTATATCATTCTTAATATGTCCAAAGTTTAGTACTTTGGTTGGTTGCATATATTTTAATAATCCCAAGTGGAACACATCTTCAGACATTTATAAATCTTGATATTTTGATGGTTAGTAAATTCTTTTGCTGCCCTGAGCATGGAAATGGAATAGTAAATAAAAAAATTAGGGTTGTATCGGAGATGTTTAATGAAGAAAGAAAGAATACACATATGATTTATGGTTTTTCCCTTGATTGACAATGACAAATGCAAAAGAAGAATCGACAGAGGTTAGGAAAAGAGTGAAGCTGAATACTGTTAATGGTGTGCCCCTTGTTTGACAAGAAACAAGTGTTTGAAGCTTGTGTTAGGGAAAGAGCACAGAGGAAATTTTGCCAGAGGTACATGGAGAGATAGTTGGTGACAATAATTTGTTTGGTCCTCTGAGAACTTCATCATGAAGGGGTGCAAAGTATTTCAAGAGATATTTATATGAGGGGAAACACCTTGTTAATATTGCACTTAAGTAGCAATCCTTCCAAAAATCACAGTTTTAACAGTCCACTTGTTACTTTCATGTCCATTTTCTGGGTTCATGCTTTAAATATCAACCTGTACAATCAAACACTTTGTTCTTGCTCTTGCTTTAGATTGTAAATCTGATTGACCAGTTCATGATCATTTCTTGGCAACTTGAATGCGTTTTTGGATTTCAGTTCATAATTTCTTACTGTCCTGTAAATAATTCAAGGGGAGCTTTCTGTACCAGTCGTGCAGTATTCATCACTGGTGCAGGGAATGCCTTATCCAATGTAGTCCTTCATCTCACCTCTCTGCAATCCATATCTCATTCAAATATTACTGTGGTTAATGAAGTTTTCATTTTTTTCTCTTGTGGGGTAAATTTTCATAACGGAAAAACTGAGGGTTATGTATCAGATAACAAAATTCCAGCCAGTCTCTGACTAAGGAGACCAGACCAAAGCCAAAAATGGACTCTCCGTAAGGAGGAGAGAGTCAGTTGAAACTTGACAGCAACAAAACTAAAACAGCTACTGCTACCATGCGAAGCAAGCTGGCGAAATACAAGGAAGACAAAATTATACGATTAAACATAGAAAACATTAATCTTCATGCTGTGGGTTCCAAATCAAATCCTGGTACCGGGATTGGGGCTGTCGAGTAGGCTGAGTTCTGCTCAGCCTCAGAGGAAGGGCAAGGTGTCACTTGAGCTGCTCCATTCTTATGTCCAGCTTGCAAAGATGATTATGGATATGTTTGAGGGAGTGATGGATATCCAAACCTGATTCATGATGATCCAAAATGGTCCTTCCCACGAGGAATTTCATTTGCTAGTAGAGGTCGATAGCCTGCATATTCTGGTTGTATCTGCGTTGCGTATTGCTGGTAACCCATTCAACCCATTTGACAAGTACTTCTGTGGCAGAAAGAGAGCACTTGTGAGAGGAGGCTTCCTCCTCAGTGCTGGTGAGCTCATCTTGAAGATGTGGAGGTGTGAGTTCTCTGAAGCGAGGAGAGGATGCTTGAATTATGTAGTGCATGTGAGTTCTTCCCCTGTAATCTTGTTCCTGGTATGAGGCAGGCCCTTGTCTAACTCTGCCTCGCTGCTGCGGCATGGGAAAGATGGCTGGCGTGACCTGTGTTGACTGATGGTAGGAAATATATCCGATGTCACTGGAGCAAGAGTGACAGGGCGATAAAAACCAGAACTAGAGTCTACTAATATAATGCCTGTAGGAATTACTGAAGCTAGCCAGCAGAGGAGGCAATGCAAAGATGCTATTGCTCAAAGCTTGGAGTGCATGAACCGGTTTTAATTTAACATGTATCATATGCAGCAATTGTATATTTAAATTTTCTAATACAGTAGAACAGTGAACAATAGAAGAAAAGACAAGATAATGAGACACAGATTTGGCAATGTTAGGGAAAAACCCACTTTTGGGAAAACTCTTAAAATTCTTCTTCTTCTTCTTGTCAAAATAATGTTCAGCAGCAAAATTACAATTTACAAATGCAATAGTCAAAATCTTGACTTGTCAAAGTCAACAATAGTCAACCCAATCAAATCTCTTCAAAAAGTCGGCTTTGGTCAAACTTCAGTCTGCAATTTTTGGCCTCCACTACAGGACTGCCATTCGGCCCTGCAACAGCTCAGTCAACCCAGTCAACGCATGTCAAAATCTTTGTCAAGCTGTCCCAAAGTAGCCCAGAAAAAGTCGGTCAAAGTCAGTGCAGCAGTATGGCTGGTCAATGCATCAAAAAGTAGTCAAAATCCTGGTCAAACAGAGTCTCGGTCTCATCCAACAGTTTGGTCAACCTGAGAAGTCTAAGTAGGTCAAAACAGAAAAATAGATCCTCCAAAACAGGCCCGAAAATCCTCCTCTTTTCCTTGCACGTGTGAAGACTTCTTGTGATTGGATGATCGAATGAGTGAGTGACAAATGAAGAAGCATGACTTGTATTTATACCCATCTTAGGAGGTCGAATTCCTTCATGTGGGGCCGACTTGTCCAAATGTAGGCTAGTAGACCAAAAATCAAATTTTGTTTAAGATCCATTTGCTAGAGCTGCCAAGGGTTGTCTTGCTTTCTAAGAGGGCTAGAGAGAGGAGATTAGTCCTCTAGCTGCCCTAAACATCAACGCTCCCTCTCAGCTATGGAGTAATCTCAGAAGAAGATCATCATCATGATAGAAAGAGTCATGCTCCAATATCCACATCAGCTGCTCCAAGAAGAAGAAGAAGAAGAAGAGTAATCCACAAGACACTAGGAAGATCTATCTACCACAACCAAGTCCATGGCAGTCCTCAATGACCTTGGTAGAGATCAAGAATCCTAGGTCTCAACTGATCCTCACCCACATATGATCCTCATCATTCAAGTGGGAGAACACCTGCATCCAACTACTTAGGGTGATCAAGCCTAAGTCTCTACAAAATCCTGCGGGCCAAGTAGATGTAAACCTCACAAGCATTAACCGAGTCTCACGACCCCTCTCCAAGGGTGGCTTGTAGGTAGGATGCATGTTATGTGTGTACTTGGCCAAGTCCATGGTTCTAGGAGTACCAACACACCTAGGAGCCTCATTGCTACTCCCCCTCCACCAAGTCCATGGTGTCACAGGATGGGGGAGAGCATGCTCTATGTTCTTGATCAATTGTGGTCCCTCTCATGGAGGGACACATTTTCCTGCACACCAAGCTGCTCTCTGAATAGAAGAAACTTCGTCTTTGTCTATGGCTTTTTTAAGTTTCACTGCACCATGATGCACCATATCTCGAATGAAGTGATATTTGATATTGATATGTTTTGACCTGTCATGAAATACGAGATTTTCTGAAAGCTTAATCCCACTCTGGTTGTCACAATATATAATAGTGGTCTCGAGCACGGTCCCAAATAAGTCTCCAAATAGTTTTCTCAACCATACAGCTTCACAACTGGCCATACTAGCTACAATGTATTCTGTTGAATTTGATGACTAAAAGGTTTCTAGCAATCCAACCCGGTTTTAATTTCGCCTTATCACTCCCATTCAGTTAAATGCCCTTTCCCATAAATATACATTCAACATATAGAATTTTGGAAATGAAATCTTCAGACTAAAACACATGGGACTATCAACACATGCTGAAAATAAATATGGACATAAACAGACCAGAAACGCACATAAAAATACACACAGATTTTTGGTCAACTTAGACCCATGCAAAACCCCTTCAATCTTCTCCAGGGAACACTTGTTAGAGAGTTCTTCAAATTTATCTATCTTTCAAGTTCAGGAAAAATACGTTTGTAAACAAAACAAAACAACAAAATACAACTTATCTCTTCAGCCCAAAACTCTTTGAAAACCGTGCCCACTTTGCCTCGATTTCCATGCCCACTTGAAGCTAAAAATATGTACTATACGGATTTCCATACTGCCGTATGGATTGTACAGATTTTTCAAATTCTTTTCCCCTCAAAAACTTCTCTCGAACGATGTGAAACTCACGTCATTAAATGCTGTTTGTACTGTACCTTCTACTGTCTTCTATACCTTGATTTTCGTGCCCAACTTTGCCCAGAAATCACTCCTTTAGCGTGCTGCAATAAATTTCTCCTTTAGAACTTTTCTCCAACTCCCAGCCTCCTTTCTCCAATCTGCTCATGAAAAATGAATGTAGTCTCACTTTTCTTTTCCTCCTTTTGTTTCCCTAAATGACTTTTGGGCAACCCTAAGATCTAATGGCTCAGATTCTTTTAGATAAAGGGATGAGAATAAATGTGCATTTAATTCTCACTTTCTATTTTTTAACTCACCCATTAAATAAAGTACCCACATTGTACTTTATGTCTAAAGTCACTTTTCACTTTATAATTTAACATTGACTTTACCACTTATAAAGTCTCTTTCACTTTATAAAGTCACACTTAGGAAAATAATTATTTTGGACACTTTTCCCTAGGTAGACACTAACCCATGGTAAACCACTTGTCCAGACTCCAAGGTACATTATAAATCAACACTCCCTCTTACCAAGGAAAGTGTTTCTCACCACACTCATCTTGTCTCTGAAATGGACATGCTTGCCTCTTGGCAAGGACTTCGTGAGAACATCAACCACCTTCTCATCTGTCAATATATACTTCAGCTTCATTGCCCCCTTGTGAACATAGTCCCTGATGAAATGATATTTGATGTCAATTTGTTTTGACCTGTCATGAAACATTGGATTTTCCGTGAGTTTAATGCAATTCTGATTATCACAGTGAATAACCGTTGGTCTCAACTCTTGATCAAATAGGCCATACAATAACTTGCAAAGCCAAATCGCCTCACAACTAGCCTGGCTAGCAGCCATATACTCAGCCTCAGAAGAGCTCAAAGCAACTGACTTTTGCTTTCGACTGAATCACAACACAACTGCCGAACCGAATCCGAAGCAACACCCTCAAGTGATTTTCCTGTCAAAAGAACACCCTGCCCAATCTGAATCTGTGTAACCTGCCAACCTCACTCCATCTCTCCGCCTATAGTCCAGACCATAATCAACAGTCCTGAAGCATAAAAACTGATAGCTTGTTGACTTAATGTAAAAATACACAAGAGGTATTTTGTAATAATAATTTATTATATATAAAAATGTACAAGACTCAAGTGATGAATGTTACAATGAGGATCCACATATATATACCTAAGTAGGTGTCCTTTCATGACTAGGCATGTCTTTTCACTTAACCTAATGACTATTTAACATAACCAATATTTGATTATTTAATATTTACATTTATTTTATTTATTTATTTGTTATGAATTATATTCTTAACATAGCCCCTTCCTTCAGAAGTTTTGTCCTCAAAGCTTTATTGTTGTCAATTTTCTTTACTTAGTGTTAGTCATCTTGATGTATATAATTTGGCAATCGTCTTGTCCTGTAGCTCACCAATAATATTGTCTTGAAACCATGGGTCTTTTATTTTATTTTATTTTTTTCCTGCCTTAAAGCTAGGGTTTCTCTATCTCCATTTTTTTTTATAACTTTTTTTTTAACTCTATTTTTTTTTCTAACATATATTTTTTTAATAATTCTATTTTTTTTCTCTCTCTCTCTCTCTATATATATAAAATTATTATTATTATTTTTTTAAATAATAATTTAATTAATTAAAATGTATTAATTAGTTAAATTATAATTATAATTATAATATATATATATATGTTATATGATTATATGATATATAAATAATTATAATGTTTATATAACATACATATATGAACTAAAAACAAATTGTACCAACGACAGATTCAAGCGTGCGAACCAAACGAAACAATAAAATCGGTGGCTTACACGCTGGCGATTAGACAACGCGGTGTACGGATTTACAAGCTGGCTTGACTCTGATGAAACTGTGAACGAGCAACAGAATAATATTTTGGAGTATCTCTGCGACATCTTAAGGCTGAGATCGTTCATAATATAAAACAATGTTGGGAAGAGCTTCTGAGTCGACGAGACGTCCAAAACTGAGAGCTTTCCGCAGATAATATTCTAGGGATGACGGTGGTAAATTGTCCATAGTTTTGACTGAGAAACAAATGTTCCCTTTGACTGTTTCATCGTCGAGTCACCCATCTCTTCTAGTTGCTTTCCAATTAATGAAAATAGTTGGCAAAGGGCCTCTACATTTTCAGCGATAGGAGGTGATTTGATGTCCTCCCCAAATAATTCCTTAATGCAGAAATGAACAATCGGTTTGGGTAACATCTTTTGTTTGAATAACTCTGCAATGAATCTGATATTTCCAAGAGTTCGCCGTTTTAAGAGTTGCTCTTTTTCTTGGAGTTGGGGTCCGGTCATTTCTTTCAATTCTGTGCGCATATTATCAGCGCCTTCAAATTCCTTCTGGCAAGTGTTTAGCAGGACTCTTTTGAAGTGTATTGGTTTTCCATCAGGTTCCTCAGGGGGGAATTCAGGGAGTCCCGAACTAAGATGCACACACAACTCCGCATACATAAAGCAAAACGTTGGTTCCATCACTGCCTTATCAAATACCAGTGAAATCACACCCTGCAATATGTCTGCAGTAGTAATTCCAGAGTTGAGCAACTGATCTTTCAATGAAGCAAATTTCTCAGGAGTCAATTTGTTCAAGATCCCTTTAACCATTTTCAGCACTTTATCCTTCTCCAACATATTCCCTCTCCTAGCACTCCATGGAACTGCCGCCTTAGACAGAATAGGCCCTGGAACTGGATCCGCTTTCATTGGTTCAGAGTGCCTTGACGTTGTGTGATCTGGCTTTACAGACGTAGGAGCTGACGGAATATATGTTCTCTGACTACGCCACTCAGAAGTGCTCGACCTTCTTGATGCCTGAGAAAACACATTCGTGCTAATGGTTTTTTTTTGTATTTAATTTACCACATACTCCCCCTTTTCTTATTTTGTGTCTAGACTTGGAAAATTCTGAAATGGGAGTCTGAATTTCCTGTTTGTTCTCCTAGTTGACTACAAATATTACTTGATTGCTCCAATTGCTCATTGGTCAGAGGTGATTGCTCAACTTCCTGGTTGTGAAGTCTGCAATCAACAAAATCCTCTGAATTAGTGAACCTGGCAGAAGTGTTTTCATTGGTGTCCTCTAACTTCATATTTTCTGTTATGAATTTGGCTTCATCAAGGGAAGTCCCACTGTCCATCTGCTTCTTCAACTCATCAGTACTCCTAGCTCTTCATAAATAATAACCTATCATAATTTTATTGTCATTTTGAACATGTTTTTTTATTATATGAGATACAGAGAAGTTCAGAGGTTTTGTCCTCCCTAATTCACTGCCAAATCTTCTTGTTCTTTTCTATAAAGCCCATTGTTGATTTGTTTTGAACCTTCTCCCTCCCTAGAAGAATGTTGCAATCTCAGAATGCACCATCAATTCATCTTTCGTAGCCACTGCCCACTCTCACATGAAGCTTCAAGGATGGTCGTTGGTGACACTTTTTCCAACACTCCCTTTAGATGCGTTGTATTCTCTGAGCTTACAATTCGAGCCATGGGACCCTCCACAATATCTCTCTGCACCTTAACATGATTTTTTTCTTCTTCCACATTTTTCTCTTCATCATCATCACTGTTTTTTTCAACATCTTCCTCATTGTTATGATATTGTTCATTTGGTGAGGGATCCTCCTCCATCTCAGAGTCATAGTCAGGTACTGGGTTTTCTCTTTCATTTGCATTCCCTGTGGAAGTGTGATTGTTGCAGCCATCATAGGAAGTGTGAGTGTTGTAGCTACTTGCAGGCAAATTGGAATTTTCAAATGATTGCAATGTGGTCTTTTCAAATTGATTAGAATTAGAGTGCCCCCCTTCTCCTTCACTTTCAACATCAACTTCATCTGGGTCATTGTCTTCCTTATTATCGATTTCCTTTCGACATGCTTTAACTTTTGTGAATGATATTTCTAAACGCTGAAATGCTTCTTGAATCTTACTAAACCGCTCAATGCATTTAGGACGTGAATGTAATGGCACATTGTGCGGCAAACAACGTTCAAAGACCCGCATGATTATATTGTGCACCATGGCTTTGATACCACTGAAGCATGAAGCTTCTTCCAGTTGGTGATCATAGGTGTAGGCATGGGTCTACAGTCTGCCATATGAAATCTACTCAACACATCCACAACATATTGCCCCTGCCCTAGAAAGATATGCCCCTCCTCCTGCCACACCTCAAGCCCCAAAAAGTAATGCATCAACCCAATTTCCTTCATCTCAAACTCCATAGCAAGATCCTCCTTGCAACCACTAATCAGTCTCTCTGCCCTAGTAATGAACAAGTCATCAACATACAACACAAGAATGAGTGGATCATCCCCTACAACAATGTAGTATAGGTTCGGATTTGCATCGCTCTTCGTGAAACCCATCTACTGCAAGTAAGTATCAATCCTCGAATACTAAGCTCTCGGAGCTTGCTTAAGTCCATAGAGTGCTCGCCTCAATCGGCATACATGGGTCTCCCACCCAAGTACCTCAAAGCCCCATGGCTGCTCAAAATACACCTCCTCCTCTATAACTTCGTTCAGAAATGCGGTCTTCACATGGATCTGATGGATCTGCCAACCCATATATGCAGCAATAGAAATAAGGGTCCTAATAGAAGTGTACCGAGCTATGGGAGCGAAGGTCTCATCATAGTTAACTCCCTCTATTTGTGAACCCTCTGACCTCGCCTTGAACTTCTCAAATCCGCAACATCTATCTTGCAGAGCGACCTGGAAGTCACAACTGACTTGCCCTCAGGCCTAGGCACCACTTCCCAGACATTTTTCTTAATGATAGAGGCATACTCCTCCACCATAGCCTCTCTCCATGCCTCCTGGATGGCAACCTCCTCATAGCTAGTAGGCTCAGAGTCAAGAATGCTAGTAGCCTTGGCTACATAACTGCAAAACCGCTCAGGTGGCACACTCTCCCTATTCACCCTCTTCGGAGGACCAATGGTCTCTGCTTCCTTCAATGTGTCTTGAAGCCATTTGGGCCTCCTCTTCCTTGAAGAAGCTTCCCCATAGGGAACCTCATCCTCTGCCCCCCCTAGTTTGGTGAACCTGAAGGTCTGTCAACTGACCCTAGTGTGCCTATACCAGCACCTGTCCTCGAAGAACCTGTACCGGCACCTGTGCCTGTGTCAGTTGAAGTGCCATGTGAACTCTGTACTAGTGGACTCCCTAAAGAAGTGCTCGATGAACTTGCCACTGGTGCCCCAGATGTCACTGAGATTGAAGTACCTCTTGTACTAGTCGATCTAGAACCCTGATGTCTTGCTCTCTATACCTGTCCTCCGTGCTAAGGAGAAGTCTGTTATTCTCTCTCATCATAATTTTGTGATCTCTGATAGGACCTCACCTCCTCGAACTTCACATCCCTCCTAATCACCACTCTCAGTTTAGAAGGAATGAAGACCGATAGGCTTTCGAAGTCTCGCTGTAACCCATAAAGACACCTTTCTTTGCCATGGGTTCCAGCTTCATCCTCTGCTCCTTGTGGATATAAGAATATGTGAGACATCCAAAGATACGAAGATGTCCCACATGAGGCTTCTCTCCAGTGAAAGCCTCCTCCAGAGTCATATTCCCCAATACTCTATGAGGACTCCCGTTCTAAAGATAAACAACAATATTGTAGGCCTCAACCCACAAAAATAAAGGCAACCTTTGATCATGAATCATTGCTCTAGCAGCCCCAACAATAGCTCTGTTCTTCCTTTCAGACACTCCATTTTGCTGAGGGTTGTAAGGAACCATGAACTCTCTCCTAATGCCCTCCTGTGCACAGAAGTCCGAAAACCCACCATCGGTGTACTTACCACCATTGTCTGACCTCAAGACCCAAATCTTCCTACTTGTCTACCTTTCCACAAGAGCTTTGAACTCTTTAAAACGACTGAAGACCTCACCCTTGGTCTTCAGGAAATATATCCAAGTCCTCTTAGAGTAGTCATCAATGAATATAACATAATACTCATAACCACCCAAAGACACATGATACATACGACTACTAACATCAGTGAATCAAGTCTAGTATACCTGTAGATCTGCTGTTGCTCGCTGGGAATTGTAACTTGGTGTACTTGCATAGCACACCTTTTGCAGACCTCATAATGCTCGACACTAAAATCAGGAACTCCCGTAGTGATCTCCCTCAGTACTCTCAAAGCTCCATGATGCATATGCGCCATCCTACGATGCCATAACTCACACAAGTCTCTACTATTGGTGATACTAGTATGAGTGCTACCAGATGTGCTACTCACCAATGCTCCTGCCAATTGAAAACTAAACCTGTATAGTTTCCCAAAGTGGACACCAATCACTTTGGCCGAAGTGATGGAAGCTCTCTTGGGATGCATCAATACCTCCCCTCCTGAGAAAGTGACGTCAAAACCCTTCTCCTCCATAGCAGACACTGAAATCAAGTTCTTCTTCATCCCCCAAAACATACAAAACATCCATCACCTTCAAAGGAGGCAAAGATTCCTTCTCAAAGGTCACACTCCCCACACCAACAATTCTCACAGTGTGGTCATCTCCTAGTACAATCTCAATATCAAGTGCCCTCTCTGCAAGCTCTCAAAAGAACTCCCGTGCACCTGTCATATGGCGGGAAGCCCCACTATCTATGTATCACACATCGGATGATGTACTCCTACTAGATGTAGAAGTAGTAAATGCAAAGTCCTTGTCAAACTGTGAAGCAAACTGCTCCACCTCTGCTGAAGTTGCAGTACCCTTCTTCCTCTTGTTCTTCCTCTTAGGACACGTAGCAACATAGTGTCCCATCTTCTAACATGCCCAACATTTGACTTTGGACATATCCGTATGTTTCTTCTTCTTCTCCTTTCCCTTAGGCCCATTTGATGAGGCCCCTTTCTTGGCCTTCCGTTTGTTCTTCCCCCTGGCTATCAAGGCTACATCCTCCTCACCTATTCACCCTACCATTGCCAGTCTTTCGTATCTCATGCTGCACACAATCATCCTAGAATCTGTCCCAATTGGGAAGATTCTACCTAGAGGTAACAACATCTCCAAAGACCTCCCAAGACTTAGGAAGTCCCGCTACAACTATCCTGACTAACTTTGTGGGTGCAACTGCCTCACCAATAATAGTCAAATGTTTGACCCTGCCAAGATAATGAACTACACTTTCAGCCTTTGTCATCCTGATGTTCTTCAATTGTTCTTTGAGTACCATCTTCCTGCTCTCATTGGTACTTTGATAGAGAGTGGTTAGATCTGTCCACATCTAATATGCATATGTGTTTGCTCTCACTTGAGGAACCACATGATCCTTCAGACTGTCCATCAAAATCCTTTTTGCCTTTGCATTATTTTTTGTGAATTCATTCATCTGCAGTAGTAGGAGGCACAACCACTTGCCGCACTATATCCCAAATTGTTGCCTCCTTAAACACTGTTTGAATTTTGTCCTTTCAAATGACATAGTTGGATATCCCATCCAGTCTGTCCTCTATCCTTAAGAACATGGCCATGATTGCTGTCCAAAATTTACAAAACCAAGAAAATGGAGACATGAACTTTCCAACACACTTTGCTGTCCCAAAATATCAGTTCGCTGTCCAAACTGAGTTTGTTGTCCAAAAATTCAGTTTGTTGTCCAAACCACTGTTTGTTGTCTCAAACTACTGTCTGCTGTTCAAACTGCAATTTTAAGCTTGTAGCTCTAGTACCATGTTGAAATTTGATAACTAAAAAGTTTCCTGCAATCAATCCGATTTTAATTTTGCCTTATCACTCCCATTCAGTTAAATGCCCTATCCCATAAACATACATTCAACATATAGAATTTTGGAAATGAAATTTTCAGATTAAAACACATGGGACTGTCAACACATGCTGAAAATAAATATGGACATAAACAGACCAGCAACACACATAAAAATACACAGATTTTTGGTCAACTTAGACCCAGGCAAAACCCCTTCAATCTTCTCCAGGGAAAACTTGTTATAGAGCTCTTCAAATTTATTTATCTTTCAAGTTCAAGAAAAATACGTTTGTAGACAAAACAAAACAACAATATCTTTAGCCCAAAACTCCTTGAAAACCATGCCCACTTTGCCTCGATTTCCATGCCCACTTGAAGCTAAAAATATGTACTGTACAGATACAGACTGTACGGATTTTCGTACCACTATATGGACTGTATAGATTTTCCAATTTTTTCCCCTCAAAAACTTTTCTCGAACGGCGTGAAACTCACATCAATAAATGCTGTTCGTACTCTACCTTCTACCGTCTCCTATACCTTGATTTCTGTGCCCAACTTTGCTTGAAAATCACTCCTTCAGCTTGCTGCAACAAATTTCTCCTTTAGAACCTTTCTCCAACTCTCAGCCTCCTTTCTCCAATTTGCTCATGAAAAATGAATGTAGTCTCTTTTTTCGTTTCCCCCTTTTGTTTCCCTAAATGAATTTTGGGCAACCCTAAAGTCTAATGGCTCATATTCATTTAGATCAAGGGATGAGAATAAGTGTGCATTTAATTCTTACTTTCTATTTTTTAACTCACCCATTAAATAAAGTACCCACGTTGTACTTTATGTGTAAAGTCACTTTTCACTTTATAATTTAACATTGACTTTACCACTTATAAAGTCACTTTCACTTTATAAAGTCACACTTAGGAAAATAATTATTTTGGACACTTTTCCCTAGGTAGAGACTAACCCATGGGAAACCACTTGTCCAAGGTACATTAAAAATCAACATATTTGGCTTCAACTATACTTAATGCCACTGATGTTTGTTTGCTGCTCATCCAAGAAACCATAGCCGACCCCAAGCTGAAGGAACATCTAGAGGTGCTCTTTATATTGATCACATTACCGGCCCACTGAACATTTGTGTATCCATGAAGTTTCAGATCCCTGTCCTGAAGTATATCTCAAGCCATAGTTAATTGTGCCTTGCAAGTATCTCAATACATGCTTAGCTGCTATCCAATGAACATGATGTGTCTCTATCATGAACTGGCTCAAAGTATTGACTGCAAAACATATATCGAGCCTAGTGTTGACCAAAAACATCAAGGCTCCAATCAGCTGATGATATCGAGAAGGATTTGTCAAGATAGGACCAACAACATCTCCACAAAGTTTCTTGAAATTGGCCTCCATAGGTGTTGCAATAGACCTGCAATCAACCATTGCAAATATTTCCAAGATTTTGACAATATATTTGCCTTGACCCAAGAAAATTTCACTAGGCTTTTTCCATCAAACCTAAGTCCTTCATCTCAAATTCAGCAGCATGCTCCCTCTTGCATTGATCAATCAATGTAGTGGCCCCAGTCATAAATAAATCATCAACATAAAGGACCAAGATCAAAGGTGTACCTTCTTTGATTTTGAAATATAGATTTGGATCAACCTTGCTTTTCTTGAATCCCAACTTCCCTCAAGTATCCATCAATTCGCGCATACCAAGCCCTTGGGGCTTGTTTTAGTCCATAAAGAGCTTTCTTTAATATGCATACATGTGTTCTTCCATCATGTATTTCAAAATCCTGTGGCTTTTCAATAGACACTTTTTCCCTTAATACCCATGCAAGAAGGCAGTTTTCACGTCCATTTGATGTAAGGTCCACCCTTGATAGGCACCAAGTGCAATGATAGATCTGATAGCAGTATATCAAGCAACCAGAGCAAATATCTCATCATAATCAATTCCCTCCTTCTGAGAGAATCCACGTGCAACAAATCTAGCTTTGAATTTCTCAATGCTACCTTCTGCTCCATGTTTGATTTTGTAGATCTACTTCGAAGATACCATTGATTTTCCTTTAGGTCTAGGGACCACTTCCCAAACATCATCCTTGATGATTGATTCGTACTCTTCTATCTGGGCATCTTTCCATACTTGATGTTTCACTGCATCCTCAAAATTTCCTGGTTGAGATTCAATAAGGCTACTCATGAGTGCTGCATAAGATTGGTACCTTCGTGGTACTTTGCTTTCTTTGAAAGTGCCTCTTGGAGCTGCGTGCTTTTCGACATCTTGTAAAGTATCTCTTAACCACAATGGACTTTTTCTAGTAGGAGGATTATTTGGAGGATGATCTAGAGGGTCCATGGGCTCCATAGGCTCATTATTAGGTTCAGGTACAACCTCATCATCTTGATTCATTTCATCATCCTTCTTTTCATCAATAGGAGGGAGAGGTAGATCTCTAGCTTTTGCAAGTGCAACATCTTCATCAAAAATAACATCACGACTGAACTCAATCTTTCTTTGACCAGGTACATATATGCAGAATGATTTGGAATCTTCACCATAGCCCACAAAAGTTCCCTTTTGACCTGAAGCTTCAAGCTTATTTCTCTTCTCCTTTGGCACATGGAAATATACAGGTGTTCCAAATATCCTGAAATGACCAACTTCTGGTTTCATACATATGAACACTTCCTATGGAGTTCAATTATTTGAGACATGGTGTGGGCATTGGTTTTGGACGTACACAACTGTACTAGCTTCTTCTCCCCATAGAAAGAAAGGTAGATCTTGATCATGGATCATGGCTTTTGCAACTTACATAATTGTCCTATTCTTCCTTTCAACAATACCATTTTGCTCGTGATTGTATGGTACAATGGTCTACCTCTTTATCTTGCTTCCTTGCAAAATTCCTTGAACTCATTTGATTCATATTCTGTCTCTTTATCAGTTCTTAGTATCTTGATGAATTTTCCTGTTTGATTTTCAACGAGAGAGACAAACTTCTACTAGGGTTTCATTAAAGCTAAATTATATAAAAAACAATATCATCATATTCTAGAATATCAATCTTTACTAGGGCTTGGTACAAACCCTAGAATTCAAAACATGAGTATCAACAATTAGGTTAACATACTTCCACATATATATCTAGGATACTTTTTATATCAATATCTACTAGGTAAACCCAAGACACTATTATTAATACATCGAAGTTAGATATACAACAATTTCAATCAATCTAGGGTTTCGATCATACGAATGAGTATACACTTAGGGTTTCATTCCTAGGATTTCATTTTAGCCAGTGCAAGGGTTTTGCTCATAAACCCTAATTTACCAAATCCTAAAGATCTAAGGTTTTCAATACATAATTTAGACATCAATAGCAAACCTTAAAGGACTAGGGTTTCCATCATAACAATACCAAAACCCTAAACATAAAATGAATAGGTTTTTCTAGATTTTATTAACAACCCTAATTGCCTATATTTATAGAGGTACAGGGAAGATCTCCAAAATGAACTACGAAGAGTTCTAGCACACTTGTGCTGCGGACTAGATACTTGACTAGGGTAATCTATCCGAGTGGGACTAAGATGGACTCAGGCTTTCAGCCAGTTTAGGTACCAGCAGGCTTACTTACTAACCATCAACCCAGGGAGCTAGGTGCGTATCCAAGGTCAGAACTCCAAGACCAACACCACCCTCCCTCTTTGGGATATAGACATCAACACATAGGCCAACCAGATGTCCTCACAAGCATCCGCCATTAGATGCTTCATCCCTCCCTAATAAACTAGATATATCCATTTGTCCAAGCATGCTTCCCAAGCGTTCAAACTTTTTTATGGAGAGATTTTACCTACTTTCAAATATTGATATACAGGTAAACCCAAACCTTCGGAGTCCTCAATAATCCAGGAGCTTGTCTTCTTTTATTTCTTTAGCAGCACCAAGACATCCTCAATATTGTAGTACTTTCATTTATTCTTCGATTTCTTCTTCAAGGTATCCATCATGACTATCATAATATGCCCTCCCTCTTAACTGGGGAGATGTACTCTTTTCTTCTAACCATGCTCCCTCTCAACTTGGGACGATCAACCGCTTCTTCTATAACATCGGAGAACCTATAATGGCTTCATTCCTTCTTACAACATTAAGGTTATCTTGATTAGTAGATTAGCATAACTTCATCATGCTTACCAATATTATCAAGCCAACTTTACTTACAAACATCTTCAACATCTTGAAGATTATGTACCTGCACAACTTAAACAACAAGTACAACCAAAAACATATAGAAGCATGAAGTTAACTATATCACTATAGAAGCATTTAGACCTAAACTTGGTTAAGCTTATAATCAACAAAAGTTACATACTTGATTTCTTACTAGGGTTAAGTCACAAACCTTGGCTTACATTATCAATATCAGTCATGTTATATCTAGGGATATGTGATAGACTCTACCATGATTTAATGCAAACCCTAGATTCTATCTTTGAGACACAAAGCTTTAGATATCAATGATTCAATAACAATCAATCATAGTACTATCTAAAGTTTCAACAATATGCTTTTACATGACAAACTTCTACTAGGGTTTCATCAAAGCTAAATTATATAAAAAAAATATCATTGTATTCTAGAATATCAATCTCTACTAGGGCTTTGTTACAAATCCTAGAATTCAAAACATGAGTATCAACAATTAGGTTAGCATACTTGCACATATATATCTAGGACAATTTTTACATCAATATCTACTAGGTAAACCCAAGACACAAATATTAATACGTCGAAGTTAGATATACAACAATTTCAATCAAGCTAGGGTTTTGATCATATGGATGAGTATACACCTAGGGTTTCATTCCTAGGACTTCATTTTAGCCATTGCAAGGGTCTTGCTCATAAACCCTAATTTACCAAATCCTAAAGATCAAGGTGTTAATACATAATCTAGACATCAATATCAAACCCTAAAGGACTAGGGTTTCTATCATAACAATACCAAAACCCTAAACATACAATGAATAGGTTTTTCTAGATTTTATTAACAACCCTAAGTAGACTAGGGTTTCATAATCGATATTGACATACCCTTAGATTAGGGTTTTATAGTGAACCTTTTTAGGGTAACAAAAGAATGATAATATAATGAGGGTAGATTCAATCTAATGATTAATCACTCTAATAAGAATCATTGTGATTCAAAACCCTAGACATAATGATGTCAGTAATGTAAAGCAATTTTAAAATAAGAATGATCATATCTTTTATATGAAGGGTACTTTTATAACAAAGCTTATAGTCTATCCTTAACAAACCTTGTCGGACATTAATTCTTAAAGGGCAGAACTTCTTCCATGCTTCAAGTCTATCCTTTGAAGTCTCCTCCATAAACCTTGAGCATTCAACAAGCTTTCCTAACCATGGAAAATATAAATAAAAAGGTTATTAGCATATAATTCAAACTAGTCTTGATGTGAGGAGGAAACCAAACATGAAAAGATGAAACAAAGAACAAAGTACTTATCTTTTTGGTAAAATGGGAACTTGAGGGAACCCTACAACTTATCAAAATAGAAGGTGTTCTAACCAGACTTGTTAGACCTACAAGTTCTAGAAATCAAAACATAAAAGAAAACAATTCAAAACTTAAATAGAAGACTAAGAGGGGACTTAGTACTATAAGTCCTTGACTTCCGATTCTTCACATGTTCTCTTTCTCTCTTCCCATTCCTTGGATTCTCCGGACATTGATTTTTATAATGACCCATCTTATGACAATTGTAGCATGCAATCTTTGATAGGTCTACTTGCTTCTTTGGTCCTTTGCACTTCTTGAAGGTTCCCTCCTCCTTGTATTGAGCGGAATAAGCATTTGAGATGTTTTCTTCTTCATACTCCTTCCTGTTGTTCACTAATGATATTCAAGCTTCTTCTTGACTGCATGCATTCCGCATTTGTTCGAATGTTGGATTATCTTTCCAACTCTTGATTCCTGATGCAAAAACACTCCAAGATTTAGGTAGTCCTAGAGGAGCAGTAATTACGAGCTCTTTTTTTGGTACAAGTTCACATATTGCTTGGAGTTCATCTTTGATTCTGGATATCCTTATGAAGAAGGATGCCACAATATCATCTTTCGTCATCTTAATAGTTCTTAACTCATTCTTGAGTCTTGCTATTTGACCAATGTTCTTGATGGTGAATAGTTGGGAGAGAGCCTCGTACATTTCTTGAGCGGAATCTATGTTGGATATGTATGGGATGAGATTGTCCTTTACTCCATCCACTATTAGGTTCATGGTCAAGATTTCAGTTTCTCTGAATTTTTCTTTCTTTGCTTCATCTATAGATTTCTTGAATTTTCCTAGAACAAGATCCAAAACTTTTTACTTTTTAAGGATGAGATCTATTCTCTTCTTCTAGGCCCTGTAGTTGGAGGCTCCTAATTTATTTTCTACCTCCATTGAGTTTGAGATAGTTCCTATAAATAGTAGATTTCTCTTCTCCTTATTGACCTTCTTTCAATCTCTTCTTCTTTGATAGATCTTCAAGCTGCCTTTTTCCTTTTGCTTCACCTTAGCTCTGATACCATGTTAGAAAATCGGAAAAACAGAAAATCTTGTTGACAATTATTGGTGATTTCTTTGAGTTATTATTATCTTTCTTATGTTTTTCCTTTATCTTAGTTCGCCAAGCAATTACCAATACCAAAACACGAAGATCAAGGACACCAAATGTAAGTGCACAACCAGGGCAAAACCCCTATATAGGGGAAAACCCAATCAAGAACTTTTCCTTCAGTAATTCAAATGAGATAGACCAAGACCCTAGACCAACAGACCTTCCTCCTCGACCAAGTCAACCTTCCAATATGTTTTAGCACACTTCAGTAGTCTCTTTTTGTCCAACAACTTCAACCTAGCATCAACCCAGAAATTTCGGCCCCCAACTTGACCAACAACTTCAAAATTTCTGCCTCCAAGCAACCGCTGAATTTCGGTCCCTCCAGTGGTTTCATAGCTTGACACGTGTGCGAAAAAAAGAGAGAAATTTTGACTTCTTATGCTTGTGAGAGACCTCTTTTTCCTTCTTCTTCCTTGGAATTCGCACTTTTTTTGGCCCTAGAAGTTGCAGATCAAACTTGTTGTGAGTGAGTGACAAATGAGGTCAATTTGTTGCCCTTTATATAATGATTCTTGTGACGTCAAATTCCCTTGTTTGAGGCCGACTTGGTGGAGGAGGCCTAGAAGACCTAAAATATATTAAAATAAATTTCTTTTTTGACAAATAAATCCCAAGAATGGTTCTTTACAATATGACATGGACAAGAACAGTTGACTTAAACCCTATAAGTCTTCAATGGAGACTTCGACCTAAAAACAATTGACCCAAGCATGAAACCCATGCTTTAATAAGTCAATTTCTTTAATAATAAAAATTTCATTTTTCTTTCTTTTGACAAATACATTATGCCATGATTCAAATATAATCATGAAGACCAACACTAGTTACATTCTTCAACAGGAGGATCACATGGAGGAGGATACAAGAGGTCCATGGGCTCCATGGGTTGATCAACAAGATTAGGGTGAGGATCATGATATTCTTGAATTTCATAGGCATCATCTTGACTATCAACATTAGCAGGAGGAAGAGGAGTGCTTATTGCCTTTCCATGAGCTGCATATTCGTCAAATGTTACATCCCTGCTAAATTCTATAGTTCTTTGACTAGGTACGTATATTTTGTAAGCTTTAGAATTTTCACAATAACCAACAAACGTACCTTTCTTACGTGAAGCTTCCAACTTGTTCCTCTTTTCCTTTTGCACATGAAAGTAAATAGGGCAGCCAAAAATCCTCAGATGCCCACCCTGGGGTTTTTCACTCTTCACGAGTCTTGTTGTTTAAGGCTCAGTGTGGAGATCTATTTTGGACATAGACAACAGTGTTAGCAACTTCTCTCCATAGAAACATTGGTAGCTTTTGATCATGCAACATAGCTTTCACTACTTCCATGATAGTTTTGTTCTTTCTTTCAACCACACCATTTTATTCTGGGTTATATGGTACAATAGTCTCTTCCCTGATTCCAACTTCTTTGTAGAATTCAATGAAATCATTTGAAGTGAACTCTCCTCCATTGTCAGATTTGAAGACTTCTTCAGGAGTCTTGTTGTTTAAGACTCGATGTGGAGATCTATTTTGGACATAGACAACAATGTTAACAAGTTCTCCCCGTAGAAACTTCGGTATCTTTTGATCATGCAACATAGCTTTGACTGCTTCCATGATAGTTCTGTTCTTTCTTTTAGCCACACCATTTTGTTCTGGGTTATATGGTACGGTGGTATCTTTCCTAACTCTAGCTTCTTTGTAGAAGTCAATGAAATCATTTGAAGTCGAGTCTCCTCCATTGTCAGATTTGAATATTTTGATGTGCTTTACAAATTGTTTTTCTACCAGAGCTCTGAAGTCTTTGAACATGTTAAATGCTTGACTTTTTTTTTTCAAAAAGAAAATCTATGTCTTGCGAGAAAAATCATCCACAAAGATTATATAATACAAGTTACTTCCAAGAGAAGTTCCAGGCATAGGTCCACATAAATTAGAATGTATAAGATGAAGTGCCTGATTGGTTTTGCCTTTGCTTGAAGAGAAAGGTCCCTTTACATGCTTTCCACTTGCACATCGTTGGCAAACCCCATCATGATCCAGTCTAATCTTAGGCCTTTTAGAAACCATTTTTCTCACATGAGACAATGCTTTATAGTGCAGATGAACGAACCTTTGGTGCCGAACTTCACATTGATGATTGTTGTCATGAATCAACACATGGATTGGTCTTCCATTGACTTTATAAAGACCTTCAAATCTTGATCCCAGAGTGAAGGCATCTCTCATGCTAGATCTCATTGGCCAAGTGAGAACTTTTCCATT
Source organism: Pinus tabuliformis (assembly GCA_031772625.1). Lineage (NCBI taxonomy): Eukaryota > Viridiplantae > Streptophyta > Pinopsida > Pinales > Pinaceae > Pinus > Pinus tabuliformis. The sequence continues at coordinate 1,554,372,438 of CM062804.1, forward strand.
TATGAAAGAAACTTTCATTCCTTTGTCTTCTAAGGCAGATATAAATACAAGATTATTTTTCAAACCAAGTACATACAAAACTTCTTGAAGAGATATAGTTTTACCTTGATCCAGATGAAAAGAAATAGAACTAGATCCCTTTATAGAGATATGTAGAGTTATCTCCAAGAATGATTTTCAGATCCGTCTCCCTCTCAACCAGATTTGAGAGAACTTCTTTATAACTAGTAAAGTGTCTTGAAGCACCACTATCAACCAACCAACTGTCACAAGAATAAGGAGAGGAACTAGAAAGAGCATAAACGAGAAAGTACTGTGATTGTGTTTCTGCTGCATTATTATCATACCTTAGGTTCCTTGAACTCTTGGAAGAACGATAATTTTCTTTACGAATGACAAGAGCTTTTCTTCTTCTTCTATAATCAGATTTGAAATTGTTGCTACGATTGTTGTGGTTGGATCTTGGTGCACTTCTATTTTCTGTACAATCACAAGCATGTTGGCCATGCTTATGGCAATTGTAGCATTGAACTTTTGATAAGTCCATGTTCCATTTATAAGAACTGTTGGATCTGGGAGCAAGCTTTCTTGAAAAGTGATGACCTCTTTTTCCATTCTACTTCTTGCCTTGGACGACAAAAGCAGCAGGTTCTCCCTCTTCATGCATTGAAATTCTTCCTTTGGAAATCATTCTAGTCTCTTCTTGACTACACTTTCCCAAGAGCTCATCAAATGTGGGAAACTTATCATTGTTGTTGATGGTAGTAATAAAAGTTTCCCAAGTTGGAGAAAAACCTCCAAGTGTATTCAACACTAACTTTTTCATATACAATTTCACCAACAATTGACAACCGATCCTTGATTTTTGATATCCTCATGAAGTGTGCTTGATGGTCTCTCCTTTGTTCATCTTAATGTCTTTGAGTTGATTCTTCAAAGCAAGAATTTGACTCAAGTTGTTTAGTTGATACATTCCAATTGGTTTGTCATACATTTCCTTAGATATCTTCAACTTGGAGACATAGGTGATGAGACCTTGACTTCTCCTTTCTTGAATTTGGGCTTGATAGCAACATTCAAATTTTCTGGTGGTTTTGCTACCTCGCTTTGCACATATTCCAGTACATCATGTTCTCCAAGATTAATATCCAATCTTGCCTACCATGGACCAAAATTCGAAGCATCATTCAACTTTTCTTCATCCTTGAAGTAAGAAGAAGATATCTTGATCAAGTCAAACAAATTTCAGCAGCGAGTAAGATCTTCAAAGGAGCAACAAGTAATATTTCAGCAGTAAGTAAAATCTTCAAAGAAGTAGCAAGTAAGATTTCAGCAGCAAGTAAAATCTCTTTGAAGTAAATTTTTTGCAAATAAGTGATAACTCTTATCTTCTTGGGCTTCTCTTCACAAAAGCTCTGATACCATGTTGAAATTTTGATGTGCTATGCTGAAACAATTACTTATTTCAAAAACTTCTTTTTGTTGCAATATTAGTTAAGCAATTGTAGATAGAAGACAACCAAGAACAAAATCAGACACAGAGAATTTAGGTACATTGACTAGGGCAATACCCAACTAGATTCTTCTTCTATTAGATCTCAATTGTTTTGGAGAGATACAAATTACAATGAGAGATCAAGAGAATGAGTAAGTTCAACCAAATCTAAACAAGCTATAGCATGAAGATCACTGATAGCAACAACATATGCAAACAATGAATCAAACTTACCTTCAACTGAATCAACGCTGGCTCACCAAGTTTTGCTCTTACTCTCCATGTCTCTCTCTCACACAATCTTCTTTAATTCTCTCCAACTCTCTCGCTCAAGTTCAAATTCTTCTTTCACAATGCACAAGTAGTAGTAGTTAGGTGAGAAGACATGAGACACATATATAGGTAAAGCAACGAATTCTTGTCACAAAGGAGGAGTAATACACATGGCTTGAGGAAGAGTAACATATGCCATTCAGGGGAATGGAACTCATGCCATTAAGGAGAGAAACACATGCCTTAGTAACTTATGCCATTAAGGAGAAGTACTCATGCCTTAGTAACTTATGTCATTAAGAAGAGGTACACATGCCTTATTTAAGAGAGCGTAAGAGGGATCTTTTATGACATGCCTTTAATGAGTATCAGAGGAATATGCCATGTCGTTAATGAGTGCTTAAGAGAGAGTATAACATATCATTAAGAGAGAGAGAGTTACGTAGTGCCATGTGAGTCATCAAGGAGAGAGGTGTGAAGTGATTGAGGTGATGAAGCTAAGGTGACTTGTAATTCCTTTTAATAATAATATCATAGTATCGTATAGGATAATAATATTAATATTAATAATATTGATGATTAAGTCGAGATTGAACTATTAGGATTGATTAATGATAAGTTAAGTGATTTTCCTTCAACTATACTTGATTACCAATTGAAGTAAGGTGATTTACTATTTTTGGAAAGTCATACTTGAGATGCTAGACATGACTTTCTATTTTTAGAAAGTCATTCCAGAATTGTCAGAAATGAAATTTTATTTAAGGAAATTCATCCCTGAGCTACCAATTTTCAACATAGAGATTTGAAGCTTATTGGAATACACTAGTATCTTTTCTCTTGGATTGTGTTGATATTTGTTCGGATAGGTACTTTTGCGTAGGTCTAAGTTACAAGATGTTTGGAAGTGATCCATAGTCTTCACCTTAGCAAATTCATTTTAATTAAAGGAACTATTAAGGTGAAATGCTTTTTATAAAAGTCAATTTAATATCTAATTATAAAGTTTTTACATGAATCTAGATCATTAATCTAGACTTAAGTTCAAGCATCAATCTTATTGAGTGACTAGTGTTATGGAGACTTAGTCATCCTAGGTTATTTGATTCAGTCAATAACTCAAGATTATAAAGGCAAGGCTAGGTGAAGGAGAAAGACACATTTTTTGAGTGATTAAGACACAAAGGACAGTGACTCGAGGAGATCTCAACAAGGGTGATAAAGGTATTTCATCGAGTGGTTAGGTTTGCAGAAGAAAACAAGAGAAATTTGTAGCAACATAACCAGATCACACACAGGCCATATAGGGTAAGCCAAGCAACAGGTTGATGGCCACATGCATAGGTTGTACAACAGGTCTAGCAGGTCACGGAGGTGCATACAACAAGCTAGTAAGTTGAGGGTGTTATTCAAGGAAAGTGTGAAGGGTCGTACAAGCTATATAAGTGCCAATTTTTTTTGAAATTTTGTTGTAGATTTTTTTTTTTTTTGGTTTCAGTAGGCTATTTTCTTAGTAGAGCCCTTGTAAGCTTCGATGATGTTTCTAATGAGATGCTGATTGGTAGGGAAAAATATTTCTGTGTGTATATCTGGAAGTTAGTTTCATTTGCTTGCACTAGAATTTTATTTTGCCAGTTAAAAATCCCAATGGGTGCATTTTATTTAGTAAGCTAAATTTAAAATTTATTTTTGAGAAAGGAAATTACTAGTAAGTAATTTGCCTATTTATCGGGTTAAGCACAAGTCCAGGAAGTAATTTGCCTATTTTGTTGGTACTTGAAGGGCTAAGAACAAATCCATGACAATTTGTTTAGATCTAAAAACTAGTAGCAAGTTTGAAGACAAATTGTGTTGAAAAGTGTAATTAGGTTTGGTCTTCATAATGACATGTAATTATGATTTTATGTAATAAGACGTACAGAGGAAAAATAAAGATTATTATATTGCCTGCTTCATGGTTTTCATGGGCAAGAGGTTTTATTTTTGAGTCAGGATTCCCATTGAGAGTCTGTAGGAATTATTTGTCATCTAGTTATAAAATGATAGAGTCATTGTCATGTAATGAAGTCATGTTACTCTTTGTAAAAGGTCAAACTTGTCTATGTAAAGTATCCTCCAAGACCTTGTCACTTATCCTCTTCAAGTCGACCTACAATGATGGAAGAACTTGCTAGAAGAAGTCGACCTAACTACTTGTGATCATGTCGGCCTAAAGGACATGTAATGAAGTGTATAAATAGCCACACTCGACCTCACTTAGTGAGAAAAAAACTCGACAAGCATTCGATCAAGAAGTGCGAAATAGAGGCCTACAAAGCATTAGTGTGAAGATAGGAGAGATTCTTGTGGGTATAGAAAAGGAGAGATTCTTATGGGGTCAGCAAAGGAAGGTTTCTTCTGGGGTCAGTGAAGGAAGGATTCTTCTGGGGTATTTGTTTTGGGTACAAGAGAAGAAGGATCAAAGGCATCAAGGGAAGATTGAAGGAAGAACTTATTGTTGCATTAAAGTGACCTTGTTTGGGCATAAAATCTCGCAGAAGGATGTCGAAGAGAAGCATCAAAGGTCTCTCTCTTAAGGAGACCAACTAAGAGGCATATTCTAGGGTTTCTGATCTAGAGATTGAGATTCTGTAGATGAAGCCGAGAAGAGCAGTGTGAAGTCTAGAGATCGAGATTCCCTAGAGGAAGCTGAGAAGAGCAATGTGAAGTCTAGAGACCGAGATTCTCTAGAAGAAGCCGAGGAGAGCAGTTTGAGATCAAGAAGGAAGTCGAGACAAGGAAGAGGTAGAGCATCAAGGTTAGTGACAAGGTTCTTGGGAGGAAACTTGTGTTAAGGGTCTTTGTCACAGTCTTGGTATTTGTCAATTGAAGATCCATAAGAAGAGTTTTGATCGGGTTTTCCTCTCAAGAAGTGAGAGGTTTTGGCCTTGGTTGAATAGCCTACATACTATATCACTTGTCTTCTATTGTGCGTATTGGAAATTGTTTTGATGAAAAGAACCTAATAATAATATATCGAAGAGAACACTATAAGCTAAGAAGTAAATTTATATCACAAGCAATTATCAAGCAAAGAAATCTTTTAACTCCTTATGCCCCAGATTTCTCAATAGATTGGATGGAGTATCAAACTTCTCGTCATGGAAAACAAGGGATACTTTGCTTTTAAAGGAAAATGACCTTTGGGAAATTGTTAACCAATTAGTTCCTTCAATGATAGATTGACAACAATTAGCTGCTCATGAGAAGAAGGAAATTAGAGCCCAAAGAATGATGTTGGATGTAGTGAAGGATCATCTAATTCCTCACTTGTCTGAGAAACAATCAGCTAAAGAAATGTTCAAAGCTTTAGTGGGTCTCCTCTTGAGTGACATGAATTGGAAGATGATATTAAGGAATTAGCTTAGATCCATGTAGATGTCTAGATCTTATAATGTTTCCAACTACCTGATGAAGATCACCTAGATTCATGATTGACTTGTAATAGTTGGGGAGAAGGTGATTGATACAGAGCTAATTAATATGACACTGAATGGCTTCCCAAAGCCTTAGGGACCATTTGTCAAGGGTATTTGTGCTCAGGAGAAAATTCTCACCTTTTAGAGGCCTTGAGATGATTACATCCCCAAAGAGACTTGGGAGGAGTCCAAAGCCAATAGGTAAGGAGGAGATGAGAACTTGGCCCTTATCACTTAGGCAAAAGAGGGAAAAGGAAAGGGTTCCAACAATAAGGGTAAAAGTGGGTCAACCTCACAGTCGAGTAAGAAGGACTTGAGCAAGATCAAGTGTTTCATATGCCACAAGAATGGACATTATGCATTTCAATGTCTGAAGAAGAATAAGGGTAACAAAAATTTACAAGAAGTAGTAGAAACTCATTCGTATGAGTTTACTGCGAGAGGGAGTAATAAATCTCCAGTATGAATGAGATGGTATCCCTCTCAATAGGATCCTATCAGAAGTCCTTGCAGATATGATCATGGTAAGAAGATGCATCATGGCATCATGGAAGCAAGAGCTCATATGGAAATCATGAGATGAAGGACTGATGACATGATGAAGCAGATCAAGGGATTGAAGATCCGTTTAATCAAGAAAGTTGTTGAAAGAAGCCTGCAGGAATAATGAGGTATGAATGCTTGTATTTGTTTAATATTGTAATGTCATGTCATAATTGCAGGTAACATGGATCGAGCATGATCAAAAGGGAAAAGATCTCCTCCTCTGATAGGATGTTGAAAGACTTAAGTCACACTATATGAAATCAACATAATATGTCCTCATATAAAGTATGAGGTAGTTGATCACAATTGAAGAACTCTGATTGAAAGCTCCTGGGAATGAAAAATGAGAGGATAGAAGAGATCGTGAATTATGCAACCATGATGAAGGCAATCAACATTCAAAGGATCAAGAAGACTTGACCAGGAAATCTCCCGGAATGATGTAGACACTTTGATGGAAGTCTGAAAAAATGAAGACTGATAGAGATTATGATGTCTCTTCTTGCGAGTGATCCTTTGATGTTAAATAGTGTGCAAACACATGTACTACGGGTTTCAGGAAACCTTTCATTACTAGTCTCCATCTTTTCCTTGATGTTTTTACGTAAACAATATGTCAACTGGAGCTATTTTTATTATAAAATATCACTTATTTCTTCTATATATATTTTTCAAATATTCTCCTCTTCTTCTTCTTCCTTTTTTGTTCACTCTTTTAATAAATTTTTTTATATAATAATAATTTTTTTATATATAATTATGGTAGGGCATCCAAGACAAGAGTGAGCAAAAGGACCGATATTCTTGAGGGCTGGGAACCCAAGATGAGAATAGTCCTAGTAGGGCATACTCGGAGAACACCCACGTGGGTATGACCCTAAGAGAGACAATGATGATGTGTGTCTATCAATCATTGGTCTCACCAACATTGTGTGCGCTGGTATATTTTAGAGATAGAGTTGTTAGTCAAGGCCTTGCTATATGGAAATAATGTTGGTTGAAATGATGCTATAATAAATGGATAACTAATCCGACTCTTTGCTTATGAGAACTCTAGTATTGAGAATGTCCATGTACCATGTATGTATGAATACCTCCCTAGTTAAGAGGGAGTGTTGAAAATAGTGTAACTAGGTTCGATCTTCATAATGTCAATGATGTAATTTTGTATCGAGAATATTTTTATATTATTACTTGAGACATGCGTTTCATGCTCAAGAAGTTTCTTAGTCTAGTTTTGGCTCCAATTGAGAGCCTTAGATGAGTCATGTAAAATGAAGAAAATACATGTATTTGATATAAGTCATAAATCCTTATAGATCATCAAGGAAATACTCCAACATGTACCCATGGATTTGATACAAAGGAACTGCTTGAATAAATCTGGAAATCGCTTGTTATCACGTCGGCTAAATGAAGGATCACATCGGCTAAAAGGATCACTTCAATGTATCATGTCGATTTAATGAAAAGGAAGCAAGCCTATATATAGGCTGCGTTAATGCCTCCTCACAACACATTCAGTCTCATTGAAATAGCGAAGTGAAAGGGTCGAAGAGAAGGGTAGCCGTAGTCAATGAGGAAGTTTGTTCCCTCATCTGAGCTCATCATCAAAGCATGTTCTCTCATGTGGCATTCTGATCTGGTCTAGGGTATCACGTTATATGAGCATATCGTTGTGTTAGAGGTTAGATCTAGCCATTGTTTGAAGGAGGAAGGCATTACCGTAGAGATTGAAGTCACCGAAGGGTTAGTAGAGCCCTAACTCTCCTAGTACGTGTGCCTACATCCTAAAGCGAAGGAGGTTGTTCTCGCTGCCATAGAACAATCAATCGTTTTTCATCACAAGATCTCAAATCAAGCAAAATTCAAAAGGTTAAGACATATATGATGGGTCTCCAAGAAGTGCGAAGGTAAGAAGAGGCTAGATGAGCCTAACCGAGACCATAATTGCTAACTCTCATACCCTTGTTGCAGACCTGCTATGCTGTCCAAAATTGCATACAAGGACAAAGTGTTTGGGTACATGTTTCGAGTTATTGTCCTTTGATGTTGAAGGTAGTGTTAAGTTAAAGTTTGGGTCTTGGAATTCCTCAATAAAGATTCTATAAGAAAGAGTTCAAAGGTTTTTTCCTCTCACGTTTTGGAGAGGTTTTTGCCCTGGCTTGGTGCCAATCTCTTGTGTACCTGTGCATTTTTTGATCTTCTTGTTTCGATAGTTGGTTGATGATGATAACACATACTAAAGATAAGAAACAAAATCTAAGGAAATAATATCACAAGCAATTATCATAGTTAAAAGAAAGTGAATATTTAAATTGCCTTTATTTCTCAACAGTTGATAGGGTCCTAGGTCAAATTTTTATAGTTTCCAATGAGTTTTCAAATAAACATTTGATCATTGGTTAGTATGTCTAGGTATATTACTGCTCCCATCATTTCATGGTCACAAAATGCCATCTCGGTCATGCCATCACTCCTTGTGATAGGTCATCAGTAAAGTGTCTTGATCACCATTTCAATCATCATCTCATGGCCATTCATACTACAAGGTACAAAGGTCCAAATCATCAGTTTATAAATCCATTAGGTGTCATTATTAGGTCAAGTCATCAAAAAAGGGTCATAAACTAGGATACCAGATTCGTCCAAAAGTCTTGTCGAATTGCGAATCCGACACGATTCTCTGCGGATTCGTGTCCAAACTGCATGACACGTCGTGTCCTATAACGTGTCCCGAATTTGCACAGCGTGTCGCGATTTTTGGGACGTGTCCTGTTTCTGGGACTCGTTTCCAGCTGCTAGGTTAAAGGGGCGTGTTTGCTCGTTGACAGGCTCATTTTGCAAGTCATTTGGCAACTCATTGTGCTGTTGCAGCGAGGAGCGGACTCTCAGCAAGGAGAATCGACCACCAAACGTCCACAGTCCACCAGGTCTGAGGTAAGTAGTCCACCAGATAACGCAGTTTATAAATTATAACACAAGTGGACTGTGGTTATGGTGGATCATTGGATCAACGGTCAAACTAGCAACGCTTTTTAATCATTTTTATTGCTCTGAAATCAGACTTGAATGCTAATGTAACATTATTTTGGGGCCCTTGAATTGGTTAGAAAGACATCTCAGTAGTCTTACAGTTTATAACTTTATCATTTTCCTGAGCATCAATCGTTTTTGGAGTTCTGAATACATTAGTTGTCTTTGAATATGCCACCGTTGCATAATTATTCCAGGCTACTTGAGCTTGAATGTACTTCGGATCTCTTAAAATATCGTACCAGTTATAGGCAACTGCCATCAACCATAATAATATTGATATTCAATGTTCATATAAGTTTATAAGTTTATAGCAGTCCAGGGCAGAGACAATGGTGTATGTCCACACCAACCTTCGTCTTATTTACAGGCAGAGGGAAGAGTGGTTGAGGGGAAAGACAAAGATGTGGGATGTCTTTCCTGATGATATGGGTCTGGACACCACTGTTGAGTTGGCATTGGCCAACATGGATCTCAGTGATCCAGTGCTTGAGCCTGTTAGATTTGATGACTTAGAGGGGTCAACCTCCATACCAGCAGATGCAGAGGCGACTATGGATACAGGAGGAGGAGGATGCAGAGGAGAGCAGTGGGGACCATGATGATGGGGACAGTTATGCTGATTGATGCCTTGAGGCTTGTATACCTGTAGGCTGTAGTTGTTTTATATTTTCTATTTGTATTTGCCATTGGCATTGCACCAACACTACCTATGTAACAGATTTTGATTTGATGAGTTAATGAGAAAACTACAGTTGTCAGTGTGTTTATCTTACTATCTTGTAGTTGTAAGTTGTCTTTTAGTTATGAATTATGAATCATGATTTAAATTTTTAATAAATTTATCATTTATGTGACCAGTACCACTGACATTTATTTGAATTTTGTATGTACTATGCATGCTAATTAGTAATAGGCATAGCTATAGATGAAGAATCAAGATCTATGTTTGAAATCAATAAATTTGTATCATTAATTAAAATTTGTGTAAGGAAAATGATAATATCTAATTTTTAATATATATATATATATATATATATATATATATATATATATATATATATATATAAATATATATTATATATTATATATATATATATTTTTAATAAAATAATGTATAACGTGTCCTAACGTGTCCTGTTCCGGGGGGTCAGCGTGTCCTGAATCCGACACCACGAATCCCGAATCCTACGTGTCCCGAATCCCCGTGTCAGGTGACTTAGGTCATAAAGAGTCATGTCATCACCTAGGTCATCATTATGGGAGTAGTAATTAGGGAAAATGTTCTAAAATGATTCCTAAAGTACATTTTGATCCTTATGAAGATGTAACTATGCATACTAAAGTTTTAAAGCTGTAGTACACTAGCCTATCATTTCATTTTTCAAAAAGACAAGTGGTGTCACATCATGACCCAATAAAAAAAATCAACTTCCAGCCTATAAAAAGACCATCAAAGCACTCTATTTGTTCATTTCACTTTCATGAAGCATCTCTCCATTAGAAAATTGCATTCCAGCTACCAAAGCATCGAAATTTCTCATCCAAGTCAATGATTTCACCCCTTCGCTGCGCTTCTGGTAGAATGTTGCGCTTTTGAAGTGGGAGGCAAATCAGCCATTGCAAGGGTTTTCTACAGCATCTACAGGTTCTAGCACATCATTAGCAAGTAAGTAGACTATCATCACTCCTCCTTTCATCAATTTTCTCACAAAAAGTCAGTGAAATACCCTCTCCTAAGGTTTCGCTGCGCTTTTGATTTCTTGGTCAGTTTCCTTCATTGCAGGGATATAACTCTATCATTTTTTGCTCAAGCACCGTCACCCACACCCTACATACCCCCCCTAAGCTTTCCTTACACTTATTCCCTTCATCTCCCTTCTTTTCCTAACAAACTTTAGCCTACGCTGTGCTTCTAGCAGTTTCTAGGTTAGAACTGTGTTTTACACATTCCCACCCCTTCCCCTCACTCTTTCTAAGAATTTCCACTTCCCTACACTCCCCACCACCTATCCCTACCCCCCATAGTTTTCTCATTAATTTACATAACCCCTAACCCCTCTATTCCCTCCCCTCACTAGAACAGTCCCTTTTCCCCTCTTTTCCTAAAGCAAACCCTACTCTTCCTTCCTGCCTAGCTAGGGTTTTACCATGAAGACTGAAACCTCAGACACTGACAAGAAAAGGTATAATAAAGGAGGGCAAATTTCCCGGTATGAGCCCACTAAAGTCCAAGAAATCATGGAGTCACCTTTCATCAAGAAATCTTTCCAAGATGTGGGTTGCCTAGGTTTTTGTGAGAAGATCCAAGAAATAGGTTCTCATGCCAAGTTGACATGCCTCTTTGCCACCAATTTCAGGAGGGATAAGGCCAGCATTGTAGGAGTTGACTTCACCATTTCAGTAGATGCCATTGCCATAGCCACTGGAATCCCTAACCATGGAGAAATCTGGCTCAAAGGGATGGATCTACATATTGAGAACTACAAAGCATTCTTAAAGCCACCCTACAAGAATGCTCCCAAACACATTTTTCCCTTCAAACAATTGTTTGACAAGTATGCTCCTTTAATGGGTCACTGTCTCATTTGTAAATTGTCTTATGTAATAAATGTTATGTAATGAAGTGCAATGGACACATGTGGAATATGATAAGCCACACATTGGAATGTAAAGAGACATATAATGAATATGAATAGTCATAGGAATTCAAGAGTCATGAGGAAACTCAGAGGTCATTGTACTTGTTATAAATAACTCCTCATAACTCTAGCAAAAGGATTTTTGGGACCAAGCTCTTAGGAGTTTTAGCCTTTGCTTCTCTTGCACTACATAGGAGATAGATTATTCTTTGGAGAAGCAAGTTGTGGCTTCATATTCACTACTGGATACAATGTTTCATTCAGGTAATAGTGTACTTGGGATCTTATGCTTATAATCAAAAGCTCAATGAGCTGACATTCCTTCATACATGTATCATAGATGTAGTTGGACTATTTTGGTTATGTGTATGGTATATGTTGTTTTATTCACATACTAAGTTAATGAACTATTTTGTTGCTTATTTATGTCTATTATTAAATGAATGTTGTTATGTTTTAATGATTGTTGTTTACTATGTGGACTAATCTGCAGGCACTCAACAAGTCTTTCTCATTTCCCTGAGTCCCCCTTTAGGATAATACTATTACTTTTCTAACTGATGGCTCATTTATCTCACCATTTGCATAAGTCTTCCTAGCATACCTTACATTAGGTGTCTCACAAAGCTCACATTCTTGCTAACCCAATGAGGTGTTGTGTTCTCTTATTTCCGATTGTAGCCAAGGCATATCCTCTAAAACCATTCAACGTTCGCTAGGCCGTATGACTGGATGGGACTCCTATACCAAACAATGTGAGGTCTAATTGGGACTTCACATTGGGGATATCCCCTTACAATGTTGGTGAAATCCAACACTGTCAACACCATGTCAGCTCTTCTTACATCTATAAGGGAGTATTTTCATGATATCTTGTTGTAAAATTTGTGGCTCTGTTATGAAGTTGAGAGTTTCTCGTTCTTGCTTGTTCTTCCTAGTAAGCAGATTCTCTCCTTGCTCAACCCCTCTCCCTTGGAATGGTGGCCTTCACCTCACTGGTTTGATTTGTAGTATATGGCTTATTAAGTATTAAGCGAACTTCTAATGTTAGGGAAGTCCTCTGAGGAGGATGGCCACGTCGATTACTTCAATTGTCCAACTATAAATTATACAAAATATCAAACTCCACTGAGTCACAGGTTCTTTTAATGAATTGAGGTTCATCAGAAGGCATCCATAATATCCTCAAGGAAGCATCCCTGGGCATATGAGGCTAGCTAGGTGACATAGATGGTGGAGAGAAAGCTGAAGGCTATGCAACATAGACAAAGAACCATGGGCCTTGCAGTCGAAGGTCCAACTACAAAAAAATTGGTTGAGGAAGTTCGTCAGGCCGCTGTGCAGGGAAAATAATATCTTCAAGAATTGAAGATAGAGTTCAATGGTCTACAGGAAAATATCACGACAACACCAGTAGAGTGACTTGGGACGAGTCACGACTTTGTGTTAGGGGTTTGTTGGGAGAGGGTCCCCTCGGGTCAATTTTGTAAAAAGTCTTGTTATTATTGTAAAGTCTCTGCATTTCAGGGAGTGGATCGTGATAAGCTTTGTGTTGATTTTGTGCATTGTGATCTCTATTGTTCCTTCTACTTTTATGGTTGAATTTCCGAAGTGTAGTTGCTTGATGAAGAAGTTGTGAATGCTAAACGAATATATAATTCATCAGAAGTAATTATCAGCATTCAGAAATTAGAGTTAGTCTATATTGCATTTGAATTTTTCAACATGGTTTCAGAGCTTTGGTGAAGAAAGGAAGTTGGAGATCACTCTTTGAGGACTCTCTCTCGCTCAAGTACAAGTCACTTTCTTGCTAGTCTATCTATGTCCAAGAGTTCCAAGCAAATGGCTCCCTCTTGCAAAGAAGGAAACAAACTTGAAGGAACATCAAACTTCAAAGCATGGAAGAAGAGGATTGACCAAGTTCTTGAAGAGCGTGATGTTATACAATATGTTCAAGGCAAAGTAACTCCACCAAATTATGATCATGATAATGATGATGAAGGAAAGGCAAAATTCGAGAAAGGTGAGGTCAAAGCTCAAAGGATTCTCTTTGAATCTCTCAAGGATCATCTAATTCCATTTGTTTCAGAATTGACTACATCAAAGCAAGTATATGATAATCTAGTTGGATTGTACTCCATTAATAACATTGGTCAAAAGCTAAAAAGCCAAAAAGGGTTCGCAGCAGCATGCAGCGACCCTCAGTGGTCTCCTGCTGCTGAGGAACGATCAACATGGAATCATCAGAGGACGAAGAGCCTCCCTTAGATAACCAGCGAGAAAATGAAGGAACAACAAAAGCTTTTGCTTCTCTCATTTTTGCAATGGAGCCGACAAAGAACCGACCATTAGTCGCCAAGTTTGTTAAAAGATTGGAAGACATCTCGGAAATATCACTCCCTCCAGCTCTTCCTCGTAAAGCAGCACTCTCCTTGGCAGAACGTGGATTAGTTGGGCAGTTTACAGCGTTGTGGCCATCGCCCAAAACGGTCCAAAAATGGGTAGAAAGGAACTGGTTTGCAACAATAAACAGAAAAATCTCAGTCACATTCTGTGGAAGAGGATACTACACCTTCCACTTTGAAACCAAGGAGGATCGAGATCTAATATTTAGGAATGGCACGTACTTTATGGATACAAGGGGTTTTTATCTAAGTAAATGGACGTCGATTTCGACTCAGAAATGGATATACCCAATGTCGTCCCCGTTTGGGTCAGATTGCCGCATCTTCCCCTCCACTGTTGGGGAGACGATTCAGTTAAAGCCATGGGAAATGCAGTTGGGAAATACATAGACAGTTGTGAGCCAAAGGAAAACATGCACGCATGTGCCAGAATTAGTGTAGAGGTGGATCTAGGAAAAGGGCTTCCAAAGGCCATCAAAATCAAAGTGGATAAGTGGACGCATATACAACAGTTGGACTATAAACAAATCCCCTTCAAATGCAAGGTATGTCATGAATATGGTCATTTTGCTAATAGATGTAAAAAAAAAAGATAATGAAAACGAAAAGATTGAAGACCCGGAAAACAACTGGGAACAGGTCAAAAGAAAGAAGGCAGTCCATAAACAACCAAATCTTTCTTCTACGCAACCCTCCATATCCTCTGATCTCCATCCTCTATCACCAAAAGCTAACAACAATTCTCTTGCTAGCCTCAACCCTTTTGAGCCACTGGATCCCTCTGTCCCCCATCCCTCAGACCCAGATCCAGATCTAGATCCAGATCCCCTCACCACACTCACTCCCCCCTCCCCCCATCCCCTCTAGCCCCAACCACCCAAATCACACCCCCTTTCTCAGTAGACAAAATCCTAACTAGTCAAAGGAAGCTCTCCCAAATGTAGAAAATAAAAAAAAGCAGGAAGAAAGACAAACAAAGAGGGATGAAGCAGCAGCAAAGGAAATGGCATTAGGAACGCAGCAACCTATAGAAACCTTCTTAAGAAGGAACAAAAAAACAACGAAAAAATCCAGCAAAAAGGGAAAGGAGCCATGCACCACCCAACAAGCAAATAATGATAGTGGTCTCCTGGAATTGCTGAGGATTGGGATCATCCATTAAAGAAAATGCCCCAAGAAACATTCTGGCAAAAGAAAACCCAGACTTCCTTATGATTCAAGAGACAAAAACAAATAGCCAAGAAACTGAAAATATAAAAAAAATTCAGAAATTATGAAGGTGAAGCAATGCAGGCAATAGGAGCGTCAAGAGGTATCTGCACAATATGGAAGAAAGGAATATGGGAATTAATACACCACAAAAAAGATCAGCACTGGATACAAACGGATCTAATGCAAATCAGTACAAAAGAGAAGTATAGTGTCATCAATATATATGCCCCAAACCACTACAAGGAAAAAGAGCAATGGTGGGTTACCATAAAAGAATCACCAAAAGAAACACAAATAAGAAAAATAATTCTAGGAGGAGACTTAAATTTGGTAAGAAGTATAAAAGAGAAGTTTGGAGGCATATATCACATAGACCCATGCAATGATGCACTAGAAGAAATAATGGAACAACACAATCTTTTAGACATCCCCCAAGCAACAGGAAATACACTTGGAGCAACAAAAGAGTGGGCAAAAGCAACATAAAAGAAATGTTGCACCGAATCCTGATACAAGAAAACATAGCAGCGCTGTACAATGCCATTAAAACAAGAATACTCCACACCACGGCATCCGACCATAAACCGGTGGCAATAGTCATGGGCAAAATGGAAAATCAAGGACCAGTCCCATTTAGATATAGCTCAACTTGGGACAACAATACAGAAATCAAATAATTAATTAAGGAAGCATGGGAGCCAAGAGTATCAGGATCACCACAATATATTTGGGAGAGAAAATTAAAAAATGCAAGAATCAAGTTAAAGGAATGGGCAAGAGCAAATGAAATTTAACAACAACAAAAAAAAAATTACAGCAGAGAATGGACAGCATGCAAATTGAAAAAGAAGGCAGAGAAGAAGGCAAGCAAGATTATCTAACAGAAAATGAAGTCTTTTGGGAAATATACAGGGAAAACAAGAAAGAAGAAAAAGAGGTTAGACTAAAATCCAGAATCTTGTGGCTCAAGGCAGGGGATAAAAATACATATTTTTTCCATAACTCAATGAAGATTAGAAAAGCAAGAAATCAAATAGAAAAAATCCAAGTGGAAAATCAAGAGGTAAAAGGTGCGGCGGAATTAAAAAAAGCAGCCCACAAGCACTTTAAAAATTTACTATCTGCAAAAGAAGAAATGGCTGAATTTGAAGATTTCCTTCAAAACAAAAAAAAAAGCCGTTTTATCTTTTATCCTTTTACATTCATTTGCATCCTTGTACTTAAAATTTTAACATTACTGTGAATTGACTCGGGATGTTTGAGAGTGGTTTCAACCTCATTGAATTTCATATGGGGAAACTAGAATTTTAGATCTCACTCAAAATCCAATGGACTTTATAGTTTTTAGGATTTCGAGATCTGGGGATCACTTTATTCCCATTTGATTCTATGATGTGTAAGGGTATGGGATTGGCATTTGATCAAGAGCATGAAGCCATTTATGTACCTTGATGTTGGTGGTATTGATTGTGAACTTCGTTGATGTTGGTGGTATTGATTGTTGAACTCCTCTACCATGGTCTTAACAAAAATGTACCCTTTACTCAAGGCAAAGGGTACATTTTTGATTTTGGTTCAGATTTTGCTGTTTGCAAGTTTTTCCAGTTGGCTGTGAGGCACGGAAAACGAGATAAGTTGTAAAAGTTTACTTGCTGAGTTTTGCTGAATATTTCTCACTGTAAAAAAGCATTTTTCATAAATAAGGAGGAGCTCTCGAACTGGTTTTTCCCAAGAGTTGTAGGGGGTTTTTCCAGGGTCACCTTGACAAAAAATTACTGTGTTTAAATGTGTTAAATGGCTGTTTGTACCTGCTGATTTTTTATCTCTGCATTTTCCAGCATTCTGTAAAATCTCCAGAATTTGTGTTTTCAGCAAAATTTATTTTTCAGTGGTTGAATGTATGGATATGGGAAAGGGCATTTAACTATTTTGGAGAAATAAGGTGAAACTGAAAACCGGGGTGGGAAATGAGAAATTTTTACATGGTATCAGAGCTTGAGTGCTGAAGTGCAGTTTGGGACAGCAAGGAGGAAAATTACAACCTGCTGATTTTTCACTCAAAAAATTCCAGCAAGCTGATTTTTCACAAACAACAGTTTTATCTTTACTACAACAGTGCTATTTTTCAGTTTTAGGACAACAGGATGTCATTGGGATTGAGGGTGGAGGATAGACTGGATGGGCATACAAATTACAACATTTGGAAGGAGAGAATGCAGAGTATGTTTGAGGAGGCAGAAGTCTGGGACATCATGGTGCATACCACACAGAACCCTGTTGTTGTGCCTACTGATGCTACTCAGTTGGCTGAGTATAATAAAAAGAACAACAAGGGTAAGAGACTGATTCTAGACGGAGACAAAGACCATTGCATTCCTCATGTGAGAGGAAAGAGAAATGCCCATGAGATGTGGACAACATTGTCCAATCTCTACCAGAGTACCAATGAGAACTGGAAAATGGTCCTGAAGGAGAAGCTGAATACCATTAAGATGGGCAATGATAGTGCAGCTGAATATCTCACGAAGATTACTAATGTGAAAGATGAGTTGGCAGCAGTTGGAGAGGACATTCCACCCATTGAGTTGGTGCGGATTGCAGTGAATGGCCTCCCTTGTTCATGGATGAACTTTGTTGATGGGATTTGTGCACGTGAGACCCTTCTCACATGGGAGAGGTTTTGGGATGATTGCATTCAGACAGAGATCAGGAAAGGTCAGCTTGGGGCAGCCAAGCCAGTTGAGCAGGATGAGGATGTAGCACTGTCGGTAGGAGGCAAGAAAGGCAAAGGGAAGAAGCAGGCTTCCACAAGCAATGGTGGGGGCAAAAGCAAAGGTAAAGGTAAACAGGGTAACGCATAGAAGGACTATTCCAAGGTGAAGTGTTGGAATTGTCAAAAGATGGGACACTATGCAGTGGCGTGTCCGGAGAAGAAGAAGAAGGGGAAGAACCATAGTGTGGCAACTTCAGCAGAGGTTGAGGACTTTGCAGTTCATTTTGACCGGGAGTTTGGGTTCACTACGTGTGAGTCCACTAGTGCAGGATCACCTGCCACACAGGTTCAGAGGGAGCATGCTTTTCCCTCGATTAGCGGAGCATCTTCGGGTATCTGGTATGTGGACAGTGGGGCATCACGTCACATGATAGGAGTCCGTGAGTACTTCTCAGAGCTTTCAGAGAGTGGCACTGATATAGAGGTAGTACTCAGTGATGATAGAGTTGTTAGAGCAGTCGGTGTGGGGACACTAACATTTCAGAGGGAGTCCAAACCCTCCTTGAAGGTGTCAGATGTTCTTTATGTGCTAGGGATGAGGAAGAACCTCATATCCATCTCAGCTTTGGAGGACAGAGGATATGAGGTACTGTTCAGGGGAGGACAAGTGTTGATGTATCCCAGGGGCACTCTAGTTGATTCAGCTAGAGTGATAGGTGTACGCCATGCAAAGGTGTACAAGTTTGCATTCCAGTCCCTTTTGGCATTGAGCAGTAGTACCGACAACAAAGCTAGCAGTTCTGAGCTGTGTGAGATTTGGCACCGCAGGATGGGACATATATATCATGGAGCCTTGAGGACCTTGCTGGAGATCACTACAGGTGTGCCAGATTTCAGTACTGATCACTTTGATACTTGCAGAGGATGTGCGATGGGCAAGTTTTCCAAATCCCCTTTTCCCAGCAGTGACAACAGAGTGACTGGGATACTTGATTTGATTCATTCCGATGTGAGCGGTCGGATGTCTCATGTTTCCTTGAGTGGATATGAGTACTATGTTTTATTCATTGATGATCACTCCAGGAGGACTTGGATTTATTTCTTGAAGACCAAGAGTGAGGTCTTCAAGCGGTTTCAGGAGTTTAGAGCTCTTGTGGAGACACAGACAGGTCGGAAGATCAAGTCCCTGAGGTCGGACAATGGGGGAGAGTACACCCTTGGAGAGTTTGTTGACTATTGTGCGGAGGCAGGCATTAGGAGGGAGTTCACTGTTCCTTACAACCCCCAACAGAACGGGGTTGCGGAGAGGAAGAACAGATCCATCGTAGGGGCTGCCAAAGCCATGTTACATGATCATGGGTTGCCATTGTTCTTGTGGGCAGAGGCCTGCAACACAGCTGTTTATTTGCAGAACAGGAGTCCGCATCGTGCCTTGGGGCACATGACTCCGGAGGAGGCTTTTTCTGGGAAAAGCCTGCTATTGGTCATCTTCGTATCTTTGGATGCATTACATACTCCTACATACCCAAAGAGAAGAGGACCATACTAGAGCTCACCGCAGAGAAGGGTATCTTTGTTGGCTACAATGAGACTTCAAAGGCCTTTCGAATTTACATTCTTGCTCAGAGGAAAGTTGTTGTCAGGCGGGATGTGAAGTTCGAGGAGGACAGGGCCTTTAGGAGGTCACGAGAGTTAGAGTAGCTGGATATGCCAGACACTCAACAACAGTTGAGTCAGTCACAGGGATCTAGTGAGCAGGGATCAGGAGGATCAGGAGGTACATCTATGAGGATGTCAGGTCCGTCAGTGAGCAGTGGCTCGCCAAGCCAGAGGGGTGGTGCTCCAGGTAGCATGCAGAGCAGTTCACTAGGGAGTCTATTGATGGACAATTCACACGGTACCTCAGCTTCTACAGGTTCAAGTGCAGGCAGGAGGACAACAGACAGACAGTCAGGAGTTCAGGCTCCTGATGATGATGAGGAGAAGGAGTTTCATTCTCCAATCGAAGAAGTGCGCTCAGGGAAGCGGAAGCCCAAGTGGCTTTAAGAGACCTTGAGAGATGCCACATCTGTTGCTGAGCTTAAGAGGCCGGTCAGAGAGAGTAGACCACCTGAGAGGTTTTGTAGCTATATGGCAATGGCTACCAGCATCCTTGACTCTGAGCCTTCTAGCTATGAGGAGGCAGCTAGCTAGCAGGTCTGGAGAGAGGCCATGCAGGAGGAGTATTCTTCTATCATGAAGAATGATGTTTGGGAGGTGGTGCGGAGGCCTAAGGGCAAATCCGTGGTTACTTTCAGATGGCTTTACAAGGTAAAGCATGCTACAGATGGCAGCATTGAGAAATTCAAATCGAGGTTTGTGGCTAGAGGGTTCTCCCAGGTAGAGAGAGTTGATTATGAGGAGACTTTCGCTCCCGTGGGTCGATATACTTCGATCCGCTCCATTATATCGATAGCAGCAGAGATGGGTTGGAAGATCCACCAGATGGATGTGAAGACTGCATTTCTCAATGGCTTCATACAGGAGGAGGTGTACATTGAGCAGCCACAGGACTTTGAGGTGCATGGGAAGGAGTCCCATGTGTGCAGACTGAAGAAGGCCCTTTATGGCCTGAAGCAAGCTCCCAGAGCTTGGTACTCCAGGATAGATACATACTTGCAGGGGATGGGTTTCACAAAGAGTGAGCTAGATCCGAACCTTTACTTTATTGTGATTGGTGAGGAGCCTCTCATTCTGGTTCTGTATGTGGATGACTTGGTCATTACAAGTGCAGAGAGACTCATAGAGCACTGCAAGAGAGATCTTGCGGCGGAGTTTGAGATGAAGGACATCGGCTTGATGCATTACTTTTTGGGTTTGGAGGTGTGGCAGGAGGAGGGGCATTTCTTCCTGGGTCAGGGGAAGTATATTGTGGACATCCTTGGCAGATTCCACATGGAGGATTGTAAACCCATGTCGACACCGATGATTACCAACTGGAAGAAGCTTCATGCTTCGGATTCCGAGTTGGTGGATCCCACATTGTATAGGCAACTGATTGATTCCTTGATGTATTTGGTCAACACTAGACCAGATATTTGTTTTGCTGTCAACACGATGAGTCAGTTTATGTGTGAGCCTAGGAAGGTTCACTGGGTGGCTGCAAAACACATTTTGCGGTACTTGCAGGGGACAGTGGATTATGGTTTGGACTACAGGCAGGGGGATGGAGTGAGATTGGCAGGTTATACTGATTTTGATTGGGCAGGTTGTGCTTTTGATAGGAAGAGCACTTCAGGGTGCTGTTGTGGGTTTGGTTCAGCAGTAGTGTCATGGTTCAGCCGGAAGCAGCAGTCAGTAGCATTGAGTTCAGCGGAAGCAGAGTATATGGCAGCCAATCTAGCTAGTTGTGAGGCCATCTGGCTTCGCAAGATGTTGTTTGGCTTATTTGGTCAGCTGTTGAGACCTTTAATGATTTCCTGTGATAATCAGAGTTGCATTAAACTCACGGAGAATCCAATATTTCATGACAGGTCAAAGCGTATTGGGATCAAATATCATTTCATTAGAGACTGTGTTCAGAAGGGCGCTGTGAAGCTTGAGTATATTCCCACTGATGAGCAGGTTGCAGGTATTCTTACCAAAGCCTTACCACGGGGCAAACATGACTACTTTAGAGACAAGATGGGTGTGGTGAGGAACACCTTTGGTAAGAGGGAGTGTTGAAATTTGGTACCGGAGGATAGGTGGTTCCCTAAGGCTTTGATCTTTAGCTTAGGGAAAATTGTCCAAAAGAATTTAATTTTTCTCTTAAAGTGACTTTATAATTTTTATAAAGTCAAATCTAATTTAAAAGTGAGTTTAAGTGATAAAGCTACTAAAGTCTAATTTTAAAGTGACTTTAATAAAGTCAATGTAAAATTAGAAAGGAAAAGTGACTTTGTAAATAAATGACTAAGTGGGTCTTTATTAAAGTGGGGTGAATTAAAAAATAGAAAGTGAGATTTAAATGAGCATTTAATCTCAGCTCTAGATCTCAATCTATTTCTGCCATTGGATTTAGGGATCACCCAAAAGTCACTTAGGGTTAGATTAAAGGAGGAAAATGAGGAAAAGGTCATTCATTCTTTCATGAGCAGATTGGGAGAAGGAGATCAAGAGAGCAAGGGAGATTTCTGGACAGGGAGGAGGAGGCAGCAGCTTGGCACACATTCCAAGGCAGCATTCCAGCAAGTCCGTATGGTTGAGTTAGCATACAGTGAAAGGCAGATTTTTGGGCACGATTTTCAAGGAGGCCATACAGCAGTTTGCACTGAAATCGAGGAGCAAAAATCTAAGTTTGCTAGCACGATTTTCAAGGAGGTTGTACAACAATTTTCGGCACAGAAATCGAGGAAATCGTACAGCAGAATTTCTGGCAGCTTGCATGATTTTCTAGGCAGGCCATATAGCAAAATTTAAGGCTGAAAATTGGCACAGAAATCGAGGAGGACGTACAACATTTATTGCTGTTCAGATTTCGCTGTTTGCAAGTTTTTCCAGTTGGCTGTGAGGCACAGAAAACGAGATAAGTTGTAAAAGTTTACTCGCTGATTTTTGCTGAATATTTCTCACTATAAAAAAACATTTTTTCATAAATAAGAAGGAGCTCTCGAATCAGTTTTCCCCAAGAGTTGTAGGGGGTTTTTCCAGGGTCACCTTGACAAAAAATTACTGTGTTTAAATGTGTTAAATGGCTGTTTGTACTTGCTGATTTTTTATTTCTGCATTTTCCAGCGTTCTGTAAAATTTCCAGAATTTATGTTTTTAGCAAAATTTATTTTTCAGTTGTTGAATGTATGGATATGGGAAAGGGCATTTAACTATTTTGGAGAAATAAGGGGAAACTGAAAACCGGGGTGGGAAATGAGAAATTTTTACACGGATTACTCTGCAATTTCAGATGGTACAGTAAGTACAGATCTCGGATGGCATAGTGAATCTCAAACTAGTCTGCAACGTCGGATGGGTGCAAGAAGACAGAATCTCAGACTAGTCTGCAACTTTGGATGGGTGCATAGGATCTCGGTGATAAGGTACAAGATCTCGGTGATGAATTATTGTATCTCGGTGCAAGTAATAAGTGTCTCGGCCTCCTTATATTCATAGTTTCAATATTGAAACGCAGTCATACAAGAATGTAGTCACACAGTGTTGAGGAAGATCATACACTACTCGGTATAACAACAATGATAAGGATTTCGGTGGTCCTACAGGAATACTCTCAATATACATACATAAACCTTGTTGTTATCTCATGAAAGTGCAGAGATGATCGCAATAATGATCTCCATGATAACTTTGATAATGCAGCAGTAGGAAGACCAATATAAAGACCTCGGTGACGCAGTGATGAAGTAGGCAATGGTGCAATTGTAAGGACACCTGTGTAATCATGATGATGATCTCGATAAAGCAGTAATGATGGAGTGGCCTAATGGGTCAAGGTTCATGGTCTTGGTGTTCATCAATTGGAATCTCTATAAGAAGAATTATGTGCGAGTTTTCCTCTCCAAGAGGGAGAGGTTTTGGCCCTGGTAGAATGCGAACATCTTGTGTTCTTGTCTCTTTGTTCTTTGGTAGCTATTTGATGAAATAAGAAACACACTCTAATAATATCAAGAGAAGATTGTGCTAATAAGAAAATTAAAATGCCTCATATATAGTTATCAAGTCAAGAATAATCTCATTAACTACATGTGCCCTAGATTCTTCAACATGGTATCAGAGTTAAGGTGCTGAAGTCAAAGGAAGGGCAACAAAAAGAGACATACAAGGATCAATTTTTAAGAAGGGCATAAAAGCAAGTTGTAGGGCTCTAACAAAATTGTAGGATGAATCTACAACAACAGTCCTTTAGCTTCCTCTATCCTTCAGATGACATGAATTCTTTTCCATAATCTTCCCATAGCACTGAATCTTAGCTACACTAAATTGTCTTGTTTGAGGACCAAACTTCCCTTCTCATGCTTTAGCACTTTTGTCCACAACTTATCCTTTTTCCATTTTGCGCAGGTACCATAAGTTGTTAGATGAGGAAGCTTCCTTGTCCCAAGGACACTTGACATCTTGCTTATTGAGAAAATAGATGATTGTCTTCTTCTCATATCTCCCAATTGAGATCTCATGAAGATGACCTTCCTTACTCCATTTTAGAGAGTTTGTCTTCTAGCATTTCAAGTAGGTCACTGCTGCACCATGACTACAATCATCCTTGTTGCTCTTTCTCCGAGATCGTCATTGTTGTACCTTTATTGATATCATAACAACGAGGTCTTTATGATAGCTACGCCGAAATAGGGATCAAGACCTTGCCTTCATTATAGTTGAGATCATGCCCATGACCTCGTATTCATCACAGAATAAGATCATGACTGCTATTTTATTGTCACATCTTCACTGAGAACTTTACTGTTCTTTTACTAAGATAATTTCCGTGCTCTTACCGAAGCCATAACTATAATACTGAGATCTCAATATATATATATGACATTGGTACCGAGATCTTCTCATAATCAATGCTGAGACAGAGATCATGATTTTGTTTAGGTGGTATGACTTTCTTGCACCAAGATCTTTACTGTTGCTTCTTCATTATGTCGACGAGGTCTGTTGAGATCTTTATTGTTACAATCACCATGATGACTAATTCATCATCATTGTACACTAGTTGAGCTTTTCAACACATTAACTGAGAGTATATTGTGATTATAACAGTGAGATCTTATTCCGATATCACTGATATCTTTGTTACCGCTGCCATCATTGCAGTCATCACTGCTGCATCTTTCTTATATCAATGAGATCTATTGAGATCATTACTACTGCTTCATGACTGCTCCCGAGATTATCACCGAGATGATCTTTATATCTTCATTGAGAATATGATCTTCAAGAACAGGATCATACCTTAATGTAGATGAGATCATGATCCTCGTCATCATCATTGTGCCGAGACTCTGATCATCATAGTGATTACTGCTTCCTTTTAGCACATTAATACTACAACCCTTTACACCATGTATAACCCTCGACAATGTTCCTTGATATGCTTGTAATCACAGTTATTACAGAAACATAATTATGCCGCGGCCACGACTGATATATATATATAAATGCCGAGACTTTTGAGAACACCTTAATTTAGAGTGATCATGCTCCTGTAGGATCTGCGAGGTTATTACAATTGAGACAGATGGGATCTCCAAGGTATGTTACACATGCATTTGATTGTGTTGTGACTTCAATACACCGAGATCGTATTTTCGTGGAGATTGTCATGCCCAATGTAGAACCATCGCATTGTAACCTTACCCTCTTTCCATGAGAGTTATCAGAGATATATAGCGAAGATTCTTACTGTGGTAATGTGAAGTTCTTCAGCCTGCGTCTCATACCCATCTGAGGACGCAAACAAATCCGAGGTTTATTAGCCCAGACTTCATGCCAATACGCAGTCCTCTATCCTTCATCCATCCGAGATCTATTAGTATGAGACGTCTGCTTCATCTATTCGAGATCCATCTTGACTGCATCTACAGGTTTGCCGAGAGTATGATCTAGCCCAAACCTTACATTCATTCTGTGTCCTCATTGAGTCGTTCATTCTGCATCCTCATTGAGTCCGAGATGTAGCTTACCTTTCTGCTCTTTCTGGCAATTTGAGACCTAGTCTGTCTGCCCTTAAACCCATTCGAGGTGCAGACAAAACCTTGATCTCTTGCCCTAAGGTGATGGGGATCTGCTTCTTCTGTTCTCATGCGAAGTTTCAGAGAAAGAACCTAAGATTTGTCTCTTCTTATTTGTGGAGACCTGCACCCATCTACACACGAAGTTTCAGAGAGAAATGCGAAACTGATCTGATGCTTGCCAACTACTGCAGGAGATATTTGATCTTCTTCACGCCCTTTCTTGAACCTCGCTCTGATACCATGTTAAGAAATTAAGGGCAATTTAAATATTCACTCTCTTAACTATGATAACTGCTTGTGATATTATTTCCTTAGATTTTGTTTCTTATTGTTAGTATGTGTTATCATCATCAACCAACTATCAAAACAAGAAGATCAAAAAATGCATAGGTACACAAGAGATTGGCACCAAGCCAGGGCAAAAACCTCTCCAAAACATGAGAGGAAAAACCCTTTGAACTCTTTCTTATAGAATCTTTATTGAGGAATTCCAAGACCCAAACTTTAACTTAACACTACCTTCAACATCAAAGGACAATACCTCCAAACATGTACCCAAACACTTTGTCCCTGTCTGCAATTCTGGACAGCATAGCAAGTCTGCAACAAGGGTATGACAGTCAGCAATTATGGTCTCGGTCAGGCTCATCTAGCCTCTTCTTACCTTCGCACTTCTTGTAGACCCATCATATATGTCATAACCTTTTGAATTTTGCTTGATCTGAGATCTTGTGATGACAAATGATTGACTGTTCTAGAGCAGCGAGAACAACACCCTTCGCTTCAGGATGTAGGCACACATACTAGGAGAGTTAGGGCTCTTCTAGCCCTTCGGTGACTTCGATCTCTACGACAATGCCTTCCTCCTTCAAACAACGGCTAGATCTAACCTCTAACACAATGATATGCTCATATAACGTGATACCCTAGACCAGATCGGAATGCCACATGAGAGAACAGGCTTTGATGATGAGCTCGAATGAGGGAACAAACTTCCTCATTGACTGTGGCTACCCTTCTCTTCGACCCTTTCACTTCGCTATTTCAATGAGAATGAATGTGTTGTGAGGAGGCATCAACACAACCTATATATAGGCTTGCTTCCTTATCATTAAGCCGACATGATACATTGACGTGATCCTTTTAGCCGACGTGATCCTTCATTTAGCCGACGTGATAACAAGCAATTTCTAGATTTATTCAAGCGGTTCCTCTGTATCAAATCCGTGGGTACATGTTGGAGTATTTCCTTGATGATCTAGAAGGATTTATGACTTATATCAAATACATGTATTTTCTTCATTTTACATGACTCATCTAAGGCTCTCAATTGGAGCCAAAACTAGACCAAGAAACTTCTTGAGCATGAAACCCATGTCTCAAGTAATAATATAAAAATATTCTTGATACAAAATTACATCATTGACATTCTGAAGACCAAACCTAGTTACACTATTTTCAACGTCAACAACTTTGAAAGAGTACATTTGATCGCTGGTGACTGATAAACACTAACACATTCCATAATTAAGTTTGGATAAATGATTTCATTATTGCAAAGACATCTATAGGTTGGATGGGTTAGCAAGATTCCTTGCATGAAGGAGGCTAGTCATAGTCCTCTAGGAAGTTGAAGTCATTAAACATATCAATAGGTCTCCTCTGAATTTATGGAAAGGGATGCTTATGAAAGATCCCCTCACATAGCAATATTGGAGACATCAAAGTGATGTAGATGATAAACTCATTCTCTGAAGGTGCAATAAATAAGGTCACATGAAATATGATCTTCATGAAAGTAAAGGTATCAGAGGATGTAGGATATCTTCATAACATCCCATCTACAAGATCTAGGAAGGAAGATAATCATAATCGTTCTAATTGATAAGCAAGGTAACAATTGTCCATGAACAAGAAGGTTACCTCATTCAACAATTTATGGTCTCTATGCTAGATAGAGAAAGACAAGTTGATGACAAAAATATTGAAGGTTAAAACAACTCAAACATTTGCATAAAGGAAAGACAAGTTTGGTCCTCAAGCAGACTGAATAAGTATAACTAAGATTCAATGCTATGGAAAGTTTATAGAAAGAAGCTCATATCACTGGAAAGATGGAGGAAGCTGAAGAAAGGGACCAAGGAAAGAGGGAGTAACAAATCTCTCCTATGAGTAAGATGTTATCCCTCACAAAAGGGTCCTATCATAAGCTCCTAAATCTTGTGTTATAGATATGACCAAGATAATAAGATGCATCATGGCATCATGGAAGCATTAGAAACAAGAGCTCGTGACATCACCATGGGAATCATGAAGGACAAAACCCATGGCAGACAAACATGAAGAATATAGCTCTTGGGAACCTCAGTGGACATTGAAGAAAAGGAAGGAGTCATCTGGGACAAGGCTCATCATACATCAAGTCAAAAAGGAAACATCTACCAGTTGGGGATATACAAGATCCTCAAAATTCTCTGATGGAATCCTCATCGAAGGGTTCACTAATCTAGAGAGGAAGCAAGTGTTTCAACAAGAATTCCAACTTATGGAATCCATGAGATAATGATGTGATGACATGAAGCAAATCAAGGGATTGAAGATCTCTTCAATCAAGGAAGCTACTAGAAGAAGCTTCGATGACCTGAAGGTAAAATAAGGTACATATGCTTGTGTTTAATATTATAATGATATGTCATATGGTTGCAGGTAACATGGATCATTACTTCTATCCTGAGAAGCATGATCAAGAGAAAAATGATCTCCTCCTCTGAAAGGATGCAGGAAGGCATAAGTCACACCAGATGAAATCAACATAATATGTCCTCATATGAAGTATGAGGTGGTTGAATACAATAAAGAAACTCTGATTGAAAGATCCTGTGAATGGAATGTGTGAGGAAGGAAGAGATCGTGAGATATGCAACCCTGATAAAGGTGATCAACTTCCAAACAACCAAGAAGACTTGACTAGGAAATCTCCCGGAAAGATATGAAGACTTTGATGGAAAAGATGAAGACCCTTGACAATGGATAGGTTTGGGAGATGTGTCAACATGAATGCAAGATGCTGATACCTACAGGAAGATATCATGATGAAGAGCCATCTAGTAAGGTACGATTTAATTTAGTGTTATGTTTTGATTTCTTGAATAATATTTGGATGAGTGCATGCAGCGCTACTGGAACAAGAATTGTAAGTACAAGTACAACTGGGATTCATGCGGTGGATGGAAATTCCTGAAAGAAGCATGATGGGAAAGAAGTAGCTACATGATGAATGTTCCAGATATGCATCTAGAAGGCCACTTTCCATGAAGAGAGGAATGACATGACGAACCAAGAAGGAAAGTGATCAATGGCTGATGTCCTACAAGGAAGAAGCTCAACTGAACTCTATGACATCAAGGAAAGAATTTGATCAAGTAGTTGAAGGACCCACGAAGAAGAAGCTATTGATGAAAAGAAGAGTCCCTTGTTAAGAAGGAGCTTTGACATGTCCCTGATGAAGAGGGAGCTTGGTTTAGATCACCCCTGATTAAACAGGAGTGACAATTGTGTTTTTCTATTTCATGTGTCATGCACTAGACCAGAACTAACAGCTGTAAGTCTAGGTGAAGGCCATGAATGGAAATGAAGACACATGATAGACACAACATTCTTGTCTTCATTTGGGAAGAAAGAATGGAGGATTAGGTAATCATTTGGCATCCGATGCTCTTTGAGGATGTGTAGGGCATCGAAGATAAGAGTAGGCAAGAGGATTGATATTCTTTGTGGTCTGAGAACCCAAGATAAGAATAGTCCTAGAAGGTCATACTTAGTGAACACTCGGGTGGGTATGTACCTTGAGAGACAATGATGAAGGTGTCTATAATCATTGGTCTCACCAACATTGTAGCTCATGGTCTCGTGGAGAGATGGAGCTGTTAATTAAGGCCTTGCACTGTGACAATACTGGTTACTATGATGCTATATAGATGGGTTACCAATACGATTCTTCTTATGAGAAATTCTTCAGATTGAGAATGACGAAGTACCATTATAAATAACTCCCTAGTTAAGAGGGAGTGTCGAAGAAAGTGCAACTAGGTTCGATGTTTACAAATATAATTTTGATCTTTGTACTTGTCAAGAAAAAGAAATATTATTTTTGTAAATTATAAGAATGACTTTCTTGCTCATTCCATAGGTCTAGGAAATTCATGTGTAAAGAGCTCTTCTTGAGCATATATGTAATGTATATGAGTCAACCGAGTGTCTAGAACAACCCTCCAAGACAAGCACAATCCTCTTGAAGAAGGCAGCAAGAAAAATAGTCATGTCGACCTACACAAATGAATTAAATAGCTAAAATAAGTCATGTCGGCTCACATATAAAGGCACACCTCTTCATTGGTTCACGTTGGCTTAATATGGAGGGCAAGCCACTATATATACCCCACTGGGGTCACCACAGAAAAAAAACTATTCGGATACCTCTGAAACTTCGGATGGTGCAAGAATCTCGGTCAACCATAGGAATATAGAACTTCAGATTACTTTGCAATTTTGGATGGTACAGTAAGTATAGATCTCGGATGGCACAATGAATCTCAAACTACTCTGCAACTTCAGTTGGGTGCAGGAAGACATAATCTCAAACTAGTCTGCAACTTCGGATGGGTGCATAAGGTACAGAATCTCAGTGATGAAGTATTGTATCTTAGTGCAAGTAATAAGTGTCTCGGCCTCCTTATAATCATAGTTTCAATACTGAAATGCAGTCATACAAGAATGCAGTCACACAGTCTTGAGGAAGATCACACACTACTCGGTATAACAACAATGATAAGGATTTCGTTGGTCCTAATACATACATAAACCTTGTTGTTATCTCGTGAAAGTGCAGAGATGATCGCAGTGTTACAACAATAATGATCTCCATGATAACTTTGATAATGCAACAGTGGAAAGACATCGGTGACGCAGTGATGAAGCAAGCAATGGTGCAATTGTAAGGACCCTTGTGAAATCATGATGATGATCTCGATAAAGCAGTAATGATGATGTTGATCTCAACAATAAAGAAGAGGATTGGTGTCTTGGTCTTGGAGTGGCCTAGTGGGTCAAGGTTCATGGTATTGGTGTTTGTCAATTGGAATCTCAATAAGAAGAATTATGTGTGGGTTTCCTCTCCACGAAGGAGAGGTTTTGGCCCTGGCAGAATGCCAACATCTTGTGTTCTTGTCTCTTTGTTCTTTGGTAGCTATTTGATGAAATAAGAAACACACGCTCTAATAATATCAAGAGAAGATTGTGCTAATAAGAAAATTAAAATGCCTCACAAATAGTTATCAAGTCAAGAAGAATCTCATTAACTACATGTGCCCTAGATTCTTCAACAATTCATAATACATTTTGTTGTTGATATATATTGCACTATGTGCCATTTTGATATATTCTCCCTTACATGGTATATAGATGAGCAAACTTTGCATATTTTGTCTCTAGTGGTTTAAAATTTTAAAAATAATTCTCATTAAAAATTAATTATTTTATATATTCTTTTCACACCCCATTCATTGAATCCAATTCAATCCGGTCTGATTTGGTTTTGGTTCAAATCAAGGTTAGATAGGTGGTTGGCTCAAAACCCAGTTCCGGTTTTTAAAGCTATGGGTCAAATACCAAGTCAAATATCCTCTTCAATTTTAAAACAAAGCTATTTCAAAGCTTAAACTTGACCTTCTAGTGGTGCATAGTACATACCACCTAAAATCACATGTCTAGAAGATGTGAGATAAAAAATGATTTAATGAAGTGAAAGTGGGCGTGAATTAAATAAACCAACCCTCAAAGGATGTGCAAACTCAACAAACTCAACATGTGTAAGTGAATTAAATAGTTCATTCAAGTGGCACATGTGATTGTGAACAAGGCCTAAATAATCCCATCAATTTAATGTGAGGGAAACCGTTTTCTAGAAGTCATTTTTTAATGTGAATTACCACAATATGTATGCCAAAGAGGAGCATTACCTTTAAGCTAGGATACCGGATTCGTCCAAAAGTCTTGTCGAATCGCGAATCCAGCGAATCCGACACGATTCTCTGCGGATTCGTGTCCAAACTGCATGACACGTCGTGTCCTATAACCTGCCCGAATTTGCACAGCGTGTCGCGATTTTTGGGACGTGTCTTGTTTCTGGGACTCGTTTCCAGCTGCTAGGTTAAAGGGGCGTGTTTGCTCGTTGACAGGCTCATTTTGCAAGTCATTTGGCAACTCATTGTGTTGTTGCAGCGAGGAGCGGACTCTCAGCAAGGAGAATCGACCACCAAACGTCCACAGTCCACCAGGTCTGAGGTAAGTAGTCCACCAGATAACGCAGTTTATAAATTATAACACAAGTGGACCGTGGTTATGGTGGATCATTGGATCAACGGTCAAACTGGCAACGCATTGTAATCATTTTTATTGCTCTGAAATCAGACTTGAATGCTAATGTAACATTATTTTGGGGCCCTTGAATTGGTTAGAAAGACATCTCAGTAGTCTTACAGTTTATAACTTTATCGTTTTCCTGAGCATCAATCATTTTTGGAGTTCTGAATACATTAGTTGTCTTTGAATATGCCACCGTTGCATAATTATTCCAGGCTACTTGAGCTTGAATGTACTTTGGATCTCTTAAAATGTCGTACCAGTTATAGGCAACTGCCATCAACCATAATAATATTGATATTCAATGTTCATATAAGTTTATAAGTTTATAGCAGTCCAGGGCAGAGACAATGGTGTATGTGCACACCAACCTTCGTCTTATTTACAGGCAGAGGGAAGAGTGGTTGAGGGGAAAGACAAAGATGTGGGATGTCTTTCCTGATGATATGGGTCTGGACACCACTGTTGAGTTGGCATTGGCCAACATGGATCTCAGTGATCCAGTGCTTGAGCCTGTTAGATTTGATGACTTAGAGGGGTCAACCTCCATACCAGCAGATGCAGAGGCGACTATGGATACAGGGGACGAGGAGGATGCAGAGGAGAGCAGTGGGGACCATGATGATGGGGACAGTTATGCTGATTGATGCCTTGAGGCTTGTATACCTGTAGGCTGTAGTTGTTTTATATTTTCTATTTGTATTTGCCATTGGCATTGCACCAACACTACCTATGTAACAGATTTTGATTTGATGAGTTAATGAGAAAACTACAGTTGTCAGTGTGTTTATCTTACTATCTTGTAGTTGTAAGTTGTCTTTCAGTTATGAATTATGAATCATGATTTAAATTTTTAATAAATTTATCATTTATGTGACCAGTACAACTGACATTTATTTGAATTTTGTATGTACCATGCATGCTAATTAGTAATAGGCATAGCTATAGATGAAGAATCAAGATCTATGTTTGAAATCAATAAATTTGTATCATTAATTAAAATTTGTGTAAGAAATATGATAATATCTAATTTTATATATATATATATATATATATATATATATTTTTTTTTTTTTCAATATATATATATATATATATTTTTAATAAAATAATATATAACGTGTCCTAACGTGTCCTGTTCCGGGGGGTCAGCGTGTCCCGAATCCGACACCACGAATCCCGAATCCTACGTGTCCCGA
This sequence comes from Pinus tabuliformis, assembly GCA_031772625.1. Taxonomy (NCBI): domain Eukaryota; kingdom Viridiplantae; phylum Streptophyta; class Pinopsida; order Pinales; family Pinaceae; genus Pinus; species Pinus tabuliformis. The sequence continues at coordinate 1,554,405,546 of CM062804.1, forward strand.
ATCCCCGTGTCAGGTGACTTAGCCTTTAAGTTGTGTTCCTCTTGCACAAGAAGTTGTTTTTCATTTTCCTTTTTTGGAACTTTAAAGTTAAAAATAAGGCCTTGATTAAGGTTTAGAAACCAGTAATAAAATGTAATAATGTAGTAGTTCAACCTTGTGTTTGGGTTTGATTTATCAGTAAAATATCCCAATCCATTTTGGCACGCTCACAGATGGAAAAAGTGTTTTATTGAAATATGCCAATTGAGAGTTAAGTTACAAAGGAAAACAATATGGAAAGGGATGAAAATGAGTTATGTGTCCTGTATGAGTAGGTAAATGATGAAATATAAGTGTGATTTAAAACTTGTCTGGGTAAAATGGAAATATGATAAGATAGTGGGCAGTAGTTGGGCTAAATGATGGATGGATAGTGAAAGGGGACATGCATCTAAAGTTCTAAACACACCACTAGGAAATACACCACCAAGTTGGTAGACACCACAACTAGGAAAGACTTGAACTCACCATGAAATGTTCAAGTGAAAATAATAATAGGAATGTCATGAACAGAAGACAAGGGAATTGGAGATTTCTTCAGCAATAATAATCATGGAGTAGCATGTGCAACAAGATGAGTATACATAATATGCTGCTGAAGTGACCTCAACCAATGATACAATATATAACCATTAAATCTGATAAGCTGAAGTGAGGAAAGGAGCATGAAAATGATAGTGCCAAGTCATCCTCTAACAATGTCACCTTCCCCCATTGATTGGCCAAAGGGTCAGGTAAGCTATAGGGTTGGCACAAAATAACATGTGCAATAACAAAGTGCTCCCCAGATCTGCAGCTGGTACATAGGAAGCGTCATGAATGGGTCCTTGGTCACCCATTACAATATATGGTGTCATGTGATCTTATTGGTTTGTTGAAGATGAGTATACATAATATGCTGCTGAAGTGACCTCAACGGATGATACAGTATATAACCATTAAATCTGATAAGCTGAAGTGAGGAAAGGAGCATGAAAATAATAGTGCCAAGTCATCCTCTAACAATGTCACCTTCCCCCATTGATTGGCCAAAGGGTCAGGTAAACTATAGGGTTGGCACAAAATAACATGTGCAATAACAAAGTGCTCCCCAGATCTGCAACTGGTACATAGGAAGCATCATGAATGGGTCCTTGCTCACCCATTACAATATATGGTGTCATGTGATCATATTGGTTTGTTGATAGTGTTGCCACCATTTACTAGAAGCTTACTGTCTTCGATCCTATTCTCGGCTTGACACTTTACAATTCAAAATCTCATTTTATGCAGATAGAAGCTGTTTTACATGTCACATAAATTTATGTATGTAGTTTACTTGCGATTACAGCATTCTATGTAAAATTGTATATTTATTGCTAAACCTTTTATCATTTGTAATGGATCTTTTGCTGCGATTGCTCTCTATTGGTTTGTCATATAATGGTCCGACTCATATTCTCTGATTGATTTGGTTGTACTCAGAAGTAAATCAGTTGGCTCTGTACACATAAGACAACATAGTCAAAGGTTAAGTTTACTGGCAGCTATTTGTATAACATCTAAGAGTCAATGATATAGTGTGCTATATCTGGATCATCATTAAATTATTAATCTGATGGAAATTGGTGAACATGATGTTGGCCATTCAACATATATCCTCCGAAAAGAATTATTTGTTCTATTCTTTAATGCATAATGAACCTGTTTTGAAACTCCAGTGAAGTATGATCGCTGTGCCTCTGTTGCTTTGTCTTGTGCCAAATGATGAATTAGAATGAAATCATTGATCTTTTGCCTGACAACATTTCGTATTCCGATGGCCAGGTATGATGTTCACAGTTTCTGTAAACATAGGATCCTGAAGTCCGGAGAAACAGTAAGTTGCATCAAGTGTTGGTCTCTTTAGAGCATCTACAGACATTGTGTACACTGTTTACTGACAGCTGTCATATTTTTTTCTGCTTATAAAGTTTACACCCATGCTTATTTTTTGGATGCTATGTTGGGCTAGGAGGAGCTATTGCAGGAAAGTAGCAGGAGATTCTTGCATCTTTCTTTTGTTTTTCAAAATAATTGTATGATTGAAAAATATAAGCGAAACCAACAATCATGAGTTTAGGGATAGTGTAACCTTATGGACTAAAAAAAGGTTAGGAAAAACATGCCAGGTATGAAGGGAACATGTATAGGGTAGCTAGAGTTTAAGGGCTTGTGGAAGTCTCTAAAATTCTTTTCTAATTGCAGATTTAGAGATTCACCTCAATTTTGAGGTTTCCCGAATCTATTTTCTGTGAATGTTTAACGTTAAGGATGAAGCTGAAATATAATTTATAGCAGCATATACTTAAACTACATTTGAACCCGATTAACAAAGCAGCCTAAGAAAATAAATATTGGACAGTCTATTTAAATGCAACAAAATATCAGCCATTTCAGATCTGTTATATGCTTAGAAAATGTTAGCTATTTATTTCTTTGGTCTTCCTAGTGAATTGGGTTGGACATAAACAAAATATTTCTCCTGTAAATAATAAATATTGCTAATGCTGAAAGTTCACTAGAAATAGATTCAGTTAACCTAAACTAAATGAGGTGCAAATTTTGACTTTGCATTAAAAGTCAGATTTCCGAAATTTCTATATACAAGGCCTAAAAAAGTGGATAGGGCTCAGGAGACATCTTCATGAAGTGCATCATTGCTGTCCATGAATAGATAATCTCCAACTCATGAAAACTCGAAAAATAACAATGAACATGAACTAGGGCTCAGCTCCAGACATTGCAGTCTGCTGCAACTCAAGAATAGCAAGTCAAGCCCAAGGTAGGCTGCACTTCTTGAAGCCAAGAATAGAAAAGTCTGGGGTCCACAAAACTGCCGAGAGTAGATTTTCCCGGAGCACACCCTAGTTCCAGGTCAAAAATAGGTATGCATGAAGTGTTGGCCAGGGCAAGTAGAACTTGAAGTGTACTCTAGGTCTCTTTGAATAGAATTTTGACCTAAAGTGGGACCCACCACAAAAATATTCCAGAAAGATTTGGACACTGTGAAATTGACCAAAAGCAAAACTTCTTTCAATGGGCTTCAAATTTGAACCCTATACTATACACAACACTAGGTCTTCAAAATATGACAAAACCCTGAAAAATCTAGAGGCTAAATAGATCAAAATTCCATACTCTATGAATGCTACCAAATTTTATTTCCATGTGTACTCAATAGTGAGTATTAAAAATGTGATTATCTCTTAAAAAAACTAAAAAAATATTTTTAGACTTAAGACTGACGAAGTTTGATAAGTGTTGACCAAGGCCGAAAACATATGGAAATTTTACAAAAATGGGACGGTTGCCTCAAAATCTAGCAAGCTTTGTGAGATGCCTCACAAGGCAAGGGCTAGACCTAAATGCAACAATGAGGTGGATTGTCACTGTCACCTTAACAATCCATCTCTTGTTAGTGGAATTTCACCACTTCATAGGTTTCCTAGTTTTCACCTAAAAGATATTCTAAGCGATTGGCTCAAGGTGATATGAATTAAAGTTTAAGGTACTTCTTTAATGGACAAGGGCACAATATTCTCTGTGTAGGAGCATTGTATCATATACAAACCCTTAGAGAGGCACTTGACACCTGGGGTTTCAAGATGTAGTTCAACAAAGGAGTGCCTATGCATATAAGCCTAAAGAAAAGGTTTGCAAATGATGAAATCAACAAAAGGCGATGGAAAACCTTCAACTTAAGCCCCAAGTTGAAGCCTTAAGTAAGGTTAGGGTTTTGTCAAGAAACAAATTGCCTAAGGTTGATGACATCTTCCCTATTAAGGTCAATTCAATTATGTCAGAGCTAGATTTTGGGTTTTAAGGAACAATCAAGGTGAAAATAAGCCACAAAAGCTTCAACATCATCCTAATAGAGGCCCTATTTGAATTCGGCCCTAGGCCCTAGCGCTAGTGACTTGCTTTGAAGGGCTTAGGAAACTAGTTAGGGAGAAAAAGATAAAATTTTTATGAGTTTTGACCACCACAAGGATTTCCAATGCCTTTCCAGTGTCCATACTTGGGTGATGGAGTCTTTAGGGTTAAATTTAATAGAAATCAAATCTATGCATGGAGTAAGGGGAAACCCTAGTTTTCACTTGACAACCCTGAGTATCTTTTTATGAGAGGAGAAATTAAGTAGACGAAAGCTTTCTAGGAGGCCCTCTATGGCATTCAAGGAAAATGAATTTAACATGCAAAGATTAAGCAAGATTTTCCAATAAAAATATGCATTTAGACATGGAAGGAGAGAAAACCCTAACATACGTTCATTACATGAAAAACCATTAAAAATCTGCAATTCAACTTACAAATTTTCAAAGAAAAATCCTTCTTTCAATCCCAAAAGGACATCTCCATGACACAAATTAGTCTCCAATAGCAATAGCTCCAAAAAGATCACATCTCCACAAGTAACAAGTTACAACAAGGCTTAGTCAAACTCTTTAAAGGAGACCGAAATCCACAAGTGATAATGACAAAATAGAATGGAGTGATCCTTCATTTATATGAGGTCTATCACATGTTAGAGAATCTAGGGCAATGTAGTGTTGTGGTGATTCTCCGAGACTTTGATAACAGTTTGTGAAGTCTTTTTACTTTTTCTTAGTTAGCTTATACTTTTTCTTGTTCTTATTAGTGCATATGTGTGTGCTTCATCAAACTGCTACCAAAACAAAATAACAAGAACACAAAATTTGGCTCTCTGCCAGGGACATACCCTCTCCACTCTTGAGAAGGAAACCCTTTGTAAGTTTTCTCTTATTGAAGATTCTTATTTGAACAACTGCCAAACCCTAGACCCTTGACTAAGATCTCCTCCAAGCATGAGTCAAATCCTTCCTCTTTCTGCACTGTCACTTTCAACACATCTTCTGGTACTTCTTCCGACACTTTGTCTTCTAGGTTAGGATACCCTAGAATATTAGGGCTCCTCTTCTTCGTTATAAGGAGATCCTTCTTTGCTGTCCTTAGGAGACCTTGTAGACCCAATTGCTCATCCGAAATAGGCCTCTTATGCTGCTGCCCTAAATTGCTGTCAAGCCCTTCCTGCACCTCGCATGTGTGATTGTTGTAGCCTCTTTTTCTTCTTTGTTGGAGTGTCCTTCCTGGCTTGAAGGTCTTTCTTCGACACTAGTGTAGTAGGCCTTGTAGGCCTAGTTTCAGCCTCAACCATGGTTGGATGTGTGACTGTAGTTTTCAGCTTCCCTAGCCGCAGGAACAACTTCAGATTTCCACACGTGTGACTATGTGTGAACCTAAAACCAGTCCCTTATCCTTCGCTTGTAAGGCTGCCTACAATGTTGGAGTGGGAGACCTTTGTTGACCGAATAGCTAGCCCAAACCACAAAGAATGTACCTTGTTGATCTGGCTGCAGACTGTCCTTAGTTTCTTCGCACGTGTGGCTGCAAAAACCCTAGAAAGCAGCCCCTTGACTTTGTTGTTCTTCCTTGTTCCTTCGCTGCCCTAATAGACTTCTTATCCACCTTGTGTCCAAATGAGGAGTGGACAATCTCTATTTATAGAGGTTTGTCCCTCTCCTCTCAAGCCGACATGACTGTCCATTACGCTGACTTGACTATCTTCTAGGCCGATTTGACAGTTGCATTATATTTCACATTTATTCATCGTTTTTGCTGCTTGTAGACTTTGTTGGAGCTAGGAGAGGATTTTACCATGCTTGGAGTTATTTCCTTGACCTAGTATGATGAATTACATGATGTAACATGCCCTCAAAGGGTCTTTTCATAATTACATTTTGACTTTGACTCTTTGGAAGCACTTCAAAATGTGCTTAACCTATTTTCAATGAGCAAGAAACTCATTGACAAATGATACAAAAAATAATTTCTCTTTTCTTGAATAAGTACAAATATCAAAATTACATTTATGAAGACCGAACCTAGTTAAATCTTCTCCAACATCACATGGATTAATCCACATCTAAAATCCCTATAACAAGTTTGATTTTGGATAGAAATGAAGTAAATGGGTTACAAGCCAACCCAATAGGTCAATAAAACAAGATAAACCACTAATTTCCCACACATGTAATTCAAAAAGCCTCTCCAAGCATGATATCATGCACTTTTAGGGCTAATAGGGGGCTCCAAAAGTGCAATATGAAGGCTAGATGCATCTCCAACCATCATGATCAACCATATATTGAGGAAGAATCCTCAAATCAAGCCTCAAAACATCTCCATGTGTCCAAAAGCTAGGTTTGGGTGCCTTGTGTCATCTCCTTGGGTACCATCAACACAACATGGTGCAATCTCTCTCCAACGTTAGGGCTCTATGAGGTGGTACAATCCCTCCCTAATTATCACGAGGAGGATCATCATCATCTCCACTCCAGGTCAAGGCATGCAAATCAAATAGTGTCAAGGCTAGCTTGGGCATAAGTCAGGTCCACTGGATACATCATTAAGAATCACCAATGCTAAGCAAAGTGAACTCGAAGTTATAACATCTGAGGGTGCCCTTGGGTGTCAATCAACTGTCAGGGTCATGAAAGTGCCCAAATGCTTTGCTGTGGAAGGGCACCACTGCACCTGCAAGGTTATCACTGCTCCCCATAAGTGAAGTACATCATGTGGAGTAGGCATGGAATGAGTGTGTCCTCATGCCTTTGCTACTCTATGAAGAACCAAAACCGTCTCAAACTCAAGTGAAAGCAACCACTCATAGTAAGACTTCTGTTAAACACACATGGGCAGCAAGAACAATATGAAAGATAATCAGGAGAGTACAATTTTTATTAACAAGAGATATACATTTATAGTACATTATGTGACCGTTGGGTTTCACATCCCAAGGTCTCTTGGACTCCTTTTGTCCATTCGGCTTCCACACTAACCCATTGAGGATTAGGTGTCCAACATTCCCCCCTTAATCCGAAGGGTTATGTATGAGTCCAAGAAGAGAGCTGAAATACAAAATGTGCAAAAATGCATGGCAGCACTAGGCTGAATGTGCTCTATGAAATGTTGGTATAAAGGGCGGTGGTTTAAGGATGACCACCAACACTGGAATGCTTAGTGCAGTTCCGAAACTCTTCCAAAACTGGCAAGAAGCTGAAGTCTTCTGCTAGAGGAAGTGCTCCTATTGATTTGAAGAGGGAAACCTTCAACCAATAGAGGGAGGTCTCACCCCACATAAAAGGGAGAACTTCAACCTGAAAAGGGAAGTCTCAACCTGTGATGGTTTAAGGATGACCAACAACTCTGGAATGCTTAATGCAATTCCTGGAACTCTTCCAAAACTAGCAAGAATCTGGTGTCTTCTGCTAGAGGAAGTGTTCTCAATTTTATTCCTGGAATTCTTCCAAAGCTGGCAAGAAGCTGAAGTATTCTGCTAGAGGAAGTGTCCCAGATTACCAACTGAAGGCATGTTCACGGGCATCTTTGTCTCTGGCTACAACTCTGAAACTGGTTTGGCAGGTTGTGGCTTAGGCTCGCTTGATGTGGCTTTGAAGCTTGTAGATGACCATCATTCCCCCCCCCTGTGAGATACAAGGTGAGATGATGGAACTGCAAGATTGTTCAATACCCTGGAACAAGTTCTGACATGAGTTTGGAATATCTTCTTGGCTGTTGATGCTCATTGCCAAGAAGCGATACATCCAAGATGAATCTTTGTTCTTGCAGGACGTTTATTTCTGAAGCATCTGTGTGAAGAATGACTGGTTTTAGGACAATGCTTACATGGATGAAGATCAAAACAGTGATCTTTCAAATGGCCAACTCGGTCACAGTGTTGGCATTTCACAGTCTGTTGTTGTTGTTGCTGTGGAAGAGGGGCAAAATCTGGAACAACTGGAGGTGAACTGTCATGAGGAGCAGGTGAATTGTCATGAATGAATCCAGCACTCTGAAACTGAATGGGCTTTGAGTAGTCTGGAATATGAAAGGACAAGTCCTTTTCATATCCAAGACCAGTTCTGTGCTTGTTGTGGACAAGCTGTTCCCAAGTTCTGATGATGGGCTTGGGAAGTGCAGACTGAGTTTCTGCATCTGCATGTACAGTTGCTGCTTTATTTAAATGCACTGTAACATTATTGTCTCGCTGTTTATGGGAGTCTGTTTCAATCTTCTAAACAGAAACAGGTTCAAAATGATGACTCCATTGCTTTAATTCTTCTTGTTGTAGCTGTGATTCAAGCTGCAAAAAATCAATCTTTTCCTGTGCATTTTGTAGACATGTCTGAATTTCTGAGAGAGATCCTATGCTGATTTGTAATGTGTCATCAACAATAGATTGTATAAGAGTTTTCATGAACTCTAATACTTCACTGATTCTGGCCATTTTTCTTCAAAACTGCATATGTTGACCCTTACTTTCGTCTTTAAGAGTCTTGGAGCAGTGGTTTTGCTTTTCACCGATCTGTTTATGCTCGGGGCTCTTGAGCAATGCCTTCCACATGAAGCTTCAATTCAATGCACATCTGTTTGTTCCATTACATGGAAATTTCACTATTTTACAAATAACTCTTCTGCCCACAAATACTCTTGTTATGAACTTTTGTAATTAAAAGATGTCTCTGTCGAAACCCCCGAGGACGACCTTTGAGACTGCTGCAACAATTAATTTGTGAAATGAAGCCCTTATGACTACTTTTCTTTGGATATAAACTACTTTTCTTCGGATATAAATAAAACATAAAGAAGAGAGTCCAAAGGTGCAATAAATTTATGGTTCTGGGAATATAATAAATTCAAACTGTTCCGAGTAGCTCCTTCCAGTGTATGTTTTTGACAAAAATCAGTTGGCTTTATATTCTCAGCTTCATGAAATATGTACTTTTGTCCAAAGCCAGGCCCTTAAAATTATTGGAAAAATTGCTAATATTAGAAACAATGCCCCAAGTTGAGGATTTGAAATGCCGATCTTTCTGGAAGATGAACAGAAAGATGAATACTGTGGCAAATTTTCCAAGAAACCTACAATCAAATACCCCAAGTTTTGACAAAGCCATAAACAGGTAAAAGAAACCAGAAAAACGAGTCATGCACTAACATAATTCTACCAAAGGAGGCTCGGCACGGTGGTCACAATTCGGTTGAGTGCCCAATAATCCCAGGCAAAGAAGAGTTGCTCTGAAAAGTTGGTCAGTGCAGCCCTCACACCCATAACCCAAGTTCATTCACAAGGTTCCTGGAATCCACCTGTGAGAGGGATCACGTGCTAATCATTAGAACCATCTGCAGACCATGGATTGATCGAATTAGCAAGTCGAAGTGAACTTCGGTAATTCAGTATCCTCACTTGATGACTAAGCCATCGCATTAAACCGTGTCAAACTTGTGCTTTACGGATACTGTCGAACAGGCTACAAAGGAGTATGCCGATCGATATAAAAGGTTTGTGACACCACCACAATATTACATCAAACGTGAGGGAAATCATCGTTCGAAGATGGAGAACGTGATTGCCCAAATTTGGTCATTGATTGGTCTTTATAATGTCTGCAATAGCTCCACTCAACGACAACAAACAATAATATCCTTACTGGCATACGTCGACCCCACAACCACACAATTTCTGGAAGAGTCTATTCGCAGAACCTTAACACAAAACAGATTCTATAGTTCTTTGCATGAATGGGTGGATGGGCTTCACTACTAAGAACCCGTCTCCATGTGTTGCCTATAGAAAACGCAAGTCTCAGGAGTTTTTGGGCAGGTTTTTCAGCGTCATCCCCGGATCTAGTGTCCTTGTATCATGTTGAACATCCCCAATGCTTACTGACGTTCCGCCCTTGAATCAATAGACAACGTTCAACGCTGCGCCATTAATTGAACACTAATTCAAAAACAACGCTGGTAACCAAATAAACTGAAATCACGACCACAGAAATGAGGTACCTTGTGCTCGCAAACTTCTTCACTGTTCTACAGATGGCAGGATCGAATTTTACATAAGGTGCGAGGAGAATTATAGCACAAGAAAATGATTACAGTCAAGCCAACGTTAAAAAATCTGGGCTCACAAACGCTTGCGTTCAGGCCAACGGTAAAAATCTCGGCTCATGTTCGCTCGTCATCCAATGGTTACCGACAAATGCAGGCCAGCATTAAAAATTTGTTTGATTTCGACACCACGAGAAATACACCGAGACAAGACACACAGGGGAGATGCGTGCGCAGGTAGATAACCGTTAGAAAGTGTAATGCTTGTCTTTTCTCATGAGATTTTATTTTTTTTCGGTCTTGAAGCTGAATCTGTCACAACGACAATCATCATCTCTGCAACTTTGTCATTATTTTGAACTGTGTACATCCGGATTTGGTTCAAATTTGCTTTCAAGCACGATTTCCCATTGTAGTCAAGCGCAATACAGATTCAATTGTAATAAAAAACAATACAAATTGCAGTCAAACGCATACCAATTGCAGTAGAAAACGTTTGTCTGCCTTCCGCTCTTTAGAAATTTTTGTTCGGTTTTCAGTTTCACCTTATTTCTTCCATGTAGTTAAATGCCCTTTCCCATAACCATACATTTAACAAGCTGAAAAAAATAAATATCGCTGAAAACACAAATTCTGGAAATTGCAGAAATAAAAATCAGCAGTAATAAACAGCCATTAAAACACATTTAAACACTGAGATTTTGGTCAATGTGACCCTGGAAAAACCCCCTACAACCCTTGGGGAAAACCAGTTTGAGAGCTCTTCTTTATTTCTGAAAATTGCCTTTTTACAGTGAGAAATATTCAGCAAAAAATTAGCAAGCAAATTTACAACTTATCTCTTTTCCCATGCCTCACAGCAAACTAGAAATTACAGCAAACAGGACAGAAATAAATGCTGTATGGCCTCCTTGATTTTCGTGCCCACTTTCAGCATTAAATGCTGTTGTACGACCATCATTAAATGTGCTGTACGGATTGCAATAAATGCGCTGTACGGCCCTCGTTTTGCGTGCAGAAAAATCAGCAAACTGCTCCTCGATTTTTGTGCAAACCACTCCTCGAAAATCGTGCTAAAATCTGCCTTTCATTGTGTGCTGAACCAGCTGTACAAATCTGCTCAACTGCTGCCTTGGAATGTGTGCCAAGCTGCTGTCTCCTTCTCCTCCCTGCTCAGAAATCTCTCTTGCTCTCTTGCTCTCCTTCTCCCAATCTGCTCATGAAAGAATGGATGACCTTTTCCTCCTTTAATCTAACCCCAAGTGACTTTTGGGTGATCCCTAAATCCAATGGCTGAAATAGATTGAGATCTAAGGCTGAGATTGAATGCTCATTTAAATCTCACTTTTTATTTTTTTAATTCACACCACTTTAATAAAGACCCACTTAGTCATTTATTTCCAAAGTCACTTTTCCTTTCTAATTTTTCATTGACTTTATAAAAGTCACTTTAAAATTAGACTTAATAACTTTATCACTTAAAGTCACTTTTAAATTAGATTTAACTTTATAAAAATTATAAAGTTACTTTAGGAGAAAAATTAAATTCTTTTGGACACCTTTCCCTTTCCCTAGGCCAAAGATCAAAGCCTAAGGGAACCACCTGTCCTCCGGTACCAAATTTCAACACTCCCTCTTACCGAGGAAGGTGTTCCTCACCACACCCATCTTGTCTCTGAAGTAGACATGCTTGCCCCGTGGTAAGGCTTTGGTAAGAAGATCTGCAACCTGCTCATTAGTGGAAATATACTCAAGCTTCACAGCTCCCTTCTGAACATAGTCTCTGATGAAATGATATCTGATCCCGATATGCTTTGACCTGTCATGAAAAATTGGATTCTCCATGAGTTTAATGCAACTCTGATTATCACAGTAAATCATTGAAGGTCTCAACGGTTGACCAAATAAGCCAAACAACATCTTGCGAAGCCAGATAGCCTCACAACTAGCTTGACTGGCTGCCATATACTCTGCTTCCGCTGAACTCAGTGCTACTGATTGCTGCTTCCGGCTGAACCATGACACTACTGCTGAACCCAACCCAAAACAACACCCTGAAGTGCTCTTCCTATCAGAAGCACAACCTGCCCAATCAGAGTCAGTGTATCCTGCCAATCTCACTCCATCTCCCTGCCTGTAGTCCAGACCATAATCCACTGTCCCCTGCAAGTACCGCAAAATGTGTTTTGCAGCCACCCAGTGAACCTTACTAGGCTCACACATAAACTGACTCATCGTGTTGACTGCAAAACAGATATCTGGTCTACTGTTGACCAAATACATCAAGGAACCAATCAGCTGCCTGTACAATGTGGGATCCACCAACTCGAAATCCGAAGCATGAAGCTTCTTCCAGTTGGTGATCGTCGGTGTCGACATGGGTCTACAATCCTGCATGTGGAATCTGCCAAGGATGTCCACAATATACTTCCCCTGCCCCAGGAAGAAATGCCCCTCCTCCTGCCACACCTCCAAACCCAAAAAGTAATGCATCAAGCCGATGTCCTTCATCTCAAACTCCGTCGCAAGATCTCTCTTGCAGTGCTCTATGAGTCTCTCTGCACCTGTAATGACCAAGTCATCCACATACAGCACCAGAATGAGAGGCTCCTCACCTATCACAATAAAGTAAAGGTTCGGATCTGCCTCACTCTTTGTGAAACCCATCCCCTGCAAATATGTATCTATCCTGGAGTACCAAGCTCTGGGAGCTTGCTTCAGGCCATAAAGGGCCTTCTTCAGTCTGCACACATGGGACTCCTTCCCATGCACCTCAAAGCCCTGTGGCTGCTCAATGTACACCTCCTCCTGTATGAAGCCATTGAGAAATGCGGTCTTCACATCCATCTGGTGGATCTTCCAACCCATCTCTGCTGCTACTGATATAATGGAGCGGATCGAAGTATATCGAGCCACGAGAGCGAAGGTCTCCTCATAATCAACTCCCTCTACCCGTGAGAACCCTCTAGCCACAAACCTTGCTTTGAATTTCTCAATGCTGCCATCTGCAGCATGCTTTACCTTGTAAAGCCTTCTGGAAGTAACCACGGATTTGCCCTCAGGCCTTGGCACCACCTCCCAAACATCATTCTTCATGATAGAAGAATACTCCTCCTGCATGGCCTCTCTCCAGACCTGTTGGCTTGTTGCCTCCTCATAGCTAGAAGGCTCAGAGTCAAGGATGCTGGTAACCATCGCCATATAGCTACAAAACCTCGTAGGTGGTCTACTCTCTCTGACCGACCTCTTCGTCTCAGCAACAGATGTGGCATCTCTCAAGGTGTCCTGAAGCCACTTGGGCTTCCTCTTCCCTGAGCGCACTTCTCCCACCGGAGAATGAAACTCCTCCTCCTCATCATCATCAGGAGCCTGAACTCCTGACTGTCTGTCTGCTGTCCTCCTGCCTGCATCTGAACCTGTAGAAGCTGAGGTACCGTGTGAACTGTCCATCAATGGACTCCCTAGTGAACTGCTCTGTGAATTGCTCTGCATGCTGCGTGGAGCACCACCCCTCTGGCTCGGTGAGCCACTGCTCACTGACGGACCTGACATCCTCATAAATGTACCTCCGGATCCTCCTGATCCCTGCCCACTGGATCCCTGCGACTGACTCAAATGCTGCTGAGGGTCTGGCTGATCCAGATACTCTAACTCTCGTGACCTCCTAAAGGCCCTGTCCTCGAACTTCACATCCCGTCTGACAACAACTCTCCTCTGTGCAGGAATGTAAATTCGAAAGGTCTTTGAGGTCTCACTGTAGCCCACAAAGATACCCTTCTCTGTGGTGGGCTCTAGTTTGGTCCTCTTCTCCTTGGGTATATAGGAGTATGTAATGCATCCAAAGATATGAAGATGACCAATATCAGGCTTCTTCCCAGAGAAAGCCTCCTCTGGAGTCATGTGCCCCAAGACACGATGCAGACTCCTGTTCTGCTAGTAAACAGCTGTATTGCAGGCCTCTGCCCACAAGAACAATGGCAACCCCTGATCATGTAACATGGCTTTGGCAGCCCCTATGATGGATCTGTTCTTCCTCTCTGCAACCCCGTTCTACTGGGGGTTGTAAGGAACAGTGAACTCCCTCCTAATGCTTGCCTCCGCACAATAGTCAACAAACTCTCCAAGGGTGTACTCTCCTCCATTGTCCGACCTCAGGGACTTGATCTTTCGACCTGTCTGTGTCTCCATAAGAGCTCTGAACTCCTGAAACCACTTGAAGACCTCACTCTTGGTCTTCAAAAAATAAATCCAGGTCCTCCTGGAGTGATCATCAATGAATAAAACATAGTACTCATATCCACTCAAGGAAACATGATACATCCGACCGCTCACATCGGAATGAATCAAACCAAGTATCCTAGTCGCGCTGCTGTCATTGCTGGGAAAAGGGGATTTGGCAAACTTGCCCATCGCACAACCTCTGCAAGTATCAAAGTGATCAGTACTGAAATTTGGCACACCTGTAGTGATCTCCCGCAATGTCCTCAAGGTTCCATGATACATATGTCCCATCCTGCGGTGCCAAGTCTCACACAGCTCAGAACTGCTAGCTCTGCTGTCGGTACTACTACTCAATGCCAAAAGGCGCTGGAATGCAAACTTGTACACCTTTGCATGGCGTACACCTATCACTCTAGCTGAATCAGCTAGAGTGCCCCTGGTATACATCAGCACCTGTCCTCCACTGAACAGTACCTCATATCCTCTGTCCTCCAAAGCTGAGACGGATATGAGGTTCTTCCTCATCCCTGGCACATAAAGAACATCTGACACTTTCAAGGGAGGTTTGGACTCCCTCTGAAATGTCAGTGTCCCCATCCCAACTGCTCTAACAACTCTGTCATCACTGAGTACTACCTCTATATCAGTGCCACTCTCTGAAAGCTCTGAGAAGTACTCACGGACTCCTGTCATGTGACGTGAAGCCCCACTGTCCACATACCAGATACCTGAAGATGCTCCGCTAATCGAGGGAAAAGTATGCTCCCTCTGAACCTGTGTGGCAGGTGATCCTGCACTAGAGGACTCACACGTAGTGAACACAAACTCCTGGTCAAAACGACCTGCAAAGTCCTCAATCTCTGCTGAGGCTGCCACGTCCTGGTTCTTCCCCTTCTTCTTCTTCTCCTCTGGACACACAACTACATAGTGTCCCATCTTTTGACAATTCCAACACTTCACCTTGGAATAGTCCTTCTGTGTGTTCCCCTGTTTACCTTTACCTTTTCCTTTTCCCCCACCACTGCTTGTGGAAGCCTGCTTCTTCCCTTTGCCTTTCTTGCCTCCTGCCACCAGTGCTACATCCTCATCCTGCTCAACTGGCTTGGCTGGCTCAAGCTGACCTTTCCTGATCTCTGTCTGAATGCAATCATCCCAAAACCTCTCCGATGTGGGAAGGGTCTCACGTGCACAAACCCCATCAGCAAAGTTCAACCATGAACGGGGGAGGCCATTCACTGCAATCCGTACCAACTCAGTGGGTGGAATGGCCTCTCCAATCGCTGCCAACTCATCTCTCACATTAGTAATCTTTGTGAGATATCTAGCTGCACTATCATTACCCATCTTAACGTTTTTCAGTTTCTCCTTCAGAACCATTTTCCGGTTCTCATTGGTACTCTGGTAGAGATTGGACAATGCTGTCCACATCTCATGGGCATTGCTCTTTCCTCTCACATGAGGAATGCAATGGTCTTTGATTCTGTCTAGAATCAACTGAGTAGCCTCAGTAGGCACAACAACAGGGCTCTGTGTGGTATGCACCATGATATCCCAGGCTTCTGCCTCCTCAAAAATACTCTGCATTCTCTCTTTCCAAACGAAGTAATTTATATGCCTATCCAACCTATCCTCCACCCTCAATCCCAATGACATCCTGCTGTCCTAAAACTGAAAAATAGCATTGCTGTAGTAAAGATAAAACTACTGTTTATGAAAAAATCAGCTTGCTGGAATTTTTTGAGTGAAAAATTAGCAACTGTAATTTTTCCTTTTGCTGTCCCAAACTGTCCTTCAACACTCAAGCTCTGATACCATGTAGAAATTTCTGTTTTCCCACCCTGGTTTTCAGTTTCACCTTATTTCTCCCATGTAGTTAAATGCCCTTTCCTATAACCATACATTTAACAAGCTGAAAAAAATAAATATTGCTAAAAACACAAATTCTGGAAATTTTACAGAATGCTGGAAATTGCAGAAATAAAAATCAGCAGTAATAAACAGCAATTAAAACACATTTAAACACTGAGATTTTTGGTCAATGTGACCCTGGAAAAACCCCCTACAACTCTTGGGGAAAACCAGTTTGAGAGCTCTTCTTTATTTCTGAAAATTGCCTTTTTACAGTGAGAAATATTCAGCAAAAAATGAGTAAGCAAATTTACAATTTATCTCTTTTCCCATGCCTCACAGCAAACTGGAAATTACAGCAAACAGGACAGCAATAAATGCTGTACGGCCTCCTCGATTTTCGTGCCCACTTTCAACATTAAATGCTGCTGTATGGACTGCAATAAATGCGCTGTACGACCCTTGTTTTGCGTGCAAAAAAATCAGCAAACTGCTCCTTGATTTTTGTGCAAACCACTCCTCGAAAATCGTGCCAAAATCTGCCTTTCACTGTGTGCTGAACCAACTGTACAAATCTGCTCAACTGCTACCTTGGAATGTGTGCCAAGCTGCTGTCTCCTTCTCCTCCCTGCTCAGAAATCTCTCTTGCTCTCTTGCTCTCATTCTCCCAATCTGCTCATGAAAGAATGAATGACCTTTTCTTCATTTTCCTCCTTTTATTTAACCCCAAGTGACTTTTGGGTGATCCAAGTGACTTTTGAGTGATCCCTAAATCCAATGGCTGAAATAGATTGAGATCTAAGGCTGAGATTAAATGCTCATTTAAATCTCACTTTTTATTTCTTTAATTCACCCCACTTTAATAAAGACCCACTTAGTCATTTATTTCCAAAGTCACTTTTCCTTTCTAATTTTTCATTGACTTTATAAAAGTCACTTTAAAATTAGACTTAATAACTTTATCACTTAAAGTCACTTTTAAATTAGGTTTAACTTTATAAAAATTATAAAGTTACTTTAGGAGAAAAATTAAATTCTTTTGGACACTTTTCCCTAGGCCAAAGATCAAAGCCTAAGGGAACCACCTGTCCTCCGGTACCAAATTTCAACATGCTCTGGACAGACGCGTTCTTCAGCAGCATTACTTCGTTCAAGTGATCGAATCCCTCAGATTGTATGACAGCTTCAGTCGCCCAGGACCAGGTGTCTTTGTTTTATTCCCTCCTATTGCACTAAGCTTAATACCATGTCAGAACGTGCAAGAGCACGAAGGGCAGACTGTGCTTCAGGACATGCAATGAATTTGAGACAGACAAATCCAGCAACGTTAAAAACGCAGAATTTACAGGATGCAGCGTTAAAAACGCAGTTGGGTCAGTCAAAACATTCGAGAGATATTTCAGAGGCGTTGAGGCAAGTAGGACAGCATTCAGGGGATAGTGCTCAGATCAGGACAACACTTAGGAATAGGAATGCATATGACAGACCAACGTTCAATGTCAGGCCAGCTCAAACGTTTCAAAGTCAGGCCAGCGTTCAATGTCAGGCCAGCGCTCAACTATTTACAGTATGGCAGCGCAAACGTTTCAAATCAGGTCAGGATGACAGCGCAACAGAAGAGCAGGGCGCAGGTTTTATAAAAGGAATATGGCAGACAGAGGTCAGGTAACGCAGAACTGACATATATATAGAGACCACAAAACAAGTGGCTCAAATTGGAGCAGGACCAGCAATTGCCCGCTCTGATACCATGTTAAACACACATGGGCAACAAGAACAATATGAAAGATAATCAGGAGAGTACAATTTTTATTAACAAGAGATATACATTTATAGTACATTATGTGACCATTGGGTTTCACATCCCAAGGTCTCTTGGACTCCTTTTGTCCATTCGGCTTCCACACTAACCCATTGAGGATTAGGTGTCCAACAACTTCAAACCGGGATCACCTTCAAATATCTAACTAGAACAAGTCTCCTAAAAGTGTTCCCTACCTTGTTAGAGGTGGTAAGGTAATCAAGCCTATCAGATGCTTCCAACCCCTAAGAGAGGGTGACATTTCCAAGGTTGACCTTTCAATTAATAGGTGTTAATGACAATAAATGATAATGCAGGGGAACGACTTAATGGCTAAGTGCCATGGCCATGGGACTAGTTGGTATAGGTCCACATCTTGAGTGTTTAGATGCAATGGAGGGAGGAATCGTGGAGGCATGGGTTATCATTTTCCTCGGTTTACGTTTTCCACCCCTTTGGTGTGCCTTTTATTCTTTTTGATAACGCTTTTATATGGAGAAGAGCTTAGGTGCCCAACCTTGCTTCTATGTTTTAACATTTATTTACCGCTTAAGGATGAGTGGATTTATCATTCATTGTTAAATTTCCAATACCAACCCAGGTTTATTTTATGCCTCAATAATTTTCGTTTCCAGAATATTATTCAATGAAATTTTGAAATGCTGTGAAAATAAAATCGTTGGTATTTAACTTTTGAAATAAAATATTTGTAGTGTTGGAACATGCAACTTGGTCCCCACTGGAAAAATCGGCCCAAAGAATTTGGCCCACCAAAAAATTGGCTTCCTAAAGAATTTGGCCTTGGTGAAACTCGGCCTCCACCACCAACAAATCTATCCACTCCTTTCTTCTTGTACGCCCTTTGTGCACTCAAGAAAAATCAACCCACTTGATAAATGACCTCTCCACAACTTGGCCTTCTTTGTGCTTCAACAACTCAACCTCTTGATTTCTTGAACTCGACCTCTTGCAAATACTCTTGAAATTTCCTTGCACCCTTCCTCCTCTTCAGTCTAGTTAAGCCTCTCACTCTAGGGAAAATCATGTACTCCACTTGTATGTCTTCACCTCACACTTAGGCTCATTTTATAACCTCACTAAGCCAAATCCGTAACCCTAATCTCCTAAGTGATTGATGGTCGAGATTAGATCTTGCCTCACTTGAGATCAATTGTTGAGATCATATCTAAGTCACTTAAAATATTAAATTATCTATCCTTGGTACTTTGGCTTAACAGCCTACAATAATTAATTGACTTCAATTATTGTACTTTTCCTAAGTTAATCTTAGGAAGGAAGTCGTAAATCTCTTACTCCACTAGGCAAGCACCTAAAGAGGCAATCAACCATCTTCTACATGTTAAGACAAAAAGATCACATAGAAGACCTTTCGAAGCTACCAAGAACTTCAATACTCCCTCCTAGGAAGGAAGGGATTCTTCACCACCCCTAGCTTGTCCCTATAAAACACAAACTACCCTTTTCCTAGAGGCTTGGTGAGAATATTTGCCACTTGCTTCTTTGTGGAAATGTACTGCAATCTCATAGTACCTCTCTCGACCCTATCTTTGATAAAGTGTTATCTGATCTCCATATGTTTAGATCAATCATGATTGAACTCTGATTATCATAGTGAATCATTGTGGGTTCTAGCTCAAGACCAAATAACTTGTGAGCATCTTGTGAAGTCATATGGCCTCACAATTGGCCAGACTCGCTGCCATGTACTCTGCCTCTACTAAGGTAATTGCCACTGACTGTTGCTTCTTTCTATACCATGAGATCATGGCTGATTTGACGCTGGAACAACATATAGACATGGATTTTTTGTCCACAACACTCCCATCCTAATCAAAATCTATGTGCCCCTGCAACTATACTACACCAACTCCAAAATATCTCAATCCAAAGTCCATTATATCATGCAGCCATATCAGCACACGCTTCACTGCCAACGAATGAACCTGTCTCGACTCCACCATGAATTCACTGAGTGTGTGTTGATTTGGGGTAGCATCGAATGTGCTCTAGCCATGAAAATTGGTGGAGAGGCTAAAGCACTTGAGATCTCCAAGACCCAGAAATGGTTTGGATAGATTGTAGTCGGTTTAGGAGATACTAAAATAATTAATATTTTTAATGGAGTTCCTAAGTCTAAACTTAGGAAAAATAAAATATTAATGGGTATTATTATAAAACTGGGTTCGAAGGTTCCAAAAGTCATGGATCAAGCCAAATCTAATCTTTGCTGTTGATTAGAGATTTAATCTCGGCCGTTGATGGACCAACGAAAAAAGTATAAGAAGAGGCTTGAGGGTCAGTTGGAGAACATACTGAGGGAGACCAGTCAGTTCGATTTCTGGAGCGGGGTTAGTTGAGAAATTTGAACTAGTGGTTTGGAGAGCATCAGGAGGCAGCAAGTATGAAACAAAGAGTCAGGAATAACACCAGAAGATCAATGCAGAGGTTAGAGAGGCAGACGCAGAGCCTCTCAGGCAGACACAGAGGCAGCAAACTGCGCAGTGACTGGAGGAACTGTGTGGGTGACGTAGAGAGGCCTAGTGTTGATGCAGTGAGGCAGGGGCTGACGCAGAGGGTCTGAGAACTACGCAGAGGTCAGCCACGCTGATGCTGAGATTGGGAGAAGTATTGGAGATTTTCTCTAGGTTGGGTAAGCCAGTTTGGCACCCAATTGTACTGAAGAATTGCTAAATAATAAAATCCTTCCTTGTTGCACCGGTTTTCCCACATTGGGTTTTTCCGAGCACTGTTGTCCAAAATATTTGTGTCGATGTGTTAATTCTTGTGCATGTGTTTGTTTCTGTATTATGGTGTGATATCTGCAGCATAATTTATTTTAATGTTTACTGAAGGATTTTCATAAATAACTTATTGGGAAAATAAGTAGGTAAAATAAATCAGTTGTTGCAATGATATAATTTTCACATGGTATCAGAGGAAGTAATCAGAGACAGGAAGGGAAAATCAATTATGGGTCGAGACCATGATGCAGATGCATCCACGTTGGGAGACTCTCACAGATTTTCAGAAAATTGCATAAGAGAAAGTGATTTCGATTTCTCTATGTTGGCTTCTAGGCTAGAAGAAGAAGTGGCTTGTGTGACTAGCTCTGCATCATCAGAGGTGTGGTATATAGACAGTGGAGCCTCTTGGCATATGACGGGAATCCGAGAATGTTTCTTAGATTATTGGGAGGAGAAGATGAACTTTCAAAACACCATGGGGAACAAGGCTAAGTGTACTCTAGTAGGGAGGGGTACCATAGTTTTTCAAACAGAAACGAGAGAGCGGTTTCGTGCTACCAATGTGTTGCATGTACCAGGATTGAGGATGAATTTACTTTCCGTGTCGCAACTTCAAGGAAAAGGCTATGACATTTTCTTCATCAAGGAGAAAGTATATGTCAAACACTTGAGCTGGAAAAAGAAAGTGCAGATCGGTATCAAAAGTAACAGGTTGTACAGACTACAACTAGAATCACCAATGGCACTAATAGGCAATCATGGAGACAAGGATTTGAACGAACTATGGCACACAAGAATGGGACATTTGCACCATGGGGTTATGAGAATTCTCAAGAGCACTGTAATAGGAGTTCCGGATGTTAGTACTGAACGTGATGATGTACGCAGAGGATGTGCTCTAGGAAAGTATGCCAAAGCAACATTTTGTAGTAGTAAAAACAGGGCCAAGAGTGTACTAGGATTGATACACTCAGATATTTGCGGACCTATGTCCACTAAAGCTCTTAGGTGGTGCTGAATACTTCTTTACCTTCATTGATGACAACTCAAGGAAAACTTGGATTTATTTTCTGAAAACCAAGGACGAGGTTTTCTGTCGATTCAAAGAGTTCAAGGCTCTGGTGGAGAATTTGACTGGGAAGAAAATAAAAGTTTTGCGCTTAGATAATGGTGGAGAGTATGTTGATAAGGACTTCACTGATTTTTGTGCTAAGGAGGGCATCAGAAGAGAGTGGACAACTCCTTACAATCTGGAGCAGAATGGAGTAGCAAAAAGAAAGAACAGGACTATTGTAGAAGCAGCTAGGGCCATGATGTATGATCAGGATATGCCAAAATTCTTGTGGGCAGAAGCATGCAACATAACAGTCTATGTTTAGAATAGAACTCCTCATCGGGCATTGGGCAAGATTACTCTAGAGAAAGTCTTCACAGGGAAGACGCCTGAAGTCAGTCATTTCAGGATATTTGGGAGCTTAGCATATTGCCGCATACCCGAGGAAAAGAGGAAGAAGTTGGATCAAATTGCAGAGAAAGGATATCTAGTGGGATATAGCGAGAATGCTAAGGCATACAAAATCTATCTTCCAGGGAGCAGGAAGGTAGTAGTTCGACGAGATGTGAAGTTCATGGAGGACAGGGCTTTCAAAAAATCTCAAGAAATGCCTTCTGAGGAGCAGTCGAAAAAGGAACCGTTGGTCAAACCTCTTCAACCAGCGGAAGAAAAGAATTCTTCCTCGGGTTAGGAAGAAACACAGGATGAGGAGGAGCTAATAGAAGCACCTGTTGGCAGAGGAAGAACAAGCAGGGAACTTCGTCAGATTCTGCGAGATGCAAAGGACTTCACTGGTGTGCCAAGGAACAATAAGAGGGAGCGAAAACAACTAGATAGATATTAGGCATTAGCAGCTCAGGATGGGGAGCCTGCCAGTTTTCAGGAGGCAGCTCAACATCAGGTTTGGCTGGATGCGACGGTAGAGGAGTACAACCCCATAATGGTGAACCATGTTTGGGAGGTAGTGCCAAGGCCTCAAGACAGATCCATGGTAGGTTCGAGATGGATCTACAAGAGCAAATACGCTGCAGACGACAATGTAGAGAAATACAAAGCCAAGTTTGTGGCTAAGGGGTATGCTCAGAAGGAAGGGATTGACTACGAAGAGCCCTTCGCTCTGGTAGCCAGGTATACATCTATTTGAACCGTGATATCTCTTGCAACACAGATGGGGTGGGAGATTCATCAGATGGATGTCAAAACGACATTTCTAAACAGAGTGATAGAAGAAGAGGTATACATTGAACAACCGAAGGGCTTTGAGACACATGAGAAGAAGTCTCATGTATGCCGATTGAAGAAAGCCTTTTATGGGCTGAAACATGCACCTAGAGCATGGTATGGTTGAATCAATGGCGACTTGCAGAAAATGGGATTTGTCAAGAGTGACGCAGATCCAAATCTCTACTTTCTGGTTGTAGAGAATGAGCCTCTAATCTTAGTATTATATGTGGATGACCTCTTCCTGACAGGATCATTCAGGCTCATAGGGGACTGCAAGAAGAATCTAGCCACAGAATTCGACATGAAGGATTTGGGACGAATGCATTATTTCCTGGGGTTGGAAGTTTGGCAGCAAAAGGGGGAGATCTTCCTTGGGAAAGGGAGATATGCTACACAAATCTTGGAGAGATTTAGGATGGAAGACTGTAGACCCATGGCTACTCCAATGATAACCAACTAGAAGAAGATTGATGCATCAGAAGACAAGGATGTTGTTCCCACCTTATACAGGTAGCACATAGGGTCCCTGATGAATCTGGTCAATACCAGGCCAAACATTTGCTACGTTGTCAACACCCTCAGTCAGTTCATGGTGGAGTCGGAGAGGGCGCACTGGGCAGCAGCCAAACATGTTCTCAGGTATTTACAGGGAACAATCGATTATGGACTCTTGTACACCAGGAGTAAGGATATGAGATTGAGTGGGTTTACTGATGCATATTGTTGGGCAGGAAGTTCAGTAGATCGGAAAAGTACCTTTGGGTATTGTTTCATCTTTGGATCGGGAATGACCTCTTGGTGCAGTAGGAAACAAAAATCCGTGGCTTTGAGCTTAGCCGAGGCAAATTATATGGCTACGAGCACAATGTTGTGTGAGGCCATATGGCTTAGAAAATTGCTTGTGAACCTACTCAGAAGAAAGATGGAGGCGACTAGGATCATGTGCGATAATCAGAGTTGCATCAAACTCTCTGAGAATCCAATGTTTCATGATCGGTCAAAGCATATTGATATCCAATATCACTTTGTCAGAGACTGTGTTCAACGAGGCACTGTACAGTTGAGCTACACTCCTATAGGAGAATAGGTGGCAGACATCCTCACCAAGGCCCTTGGAAGAACAAAATTTGATTACTTGAGGGAAAAGATGGGGATGATAAAGAATCCATTTCATTAGCAGAAATGGGGGTGATGTTGCCATGCAGTAGTAGTCAACAATAGCATGATGCAACATTATGAGAAGAGGATGCAGTACAAATGCAGTATTGGGAAGAAGGACCAGCAGCAGCACGAATGCAGAGGGAGTTGCATTGTAGATGCAATGTTGGGAGAAAGGACCAGCAACAGATGCAGAGGGAGTTGCCGTACGAATGCAGCAGTGGCAGAGGCAGAGCCATGGGCAGCAGTATAGGATACAGCAGTGGCAGAGGCAGAGCCATGGGCAACAGTACAAGATGTAGTAGTGCAGAGGATGTTGGGCGGGGAGGTCTAGCATTAGCACAGGTATCGGTGCCGGATAATCAGAGTGATGCTCAGTGAGGAGTATTATTAGAGCACAGTCCTCGCTAAGGGGGACTGTTGATATGGGGTAGCATCGAATGTGCTCTAGCCATGAAAATTGGTGGAGAGGCTAAAGCACATGAGATCTCCAAGACCCAGAAATGGTTTGGACAGATTGTACCCAGTTTGGGAGATATTAAAATAATTAATATTTTTAATGGAGTTCCTAAGTCTAAACTTAGGAAAAATAAAATATTAATGGGTATTAATAAAACTGGGTTAGAAGGTTGCAAAAGTCATGGATCAAGCCAAATCTAATTTTAGCCGTTGATTAGAGATTTAATCTCAGCTGTTGATGGACCAACGAGAAAAGTATAAGAAGAGGCTTGAGGGCCAGTTGGAGAACATACTGAGGGAGACCAGTGAGTTTGATTTCTGGAGTGGGGTTAGCTGAGAAATTCGAACTAGTGGTTTGGAGAGCAATAGGAGGCAGCAAGTACGGAACAGAGAGTTGGGAATAACACCAGAAGATCAGCTTAGAGGTTGGAGAGGCAGACGCAGAGGCAACAGACTGCATAGTCACTGGAGGGGCCTGCGTGGGTGACGCAGAGAGGCCCAGTGCTGACGCAATGAGGCAGGGGCTGACATAGAGGGTTTGAGAGCTATGCAGAGGTCATCTAGGCTAATGTTGAGATTGGGAGAAGTACTAGAGAATTTTCTCTTTGTTGGGTAAGCTCGTTTGGCACCCAGTTGTACTGAAGAATTACTGAATAATAAAATCCTCCCTTGCTGCATCGGTTTTCCCGCATTGGATTTTTCCGGGGACTGTTGTCCAAAATATCTGTGTCGATGTGTTAATTCTTGTGCATGTGTTTGTTTCTGTATTATGGTGTGATATCTGCAACATAATTTATTTTAATGTTTACTGAAAGATTTTCATAAATAAATTTTTGGGAAATCAAGTAGGTAAAATAAATCAGTTGTTGCAGTGATAGAATTTTCATAGTGTGTTCACAACAAAACATATATTTGGCCTAGTGTTGACTCGATACATTAAGGACTCAATCAATTGCCTATACAATGTGGGATTTGATATTCGGCGTCTGATATCCTCTGTAATTCAGCCTAGTGTTGACTCGATACTTCAAGGACTCAATCAGTGGTCTTAATTTGTTGAATATCTATTGAATGCCAATCTAGATGATCTATTGCATTCATTAGTCATAAATAATGTGTAAATGAATGCCCTTAATGGTCAACTCTTGGTGGCTCTCCCTTGAAAAGTCCATCTTCCATAACATAGGTAATTGTTGGAATTTTGCTTGCTAGGTTATCAAAATCTTGCCCTCCTTAGAAGCTCTTTGGCTAATCTAACACATTGAGGACTCCATACTTGCAGGGAACAAGCAACTGGTCCATTTGGTTGGTGATAACATTTTAATTTTATCCATATTTTCTCTCTCTCAATTTGGCCCTTTCAAGGCCAAGTTAGGAAACTAGGGCTTGATGTGAATCCCTAGGAAAGAGGAATTTTGGTGGTTGGAGAACCTAAACATCAAGAGGATATTGTTTACTACTAGATCTATCATTTTGGTGGGCATCCACTTCAATTTCATTCATAAATTTCATTGCCCTAGTTGCTTTCCCAAGAGGGAAACCCTACTTCTCCTTAAACTTAAGGGCTTCGTTGAAGGTTTCATGAGCCTTGGCTGAGTTGGTATACGTTGTAAGAAACCTTTTCTGCTAGCCTTGACCCTTGGTTGCTCCAACACTCGTCAAATCTATCAAACCCTCGATCTTGTGCCCTTGTTTCTAGGTCTCTTCATAGAAAACGAACTGCTTCCTTGTCAATCCTTGAACCTAATGTGTCTTTCTTGAAGACGTCCTGGTGAGATCATTTCACACTTCAACCCTAGAATACCTATCATAAGTGATCTCTTTGTTGAAATATGTAACTAGGTTTGGTATTCATAATGACATGTAATCATGATTTTATGTATTTGATGTAAAGCTAAGTTGCACGAAACGGGGAAACGGGGAAGCGAAACGAAACGCGGAAGCGAAACGAAACGCGACCTCCCCAAATTTTGGAAACGGGGAAACGCGAATATATATATATATATATATATATATATATATTAAAAACATTTAAAAATTATTAATATACATATGTGCAATCATAAAGCATTAATGATACATTTACTTAAACATTTTAACATTAAGATTAAATCTACATCACAATGATCACATTTACTCATGAGTCATCACATAATGAAAATAAAAATATAGGAACTGGAAAATCCAAAATCAGCCTTTATTTATATTAGTATATGAGGCTGCAAGTACAATAAAGACTATAAGGCTGCAAGAACTATAGAGACAAGTCACAAAAGACTAATCCTCATCATAACAATCCTCATCAAAAATAGAAGCAGCAGAATGCTCAACAGTGGATGGTGGTGCTGAAGAAGATGATGCACCAATTCCACTTCCAGAATCCTCCTCAATATTCAGGGCAGCAAGAGAGAGATCCAAATCACTGCTCACTGCTCAAAACACCAGCTACTGAAACAACTGCCAATCTCCAAGAGAAACTCCTTGCTGAATAGTGTGATGAGAGAATGAGAGGCACTGCTCTTTTATAACTTTAGAAATGGTTTCTAGAACAACTTAGAAACCCTAAAAAAATTTACAAACTAATTAGAAAAAAGAAAAAATTAAAACACAAGTGATTTTTTGGAGGAAACAGGGCCCGTACGGCCTGGAAACGCGTTTCCGGCCGTACGGGCACGTTTCCATTTCGGGAAACGTGCCCGTACGGCTGGAAACACGTTTCGAGGCCGTACGGTACGCGGAAACGCGTTTCCGTTTCGTTTCCGTACGGAAACGGACCCTCCCCCTGCGTTTCCTGCAACTTAGATGTAAAGAAAAAAAATATTTTTTTTAGGTCAAGCACCCATTGAGTGCTTCTAGGGCTTGTCGTTGAGTCCACAAGTCAATTGATTTATTGTCATGTATAAAAGTCCCTTTTGGGTAAGTTACATATTGTAAAGAAAATTTTATTTGAGTCAAAATGAAGTTAAAGACCCTCCAAGACCTTGTCATAGTGCTACAATCAAGTCGACATTCAAAATGAGCAAGTCAGCCTATCTAGAAGGACAAGTCGACTTATTAGGGCACTCAAGGAAGCTTATATATAGGAGCATTCGACCTCATTCAAAGAAGCATCGATCATAAGTGATCTCTTTGTTGAAATATGTAACTAGATTCGGTCTTCATAATGATATATGTAATCATGATTTTATGTATTTGATGTGAAGAAAAAAATATTTTTTTTATAGGTCAAGCACCCATTGTGTGCTTCTAGGGCTTGTCATTGAGTTCACAAGTCAATTAAGTCATTGTCATGTATAAAAAACCCTTTTGGGTATGTTACATATTGTAATTTTTTTTTTTTATTTGAGTCAAAATGAAGTTAAAGACCCTGCAAGACCTTGTCATAGTGCTACAGTCAAGTCGGCATTGAAAAGGAGAACTCAGCCTATCTAGAAGGACAAGTTGACTTATTAGGGCACTCAAGGAAGCTTATATATAGGAGCATTCGACCTCATTCAAAGAAACATCGATCCAGCATCCAAGAGCAAGCAAGAAGTGCGAAAAAGGAAGGACAAAAGAAGAAGGAAGACTGAAAGTTTGGGATTGTTTTTTGGGCCTCCTATACCTCACACGTGCAGAGAAGATTAGGGCTTGTATCTGTTGCAGGGAAGTTGAGTTGCAGTGCATCAAGAAATCATTCATTGGTTCCAAGAAGAATTGTTTTGAGGACCGTGTTCACAAGGAAAAAGGAGGAGGCAAAACGAAGGGAAAAGAAGGCATATTTTTCCATTTCTTCTCACACCTACTATCCTAGGGGCTCTACAGAAGAGACCGAAAGTTGTGTTAGAATATCAGAAAATCAAAAAGGCAGAAATATTTTCTTATACTTCATAATTACTTGTGATATTCTTGATTTCTTATTAGGTTCCTTTATATCTTCTTTCTTTTAGTTCATCAAGCAATTACCAAGGAAATAGCACAAAAATCAATGGATACCAGATATAGGCTCACAACCATGGCAAAACCCCTCTCTAGGGGAAAACCTAGTTAGTAATTCTTCCTTCAATAGTTTTCCTAAGATATTCCAAGACTCTAGACCTTGACACAAACTTTCCTCCTCACCAAGTCAGCCTTCTTCTTCCTTTGCAGACGATACTAGACTTGAAAGTAGCAACAACAGTAGCAACACTTTCTTTGAACCCAACAACTTTGACCTTGCCTTAGAGACTTCGATCTTCATTGAAAAACTTTGATCCTCACTTAGAAACTTCGATCTTGGCCCAATACAACTTCTTGAGGTAGCAACACCCAACACCAGCAACTTCGACCTATGGCAGCAACAACATGCAACAATTGGCTACGACATCAACTAGAGAACTTCGATCTTCCAAACCAGGGCACGAAAGAGAGAGATAGATGGACCAAAACTTAGATTTTCCTTCTTTCCTTCACCTAGACCAAACTCGCGTCACGTTTGCCTTCCTTCCTCTATTTCACACTTTTCCCAGCTTCAAGAGATATCGAACTTGCTTGTTATGAGTGTCCTTCAAATGGAATTCAAACTGCTTCATTTATAGTCCTTTGGTGAGGTCGAACAGCCCTCTTTGTGGTCGACTTGATCATCTTAAGGCTAACTTGGTGTGGAGGCAACATAATTCATATTTGACTCAATACTTGGCCTTTTTACATGATTCAAAAGCCCAAGAAGGGTCTCTTTAAAGTACAATGACTCTATTAACTCAGAATAAATCCTAAAAGTCCTCAATGGGGACTTTGATCTAAAACATGATGACCCAAGCATGAAACCCATGCTTTAATAAGTCATAAAAATTCTTTTCTATATTCTTTTGACAAGTACATAACATGATGACTCAAATATATTTAATGAAGACCGAACCTAGTTACATTTTCCAACAAGTTGCAGGTTAGAAGAGGCCGAGATATTACAATTATGGTGTAGGTCCGAGCTTATGATGTGAAGGTAGATTTGAAACAAAGAGACTTGGGTTGACTTTATGAGAAGTAAGGTCTTCAAGAAGAATTGTGACTTGGCCTTGGAGGGGTTGTTTGACAAGGGTCATAAGTCTTGGAATTTGTCAATTGAAGTTCTATAAGAAGAGAAGAGTTCTTGTGGGTTTTCCTCTCAATAGGAGAGGTTTTGGCCTTGGTTGATAACGTATATCCTGTGTCCTCTTGTCTCGCTGTTCTTTATTGTTTGGTAGTTGCTTGATGATAAGAACACAATAATACTTAAGTTGAAGAAGAAGCTAATCAAGATAAGTAATAAAATATCACAAGCAGTTATCAATTTAAGAGAAATCACTTAATCTAGGTTCCACTAGATTTCTCAACTTGGTATCAGAGCTAAGGTGATAAGACAAGGAAAGGCAACTTGTAGAAGAACCATCAAAAGGAGTATCAAGAAAGGTCAAAGCATCAAAGAGGACATCAAACCATCAAGAAGGGTTCCATAAGGGCCGAGCAATCTAAAGATCATCAAAAAGGACTACCCATTTCATCTCAAGATCACACCATCTAGAAGCAACAACAAGAAGAAGATCTCAAAGACTTTACTTTGAAGAAAAACCTTACCTCCACTCAAAGAAAGAAGGACCACACATTGAACCATCTTGAAGTATTTACATTAAAGGGAAGCAAGAAGAAGCATTTTCATCATCATCAAAGGAATCGAGGTGATCTCCCTCTCTTGAATCAAGGACCACATCTCAAGCATATTTGAAGAACGAGTATTGTCAAAGTGATTATCATCAACTATAATCAAAATCAAGAAAGACATCAAGTTGAAGATATCACCATCAAAGGAGCATCTTCACTTGACAATTAAGCATCTTTTTATCGATGACTGAATCTACTATCAAAATGACTTCATTCTGCAAAGA
This sequence comes from Pinus tabuliformis, assembly GCA_031772625.1. Lineage (NCBI taxonomy): Eukaryota > Viridiplantae > Streptophyta > Pinopsida > Pinales > Pinaceae > Pinus > Pinus tabuliformis. Next base: position 1,554,435,927 of record CM062804.1, read on the forward strand.
GAAAAATAAGTTGGTTGGGTCATCAAATTTCCTTGCATGGAAGAAGAGGACAAATTTGATCCTCATAGAAAATGAAGTCATTGGACATGTTAAGGGTTCAATTGTCGAACCACCAAAAGAAGCAACTCAATCTCTAACAAAATATATGAAGGGGAAAATAAGGGTTCAAAGAATCCCTGTAGAATCAATCAAAGATTCTCTCGTCCCTTATGTAGCAAAATTGAAGAAGTCAAAAGACATCTATGACAAGCTGGTAGAATTATTCTCCGTAATCACTGCAGGAGAAGTGATATCTTTGAGAACTGAGTTATACAAGATGAAAGTATCAAAGGAAGAAGGAATAGCCTCATATCTTATGAGGGTATCACAAATAAGAGAACAACTACAAGAGTTGGGTGAAATAATGTCCGACAAAGAAATAAACACCATTGTGCTCAATGCACTACTTGATGAATGGGGAAACATTGTATCAAGTATATATGGAAAGAATGAAGCCACCCCATTCAGTAAGCTGTGGTCATTATGTAAGATTGAAGAAACTAGATTGAAGGCAAAGAGCAATGTTGGATCAAACGAACAAGTTCAAGCATTTGCTACAATGTATAGGAGAAAAGGAAAGTTTGGGAAGTTTGGTCCTCAGAAAAAGAACAAGATTGATATGTCAAAGATCTAATGCTATGGTTGTTAGGAATATGGGCATTTCAAGAGATTGTCCTAAACTCAAGAAGAACAACAAGAAATGGAAAGAAAGGAATGAAGCACATGTCACCGAAGAAATGGAAGAACCCGAGAAGAAGAAATCAAATGAGGAGGAAGTGAAAGATCTCTACTATCCCTGAGATAATCTCCTTCACTTGGTTCTTTTTCAGTTTTGTAACAGATAGCTATCATGGTAGGAAGCATTGTAAGTATGATATGATGCATCACATGAGAAGATGACATCATATTAGAAGCATACGATTGAAGCAAGAGCTCACGACATCATTATAGAAGCTTGAATGGATAGCTGAAGTAGAAGTCTACATGGTTGTAGCAGTCATTATGATGAAAAGGAAGTAGCTCATGATATCCTCATTGAAAGCATAAATGGTTGAAGAAAGTCATCTAGCATGATAGAAGATAGAAAGGAATCATCTTACATCATCATCATTAGGAAGGAGCATTTGCAGGATGAGGATAATCAAGATCCTCCATTGGAATCTTCATTAGAAGGTTCGCCTCTACTTGGAAGAAGCATGTGTCTCACTGATAATTCCACCTTGTGTGGGATCCATTATTTAGAAGGATGATGGTTTGGTGACAAATGAGTGCAACATGTCAAAATGGTGGAAGAACTTTCAAGCAAGGAAAGGAAGTTGCCAAAGGAAGTTTAGATGACCAAAAGGAGAAGAGGTATGTATATATTTTATAGATTAAGTCATGTCATGTTAGGCCCCTATACTACTAGTGTAACCCCTTATTGTTATTAGTACAACCCACTTATTATATTGATGTACCCATGTAGTACTATTGTGCCCCATAGAAGCCCACTATTGTTATTATTGTGCCCTTACATTATTATTGTTATGTCGGCTCTAATTATGTTATGACCCCTTAGACTCCTATATATAGAAAGGAGGTCTTTTCATTTGTATCATCCAAGAATTGTTCATTTATGTAATGTAAAGGAGGTTGCCCCCTCGAAGAGGCTAAATTCTAAGGCATTGATCTATCTTTTCTATCTTCTCTTGAGCTGGTTTCATAACATTTGGTATCAGAGCTTTGGGTTCTAGGGTTTTGCTGCTCCAAACAGGCCATCGTGGCACTTTCGCTATAACTTTTTTTCTGTGACGTTTCAGAAGTCGCAAAAAAAAACCCATTTGAGAAGAAATCACGCTGAACCTTGGGTCCGAATTTCAGAGCGTTTCGCACTATATTTGCAGAGTTATGATCTGAGGAAGTTGGTCTTTTTGCAGACTCCTGAATTACATTCTAAACAGGTGACCTGGGGAAAATAGTCATAACTTTCTCTCTGAGCATTGGATTGAAATTTCATAAGAAGGTACAGAAAGAGGATGAACTGTAGTTTCTTGTATATCTTTTTCAGAGCCAAAGGTCGAAAAATTGACACGTGGCACTTCATACAAGTTCGCTCTTTTGGAAAGGTCTATAATCAGGTCATCTTGGGAGATTGTGCATAACTCTTTTTTGGAGAATCCAATTTGGATCAGACTGGTGGCATTGGAAAGAGGACACAGAGGGCTACTACAGGTAGCAATTTCAGAACTTAAATATCTGCAAGTACATAGTTACAGTCGTTTCAAGATCGAGGTCCTAAAATCAAGAAAAAGCAAGATGAGGAAGTTTGATGGCAAGGATCCGGTAAATTGGATACTTTAGATGGAGCAATATTTTGATCTACATGGTGTACCACTATTACAAAAGGTATGTATTGCATCTTCATATTTAGAACCGGATCAATTTTTATGGTATAAAGGGCTTTGTTCTCGTAAACAACTTGTTACGTGGTCAATTCTCACGGAGGAAATGATAGCACATTATGAGGATACAAAGAGCAACACCTTCTTTAGAGCAACACCACAACAATTGCAAAGAGTAAAAGGGCTTTGTGACATATTTGAAAGTAAAATTATGGCAACAAGGAATTCTAACCCTCACAACTTTAAAGATGGACGTGTTGTTTCTCCTGGCCTTCCACAACCTACAAGGGTTACACCACAACAATTGGAAGAAAAAAGAGAAAAAGGGCTTTGTTACAATTGTGACAGCAAATGCACTAAAGGTCATAAGTGTGCTGAGAAGAAATTATTTTACATAGAGTATGAAGAGGAGGAAGAAAAGGATCAAGAAACATCAAAAGAAGAGGATATATGCAAGGACCCGACCCCAGAGAAAGAAGAAATGAATCAGAACATATCTTGTAAACTATTGGCAAGAATGACCACTCCTCAAACTCTCAAGATAAAAGGACATATCAAGAAAAAAAGGTGCAAGAAGTGAAAGATCACATTAAGAAAGAAGAAATGAATCCAACCATATCTTGTAATTCACTGGTCGGAATTACCACTCCTCAAACTATCAAGATAGAAGGACATATCAAGAAGAAAAATGTTCAAGAAGTGAAATATCACATCGAGTGTCAAGAAATGAATCCGACCATATCTTGTAAAGGATTGGAAGAAATTACCACTCCTCAAACTCTAAAGATAGAAGGACATATCAAGAAGAAAAAGGTTCAAGCAGTGAAAGATCACATCGAGCATCAACAACAAGTTCTCCAACTTTTAAAGGATAACGCCACTTCGGTGCAAAATCATATGAAACAACAGGTAGATCAACATCATAGTGAAAAATGTTTTGATGTAGGCGACTGGGTATTTTTACTGCTACATCTAAAGCAAACTATTTATGAGAAGGAAATGTTGGCAATACTACATGCACTTAAAAAATGGCGACCTTACCGAATGGGAAGACTCTTCAAGGATGAGGATGTGGAAGCATTGTTTTGTGCTATTTCTATTATTCAACCAGATTGGATAAACGAAGCAAGGGATGAATGGAAGAAGGACAAAGAAGTATGGCCGCTTATTCAAAAGTTGCAAAATATCCCAATTCAAACAATATTGCCAGATATTGAAAAGGAAGGAAAAATCATATTGGAACCTGGAGCAATCACAGAAACAAGAACCCGACAGCTACGAAATCGATCAATTTCAGAGTATCTCATCAAGTGGAAGAACTTACCCGCTGAAGATTCCACATGGGAGGACAAGAATTTTATACAGAAGCATCAAGAACTACTTAAGCGTTGAGGACAACGCTTTTTGAAGGAGAGGGGCATGTTAGGCCCCTATACTACTAGTGTAACCCCTTATTGTTATTAGTACAACCCACTTATTATATTGATGTACCCATGTAGTACATCAATATACTGGAGGAATTGGCTAAGACATCTCCATAGAGAAGATATGAAGGCCTTGATAAAGCCTGTAAAGGAAGGAGATCCTTGACATTTAGAGTCTGGATATGTGTTTATAAATGTGCAGGATGTTGATGTTGCAAGCAAGCAGATGTCATGATGAAAAACCATCATAAAAGGTAACTTCGATTTGATGTTCATTTTTTATTTTTAAACAACATCTAGTTGGATTGAAATAGGGCTACTGAAAGAGAGTTGTAGATGTCACCTACAACTGGTTCTCATGGGAATGGATGGAAGATCCTGAAAGAAGCATGACTTGGAAGAGGTAGCTATATAAAGGAAAAGCCAAATGTGAACTAGAAGATCACTTTCCGATGAAGAAGGATGACATGACTATTGGTTCAACCCTATGGTTTGAAAGTGACAGATGGCCGATGCCCTACAAAGAAGATCTAAAAAGGTGATGGCTCCATGATGAAGAAATTGAAGTTCATGACATCGAAAGGATGATCCCTACAAGCAACATATAGTACCATGATCTCTGCCAAAGAGCAAAGAGCTACTGTTGGAAACAAGTCCCTAATTAAGAGGGAGTTTGGAATCAAGTCTTTAGTTGAGAGGGAGCTTGGGCAAGTCCCTAGTCAAGAGGGATTTTGAGTATATTGATTTTATAGGAATGAGTATATCCTCCCTAGTTGAGAGGGAGAGATAAACACATCATTCTTGTCTTCATATTGTGAAGAAAGAATGGAGGATTGGGTAAGCATCTGAGGTTGATTCCAATACTCTTAAGGATGTGGTAGGGCATCCAATAGGCAAGAGTAGTCGAAGAGGAAATTCCTTGAGGATGTGTTATTCCAGGTTAGGAATTGTCGTAAAAAGACATACCTTGTGAACACCGAGGTGGGGTATGTGCCTTGAGAGACAATGATGATGGTGTTTATCGGTCACTGGTCTCGCCAGCATTGTGCACTGATCTTGTGGAGAGATAGAGCTATTAGTCAAGGCCTTGCTATGTGACAACACTAGTTGGTATGATGAGATGCTCTTACATAAGCTAAGGAAGTAGCTTATGAGATGGCTTATCAATGCGACTCTTCTTATGAGAATTCTTCAGTTTGAGAATGTCCAAGTACCTTGAATGGATTATGAATCCCTAGTTAAGAGGGAGTGTTGAAATATGTAACTAGGTTCGGTCTTCATAATGACATGTAATCACGATTTTATGTAAAGAAAAAAAAATTATTATTGTCATTCTTGAGGCATGGGTTTCATGCTTAAGGGAATTTTTTTTTTATAGGTCAAGCACCCATTGAGTGCTTCTAGGGCTTGTCATTGAGTCTACAAGTCAATTGAGTCATTGTCATGTATAAAAGACCCTTTGGGTATCTTACATATTGTAAAGAAATTTTATTTGAGTCAAAATGAAGTCAAAGACCCTCCAAGACCTTGTCATAGTGCTACAATCAAGTTGACATTAAAAAAGAGCAAGTCGGCCTACTAGGGCACTCAAGGAAGCCTATATATGGAAGTAGTGGACCTCATTCAAAGAAGCATTGATCAAGCATCCAAGAGCAAGCAAGATGTGCGCAAAATAAAGGACAAGAAGCCTCTTAAATTGCGAAGAGAATGAGGACTGAAAGTTTGGGATTGTTTTTTGGGCCTCCTATACCTCACATGTGCGAAGAAGATTAGGGCTTCTATTTGTTGCAAGGAACCCGAGTTGCAGTACCATCAAGAAGTCATTCATTGGTGCCAAGAAGAATTGTTTTGAGGTCCGAGTTCACAATGAAAAAGTAAGGAGGCCAAGCAAAGGGAAAAGAAGGCATATTTCTCCATTTCTTCTCACATGTACTATCTTAGGGTTTCTTCCTAAGAGACTGAAAGTTGCAGGTTAGAAGGGGCCAAGATATTATAGTCAAGGTGCAAGTTTGAGGTTATGATGTGAAGGCAAATTTGAAGCAAAGAGACCTGGGTTGACTTAAAGAGAAATAAGGTCTTCAAGAAGAATTCTGTCTTGGTCTTGGAGGGGTCGTTTGACAAGGGTCATGGGTCTTGGAATTCGTCAATTGAAGTTCTATAAGAAGAGAAGAGTTCTTGTGGGTTTTCCTCTCAAGAGGAGAGGTTTCGGCCCTGGTTGATAGCCTATATCTTGTGTCCTCTTGTCTCATTGTTCTTTATTGTTTGGTCGCTGTTTGATTATAAGAACACTAATAATCATGTTGAAGAAGAAGCTAATCAAGATAAGTAATAAGATATCACAAGCAATTATCAATTTAAGAGAAATCACTTAATCTAGCTACCCCTAGATTTCTCAACACTCTTTCCTACTAGGACTCCTCCCATCAGTGAAAGTCTGTAAAGAGTAGGGGCTTTTGTCTGTGGTGACAGTGGGCCACTACCCCATTGTTGCTTTTTGGTCTTGTTTATACCTTGTAGGGTTTCCCACATCAAGGCTTCCTAGATTTTGCGACAACAAGCTCTTTGGCCATGTTGGTGAAAATATCTCGAGATCTCGTCATGTGATGAGATGCTTCATTGTCCACAAACCACACCCATCTCATAATGGTGCAAAGGCATGAAACCAAGGCAAAGTTTTTGTTGAACTTCTCAGGCAACTCATCCATATGTGCTGTGGTTTTTTTTTGATGTCTTTTCCTTACCCTTCTTCCTGTTTGGACATTATTTAGGAAAGTGACCGAACTTACGACATTCAAAGCATTTTAATTTGCTCATGTTCTTATCTTTTTACCTTTGTGAAGATCCTCCTCCACCCTGGTTCTGCTTGGCCTTCCCTTTGCCCTTCTTCACTGCACAACAAGAGCAAGTTCCTCATCGCCACTACCACTACTATGCTGTGAACAATTACTGAACTCTCCAAGATTTCTTTTTGGATGAAGTCATCCAACTATTGACTCCATTTAGGACGCTGTTGTCTAGCAAGGATCCCTTCCACAAAGGTGGTCCATTGCTTAGTGCATCCTTTCAGAGCTACCTTCATTAGATCCAAATCACTCACAAGCTTGCTGGATCCTAGTGAGATACAAGGTTACAACCTTTGGTCTATTCATTTGGATGCTGTTCAACTTCTTCCACAACACCATTATCATATTTTGATTTTTACTTTGATAAAGAGTGATTGAGGCTACTCTCATATGACAAGAATTTTTCCCTGTTATCTAAGGAATCATATGATCCCTCACAATATCCAAGATACTACCCATCGCTTTCACATCCTTCATATTGTGCTCATTTGCTTGGGCAATGTCAAAAGGAACTTGGATATCTGTGTTTGCAAAATCCCATAAATCGCTTATAGAATAATAGTTATCTGCTCTTATGGACTGAATTGCTGCCTCATCTTGTTAAAATTTGGGTAGCTATGGGACGAATTTCCCATGAGAAACACTAAGACCCAACAAAAGGCCATTATGCCCCCAAAACGAATCCAAATTGATAAGAGAATATATCTAAATATTATTGAGAGAAAAATTGAATTTGGGTAAATTATTAATTAACATGACAAAATAATTTGGGGCAAGCCACCATAAAATAAATATGGACAAGCGATCATCTAAGCAATTAGTATTTTTTTTTAATGTATTTAAATTCAAGGTGAGAGGGTTTGTTATGTAAAGAATTAGTTAACTTTAGGTTTATTATTTAATTTTAGGGTTAATTAGACGAAAGGGCACGATCATAAGATCATGCCCTTTCCCAAAGGGTGCCCATGGTGGTATATAAGCCAGGAACCCCTTTGTAATCATCATCATCTATCTATTCATCTTTTTAATAAAATACTTTTACATATAATTCTGCGTATCAGCAGTTTTATGCTTCAGTGGTATCAGAGCAGGTTGTTCCTCGGTTTAGCGCTGCATAGGTCATGAAGTTCTCCAACCATTGTCCCCACTGATTGTCCTGCACAACCTCGCTGCCACCATAAAACACAGGCCACCGCTGTCCATACTTCCGCTGACCATACTGCACATATCCATACGGTTCACTCCATAGCTCCCATACAACCCCCACCCAAGCTACCCGCATCACCCACATCCGCTGTCTTCTGCGCTACCTATCCACTGCTCTTACAGCCGCTACCGTGGGTATTCTCGGCTCACTCCCGCTACCCACAGCCGTCCATCCGCTGCCCACAACCGTCTGTTGACCCTGCTGTCCGCTGTCTGCAACCGCGTCCCTACTGTCCTATCCGTCCGCTGACATAGGCCGCAATTGTGCCCCCTGCTCCATTAAGGTGGGCTCTACGTGATAGCTACACAAGTCTACTGTCAAACGATAAGGTGACCGTTCAGCAAAGACGTGACTATCAACGTAATATATTTATAACGTTAAAATTATATATATAACTATATAATATAATTATATATATATGTGTGTGTGTGTGTTATATATAATACATAACTTAATTTAATTTAATTTAATCAAAAGTTATATATATATATATATATATATATATATATATATATAAATAAAAGTTAATTTAATTAATTAAATTTATTTTAATTAATTAAAAGTTATATATATAAGTTAGTTAATTAATTAAATCTATTTTAATTAATTAAAAGTTATATATATATAAAATTTATTTTTGCTAAAAAAAAGGAGAGGAAAAATATTTTAGCTGGCAAATAAATACACGCCACCGCAAACCTGCTCAATGTCGACAATGACAATGGCGGATTTCCAAAAAAAATTGTTGGATGCGGAGCATAAGATAAATAGCAACCACGACGAGGTCAGTAAAAGATTAAATGAATTCCAAATCAAGCTTGGGGAGCAAGCTGATGAAATAAAAAATCTTCATGATACGACAAATCGAATAGAAATAAAGATGGAAAATTACCATGTCCAAACAGAAGTAGGCATCAGAGAGGTCTTAACAATGCTGAAAATTCTGTGTAAAAGGTCGAATTGTACACCCGAACAACTACTAAAAGAAGGTGAAGAGAATCAAGAACACATCTCGTCAGATTCAACAAGGTCTACAGACTCTCATGAAAAAGTTGAATCCCCAAAAAAATCAGCGACACCCCACCAAGAAGCGAGTAACACAACCTTTACAAACAAGCAACTCTGGGATAACTTTACCAATCAACACCCTTTTTTCGCTCAACCTTTAGCAACATACTAGCGAAGGGCAAAAGTTGAGATGCCTAAATTCGATGGAAACGAAAAAAACAACGTTGCATGGATAAATAAAGCAGAAGAATACTTTGAGATATATGACATCAATGACGAGGACGAAAAGCTCAGGCATGCATCCATGAAAATGGAGGGAGAAGCATATAACTGGTATATGTGGTGGAAAAAGACAACACACGTCATTAGCTGGAGGAAATTTAAAGATGCATTCTTCAAAAGATTCCAAGGTGTAAAGGAAGAAGAGTTCTTTTCAAAACTCATCAAACTACGACAAAAAGGAAGTGTGGACGAATACACTCAAGAATGGGAGACCTTAGTAACACGAGTACCTGGGTTATCAGAATCTCGTCTAATTCAGTCATACATCTCGGGACTCAAAACCCATTTACAAGCAGAACTTGAGATGCATGACATTACATCTATAGAAGTAGCAAGACGAAAAGCAAAAACAACCGAAAAGAAATCCGAACCAATATTTTGGTCAAAAGCGGAAAAAACTTATGCAAGACGAAGGATACCCCAGTATGTGGACTCAAATAATACAAGATATGTTCCACCACATTGTCGTGAAGATGAAAAATCTAATGTGGAAATGCAAAGGATAAAAGAGGGTAAATGTAAACGCTATGGTGAGAAGTGGGACCCCAAACATAGATGTGCTAAAGGAAAAGAACCAAAGAACCTATATAATTGTGAAGCAACCAATGATTCAAACAGTGAAGATTATGACATAGAAGACACAGAAGACGCCCCAGAATTCTCACCAGAATTAGATGACAGAAGTATTCCGCAAGTGTCATTATCAGCTATGACAGGTATATCACAACCTCAGACTTTAAAGTTAAAAGGACACATAAAGAAGAACAACATAGTGGTTCTCATCGACTCAGGTAGCACACACAATTTTTTAGATGCAACCGTGGCAAGGAGACTCAATATTTTTTCATTTCCCTTACCAAACATGAAAGTGATGGTAGCTAATGGTAAGAAGATTGAAAATGTAGGGAAATGCCATAAGGTCAATTTGCAGATTCAAGACTTTAATCTAGAGTCTCCATTCTTCACGGTACCGTTAGGAGGAGTAGATGTAGTCCTAGGTATCCAATGGCTACGAACTTTAGGTACTTATGCCGCCAACCATCAAGTACAATTTATAAAATTCAAATGGGGAGGTCAAAAGTACAAACTACACGGATTCCAAGCACCAGAAAATCAAGTTGTATCATCATCTCAGATGATGACGCTGAGTCGAAGAAGAACACCTGCTTATGCAGTACAATGTCACCAATTAGAAATGTTATCTGCAAATATGACTAGAGAAGAGTCACCAGGGATACAAGATCTGATTCGGAAGCATGAAAAAGTAATTCAAGACCTACCTATGAAGAGGCCGCCTAATAGGGAAATTGAGCATACAATAGAAGTCAAGGCAGGGTCAGACCCTGTCAACGTCAAGCCATACTGATATCCACATCACCAAAAAACGGAACTTGAGAGATTAATCCAAGACCTTTTAAAGTGTGGGACCTTGATCATCTTGGAATATCTGATCAAGTGGAAGGACTTACTCGAAGAAGACGCTTTCTGGGAGAATGAATCATTCTTCAACAACATCCGTCGTTACTTATGCTTTGAGGACAAAGCATTCTTTTGAGAGGAAGGCAATGTTATGTAAAAAATTAGTTAACTTTAGGTTTATTATTTAATTTTAGGGTTAATTAGATGGAAGGGCACGATCATAAGATCATGCCTTTTCCCAAAGGGTGCCCATGGCGGTATATAAGCCAGGAACCCCATTGTAATCATCATCATCTATCTATTCATCTTTTTAATAAAATATTTTTACATATAATTCTGCGTATCAGAAGTTTTATGCTTCAGGGTTTTATCAAATCAGCTTCATGAAATGTCATATTTATTCAACCCATGAAATATCTATATAAAGGCTCTATTTTTCTACACAGTGAAGCAAGAGTTGCATATGAGGCAACATTTATGAAGTCAGTGGTTAGTAGCAGTGTTGCGAAAATCACGATTTTTCTGCGTGGCGATTTAATCAATGTTTTTTTCCAAAATGAAAAAATCGCGATAAAATTGTGAAAAAAATAAAAATGTAAAAATCGTAAAAAAAATTGTGGATGCTTTAGATACTAAAAAAATTGAAAAAAATGATTTTTTGTATTTGTTTAATGTTGTCGATGTTTTGCCGATTTTTACCGATTTTTTCTCGATTTTTACGATTTTTTTCTTTTTCAGACCCTTATTGATTTTATCTTGATCACTATTTTTGCAACATTGCTTTGTAGTTCGTATCTCTTTTTATATGACTCACATCCTTTGAAGACACATCAATTGTGGCTCGATCTTGGCTCATATATCTATTGCTATGGCTTGGTTATGTTCTCTTACAATATGGCACGTTTTTCTCATTATCTTTGTGGGGCTCACTTCAGTTCTAAGGCTCGTGTCACTATGACATTTAGCTCGCATGAATCTTAAGTCTCGCATTACTCTTACGTGGCTCGAATCAATATACGGTGGTGTATATCAATGCACAATAGTTCACATAATTCAAAGACACACATTGCTTGAACTCTATCCGTGTTGAAGGAAATGTAACTAGGTTCGGTCTTCATAAATATACTTTTGATATTTGTATTTATTCAAGAAAAGAAATATTATTTTTATAATATATGTCAATGAGTTTCTTGCTCATTGAAATAGGCCTAGCACATGTTAAAGTGCTATAGGTGAGTCAAATGGTCAAAAGAAAATGTTGAAGACCTTAAGGGCATGTTACTCCATGTATATGTTTGTATAAGGTCAAAGGAATACCTCCAAGACAAGTGCAAGTCCTCTCCATGCAGCAACGTCCTCCAAAAAGAAGTTAAAATGATGAAAATTGATAAGTCAGCCTACAGTCATGATGTTGGCCTCAAGTCGGCCTAAAGGAGGGACAGTCCTTTATAAATAGAGGTTGTCCACTCCCTCAAAAGTCAATGAATCATCTCTGAAATCAGCGAAGTACATAAACTGAGAAGAAGTGACAAAAAGGACGAGGTTAAGGGTCTTCTAGTGCAACGAAGGAAGGAGGAAGAAGACCGAAGTGAAGAGCATTGTTTCTAGGGCTAGAAACAGTCACACGTGCGAAGAAAAGGAGGGCAAGTCTGTGGCATAACAGCAGCTAGAGAACAATCCATGAATTATCATTGTTTGGGTGAGAAATTAAGTCTACAAGGCCTCCCAAGCCTAGCGAAGGAGTCTCTCTCTCTAGCGAAGGAAAAAGGACCCTAATTCTCTAGGGTTCCTACCACATGTGGAAAACTAGGGCTACTGTTCAGTTACATTAGTTTGCAGACCTATCTCAAGAAGAACCTCGTTGGATCAAGGGAAGGGTGTCTTCATAAGTGAAGATCATATCTAAGTAAAGAATAAGCATATCTCATCAAGAAGCTCACATAAGCAAGGTCTATCTCTAGACAAAGATTGAAGAAGGAGGATGAAGTGCTGGGGAGCAAAGTGCCGGAAGTAGGAAGTCTATGTGCCGGGAACAAAGTGCTGAATAGAGGAAGGACTTGACTTGTGCTTGGAGGACATCCTAGTCAAGGGTCTAGGGTTTGGCATTGATCAATAAGAAGCTTCAATAAGAGAAACTTACCAAAGGGTTTTCCTCTCTAAGAGAGAGAGGTTTTGGCCCTGGCAGAGAGCCAACATCTGTGTTCTTGTCTTTATGTTTTGGTAGTAGTTTGATGAAACACACATACTAATAATAATAAGAAGATCAAGGAAAGATAATTGTCAAAGTGCTTCACAAATTGTTATCAAGTAGAGAAGAATCCTAACATGCATCGATGCCTTTTATTCTTCAACATCCTGCAGGTTGCAACAAGCTTTATCATGGTGGTTCACATTCCCTGTGGAGTAACTATTGTTGTGAGTCGCTCTTATGGTGGCTCGCATATTTTCTTACAATGACCGCAATGTTAATTACAATGATACATTTATGGTTTGCTTTAATGCACGCTATAGTGATGGCTCGCTATGACTTACCCTGAGACACACTATAGTGATGTCTTGATTTGATGGACGTTACAGTGACACATTTGGTGCATGCTACCGCTATGACTTACCTCAAGGCACGCTATAGTGATGGGTTGCTTTGATGCATGCTACAATGACACATTTGCTGAATCACTCTACTAATTTTATGGCTTTCTCTGACTTTGAGGTTTGCAATATTTTGTGGTTCATGATTATGATCTACATTATGTATATATTTAATAGACATTGACCTATATAAATATAGAGAGTTAGTGGACAATATAGAGTAAGAAAATGATTTTTATAACAATATCAACATGACTATGTTGTATATGACATGAGTTTGACAGTGAGAAATTTATCTATATCACTGTCATGATTTACATGACAGTGACATATGACAGTCATACCTATGCTTGTGATAATGAAAGTGACTTGGAACTATAGACTTGAACCTAGGTAATAGTGACACAGTGATCTATTAATGTAGTGATACAATCATTAGGGGAATTTTGAGGTCTAAAATGGGCCTCCTAAGAAAAATGTACAACCAAAATAAATTTTATAAGAACCAACAGGATTCAAGATGATGATGTCAACCATGGGGGATGATTCACCATTTTTGGAGTAAAAAAGTAAAAAGATTAAAAAATAATAAAATAATAAAACTCCTTTTTCAACTCGTATTTTCAACTTATTTCCCTAAGGTTTTACTCAAATTTCGAGCGGGAGTACTCGTTGGATGCAAAATTTTATTCCTCATCCAAGGAGTACTCATGTTGCATATTTTCGATGGACCCTGCTACACGAAAAATGAGAAATACATGAAAAACGTGATTGCATGGGTATTCCTTGGATGAGGAATCAAATTTTGCATCCAACGAGTGTTATCGCTCGAAATTTGGGTAAACCCATAGGGAGATAAGTTGAAAAAATAGTTTTTTCTTTTTTCTCTCTAAAATTTGATGATGTAATCTAATATTATTTTATTATTTCCACTATTATTTTATAATTTCCTTAGGAGGCCCATTCTAGACCTCAAAATTCCTCTAATAGTCTAATATAATAGTGATCCATAACAATTATAGCAATGCCTTGTGTTAGAGCATCTATGATGGTTCCTCTATGACATTCTTGATATGACATAAATCATTGCAGTGACCGCTGACATGATTTTTGATATATGGTAGTGACACATTGATCTATGGTTTTATAACACGGATGGAAAAACACCTATGACAGTGTAGTAATATATATATGACGATCATGTATGATCCCTTGTAGGCCCTAGATGGCCTGATATGATTGGTGTGTCTCATTGTACCTTATATCTCAGCAGAACTTTGATGAATATCTAATAGAAGAAGAATTTGGTTGGGTTTTCCTCCTTGTGGGGTTTTGCCCTGGTCTCTGACGTAAATTCTGGTTTCTCTTGTGCATGCTTTTCTTCTACTATTATTTATTGTTCTGCTGCATTGTTGATGATATTGTTTTCTCTACATAATTGCTAATGATGATATGATGGGATTGGGTGATTGTAATGTGTAAATGATGAAAAGTTTTGAAAAATGCAATTATCTACAACAAAAAACAATTAAGCCCTAAAATTAACACATCCAACTTGCCTTCATATTTCAAGTTCATTGATGTCATTTCACAATTTGACCTTGGCCACAAAACCCTAGATTCTACTACTGTAAAAAGGAATAACTCGTTGTGAAACCCTTGTGATCTCAGATCTCTCCTTCAAAGTTTCCATAGCTTTGATACCATTTTAAATTTGCAATATTAGCCCAAATTTATTTTCTACCTCAAGAATTTTTATTCCCATAAAATTATTAAATAAAATTATGAATTGCTTTGAAAATAAAATCATTAAATAAAATTCTAAATTGCTTTGAAAATAAAATCATTGGTATTTTACTTCTAAAATAAAATATTTGTAGCGGAATAATAAAATTAAAGAGATCAATCACATCACAATAGTAAGTATATGCCCATAACAATTTTCCTTCATTAAAATCCTTGGTAAAATTTGGGCCTAGACCCACAGAGAAAAATACACTAAAAAATGCACCGTTGGAACTTGTAAGCCAACCCTACTGGAAAAATCAACCCACCAGAAATTCTTCCTTGGCCTTGGAGAAACATGGCCTTCACCACCAACAAATTAGCCCACTCCTTTCTTCTTGTACGACCTCTGCACTATTGAAATTTGGGCAGCTTTGGGATGAATTTCCTCGAAGGCAAACATAGCTACCCCAAGGAAAACCTAAGGCCCCAAAGGAAGCCCAAATGCCCCAAAGAGAAATATTACTTTTATAATATCATGGGAAATAAATTATTAATGTTCTTGCAATATATATTTAACTGTTCTTATTATTTTGAGCAAAAGTTTAAATTAAGAAATTCCCTCCAAAATTCTAAGTCGGCCTCTCAAAAAGGGACCCTATCAAATTGTATATAAAGATCTTTGTGACTCATTTGAGACATAACATAGACGAATAAGGCTCACATCTTTACATATCCTGAGGTTCACAAGGCTCGCATCTTTACATATTCTGAGGTTCACATTTTCTTGGACATGGCACGCACTATTCTCTATGGAAGGATTTCGCTCTGTCACTGTGATAAATTTCACTATACTCAGGAACTCACACTTATCTTCTCTGTAATCTTGCTGGCATTATATCTATGTTGGTTTGAATTAGCATTAACAGTGGCATTGTTAATTTTTGAGTCATCATCTCTGTATAGTGGTATGGATAAGCTCTGCGACATTGCTACTCCTTTGAGGCTTGAATTATATCAGTGACATTACAACATCTATGTCGTATTTTTTGTGGTTCGCTCATTGTCTAAGGTTCACACTAAGTATCTGTGACACACATCAATCTACTGATGGCTCGCATTCATGAAGGTGGCTCTCGCTATAGTTATTTTATTTTTGTCTTGTTTCCTGAACTGTTACTCATATGGTTATGACTCTTGCCCTTACATATTTTGAAGTGACTTGTGGCATCATTGTTGTGGCTACAATTGTAGTGGCATCATCACAATGGCATGTTCTTTGTGGCACGATGCATAAACTTTGGGCTCGTTGTCCACATTTGGCTCTATGTACTCACATCAACTGTAGTGGCTGTACTCAATGGTTTGTATACACTCTGTTGTGACATCGCATCTCCCATGATCGCACTATACAATGGTTTGTTCTCTTTGTAGCTTGGGTCTATGGCTCTGTAATATTTGGTAGCTCACATATGAGGGTTGTAAGTTCCGTGACTCGCACTTGTGACTCACACTCTCACCTTATGGCACACATATATAGTACAGTAAGGTTCAAATGTTTGTTCCCTATTCACTGTGACATCGTTGCTTGGGTTGGTTGACATCATAGTATATGCAACGACATTGTGTATATTTAGTGGCATCATTTATGTACAGCAGCATCATTTATATATATACTGGCAGCATATTATGTGACTCGCTTTCTATGTTTCTGTAGCCCACATATCTATACTATATTCTATCTGATTTGCTGTGGCCAGCATCTTTGGTTAACTCTACTTTGTGACATGATATATTGTGGCTAGCTTGGGCAGTATCTTGAGATAATATCCTTGACTACGATGACAAAGACTATGCTCTTATGAAGACAATACCCTTGCTCTAATATGATGGCAGTAACCTTGGACAGTGACCTTACTCTTCATATAATGGCAATGACTTGTTATGGATACATGATGACAATGTTTCATGATGGCAGCTAATCTAAATTGCAACGATACTATAGTGATCTATGAAGGTATATAACACAGTGCCCCTGCTCCATGATGACATAGTATGCATGGCAGTGACCTGATATAGCCCAATAGATGTATCATGTGACAATGCTTGATGATGATATTGTTTCTTGCAACAGTGATATGGCAAAAGCTTTCTTGGACTCATTTGGTTATCAGAAGTCAGTTCACAATCAAAGTTGTGAACTGACTTGGATTGGCCCTAAGAGGCTTGATTTAATGATGTATCTCACTATGGATGTACTTTGTATCTCAGCTGAACATTTGATGAATATCTAATGAAAGAAGAATTTGGTTGGGTTTTAACTTTTCCCCCTTGTGGGGTTTCTCCCTAGTCTTTGACCTAAATCATGGTGCCTCTATTTATGCATGCTTTTCTTCTATTGTTTTTTATTGTTTTGCTGCATTATTGATTGTTCTCTCTACATAATTGCTAATGATGACTTGATGTAAATACTGGAAATACTCCTGAAATTTCCATGCACTCTTCCTTCCTTCTCTTCAGTCTAGATGAGCCTCTCGCTCTAGAGAAAATCGCTTCCTCCACTTGTATGTCCTCAACTTTCCCTTAGGCTTATTTTATAACTGCATTAAGCCAAATGCCTACCCTAATCTCCTAAGTGATTAATAGTCGAGATTAGATCTCGCCTCACTTGAGATAAACGGTTTAGATCATATTTAAGTCACTTAAATTTTTAAATTATTTATTCTTATACTTTGGCTTAATAATCTACAATAATTATTTGACTTTAATTATTGTACTTTTCCTATGTTAAACTTAGGAAATAAGTCATGAATCACTTCACCTAAAGAGGCAATCAACCATCTCTTACATGCTAAGACACCAAACTCTAGTAGAAGACCTTTTGAAGTTACAAAGAACTTCAACACTCATCAGGGTAGGGACATGCAAGGGTTCTTTATGATGTGAAGGAACATCTAGTGCTTAGGAACTAGGGGGTGGCTAATGAGGGGGGTAAAGCTCATGCTAGGATTTTTTCCACACATTAATCATGCCTTTACCATCTTTTTCATTTTAACTTTTCTTTTTCTTTTGTTGTGGCCATCTTATGTTTTTATCTTTCTTGTCGTTGCATCAACCTCTACGTCAAAGTTTTTCAGCCCTAACTCAAGGATGTGTATGAGTGCCAAATCCCAATGAATCAATGACAGTTAACCCAAAAGATGGATGTGATATCATGGGAAATATGAAAAGTGGTAAATATGGAATGGTTATGGACACACTACTTTAATCCAAGTTTTCCAAGTAGTGCCCCTCCTATAATCCTAAGGCCCTAGAGGAGGTCAATATTGGACTAGGGCTAAAGACTAAACTACCATTAGTAAAGTGATAGAACAAGTTTATAGTCAAGATTGGTCAATCATCTAGATCAAACCTTTATCCATATTAGAATGCCCAAAACATCAAGTAAAAGCACTTGTTTGCAAAATGTTTAGTACCTGTGAACTGGTAACCCACCTTCATTTAAGAGGAATGCTTGATGGTGAAAGGTGTCTGACTAGTGAAAATGGTGGAGGAATGTGGCATATCATCATATATTGAGCAAATATAAGGCTGTTGGCTGGCTGTTCAAAGGAGAATTTTTTTCTCAAGATTTTGAATCCTGGAAACCTAAAAGTGCCCATTTAAAGAACTCTCAACCTGCTGCTAAAATTTGTCCTCTATTGCTGAAAAAGATCAAGTTTCTAAAAATAGAAACTGCTAAAAGAAACCATGTAAAAATTGAAACTGCTCACTATTCTCAACCTCACAATCATCCCTTTGTTGGAAATGGGGGGTGACTTAGTATTTCAATTTAGTTAGTTAATTTTTAATCTTCAGAGCATTAATTAACATTAGCAAAACATTGATCAACAACACCATTCGAAATTGCACAACATCAAGAAAATACACAAGAGATTTTTAGGTGGAAACGCTTCCGGGAGAGAAACCACTAAACGTTTTTATATAAGGGTCTTTAATGATTACATCAACAAGAAGCTCCAGCTTCCAAGATTCTCTAGTAGCAACTGGAAGGAGGTTGCAACCTCTTGGTTAACAGGCTCCAACCTGAAGGACGCTGCGACTCCCTAATTTACCAGCTTCAACTGGAAGGATGCTCCAATTCCCTAGTTTTATTAGCTCCAACTGAAAGGATGCCCCAACACCCTCATTTACCAACTTCAACTCGAAGGATGCTCCAATGCCATGCATAGGCTCTAACCTTCCCTAGCACCACCCTGCTGCCCTGAAGTGTTCTCAGGCTCCAACCTAAAGGAGACTCCACTCTCCGCCTTGCACCACCCTGCGGCCTTCAAGATATAAGATAAAGGAATAAGATAGATGATACTGCACTCGCTGCTCCAACCACAATTGTCAATAATATTGTTGCACTATCAATCTGACACTGTACAGTGGCCTTGCAATTCAAACCCTAGCTATTGTGAAATTCCTTCTAAGGAAAATTTCTCAACTAGTCACAATTTTATGGGTTTCCAATGAGCTTATTTGTGAAACATTTTGTCAAACATTTCATACACATTGTTGTAGGTATATCTGAATGAGTTTAATTTCCCAATAAGTGGTTACAATGAATTAATGTCATCCAAGTGTTGATATGTAATCACAGAATATAATAACAAGCAATTTGTAGGGATGGACGACTGTTGTAGCGGCTACGAACACCCTCCAAAATTTTGCCTTAGCTTCGTTTTGGAGCCTCCCTACCAACCATCCTCAACAGCATGTCTTGCACCGTCAAGCATATAGGCTTCAGCTGTTTCTCAGTGTCTTGTCGGCCTGTGCATGTCAATTTGCTTCACTTCCCCCACAGGCTGTCTTTCCAGACTTAGGCCATGCTGTCTTTCCAGACTTAGGCCATGTGTTGGCCATGCAGCTCCCCTAGAAAATTGCACAATTCTGGAAGGGAACCAGCCTTCCCTCCAGAAATTGCACAAATCAATTGGCCAGCTAGCTGAGCTCAAGAATTGCGTAAATCAGTCTGTCATGCTTCCCTTAGAAAATTGCGCAATTCTGGAGGGGAACCAACCTTCCCTCTAGAAATTGTGCAAATTAGCCTAGCAGCCTGCTGGGCTCCATAATTGTGCAGAGCAGTCAGGCAGTCTTCCTCCAGAAAACTGTGCAATCTGACCCAACAATGTTGCTCAACCTAGAAATTGCGCAATCCCTTTGGGACAGCTAGCCCAGCTCAGCACAGGAACTACGCAAATTTTCATCCCAGGCTCGCAGACCGATGGATGTGCCTTCATGTTTGACTGGTTCCCTTTAGGACCGAGCAAAACTGATTTGCATGCATGGACTGCTTTTCCCAAGGCATCATGCAAAGGCATCCCTAGATTTAGGGATCTATTTTTAGCAGTTGGAGGTTACATGCAAGGCTCATTTTAGAAACCTCCCGCCAAGTGTCGCTTTTCCTATATTTGTGGCATGCGTGTCATAACCTCGATTTTATCAAAACTTATGAACCAGACACTGCAGAGCTCATTCCTCACATCGATCTTGCAGTTCTCTGACATCCCACATCACATCTAGGAGTCGTCGACACATTCAGCTCAGCTGTTTCGGGGTAAGCCCGCTTTGCATGTCTTGCGCTGTGTTTCTGTCGCTTTTTGTGTTTCGGCTTGTGTAAGTGTTGTTTGCTTGATTTCAATGAGCGTTTGCTGTCGTTTTGATGTATGTTAGCTTGTAGAAGTACCGTTTCAGTTTTCATTCGCATCTCACTGTTTTCGCATTCGTGACACTATTTTTTGCACCAACGGTCGTCGTTGCGGCGACTCGCTTCACACACATGCATGCTTTCCTGTTTTCTAAATCTTGCACTTACTGTTTTCATGCATGATCATTCACTCTTGTTTACACTCAGTATCACCATGCATTCAGACTTCTCATGTTTTTAGTCACCCGTCGGCGGGTCTAGGCTGCCTTACCTTGCCTTTGCCCGGCTAGCGTTGCGGATTTCTGGAAGTGAAGGCTCTGCCTTCCCTCTAGAAATTGTGCAAGTCTGGCCTAGCACTGACCTCTAGGCTTGCATTGCGCAATTCTGGGAGGCAGTGCCTTGTTGGCCCCAGAAACTGCGTAATGCAGTTTGCTGGTTTGCATGTCACTGTTGACTGAAATTGTACATTGCGCAGTTTCAGTCCTCAGCAGGCCAGGCTGGACTGTGCATTGCACAGTTCCAGCAGTCAGTCAGCCTCTCGACAGCCCAGACTGTGCCTTGCGCAGTTTTGGCAGTTAGTCTCCCAGCCTCCCGGTGAAAATTGTGCAATCTTCACAGACAGTCACAGAGGTATGCAGTCAGTCCTTCAATTTGTTTTGGTTTTCGACTGACAGATTGCTTGTCACGAGTGTTGCTATGTCTCTAGGTATCACAGGTGTTTGTTTGCCTCTCAGCAACACAGGTACAATGGCTTCCAAGAGAGCAGAGTCGAAGACATCGTTCATAGCACAACTAGGGATGTAGTCGATCAAGCATCTATGAACTTGCCTATCTATGAAGACATCAAGTTGTTCATGGACAAGGATATCAAGATGAAATGGCAGTAGTGTCACAACGAGCAACACCATCAACAACAACATAAGGTAGCACACCTGCATGCGACTAGTGCAAGAGGAAGGTTGTGGACAACATAGAGGCGAAACAAAGTTGCAAGCTCAAGCAGATCCACTTGTGATGAAAGCAACTTTGGACGCTAAGGCTATGAGGCGACGACGCGACAAGAGAATCGTGCGAAGACACAGAGAGAGACACAGAGAAGGAGTTGCAGGTGCTCTAGCGACAACTCAAGGAAGAACAAGAGCTGCACAAACAAGAGAAGGAGTTGCAGCGGGAACAGGTATAGCAGAAGGCACAACATGCACAGATTGATGAAACTGCACCCATACAGGTTATGGACACATCCAATAGTTGGTGTAGAGCAGACAGGGAGAGTAGTGTTGTCGATCGCATGAAAAGGTGTTTAGGAACATGGATGTCATTGAGCGCATGCATGTGATCCCACCCATTTGGCACACTCACTGAGGCGAAGACAAGAAGCAAGTCCGACTGGAGCTGAACATGTATTTTGACAAGTTGATGCGCATGTTCACCAACACACACTCGAGATCAACACAGACACTATGCATCAGTATGTCGCTGGTCCAACTACACTCAAGACAATGATGCGCATATTATCAGATGAGTTGGACAAAGGAGCCATATCAGTGTACCCAGATGCAACGGAGGCAAGAGTTCGCTTTCAGCAGGATGTCACCATTGAAGCGCACGGACACCATCATGGACGACCAAGCTTGGCATTAGTTCACCACCGTCGATCATCGCAAGGATGTCGAAGAGTTGGTTTTACCACAACTGTCCGAGTGTTAGTGATGTCTTGCATGGCTTGCCCAAGCCTATTTTGTCTCACATGGGTACATGTGCAGATTGGATGTAACATCTTGTAAGGTGGAAGTCCAAGTGTCGATAGTTGAATGTAACAGTCATAGAGTAGTTGAAGAGTTATGAGAGTAGGTGAATGTCAAGGGTCACCCCACCCTTTGCTATTTATTGTACCTCATAACTCATTGTAGAGGCTTTTGGTCAGCCAAGCTTCTGATAGGAGTATCTTAGAGAAAGCTTAGAGAGTATTGTAATGAGCCTTGGCTTCTCCACTGTGTAGAGCTAGTATATCTCTTTGGAGGAGCAGGTGGAAGTGACGGTAACGTTTTGCTGTCGGAACTAGTGGTTGGTCATGGTTGTATTGTATGATTGGAACTTTCACTTCTTAATATAACAGAGCCAAGACGTTTTGTGTATATGTCGTATTGTATTTTAGCTATCTTGTTTACTCTAAATGATATATGTATCTATTTTCTTACGCATGTGTGTATAAACTCTTTCTATATATGTATGTATGAATCTTACTGAAATGTGCTGTTGGTTTAACCATCACTTTGGATTGCTTGCTTACTTGCCTTGCAGTTTGTGATGCATCTTTGCTTGTGTGTTCCCTTCTTAACTCCGTGCTTTCACAGGTTTCCAAGGGGTGCACTCACCTCACCCTTTGTGTGTTAGAACCGTTCATGCACTTTCCTTGGCTTGGTGCGCTTGTCACACCCTTGCTACCAACAAGGACATCTTACTTATCTCTGTGCACAACTGCGGTTAAGGCGATACTGTACGACTCATTGCTAGGACTCTTACACCAAATGGTCTGAGGTCTATTTGGGACTTCTTACCCGAAAGATCCCCATGACATGTTGGTGGGTTCAATGCCGTCAACAACATCACAAACCATGGTATAAAATACACCTTTTATTTAAATATCACTCCACCCTTATAAAGCATGATTTCTTAACACTTATCACATCATAAATGAATATATCTGAAGTAAAACTCAGAAATAGGGACATAGTGGTGTTGAAAAATGTAACTAGGTTCGGTCTTCACAATTATCTTTGTACTTGTATCAATATGTATTTCTTGTAAAAAGCAAAAATAAGAAAACAAATTATTATTATTATTATTTTTCTATCCAAAGCATCTTCTTCATGCTTCTAGGGTTTATTGAGTCAAGAAAGAAAAATTGTCATGAGTCAAAGTCCCATTTGGACATTTTGTAACAAAAGAAAAATCTTATTTTTTAGTCAAAAAGATTCATTTTGTCCCACAAGACCAAGTCGGCCCTGCCTTGTCAAGCCAACCTTGAAGATGTTGAAAAATGTGCTAGTGTCAGTTTTCATAATTATATTTAAAATGTATTTGTCAAAAGAAATTTTATTATTAAATAAATTGCCTTATTAAAGCATGAGTTTCATGCTTTGGTCAATTTTTTTTAAGTCAAAGCCTCCATTGCAGCCTTCTAGGGCTTATGTCAAGTGTTCTTGTCCATGTCATATTGTAAAGAACCCTTCTAGGGATTTATTTGTCGAAGAAGAAATTTATTTTATTGTATTTTAGGTCTTCTAGGCCTCCTCCACCAAGTTGACCTCAACAAAGGAGTTCGGCCTCCACCAAGTTGACTCATTTGCCAATCATCTCACACAAGTTCAAATTGCAATAGCTGGGAGCAGAAAAAGTGCGAAGTTCAAGAAGGAAGCTAGAATCGAAGTTTTTGGATCTCTCTCTCCCTTATGTGCAACAAAATTCTGAAGCTGCATTGAATCTATGAAGTTGCATCAGGGTCGAAGCTGTGAAGTTGCATCGAAGTTGTGAAGCTGCTAGGTTGGAGCTACTGAAGTTGCTAGATCGAAACTACAGTCCTAAAGTTGTGTTGAAGTTCTAAAGCTGGGGGTCGAAATCTTGGGTTGAAGCTGCATTTGAGAAGTTGGCACTTGGTAACTTTTGGAAGAGATCATCTATCAGAAGGAAGAGCTGACTTGGTGGAGGAGGAAGGTTTTTGGGTCTAGGCTCTTCGTCTATCTCATTTTGAATTACTGAAGGAAGAGTTCTTGATTGGGTTTTCCCCTATATAGGGATTTTTCCTTGGTTGTGCACCTACATCTGGTGTCCTTAATCTTCATGTTTTGGTTTTGGTAATTGCTTGATGAACTAAGATAAAAGAAGAACATAAGAAAGATTATAATAATAATCACAAGTAATTATCAACAAGAGAATTTTTTTCTACCTTTCTGATTTTCTGACAGAAGAGGCCCAATTCAACCTCCTGGATGACTATTAAAGGAAAAGGCTTCGACCTCATTCTCTCACTCACAATTTGATTTCTGAACAAGAAAGAAGAAGAAAAAGAAGTGCAAAGGCCAAGGAAGAGAGAGAAGAATCTAACGAAGGAAGAAAATTCAAGTTTTTGCTTGTCTTTGTCCACACGTGTGAAGTTGATGGGGTTGCTTTGTGAATTACAGGGCCAAATTTCTGTTTTTGCAAAAGTGTTGGGGCAACTCTATTTCTACGAAGGTGTTGGGGCAACTCCTGGGAAGGTGCTAGGGCAACTCTGCGAAATTGCAGGTTTGAAATTTTGACTTGAAAGAAGTTTGACCAGTGTTGATTCTTGTTGACTTGGCTTGGTTGGAGGAGATCTAAAGGAGGGTTAACTTGGCTCTTTGTGGAGGTTTTGGTCTTGGTCTTGGGCCTTGGATGTCTCACTATGATATGATTCTATAATAAGAGAAGTTGTTTGGGATTTTCCCCTTGTGGGGTTTTGCCCCGGCTTGGAGGCTGCATCTTGTGTTCTTTGATTCTTGTGATACTTATGCACTTTATGATTTTGGTAATTGCTTGATGAAGAAGACGTAATAAAGTAATAATACCCAACAAGCAATCACAAGTAATTGTCATGTAAGAGGAATCAACCCTAATCTAAAAGCTATTGATTTCTAAACAAGTGGAACCTGGAATGGAAGAACGAGCTGGAGAGTTCACTGAACACGTTCAAAACCTTTGAGTTTTCCAGTATTAAGACTCCAACTTTCTATCTCCTTGTATCAACAATCATTTTAGCTCTTCTAAGCACCACGGTGATCAGGAATATGTGCCTCAGGCATTGTTGCAGGTTTGAAATTTTGCCTTGAAAGAGGTTTGCCCAGCTTTGATTCTTGTTGACTTGGTTTGGTTGGAGGAGATCTGAAGGAGGGCTGACTTGGTTCTTTGTGGAGGTTTTGGTCTTGGTCTTGGGTCTTGGATGTCTCACTTTGATATGATTCTATAAGAAGAGAAGTTGTTTGGGTTTTCCCCCTTGTGGGGGTTTGCCTTCGCTTGGAGGCTACATCTTGTGTTCTTTGACTCTTATGATACTTATGCACGTTATGTTTTTGGTAATTGCTTGATGAAGAAGACATAATAAAGTAATAATACCCAACAAACACTCATAAGTAATTGTCATGTAAGAGGAATCAACCCTAATCTAAAAGTTATTGATTTCTCAACAAGTGGAACCTGGAATGGAAGAACGAGTTGGACAGTTCGCTGAACACGTTCAAAACCTCTAAGTTTTCCAGTATTAATACTCCAAATTCTACCTCCTTGCATCAACAGTCATTTTAGCTCTTCTAGGCACCACGACGCTCAGGAATATGTGCCTCAGGGACTGATAATACACACAACAAAGGGAAACTCCAGTCTTTGGTTCGAATTGACCTCTTTCTTCTTGTGTCTACACTCCAACACTATGTAGAGAGGTTGTGATCCTTTTTTAGCCACAAATACGTCCCTCTTATGACATGAACTCTACCCAACTATGTAAGAACGTGACCGACAAAGATTTGAGTGCCTCCCAACCACAAAAACGTGACCCAGGACTATGCCAAATCGATTTGTCTTCTGAAGGGAGCTTTGACCCCTTTCCCACAGTAACTCTTGCCTCATAAAATGACTAATATGCCTTTATTGAAACTCAACCCAACTATTACTTCCTTGTTGGAAATTGACCCTTGCTTTAGAGAGGGTACGATTTCTGGAAACAATGTAATGGGTCTTTCTCCACTGATTATGTGTGTCTCCTTTATTGGAATAGATGAATCCTTAGTCATTGGTTCAAATCTTTATTTTTGGTTAAGACTTGGCCAGATTGGATCTTGGGTACTTGGCTCTCCATAGATTTCTCTTCAACCTAAAAAGATGAGATAGAAAATAACAAATAAGACAATAAATCAATGGATAACACTTCTCTACCTCACTGTCTTATGCAAATCATCTTCTCCCTTGAATCCTAATGGTGAAATCTATGTGATTTCACTCCTTGAACTAGCTAGGGTGTATAATATCAACACCGAAACCAGTGGTGGCAGTTAGGGTTTCCCCAAACCTTAAGCTTTTTCTCCAAACTCTCTAAAAAACTCATTTTCTCAAAATGCAAGTGAAAGAATGAGGAGAGTCTCTTCACTTTTTCTCTTTTATAAACTTGTGGGCACTGTTTGCCACCATTTTATCCATTTAACTTTTATAAAGTCACTTTATAATCTTTTCACTTTATAAAATTAAAGTGAGTTTCCACTTGCTTAGGAAATGTTTCTTCTTTACCCTTTAGACTTTTATAATGTTTCCCTAGGCGAATTAAGTCCGCTTATTAAATTTTTCTCCTCCTTAGCCTACGGGAACCATGTTAGGCTAGTAGACCCCATCATATGCTTCCTAAGTGTTTCGGGACATTACAACCCTCCCCGCTCAAGATTGCATGTCCCAATGCTATTTTAACTCAGCATGTTTGAGCACTTGCTCACCTTCTCAGGTGGCATCCTCCACTAGTAAATCCTTCCACTTCACCAAGTACTCTTTCACTGTTCGATTTCATAGCTTCCTCTCCCTCGTTTCTAGGATCTTCTCTGGGCCTAGATAAACTCCCCTTGTTCATCCAATGATGGGAGTTTTGCAGAAGTGACAACATGTTGTCCAGGGCCATGAAATACATTGTAAAACTTACATCCTTCAGAAAGCTCAAGCTCATAGGCGATTTCTTCTACTCGTCTCACAATCTTGTATGTCTCGTAGAACTTGGGATTCAACTTTTTTTACCTCCTTTGTTTGGAGTGATGATTTCTTGTGGGGCTGAAGATGAAGGTATACCATATCTCCCACTTCAAAGCTGTGCTCCACTCTATGCCTATCTGTGTACAATTTCTGCTGGTTTTGACCATCTGCAAATTGTCCTTGAGGACCCTTAAAATATATTGCCTATCTTGAATCCAATCCTTAGCCAGAGGTGCCCGACTATCCCCAAATATCCTATTTGCAAATGTTGGGTGTCGTACCCATATAATGCTTTGAAGGTTGTCATGCCAATGGACATGTGGAAAGTGGTGTTGTAACAATGCCCCCCCAAATGCAACCACTTTACCCCGTGCCTTTTGCTAGTGGTTACATAATTTTGGAGATAGCTTTCCATCCATTTGTTAACTATCTTTGTTTGTCCATCAGTCTATGGGTGATAGTTGGTGCTTAGTGTCAACTCGGTCCCCACAAGTCTAAATCAGTGTTGTTAAAATCGTGATAATATTGCGATATTATTGCTTTATCGCAATTTTTCCCCGAAGCCGATATTATCGCGAGTAATACTCGGGTTTTTTTATACGCGATTTTTTCGAAAAAATAGCGATTTTTTCCCAATTTATCGCCGAGGGTCGGGGCAACACGGTTTTATAAGGGATGCTAAATGTTCGAAATGCAATTTTTTTTGAAAAAAACAAATAATTTTTGAGTGGGGCAACTTAATGATCAAGTCTAGGCCCTAGTATTGATATGCTATTCATGGTAATGTTAAATTCTTAAAGTAAAAGTGACATTCTCCTTAATCTTCATTTTCATCCTTTTACTTAAATTTTTAACATTACCATGAAATGACTCAGGATGTTTGAGAGTGGTTCCAGCCTCATTGGATTTCATATGGAGAAAGTAGAATTTTAGATTTCATTCACAATCCAGCAGACTTATCAGTTTTTCAGGATTTCAGGATTGGGAGATTGTAATGTTTCCAGGTGACACCACCTGCCCGGGCTACCCCTGCCACTAGTAGAGGACGTGGTCTACCTCCTATAGCTTCTACTTCTAGTTCTTCAGCTTCTAGAGCACAACAGACTCCACTGTCAACTCCACCAGCACCAGCATCTACATTTAGAGGGAAAGGGAAAGCTGTGGCATTTTCTCGCAAGAGGGGCAGAGGAAATCAATAGGATTAGACTTTAGTTATTTTCTTCATTTTATTGTATATGACATTATGACATGATGAGATACATTATTATATTTTTTGTTGATATTTTGAGGCTGAGTTGGGACTCAAGACTAGTAGAGGACGTGGTCTACCTCCTATAGCTTTTACTTCTAGTTCTTCAGCTTCTAGAGCACAATAGACTCCACTGCCAACTCCACCAGCACCAGCATCTACATCTAGAGGGAAAGGGAAAGCTGTGGCATGTTCTCGCAAGAGGGGCAGAGGAAATCAATAGGATTAGACTTTAGTTATTTCTTCATTTTATTGTATATGACATTATGACATGATGAGATACATTATTATATTTTGTTGATTTGAATTGAGGCTGAGTTGGGACTCAAGAGTCAGGACTTACTATTCAGGACATGATCCAATGTTATGTGTGATTTTAGCACTAGAAATGATATTAAACATCTTATATATTAGTTCTTTTATCATATTTATGTGTCAATGTATTTATTTTATGTTGTAGATGGTTTAGATATTAAAAAAATTGAAAAAAATTGAAAAAAATGAATATTTTTGTACCAAACGATTTTTTCCCGATTATTTCCTGATAGTTATGATTTTTTTTTTTCTGATTTTTTCCTCGCGGCGATATTTTGCCGATAACGATTAATGCAACATTGGTCTGAATAGTTCCTTCCAAAAGTCGCCCATGAACCTACTGTCCCTATGACTAACTATGGTCTTCAACAACCCATGTAATCAGAAGAGCTCCTTAAACAACAACTCAATCACCTGCGTTGTTGACTCTTGAGTATTTTGATGGTATGGAAAAGAAATGAGAGCATTTTGTGAGCCCATCTACCACCCCAAATATACAATCTTTGCCCTGTGTCGAAGGTAGACCAGTGATAAATTCCATGGAAATGCTCTCCCACTTCTGCTCCAGGATAGGGAGTGGATGTAGCAAACCTGCTGGATGAGTGTTATCCGCCTTGTTTTGCTAGCAAGTGCTACATTCCTTTACAAACCTCAACACATCCATCTTGAGGCCCTTCCAAATGAACTTCTCCCTAAGTTGTTTGTAGGTATTTACATATCTTGAATTCCCTACTAAGGGTGAGTTGTGCACTGCCTGCATAATTTTCTCCTTGAGCCGTGATCCTGGCACCAGATAGATCTGTTTCTTGTAGTAAATGATATCATCCACAACCCGATACCTATCATCATGAATCAACCCCTCTAGAATCTCATAGGCAAACTTATTCTTTGAATACTCCACCAGTAGCAGTGACTTCTAGTCATTTGTCATCTCCATGAGTGAGAGGATGGAATCCTCGAAAGAGCATTGACCACTACATTGTTTTTGCCTTTGATGTACTCTATCTCAAAGTTGTAAGCCTGCAACTTACTGATCCACTTTTGTTGCCTCTCACTTAGTTCCTTTTGCTCCATGAGGAATCTCAGGTTGTTGTGATTTGTCTTTACTTAGAACTTGTTCCCCCACGAAATATTGCCTGAATTTGGCCAATGCATGCATGATGATCAACATCTCTTTGTCATAGATCGAATAGTGTTACTCATAATCTCCGAGTTTGCGGCTCTAGAATGCTATGGGGTGGTGATTTTACATAAGAATTGCTCCTATCCCTGTCCCCGAAGCATCGCATTCCAACACAAATGGTTGGGTGAAATCTGGTAGTGCAAGCATAGGGCACACACTCATCGCTTCCTTCATCTTCTCAAATGTTTCCTATGTTTTCTTTGTTCAGCTGAAGGCTCCCTTCTTGGTGAGATTTGTAAGAGGTGATGTTAACTGTGAGAACCCCTTAACAAAATTCTTATAGTAGGTGCATAGGCCAATGAAACTCTTCAGATTCGTCACGGTTTTTGGGGAGGGCCACTCGATTATTCCCTGGATTTTCTCCTGGTGGAACTGAACCTTGTCATTCCCAATCGCATGCCCCAAAAGCCCCAAATAGAGCATATTTGTCATGCCAAATTCACACTTGGACTCCTTTACATATAGTTCCTGCTCCTTTAGGATCCCCAACACCTCGTCCAAGTGCCTCAGATGGTCTTCCTAGGTTTTGCTATAGACCAATATATCATCAAAGAAGACCAACAATTACTTCCACAACTGTTTATTAAACACATGGTTTGTGCATGACTAGAAAGTCGAGGGAGCATTGGTTACCCCTAATGGCATAACCAAGAACTCATAGTGCCCATAGTGGCACCTAAAGGCTGTCTTTGAGATTTCCTGCTCCCAAACTCGAATTTGATGATAGCCTGAACAACATTCAATCTTTGAGAAATATTTGGCTCCCCTCAGTTCATCCATCAACTCATCTATCCTAGGGATAGGATACGGGTTTTTGATAGTTATCTTGTTAAGAGCCTGATAATCAATACACATCTGCAAGGTACCATCCTTAGCCATGACTACTAAAGAAGCAAAAGGATTGGAACTAGGCCGAATCTCAACAACTCTTTGATGGCCTTCTCAATCTCGTCTTTGTAAACCTTGAGATGTCGATAGGGGTTGGTAATGATTGCCTGTACACCCTCCTCCAATTCTATGACATGCTCAAAACCCCTGCCTGGAAGAATGTCAGGAAAGATTTTTTGGTGTTTACGAAGCAATACTTGAATGTCATCAGAATGCTGTTGTGGCTGATCTAGCTGTCTGCTATCTGTAAGGACACTCTCAACCTCCCATTCAATATCACCTCACCTCAATATTGCTTCCATGCTGTTGGATGATACTAGTCTCATTGTGCACTAATGCATGGCCCTCAAAACTACCCTTCTGCCATCTACTGGATCTTTGAATTCCATCTCCATGTTCCGTTGATCTGTAGTATACTTCCCGATGTAGTAGAGCCACTGACAACCTAACACCACATTGGTGTTTGACACATCCACCATGAAGAAGTCCTCAGTCACTGTGTAGTTCCCCAAAGTTAGCTGCAGCTTGGAGATGTATCTATTGCAGTCCATCTGATGGTTACCAGGTATGATGACTGTAAAATCATCAAACTCCTCAGTAGGAATCCCACTTTGATCCACCATGGACGCATCTATGAAATTGTGGGAAGCTCCACTATCGATCAATACCGTCACCTTGTGTCCTACCAGAACCTGTCTAACTTCGAAAGTATGATACCTGGGGAATCCTGACATGGATGCAATGATAGGGGCTTTTCCCTCTGCATGTGAAGTGCTGTAGGTATTTTGTCAAACATTTCATACACACACTGCTGTAGGTATATCTGAATGATTTTAATTTCCCAATCAGTGGTTTACAGTGAATTACTGTCACGCAAGTGTTGATTTTCAATCACAGAATATAATAACAAGCAATTCATAGGGATGGACAACACAAATCAGAGTATAAAATATGCCTTCTTTTATTTAAATATCAGTCCACCCTTACAGAGCATGATTTCTTAACACTCAGCATATCATAAATAAATATAGCAGAAGTAAAACTCAGAAATAGACACAGTGGAACCTGGAATGGAAGAGTGAGCTGGATAGTCCACTGAACACATTCAATACCTGAGTTTTCCATTATTAAGACTCAAGTTTCTATCCCCTTGCATCAAAAGTGATTTCAGCTCTCTTCTAGGCACCACACAGCTCAGGAAGATGTCCCTCAGGGATTGATAATATGCACAGCAAAGGCAAACTCCAGTCTCTGGTTCGAAACAGCTAGGGAATCCTCTTAACTCAGCCTCTTTCTTGTTGTGCATACACTCCAGCACTGTATAGAGAGATTACTGTCTCTTTTCAGCCACAAATACACCCCTCTTATGACATGAGCTCGGCCCAACTATGTAAGAACGTGACCAGCAGAAATTTGAGTGCCTCCCAACCACAGAAACACGGCCCAGGACTATGCCAAATCGATCTGTCTTCTCAAGGGAGCTTTAACCCCTTTCCCACATTTACTGGTGCCTCAGAAAATGACTGATATGCCTTTATTGAAACACAGCCCAACTATTACTTCCTTGCTGGAAATCGACCCCTGCTTTAGAGAGGGTACCAATTTCTGGGAACAATGTAATGGGTCTTCTCCACTGATTATGTGTGTCTCCCTCACTGGAATAGAGGAATCCATAGTCACTAGTTTGAATATCTATTTTTGGGCAAGACTTGGCCAGATTGGATCTTGGGTACTTCGCTCTTCATAGATTTCTCTTCAACCTGAAAAGATGAGATAGAAAATACCAAATAAGACAATAGAATCAACTAATAACACTTCTTTACCTCAATGTCTTTTGGAAATCTTCTCCCTTGAATCCCAATGGTGAAATCTGTCTGATTTTTTTCCTTGAACTAGCTAGGGTGTATAGTTTCAACACTGAAACTAATAGTGTCAGTTAAGGTTTTCCCAAACCCTAAGCTTCTCCAAACTCTCTAAGCACTAATTTTCTCAAAATGCAAGTGAAAGGAAGATAATCTCACTTTTTCTCTTTTATAAACTTGTGGTTTCTTTTTGCTGTAATTTTATTCTTTTAACTTTTATAAAGTCACTTTATAATCTTTTCATTTGATAAAGTTAAGTGACTTTCCATTTGCCTAGGAAATGTCCCCTTTTTACCCTTTAGACTTTTACAATGATTCCCTACCCAAATATTTTCCCCGCCTATTCATGTGGACTGTTGCTTGGTAGAGGGCTGACTTGGCACTTGGATCACTGGTTTGTTTTGACTTGGATTTCTCTTGTTGATGAGGAAGCTATAAGGATTGATGTGTTTTCCCCCTTGTGGGTTTTGCCCTGGCTTGGAGCCTAATTTCTTGTGTCTCTTGTCTTTTTGTGCATTGTATTTGTGTAATTGCTTGATGATTTAATGAATGAAGTAAACACTAAATGGAAAATATGTACATAAACAATCACTAGTAATTTCCATGATAAAAAGTTCACAATATGCCACAGAAAAATGCTTCAAATGACCCCAAACATGCCCTTCCACGGGCCAAATCTACTTAGCAAACAGCCCTAGATTTTTCCACAAAGAAAAACCTCTGGAATGGCCTCAGTTTCCTACAAAATGGCCTCAGAAAGCATCTTAGATCTGTCTCAGAAGGGTCGAACGGCCTCAGAAGCTTCTATATAACCCAACGAAGAATCAATAAAGGAAGGTAATCATTAAATGCCCAAACAATCTCCAAAAAATCGGCCTGAATCTTTAGATAGGCGAGTCAAAACTAGGCCTCAAAAACTGCTGAAGATGTATCAATGAACTGCATGCGGTGATGGTTCAATTGGAGGGCAGATAAGCCCTATTTATAGAGGCCGAAGAGCTTTCTAGAGGGGCAAGCCGACCAGTATAAGAGGTTATGGAGCCGACCCCCCATAAGCAAATTTAAATTTTAAATTAAATTGATTTTGGAGCCAAAAATTAATTTCCTTTGAGGCAGACATTGGCAGATAGGAAATGTTATTTTAATTTGACAGTTGGAGCTGATTTGGGGCTCATTAATCCTTAAATCCACACACACAATAATAAACAAAATTATTTCAACATTGTCCAATCACCAAGCTGACTTTCAATATCAATTGGGGCTCCTTGACCACACATTTGGGGCACAAATTTTAACCAGGCGTATCTCCTCAATCGTGAAGGATTATGTGGCATGCCACCCACTGTTGGAATTGGCATGACAATGAGAATCAAATGGCAGTGGTCTTGAGTCCAAAAACATTGATCTTACCAACCAATTTCCTTAACAAAAGCAGGGCTCCATGACCACACACAAGGGGCTTCTCATCCTTCTAAGGTTGCTTGACCAATGGAGCTTCCAATCAATGCTTCCTTAGACGAATATTAAAAGCATTCAAAGCTTGATGTTGGCATCAATGACAACACCATTCATCACTTTCAAAATCTTATTGCCAATCCAATGCATGGGGAAAGCCTACTAAAAATAGCTTTGGAAACCTGAATTGGTAACCTGCTAAAAATATCCGAGATGTCTGTGTCCCTTCGGAATACTGGTCTCTGGATGATTTCCAACATTCATACAATACAGGTCTGGATCAAGTTCTGGCTTGAATAATGCCCCTGCAACAATGTACCCATATGGCCAAAGTACTAATGAATCTTCAATGTCAAATGGTAACTATGTAATGTTGAATTCACCCGATTTGTCCATGAACTGTCGATACTAAACTGACCAAGAGGACTTGGGATAGATCACTGTTTTACGAAACGGCCGAACCGAAACGGAAACGGCCGTTTCGTTCCGTTTCAATAGCCCCCAGCTTGACCCGGCCCATGACCCGGCTCGGTTGACCGGGTCAGCTATGACTCGGCCGAGTCAGCCAATGACTCGGCCGAGTCATAGCTGACCCGGTCAACCCGGCCGGGTCCCATCATGACTCGGCCGTTTCACTCATAACCGGCTGGGGCAGCGTATTACCAAAAAAAAATCAATTTTCACTTAACATTTGGCAGTTTAGAGAGATTTATGCTTATGCTAAACATGACTTTAATGATTTAATCTCAATGATGAAAGCAACATCTTCTTAGGATTCCATTATACCAGTCATGACTCATGACTAACTATGCAGTAAGCATCAAGCTGCCTTGACACATGGGCTAGAGAATGGTAGACCTCAAGAAAAGAGGATTATTGAGATGGGAAACTTCAGCTTTGAGGTTGAACTAGTGCTTGTGTTTGAATTTATACAACCACTTGTTAATCATGGATTAGTGATATGCAAGAAAGGACGTGACTTCTTGGTTTCTATTGTAGAATCTTAAGGAATTGGAGAAATTAAACTCCGTCAATGTCAAATTGGCATTTCTAATCGTGCAAGCATAATTTCTACCCTAAAAAATTATTGGATGCACATTAAGTCTCCTCATTTAGTCGCTGTTACGTCTTCCAGCAAAATTAAGATCAAAGTGTATTTGATGATTGAGGTAGGATGGTAGCAAATATGCTTAGAAGTTACCTGTTCTTTGTATTAAAGATGACATGGGCAATGTAAAAATAACTATGACAGACTACAGTTGACTATGTATGTATTTACTATTGCAGACTACAGTTGACTATGTATTTACTATTGCCATTGGGTACACCGTCCCATTTTGATATAATGGATTGGTTCATGAGCCTACTTTGATCATATGTTGTCTTCCATGTATATTATAATGTTGTGTGTTTGGAAACTTGAATGAAAATCTTTAAAATTATGTTTAAAATATTTAAAATTATGTTTTTTTGTAAAAAAATAAATATTTAATGTATTTTTTACAACGACCGAGTCATTGAAATCGAGCCGGCCGAGTCATTGCCGTTTCCGAGTCCGAGTCCGAGTCGATCCTCGGCCGAGTCCGAATCCGAGTCCGTTTTGTAAAACACTGGGATAGATACAACCTGATCCCAAATGTACTACTGAACATATTCTGAAACTTCAACACTCAAATTTATGTGAACAAATCTGGTGTTAACACACTTCACAATAAGTTGCTGCTGCTTTGCCTGGAAGAGTACAGTTTCTAGCTGGAAGAATTCAAGGTGAAAACACAGAAGTAGAGGAGTAAGATGATGTTGAAGAAATGAGATAGAGTCTCCTTATTTAATATGTACAAAATCACTTTTAAAATCTGCTGATAGCTGTAAAATATGAGATTCTGGAAGCTCAATGTAATTTCTGG
This sequence comes from Pinus tabuliformis, assembly GCA_031772625.1. NCBI lineage: Eukaryota > Viridiplantae > Streptophyta > Pinopsida > Pinales > Pinaceae > Pinus > Pinus tabuliformis. The sequence goes on from CM062804.1 coordinate 1,554,472,136, forward strand.
ACAGAATCCTCAATTATTACTTATGGATTTTGGCCTCCAAGCAAATACAACCCTATGTTTTAGAAACTGCAAGGGTGTAATTTCCCTCTTAAGTGGCTCCAAACCTGTATTTCAAGAATGCAAAGTGAAACCTAGCAGTCCCCTTCCTATAATGTTTATTGCTATTGGTGAATTTCTGAAGTATAATTATTTGATGAAGAATAAATTGTAATAAGCTCACAAATAATTATCAGTAGATCAGAAATATTGCTTGTACATCTTGTACTTGGGTTTTCAACACTAGATCCCTTGTTTGCTTTTAATTTTCCACTGACATAAATATAATTTCATTTTTCCATAACGTATTTACCTGCGGCCTCTCTTTGAGGTAAAATAAAGCAGTTCATTCTACTAGATTGGAAACATATTACGATGCAATTATTTTTGTTGCATCGATGCCATGTTCTTGTATCAATGCCATGTTGTTGTATTTTTGTTGTATCAATACCCTCTTCCTCGGAATATCTGGATGGAGGGCAGCTCAACTGCCAGCCACAAGAACCAGTTCTACATGAAATCTTCTGTCGTACAATCTGTTCACAGTACATGCCAGACAAAGATGTCTCATGCTCTTGCATTCTGATTTATAATTCTTAATTGCAGTCGCAATCAGTTTCTTATATATCATTCACATCTGCAAATAGCGTGGTAAGATGTTTATCTTGACATTTCTCACATCCACGATGGGCAGGATCCATATGGCTTCCACTATTGTTTCTTATGATGATTTATTATTAGTACAGGTGCATTCTGGGATAATAGCCAGCAGCTTTATAACATTTTCATAACATTTAGTATATCAAATTACCAGTAACATTGTATCATTCATAAAATACCTTTCATCAATGTACCCCCCAGTTTTATTTACCTTACAAAGCAGAATTCCGAAAGGAAGAAACTTTTGACATAAAATTTGGCATGTGACGTTAAATAGCATGTCCACTATGTGACCTTTGGGTCAGTTTTATAGACAAGTTAACTACCTAGTCGGTTGCTTTATCAAGTTCCTTTTGTCTTTTCTCCAGTTTGCGGCAGATATTCACTACTTAATTTGCATTTCAGGAAGTCTTTGTGAGTTTTGTCGGGTTGAATTCATCGAACGATGAATGGATAAATGTCAAGAATGTTCGACTACGTTCTCTTCCTTGTGAGGGATATGACTGTCTGCATATTATGCCAGGAAATATCGTATGTTGTTTCAAGGTATCGTTTTATTTGCATGACCTTTGTTTCTTTTGCCTCGCTATTCTATAGTTTTGGGGATATTCTCCACGTTATCAAATTTGACTGGCCTGTAAAATGTTTTGTAATTTAATATATTAGGAAGGCATAGAGGAGGCGAAGTATTTTGATGCTCGTGTCTTGGAAGTTGAAAGAAAACGACATGATATACGAGGCTGTCGCTGCTCGTTTTTAATTTGTTATAACCATGATCAGACTCAGGTATATATTCATTTTGCATTGGAAAGGCATGGTTTTGGAATGATATGACTATTCAATTTAATATCACTTCCATTTTTTTATTATAAGAATTGAATGTGAAGAAGAGATGGTGTTTCAATTTGCAGGAAAGAGTGCCGTTAAAAAATGTTTATCAACGTCCAGACAAGGATTATATTGTGAGGATTACAAAAAAAGTAATCCTTCCTGAAGAAACAACTACTTAATTCTTTGTTGTCTCAGAGATACTGAAAATCAGTTGATGTATTGGTACTTGGTCTTAGTCTGCAACTGTTTGAAGGATTTCTTCATTTTTATTCTTTTCTTTAAGTCATCTAATAACTAGAATTTAGAATTTTCGACATGTTCTCTTTGGCATGCTATTCATCTATATATACTATATAGCGACAAAGATTATTCTGTAAATTGTAATGGAATCTGCTTGTTTAAAGTTAAGTGCATGTTATGGTTAGATCATTAAAGATGTATTTATGACACACACCATTTATGGAGATGTTGTTTGTCGAGATCTATTTTTTGTCATTGTAGTCTTTGCACCGAGGTCCTATAATCTATACAAGTGTGGCTTCTGAGGATTAAAAAAAAGAGTGATATTAAATTGTGCAGTTGGATTGATTGGGAAGAAGGTATTTCCGATTGTGACACTTAAATTTCATGGGATGCCACCAAAATTAAAGATATATTGTCATTCCAAAGTTGGGCTAAAAAGTAGTTCACATAAAAGGGTTAAAAGAAGTCAACTTAAAGTGGGTGTAACTTTTGATTGTAATATGCAAATCAAGGTTTTGTAATTTTGACAAATTTGCAAGGCAGTTGAGTAGGTACTTGTTTTCAAGTTAAACGAATACTAAAGAAACCTAATTTGTAGTAAAACCTCCATATATCTCATCTCAAAATTAGATTCAGGTGGGATTTATGTGTTTTAAGCAAGGAAATATCAGATCTTTAATTTTAATTTGCATTAAAAAGAAAGTCAAATTCATTGGATGTTATCCTTCAATGTTTTTCCTTGGAACTTTAATAAGAACAAAGACCCAGGATCTTTTCTTCATAAGAGAACAAAGGGGCCATAGTGTTGAGCATTGTTTAGCATATAATAGTTATCATTCTATTACCCTTTGATGGGCATAATCCATAAGCGATGACCTAGATGGGGAAGGTTGTAGACAGTGTTATCAGTCTGAAATAAGTAGCCTAAAGAATTTGAGTTTATTTTTAGTTAGGTGTTCAAAAGAAGGTAATGTAGATCAACTACAAGAATTGTTGGAAGCACTTTGAAAAGAATTTGATGAGAACAATTCTCATTGCATCAGGGCATTGAGAAGAAAAACACTTCAAGTATCTAATAATATGATCTTTAATAAAACCCTTTTTAAAGAAATAAGAAATTTAAAAGGGGAAAAGTCAAACAGAAAAAAAGGAAAATATGTAAAGATCATATATTAAGACATTGCTAGAAGTGAAGCCATAATCTCTATGAAAGTAGGAGAACATCTAAATATGAGTGAAGTCAAGAGCAAGAATTAAGAGCCAAAACAATTAATATGTAGTTTCTCTATGAGGTGGGTGAACATCTTGTGAAATTTCTTTAATTATATGAAGAAATTGCTAGATGTGAAGCCATAATATCTATGAAAGTAGGAGAGAATCTAAATATGAGTGAAGTCAAGAGCAAGAATTAAGGGGCAAAAGTATTAACATGTAGTTTCTCTATGAAGGTGGGAGAACATCTTGTGAAGTTTCTTTAATTGCAGTAACCATAGTTTAATCTTCTATCTACTGGAGATTATTTGCCTTCAAAAAATTAATTACGACAAATAACAATTAATTAACCACTGCAATCTTCACAAATAAATACATGAACTAAGAAATAATGCGCACACACAAAATAATTGACACTGGTATATTTGGACAAATTGTCCTTGCAAAAACCCCAATGTGGGGAAAACTAATTCCGCAGATGAGGGTTTTATTATTATTATTATTTTCACAAATTGAGAATTACAACTGCTTCCCTCTCACTGGAAAAGCTCCACAAATTAATTTTCTCCATTGTTATTGGAAAAATAAATTTGGAAACAAGAGTTTCCCTTTTGCAAAACCTCACAGCCTTTTGCCTGCAACTCATACTTCTACCTACAATTTGCACTAGCTAACCTAGAAATGCTTACGATCCTTTGAAACTCACACTACCTATATAAAATCACCCCTGCAATGTCTTCTTTTGCTTGCGACTTGCTTGAGAAACTTGCACCTCCTCTGAGACCTGCCCCCGACAACTGGAAATTGATATGTAGATCAACTATGCACACTAACTAACTTGCATTGGTCAGTACGATCTCATTGCAAAATATTTCAACCTCCTTTTTGTTGAAAAGTAACTAGGTTCAGTCCTCATAATGACGTGTAATTGTGATTTTATGTAATAGATGAAAAGAAAGAAAAATAAAATTATTGTAATGTTTGTCTCATGGGTTTCATGAGCAAGGAATTTTATTTTAGTAATGGCTCCCATTGTGAGCCTTTAAGATTGAGTCATCTTATCATAAAAGTCAAATTTAGTCAATGTCATGTATGAAGGACCCTTCTTGGGCATGATACACTTGTATATAAGTCAATAGAAGTGTCAAACAACCCTCCAAAACAAGCACAAGCATGCTCCTACAAGTCGGCTTCAAAGAAATAACAATATCTTCATAAAAAGGACACGTCGGTTCACCAAAAGTCATATCGGCTAATTATGAGACTCCTACCACTATAAATAGGTAGCTCGACCTATTTTAGAGCACATAAATTCGGTCAAGGTATAATTTGCAGTCTGTAGTGCGAAGTACAACAAGGATTTCAATAGCAATAAAGTCTGCAATTCGGTAAATTTTTAAGGCAGAAAGTAAGTGTGAAAAAGAAGGGACAACAACCTCTCACCAAGCGCAGAAAGAAGAAGAAGAATCTGAGTTAGTTTGGCATTGTTTTGGTTACTTTTTCTTCACATGTGTGACCTGCATTAAGGGTTATGCAGTACGGTTTCTTCGGTCAGCAAAGAAGTCTAGAAAGGATCTCTATATCCAGCTCATATCCTAGCCGAAGTCACTAAGGTGAGTCTCCTAGTCAAGGAAAGAATGAAGACATCTCATATCAGCTCACATATGGAAATTGCAAGGATATAGATAAGTCGAGAATTGCAAATTTGTGGACAAGACCAAAATTGTAGAAATGCAGACAGTTTGATTTGTGTTGACCATAGAAGGACGAAAGTGCAACAAGGTTGTTTTAGAAAGGATCTCATCAAAGAAGGGTTGTGTCTTGGTCTTGGTATTCATCAATTGAAGTCTCTATAAGAAGAATTTGTGCAGGTTTTCCTTTCAAGTGGGAGAGGTTTTTTCCTTGGCGAATAGCCTATACATTCTGTGTCCCTTGTCTCTTTATTGTTTATGCATTGGTAATTGTTTGATGAAAGAAGAACACAATAATAATCTAAAAGAGAAAAATCTAATCTAAAAGGTAAAAAGCATTCACAAGCAGTTATCTCTAAAGAGAAATCACCTAATACTTGATGCCCTAGATTTCTCAACATGGTTTTAGAGCTAAGGTGACAACGTCAAAGAAAGGCATCTGATCAAGGGACACTCAAGGATCAAATCTCGAGGAAGGAATCAAAGCAAAGATGATCTTTAAGGCAAGATCTACAAAGGAAGCATTATAACCCTAGATCGAAGGAGTCGTCTACAAACAAGTCTTGGGATAATCATCAAGAAAAGAAGGCCAAGTTGAAGAGATCTACGAATCAAAGTCCTTACCATTAAAGACATCACCAAGAAGTCATCATTGATCTTCATTAAAGGATCCAAAGCGATCTCACTCTCTGTGGGGTCAAGGATCACTCTTGAAGAAAACTACCTTCATCAAGGAGAAGTTTTCTACTCTCTATATTAGTGTCAACATCAAGAAAGTAGCAAGAAGAAAGGAGCATCCTATGAAGTAAGTATATGACCTTTTCTGAATTTGTCAAAATGTCTTTTTGCAAGGAAAGCAACAACTTGGTTGGGGCTTCAAACTATCTTGCATGGAAGAAAAGGACAGATCTAAATCTCATTGAAAATGAGGTCATGGATCATGTCAAAAGATCTATCATCAAACCAGGAGAAGAAGGTGCTCAAGAACTTGCAAAGGGGAAATTAGGGATCAAAGGATTCTCATTGAATCCATTAAGGATCCCCTCATCCCATATGTATCTAAACTTGAAACTTCAAAAGACATCTATAACAAACTAGTAGAGTTGTATCCTGTAAGCACCGTTGTAGAAGTCATCTCATTAAGGCAAGAACTCTACAAGTTGAAGATGTCTAGGGAAGATGGAATAGCCTCATACTTTATGAGGATATCTGAGGTCCGAGACCAACTACAAGATCCAGGAGAAGTCATGTCTGATAGTGAAATGACTATAGTTGTATTAAATGCACTATCAGAGGAGTGGGATAACTTTACTTCAAGTATTTATGGGAAGATATAAGCTACTCCATTCCAAGATCTATGGTTACTATGCAAGATTGAAGAATCTAGACTAAAGGCCAAATTTGATGTGGGAGTAGGTGAGCAAAATCAAACTTATGTTGCAATGACAAGAACAAAGGGATGATTTGGAAAGTTTGGTCCTCAAAAAAAGAAAAAGAACACGACTAAAATCCAATGCTATGGGTGTCGAGAATATGGACACTACAAAAGAGATTGTCCTAAGAAGAAGTCCAAGATAGAGGAAGTAAGGGATCTCTACTATGATTGAGATAGTCTTCCTCACTCTTAAGTTCTTTTCAAATTCCTTAGTCTTCTGCTGTAAGATATGGCTATCATAATTCACTTAATGGGATGCATCAAGGCATCATAGAAACATTGAAAGAAAGAGCTCGGTACATCATCATAGAGAAGCATGAAAGATGGTTAGAATCTATGGAAATTAATGATATAGCTCTTGGGAATATCATTGGAAACATAAGTGGCAAGGTCATCTAGTACAAGGTTCATCATACATATGAGAAAAGGAAACATTTGTTGATGGGGATACTTTAGATCCTCAAGACTCTTTGATGGAATTTTCATTGAAAGGTTCACCGGTCATGAGGAGAAGCAATTGTTTCATCAAGAACTCCAATCTTGTGGAATTCATGGGATGATGATTTGATGACATAAAAGTGAAGTAGATCAAGGGATTGAAGCTCTTTCAATCAAGGAAATTGTTGCAAGAAGTTTGGATGACCCAAAGGAAAAATGAGGTCTGTATGCTTACATTTGATATTGTGGGTATCATGTCATATGGTTGCAAGTAACATGGATTAATGCTCTATCATGAGAACATGATCAAAAGAAAGGATCTCCTCCCTCAAAGGAATGCAAGAATATATGGGTCACACATTCATTAGATGAAATCAACATAATATGTCCTCATATGAAGTATGAGGTGGTTGACTATAATTGAGGAACTCTGATTAGAAGCTCCTGGGAATGTAATGTGCGAAGAAAGGAAGGAAGAGATAATGGAATATGCAACCATGGTAAAGACAATCAACGTCTGAAAGACCAAGAGGATTTGAGTAGGATATCTCCATGGAAGATATGAAGACTTTGATGGAGTTTGAAAAGGAAAGAGACCCTTGACAATATATATCTTTGGGAGATGTGTCGATATGTATGCAGGACGATGATGCAAACTAGAAGATGTCATGATGAAAGACCATAAAAAAGGTAATGTTGTTTTTAATGTTCATTCCTTTATTTTTGAATATTTGGATATGTTGATGCAAGGTTTCTAAGGGAAGATCTATGTATGTCTTCCAACATCGATGCACATGTAGTAGGATGAAAGATCCTTAAGTAAACATGGCATGAAGAACACAACAAGGCATAAAGGAAGACCATATATGGACTGATTGATCACATTTCGATGATGATATGACTGATTCATAGATGAAAGTGATGGATGGTTGGTTCCCTATGTAGAATCCCAAACATGAAGACTCCTAGATAACATATAGAAGTTCATGACATTGTGAGGAGTTCTTCAAGCAGCTAGTTGTCCCATCATCTCCACCTGAGGAGCTGTTGTGGGTACCTAATTAAGAGGGAGTCTGGAAACGAGTTTCCTTACTTGGAAGAAACTTGGAAATCCTGAGCCAAGAGGGAGCTTAGGTACATTCCTTCTGTAGGAATGAGTACATTCCTTTTGTAGGAATGAGTACATTCCTTTATTGGAATAGATATGTCCTCCCTAATTAAGAGGGAGAGATAGACACATCATTCTTGTCTTCACTTGGGAAGACAAAATGGAGGAATGGGTAAGCATCTGGCATCCGATGCTCTTTGAGGATGTATTAGGGCATCCAAGATAAGAGTAGTCGTCAAGGACTGATATTCTTTTAGGGCTGGGAATCCAAGATAAGAATAGTCCTAATGGAACAAACCCTGAGAACTCGGGTGGGGTATGTTCTGAGAGAGACAATGATGAGGGTGTTTATACATCATTGGTCTCGCCAACATTGTGCTTGGATCTCGTGCAGAGATAGAGTTGTTAGTCAAGGCCTTGCTATGTGACAATGTTGGTTGATATGATGCTATATACATGGGTTACCAATCTAATTCTTATTATGAGAAATTCTTCAGATTGAGAATGACCAAGTACCATTATGAATACCTCCCTTGTTAAGAGGGAGTGTTGAAAAGTAACTAGGTTCGGTCTTCATAATGACGTGTAATTGTGATTTTATGTAATTGATGAAAAGAAAGAAAAATAAAATTATTATAATGCTTGTCACATGGGTTTCATTGCCAAGGAATTTTATTTTAATAATGGCTCCCATTGTGAGCCTTTAGAATTGAGTCATCTAGTCATAAAAGTCAAATTATACAATGTCATGTATGAAGGACCCTTCTTGGGCATGATACACTTGTATATGAGTCAATAGAAGTGTCAAACAACCCTCCAAGACAAGCATAAGCATCCTCCTACAGATCGGTTTCAAAGAAATAATAATATCTTCATAAAAAGGACACGTCGGTTCACCAAAAGTCATGTCGACTAATTATGAGACTCCAACTACTATAAATAGGTAGCTCAACCTATTTTAGAGCACAAAAATTTGGTCAAGGTACAATCTGCAGTCTGAAGTGTGAAGTACAAGAAGGATTTTGGTAGCAATAAAGTATACAATTTGGTAAAGTTTTAAGGTAGAAAATAAGTGTGAAAAAGAAGGGACAATAACCTCTCATCAAGCGTAGAAAGAAGAAGAAGAATCCGAGTTAGTTTGGAACTGTTTTGGTTGCTTTTTCTTCACATGTGTGACCTGCATTAAGGGTTCTACAATAAGGTTTCTTCAATCAACAAAGAAGTCTAGAAAGGATCTCTATATCAACTCACATCCTAGCCGAAGTCACTAAGGTGAGTCTCCTAGTCAAGCAAAGAATGAAGGCATCTCATATTGGCTCACATGGAAATTGCAAGGATATAGATAAGTCGAGAGTTGCAGATATGTGGACAAGACTAAAATTGCAGAAGTGCAGACAGCTTGATTTGTGTTGACCATAGAAGGACGAAAGTGTAACAAGGTTGTTTCAAGAAGGATCTCATCAAAGAAGGGTTGTGTCTTGGCCTTGGAGTGGAAAATAGGTCAAGGGTCTTGGTCTTGGTATTCATCAATTGAAGTCTCTATAAGAAGAAGAATTTGTACAGGTTCTCCTCTCAAGTGGGAGAGGTTTTGGCCCTGGCAAATAGCCTACATTCTGTGTCACTTGTCACTTTATTATTTATGCATTAGTAACTGTTTAATGAAAGCAGAACACAATAATCATCTAAAGATAATAATATAATCTAACAGGTAAGAAGCATTCGCAAGCAATTATCTCTAAAGAGAAATCACCTAATACTTGATGCCCTAGATTTCTCAACACTTTTCTCCTTCCAAACTCTCTACTGAAACCCTGATGTTGGTGTGTCCCTTTATGTCATCGTTATCATTGCAATTCACTGTCTCTGAGTATGATATCCAATGCACCATCAATTTGCTCTTATAATCTCTCTTTGAACAAACAACGACCATGATCTAATCGTAATTGATGGCTAAGATTATGTTGACCCCATCAAGCGACTTTTCTGCAAGTCTCTAGGGAAAAATCGATTTTCCTCAAGTAATTTGATTTAATTAACCAATTTTCTTAAGATAGACTTGGGAAAATATTTAATAATTGACCAATTAATCTTTTTCTTTTTTCTCTTTGGGTCTTCGAGACAACTATCCTTTTTTATTTCTTAGCCTCATAGAAACCATAGAGACTAGAACCCTTGTCCACTGCTACCAAAAACTAACACCCCCTTTTAGTGAGGAAGGTGTTATCCTCTACTCCCATATTAATTCTCAAGTAGACAAACTTTTCCTTACCCAAGGCCTTCGTGAGAATATCTACAATCTGTTGATCTGTGTGAACATACTGTAGCCAAACTGATCCATGTTGTACACAATCTCTTATGAAGTGGTATTTGATGTCGATATGCTTCGACCTATCATGAAAGACTGGATTCTCAAAGATCTTGATGCAACTTTGATTATCACAACAGATATTGGTCGAATCTAACCACTGACCAAACAATCCCATTAGCAACATTTAAAGCCAAGTAGATTTGCATGTGGCCATGCTCGCTGACATGTATTTTGCCTCTGTATAACTCAGTGCCAAGTTCTTCTTCTTCCTGTTGCACCAAGAGACAACCCCTGATCCATAAACTAAAGCAACACCTTGAAGTGCTTTTATGATCCACTGAAATGCCTGCCCAATCTACATTTGTATATGATGCCATTTTCAAAAAGTATTTTTCAGTTACAATACCACGAGTCAATTCCATGGGTGAATGAATACCATGGGTGGATTTCACAATACCATGGGAAAATACCATGGGTGAATGAATACCACAGGTGGATGTCACTTGCAATACCATGGGTGGATGCCACTTAGAATGCCATGGATAAATTCCATGGGTGGATGAATAACATGGCTGGATGAATACCATGGGTTGATGCCATTTTCTATTCGGATTAGTATATCCATCAAACTGACACCATCACCTCAAGCATAGCTCAATCCATACTCAACTGTACCGTTTTCAATACCTCAATACATGTCTCGTTGTTGTCCAATGTACTCTCTTTGGCGCCACCATGAATTGACTGAGAGTATTGGTCACGAAATAAATGTTTGGCCTTGCGTTGACCAGATAAATGAGAGATTCAATGAGTTGCCTATACAAGGTTGGGTTCACATCTATGTCCTCTGATGCATTTATCTTCCTCATGTTGGTAATCATAGACATGGACATGGGTCTGCAATCTTGCATCTTGAACCTTTTCAACATCTCCATAGTATATCTTCCTTGCCTAAGGAAGGTCTCTTCGTTTTTCTGCCATACCTCTAGTCGTAGGAAGTAATGCAACAATCCCAAGTCCTTCATATCAAACTCAATTTTCGAGTCTTTCTTGTAGTCCTCTATGAGCCCTAATGACCTTGTTAAGAATAGACCATTTACATAAAGTGCAGGATGAGTGGCTCACCTCCTACCATCAGATAGTGGAGGTTGAAATCTTCTTTGCTCTTCACGAAGCCCATATTGTTATAGACATTTTTGTGCCTTACAGATTTAAGCATGAAATGTCCATAATCCAAGGGATCCAAAGTCCCTAAAAGTGTTGTTCCTACCCCCAAAGGAACAAGGTCAACCAATTACAGCTTCTCCCAGAAGTTCTCCACCAGAAACTACTCAGAATCAGTCAAATCAGGATCATTTCAGCTGCTCCACTAGTTACCTGCGTTGCATAGCACCCCAGTACACTAGCTAGGTGCGTTGCAACGCACCTAAATGCACTACCAGGGTGCGCTGAGCGGGAAATGACAAATGGCAGTGTCATTCCGCGAGGTGGACAGACAATGGAAGCTTCCAGAATCTTCCCCAATGACACTTGCCTCACTGAGTTCGACCAAGGATGAGTAAGAGGTTCTCAGTCTCCAAGTGGAAGCAAGAACTGACAGAGAGAAGCCACAAGTCAAAACATAAGCTGACTCATCCTCTTTGCATACATCTATATATGGATCCCTCATCCCAGAGATCCAGAGGCTGGAATTTTGTACTTTGCAGAGAATTGCTGTTGGTTTTGAGATTGAGATTAGTGCATTGGGTGATTTATGCTTTGTTGGAGGTGAAGAAGGGATTCCTTTGCTGGGAGGTAGATGCTGGATCGAGACTCACTTGGTTGTATCTCCTCCTGGATCTTCTTATCATATCAATAAAACTATTTGAGTTTCTCCTACATGCTTGTGTATCAATGATGTTTTGTTATATTTGCATGTTTAGCTTAAATATGATCCTAAGCTATTTATGAATGTAAATCTATGTCTTTGTGTAGTTTTCCTCTTCTGTGATCTTGCAGGAACTTGGTGAAGCTGGGCAAGTAAGGGAGCAGGTAGCGGGAAGCAAACAAAGAGGAGAGCGATTGGATCAACAAACTAGCGCAAGACACAGGTTAGTTCATCCTTCCTCTTCATTTACATTTCATAAAGAAGAATACGAAAGTAGTTTTCCTTGTTTGTTGCTAAGGCACTGTCACACCTTAGAGTGGGATAGGGGCGTTCTGAGTAGATACTTTTCCCAACAACAAAATGGAGACTCCGTTGGGGAACGTGTCTAGTTAGTTTGTTTGTGTTTCTCTTGTTGTTTGTTTCATAAACACAGAAGTAGCAATCGAACTGCATTTGCCATTATCAAATGCAAAGTAGCTGCTACTTCAATCCACTCACTAGGATTTGTTTATGATTTGAAAAACTGATCCACAAATGCTCTAATTTCCCTTTGTGATAGCTCTTAGTCCTCCTTTAAATCATCCCTCTGATTGTACCTTACTGATTGCTTTTACTCGGCCAAAAACCATAGATTAAACTGCAAACCGTGACCCAAAACCCGGATAGAAGTCTCGTTTCTGCCCCAGCGCAGGCTCTGTGAAGAGGTTCTGCATTTCAACGCAGGTCCCGAGAGGGCTACCTGCGCTGCAATTCAGTTTCTCTGTGCAACAGGTGCGCTGATCAGCCTTTGCACTGTGCAGCTGAGGTTCTTTGCTTCATTTTGTTCAGTTTTATCTCTGATTTTTGCAGCCTGCTATCAGTGTGTGTACCTATCTGAAAACCCCTTTTCTTTGCCTTAATTCCGCCTCAGTTGTATAAAAGAAGCTGTATTTGTTACGTCATTTACAGTTTCCCATTGCAAAAGTAAACTGGTCATACTGTTGCCCTTAGATCTAGATCTGTTGTAAGTGTCGTTTTGATCTTAGGAGAAAGTTTGTTTGCTGTTGACAGTTGATTACGCTTTTACTTTTGTCTTTGGTTTGAATTTGTGAATTTCTAGTGTCGAAACAAGTGTTTACTTCAAAATCATAAAGTGTCGTAATCGTCTCTACTTTTTGATTTCGAAAAGAAGCTTGTTGATGTTTTTCACTTGAAATCGAATTCAAATTTGTACAACAACTTTCTTTTTAGGCATCAATATTAAGAAAGTGAAAAACAAATACATGCACAAGTGCATTTGCATTTTGACAGTTTGTATGGCTTGATTTAGGAAAAGTGCATTTACAGTGTGCTCTTTGCTCTTTGAGAAAAGATTGTGTCTTTCTTTTCCCCTTGTAGCCAGGATTTTCATTGTTGAAAAGAGATAAAAGCTTGCTTATCATCTTTAGGCTGCATTTTAGGAATTACATCTACATCTCGTGGTGATCCAAAAAGGCAAACTTCTAAGAAAGATCAACTTAAAATAAATCGAATGAATCTAACAACGCTTTGGAACTTAACGCACAACATAGAGGTCTAGGCTAGAGACGTGTTCCGGCGTCGTAAAACCTGGTAACTGTTGTCCTCACTGATGGTTGGGTGATTCCTCCACTGTGAGACGATAAGTGCCAGTACGGATTGTGCTCCCACGTACCGTCGAGTATATATTGGGAGACCCCTATAGGCATAAAACCTTTATCCATAGGAAGCCGTGTCGGCCGCCCTACTGATCGCAATGCACTGAACACAACATTCGGAAAGATTGACCGCCCGTACCCTAAAAAGTATTCTGCGGTTTTGTGATTGGTTTGGCACACCCTCTACCTAAATCTCCAGAGCAGTCCCTTTCGTTCCTTTTCAGACTCCTTAACAGAAAAGGTCCATTTGAGCACTTGTCACTTCAGGCTCATTAAAAATCGAAGGAGACTAGAGTCATCTTTTGTTTTTTCTCGACTCTTTAAAACTGAAAAAACAAAGTTGTGTCAAAGCGTGTTAAAATTTATTTTAAACGGAATATTCATACCTTTTTCCTGCGTTGATCTTTAGGTTGAGAAAATGGAGCCTACCAACCAAGGAATTCCCCTTGGTGGAAATCCTAGTCCCTTCTACTCTTGGGGAGATGTTGGTGCGCCCCATATGGCCACATTGTCGCTTCCAGGACTGACAATTGGCTTGCCAGTATGGCTCTTCTCAACCAAGGTTGTTCAGAACACCACTATTCTTGAACAGTCGAATCAGCAGTTAGACGAGTCCAGAGTTACCCACCAACCTTCTACTTCCTCTAATTCTTCCTCTCTTCCTTCCTCTTCGCTTGACGGGACTGGTAAAGCTAAAAACCAAGTTCCTAAGGAGAAGAAGGAAAAGAAGAAGAAAGAGAAAAAGAAGAAGGAGCCAAAGGCGAATAAGGGAAAATGAGTGTCATCTAATGAAAATCCACACACAGCACCGACCAGGCCTAAATCGCCATGTGTCATTTGCAAGGGAGACCACTTTCACAGAGATTGTCCTTGCATCCCTCGGATACTAAGGGATTGGTCTCCCCGTTTGCACAATCCGGTTTCGTCAACCTCTGATGGCCATGTTGAAAGCACACCGTCAACTAGCAAAAGTGAAGTCCCATGACAAAAAGGGAAAGCTAGATTTCCCTGTAGACTGTGCGAAGGCGACCATGCCCTCCACCGTTGTCCCTTCTTAGACGAAGCTAAAAGAGTTTTGGATGATCGTCCGGTTTCACCGTTACGACTTCCTCCTGGATATAAAAAACTCTTGCCAAGTCCGTCACTAGTTGAGAACCCAGCTGGCCTGCTCAAGTGGTCAGCTGAAGCGTCTATCATTGAGGATAAACCAACTGAATCCATAACAGACGAAAGTCAAAAGGTCGAGGCGGCAGTTGACCCGGTCTTGCCTTCAGAGGTTTTATCTTCGAATGGTACAGTCACTGAAGAGGATAAGGATGACACCATCCAAATTCTCTTCATCAACACAGACTCCGACGAACATAGGGGCAATCCACCCATTCCTTTATCACAGGAAGGAAGTTCGTCAGAGCCATACCCGGCCGTCTACTCGGTCCCACCTTCATGCAACCTAGTTGTATCCTTCGACTGGAACCAACTAGGCAGACCCCGTTTGCCAGCAAGCATACCATTCCGAATTATCGTTCAAATATACAGAATGGTCATGGCTGGCACCATCATAGATGAGGGGGCGTCTGTGAGTATCCTTTCCTCTATTGCTTGGAAAGCGCTTGGTTTGCCATCGCTGTTGCCTGAAATGAGAAATCTGACAGGCTTTGATAAAGGAACCAGTCGACCTTTAGGGATCCTTCCCGATGTGCCCATAACATTGAGAGGGAAGACAGTTCGCCTGAACATCATGGTCGTTCAAGGACCCTTGGATTATAACCTACTCCTTGGACGAGACTATATTTATTGCATGGGAGCCATCGTCTCCTCACTCTTTAGAGTAATGTGTTTTCCGCACGAAGGAAGAGTGGTCAAGCTCGTGGACCAGCTTTCATTTCCCGGATCACGCATAGCAAATAGTCATATACCGTCCCTAAATGGTCTCTTCACGCAAGAAATGTCTCAAGTCCCAGTCCGTCCTCCCGATGAGCGCGAGTAATCCGGAAGGATATGGCTGAAACCCAGGGGGCATGCGTCCTGGTCTGCTTCGACAGGAAAACTTCGGGTATAGGGTAGGTTTCCGCGGGAGAATATGACTAGTCTGTACCCCGTCCGTCAGTGGAAGAGGGGTTATTCTAGAACAAGATCCTCTTGTCAAAATTATGTCAGGGATGGTCTCACTATATCATCCGTTCACCTTTGTTTATTTCGGTAGACATTGCCGAAGAAGTGTTTTGTTTACGCCATAAATAGAGAAATCTTTGGGTAATCTGTAAGAGGTAGGCCTCTCCTGATAGAACAAATGTTTTGTCTGCAAATTGAGGGGTAACCTTGAAACTCTGTTTTATACCTGGGGGCATGCAAACCTTTTGGAGTGCAAGCAAAGGGCGATTATTTATTTTTTAAATTTTTAGGTCCTCCCTTTAAACCTGTAGGCTAACCCTTTAAACTCGTAGGATTAGTCGTCACCAAACTTGCATAAAGAAAGGATGCGGGGAAAAACTTTGTAAGGTGCAAGCTCCATAAAAAATGGCATCTTCAATGAGAAATTTTTATCATATGACTGGATTAATCGAGCAGTTTTAGCACATAGTTCATGCTCGTTAAAAAATAAACATAAGACCGAGCAAGTGTTTCAATCCGCGTTTAAGCTCGTTAAAAAATGAACTATCCTCCGATAAATAACCACCGTGAATGAAGCATTTTCAGCCATTAAAGCCTTGGTCGTGTTTGCACCGTCACCTCCACTTTTCCATTGGCCGATCATTCACCTCCATTTGATTGTTTACCCATTTTGAGGAACAGCTGCGAAGAGTGATTTCACTAGCCATCCTTGTGACACTGCCGTGATTGGAGAATTCCAAACCTTACCTGGAATCAGCTGCTACCTGTCTTATCACTCGTTCCTCAAAAGACGAGTCTTCTTTAAGCTCTTTTCATCTGACTCGTAAAATATGAAAAGATTGCAGAGTTTTGGCCTTCCAGCTCGTTAAAGCGACCAGAAGTGCTATCCCTCCTCTAGATTTTAATCTTTTTGGACCTGAGGGATTATTGCACAAAAAGATCGAGCGCTTGTATTGTTCGGCTCGTTAAAACTATCGAAAATTCATCCCTTCTGTATTGTTTTATACTTTTTCGGACTTAAGGGATTAGATGACGAAAAAGGAATTCCGGAGTTACCTTTACGTTCATTTTCAGACTCTCTAAAAAAGAAAAGGACCGAGTTATCTTTGTCATTAAACTCATTAAAAACATTAATAGCGACAAACTTGTCTTTAGACGAGAATGAGTTTCACTATCGCTAGGCTCGTTAAAACATAGCGATGGGATTGCCCGAAGGGCAAATTATAGAACAAGCATATGTTATCCTCCTCAAGCTTGACAAAAATAAAGAGGTACTGGTCAGCAATGACTGGGGAAAAATTGGGAAGAAACTCAAAGAATCTTTATTGGTAGCGAGTCACTCTTGAACATGACACTTCCACTCCGTGCCTGAGTCGGGTTGGGTTGTTTCATTCACCGGTCACATCACCATGGTCTCGCCATACCATCCACTTTTGGGGTAAATGCTACCAATCCATCATACAAGTGTCGCCGACATGTTCAAGAGAAGTCATCCAGAGAAGTCACCCGTGTCCCATCCACTACCATACATTATACTTCATTCTTTCATGACCGCCACCCTGAACCATATATCATCAGATCGTTTTCACCTCCATCAAAATCATTTGCTCCGTTTCGTGTCATTGATGTGGGATACATCAAGGCCCTCCTTTGACGAATCACTTCTTGTCGACATCAGCTCATTATCCGAGAAGTTGATCTAGGAACACCCCATTCAGTACTTTGAAGCTTGCATACCTCAATGGCAAGTTTCTCACTTCCGGTGACAGGTATACATCAATGACCTTCGACCGAAAGATTTTGCGTGGTGTTCGACGCCAAGTCCTTTATTCACACCACGTGAATTGTACTGCAGTACCTTGAGGGTCATCATCCTTATTGGTGATTCCTCTCGCGCTTGTTAACAGTTTACATCATCGACTGGTAATCAAGCGATGTCTTTCCATGTTCGACTTCAAAACATTTCTCACATGGATCGACTTGTACTTCGAGTGAAGATCGGACGAGATTGAAGACCCCGGATCTAGTTTCATCCATCCGGGCTGCGATATATATTCAGGAAAAATAAAAACATTGACATGTACAGCATTGCAGCACAGATAATCATCCTACCAAAAGGATGATGACTTCATCAGAATCATCAGTCTACCATCAGACGATTGTCTGTCCTATGTACATAAAAATGAATTTATAAAGCTGAGCATGGGAATGCCCGCCTCAGCTAGATCATGAAAATAGTATGAAGATGATGTATTGTATTGTATCTTATTACAGGTCTCCTCCCAGCATTGAAAGAACTTCGGATCCTCCTAATAAAGCATTTCACCCGATAAACGGCCTCATACTTTAGGGGGCAACTGTTATAGACATTTTTGTGCCTTATAGCTTTAAGCATGAAATGTCCATAATCCAAGGGATCCAAAGTCCCTAAAAGTGTTGTTCCTACCCCTAAAGGAACAAGGTCAACCAATTACAGCTTCTCCCAGAAGTTCTCCACCAGAAACTACTCAGAATCAGTCAAATCAGGATCATTTCAGCTGCTCCACTAGCTACCTGCGTTGCAGAGCACCCCAGTACACTAGCTAGGTGCGTTACAACGCACCTAAATGCACTACCAGGGTGCGCTGAGCGGGAAATGACAAATGGCAGTGTCATTCCGCGAGGTGGACAGACAATGGAAGCTTCCAGAATCTTCCCCAATGACACTTGCCTCACTGAGTTCGACCAAGGATGAGTAAGAGGCTCTCAGTCTCCAAGTGGAAGCAAGAACTGACAGAGAAGCCACAAGTCAAAACATAAGCTGACTCATCCTCTTTGCATACATCTATATATGGATCCCTCATCCCAGAGATCCAGAGGCTGGAATTTTGTACTTTGCAGAGAATTGCTGTTGGTTTTGAGATTGAGATTAGTGCATTGGGTGATTTATGCTTTGTTGGAGGTGAAGAAGGGATTCCTTTGCTGGGAGGTAGATGCTGGATCAGGACTCACTTGGTTGTATCTCCTCTTGGATCTTCTTATCATATCAATAAAACTATTTGAGTTTATCCTACATGCTTGTGTATCAATGATGTTTTGTTATATTTGCATGTTTAGCTTAAATCTGATCCTAAGCTATTTATGAATGTAAATCTATGTCTTTGTGTAGTTTTCCTCTTCTGTGATCTTGCAGGAACTTGGTGAAGCTGGGCAAGTAAGGGAGCAGGTAGCGGGAAGCAAACAAAGAGGAGAGCGATTGGATCAACAAACTAGCGCAAGACACAGGTTAGTTCATCCTTCCTCTTCGTTTACATTTCATAAAGAAGAATACGAAAGTAGTTTTCCTTGTTTGTTGCTAAGGCACTGTCACACCTTAGAGTGGGATAGGGGCGTTCTGAGTAGATACTTTTCCCAACAACACATATGCTGCAAGTAGATGACGTGCGTATATCTCTCATGCTTCTCAAATCCCTTTGGCTGTTCAATATACACCTCTTTTATCATCCCATTCAATAATGTTGTCTTGACACCCATCTAGTGAATCTGTCATCCCATCTGTGTTACTAGGGATATCATAGCCCTAATGGAAGTGTATCTAGCCACTCGTGCGAAGGTCTCCTCATAATCTATGCCTTCCTTTGGTGCATACCATTTGGCCATGAATGTAGCCTTATACTTCTCCACGTTTCCATATGTAGCATACTTTATCTTGTAGATTCATCGAGAGCCAACTACAGACATGTCCACGGGTCTAGGCTCAACCTCTTATATATTATTGATCATGATGGAGTTATACTCCACCATGGCATCCTGTCACACCTGATGCTATGCGACCTCTTGATAACTGGAAGAATTTTTGTTGAAAACCTTCGTCACCGACATTTTTTACTTGTCTAGTTGTGTGCTCTCTCTTGTGCTCATCCTAGGAGCTCCCACGAAATCCTGCACATCCTTCAATGTCTTAAGCACCTCCCTGTTTTTTCTTCCACTGGTGGTGATTGGAGCTTCTTGCTCCTCATCCTTGTCTGCTATGAACTCACTAGACCTCCTACACTTGAGCTAGTGCTCGTACTCATAATGGTACTTGTCCTCTATTATCTATGTCGTTGCTTCTCAACCCTTGGAGCTTCTGCTGGCCCACTTTGATCATATGTTGGAAACTTCACGAGATCTCCTGAAGCCTTTATCCTCCAGGAATTTCATGTCTTGTCTCACGATGGTCCTCCTGCTACCAGGAATGTAGATCTTGTATACTTTGGATGTTTCGATGTAGCCAACGAAATACCCCTTCTCTATAGTCTAATCCAATTTGGTGTATTTATCATTTGGTACGTGACAACAGAGCTATACTGTGAAAGATCCTAAAATGATCGACCTTTGGCTTCTTCATTGTGAAGACCTCCTCTGGTGTTATCTTCCCAAACACTTTGTGAGGAACCCTATTTTGTATGTACACTATTGTGCTACATGCCTCTACCCATAGAAACTTAGGAATAACCTGGTCATATAACATTGCCCTCACTACTCCAATAATTGTCCAATTTTTCCACTCAACAACTCCATTATGTTGTGGGTTTTATGAAGTTATCCACTCTCTCCTTATACCCTCCACACATAACCCTATGAGGCCTTATTTGAATACTCACCTCCATTATCTGTACAAAGCAACTTGATCTTTTTACTTGTCATATTCTCCACAAGAGCCTTGAACTCTTGGAAGTGATTGAAGACTTCGTCCTTCATCTTCAAGAAATAGATCTAGGTTTTCGTGGAGTATTCAACGATGAATATTACAATGGGCCACAAATATTTGAGTAGACAATGGGCCACAAATATTTGAGTGTATCAATTGTAGCACACCACTGGATCTAGTGTTACTCCTTGAGATTTTTTCCTTTTCGAACTTCCCAAGTACACACCTTTTGCACGTATCATCATGCTTCATGCTTAATTTTGGAACTCCTGGCATGGTATCCCTAAGCATCCTAAGTGCTCCATGATGCAAGTGTCCCATCCTCCTATGCCATAACTCTCCTAAATCTTTGCCGCTGCTACTATTTCTGCTAATCAATGCCTTTGTAGAATCAAAATGCAACTTATACAACTTGTTGATTTGAACCCCAATTTGTGTGACCTTCTTCCAACTCTAGTGCTTGATGTACACCTTCTTCCCCATGAAGTAGACATCACACCCTTTATCCTATAGTGTAGAAGCTGAAATTAGGTTCATGCCTAAACCTGAAAAATGTAGCACATCTGTAACACTGGTGCTCTTTCTTGACTCGCTTTGAATGACGATGGTACCTCTCCCAACTGGAGTACACTTAGTCTTGTTTCCCATCTGTATCTAGAAGTCCATCTCCTCTTCCTTGTAACTAGAGAAATAGTCTCTAACCTCCGTCATATTTGTTGACACTCCACTATCAATATAATAGACTCATGTGGACGTAGAACTATAGAGGCAAGCTATGAGAGCGAATTCATCTTCCAGCCTAGAAGACAAATCCTCAATGTTTGCAGAAGTTGTTTTCTGCTTCCCATCCTTTTCCTTCTTTCAGTTGGGACATTAGTTGACATAATGTCCTAGCCAACCGCAACTGAAGCACTTGATTTTACTCAAGGCCTTCTTATTTTCTCCTTTCTGGCTTGATCCCTTGCTATAACCCTTCTTCATCTCCCCTTTTCCTACTAGGATGACATTTTCCTACTTCTCTACCTTAAGTGTTTTGTCACTGCTACTGGTGCCATTGACCACGTTGAGCCTAAGCTCCTTGTTAAAATTGGAAACCAGGGAAAAACTTCATGTGGGTCATCTTATTCATGGCTAATAATATTTTTATTAGATTCCTCTCGCCGAGAGGTGTAGGATTGATATAAAGATCATCCAATTCTGATAAGTATTCATGGAGATATGAATTTATTTTGATTATGGAATTATTATCAAGCCGACCTACAACTCATGTAGGCTCAGAAGCCCAAAGTCGCATCTATTCACCCACCAACGTTGTGTATAAATATAAGAGGAATTTTCCTCATTTAGACTCACCCATCTCATCACATCTCTCTCTCTCTACTGCGCAGATATGAGTCTCTTCTCTACTGCACTGAAATGGGTCTCTCTCTCTCACACATGTGAAGCCGGAAACTGCTAAATTTGAAGCTACAACTGCAGAAGTAAAGATTGACTTGTGTGGCCTAGAAGATCTCCTCTTTGGAACTGCGCTGTAGGTTCATCTGAATCTCCTTTGAAAGCCGCAACTTTTGGTGGTGGAATGAAGTCAATCCGACGAACGGTTTGCAAGATATCGACTGCCCTAGTTTGAAGCCGGAAACTGCTGAAACTAAAGCTGCAACTGCAGAAGTAAAGATTGACTTGCGTGGCCTAGAAGATCTCCTCATCTGAACTGTGTTGTAGGTTCATCTGAACCTCCTCTGGAAGCCGAAACTTTTGGTGGTGGAATGAAGTCAATCCGAAGGTCGGTTTGTGAGATATCATCTGCCCTAGTTTGATAATGAAGCCGCTAATGCTGATGCTGCTGATCTAGGGTTTGCTACTGCTGATATGAATCAGATTTATTGTACTATTTCTCTCTGCTGAATTATTGAAGATAAAAGAAGATTTGATCAAAGGGTTTCCCCACACATTGTGGGGTTTGTCCCTGGCTAGCCGCCACATCTTGTGTCTCTTGTCTTGGCTTGTTTTCTGTCAATCGTTTAATGTTCTATCTGCACTTTACTTTATATACATGTGATTGCTAATCGGTGGAATATAATAAGAAAAAGAAGTAAACTGTTATAAGCATAGAACATACCATAACTTAAAACTCCTCCTCAGTGAAGTCACTCCATAGGGGATCCCATTTTGGAAGTGTATCTCGCCCATAAATCACTTGGACGAACATGCTCCATTCCTTGGAAACCCAATTCAGTGTTATTTACACTAGTTCGTCATCACTTGGCTTGTCTCCTACTGCAACCCATTCATCTTTGGTAAGTTGAACTCTAGTGAGATAGGATACAATGTTCTCACCCTTATGCATCTTGATGATCCTCAACTTTTCTTGGAGAATCAAATTCATATTATTTGTAGGATTCTGGTACAGATTGACAATCATGTCCCACATCTGCTTTGATGTGTCATTCTCTACGATATGCAAAACAATATGGTGCTTGACTCCATCAAGGATAATATTCTTCACTTTGGCATTATCCTTTTTGTAGGTGGCCAAATGTTGTGTATTTTTTGGTATGACAATCACATTCTCTGCATACTCCTTTAGTCCATACTCATCCAATAGGAATGTCATTATGGCCTTTCACATGCTAAAGTTGGAGGCTCCATCCAACCTGCCCTGATCTCTCAAACTTGTTGCTTCCATATATGGAAATCTAGAAATAGAGTGAGACCCCCAAAAAAATGGTGAATTATCAACAAGGTTATGAACCCTTGGCTTTCTCTTCCTTTGCCCTGTGCTGATTTACTCTTGCAAACCCTTTGTGCTGATTAGCTATGATACCATGTGAAATTTTCTTAATTGCAGTAACTTGAATTTAATCTTCTATCTACTAGAGATTACTTGTCTTCATAAATTTAACTATGGAAAATAACGATTAATTCACTACTGCAATCTTCACAAATAAATACAGGAACTGAGAAATAATGCTGACGCACAAAATAATTGACACTGGTATTTTTGGACAAATTGTCTATCGAAAATCCCTAATGTGGGGAATACCAATTCTGCATATGAGGGTTTTATTATTATTAAATCTTCAACAATTTGAGAATTACAACAACTGCTTGCCTCTCACTGGAAAAGCTCCATAAATTATTTTTCTCCACTCTTACTAGAAAATCAATTTGGAAACAAGTGTTTCCCTTCTGCAAAACCTCATGACTTCCTTTTTGCAACTCACACTCTTGCCTGCAATTCACTCTAGCAAATTTAGAAATGCATACGACCCTCTCCGGTGTTAATTTTGCAGCTCAGTAACAAATTCCAATCATTGGACTAAATTCCTCTTTTCGAGAGGACCAAATTTGATCTTTGAAGCACTTGATTTAGACAAGGGAAAGTTATATTTGAATTGAAGCCCACAATGTCAAAATTGTCAAGGTCAACCTAATGACAAATTAACCCTTCTCCAACACATATGAACAGAAGTGACCTCAACTTCATTTGGGCATCATCACAACAACATCTCTTCTTCTCTCTCTCTGAAATTGATTACTTCATACAAGTCAAGGGCAACTTCCCTTTCACACATGCGAGAGTCGAAGGAGGAAATTTCTGCATTAACTCTTTAGCTGGATAGTTTGACCGAGTTTGACTTCATCATTTGACTTGCTTTGATTGGGAAAATTCCTATTTCAGAGGCCGCATTTACTGGTACAAAAATTGAGATTTTCTAGGTTGTTTTACCAGAAGATATTGACCGCAAGAAATTGTAGACTTTGACTGCAAAATTTCTCTCTTTTGACCAAGTTTGATTGGAATTTAGTTCACTGTTTTGGGTTGACTTTGATGAGCACACGAGGTTGCATTTATTGTTGATTTGACCAAGTTTTTTGAAGGGTTGATTGTTGACTTTGTTCACTGGTTAAGATAGACTTTAACTGTTGTTGATTTGGACAAAGTTGCAAATAGTTGACCAAATTTGACTCTTCATCATTGGTATATTGGTTTTATAGTTGCTTGACTTGGTTAATAGTCAAATCCTTTGACTTTGACTCATGTTGATAGATATTGCTCATTGCACTCTCTACTGAAAATTTTATAACAATTTAACAGAAGAATAATTTCAAAGGGTTTTCCCCCTTGTGGGGTATTTCTTTGGTCTTTGACCAAATTGGTGTCTCTTGTTGATATGTCAATTTTATCCTATTTTCATTGGATTTACTATTCTATCTTCAATTATTGAATTGTTTATTGGAAGAATTAATTGTTATTGAGAAGACTATTACTTGAATAAGTGAATTACACTAAAATAATTGATACAACCTAGAGCAACGTAAAAATACATGGTATCAGAGCTAAGGTGAAGGACAAATCCCAAAGGAGACAAGAGCTAAAGCAATCATCTTTGGAAAGTTGAAGGAGCCTATCTAATCAAGTCAAGATGTCTACCTCTTATTTCAAGGAGAATGATAAGATGGGTGACTCATCTAACTTTGTTGCATGGAAGATCAAGTTCGAAATCATATTGGAAGACAATGATGTTTTGGAGTACATTCAAGGAAAATTTCTTGAGCCTTTTGAAAGTGCTCCCGCTATTGCTAATAACAAGTACAAGAAAGGTGAGTTAAAACAAAGGAAATTATAGCTAATGGTTTACAAGATCATTTACTTGCTTATGTTGGAAATTTGAATAAGTCTAAGGATATTTATGATACATTGGTCGACATGTATGAAGTCAAAAATTTGAATGAGATCACCTCCTTCAAGGATCAACTCAAATATATGAAAATGAATAAATGAGAGTTTGTAAAATCCTACATTATGAGGATATCTTGTCTTAGAGATCAATTGCAAAGAGTTTAGGAAACTGTGCCTAACAGGGACCTGGTGGTGGTAACCCTTAGAGGCCTCCCTCCTATTTGGGAAACCTTAATTACCACTATAAGAAATAACAATATCTTCCCAAAATTTGATGAGATCATTGGAAAACTCACTCAAGAAGAATCAAGGATGATATCAAAAGGCAGGATACAAAAACATGAAGAAGGAGATCTCGCTTCTTTCGTCACTCATACTAAGAAGAAGAAAGGAAAAGAGGTCCATCAAGTTCAAAAATTCTTCCTCCTTGAAATTCAAATAGAAGGAATGGTAGAGACAAGGAATCATCTCACATTTAATGCTACAACTACATAAGAAAGTCCATTATGCTCGAGGTTGCCTTGAAAAAAACAATGGTCCATGATACATCACTAGAAGCAACAATAACATGTTTAATAATTAAAGAAGAGGAGATGATCGAAGGAATGATCGTAATGGAAGAGATGAAAGAAGAAGAAGAGATGCTCTGAGTGATCATGAAGAAGACCATTTTCCTCACAAGAGGTCAAGAAATACCAAGTATGAAAGTAATGTTGCAAATCAATATGAATATATCCTTATTTCTGCACTTTCTAGTTCCTCTCCTTGGATGCTTGGGATAGTTGGTTGGTCGATAATGGGGCCTCTCATCATTTCTCTAGGTATATGGAAGTTTTCTCTAGTTTTGTAGAGAGGGAGTCAAGTTTGAAAATTATTCTTGGAGATAACTCCACTCAGCCCATCAAAGACTTTGGGTCTGTTAAATTTCATTTAGATTGTGGGGAATCTATTTTGCTCCATGATGTATGTTGATGGTGCTGGACCCGCCAACATGTCAAGGGATCTCCTTGGTAAGAAGTCCCAATTAGACCTCAGACCATTTGGTGTAGGAGTCCTAGCAGTCAATTGTACGGTAATGCCTTGACCGTGATTTCGCACAGAGGCAAGTAAGATAACTCTATTGGTAGCAAGGGTGTGACAACTACAGTTAGTCAAGGAAGGTGCATGAGAGGTTCTAACACATGTGGGTTGAGATGAGTGCACCCCTTGGAAACCTGTAGTAGTACTCGGATGGGAAAGGAACACACGAGCGAAAATGCATCACAAGCTCGAAAGCCAGTTAGCTAACAATCCAAAGTGATGGTTAAACCAATCAACACATTTAAGAAAGATTCATACATACTCATACAAAATATTCCATACATGCATGCGTAAGAAAGAAAATACATATGCAATTTAGAGTAAACAAGATAGCTAGAATACAATACAACATATGCATGAAACATGTTGGCTCTTATTATATAAAGAAGTGTAAGTTCCAGTCATACAATATATCCATGTCCAACCACTAGCTCCAATAGTGGAATGTTACAGCCACATCCGCTTGCTCCTCCAAAGAGATGTACTAGCTTCGTGCAGTGGAGAGGCCAAGGCACGTTATGATACTGCCCAAGCTCTCTCCAAGATAGTCTTATCAGAAGCTTGGTTGACCAAAAGCCTATACAATGAGTTATGAGGGACTATTTATAGCAAAGGGTGGGGTGATCCTTGACATTTCCCTTTGTGGTAGTTCAACTACCCTCATGACTCTTCACCTAATCCTATGAATGTTACATCCAACTATTGACACTTGACCTACACTTGACATGACTCAACATTACAATGCACATGTACCCTTGTGAACAAAATGGTTTGAGAAAGCCATGCTAGACATCACTCTGACTTAGAGAACCATGGAATTCCAACTCCTCAATATCCTCATGCTGATCAACAGTAACATATTGATGCCAAGATTTGTAGTCCTGGATGGTTTCCGTGTGCTCTGCAGTGACATCCGTCTGAAACCTAACCCTTGCCTTCATAGCATCCGGGTACACTACTTGGGCTCCTCTGTCCAAATCCTCTAAAAGCATGCGCATCATTGTCTTCAATGTGGCCGGATCAACAACATACTTGTGCATGATGTCTGCATTGATAAACAAGTCTGGGCTAGTGGCGATGTGCATCAACGCATGGAAGTACGAGTCAAGCTCTAGTCAGACTTGTTCCTTTGTCTTCGCCTACATGAGAGTTTCAAGTGATGAGATCGCATGTGTGCGCACCACAACATCCATACTTTTCAATACTCGTGCATGGGAAGCCTGTATGCTAGTGAGGAGATGCAGGAGCTCATCATAGTTCCGGATTTGACTCCGGATACATGCTTTCAGCTCGACTGCATTGGCCCTCATCATCTTAGGCAAGTGAAGTGGGGCTCCCTTGTACTTCATCGTCCATGCTTACATGTCATCAACAACATCATACACGCTCATCAAGATACATGCTCTTCTAGCACATCGTTGTTGCCATCCGTCGAGATGGATGCCTGCCTTGTGCATGGTACCAAACTTGGAGTAAAATGCTCGCATAATTGTATCAAGGGACAATACTTCAGCCAATATTTTCTTCTAGAGTTCAACTCTAGCGGACTTTGTTACCAAGTCTCCTCCTTGCTTGGCCATCTATAGCTCCTTTTCCATTCACTCATTCTTAGCTATCAGAAAGAAAACACTCGAGCTAGTGGCTTTAGCATTCACTCTAGTTTCATCAGCCACAACAGTTGGATGTTTGCGGACATCAGTCACGATCACTCGTTCCGCAACTTTTGCAGGAGATGTATGATCCTCTAGAGTTGATACTCTGCAAGACTGCACAACTCTATGATGAAATTCATTAAATGAGATTTTGTGCATGTCTCCTTCTAGCTGATCACCAAGGATCTAAGTGATTCCTTGGTCATTGATACTTGCTCATCATTTGGATGCATCAAAGCATGTGAGTCAACCTCTTCATGGTGAGGCATGAGGTTAGTGTCTTGTTCCAACTCTTGTTGCTCCATGTTTGCATCCAAATGTTGAAGTGATTGTTCTATCTCATGAGTGAAGTCTTGCTCTTGTGATGGTTCACCCTGTTTGCCTGATGCCAGTTGTTCTGATGAGTTAATTACTTGTACGGGCACTACTTCGTTTGTTTGCACATGTTGCGCCCCCTTCTGTATCTACTGTAGCTGCACTTTCCTCTCCTATTTGTGCAGCTCTTGTTCCTTTCGGAGTTGCTATCTTAGCTCATGCAACTCCTTCTTTACTTCCATTCTCTTCTTATCCCTCTGCCTTTGCGCGATTCGCATGTCGCGCTGGTGCCTCTTTGCCTCTATATCCATAGTTGCTTTCTCTACCAATGGATCTGCTCGAAAATTGCAGCTTTTCTCCTTGTCCATACAATTGAAAATATTCCTCTTACCTTTGTTGTGAACTGGTATGCTTGCCTCTGCTGCCATTTTTTCTACTACTGCTGTTGGTGCTCTTCGCGATGCTGCTTGATATTACTTCGCTAACCACTCCACAGCGAAGCTGACCTGCTCATTGGGTCTGGAGAAACTATTGCAATATCTCCATGGGTTGTCCTCGGCCCAATGAAATGCCCCGTGGATCTAGTTCAATTGAACTCTCGTGCAATGATCCTTCACAATGCAATGTCGGTCATACAAATTGTAGCTTCAAAGGTTGAGTGGGTACTTCTTCATCTGTTCTACTTCGACATCCACTTGCTTGATACTCCAGATCTCATATAACCCAATCCACAATGGAAGAGCGGGCAAGGGGCCTTCTTCTTCCGATGCAGTCTAGTTGTCATCCTGTCGAGATGTGATACGATACTTCCTGGATGACAAGTATGTCCAAGGCAAACTTTGGTAGAACATGCAGAGGCTTCTCCGCACTGAACATTCAGATGAAAGTGCCAGACGGTGAGGAATACAAATATGCAATGCCTATCAATGCCTCCATTGCTTCCTTTGACATGCAGGGTGGATCCTGTTTGAATATCATCTTGTACATTGGGGTGAAAAAATGATCAATAACCATGTGATTACTCCTCTAAAGCTGCATTCAGACAACAACTTGAAATATGTGTTCAGAGTAGTCTCCACTGGTGACCATGCCCACTCCAAGCCTGGGAACTCCTATCTAGCACAAACTGTATCTAAGATGTAGGTGGACATGTAAATCTTTGCATGCATACCTCCGAATGATTTTCAAGCCTTCGTTACTTATTCCTTCAGATGATGAGCCAATATGCCAAACCATTTACCTGGTTTTCCTTCTCTAGCCAGTTAGTCCAGTGCGATCACCCAACTCTGTGGGAAGGTTTTTGTGCTTGCTTGGCCATACAATCGACATGCAAATATGACCAAGTATTGGTACGCCTTCCTCAGTATCTTCATCTTGTAGATATGTCTGGGTGTCAACCTGAATCGAGCTGGATCCTTTACCCAGTTCTTCAGAATGTCTTTGGAGTTAGCACTATTATTGAGTAAGCTGAATGGAGTATTCATGACAATCATGGGCTCTGACATTTGATACATCTCATCATAATCTCGTGCCCAGAAGGTTTCAATATTCGTCTCATTGACACTGCTCAAGGTCATCGTCTCGGGATTAGTGTAAGAGACGATCCAATGTATCATGTCTGCGCATGGGAACGCGGGGTATTTGCATGCAATTTGGTACAAGCCAGAATTGTGAATGTTCACGTACACCTGACGGTCTTCGAGGTCTTCCACAAAAGTGCTAGAAAATACTTCATTGACCTCTTGGCACTTCAGTTTGATGTCCTTGTCTAGATACAACTTTGTATCTTCATAGATCGGTAGACTAGAGGACACTCGCTCAACTACTACTCTAGCTGCATTTCCATCAGTGTCATGTGATCCTGTTCTCTTGGAAGCCATTGATCCGTTACTACTAAGAGACAGATAAACACCTGAAAGATCTGGAGACAAGAAACATTCATGGCAAGAAATCTGTTTGCGAAAACCAAAGTAAATTCGTGGAATGACACAGCACATACTCGGGGAACTGATGGGAAATATTGAACAATTTCTTCTTGTAAGTTGGGTGACTGGCTACTAGAATTACGCAAAAGGCAGTTTGGGTTGTCTGAGAGGCAATACTGGTTCCTAGACTTGCACAATGCGCAATCTAGATTGGCTGCTGGATTGCGCAATGCGCAATTCTAGCTGGGAGTGACTGTAGGCTCAAGAACTGCATTGCATAATTTTTTGGGCCAGTAGCCATTTTCCCTCAGAAATGTGAAAAATAGTCCTAGAGGACAATGCTGGGCATAAATGTGCATTTCTGGAGAGGAAGACAGAGCCTTCCTTCCCCAGATTGCGCAATGATGTCCCAGTGAAGGAAAAGTCTGGGCTAAGGTTGGCCCGATCGCTGACAGGAAACATAAAGAAAATATGATAGTGAATGCGTGGAAACACTAAGTGAAAGAAGTGACTGACAATGCATGCAAACATGAATGAAAGATTCATGAAATAGATCAACATGCATGTGGGTGAAGCAATTCGCCGAATCGGCGACCGTTCGTGCAAAACAGTTTCATTCATGCGATAGTAGTGATATAACAAAGAAAACTGAAACAGAGCTATGACAAGCTGGTATACATGTAAACAACAGCAAGCGTTCAAATAAATCAAGTAAACAGCACTCACACAAGTGAATACACAAAAAGCGACAGAAATGCTGAAAAAGACAAGTTGAGGCTACTTATCCGTGAATAGCTGAGTCGGATGTGTCGAAGAGTCCTGGAGGTGTTTTGGGATGTCAAAGCTCCAAGACCAATGTGAAAGAATGAGCTCTAACACATCGAATAAATAAGTTTGGGCTAATGACATGCATGCCACAAATCTAGGAAAAAGCGACACTTGGAGGAAAGTTTCTAAACAACTTTGCATGTAACCTCCAGCTGCTAAAAAAAACTCCTTGAATCATGGGATGCCTTTTGCATGTTGCCTTTTGCTATTCCGGGAAAAAGCAAGCCATGCATGCAAGTCAAGTTTTCTTGGTCCTGAGTGGAACTGGTTAACCGAATTGCTCATGCATGCAGTTGCTCAACTACTTGAAGAAAATGTGCATTTCTGGCTAGGAGTTGGGCTGGCTGCCCAGGAGATTTTCACAATTTCTGGGTAGAGCAGTTGACTACTGTCAAAATTTGCGCAAATTCTCGGCTGAGTAGCCCTGCTGGGGAAAATTGCTCAATTTTCACTGGGAGTGTTGACTGGAAGAATTGCACAATTCTGGATCCTAGTAGACTGCTAGACAGGATTGCGCAATTTTTGGAGGGAAGGTTGGTTTCCCTCCAGAAATGTGTAATTTCTTGGGCAAGTTTCTCAGCATGTAGCTGGACCAAGTTCGTGTGATCAACCTGTGAGGGGAATGCATCAAACTATGATCGATAGGCTGCCTTTGTGCAAGAAAAACCCTGAAGATTGTGTACTTGATGAAGCAAGATAAGGTGATGTGAAAGGTTGGTAGGGAAGCTCCAAAATGAAGCTAAGGAAAATTTTGGAGGGTGGTTGTGTAGAAATTTCTCTATAGATCAACTAGCTCTAATACCATGTAGAAATTCTGTAAATTTTCTACAAATCTGTTAGTGTCGGTATCTTCATCCCTCCATTAGAGATCAAATTCTATTGTTGCATTGCATATTAGGTGTCTCACTCAGTCAACTTCATTCCATTATGAGCATGGATCATCTGACGGTTATGGCTTGTTGTACATTTTCCCTCATTTCCTTTACCTGCTGGCTCATTTCCATTCATCAAGATCACCTGCAGTCACTTTTTGTCTTCAAATTTGCAAAAGTCTTGTTTAGGGTTTTAGTTTCATTAGGTCTAGGGTTTCATCAAAGAGGTCTTCAAAATGTCCAATAACAGCCAGCAGGCACTTGAGGAGGTTGAAAAAAGTTCCAGTATCAATAAATTTCACTCAGAAATGTATTTTTCCTCAAAACTCTGTTTTGAGGAAAAAACAGAGTATTTTAGGTTTTATTTGTATAAATTCATGTATTTTCAGTTCTTTCATATGTACATCACTTCAGTGGCAACCCTGGTCACCTTGCCAAGCATCAGTAGCTCCATCCCCTACAAGGCAAACAAAGATCAAATCATTCAGTTCATCAAAAAGCTCAAGTAAAGCAAACTGCTTAAAAACAGAGGTGAAAACAAAGTGACATTGCAAACATTATAAAAGTGGGTTTTTATGAAACAAAAATTAAAAGCTCTTGTGTATAAATCATTTTCCCAAATCAAAAGCTCATTTTCATTCCAAGAAGCAAGATTGAGCAAGTGGAAAGCCGTGTTGGGAAAGGGAAGCAAATCGCAGCAAAAAATACACAGTTTTGGAGGCGTGACGCACTGGGTGAGTGGCACGACACACATAACAGGCGTGACGCATAGGGTCGCGGTCTCTAGTGTTAATTTGAGCTAGCGCGACACACATAACAGGCGTGACACGTTGGGTTTGAGGCACGACACATAGAGTTGCAAGCTCGATTTCACCATAAACTCCCTCAAATTTCCAAAATTGCTCAATCCTATGGTGTGAATGTAAGTCTAGAGTTCTTCCTTTGCTAGTGAAAGAGTTTTCTTAGAATTTATGGTGGTTTAGTGTGTAAAATCTCAAACCCTACCTCTTTGCAATTTTGCTCAAAAACAATTGTCGAGGGTTTGTATTTATGTTTTTGCTACCAAGTCTATTTCATCACTCCCTTACTCTTTGACTCCTCCATTTATTTTTCAGTTTCATTCACTCATTCCCTAATTCCTATATTCCTAAAATCATTCATCCCTACCCCCAATTTCCATTTTCCCAAATCCTAACTACAAAATCCCAAAACCCTAACTGTTGTCCCTAAGCTTACATATTATTCCCTAAACCCCCTATTTCCCAAAAAACTTGTCATAATATTCCCAAACCCTTCATACCCTCTCCCTCCACAGTCCCTCATACATTCTTACCCTTGGTGGCAGAAAACTAAAAACACCATAAATCTCTTCATACTCATCTAAGAAAACTTAAAGATCAGCAAACATGGAGTCTGATCCTTCCTATGAGAGGGATGATGAAACTGTCAGTGATTCTTCTCAAGAGCTTCATGTCACCATTCAGCTGAGTGTACCATCATTTAGAGGGTTGTCATCATCATGTCAGGTTCCAATGGGTCATTTTACACCTGGTTCATGCTTCAGTTGCACTTAGGTAAGGTGCATTTCTCTCTCCTAGGGTTTTGAAGGTAATTTCTCTTGGATGGTCAAATCATCAGTAAAACTTGTATCCTGATGTTCATACATCTTCCCCTATCATTAATGTACCTTATTAAACAATTCCCATCACTGATATCCCTTAAATTCCTCGTTTTCCCACAAATCCTAGTTTCTTGCTACAATTTGGCAATTTTCTAGGCTAGGCCTGTGTTTTGCCCTTTTGGACCCCTTCCCCTCACTTAATATTTGAAATTCCACTTTCCCCTGTTTCCTAACATCCCTCCATACTTTCAAAAATTTCCTCAAGAATTTAGATGCCCCTTATCTCCTTCATTTCCCTTCATTTCGACAAATCCCTTGTTCCACACATCGGGGTAGGTTTTACTCAAATGATGTTTTTGAGCAAGGAAAGATGAATTTGGAAACATTGAGAGAGGTTTTTGTCCAAAATAGGCCAAGGAATAAAAACCTCCTTCACTTTTTACATAGGTGTCATGGTTTTAGAGAAATGTCAAAAAATACAGTTGTCTTAGGAGAATTGATGCACCTCTGAAGTGACTTTGGGAAAATCAAGATTTCTCCTAGCTTGGTTGGCCAAATGACTTGCTTGATGAGTCAAATGATAAATAGACACAAATATATTTCCAATGAGCTATCATCAGATCAATTTGGGGTTGACTGCAACAACACTCTGCCTTTAGGCAGCCTCATTTTGCACATTTTGACCAGTGATGGGAGATTTGACGTTTGACAGGGAAAATGAACTCCAAATTGAAAAATTCAAGTCGGGTTGGAAAGTAGAATCAATAATATTTCCAACAAACTATTGTGCATCCAATTTGTACACTGGTAAGGCCCTCAAATCAGGTTTGCAAAAAAGCACTACGCATAGAAATTTTTAACACAGGATTTTCTCCCCTATGCACTGCGCCACCTGGCGCTCGCTTTTGATGGGAGCCTCCAAATGACAAAAATCAGAATTTTTGGATTTTTCATGGAAAAATATGCTTGCCTACCAGTGGCCAAGAAATTTTGACAGGTTTTGAGCACTCAAAAAGGCCAAAAACACTCAAAAAATGACCTTATTGCCCCTATTTTGACACACAGGAAGCAGTGTTGGGAGAACTGAATTTTGAAGGGGAAAATGGAGGCCAAATTCAAAAATTCCACTTGGGTTGGAAATTCCACACCGGGAAGGCCTCCAAAAGTGGCTTCAAACAGGCGCTACGCATAGGGAATTTGGCGCGGCACATTGGGTAAATTTGGCTCAGTTTGACCAAGAATGCTCTGTTTTTCGCCTAGTTTTTGACAGTTTGACTTTTTCTCCTTCTTAATGTCAAACTTATGATGTAATTTAATGTAAATGGATGGATCATGATGTAAATATGTTAAATTTTCACTTATGGAGGTAGATTCATCTATCAAAAGGTTGTTTTAAACTGAATGAATCAGTTCCCTAGTTTCTAGAGGCAAGTTATTCCATTGTCTGATTTCTAGTTCTCAATTTAGAATTAGTTGAAATAGCTCCTAAACTTGTGAGCTAGACCCCTAGAGGTTAGGATGAGTTATGGTTTGTCTATATCTTGTGATCTTTCAATCATTAGCATGGTTGGACTCTTGAGAAAGCAAGGAGCTTCATTGTACACTCATATCAACATTTTGGCTAAGGAATTGAGACCAGGGTTTGCAGCACTCTTTGGGATCCCTGTGGCATTTGTTTTGGTATAGTGCTTTTCTTTGTAATTTTGAATTTACTTATGTGTTATGTATGACATTATCTATCTTGTTTCTTCCTAACTAAATCAAACAAGAGTGAAAGTAGAATCCATTGAAATTGCAGTGCTCTACTTGAGGTTTGCTTTAGTTTCTTGATGTTTTTAGCTATTTGGAGGGGATCCATGGCTTCTCTTGCCCTCTTCAAATCCTCACCTATCTAATCCCTCCACCTCACTCAATTTGAAGTGCCAAAATCAGTTACCTACCTTGCCCCATTGAGATCTCTGTAAAACTGAGACTCATTCCCCGCACCCAAAATCTGCTTTTCATTTGAGCCAACAAAAGCATCATTTTATTCAATCAAAATCTTTTGCACACATACCTAGCCTAAGATCAGTAGTTATATCAGTCATCTCAAGCCTTTAGTGATCATATTTTGCTGAGATTGACCTAGAGAGATCCCTCTCCCGACCTGGTACTGCCAGGTTAAGCGTGGTTTGATGTTGGTCCTGGATCCTACCTTTCTTAGCCTAAGGTAAATCTAGGTGCTAACAAAATCTACCTCTAAGATCATGTAGAAAATCCGACTATAGATTAACTCGATAATGCAATATACCAAAGCAAAATACTGTAATCTACTTGTACTATCAAACTTGCGGAAGCTTAAAGATCAAGCCGAACACACATAACCATAAGAAGAAGAATCAATGCACATGAAACACATAAAATACTCAGGGGAAAGCCTCAGTTAAAAAACCCCACTATCTGTATTATCATACAAGGTGAAAATACATCAGAATTATACAAAGCCTTAGCTCTAACAACTAGACAACTCTCAGTACAATCCTCCTGGATGCTCATAGGCAATCAAAGCTTCTCACAAGCCTTCTCCTCTGCCCTCCAAGCTCCTATTTCCTTCCATAGTTTCTCTGGGTGATCCTCCTGTTACCAAGTGGAACACTGATCACTCACACTAATCCTACACCCTGTCAAAACTGCGGAATCCTCAAGGAATCTTAATCCTTCTGCATGCATGAGTTTCCTTTATAGGAGAAAACATGTAACTGATAGTACACTATCCTTGACTTTAATCTCAACTGGGTCTTTCTCAGAATAGACATGCATGAGTTTATGGAGTACACTAGTTGAGTGCATGCATGCATCAACTGACTAATAACTCACAATTAGTTCCTCAAATAGTTTGGAACTAATTTAACTAGACTTAACTTGGTAAACTAAGCTAACTAATTACAACTCAAATATACTCAATCTTATCTTTTTAATTAAGGGATAATCTCCTTAATTTAAGGGATAACTATTGCACGACTTCAAAAAAACTTCTAATTTGAATTTATCCAACTAATTAATCCATAATGAATTAATTAATTATTTCCAAGCAATCGGTGAGACTAAATTCGAATTTAATTCACAATTTTAATTCAAGGACAAATTAAAATTGGAATATTCTGGATTCTATTTTTATCATTTCTTGTTGTTATTTTCAACACTCCTTCTCAACAAGAAAGGAATTCAACTCGATCCTGATCTTGAACCTTTGGAATGCTCTGCATGCAACACTTCTCTCAAGTGTTGTTGCTCCAACAACTTCAGAAACAAAAGAAAACATCAACCTAATTCGACTTTAATTCACAATTGTAATTCAAGGACAAATTAAAATTGGAATATTTTGGATTCTATTTTTATCATTTCTTGTTGCTATTTTCAACACTCCCTCTCAACAAGAAAGGAATTCAACTCGATCCCAATCTCGAACCTTTGGAATGTTCTGCATGCAACACTTCTCTCAAGTGTTGTTTCTCCAACAACTTCAGAAACAAAAAAACATCCAACCTGAATCAGAATGATGCCTCTGTCATCAAAGTCTCTAACTGCTATTGCCTTTGTCAACTGAAAACTCTGCGCTTCTGCCGGCTCAGCCTTTCTGCACTATTGTCAATCCTTCTTTGTGCTCTTCAGTATCTGAATGCTCTAGCCTCTTTCACTTTGATCTCTGACTACATCAATCCCACTGATTCTTCCTGCTACTATGTACTTTGGGCTCCCATAGAAAGGTACGATCCATGAGATGAAACCTCTCAATGGACCCTGCCCAATTTCAGCCTTCTTGAGACTATCACTTCACATCGCCCCACCTCACACCTAGAGGTATGGCTGCATGTGATCCCTCTGCCCACTTCTCCAATTGTGGCTCCTCCACAATTGTTTGCGACTTCTTTTGGGGCTACATGTTGAGAGGTAATTTACTCTCCCTCTCAACCACCAAGTCTCTAACATTTTCCTTGCTCCTCAAGGCTTTACATGTATCTTGAACCTTAAGAGCATACAAGTTCTTGACTCGTGAACCAATTTGTTTCACCTGTCTCGTGGTGATGTGTCTAAGGAAAACCTTTCCCTTACTAAAGACAACATTGTAGCCTTTGTCCTCTAACATCGTGACTGATACCAAGTTATTCTTCAGTGCAGGTACATACTTCACATTTGTCAAGGTGATAGGAGATCCATGCTCCCTCTGAAAAGCAGCTGTTCCCACTCCCGAAACACTATACCTTTCGTTGTCACCCATCTCTATGCGCATCTTGAGGTCTTTCTCCTCCAAGGTACTGAATAAAATTTTATCGCCGGTCATGTGGAATGAGGCTCCACTATCAAGATACCAAACACAACCCATCATCGATGACACCATGCATGCAATGAGAGTAAATTCCATTTCGAATTGAGAGGCTAATGCCTCACATTCCAATCCTTCAGAGTATCCCTTCTTGGACTTCTTTGATGGGCAATTAGTTGCATAATGTCGCATCTCGTGACAATTAAAGCATCTCAATTTAGACTTGTTACCCTTCTTCCATCCATGAGAAGAATTCGATTTGGAATGGGAAGCCTTCCCCTTTCCTTTACTTGCCTTACTTGCTAAGGCCAAATTTTCTTCATCATCATCCTTGGATGAAGAACCATCTCGAGTGCTCCTCCTGATCTCCTCATGCATGAGATCCGACTATAGTCGTTCCAAATCCAGCAGTTTCTCCCTTCCATTCACAAAGTCCTGGTAGCTATTCCAACTCTTTGGAAGGCCAAGGAGAGCGAGGCTCACCATATCATCATCGGCAGTAGTTATTCCCACACTTCCAAGCTCATCTTTGCAAGTGGTGAGCTTGTTCAGATATGTGGAAATAGTATTGCCGTTCTCCATCTTGATTCTTCGAAGCTTATCCTTGAGCGCCAATTTCCTCTGGTTGCTACTGTTCTAGTAGAGGTCCTTCAATGTCTTCCACATTAAATATGGAGTATCCTTCCCATGGAGACTCGAGACAATATGGTCTCGAACTCCCTCAAGGATGATCCGTCTCGCCCTCACCACATACTTCTTCCACTCAGCCAACTCTTGTGCATTAGTTGAACTTGGCTGTGGGATTCTTGATCAATGAAATCC
Source organism: Pinus tabuliformis (assembly GCA_031772625.1). NCBI lineage: Eukaryota > Viridiplantae > Streptophyta > Pinopsida > Pinales > Pinaceae > Pinus > Pinus tabuliformis. Next base: position 1,554,510,506 of record CM062804.1, read on the forward strand.
TTCAAGCCGTTGTCTTCTAATACAGCCTCCATGCGATCTTTCCATGCTATGTAATTCGAGCTGCCTTCCTAGGTAGACTCGAGTCTCAAGCCATAGAACGCCATTGGCCAACCTTGAAGTATGATAAGAATTCGATTTGCACTTATAACCCTGAACTTCAAACTTCGATTTATCTTCTCCGTATACTGTTCACAACTCCGATAAACCTGGCTTTGATACCATGTAGAAATTTCTCTATAGATCAGCTAGCTCTGATACCATGTAGAAATTCTGCAAATTTTCTACAAATTTACCTCTAAGATCATGTAGAAAATCTGACTGTATATTAACTTGATAATGCAATATACCAAAGCAAAATACTATAATCTGCTTCTACTATCAAACTTGTGGAAGCTTAAAGATTGAGATGAGTTAGAGTTGAACACATATAACCATAAGAAGAAGAATACATGCACATGCAACATAGAAAATACTCAGGGGAAAGCCTCAGCTAAAAAACCCCACTATTTGTATTATCATACAAGGTGGAAATACATCAGAATTATACAAATCCTTAGCTCTCATAGCTAGCCATCTCTCAGTACAATCCTCGTGGATGCTCAAAGGCAATCAAAGCTTCTCACAAGCCTTCTCCTCTACCCTCCAAGCTCTTATTTCCTTGCGCAGTTTCTCTGGGTGATCCTCTTGTTACCAAGTGGAAGACTGATCACTCACACTGATCCTACACCTTGTAAGAAATGCGCAATCCTCAAGGAACCTTAATCCTTTTGCCTGCATGAGTTTCCTTTATAGGAGAAAACATGCAACTGATAGTACATTGTCCTTGACTTTAATCTCAACTGGGTCTTTCTCAGAATAGACATGCATGAGTTTCTGATGAGGGAATCTTCAGTTATCTGGAGTACACTACTTGAGTGCATGCATGCATCAATTGACTGATAACTCATAATTAATTCCTAAAATAGTTTGGAACTAATTTAACTGGACTTAACTCAGTAAACTGAGCTAACTAATTACAACTCAAATATAACTCAATCTTATCTCCTTAATTAAGGGATAATCTCCTTAATTTAAGGGATAACTGTTGCATGACTTCAGAAATACTTCTAACTTGAATTTATCCAACTAATTAATCCATAATGAATTAATTAATTATTTCCAGGCAACTGGTGAGACCAAATTCGATTTTAATTCACAATTTTGATTCAAGGACAAATTAAAATTGGAATATTCTGGATTTATTTTTATCATTTCTTGTTGCTATTTTCAACAATTTGTAGCCGCTACAACACTTGGTGACACACTGGTAGAACTCCAACTCTCTGAATGGACCTTGTTTTTGAAAAACAAGTCTAACACCTCCGAAAGTATTGTTCAGCTCTCAACTCATCTTGGTTTCACACTAACTTGATGTAAGATGTAGCATCTGCCAAGCTCTTGGTCGATTGACACACATTCCAAGCCAAGGCGACATAGTTGTTTCGATTAGGGTTGAGGGGTATATTAGTGCACAAGTAGTATAGTCGTTAGAGTCTTAGTTTCATCTCTGATGTTGCTTCGCTGCCAACAGGCATGGACAATACCCCGACGGAGTCACATAGGAACATAAACATGTCTTCGCTTCCAACGAGCCTAGTCAATACCTCAACAAAGTTACTTGCATCACCTCTCTAGGTAGGAAGCCTTTCTCTTCTTTCACCTTATTCATTTTCATTTTGTTTTTTTGACTTTTTCATTTTTAACTGTGCATAGCACTTATTCATTTCAGAGGCGGAAGAGGGATCCCGACTTATTGAGAGCAGAAGAGGTTGTTCCAGCAAAGAAGTAGTTTATTGTATATTTGACGTGCTTGTTAAGGTTTTCCCCCTCACCTTACTCTACTTGACTGAGCTAACAAGGATTAACTCAAAAACAACCGACTAGAGAAGGTGAGACTAGTTAACGCGCATGTGTTGTGTTTTCACCAAGGTTCACTTTCAACAATACGTATTTTCCTTCGGCATATCATGGACTAAAAGTAAAAAGTTCTTCATATAGGGGCAAGATGACAGATAACCAAGTAGTGATAGTTGTACAAGCCCTCTTGTACTTCACCTAGCTTGCTTCAAGAGTCATACATGGTTTCATGTGAAACTAACTTACAAATGAAACAAGCGAACTATACGAACGAAACAAGCGAACTAACAAACAACAAAGCAAAGCAAGAGCATAAGTGAAAGTGAAAGCAAAGCAAGTAAGAAAACAAGAAAGAAAATAAACAAATAAACAAAGAAAGTAAGCAAACAAGCATGCAAGCAAACTGACTGAAAGCAAACACTACTCCTACTCCTACACTAACGGTGCATGGGCCTGATTAGGTGAAGTGATATTTCCAATGGAGCCATTGGCACATTGGTTGACCCATGTTGGTGAAGGCTTGGTCCATAAGCAACCCAATTGTGCAAATGAGAAATCAAGAAAGACATAACAATGAAGACAACCACACTTTGTGTTTCAAAGTGCCCATAAGACATAAGTGAGTGCAAGTGCATGACGAGCAGTTTGTGGACTTATCATAGTGTTGTGTGACGCTACATGCGACTTTGAAGAATAAGCACACTCTTGACTGTGACATGCAAGCAAATGAAAGAAACAAAGCTAACTTGCATTGTGCACGAGTTCTTGCAATGTAAGATTCCTCCAATGCATGAGTGATGGGATCGTGCAGTTCGAGTGGAGGAAGTATGATCTATGTGTGAGATTGATCTTCAATGCATACAGATGAGTGATGAGGAGCCTTGGGTGATTGAAAAGTTTCCTAATCAGAAGTGAGACTAACCTCAAGAGAGAAAGGACCTAACATAACCATCAGCTTGGGCTGAAGTGCCTCGACAGTCTTGGGTGTTTCAACTTCATCATCAGATAGATCATCATAGACTAGTGGCTTCAAAATATCAATTGTGATAGAGTCATGATCGTGATCAAATATGGAAACAAATGTATCACGACCGTCACGATAAAAAAAATCAATGATTTCATCGGCATCCTCATCATCGTATGAATCAAACAGATGGGTAGATGAAAAGAGAACAAACTCATCCTCTGTGTTTTTGGAAAAGGCATATGAAAGATCAAGTGGATTTTCAATGAATAACTTATCCTCTCCATTGTTAAATGATGGACCAACATCCAGTGAGTCTTGCGAGTGATCAAAAATGGGTGCATATGTGGATGAAGACATACATGAGAAATCATGGATGGTAGGTTCATCAAATATGTTAGGAAAGAACGAAGGGGGCTCAAACAGAAGGGAATCAACCTTCGCCGAGTGTTGATGCTCAAGCACCCACTCATGCTCTTTGTGAATGACAACGCATGTTGGTTGTGCAACACCAACTTCTTCTGTGGCTTGTTCCTCGTTCACAACAAGTGAAGAGTTCGAAATGGATGAACACAAGACAATATCATCCAGAGGAACACTTGAGTGTGAAGACGGAGGTCGTGGAACAAAATGCATATGGGAACTCGAAGTACTCACAACCAAATATGCATGAAAATTGAGTGAAGTGATTTTGGGAGGATGTGAAAGTTGAACAAGTGTGTGAGCATGATCCTCAACATCACTCGATAGTGGTGGAGCTGTTGAATGAGGGGAAGGTGGATAATTAGTTGAGACAATGACTACATCCACATGAGATTGAGTAGCTCCATCAATGAAGAATGTTGAGCGAGGCTTGATCTCAAGCTTCTTCTTAGGACGAGTAGAAGGAAATAATCAAATCGGTCCTAAAGATAGGAAAATTTCATCTGGCTCCTCGGAGCTTGAAGCTGCAAGTCACAAAAGCGCTGCCAAAAATCCATAACTAATTAATGCGAAGCCTTCTGTTGCTGTAACAGTTTTCAATCAATATGGTCTGGATCAAAATGATAGAATGTGTCTTCAATGAGATCACAAAAGTGCTCAAGTGAGTGCACATTGTCAGCTTGTAGGCTAAGCAACCATCGACGTGGAGATTCACGAAGTGTGTATGCAAGCAGCAAGCTGGCATGTTTTTCAGAACACCCATCTTCCTCATGAAGCATGGAAAGAAAGCCATGTAAGTACTCAAGCTAGGCCACTTTTCCTTCACCGTCATACATGTAAGTGGACAAGAGATCGAAAACCTCCCCCGTGATGGTGACATATTCATGAGTTGAAAAACATCGCATAGGGAGAAGAGTGCAAGAATCCATGAAAGGTAAGCAAAGGTTCAAAATTGGATGAGATGGCATAGCTTGTCATCTGGCCATCCTTCTCGTGCTAGAAATGTTGACGGTGCTGGACCCACCAACATGTCAGGGGATCTCCCTGGTAAGAAGTCCCAATTAGACCTCAGACCGTTTAGTGTAGGAGTCCCAACAGTGGGTTGTACGGTAATGCCTTGACCGCGATTTCACACAGAGGCAAGTAAGATAACTCTGTTGGTAGCAAGGGTGTGACAGCTACAGTGAGTCAAGGAAGGTGCATGAGAGGTTCTAACACATGTGGGTTGAGATAAGTGCGGCCCTTGGCAACTTGTAATAGTACTCAGATGGGAAGGGAACACACGAGTGAAAATGCATCACAAGCTAGAAAGACAGTTAGCTAACAATCCAAAGTGATGGTTAAACTAATCAACACATTTAAGAAAGATTCATACATACTCATACAGAATAGTCCATACATGCATGTGTAATAAAGAAAATACATATCCCATTTAGAGTAAACAAGATAGCTGGAATACAACATTTGCATGAAATGCGCTGACTCTTATTAAATAAAAAAGTGTAAGTTCCAAGTATACAATACATCCATGTACAACCACTAGCTCCAATAGTGGAATATTATAGCCACATCCGCCTACTCCTCCAAAGATATGTACTAGCTTCATGCAATGGAGAAGCCAAGGCGAATTACGATAATGTCCAAGCTCTCTCCAAGATAGTCTTATTGGAAGCTTGGCTGACCAAAAGCCTATACAATGAGTTATGAGGGACTATTTATAGCAAAGGGTGGGGTGACCCTTGACATTCCCCTTTGTGACAATTCAACTACCCTCATGACTCTTCACCTACTCCTATGGTTGTTACATCCAACTATTGAAACTTGACTTACACTTGACATGACTCAACATTTCAATGCACATGTACCCATGTGAACAAAATGGTTTGAGCAAGCCATGCTAGACATCACTCTGACTTAGACAACCATGAAAGTCCAACTCCTCAACATCCTCATGCTGATAAACAATAACATATTGATGCCAAGATCTGTAGTCCTTGATGGTGTTCGTGTGCTCCGCGGTGACTTCCGTCTAAAACTTGACTCTTTCCTCCATAACATCTGGGTACACTGCTCGGGCTCCTCTGTCCAACTCATTTGAAAGCATGCACACCATTGTCTTCAATGTGGTCGGACCAACAACATACTTGTGCATGATGTCTGCATTGATAGGCAAGTCTGGGCTGGTGGTGATGCGCATCAACTCGTTGAAGTACAAGTCAAGCTCTAGTCGAACCTGTTCCTTTGTCTTCGCCTGGGTGAGAGTCCCAAGTGATGGGATCGCCTGTCTGTGCACCACAACATCCATACTTTTGAATAATTGTGCATGGGAACACTGTATGCTAGTGATGAGTTGCGGGAGCTCATCATAGTTCTGGATCTGACTCTAGATACGTGCTTTCAGCTCGACCGCATTGGCCCTCATCATCTTAGGAAAGTGAAGTGGGGCTCCCTTGTACTTCATCATCCATGTTTTCATGTCATCAATAGCAGCATGCACATTCATCAAGATATGTGTTCTTCTAGCACATCGCTATTGCCATCCGTTGAGATGGATGACCGCCTTATGCACGGTACCAAGCTTGGAGTACAATGCTCACATAACTGTATCAAGGGACAATACTTCATCGAATATTTCCCTCTTCAGTTCAGCTCGGGCGGACATTATCACCAAGTCTCCTCCTTGCTTAGCCGTCTGTAGCTCCTTTGCCATTCGCTCATTCTCAGTTATTAGAAAGTGAACACTTGAGATAGTGGCTTCATCATACACGTTGGTTGCATTGGTCAAGACAGTTGGATGTTTGCGCACACTAGTCATGATCACTCGTTCCTCAACTTGAAGAGGAGATGCATGATTCTCTGGAGTTGATACTCTGTGACACTGTACAAATCTATGATGAGATTCGTCAAATGAGATGTTGTGCATCTCTCCTTCCAGCTAATCACCAAGGATCTCTGTGCCTCCTTGGTCATTTGAGACTTTATCATCATCTGGATGCATCGAAGCGGGTGATTCGACCTCTTCATGGTGAGGCATGAGGTTAGTGTCCTATTCCAACTCTCGCTGCTCCATGTCTACATCGAACTGTTGAAGTGCTTGTTCTATCTCATGAGCAAAGTCTTGCTCCTACAATAGTTCACCCTATTCATCTGATGCCAGTTGTTCTAATGAGTCAACTACTTGTACGTGCGCTGCTTCGCCTGTTTGCACATGTTGTGCCCCCTACTGTATCTATTGTTGCTGCGCTTCCCTCTCCTTTTTTCCTTTCGGAGTTTCTCCCTTAGCTCATGAAACTCCTTCTTTTCTTCTTCCATTCTCTTTTTATCCCTCTGCCTCTATGCGATTTGCATGTCGTGATGGTGCCTCTTTGCCTCTATAGCCATGGCCGCTTTCTCTACCAATGGATCTCCTTGAAACTTGTAGCTTTTCTCCTCCTCCATGCGATCAACAATCTTCCTCTTACCTTTGTCACGCAATAGTATGCTTGCCTCTGCTGCTACCATTGCTACTAATGTTGCTACTGCTGGTGTTGGTGCTCTCCGTGATGCTGCTTCATGTTGCTTCACTAACCACTCCACAGCGAAACCGATCTTCTCAATGGATCTGGAAAAACTGTAGCAATATCTCCATGGGTCCTCCCTGGCCTAATGAAATGCCCCATGGATCCAGTTGAACTAAACTCTTGTGTTGTGATCATTCACAATGAAATGTGGGTCATACAGATTGTAGCTTCGGAGGTCAAGTGGGTACTTCTTCATCTATTCTGCTTCGACATCCACTTGCTTGATACTCTGGATCTCATTTAACCCAATCACAACAAAAGAGTGGGCCAAGGTGCCTTCTTCTTCCGATGCAATCTAGTTGTCAATCCTGTCGAGATGTGATATGCTACTTCCTGCATGACAAGTACGTCTAAGGTAAAAATTGGTAGAACATGTGGAGGCTTCTCCGCACTGAACATTCGGATGAATGCGTCAGACGGTGAGGCATACCAATCTGCAATACCTATCAATGGCTCCATTTCTTCTTTGACATGCAGGGTTGATCCTGTCCGAATATCATCTTGTACACTGGGGTAACAAAATTATCAGATAGTCGTGTGATTACTCCTTTGAAGTTGCATTCGGACAACAACTTGAAATATGTGTTCATAGCAATCTCTGTCGGTGACCATGCCCACTCCAAGCCCGAGAGCTCCTGTCAGGCACAGACTAAATCTAAGATGTAGGTGAATGTATATCTCTACTTGCATACCTCTGGGTGACTATCGAGCCTTCATTACTTATTCCTTCAGCTGATGAGCCAATATGCTGGACCAGTTACCTGGTTTTCCTTCTCTAGCCAGTTAGTCAAGTGCGATCACCCAACTCTGTGGAAAGGTTTCTGTGCTTGCTTGGCCATACAGTCGACATGGAAATATGACCAAATATTGGTATGCCTTCCTCAGTATCTTTGTCTTGTAGATCTGTTTGGGTGTCAAACTGAATCGGTCCGGTGCCTTTACCTAGTTCTTTAGAATGTCTCTGGAGTTAGCACTGTTGTTGGGTAAGCTGAATGTAATTTTCATGACAGTCACAGGCTCTGACATCTAATACATCTCATCATAATCTCGTGCCTAGAAGGTCATAAGTTTCATCCCACTGACACTGCTCAAGGTCATCGTCTCGGTATCAGTGTGAGAGACGATCCAGTGTATCATGTCCGCGCATGGGAACACGGGGTATCTGCATGCAATCCGGTACAAGCCAAACTTGTGAATGTTCATGTACACTTGATGATATTTGAGGTATTCCTCAAAAGTGCCTGCAAATGCTTCATTGACCTCTTGCCACTTCAGTTTGATGTCCCTGTCTAGATACAACTTTGTATCTTCATAGATCGGTAGAATAGAGGACACTCGCTCAACTGCCACTCCAGCTGGATTCCCATCAGTGTCCTGTGATCTTGTTCTCTTGGAAGCCATTGATCTAGTACTACTAAGAGATGGATGAACACCTGAAATATATGGAGACAATCAACATGCATGGCAAGAAATCTGTTAGCGAAAACTAAATAAAATTCAGGGAATGACACAACACATACCTGGGGAACTAATGGGCAAGATTGTGCAATTTCTTTTGGGAGGCTAAGTGAATGGCTTCCAGAACTGTGCAAAAGGCAGTCTGGGAGGCAAAACTGGCTGCTGGACTTGCACAATGAAAAATCCAGATTGGTTGTTGGGATTGCGCAATGTGCAATTCTAGCTGGGAGTGACTACAGGCTCAGGGACTGCATTGCACAAGTTTTTGGGCCAGAAGTCACTATCCCTCAGAAATACGTAGAACAGTCCTGGAGAGACATATTGCTACTCACGGAACATTTAGAGAGAGCAATAAGCCATGCAAGTGTTGGGGATATGTTATAGCAATGAATAATATGATTCATGAGAAGCCTCACACCTTTGAAGAAGCCATGAAATAAAAAGTTTGGAAGGATGCTATGGCTGATAATACGAATCAATTATGAAGAACGATGTATGGGATGTTGTTTCAAGACCGAAGGGAAAATCTGTGGTGACTTCAAAATGGTTATTCAAGATAAAACATGGAGTCGATGGAAGAATTGATAAATATAGGGCAAGGTTCATGGCTCGAGGATTCTCCCAGAAAGAGGGAGAATATTATAACGATATAGTTTCTCTTGTGGCTTGATACACCACCATTCGTTCTATAGTTTCCCTTGTCACAAATCAAGTATGGACCCTTGATCAGATGGATGTGAAGAGAACATTCCTCCATGGCATGTTACAAGAAGAAGTATGCGTTGATAAGCCACAATGACTTGAAGTAGAGGACGGAAAAACACATCTTTGCATGTTGAATAAGGCATTGTATGGTTATAAGAAAGCCCCCATAGAATGGTACGCTTTCATAGATAGTTACTTGGTGAAGCTGGGATTCACAAGAAGTAATGTTGATCCTAACCTCTACTACAAGGTGGTCCAAGGTATGCCATTTATTTTGGTTTTATATGTTGACGATCTACTCTTGACAGATAGTGAGCCCCTAATGATCGAGTGTAAGAGGGAGCTAGCCTTTGAATTTGAGATGAAGGACCTTGGACTCATGCACTATTTCCTAGGCCTTGAAAAAGGCTTGGTGATATTTTCCTTTCACAAGGAAAATATGTCGTGAAGTTGTTGAAGAGATTTGAAATGATAGAATGCAAGTCCCTACCCACACCAATCGAAATGAATTTCAAGAATCTATGTGGAGAAGCTACAGGACCTGATTTGGCGAATTGAGTATAGACAGTTGATTAGGACTCTAATATTCTTAGTGAACACTTGTCCAAACATATGTTGCGTAGTGAATACATTGAGTTCATTAATGATGGAGCCTCTCCATGCACATTGGATTATTTCCAAACATATTTTGAGATATTTTCCTAGGACGATTGCCCTTGGTATTGTTGTAAAATGTAAGTAGGTTCGGTGTTCATTAATATATTTGAGTCATCATGAAATGTACTTGTCATGAGAATAAAGAAAATAATTTTTATTATTGTGTCAATGACTTATTAAAGCATGGGTTTCATGCTTAGGTCATCATTATACTAGTCAAAGTCCCCATTGTGGACTCCTAGGATTAATATTGAGTCTATAGAGGCATTGTACATTTAAAGAGACCCTTCTTGGGCTTTTGAATCATGTTAAAAGGTTTACTATTGATTCAAATGTAATATATGAAACCTCCACACCAAGTATGCCTAGAAGAGATCAAATTGGCCTAGAAGAGATCAAGTTGGCCTAAGGACATCAATTCAACCTCACTTGGAGCCTATAAATAGAAGGAATTCGAATTCATTTGGAGCATCTCATCTCAAGCTAATTTAATATCTCTAAGTAAGATGGAGAAGTGTGAAGTGGGTAAAAGGAAGAAAAAGGAAGCATGAGTTGGGTCAAGTCTAAGGAGAAGAAGGAAATTGAAATTTTGGAGCTACTCTCTCTCTCTGTTTCATGCTCTAGTTTGGGAGATCGAAGTATTCCAAGTATTGTTGTTACCGGTTGCTGCTTGATGCCAGTCAAAGTTGTTGGGAAGGAACTGCTGCGGAAAAAGGGGTCAAATATCTGGAAGGCTAACTTGGTGTGGAGGAATGTTTAGTCTTTGTCTAGGGTGAAAAGTCTCAAAGAATAATATTGAAGGAAGAGAATTTTTACCTCGGTTTTCCCCTCAAGGGGTTTTTTCCCTGGCATAGTGCCTACATCTTGTGTCTCTTGTTTTGTGATCTACATTAACACATAATATGATAATTTCTTGATGAAAGATAACATGATAAAGAAGTAAAATATGCCAACATAACTTACAAGTAATTATCAAGAGAGAGGAATCAAACCCTAATCCACTTGCATTGATTTCTCAACATGGTATCACATCTAAGGTAAGGAAAAGTTGAAGATCACTTTGTTGGCATGGATTCTCCCTCTTTGATAAACTACATGTAGATGGGTATCAACAATGCTGGAAGCTGGATCAAGAAGGTCATCTATTACGTATTCAACAAGGTCAAAAGTCAAGGATTCTTAGATGCTCTTATAGGTTGTCTTAGTGATGACAATGCATGGCTCATTAATAGTGCAGCATCAAGGCACATGACAAGTGAAAGTAAACAACTTCATACACTATCAAAGGAGACATATTCTCATGCACTGAAATAGGCTTACAACAAAATCTATGCTATTAGAGGCCTGGGATCAACATCATTGAAGCTAGAAAATGGATCAATGTTGCACCTCAACAACATTCTATATGTTCCAGGTTTGAAAAATTATTTTCTTTCTATTTCTTGTTTAGATGATAACGGGGATAATTTTTATTTTGTTGATGGAAAATCATTGCTTTGGGGAAAGGACTCTAGCATTGATAAAACTAGGGTTATTAGAGTTTGTGAAGGAAGTATCTATAGAGTTATTACACCTCCTCCTCAAGCTTTGGTTCACATGGAAATCAATCCCATTGAGCTATGGCATAGGAGATATGGTCATCTACATTATAAGGTCATCCCTAATCTTAGTCAATTGGTTCATGACATCCCTAATATGAAGTTAGATCTTGAAGGAGTGTGTAAGGGATGCCCTTTAGGAAAGCATACAAGAAAGCCATTTCTGAATAGTGAAACTAGTTCTAAAGAGATACTAGACCTCATTCATTCTCATGTGTGTGGGCCCATGTCTATCAAATCACTTGGAGGTCATCTCTACTATATAACTTTCATTTATGACCATTCTAAAAAGACATGGATATACCTTCTCAAAACAAAAGATGAAGTATTTGAAAAGTTCATGGAGTTTAGGTCTGAAGTGGAAACCCTAACTGAAAGAAAGATAAAAACTCTAAGATTAGACAATGGTAGGGAATACACTTCTATGGAATTGATTGCAAATTGTAAGGAAGCAGGAATTAAGAGGGAGCTCAATTTTCCCTATTATCCTGAACAAAATGGAGTGGCCAAAAGGAAGAAGAGGTTAGTTGAAGAAGACATTCAAACTATGCTCCTTGATCAAGACCTGCCAAAATTCTTATGGGGAGAAGCAACAATGGAAATTGTATACATGTCCTCATAGAATTCTTAATAATATAACACCCAAAGAAATATTCATAGGAAATAAGCCGAGTGTGGATCACCTCAGAATCTTTGGAAGTCCAACATACATCCATATTCTAAAGGATAAGTGAAAGAAGTTGGATTCTACAAGTATCAAGGGAATATTCATTGCATATAATCTCTCCTCAAAAGAATATAGAATCTAGATTAAGGAAGGAATACATATCGAAGTAAGCAAGGATGTCATATTCGATGAAAATCAAGCCTACGAGAAATCAAAGGATATTCCTATTGATTCTGATGATGAAGAATTTCTAATATTTGAAGAAGAAGAAGGACCAAGTGAGCCTATTCAATCAGTGGTCATCCCAACCATAAGGAAATGGCCAAATTGGTTAAAAGGTACATTAGAAGATGTTGAAGGACATGAAGCTATGAAAGGAACCTTCAGGGAAAGTAAGAGACTGAAAATATATTCTAGTTATGCTACATACATGAAAAATTTAATTGAATATGAACCATCTACATTCAAGGAAGCTGCTCATCAAGAGGTTTGGAAGAAAGCGATGCAGCAAGAATATCAATCCATCATGAAGAATTGGGTTTGGGAAATCATTCCTAGACCTAGTGACAAATCGATTGTCCCTCCAAATGGATCTATAAGATCAAACATGTTGTTGATGGAAGTATAGACAAGTAAAAAGCTAGATTCATTGCAAGGGGTTTCTCTCAAAAGGAAGGAATTGATTATTAAGAAACCTTTGCACCCACAACAAGGTACACTACCATTAGATATTTGGTTTTATTGGTTACTACAATGGGTTGGAATATCCATCAAATGGATGTGAATACCACATTTCTTAATGGGACCATTGATGAGGAAGTATATATCGAACAAACTGAAGGATTTGAAGTTAATAGAAGGGACTCTCATGATTGGATACTTAAGAAGGACCTATATGGTTTGAAGCAAGCACCTAGGGCATGATATGTAGGGATGGATGCATATCTACTTAGAATTGGGTTCGTAAAGAGTTCTGTTGATCTGAATCTCTACATCGAGGTCGTGAATAATGATCCCATCATTATTTTATTATATGTGGATGATCTATTCATCACAGGTGTGGAGCAAAGAATTCAAGAATGTAAGAAGATGTTGGCAGCTAAATTTGAAATGAAGGATCTAGGACTGATGCACTATTATCTAGGTCTATAAGTATGATAGAGACATGGGGAGATATATTTGGGGCAAGGAAAGTACATCATCAAGTTGTTGCAAAAAATTGGGATGATGGATTCCAAGCCGATGACTACTCCTATGATCACCAATCTCAAGAAGTTGAGGGGCTCTAACTCTAGTCTCATGGATCCTACCTCCTATCAACAGTTGGTGGGTTCCTTAAAGTATCTGGTAAATACTAGGCCAGGTATATGTTTTGCAGTAAAAATCCTTAGTCAGTTTCAATTGGAGTCTAGTCATGATTATTGGATAGATTCCAAACATATATTGAGGTATCTTCGTGGCACTATACATCACTATCTAAAGTATGATATTAAGGAAGTCAAGCTAATTGGCTTCAAAGATTTTGATTAGGGTGGCAGTGAGATCAATGGAAGGAGCACTACTGGAGGTTGTTTTAGTCTAGGAGTTGCTATGATCTCATGGATGAATAGGAAGCAAGATTTGTTTCTTTAAGCAGTGTTGAGGCAGAATATGTGGTTGGATGTGAAGTAGGAAAGGAGGTTGTTTGGTTAAGGAAGCTTCTAACAGATTTGTTCGATAACTCTCTAGGTCCTACTGTGATTAATTGTGACAGTGAAATTTGTATCAAGATGTTTGGAGATATCGTGTTTCATTCTAGAACGAAGCATATCAACAATAAGTTCCACTATATTAGGAACCTGGTGCAGGATCGGATCGTGAAGTTGGAGTATGTCTCGACAGATGAACATGTAGAAGACATACTGACAAAGGCTATTCCTAATAAGAAGTTTGAATATATAAGGAACCTGCTTGGTTTAGTAGATATTGCTGATTGTATTTATGATAAGAGATTGGAATATATTTGTTGAGGCTTTCTAAGTGAAGCATTGCCTGGGAGGGCATCTGGACAGTATTTTGTGTTAATGTATAGGTCCCAAAGTAGGGAGGGTGGCATGGGTCGTAGAGATCTGACCATGAATACACACCTAGGTCGCTGAGTTGGTGGTTAGCAAGTAAGCCTGATGATACCTAGAGAGGTTGAAAGCTTGAGTCCACCTTATTCCCACTTGGATAGATTTCCCTGGCCAGGAATCTATTCCGTGGCATTGTGGTTCCTAAATTGATGAGAGACCAATGGATAGATTTCCCTGGTTAGGAATCTAGTCCATGGCATTGCGGTGCCTAAAGTTCTTCATTGTTCGTATAGTTTTAGAGCTTCCATTGTATTTGTATATTATGAATACCTCCCTAGTTAAGAGCGAGTGTTGGAAAATGTAACTAGGTTTGGTATTCTTTAATGTATTTGAGTCATCATGAAATTCACTTGTCAAATGAGTAAATAAAACATTTATTATTATTGTTTCAATGACTTATTAAAGCATGGGTTTCATGCTTGGGACATCATTATATTAGTTAAATTACCCATTGTGGAATTTTAGGATTAATATTGAGTCTATAGAGTCATTTTACATTTAAAGAGACCCTTACTGGGCTTTTGAATCATGTAAAAAGGTTTACTATTGAGTCAAATTTAAATTATGTAACCTCCACACCAAGTCCCTAGAAGAGGTCAAGTCAGCCTATGGACATCAATTCGACCTCACTTGGAGCTTATGAATAGAAAGAATTCGAATTCATTTGGAGCATCTCATCTCAATCTAGTTTTATATCTCTAAGGAAGTTGGAAAAGTGCAAAGTGTGTAAAAGGAAGCAAAAGGAAGTGTGTGCTGGGTCAAGTCTCTATTTCATGCCATAGTTTGCGAGATCGAAGTCTTTGAAGTATTGTTGTTGCTTGATGTTGGAAGTTGCTTCATAGTCAAAGTCGTTGGGAAGGAAGTGCTACTAGAAAAGGGGTCAAAGATCTAGAAGGCTGACTTGGTGTGGAGGGAAGGTTTGGTCTTTGTCTAGGGTGAAGTATTTCAAAGAATACTATTGAAGGAAGAGAATTTTTAACTAGGTTTTCCCCTCGAGGGGGGTTTTTCCCTGGCATAGTGCCTACATCTTGTGTCTCTTGTTTTGTGATCTTCATACACACATAATATGGTAATTTCTTGATGAAAGATAACATAATAAATAATTAAAAGAATCCAACATAACTCACACGTAATTATCAAGAAAGAGGAATCAAACCCTAATCCACTTGCATTGATTTCTCAACATGGTATTAGAGCTAAGGTCAGGAAAATTTGAATATCTTTTTGTTGGCATGGATTCTCCCTTTTTGATAAACTACATGAAGATGGGTATCAACACTACTTGAAGTTGGATCAAGAAGGTCATTTAGTACTTATTCAACAAGGTCAAAAGTCAAGGATTCTTGGTTGCTCTTATAGGTTCTCTTAGTGATGATAATGCATGGATCATTGATAGTGGAGCATCAAGACACATGACAGGAGAAAGTAAACAACTTCATATACTATCAAAGGAGACCAATGGAAGGAGCACTACCGGAGGATGTTTTAGTCGAGGAGTTGTTATGATCTCATGGATGAGTAGGAAGCAAGATCCCATTGCTTTAAGTAGTACTGATGAAAAATATGTGTCTGCATGTTAAGTAGGAAAGTAGGCTATTTGGTTAAGGAAGCTTTCGAAAAATTTGTTCGAGAATTCTTTGGGTCCTACTGTGATTAATTGTGACAATCAACATTGTATCAAGATGTCTGGAGATCTCGTGTTTCATGCTAGAACAAAGCACATCAACAATAAGTTCCAATTTATTAGGAACTTGGTGCAGGATGGGATTGTGAAGTTGGATTATATCTCGACAGGTGAACATGTAGCAGACATACTAACAAAGGCTCTTCCTAATAAGAAATTTGAATATCTAAGGAACCTACTTGGTGTAGTAGATATTTCTGATTCTATTGATGATAAGAGATTGGAAGATATTTGTTTAGGATTTGCGAGTGAAGCATTTTTCGTGAGGACATTTGGCCGACACTTTGTGTTGATGTCTAGGTCCCAAAGTAGGGAGGGTGGCATGGGTCGTAGAGCTCTGACCATGAATACATACCTAGGTCCCTGGGTTAGTGGTTAGCAAGTAATATTGATGGTACCTAGAGAGGATGACAGCTTGAGTCCACCTTACTCCCACTTGGATAGATTTCCCTGGTCAAGAATCTAGCATGTGCCATTGCAGTGCTTAAATTGATGAGAGACCAATGGATATATTTCCCAGGTCGGGAATCTAGTCCATGGCATTGCGGTGCCTAAAGTTCTTCATTATTCATATAGTTTGAGATCTTCCATTGTATTTGTATATTATGAATACCTCCCTAGTTAAGAGGGAGTATTGGAAAATGTAACTAGGTTCAGTCTTCATTAATGTATTTGAGTCGTCATGAAATGTACTTGTTAAAAGAAAAAAGAAAATAATTTATATTATTGTGTCAATGACTTATTGAAGCATGGGTTTCATGCTTGGGTCATCATTATATTAGTCAAAGTCCCCATTGTGGACTCCTAGGTTTAATGTTGAGTCTATAGAGTCATTGTACATTTAAAGAGACCCTTATTAGGATTTTGAATCATGTAAAACAGTTTACTATTGAGTCAAATGTAATTTATGTAACCTCCGCACCAAGTTGGCCTAGAAGAGATCAAGTTTGCCTAAGGACATCAATTCGAACTCACATGGAGCCTATAAATAGAAGGAAGTCGAATTCATTTGGAGCATCTCATCTCAACCTAGTTCGATATCTCTAAGGAAGTTGGAGAAGTGTGAAGTGGGTAAAAGGAAGAAAAAGGAAGTGTGGGTTGGGTCAAGTCTAAGGAGAAGAAGAAAATTGAAATTTTGGAGCTACTCTCTCTGTTTTGTGCCCTAGTTTGGGATATCGAAGTCTTCCAAGTATTTTTGTTGCCGGTTTCTTCTTGATGCCAAACGTTGATGCATAGTCGAAGTTGTTGGGAAGGAAGTGCTACTGGAAAAGGGGTCGAAGTTCTGGAAGGTTGACTTGGTGTGGAGGGAAAGTTTATTCTTTGTATACGGTGAAGAGTCTCGAAAAATACTATTGAAGGAAGAGAATTTTTGACTGGGTTTTCCCCTCGAGGGGGGTTTTTCCCTGGCATAGTGCCTACATCTTGTGTCTCTTGTTTTGTGATCTTCGTACACACATAATCTGGTAATTTCTTGATGAAAGATAAGATAATAAAGAAGTAAAAGAGGCCAACATAACTCACGAGTAATTATCAAGAAAGAGGAATCAAACCCTATTCTACTTGCATTGATTTCTCAACAAGTCTGAGATATTCTATCTTAGATGTTCGATTTCATGGATATACTAATGTTGATTTGGAAGGAAACATTATCGATAGGAAGAGTACTTATAGATATTTTTTTATCCTTGGATCTACCATGATAGCTAAGATGAGCTGGAAACAAAAGTATGTTGCATTGAGTACCACCGAGGAAAAGTATATTGCCGCTAGCATGGATAGCTGTGAAGCAATTTGGTTGATAAATCTCTTTGGAGAGCTATTTGAGAAGGTCCTGGACACTACAGTGATATATTGTGACAACAAGAGTTGGATCTGATTAGAAGATAATCCCGTATTTCCTGAAAGGTCAAAGCATATAGAGATATGATATTATTACATTCGAAACATGGTGTATAGAGTGTGGGGAAAAATACTGAGAGATGAGGGGGGGTGAATTAGTATCTTCAAATCATTAAACTTTTCAATTTTATATCCAGATTTATGTATGCAACTTTACTGAAGGGAACCAACATATGTATGTGACTATTATTTAGACAACTAGCGTATATCCAGTAAACTAAAATTTCAGTTAATTCATCATTTGTTTATCTTGATCCAGTGCATCAGTACTTCATTAGACATTAAATAAACCGTAACCATGTGTAGTAAGAACAAAATAAACCATCACACATAAGAGACACATCAACACACATGAACACTGGGATTTTTAGGTGGAAACCCAACGTGGGAAAAAACCACCGATGTTGTCGTATTTGTCTTCCTTTTATTAAAGAAAACTTCTTACAATATTGTACTAGTGCATACTCATACCATCATGCAGGCACCCACCTGTAGAAGGCTACAACCTTATCTCATTCTTCAGGACCCACTAGAATGGAGCTCCAACCCCCTGATCTCGTTTACTGACACCCACCAGAAGGGAGCTCCAACCCCCTGATCTGATTTACCAACTACCAATGGAGGGAAGCTTTGACTTCCTCATTGAAGGCTCCAACCCTCAACACCTTCGTGGACCATGTTTCGTGAATTTTCATATTGGATCCACTTGATACAACACATCACAAGTATAGGCCACGTTTCATCAAATTTTCAGACTGAACCCACTACTGTCATTTAAACCCAAAATCAAACATTAAAGATGAAATTGATCATTGCAACAAATCACTTAATCATGAACTGAAAAAACCAATCTCTGAGTCAAATGAATTAACCAATCACTGAATCAAATCAAACCCAACTCAATCAACTTATTCTCAAACAAACAGAGTAGTTAGATCATTGTAACCAGAGTACTAATATTGAACCCAAACATTGCATCATCTTACTGAATCAACTGAAAGCCTTGATCAATAATCTATCAGAATATATACATTACTTTGCTGTAGCAAACCAGCGTGTATACACGAATTCCTCAAGGCATACCTATGTACATATCCCAAAACATTGAACCCGGAAACTGAACCACTATCACTCTAAAACAAATAATGAATCATACACAAATCCACTGCATCATTCTGAAATAATCACAAAACCATCAGTGATATTCAATCACAAAAAGTTAGTAGCTTCAGCATTCTTCAATCAATCATTCTTCAATCAAAACATCATTATTAAGCCTAGATCATCAAGTAAGAATTCATTGACAGGCAAAAAAAACATAATAAGATTGATTAAACTGATTAGACATCCTTTTCAGCAAAACCCTAGCTTATATGTGTGCTTACCTCAAAGCATTTCCATGTGTATACACACTTCTCCAGAATAAAACCGCCATTTAAATCTGAATATATACATTACTTACCAGTATTAAACTCACATGTGTACGCGCCTTTCAATTTGTAAACCTCGTGTACAAATATGCAATTACTGGCACAAAGCTTCGTTGCATCACTGAATTTCAGACATACCTAGATCTCAACATACATAGAATAATCACACATCAAGATATTATCATCACTGATTAAATCAAACCATAATCAAAATTGCCATCTCATATCTATTGGATCTGATCCATCATCAAATTACCAGGTGCATACTTAGTTCTGGATCAAACAAATCAATAATAGCCCCTTACATGCACACTTGCTTAAGATCTAACTATTCATGAAATATTCATCACTTGCACACCCAAACATTTTGATCTTCATCTCCTTATGTAGCTTATATCTTATCCAATACCATGGGTCAAAACCATACTAATGTCGATGGTATTCTTAGATGAGATCAAATATTCGTTATTGGGCTCAATAACATAGGTCAAGACCATGGTGCAGAATATGTATGCGCCTTTGATTCATATCCACATGTGTACAGGGATTTTCTTTACGGAACCCATGCATACTATACTTTGCTTCACCAAACCTGAGTGTGTACATGACTTTCTTCATAGAACTTATGTATACTCAAATTTGTTTCGCCAAACCTGCGTATACTTCTTCAAACTTCATCTTTATCATTCTTTTGTCAAATTTAGACATTTCATATTGACATCTTCATCAAGTAGTTTTCCATCAAGGATAGCACATTACTCATAATGCCAACAATCTCCCCCTTTGGAATTGATGGAAACCACTTTGGTGCTTGGTCACCAGCACCTGTAGATACCTGTAAAACACATCAAGCTAAGCACCAATATTTTCAAGGGAAAAGGGTTGGCCAATGCTTGAATGAAGGCTTCTCTTCCTTTGTTGATATGAGTGTTGTAAATCTAATCTGAATGAGTGTGAACATTGAATACTAACCACGCTCCCCCTGAGTACATGCTGAAATTTCTGAAGGATGTACACTAAAATACATGACTCTATGACCCAACTGCATATGAATTTTCCTATCACCAAGGACTCAATCTTACATCAATTACCCAATCAAAATGGGTTTACATATAATGACATCAACCACCCAATCACAATGGGGTTACAAATTACATCATATTCCCAAAAAGACTTGTCCAAAATAGTCCTTACATGACCGAATTTGAAAATGATTATGTCATGACCTTTACATCAAATGAAATATGACATGTATAACAAAGACCAAATACCTCTATAGTGAGGTCACAATACCAAGATAGTCTACAACAACTATCATATACTATTTGGGATCTGCACCATAAGCATCTGTCAGCAGCATCTCATCTTCGATATTCAATATAGGACAATGTAGCTTCAATATCATCAACCATGTCTTTGTAGCAACATCATTCTCTTGGCCCAAATTCTTCATACATCATAAAATATGAAACTCAACCACTCATCCCATATACTTCATCCATGGTAGCAGTGTTATCATCAAATAATCATAGCATGAGATAACAAGATCTACACGTTCTTTCCACAACTGATAAGCATCAACCATAATTAGCAACTCATGCATCATCATTTAAGAACTTCAGCAACATAAGCAACATCACCATTGATAGTCAATGCTTAAGCATCATAATTACATATGAAGGAATTATAAAGAAAACATAATGCCAACAATGCATTATTAGAAGCATAGAAAATGCTCCCAATGAACCTGTTCCAACTGTTCAATGTCAGATCTGATCATATCATCTCATATATTAGTAAGAACATCAAAGTATCTTCATCGATAAGTCATCCATCAAGACATCAAAAAATTATAAAAACCACTTCTAAATAACATCAACAGACTGTAACCATCAACCATCAGAACAAGAAATCCAAATAATAATTGACCGAAGCATATCAGAGCCTTTTCCCAAGTCTGTCCCATTATTTCTTCATCATAGAAAAATATACACGACTGTTCAGAATAGAACTCGTGTATATATGCAACTTGTCTTCATAGGATCCATGTATAGAAAGTGAAACACTAAAAATTCAGCTCTCCCTGAGCGTGTAGTGTATGTACCTATTCACTGTTACTACACCAGATGCATTGTTAGTAGTATAAGCAATATGAATATCAATACAATTATAGAAATCATCATCAATGAGAAAATCTGTGACAGGTTAATTCGATAATGCGATATAAATCAAAGCAGAATATTATAACCTACTTCTATTATCAATTTGCGGAAGCTTAAAGATTGAGCTGAACAATATAACCAGAAGAAGAAGAATCAATGGCACAATACACATGAAAATACTTTGGGGAAAGTCTCAGATAAAAACCCCACACTATTGTATTATCATACATGGTGGAAATACATAGGAATTATACAAATCCTTAGCTCTCATAGCTAGCCAGCTCTCAGTACAATCCTCACAGATGCTCACAGGAAATCTTGGCTTCTCTCCAGCCTTCCTCTCTGCCCTCCAAGCTCCTATTTCCTTGCATTGTTCCTTGTGGATGATTAGCCTATTACCAAGTGGAAAAACAAGCCTTAAAAATTGCGCAATCCTCAAGGATAAATCCTTGACTGCATGCATGATTTTTCTCCATGAGAAAACACATGCAACTGATAGTACACTGTCCTTGAACATTAATCTCAACTGGGTCTTTCTTAGAATAGACATGCACGAGTTTCTGATGAGGGAATCTTCAGTTAACTGGAGTAGCACTAGTTGAGTGCATTAATGCATCAACTAACTGTTAACTCACTATTAGTTCCTCAAATAGTTTGGAACTAATTCAACTGGACTTAACTCAGTAAATTGAGTTAACTAATTACAACTCAAATATAAATCAATCTTATCTCCTAAATTTAAGGGATAACTCTTACATGACTTCAGAAAGACTTCTAACTTGAATTTCTCCAACTAATTAATTTAAAATAAATTAATTAATTATTTCCAAGTAGCTGTTAAGACTAAATTTGATTGTAATTCACAATTTAATTCAAGGGCAAATTAAATTGGAATATTCTTGTTGTCATATTTCAACACTCCCTCTCAACAAGAAAGGGATTATCTGCCACCCCGATCTTGTCCCTATGGAACTCGAATTTACACTTTCACAATGCCTTTGTCAAAATGTCGACATCTTGCTCCTCTGTCAAAATATACTGCAGCAACATGATCCTCTTGACCTGTGAAAAGTCACGGGCAACAAATATTGCCTTATGCTTCTCCACACTACCATCAACAACTTGCTTTACCTTGTAAAGCCAATGGGAACTCACAACTGACTTGTTCTCCAGTCTCAGAACCACGTCCCAAACATTGTTACGAACTATGGAGTCATACTCCTCCACCATAGCATCAACCCAAATCAGTTGTTGCACTGCTTCCTCAAAGGAAGATGGCTTGGTCTCAACACATTCCCCAGCAAGGGCCATGTATCCAGTGTACCTCTCAGGTGACCTCCTTTGTCTACGCTGAGAAGATGGTGCTCCCACATTCTCTCTTTCATCCTTCAACAATCTGTTAGCTTCTCTTGTACGCTTCCATCCATCTCTAGAAGACTTTGCTTGAGTGGATGTCTCCACTCCTGGAACCTCTGCATGCGGCTGCTCTGCATCAGTCTGAGGCTCCTCCTCCTTAGGAACCAACAGTTCCTCCACAGCTTGTAGTTGGAGCTCTCTCTCAAGGGGAACTCGCATGACCTTCTGCTCATCAAACTTGAGATCTCTGTGAACCACTATCCTCCGACTGGTAGGCAAGTATGCCTAATAGCTGTGAAGTGTATCAATGTACCCCACAAATATCCCCAACTCTACTGTCAGCTCAAGCTTCTTCCGTGCATCCTTTGTCACATGGCAATATACCGATGAGCCAAAGATCCTGAAGTGACCCACATCTAGTCTCTTACCGGAGAAAGCTTCCTCTAGTGTCTTCATCCCAAGTATGTGATGGAGGCTTCTATTCTGCAAACAGACCATTGTGTTGCATGCCTCAGCCCACAAGTGAAGTGGTAGGCCTTGGTCATACAACGTTGCCCGTGCTGCCCCTACAATAGTTATGTTTTTCCTCTTAGCCACCCCATTTTGTTGTGGGTTATGAGGTGCCGTCAACTCTCGTTTAATTCCTTCCGCTACACAGAAGTCCTTAAAATCTTGAGAGACATACTCTCCATCGTTTTCACTTCTCAAGGCCTTGATCTTCTTCCATGACTCTTTCTCGACCAATTCTTTGAACTCACAAAACTTTGTGAAAGTTTGGTCCTTCTTCTGCATGAAATAAATCCAACATTTACGAGAATAGTCATCAATGAAAATCACATAATACCTTTGCTTTATTGTGGATTCCATCGATAATGGTCCACACATATCAATATGAACTCACTCTACGATAGCCTCTGCTTGAATGTCTCGATCATGAAAGGAAGACTTGGTGTACTTTCCCAAGGTACAACCTTTCCATGTGTCAACTTTCTCAAGTTTACCTTTGGGAAGTCATGTAGGTGTTTGCTGCATTATCTTCAAAGCCCCATGATGCAAATGGCCCAACTGCCTGTGTCGCAACTCACCAATGTATTGGATTTGCACCAATTCTGGTTTTGTAATCAATGCTGCACAATCATCTACCTCTAGTTTATAGAGACTCTTCACCAGAATCCCTATCCTCTTGGTCTGACCCATGGCTATGTGTCTTAGGAACACCTTTCCTTTACTAAAGACAACATCGTAGCCTTTATCCTCCAACATCGCGATCGATGCCAAGTTATTCTTCAGTCCAGGCACATACATCACATCTGTCAAGGTGAGAGGAGCTCCATGCTCCCTCTGAAAAGAAACCATGCCCACTCCTGAAACAATATACCTTTCGTCGTCACCCATCTCTATGTGCATCTTGAAGTCTTTCTCCTCCAAGGCATTGAATAAATTTTTATCACCATTCATGTGGAATGAGGCTCCATTGTCAAGATACCAGAGACAACCCACCATTGGTGACACCATGCATGCGATGAGGGTAAAGTCTATTTTGAACTTAGAGGCTAATGCCTCACCTTCCGATCCTTCCGAGGATCCCTTCTTGGACTTCTTCGATGGGAAATTAGTTGCGTAATGTCGCATCTTGTGACAATTAAAGCATCTTACTTTAGACATGTCACCCTTCTTCCCTCCATGAGAAGAATTCAATTTGAAATGGGAAGCCTTCCCCTTCCCTTTCCTTGCCTTACTTACTAAGGCCATATTTTCTTCATCATCATTCTTGGATGAAGAACCATCTCGTGCGCTCCTCCTGATCTCCTTCTGCATAAGATCTGACCATAGTCATTCCCAATCCGACAGTTTCTCCCTTCCATTCACAGAGTCCTGGTAACTATTCCAACTCTTTGGAAGGCCAAGGAGAGCGAGGCTCACCATATCATCATTGGTAGTAGTTATTCCCACACTGCCAAGCTCATGTTTGCAGGTGGTGAGCTTGTTCAAATATGTGGAAATAATATCTCCCTTCTCTTTCTTGATTCTTCGAAGCATATCCTTGAGCGCCAATTTCCTTTGGTCGCTACTGTTCCGGTAGAGGTCCTTCAATGTCTTCCACATTGAAAATGGAGTATCCTTCCCATGGAGACCCAAGACAATATGGTCTCAAACTCCCTCAAGGATGATTCGTCTCGACTTCGCCACACACTTCTTCCACTCAACCAACTCTTGTGCATTAGTTGAAGCTGGCTTTGGGATTTCTTGATCAATGAATTCCTTCAAGCCATTGTCTTCTAATACAGCCTTCATTCTATCTTTCCATGCTATGTAATTCAAGCTACCTTCTAAGGCATACTCGATTCTCAAGCCATAGAACGTCATTGGCCAACCTTGAAGTATGATATGAATTCGATTTGCTCCTGCAACCCCGAACTTCAAACTTCAAATTCTCTTCACAGTATACTGTTCAAATCTTTGATTCAATGTAGAAAATATGTGATAGGTTAACCTGATAATGCAATATAAATCAAAGCATAATGCTATAACCTACTTCTACTATCAATTTGTGGAAGCTTAAAGATCGAGCTGAATAATATAACTAGAAGAAGAA
The DNA here is from genome assembly GCA_031772625.1 of Pinus tabuliformis. Lineage (NCBI taxonomy): Eukaryota > Viridiplantae > Streptophyta > Pinopsida > Pinales > Pinaceae > Pinus > Pinus tabuliformis. The sequence continues at coordinate 1,554,535,675 of CM062804.1, forward strand.
GAATCAATGGCACAATACACATGAAAATACTTTGGGGAAAGTCTCAGATAAAAACCCAACACTATTGTATTATCGTACATGGTGGAAATACATAGGAATTATGCAAAGCCTTAGCTCTCACAGCTAGCCAGCTCTCAGTACAATCCTCACAAATGCTCATAGGCAATCTTGGCTTCTCTCCAGCCTTCCTCCCTACCCTCCAAGCTCCTATTTCCTTGCGCTATTCCTTGTGGATGATTAGCCTATTACCAAGTGGAAAAACAAGCCTTCAAAACTGCACAATCCTCAAGGATGAATCCTTGACTACATGCATGAGTTTTCTCCATGAGAAAACACATGCAACTGATAGTACACTATCCTTGAACATTAATATCAACTAGGTCTTTCTAAGAATAGACATGCATGCGTTTCTGATGAGGGAATCTTCAGCTAATTGGAGTAGCACTAGTCGAGTGCATTAATGCATCAACTGACCGTTAACTCACTATTAGTTCCTCAAATAGTTTGGAACTAATTTATCTAGACTTAACTCAGTAAACTAAGTTAACTAATTACAACTCAAATATAAATAAATCTTATCTCTTTAATTTGAGGGATAACTCTTGCATGACTTCAGAAAGAATTCTAACTTGAATTTCTCCAACTAATTAATTTAAAATAAATTAATTAATTATTTCCAAGTAGATGTTAAGACTAAATTCGATTTTAATTCACAATTTAATTCGAGGACAAATTAAATTGGAATATTCTTGTCTCCATATTTCAACAATCAAGACAAAACATATATTGCTTCTCTTGAGATACTGATCCTCTGGACCTGATAATAAACTTTTGTTATTATGAGGTCAAGTACCTCAATCACTTTTGGAATCACTATTATAAGTATTCTTTTAAGAATAATGGACTTCAATAGGCACCATATTCTTTTACTCTGATTCTAAATCCTCATATCGACAAGAATTATGTTCTTCAAGCACATATATTTTTTCTAGGTTTTTATATCCTCTTTCTATGACTTTTCCAATTTTTTCATCCATAACCTTGCACTTATTTGATGTAAGCACAATTATATTTCCCTTATGTTCCATTTGACCTACCCTTAGAATATTCCGCTTTAGTCCTTGAACTAATAAAGCATCAAGTGCTCCTCTATGTTTATTAATTATGGCTTTACCCTTTCCTAGAACTTTTGTTGGATGGAGTTAGTTCAAATAATAGCATTACCATATTGGTTTTTCTTGAGAAACTCCATCTTAGTCTTATCTCCATTCATGTGATGTGAGAATCCATTATCTATGTACCATACATAATATTCTTCAAATGAGAAAAGTGCAAGACCACAACTCATTTGTTCTTCTTCTTTCTGCTTATTATGATAAATATTGGTGGATCCATATTTTTAAGGTCTTCTGACATCAATATTCTTATCTGGTTTCTTACCATGTTGTATATGGCGATCCATAGACTTGTTCTTGCATTCTTATGCTACATGCCCAAACTTGTTACAATCATAACATCTTATATGAGTAGAGAAATCATAATACTTCTGTTTCATATTCCTTCTGAAGAAATCAATAGATTTGTGACCATATTCATTGCAAGAAAAACAATATCCCTTAAAGAGACTTGAGTACTTGGGAGCTGAGGATCTTTCTGTAAAGCAGTTATTTTCTTGTGATTTTTTGAAAAGTGTGCAACAAGAAATGCTAAATTTAGAATGTGCTAAAAATAGCATGTCTAAAAATAGAATTTCTAAAAATAACATGTCTAAAAATAACAGTTTGGCGAGTGAGGTCATTGGCCACATTGGGTGAGAGGTGAAACTGCTAAAAATAGAAATTTCTAAAAATAGCATTTCTGGGTCCCTTCCTATTTATAGCAGTCCCTAGTCTATCTATAGGAAGTAAAATTAATTTTGGTCTTAACAACAATTTAAAATATTAATTAATTAATCTCCATGAGTTAATTAATTATGAAAAATTAAACTTGAAGTCTTTGTGAGATCATGCAATTATTTTCTCCCTTGATTTAGGAATTTATCCCTTGATTAAAGGAGATAAGGTTTAGTTCTATAATGAGAGAATCAGTTGACTTAGTTCTAACTAGTCAAGTCCAGTTAGATTATTTTAACAAGTTGTTAAAATAATAAAATATAGTTTGTTAATGCTTGCATGCATGTGACAACTATTATTTTAGATAACTGAGGATTCACTCATGGATAACTGTTGCATGTCAGTTCTATCAGAGACACAGTTGAGATCAGATGTGGGACAATGTACTATCAGATGCTTAACTATTTCTAGTAAGTAGTTTTTGCATGGTTGAGGAACTAGTGTTCTCAAGGAATACGTAGTTGGACCATTGGTTGTTTTTGGTATGTTGGAATTAATAGCATATGCTTTTGCTATTATTTCCTAAGAAAACTACGTAAGGACCATAGGGAAAGCCTATATAAACAGGGCTTGGGTGGTTCATGAGACATATCTTCATATCTTCATAGTTCATTGAGAACTGAATAGCTTGAGAGCTAATTCTTTTTGTATTGTGAAGAGGATTTCCACTTGATTGATAATACATGGTTGGGGTTTTATGTTGGTGCTTTCCCTTGGATATATCTTGTGTTATGTGTGATGAATTCTCTTGATCAGTTATGCATGTTTCTACTTGATGTTGCTCGTGATTTCAATTATGCTTCCGCTTAATGTTTTGTAGAAGTAGAACAAGTATTATTCTTTAGGACATTGCATATATCGGTTTGTTCTACAGGTGAAATTTCTACATGGTATTAGAGCACAGGTGATCAAGCAAGAAAAATATACTAGCAGGAGGAATTTGAAGTTTCTTATTCTTGATATAGATCTCAAGTTCTTATCACATCTATTTCATCGATGGCGTTCAATGGTTTAAGGCTTGAGTATGCCCTTGATGGTATCTCAAACTATATAGCTTGGAAGGATCGCATGGAGGTAGTTTTGGAAGATAATAGTCTTAAGGATTTCATTGATCAAGAAGTCCCTAAGCCTACTGACAAGACTGAGCTGGTGGAATGGGGTAAGTGTGTGGCTAGAGCTAGGAGAATTCTCTTGGAGGGTGTTCGAGATCACATAGTCTCAAGCCTCCATGGGAAGGAGTCTCCGTTTGCAATGTGGAAAACATTGAAAGATTTATATCAGAATAGCAGTGATCAAAGGAAGTTGGCACTGAAGGACAAGCTTCGAAAGATCAAGTGTGAGAAGGGTGACTCTATTTCTACATTCTTGAACAAGCTCACCACCTGCAGAGATGAGCTTGCAAGCATAGGAGTCACTACAACTGATGAGGATATGGTGAGTCTAGCACTCCTTGGCCTTCCTAAGAGCTAGCATAGCTACCAGGACTCAGTGAATGGAAGGGACAAGCTGCCAGGTTGGGAATGACCATGGTCCGATTTGATGTAGGAGGAGATCAGACGGAGCACCAGGGATGGAGCCTCTTCATCAAAACATGATGATGAAGAGAACTTGGCTTTAGCTTCTAAAGTTAAGAAAGGGAAAGGGAAGGCATCCCATTCCAAGTATTCTCAAGGAGGGAAGAAGTTTGACAAGTCGAAGGTGAGATGCTTTCATTGTCATGAGTTGGGTCATTATGATAATAATTGCCCAAAGAGGAAGTCCAAGAAGAAATGTTCCTCCAAGGAATCTGAGGTGATGCACTAGCTTCACATTTTGAGATGGATTTCTCGCTTATTGCATGCATGGTTTCATCCATCATGGGATGTGTTTGGTATTTGGATAGTGGAGCTTCTTTCCACATGTCAGGTGACAAGAATCTTTTCAGCACTTTGGAGGAGAAGGATCTCTAGATACGGATTCAGATGGGCGATGATGGAAAGTAGTGTGTCTCGGGTAGAGCTATGGTTATGTTTCAGAGGGAGCATGGTTCTCCCCTCACTCTTTCTAATGTTATGTATGTACTAGGGCTGAAAAAGAATCTTGTGTCTATTGATATGCTTGAGGATAAAGGCTATGATGTAGTCTTTAGTTTGGGAAAGGTTTTCCTAAGGTGTATCGGCACTGGACAAACCAAACAGATTTGGATTCGAATTAAGAATATCTACAAGTTACAAGTAGAAGATTGTGCTGCTCTCAGTTCCAAGGTAGAAGTGGTGCATGGCCAAGATATTGGTGAGTTATGGCATAGGAGATTGGGCCACTTGCATCATGGGGCCTTGAAGATCATGCAGCAAATTTCTACCAGATTACCTAAGTGAAAACTGGAGCAGACAAGCACATGCAAAGGTTGTACTCTGGGTAAGTCTGCGAAGGCTTCCTTTCATGACCGGGATGGTAGAGCAAGAGCAGTTCTAGATCGAGTTCATTCAGATGTATTTGGGCCCTTCTTTATAGCCTCCACCGCGAAGCAAAGGTACTTATTTATTTTTTATAGATGATTTTTCTCGTAGATGTTGGATCTACATCATGCAAAAGAAGGATCAAACCTTCTTGAAGTTTTGTGAGTTCAAAGCTTTGGTAGAGAAAGAATCAGGGAGGAAGATAAAGGTCTTGTGGAGTGATAACAGTGGAGAGTATGTTTCCCAGCAATTGAAAGACTTCTGTGCTTCAAAAGGAATTAAATGGGAACTCATGGCACGTCATATCCCACAAAAGAATGGGGTGGCTGAAAGGAAGAACATATCTATTGTGGGAGAAGCTCAAGCGATGCTGCATGACCAAAGCCTACCACTTCATCTATGGGCTGAGGCATGCAATACAACAGTGTATCTTCAAAACAGAAGTCCTCATTGTATTTTGGGGATGAAGACACCTATAGAGGCTTTTTCAGGGAAGCCACCAGATGTGAGTCACTTTCGTATCTTTGGATCACCATTTTACTGTCATGTGACCAAAGATGCTCGGAAGAAGCTAGACCCAACAGCTGAGTTGGGAATACTTGTGGGGTATACGGATACACCTCACAAATATCGAGTGTTTCTGCCTGCCAGTCAGAGGACAGTAGTGCACAGGGATCTAAAGTTCAATGAGCAGCGATCCATGCAAGAGTCACTTGAGAGGGAGTTCAAGTTGCATGCTGATGATGAGGAACTATTAGTTCCTAAGGAGGAGGAGCCTCCTGATGATGCGGAGCAGCTACATGCAGAGATTCCAGTGGTGGAGATCACCACTACTTGAGAGTCTTCTAGAGAGGGGCGGAAATGCTCTCGGGAAACTGACAGATTGATGCAGGATGTGAGAGAGAATGTGGGGTAGCCATCCTCTCATTGTAGACAGAGGAGATCTCCCGATAGATACATTGGCTACATGGCCTTGGTTGGGGAGTGTGTAGCGACTGAGCTTTCTTCTTTTGAGGAGGCAGTGTAGCAGCCAGTTTGGATGGATGCAATGGTAGAGGAGTATGATTCTATCATGAGGAACAATGTATGGGATGTTGTTCCTATACTAGGGGACAAGTTAGTGGTTACCTTCCAATGGATTTACAAGGTAAAGCGGGCAGCTAATAGCAGTATTGAGAAACATAAGGCAATATTTGTTTCCCGTGGTTTCTCACAGGTTGAGGGGATTGAATATGATGAGACATTTGCTCCTATTGCAAGGTACTCATTGATCAGATCGATTCTAGCACTATCAACACAGATGGTTTGGAAGATCCATCAGATGGATGTGAAGACAACTTTCCTCAATGGGGAGATTGAGGAAGAGGTATACATTGAGCAACCCGAAGGATTTAAGACCTTTGATCATAAGTCACATGTGTTTCAGCTCAAGCGAGCATTGTATGGGCTAAAGCAAGAACCATGTGCTTGGTATACCAGGATCGACAACTATTTCACCGGGTTGGGCTTCACCAAGAGTGAAGCAGATGCGAACCTCTACCACATCATTGTAGATGGTAAGCTATTGATTATTGTACTTTATGTCGATGATCTGATTTTGACAGGTGATGTTGAGTTGATCAAGTCTTGCAAGAAGGATCTTGCAAGAGAGTTTGAGATGAAGGACATGGGCCTCATGCACTACTTTCTAGGCATGGAGGCGTGGTAGAGAGATGGGGAAGTATTTATTTCTCAAGGCAATTATGCCAATGAGATATTGAGGCGCTTCCACATGGATATGTGCAAGCCCATGGAGACTCCTCTAGCAGGTAATTGGAGGAAGGAGGATGCTACTTCAGGTGAGGTAGTAGTTGCTAGAGTTTATTGGCAGCTTGTGGGTTCACTCATGTATCTAGTGAACACACGACCAAATTTATGCTTTGCAGTGAACTAGCTGAGTCAAGCTATGGTTCAGCCAACCAAGTTATTTTGGAAGGCGGCAAAGCATGTGTTGAGATATCTTAGAGGCACTACACTGTGCGGATTATGGTACAAGAGGACAGAGGGAGTGAATATCCAACGCTTCACAGATGCAGATTGGGCAGGTAGTCCATCAGACAGGAAGAGCACTTCTGGAGGGATCTTCAACCTTGGGTCAGTTGCAGTTTCTTGGTATAGTCGGAAACAGAGATCAGCTGCACTTAGCTCAGCAGAAGCAGAGTACATGGCAGCAAGTTAGGCTGCATGTGAGGTCATCTGGATGCGGAAGATCTTAGTGGGATTGTTTGGTCAGATGATGGATCCGACTATGATATATTATGATAATCAGAGTTGCATTAAACTCTCTAAGAATTCAGTGTTTCATGACAGGTCCAAGCATATAGATATCCGCTATCATCATCTATGGGATTGTGTGGTCAAGAGGATCATGATGTTGCAATATATTTTGACCGAGGAACAGGATGCAGATATTTTGACAAAGGAATTGTCAAAGGGAAAGTTTGAGTTCCATAGAGACAAGATCGGGGTTGTTGATAATCCCTTTCTTGTTGAGAGGGAGTGTTAAAAAATGTGCAACAAGAAATGCTAAATTTAGAAAGTGCTAAAAATAGACCTGCTAAAAATAGCATGTCTAAAAATAACAGTTTGGCTAGTGAGGTCATTGGCCACATTGGGTGAGAGGTGAAACTGCTAAAAATAGAAAGTTCTAAAAATAGCATTTCTGGGTCCCTTCCTATTTATAGTAGTCCCTAGTCTATCTATAGGAAGTAAAATTAATTTTGGTCTTAACAACAGTTTAAAATATTAATTAATTAATCTCCATGAGTTAATTAATTATGAAAAATTAAACTTGAAGTCTTTGTGATATCATGAAATTATTTTCTCTGTTGATTTAGGAATTTATCCCTTGATTAAAGGAGATAAGGTTCAGTTCTATAATGAGAGAATCAGTTGACTTAGTTCTAACTAGTCAAGTATAGTTAGTTTATTTTAACAAGTTGTTAAAATAATAAAATATAGTTTATTAATGCTTGCATGCATGTGACAACTATTATTTTAGATAACTGAGGATTCACTCATGGATAACTGTTGCATGTCAGTTCTGTCAGAGACCCAGTTGAGATCATATGTGGGACAGTGTACTATCAGATGCTTAACTATTTCTAGTAAGTAGTTTTTGCATGGTTGAGGAACTAGTGTTCTCAAGGAATACATAGTTGGACAATTGGTTGTTTTTGGTATGTTGGAATTAATAGCATATGCTTTTGCTATTATTTCCTAAGCAAACTATGTAGGGACCATAGGGAAAGCCTATATAAACAGGGCTTGGGTGGTTCATGAGACATATCTTCATATCTTCATAGTTCATTGAGAACTGAATAGCTTGAGAGCTAATTCTTTTTGAATTGTGAAGAGGATTTCCACTTGATTGATAATACATGGTTGAGGTTTTATGTTGGTGCTTTCCCTTGGATATATCTTGTGTTATGTGTGATTAATTCTCTTGATCAGTTATGCATGTTTCTACTTGATGTTGCTCGTGATTTCAATTATGCTTCCGCTTAATGTTTTGTAGAAGTAGAACAAGTATTATTCTTTAGGACATTGCATATATCGGTTTGTTCTACAGGTGAAATTTCTACATGATTGAAATAGTCTGCTTTGGAAATTAGTTGCAACGTGTCCATAATTATGGCATAGCGAACATTCAACATTGTTAGTAAGATGATAGAATCTATTAGTATTTCTATAGTTAGGAGTAAATGGTTTCCTTTGAAGATTCACTTTCCTTGTTTTTTGATTAGGTTGACTTTTTATCTCTCTTTTGAGCAATTCATATTTTGCATTGCTATTCTTTAAATTCCTTTCCTCAACTTGTGAACTAGATTCTCCTTCAACAGTTTCATGAAAACCAAGACCAGATTTGATGGCGAGAGACCTTTGACTACTAAGAATATTATCCAAAATATTAGTATTATCTTGAAATTGCAAATCTTTATCCTTTTCTTCTAATTTACCTTTTAGGATCTTTACCTCAACCTAATATTGCTTTTGCTTTTCTAAATACTACTTCATAACTTCTTCAACCATTTTCCTCACTTGTTGCTTTAATTTGAGAATCTCTTCTTTCAACCCATTTTCTTGTTCTTTAAATGCTTGAAGTAGTTCTTCATTCCGCTTATTTGATTTTTCAAGATATGCTTTGAGAGACATGATCTAAACTTCAAGATCTTGTTTAGATACCATACCAGCATGATCTTTGTATCATATGCCTACAACTTATCTTTAAGATTAACTATCTTTTTCAAAGAAAGATCAAGCTTTGTTCTAAGATTGAAATTTTCTTCTAACCTGTCTTCTTTTGAATCAACAACTCCATCTGACAATTTTGGACACATTGTTAGGCAAGGGATCACCTGGAAGTTTCCTTGATAAGGAATCTTCTTCATGGATTTCTTGTAGCTTTTCCCACACTTTCTTTGCAGGTGTAAAATGAATAACCTTATTTAATGTTGAGTCAAGTATGCTACAAAATATGTCACTCAAACCTTACTATTATTTTGTACTTCCTTGTCTAATGGAGGCATCTTGGTGTAGCCTGTTAGTGCTTGAAATTTCACCTCAGGCTGAGAAAGGTAAACCTCAAGGCAACATCAAACCATTTAGCCTCGTAGCTAGCCCTACGGGGCAGGAGAAGGCTCTCTCCGGTCTATCTCGGTAAAATCTTCAATGGATGATATGACCAATATGTTAACACTGATTTTAGGTTAGTAAACTGATCAAAAATGTTTTTTTGGGATTTTTAGGGTTTTTGGTTGCAAATTGAGGAGAGGGCAATTTTGGGTGCGGGGATTGAACACAGTTTCTGCAGGGGGTTCTTTGGGGCGAGGTAGGAGACAGTATTGATGCCTTTGATTGAGGTGGATGATGAGGAATGACAGGTGAGGAGCCAAGGAGAGCAAACAATAACTTTGAATTCCCCTTAGACAGTAGAAAACATTGAAATTAAACAAATTTAAAAGCAGAGCATGGCAAGCATGAATTCTTACTTTAACACTTCATTTGTTTAATGTGCAGAAGTAAAAGAAAGGAAATGATTCACATAAACACACTTACAAGAACATTGAGAAACACACCATCAACACATGAGTCCACAAGAATCCCAAAGAGGACTGCAAAACCCTGGTCTTCCTTAGCCAAAAATTGCAGAGATACAGTGAAATAATACAATGATAGCTTCTCCCTCAAGAGTCCAACCATGAAAATGAGCAAGAAAGTACATAATATAGATCATCTAACCTCTTTCCCTGCCTCCATGGGTCGAGCTCACTATCCTAGGAGCTGTTTCAACCACTTCTAAACTAAGCACTACAAACTAGGCAGTCAAAACAACTTGCCTCTATAAGCTAGGAAACCAATTCATTCATTTAATTTTCACCTTTTTCATGAATGAATCTTCTAGAAGAGGTACATAAGTGTAAAAGTGTCAATAAAGTACATTAATTACATCAAATAGGATAATAATCCACCCCAAAAAGTCAAACAGGGTCAAACTGCGTTTTTCTGAGCTGTACACTGAAATCTGGAGAAGTTTGCCTGACGGGTCGCGCGCCTCTGCCTGACGGGTCACGCGCCTTTGGGACCACATTTGGGGCACTTCCAGGTGGCCAAATTGAGCAAGAGTAGGCTTGTTGGAAAGGTCTGTGAGTCTACTTTCCAACCCAACTGGAATTTCTGAATTTTGTGGTCATTTGCCCCTCCAAAATTGCAATCTCCCAAGACTGCTTTCTGCAACTCAAAAATGTGGCAGAAAGTCATTTTTTGCTTGTTTTTTGACTTTCTGGAGGCCCAAAACTTCATAAAATCTCAAGTCCATTGATGAGAATATGTAACTTTTCATAAAAAATCTGGAAATGCTGAGTTTTTGCAAAATGGAGTTGCCATGATGAAGGGTCGCGCGGGGGGTGAGACCCGTTAATGGAGAAAACCTGTAATTGGCACAAAAAATTCACAAATGACAAAATTTTCTCCAAATTTCTTGACATTTGGGCTGGGAGTCCCCAATCAAGTATCATGCTCAGTCAAAGAGGCTTTGGCCAAAATTTGGAGTGGATCGGGCCTTTTCCGTTGTTTTAGTGCCTTGGCCAACCTCCTTGGATCCGGCGATTGTAATTTTAACATTTCTCTAAAACCATGACACCTGTGCAAAAATTGAAGGAGGTTTTTCTTCTTTGGCATGTTATGGACAAAAACCTCTCTCAGTTTTCCAAAATTCATCTTTAGTGCTCTGGAACATCATTTGAGTGCGACTTGTCCCGATGTGTGAAACAAGGAAATTTGTCGAAATGGAGCGAAATGAAGGGGATAGGGGGCTTCTAAATTCTTGGGGAAATTTTTGGGAGTGGGGAGGGATGTTAGGAAGCAGGGAAAAGTGGAATCTTAGAGATTGAGTGAGGGGAAGGGGTCCAAAAGGGCAAAACACAGGCCAAACCTAGAAAATTGCCAGGTTGTAGCTAGAAACTAGGGTTTGTGTAAAAATGAGGAATTTGGCGGATCTAAGGGATGGGAAGTGTTTGATAAGGTACTTTAAGGATAGGGGAAAGTGTATGAACATCAGGATACAAGTTTTGCCGATGATTTGACCTTCCAAGAGAAATTTCCTTCAAAACCCTTGGAGAGGGAAATGACCTTGCCTAGGTGCAACTGAAGCATGAACAAGATGTAAAATGACTCAATAGACACTGAGATGATAATGAAAACCCTATGAATGATGATAGACTCAGCTGAATGATGACATAGATTGGCATTTGGACAACTTTTAGAATGAGTGAAAGCAAACCCTAGACCTAATGCCTAGTGACCAAATTTTGCTTGAAGACTCACTGAAATGACAAAATTTGACCTTGACACTTCAAAATCACTTTGTAAGAGCCCGTTTGATCACTGGAGGAAGGTTGGAAAGACTGACACTAATAGCCCCAACCTCCGGTGCCATAACCAGTGTTCATCATCCTTGCTCAAATAGCATTGTTGTTGTCCTTCTTCAAATATGTATAGATTATTTGGAGTTCTTCTACCTTTGATCACTGTTTCACCTGTATCAAGATCACGAACACGACATCCGTTTGATCTAAATATCACCTCGGTTCCTTGATCACACATCTGGCTGACACTTAGAAGATTATGCTTCAATCCATCAACATACAAAACATTTCCAACTTTGACCTTTTCTTTTAACTGAGCAGTGCCTTTTCCTTTTATAGCTACAGGAGTATCATTTCCAAAAGAAACTTTCTTTCCCTTTTCTAAAGCAGAATATGGTTCAAGTTTTTCTTTATCACCTGTCATATGTTTCGAACATCCACTGTCAATGTACCATAGATTTTCTTTTCCTTCTGCATAAAATGCTATCCCACATCTTTCTGTTTGTGGTTCCTTTATTCTCCATGTTCTGGTGCTTGAGGCTTGTTCCTTTGTCTGCTGACCAAAGTTATTGCAAATAGAACATTCAACTTCATTTTCAAGAGCCGAAAAGTTGTTATAGGTCCTTTTTGTAATCCCAATCATACTTCTTTGTTTTTGAGCTTCTCTAGTCATGATGGTTTTATATGCAACACATTGAGCTGCTTTGTGACCAAAGTTATGGCAAGAGAAACATTGCCCATTGAAGAAACTTCTGCGATTATCAAATCTACCGACCAAGTGATTGTAATTTCTATTGTCATCCATTCTTGAAGCAAATTGAGAAGATTTTACCTGTGGCTGGTTGTAGCTTTTGTTCATCCTTAAGACAGGTTGCCCCTGGTTTACCTGATAGTCTTTGTTCGTTCTTGATGTAATTCGTCCCTGCTTTACCTGGTGATCTCCATTGTGCTTTTGCTCATTCCTTCTTGTTGCATCAAGATAACTCTTTGAGGTGGATTCTTGAGATGTTTCTCCATTATACCCCAGACCTGTCTTGTTTAGCGGAGAACGTTGTACATTGATGATCTCATCCAGAGTTTCAGATCCTTTGACAAACTTAAGATTAATAGCCTTTGTTTTCTCAATGTCTTTTCTAAGGTCAACAATTTCACCTTCTAACTTTTCAAGATATTTTTCTTTTTCATCAATTTGGAATTGTAGAGTATCAATGATCATATTCTTTTCTTCTATACATGTCTTAAGTCTAGAAATCTCTTCATAAAAACTATCCACATCTATAGCATCCATGTAATCATCATCTTCAAATGCCATTAAAAGTTTATAGTCATTACTTCGTTCATCTTCATCACTATTTGATAGACCATCACTGTCTTCATGAGTGTAGTAGCTTTTCTTATTTGCATTCTGTTTCCTGTTCCATCTAGTAGGTTCCTTTCCTTTGTCAATCTTATCCTTATGAGGACATTTGGCAGCATAATGACCTACTCTTCCACAAGCAAAACATTTAAAAGGTAGCTTACCTCTGAACCTTCCAGTACCCCGTTGAAGATTTCTGACAAAATTTGATTCTTCTTCTTCTTCTATCACGTGACTTGATTCATAGTAGTCTCCTTTGCCTGAAGCCTTAAAAGTAGCTTCTCTCCTGTCTGATGGACCTCCTTTTCTCATTTCATAAGCAGTTAGAATTCTGTGTAGCTGAGACATAGTAAGAGTTCGTAGATTTTCCTTTTCTTCTATTGCAGATACTTTAGATTCAAACTTGGGGGACAATGATCTTAGGACTTTTTCAACCACAACAGCCTCTTTTATTTCTTCACCCAAGTTTTTCATACAATTAACAATCTCATCTACCCGAAGGAAATAGTTAGCCACAATTTCATCATTATACATTCTGAGATTCTCATACTGAATCCTGAAGGTTTGAAGTTTTGCACGTTTTACCTGTTCATCTCCTTCGTAGCTCAAAACAATCTTGTCCCATATTTCTTTTGCGGATTTATATTGCATAACCTTCACGAATTCAGATTGAGATAGACATCCTAGAAGAGTATTAACCGCCTTTGCATTTGTTTCATATTTCTTCTTCTCAGCAGAATCTGTAGGAGTAGCTGATGGAAAAGTATACCCTGTTTCTATAATGTCCCATACTTATGTACCCAAAGATTGAAGATAGGCAGTAACTCTTACCTTCCAATATACGAAGTTTGTCCCATCAAAAATCGATGGCCTGATTGATGCTTCCCTCTCGTAGTTGCTCATGATGTTAGATCTTCCTTCAAGCGATCAAGCTTCTTCAGAAGGACCTGCTCTGATACCAATTGTTGGAAATAATACTGAGAGGGGGGATGAATCAGTATTATCAAATTCTTTTCAATATATCTTCCTTATTTATACTTTGAATAATTCTTCAAATATTGATCATTACTTTGTATGTCAGTATCATAAAATAATGAGCAGGAACAAGAAAAGCAAATAGTCACACAAAAGAACACCAGATATAAGGTGGAAACCCAATGTGGGTGAAAACTACCTGCTGCAATATGTCTCTATCTTCTTTCAATTAGAAACTCCTTTTACAACGATTTTGTACTGGTGCAGTCCTTTACCAGTACGCAGGATACAACCTGCAGAGAGCTACAACCTGTTATCACTCAGGTTGTTCCCTTTGACTCCCAAGGGAATACGGCCGAGGCAACCACTAACCAATCTTTTGGTCACAGGTTCTAGCCTACCTATGACTAGAGAGGGCTCTCTCTTTGTGATTTAACTTTGTTTGTGTAATATTTTAGGCTAGTTATGATGCTCAAGGTTTTGTTTAGGAATTTGCTGGATGATGACTTCAGTCAAGATATATGTGTGCTTACCAGGGTGTTCTAGGCCATTGGGCATGGAGTCAGTGATGCTTAATCTGTTTGATATGTCTGTGTTGTTACAATAGTGATGCTGCAGAGCCAGATAAGTGTCTGAGAAACAATTCTTTGAGACTGTGATTTAAGTGTGATGTAACCAGGGTATGAAAGGCAATTAAGGATCTTCCAACAAACTAGTATGGAGAAACAATGAGAATATTATTTAGAAGCAGTAAAGAATTTCTACATAACATTCATATTTATAGAATTAATGAAAACATGAGCAATTAAGAATTCATGTTCATGATCAATTCTGAAGAAAACATTTTCAGCAATAGAGATTGAGCACAAGGTGTAACCAAACATTTCCTGTACTATTCCTTTTCTCTACTGCTAGATTAGTGAAACAGATATATGATTTAAATAAACAAAAGAAGACAAAACATAGATTGAGAAAACTTATTGTTCCATCAGACAGCACAGGAATTCTGCAACAGCACGCATAGCATCACCAAGACATCAAACATTCAGGAAATCACTGAGCTTTTCCAACCCTTTGCATTAGATAATCTGAAAATATACAATACATTTGCCTCAGAATGAAAATCACCAACCCCTCATATGCTGCCAGGGGAGGTATATATACATAATTTACATAAGAAAATATCTAGTTGATGAGTAAATGTTTCATTAATGTCGTGCCAACTCCTGGAGCATAGTGGCTGAGAAAGTAAATGCGGTAGTAACTCTTCAGTGCCTTAGCTGTCCAAAATGGTCAAAACATGTTGACTTTGTGGCTGTTGGAGTCGGCTGAGGATATGCTGTCCAAAAATTGCGTATTTGTTATCTCTTGGCTTGTTGTCGTTGCCTATATGCCGAGTCACCCTTTCGGCTGCCTAAAAATGTTGTCTTTATTCTGATGTTTGCCTTTTGCTGAGTTGGAGCTGACAAGGACCAAGCAACTGAGGCTATTGTGGCAAAATTTGTAGCATTGCCTACCACCAATCCTCTTTGGGCATTTGGTGTCTTCGAATTTTCACCAAAGTTTCATCTGCCTCTATATATCTATAAAAATTTGGAGGAACCTCAAAAAGGTGATTTACCTCATTTTCAATGAAGAATAGACCTTCAAGTTTATTATATAGGGTCTGCCCTGTTGGAGGCCCTGTTTCCTCAGAAGTACTGCCAGATGCAGTGATTTGATTCTCAATAAAATTTGACATTCTGGTGGCATATTGCTCACGGGGGAGCAGTCTTCCTATGCTGTTTAGTAGGCTGGGCAATCCCTTTTGCTGTAGTGCTCCCATTTTGAGCTTGTACTCATCTACCTCAGCCTGTATTTCATAGCATTTCCTCTCCACAGTTTGTACAAAATTCCTGAGAGTCAGCACCTTTTTAGCTGTAAGGACAACCTCTGTTCTGTTAAAAATGTTGATGGCTGCCAGTTCCTCCTTAGTCTGATTGTTCAAAAAATCTATCATTCTATTGGCCTGCTCAGGCTTGTTTCCCAGCATTGTTTTGGCCTTCTGAATCTCTATCTGTGCTTGGCCAATTAAATCCATTTGTTCATGCACAGTCTTAATTGACTTCCATTGTCTAGTGATGGATTGGTCAATTCTGGCCCACAGAATTCTTTTTATTTCTGCCATAGCACTTTCTAGCTTGAGCTCTTTCTCCAAGGCCTTTATCTTCTCTTTGAGGGCCTTTATTTCTCTACCTTGTTCTGCCACAGTCATCTTTGACTTATCATATTTGGGCTCTAGCTCTGCCAATTTTTCCTTGGCCTGCTTTATCTCAGTAGCCTGGAGCTCCATTTCTTTAATAGCCTTAGTCAAATCTTTCACGTTTAAACTGGACTCTGGGGTTGTTGTTGTTGCTACTGCTTCTGTTGTTGTCGTTGTTGTTACAGGGGATACTGCTGCCTCTGTAGTTGTTGCAGTAGTTTAAGTAGTTGGAGGAGCTTGGGATGTGGATTCTCCCTGCTTATCTTGTAGTGCCCCTTCAAGTTCCTTCTCCAAATCAAGGACCTTCTGGTTGAGCTGCATTATCAGATCAAGTTGCTCATCGGCCTCCTTTTCCTTCTGTAATTCTGTTGTTTGGGGGTGCTCAGTGGGCAACAGCTTTAACCTTTTCTTCAATGCATTAAGGTCATCTTCTTTTTTCTTCATGAGGGCCCTTACGCCCTTTGGATCCTTAGGATCATGTCCTAGGTCGATGATGATGTCCTCCAGTGATTTAATTCTGTTGTCCTTGGCCATGGAGGACATTCTTTCAAAATCCAACTGAATGTTGGTATTCTTCAATGATTCTTTTAATTCATGGGTCATTGTTGCCCTGTCCACCAAGGTGGCATAGACCATTTCTCCAGTTTGCTTGTGGATTTCTATTTGGTCCATAGGATGAATGTCTTTTGACATGACTTCCACCCTTGTCCTTACAAAATCTGCAGCTGATTTAGGCTGCGGCACCTTAGGTTTGAAGTGACTGAGGATCATTTTCTCCTCTTGAAGGTCATATACAGACATCAACCTTTCTTGCCTGGCTGGTGTTGCCTTGAGGAACTGCTTGTAAACTTCTACTCTCAGCAAGTCATTTTGTGCCTTTATTTGTTTGAAAGAAGCCTTAGTACTTGTAGGCTTCTTGCTCTGATGAGTGGAGGAGGACACCTCCAAACCAAGTTGCAATCCCTGCTCCTGCTGAAAGGAGCTTGTACCTGTCTGTTGGCTGCCTTCCCCATCTTTCCTTGGACTGTCAAGGATTTCTTCACTGATTTCTTCTATCTCTGGGGAGTCAACCTTTTGCCTCTTGGCCTCAGGTTGTTGGTAGGATCCACTTGCAGGAGTGGACTCTTCTCTGTCTCTTTTCTTACCCCTCTCCTCATGTGCTGGAGTCTGCAAAATTGGCGCTGCTGGTGGCTCTGTTTGTGGTGGAGGGGTCTGCTCTTGTTGTTGCCCAATTGAGGGGGCAGGTTGTTCTTTTAGTGTTTCCTCTTCAGCGCCCATTATTCCTTTACCTTTATCTGTACCTGGTGCTGCTGTAGAAGGTGCCTGGGTGGCTGGTGCAGTTGTTGTGGCTGAGGTCCCTTCTCCCACTGGGTGTGGTTGCTTGAAGAATACCTGCTGCACAGAATCTAAGTCAAGAGTCTTTTCCAAATCCTTGACATTCTTTTGCATTATCTCTTCTTCAGTCAATTTTTCAATTAATGTATCTTGTTTCCATTCTTGCTAATTAGCATACTGTTTAATGTGTGGATATTTGCAATGCTCATAGCCTAGCAGCCTGTACTTGACTCTTCTAGCAGTGATGAAGCCTTCAGGGTCATAAGGGACCCACCGGAAGCTTTCTGAGAGCTTGTACTTGTCTTTGAGGATTTGTTCAGCATCTTGCCATCCCTCTTTTTTATTCATAATAAAGGGGCCCAGGTGGTGCTTGAACTTGAGATGGGCTTTCTTTTTGGCACTGTGAAAGTGAGTGATGTCAGAGTGAATGAGCTGCCTATAATACTCCAAGGCAAACAGTCTCATGGGCACATATTTTGGGAGCCTGTATGGACAGAGCTCACAGCGATAGATTCTGATGACTGTATGATCCTGGTATAGGTACCAATCACCTATTTTATAGTTCTTGGAGAGCTGCAGGGTTTTCTATATTTCAAATGACACTCTGGGAGGAGGGGACCTCATCAATAAGCAAGAGACTGGGTAAACAAATTGATCAATGAATTCACAATATGAATATGGTGAATTTTGCACTTGGTGGAAGACAGATGTCCAGAAGATAACATATCTTCTTTCTCCTTTAGAATCCAGCTTTTTAATGTGGCATGGAAAAGCCTGGGACTGGTAGTACATGAACATGTGGTAGATATAAGATGAATACTTGAAGATGCCCTCCCTATCCACTTTGAAAAGCTGCTCATGTATCTTATTGGCTATGAATTTAGCAAAATTGTATTTGTAGGCAAGAGGTTGGCCTGGGCTATAGGCAGCTAGTAGCACCAGCACTGTCTCATCAACAAACTCGTTGGTTTTAGACCCCAACACATAAGCAATCATGTCCAACAGGAGCTTGCCTACATCAATAAAGTGGACATATAAGTAGGGAGGTGGCCCTGTGGGCTGGCGGTCAGGCCTCATAAATGTCTGGGTGATTTTCTGAATGTCAGCAGTGGACATCTTAGCACCTGTATCCAGCAGATAGTTCATGGAGAAAGGGAACAGGAGCTGAGTTTGTTTGAAGTTGAGCATCTGGTTGATGGACTCAGCATTAATGTGAAAGAGGATGCTCCCAGATGGAGACTTGACAGCTCTGTGATTTGCATCATACTTCTCAGCACAAAGGCAGATAATCTCTGGAAAAATGTTGACAGATGGGAGGAAGTAGTGAGGGAGATTGGATTCCCATATCCCATATGTATCATTGTTGTTTAAGTAGTCATCTCTCAATTCCCTGAAGGTCTGCAAGTGGTTCCTATCACCCACAAAGTCTTGGATGAGGAAATCTCTGTCAGCCAGAGGCAAGGACTCCAGGTCTTTATTTGGTGCATTTATGGGGGCAACACTGAGAGCTGTGGGTGCAGGAGCAGCCATTATGTAGTTTGTGAATGGAACAAGGTAAGTGCAATGGTTTGCAAGGTTCCTCAAAGCTCAAGTGACAGACTGAATGCAGATAATGCTAGAAATTTTCTTCAAAGTGGAATAGGCAGGCTAGGCAGGCTTGCCTCTGCTCTGCTTGGGTAAATTCACAGTGATTGTGACCAACTAGGATAAAATGCAGAGGGAGGGCAGGACTAAATTGGTGAAATGCAGCTCTTCAAGCCTGCACACGGCAAAAGGGAACAATGTCGGGCAGCTTGAGGATGAATTCGCAAATTACGACCGTGAATTATTGTTTCAATATCAAATTTTGGAGCTGGGGCAATGTAGGTTGCTTTAGTTCAAAATTAACTAGGAGACAATCTTCAATTTGGGATTTAACAGGTGTTTTATGGATGATTTGCAGAGAAATGGCTAAAACACGGGTGAAACAGGTGAATTCTGGCAAATACCTGGATAAATGATGCCGAGAGCCTCCGGGTCGACAGTGGATGAATAATGCAGGTAAGTTGGTGAGTTGCGGCGTCTGCAGCTTTGAATTTGGCGGCTTGGAGGCGAATTTTGGTGCAAACAGCTCACAACGGCTCTTCTTTGTTCTAATGAAAATGACATATAAATGGCCAAAAAGCGCGTTTTAACGATAAATTTGGAAAAAATGGGTCATTGGCGCTTTTCCGCTGATGACGTCAGCATGACGTCATGGCGGGCCCGGGGTACGGAGGGTGACGTGGGCGCTGAGCTGGAGGCTAGCATGGCAGGACACGGTGCCGGGCGGTGCAAGGTGGCAAAGTGACATGGAGGGCCACAAGGCGCGAGGGCGGGGGCCGGGGACATGACGTCAGGATGACGTAGAGTGATGCGACGGGGAAGGTGGTAAGCGGGAGGGTGGTAAGCAGTCTCCCCGCACCGCTTTTGGGCGAAGGCGGTATCGGGGAGGGGGGCTCTGAACACCTCCCCCGGATGCCACGCGTCCAGTGTACGGGGGCCAAAACCGCCCGTTCCCCGGACGTTAAAGGGCGGCGGCTTTAAATCTCAAATCGCCCGCCCAACGTTGGATGAAGGGGGGCGGGAGATCAAGGGCTGGCGGGCGCCCCGACCCCATCGTGCAAGTTTGGGGGGGACCCGCCGGCCGATTAAAATATTCATTTTAATATTTCGGGTATTAAACTTTGGTTAAGGGGTTTTTGTGGGTTTTGGGGTATGCGGGTTAGAGTGTCGGGTTTTATAAAAACATATGGGTATTGGGTTTGAGAGGGGGAGAGGGGGTTTTTATGATTTCTTTTCGGAAAAAGGGGTATATATGAGGGTTAAAGGTGGGCTATTAGTCTAACCAGGGGTTAGAGTAATTCCCAAAACAAGGTTGACTATAGTCCCTGGTGGACTAATGTCTCCCTTAGAAGTATTATTTAGCTATAATGCTAAAGGGGGGGGGATATTTATACATTGCTTGGGGTTTTGTACACCATGGTGTTATAGTAATAGGGAAAGGGGAACATAGGGGATTTAGTGTAGATAGAGTTAGTAGTTAGTACTTGGAGGGGAATGAGAATGGGAAGTGCCAACTACTAAGATTTTTAGGAATCAAACTTAGTTAGGGAGTAGATCAAAATGAAAAGAATTTTTACATAAGAAATGTGGCTTCTTTTCAAGGAGAGAAGTCATTTCTAACATGAGATTGTTACCAAATGAGGAGTATAAGGAGGACTGATCAGGCAGATCCTGCAGTGCTCATGGGGAGGTTAGTAAGAATATTTTGAAGGGGGTGAGGGAAGTTAGTGTTGGTTTAGTAGTTTGCCACATAGGCCATTGCTCTTGCCTCTCTCCTGCTGGTGACAACATTGTGACCCTTTCCAAGTGAAATGCTTAGATCTTGCTTTCTGCAACCTTCAACTGCCTACCCTGCCTATTATGCCTAACATTTTTTCTTCCTTTGTATGGGTGCACTTAGCCTTGCAAACCCTAATAATTCTCTTTTCTTTTTGCTGCCCTCCTATCTAAGTCTACCCTTATGACTTCCAAGGGCCCAGATTAAGCAGTTGGGCTCCTTTCTTTCTCTATCCACCTAGTCATCTGTCAAGCTTGAACTGTTTGAACAGGTACTTCCTCTCTAGTCTACAACATGCAATTTAAAACATGGTGAGGCCCAGCGTGATCTGTTAGGCCACCCATCAAAGTAGTAGTGGCAATTTGGACTAGCCACTTTCATGGTCTTTGTTTGGGGTTTATTTCTTTTATTTTTTATTTGACCAATTCATTTTGTTGCCCTTTGATTTTTCTTTTAAGGCATACCCTCTTTACATTTTTTAACTGTCTGCTTTCTTCACAAAAATGGAACCTTAGTAGCATTGAAGGTGAGCATTTTTGGCACTTCCACTATCAATCATGAGAGATGAAAACCTATTGGTATAGGAGGCTAACAGTGGCTCCACTTGGGGATGGCTTTTCCAGGTGAAAAGCCAAGAATAGTAGGTCAGATTGCCTGAGTTCTGCTCTTTTGCTGCAGGCTGGATTTCTGTGTTGTTGGAGACCAATGGTTAGGACCCTAAATAGTTGCAGGCAGCACCCAGTAAGCTGATTTGCTGTGAATTTGTAGATCTGTTTTTTACCTGTTTCTCAGACTTTCTCTTCCTGATTTGATAGTTACCCTGTGTTTTCCTTGCTGTCCAAATTCCAGGATCAACATTTTCCAAAAAGAACACAGTGTAGCAGCCTAGTCTCCTCAAAATATGCTACACCTTTTGCTTTACTTATCTACTGTAATTGAAAATACTAGAAAATACAAATATTTATGTACAATATATCCATGTTCAGTGTTTGATCAAAGGGAGTCAAAATAATGCTTGAGCATTCTCCCATTAACTGGGCCTTCCTCAGTGTTTGAGCCATCCAAACTTCTTAGAAAATAGGTGTTGTTTCCTTGTATAGCATAGATGACATAGGGTCCCTTCCATAAAAAATCAAACTTACCATGTTTGCCTTTGTCCTCCCTTCTGGAATCCCATCTTAACACTTTGTTTCCTATAAAGAAATCTTCAGCTTTGGTTCTTTTGTCAAATATTCTTTTGAGCTTTTCTTGTAGAACTTGGGTCCTTTGATAGAATTCTTCTCTTGTTTGCTGTAAATGAATTGTTTGATTAATTCTTCTTTGAATGTCATTGGGCTCAGCTTGTATTTCTTGCAGCAACTTGATCACAGGAATTCCTAGAGATGTAGGAAACTTTGCTTCTAGCCCATAGACCAGTTCATATGGACTCATGCCAATTGATCTCTTGGTGGTCAGTCTATCAGCCCATAGTGCATTTACCAACTTTTTATGCCAATTCTTTTTGTTTTCTTCCAAAACCTTTTTGATGATGTTAATGAGACTTTTATTGGAAGATTCAGCTAGGCCATTACCTTGAGGATAATAGGCAGTGGAGTGCCCTAGGGTCATGTGATACTTGTGACAAAAATTGATCATTTTTTTGGACTTGAAGGCCGCAGCATTGTCTGTAATGATTTTGTCTGGACAGTCAAACCTGGACAAGATGTTGGTTTCTAGGAATTGTATAATAATGGAGTCATTGGCCTGTCTACAAGGGATGGCTTCTATCCACTTGGTGAAATAATCTGTGGCAGTGAGAATCCACCTATGCTGGCAAGAGGATGGAGGATGAATTTCACCAATGAAGTATAAACCCCATTGCTGGAATGGTCTCTCAGTTGAAACTGGTTTGAGTGGTAAAGGCAACAGCTTCCTCTTGCCCTCAAAAATTTGGCATTTGTGGCAAGACATTACAAATTTCTTCACATCAGCAAACAAGGAAGGCCAATAAAATCCAGCCCTTAGGATTTTATCAGCTGTGGATTTCCAGTATAAGTGTCCTCCACAGTCACCTGCATGAAATTCTTTGAGGACATTATCAGTTTCTTCTATTGTTAAGCAATTGAGTAAGATTCCTTCATGATTTCTCCAAAACAAAACATTGTCAATAATACAAAACTTTGATGCTTTCATCTTTAAGAATCTTTTCTTGGTTCTGGACAACCCTGGAGGAGCTTGCAGGTTTAATAATACAAAACATATATCAGTATACCAGGGAGATTGCATAAAGGCTTGGTTGATCTGTGGAGTCGCCATCTCCTGTTCGTTGTCCAGTTCATTAATGTCAAGGGCTTGAAAATTGGTTTCAGTCATTAGTTTAGCTAGGCCTTGTCCTTTTATCAGTTTGGTAGGTTTAATCTCAATGTCATATTCTAAGATATTGGCAATCCATTTGCCCCTCTTGCCTTCAATTCCATCTTGGGTTAGAATATCTTTGACTATTGCATTAGGAACATAGGCAATTATGTGAGAGTAAAGGATATAGATTCTGAATTCCTTGATGGCTTTTACCAATGCATAGGCTTGTTTTTCCATAATCTGATATTTCAAAGGAGCATCCCTAAGGGCTCTACTAAAAAATGCAATGGGTTTTTCACAGCCTTGGTCATCTTTTTGTAGCATAACAGCAGCAATAGTATGCTCGGAAGTAAAATAAAAAATAAGGAAATCTTGATCAAATCTAGGGCTTGTGAGGACTGGTGTGTTTGTCAATGCTCTTTTGATATCCTCAAAGGCTTGTTTAGCTTCCATAGTCCATTTGACCTTGGAATCCTTTTTCAGCATATTGTTTAGCAGTCTAATGAGTTCAGCCAGGTTGGGAATGAATCTCCTCAAGAAGTTGATCTTTCCTAGAAAGCTTTGTAGTTCTTTGATGTTTCTTGGATGAGGTACTTGTAGGATAGCTTGAATTCTGTCCGGGTCAATCCTAATACCATCTTTTGAGATTATATGCCCCAGGAGTTTGCCTTCTTCCAGCCCAAATAGTGACTTCTTTGGGTTCAGTGATATGCCATACTTTCTACAAATTGTGAAAACTTGTCTTAAGTGTTCTAAGTGTTCTTGATCTGATTTTGAAAAGGCAGTTAGATCATCAAGATAGACAACTAGGAAGTCATGAATTTCCTTAGCAAAGGCAATATCCATTGCTCTTTGGAATGTGGCCCCTGCATTTTTAAGTCCAAAAGGCATTTTGACATATTTGAATGTTCCCCAAGGTGTTGTAAAGGCAGTTTTGTCTTGATCATCCGGATGTACTAGAATCTGATTGAATCCTGAGAAACCATCTAGTAAAGAGATCCTAGCAGCTCCCACTACCCTTTGCAAAATATGATCCATTTTTGGTAAAGGGTAATGGTCTTTGAGAGATACTTTATTCAAATTTCTTAGGTCAACACACAGCCGGATTTCCCCTGTCTTTTTCCTAGTAGGCACTAGGTTTGAAATCCATTCTGAGAATCTAATTGGGGCAATGATCCCAGCTTCATACATACGTTTAACCTCTTTTTCAATAAGGGGGAGTAGGACTGGATTGACTCTCCTAAGCTTCTGTTTGAACGGCTTTTGATTTTCTTTTAGACGGATAGTGTGTTGGATAACTGATGTATCATAGGATTTAAGGTCCTCATAGCTCCAGGCAAAGACATCTTGAAACTCTTTAAATAACTCAATGTATTTCAGTTTCTGCTCAGGTGGTAATGCTTTGGATAATTTGACCATTTTGGGATTTCCAGGGGTCCCAATATTACAATCTTCTATTTCAGCATTTAATGGTTGCATTTTCGGTTTTCTTGAGATGTCATTTGAATCAAACAGATCTTCCAAAGGGGTCAGACCTATGGGCCGAAAATTATCTTTTAGGTCAATTACCTCATCTTCTGCTTCAACCATTTCCTCTTCATCTGATTGTTTCAACTGCTGTATAGTTTCTTTGTCAAAGGTGGTAGGATGCAGCACTAGATCAGCAGTTTCAGCTGATATTTTCTGTGTAATTGTGCATATCTGTGGTTGATCATCTCTATTGCTAGTGTCAATGTTCATGCCAGAAAATTCTTCCTTTAAAGTGAGAAAGTTGTTTATCTGTGTATTATTCTCGAAGACTTGCCAATTCTTGATGTTATCTGGAACTGAAGGTCTGTGTTTGATTTCAGCAGTAAATGTATGGTTGGTTTTGAAAGGCAACTTACAAGTGCTGGCAAAAGTTGCCAAGCTGTGAGCATGTAGATTGAGTTCTCTGGAAATTTTAGTTAATTGTGATTGTGAGAAGCTCTTAAGTACTTGGATAACTGCCCCCTTGTATGCTTTCAACCTCAGATCATTTGTGGTGAAATTCCCCTTCATCTGTTGTATGACCAAGTCTGAATCTCCTAAGATTGAGACTTTAGTTGCACCTAGATTTTTTATAAGTTTCAGACCTAACAGAAGGGCCTCATATTCAGCCATGTTGTTGGTGCATCGAAAGTTTAGTCTGTATGCATGGCCCTCAGCTTGGTCATTGTGCATATTATGGATCCAGACTCCTGCCCCAGCTCCTAGCTTGTTTACAGAGCCATCAAATTCTAGATACCATAAGGTTTCATGATCAAGATTTAGATTGGGATCACTAGGAAGTTGGATCATGGGTAGGTTGGTTTCTTGCAAGTTACTTGGCACATCATGTTCTTCACTCTTCTTATCAGCTATGCCCATGGTCCCTTGGTCTTTGCAAACACATTGCTCATCTAACTCCTCGGTCTCTACTATCATTAATAGTTCAGAATAAGCTTTGTGACAGATGTCAGCATTGTAGAGAATAAACGAATCCATGTCAGAGTGTATTGAGTAGATTGGGAAGTTTTGAGGCTTGTCTAGACTGCTTACCACATATTTCATTAGAGTCTCCCGATACAATCTCTTTGGTTGCCCGAAGACTGAGATAGTTGCATAGGACATATCTAATTGCAGAGATCTTTGAAGTTTGGCCCCCCAAGATCTGGACAAGAGCATGCCATACTTAGGGGGTATGTCAGCTACCACTACATCCATCAAGATAGTTTTGGTTGGGTATTGAACTAGGGACACACATAAGTCTTTAATCAGGCCTAAACACCTGACTTGGCTCGAATCAAATGAGAATAGATCCTTGTAAGGTCTTGTGATGTCCAAGTCAAGTTTTTCCATTACAGATTTGGGCATCAAGTTGTGTGAGGCCCCAGAATCGAACATTGCATTATGTAGGACCTTATCATGAATGTTTAGACTAACATAAAAGGGTGGCACCCCTCCATTCTCTATTTTTCCATTAACCTCAGGTCCGAACAGCAACTCTGGTTGGTCATCTAGGACATTTACAACATCTTTGTTGTCTGATACTTGGAGTGATTTATTGATCTGCTGTCTGTATATGTCATGTTTGGCTAATTCTGAAAGAGGCACTGATATTTTTAGCTTACTTGTTTCTGTTTCCAAGTTGAAAGGTTTTTCCACTTGAATTTTGGCATTTAGTGCAACAGATTTTTCCTTTTCAGCTAAGTTATCTAGTGTCTTTTGCTCATAATTAGGTCCATTTTGAGTGAAAGTGGTGCCATGTTTGTTTCCTAGGGAAGTATCTGCCTTTGTCTTTGATGGATGGGGCAGCCCTGGGTGAATTTGGGAGGACTGTTGCTCTGAAATGTGCTCCACAGTTACTTCTGTGGCAGGTAAGTTTGAGCTGTCAGCTGATTTGGGGAGAGTAGTATTTTCATTGATCTTTTTTGTTTGTTTATTATCCTTTGGTTTGAGGGTTGTAGGTACATCTATTTTTCTACTCCTTAGTTTGTACTATTTGTGCACCTCATACACAGCTGCATCATATCCTTCTTTAAAGTCAAAAGATTCTCCTGATTTAGTGTGGAATTGATAGTCATTGTAAACCTCTTGGTCTTCTTGTGTCAAAAAGACTTGATTTTCACTGTCCAAACCCATTAGATTGATGTGAGGGTCTTCACTAGGTTCACTAGATGTTGAAGCCTCAGCATAATTCTCTTGAAAAGGAGGTCTGACATGCTGGTCAGGATTAGTCCTACCAACATTAGGATTTTGATTCTTTCTGAAGTTTGGGTTTCTAATATTGCTTGTTTGGCCTTCCCATGATGATTTTCTTTCTATGGTTTCTACCCTGTCTCCAAGTATATCCATCCTTTTGATGATTGCATCTAGCTTTTGCTCAAATGATGAGGGTTCTTCTTTGAAAGTAGTTCTCCTTTCAGTTCTCGCTCGGTTTCTTTTGGCAATTAGATTTGCCTCTACACTAACAGCTATGTTTTGCATGTCTGCTAGAGTTGCAGGGGCTCTTTCTCTTAGTTGATATGCCATATCAGCATCAAATCCATCAGGGAATTTAATCAATGCTAAATCAGGTGGAGGTCTAAGGTTTTGAGGAATGGCATTATAAATAGTGTTGAATCTAGTGCAATAGTCCAGGACAGTTTCTTGTGGGCCTCTTCTTATGGTGTCATATTCAGATAGAATGTGTAGAGGGTCCTTTTTCTTTTCCCATCGGTTTAAGAAGGACTGATAAAGGGCACCCGAATCAGCTATAGAATTTGGGGCCAGTGCCCTGAACCAGGTTCTTACTTCACCTGTCAGACTTTGGACAAAAATTTTCATCCTTACATCATGCTCATCTATCTCATAGTTTTCAAAGTAATCTTGCATTTTCTTAGTATGTTGTAAGGCAGTGTATGTACTGGTTCCATCAAAATAAGTAACCTTGCTTTGGTAGTCCTGAGGCATAGCCCCAGGATTGCCAGGTAACTGAAGGGGTGCATAGCGGTTAGCCATATTTGGGGGAATAAGTGGGACAACTGGTAGAAAGGGAACAACTGGGACAACAGGGATAACAACAGCAGTTTGTGGGTTAGGTGTGGACAATATGTTTTGTGAAGTGGACGATGAAGAGGGGGAAGAATGAGTTGTATGAGGGTGAACAGATGGCTTAGCAGGGGTTGGGATAAGACTTTGTTGAACTGCCTCAGGGCTAGTTTCAGGAGATTGTTCTGGTTCCTTCTGGTTCCTAAGAGTTTTAGGGATCAGATTTGGATTATTGAAAACAGGTGGGGGATTTGGGTCAGGGTTTGACCTGGTGTGCCTAGTTCTCTTCTTAGGAGCCAGCTTCTGAACTTGTTTTTGGTATTTTTTTTTTTGGATATTTTTAGAACTATTTTAAGGGACTGCTTAAGCTTTTGGAACCACTGTCTAAAAATAGACAGCAGCTGAAAAATACGCTCTGGTCCCCAGTGGAGTCGCCAATTATGTTATCACTCAGGTTGTTCCCTTTGACTCCCAAGGGAATACGGCCGAGGTAACCACTAACCAATCTTTTGGTCACAGGTTCTAGCCTACCTATGACTAGAGAGGGCTCTCTCTTTGTGATTTAACTTTGTTTGTGTAATATTTTAGGCTAGTTATGATGCTCAAGGTTTTGTTTAGGAATTTGCTGGATGATGACTTCAGTCAAGATATATGTGTGCTTACCAGGGTGTTCTAGGCCATTGGGCATGGAGTCAGTGATGCTTAATCTATTTGATATATCTGTGTTGTTACAACAATGATGCTGCAGAGCCAGATAAGTGTCTGAGAAACAATTCTTTGAGACTGTGATTTAAGTGTGATGTAACCAAGGTATGAAAGGCAATTAAGGATCTTCCAACAAACTGGTATGGAGAAACAGTGAGAATATTATTTAGAAGCAATGAAGAATTTCTACATAACATTCATATTTATAGAATTAATGAAAACATGAGCAATTAAGAATTCATGTTCATGATCAATTCTGAAGAAAACATTTTCAGCAATAGAGATTGAGCACAAGGTGTAACCAAACATTTCCTGTACTATTCCTTTTCTCTACTGCTAGATTAGTGAAACAGATATATGATTTAAATAAACACAAGAAGACAAAACATAGATTGAGAAAACTTATTGTTCCATCAGACAGCACAGGAATTCTGCAACAGCACGCATAGCATCACCAAGACATCAAACGTTCAGGAAATCACTGAGCTTTTCCAGCCCTTTGCATTAGATAATCTGAAAATATACAATACATTTGCCTCAGAATGAAAATCACCAACCCCTCATACGCTGCCAGGGGAGGTATATATACATAATTTACATAAGAAAATATCTAGCTGATGAGTAAATGTTTCATTAATGTCGTGCCAACTCCTGGAGCATAGTGGCTGAGAAAGTAAATGCAGTAGTAACTCTTCAGTGCCTTAGCTGTCCAAAATGGTCAGAACATGTTGACTTTGTGGCTGTTGGAGTCGGCTGAGGATATGCTGTCCAAAAATTGCGTATTTGTTATCTCTTGGCTTGTTGTCGTTGTCTATATGCCGAGTCACCCTTTCAGCTGCCTTAAATGTTGTCTTTATTCTGTTGTTTGCCTTTTGCTGAGTTGGAGCTGACAAGGACCGAGCAACTGAGGCTATTGTGGCAAAATTTGTAGCATTGCCTGCCACCAATCCTCTTTGGGCATTTGGTGTCTTCGAATTTTCACCAAAGTTTCATCTGCCTCTCTATATCTATAAAAATTTGGAGGAACCTCAAAAAGGTGATTTACCTCATTTTCAATGAAGAATAGACCTTCAAGTTTATTATATAGGGTCTGCCCTGTTGGAGGCCCTGTTTCCTCAGAAGTACTGCCAGATGCAGTGATTTGATTCTCAATAAAATTTGACATTCTGGTGGCATATTGCTCACGGGGGAGAAGTCTTCCTGTGCTGTTTAGTAGGCTGGGCAATCCCTTTTGCTGCAGTGCTCCCATTTTGATCTTGTACTCATCTACCTCAGCCTGTATTTCATAGCATTTCCTCTCCACAGTTTGTACAAAATTCCTGAGAGTCAGCACCTTTTTAGCTGTAAGGACAGCCTCTGTTCTGTTAACAATGTTGATGGCTGCCAGTTCCTCCTTAGTCTGATTATTCAAAAAATCTATCATTCTATTGGCCTGCTCAGGCCTGTTTCCCAGCACTGTTTTGGCCTTCTGAATCTTTATCTATGCTTGGCCAATTAAATCCATTTGTTCATGCACAGTCTTAATTGACTTCCATTGTCTAGTGATGGATTGGTCAATTCTGGCCCACATAATTCTTTTTATTTCTGCCATAGCACTTTCTAGCTTGAGCTCTTTCTCCAAGGCCTTTATCTTCTCTTTGAGGGCCTTTGTTTCTCTACCTTGTTCTGCCACAGTCATCTTTGACTTATCATATTTGGGCTCTAGCTCTGCCAATTTTTCCTTGGCCTGCTTTATCTCAGTAGCCTGGAGCTCCATTTCTTTAATAGCCTTAGTCAAATATTTCATGTTTAAACTGGACTCTGGGGCTATTGTTGTTGCTGTTGCTTCTGTTGTTGTCGTTGTTGTTACAGGGGATATTGCTGCCTCTGTAGTTGTTGCAGTAGTTTAAGTAGTTGGAGGAGCTTGGGATGTGGATTCTCCCTGCTTATCTTGTAGTGCCCCTTCAAGTTCCTTCTCCAAATCAAGGACCTTCTGGTTGAGCTGCATTATCAGATCAAGTTGCTCATCGGCCTCCTTTTCCTTCTGTAATTCTGCTGTTTGGGGGTGCTCGGTGGGCAGCAGCTTTAACCTTTTCTTCAATGCATTAAGGTCATCTTCTTTTTTCTTCATGAGGGCCCTTACGCCCTTTGGATCCTTAGGATCATGTCCTAGGTCGATGATGATGTCCTCCAGTGATTTAATTCTGTTGTCCTTGGCCATGGAGGACATTCTTTCAAAATCCAACTGAATGTTGGTATTCTTCAATGATTCTTTTAATTCATGGGCCATTGTTGCCCTGTCCACCAAGGTGGCATAGACCATTTCTCCAGTTTGCTTGTGGAGTTCTATTTGGTCCATAGGGTGAATGTCTTTTGACATGACTTCCACCCTTGTCCTTACAAAATCTGCAGCTGATTTAGGTTGCGGAACCTTAGGTTTGAAGTGACTGAGGATCATTTTCTCCTCTTGAAGGTCATATACAGACATCAGCCTTTCTTGCTTGGCTGGTGTTGCCTTGAGGAACTGCTTGTAAACTTCTACTCTCAGCAAGTCATTTTGTGCCTTTATTTGTTTGAAAGAAGCCTTAGTACTTGTAGGCTTCTTGCTCTGCTTAGTGGAGGAGGACACCTCCAAACCAAGTTGCAATCCCTGCTCCTGCTGAAAGGAGCTTGTACCTGTCTGCTGGCTGCCTTCCCCATCTTTCCTTGGACTGTCAAGGATTTCTTCACTGATTTCTTCTATCTCTGGGGAGTCAACCTTTTGCCTCTTGGCCTCAGGTTGCTGGGAGGATCCACTTGCAGGAGTGGACTCTTCTCTGTCTCTTTTCTTACCCCTCTCCTCATGTGCTGGAGTCTGCAAAATTGGCGCTGCTGGTGGCTCTGTTTGTGGTGGAGGGGTCTGCTCTTGTTGCTGCCCAATTGAGGGGGCAGGCTGTTCTTTTAGTGTTTCCTCTTCAGCACCCATTATTCCTTTACCTTTATCTATACCTGGTGCTGCTGTAGAAGGTGCCTGGGTGGCTGGTGCAGTTGTTGTGGCTGAGGTCCCTTCTCCCACTGGGTGTGGTTGCTTGAAGAATACCTGCTGCACAGAATCTAAGTCAAGAGTCTTTTCCAAATCCTTGACATTCTTTTGCATTATCTCTTCTTCAGTCAATTTTTCAATTAATGTATCTTGTTTCCATTCTTGCTGATTGGCATACTGTTCAATGTGTGGATATTTGCAATGCTCATAGCCTAGCAGCCTGTACTTGACTCTTCTAGCAGTGATGAAGCCTTCAGGGTCATAAGGGACCCACCGGAAGCTTTTTGAGAGCTTGTACTTGTCTTTGAGGATTTGTTCAGCATCTTGCCATCCCTCTTTTTTATTCATAATAAAGGGGCCCAGGTGGTGCTTGAACTTGAGATGGGCTTTCTTTTTGGCACTGTGAAAGTGAGTGAGGTCAGAGTGAATGAGCTGCCTATAATACTCCAAGGCAAACAGTCTCATGGGCACATATTTTGGGAGCCTGTATGGACAGAGCTCACAGCCATAGATTCTGATGACTGTATGATCCTGGTATAGGTACCAATCACCTATTTTATAATTCTTGGAGAGCTGCAGGGTTTTCTGTATTTCAAATGACACTCTGGGAGGAGGGGACCTCATCAATAAGCAAGAGACTGGGTAAACAAATTGATCAATGAATTCACAATATGAATATGGTGAATTTTGCACTTGGTGGAAGACAGATGTCCAGAAGATAGCAGATCTTCTTTCTCCTTTAGAATCCAGCTTTTTAATGTGGCATGGAAAAGCCTGGGACTGGTAGTACATGAACATGTGGTAGATATAAGATGAATACTTGAAGATGCCCTCCCTGTCCACTTTGAAAAGCTGCTCATGTATCTTATTGGCTATGAATTTAGCAAAATTGTATTTGTAGGCAGGAGGTTGGCCTGGGCTATAGGCAGCTAGTAGCGCCAGCACTGTCTCATCAACAAACTCGCTGGTTTTAGACCCCAACACATAAGCAATCATGTCCAACAGGAGCTTGCCTACATCAGTAAAGTGGACATATAAGTAGGGAGGTGGCCCTGTGGGCTGGCGGTCAGGCCTCATAAATGTCTGGGTGATTTTATGAATGTCAGCAGTGGACATCTTGGCATCTGTATCCAGTAGATAGTTCATGGAGAAAGGGAACAGCAGCTGAGTTTGTTTGAAGTTGAGCATCTAGTTGATGGACTCAGCATTAATGTGAAAGAGGATGCTCCCAGATGGAGACTTGACAGCTCTGTGATTTGCATCATAATTCTCAGAACAAAGGCGGATAAGCTCTGGAAAAATGTTGACAGATGGGAGGAAGTAGTAAGGGAGATTGGATTCCCATATCCCATATGTATCATTGTTGTTTAAGTAGTCATCTCTCAATTCCCTGAAGGTCTGCAAGTGGTTCCTATCACCCACAAAGTCTTGGATGAGGAAATCTCTGTCAGCCAGAGGCAAGGACTCCAGGTCTTTATTTGGTGCATTTATGGGGGCAACACTGAGAGCTGTGGGTGCAGGAGCAGCCATTATGTAGTTTGTGAATGGAACAATGTAAGTACACTGATTTGCAAGGTTCCTCAAAGCTCAAGTGACAGACTGAATGCAGATAATGCTAGAAATTTTCTTCAAAGTGGAATAGGTAGGCTAGGCAGGCTTGCCTCTGCTCTGCTTGGGTAAATTCACAGTGATTGTGACCAACTAGGATAAAATGCAGAGGGAGGGCAGGACTAAATTGGTGAAATGCAGCTCTTCAAGCCTGCACACGGCAAAAGGGAACAATGTCGAGCAGCTTGAGGATGAATTCGCAAATTACGACCGTGAATTATTGTTGCAATATCAAATTTTGGAGCTGGGGCAATGTAGGTTGCTTTAGTTCAAAATTAACTAGGAGACAATCTTCAATTTGGGATTTAACAGGTGTTTTATGGATGATTTGCAGAGAAATGGCTAAAACACGGGTGAAACAGGTGAATTCTGGCAAATACCTGGATAAATGATGCCGAGAGCCTCCGGGTCGACAGTGGATGAATAATGCAGGTAAGTTGGTGAGTTGCGGCGTCTGCAGCTTTGAATTTGGCGGCTTGGAGGCGAATTTTGGTGCAAACAGCTCACAATGGCTCTTCTTTGTTCCAATGAAAATGACATATAAATGGCCAAAAAGCGCGTTTTAACGATAAATTTGGAAAAAATAGGTCATTGGCGCTTTTCCGCTGATGACGTCAGCATGACGTCATGGCGGGCCCGGGGTACGGAGGGTGACGTGGTCGCTGAGCTGGAGGCCAGCGTGGCAGGACACAGTGGCGGGCAGTGCGGGGTGGCAAAGTGACATGGAGGGCCACAAGGCGCGAGGGCGGGGGCCGGGGACATGACGTCAGGATGACGTAGAGTGATGCGACGAGGAAGGTGGTAAGCGGGAGGGTGGTAAGCGGTCTCCCCGCACTGCTTTTGGGCGAAGGCGGTATCGGGGAGGGGGGCTCTGAAAACCTCCGCCGGCTGCCACGCGTCCAGTGTACGGGGGCCAAAGCCGCCCATTCCCCGGACGTTAAAGGGCGGCAGCTTTAAATCTCAAATCGCCCGCCCACCGTTGGATGAAGGGGGGCGGGAGATCAAGGGCTGGCGGGCGCCCCGACCCCATCGTGCAAGTTTGGGGGGGACCCACCGGCCGATTAAAATATTCATTTTAATATTTCAGGTATTAAACTTTGGTTAAAGGGTTTTTGTGGGTTTTGGGGTATGCGGGTTAGAGTGTCGGGTTTTATAAAAACATATGGGTATTGGGTTTGAGAGGGGGAGAGGGGGTTTTTATGATTTTTTTTCGGAAAAAGGGGTATATATGAGGGTTAAAGGTGGGCTATTAGTCTAACCAGGGGTTAGAGTAATTCCCAAAACAGGGTTGACTATAGTCCCTGGTGGACTAATGTCTCCCTTAGAAGTATTATTTAGCTATAATGCTAAAGGGGGGGGATATTTATACATTGCTTGGGGTTTTGTACACCATGGTGTTATAGTAATAGGGAAAGGGGAACATAGGGGATTTAGTGTAGATAGAGTTAGTAGTTAGTACTTGGAGGGGAATGAGAATGGGAAGTGCCAGCTACTAAGCTTTTTAGGAATCAAACTTAGTTAGGGAGTAGATCAAAATGAAAAGAATTTTTACATAAGAAATGTGGCTTCTTTTCAAGGAGAGAAGTCATTTCTGACATGAGATTGTTACCAAATGAGGAGTATAAGGAGGACTGATCAGGCAGATCCTGCAGTGCTCATGGGGAGGTTAGTAAGAATCTTTTAAAGGGGGTGAGGGAAGTTAGTGTTGGTTTAGTAGTTTGCCACATAGGCCATTGCTCTTGCCTCTCTCCTGCTGGTGACAACATTGTGACCCTTTCCAAGTGAAATGCTTAGATCTTGCTTTCTGCAACCTTCAACTGCCTACCCTGCCTATTATGCCTAACATTTTTTCTTCCTTTGTATGGGTGCACTTAGCCTTGCAAACCCTGATAATTCTCTTTTCTTTTTGCTGCCCTCCTATCTAAGTCTACCCTTATGACTTCCAAGGGCCCAAATTAAGCAGTTGGGCTCCTTTCTTTCTCTATCCACCTAGTCATCTGTCAAGCTTGAACTGTTTGAACAGGTACTTCCTCTCTAGTCTACAACATGCAATTTAAAACATGGTGAGGCCCAGCTTGAGCTGTTGGGCCACCCATCAAAGTAGTAGTGGAAATTTGGACTAGCCACTTTCATGGTCTTTGTTTGGGGTTTATTTCTTTTATTTTTTCTTTGACCAATTCATTTTGTTGCCCTTTGATTTTTCTTTTAAGGCATACCCTCTTTACATTTTTTAATTGTCTGCTTTCTTCACAAAAATGGAACCTTAGTAGCATGGAAGGTGAGCATTTTTGGCACTTCCACTGTCAATCATGAGAGATGAAAACCTATTGGTATAGGAGGCTAACACAACCCTCTCTCATTCTCCAGCTTCTCCTAGAAGGAACTACAACCCCCTTAGCTCTTGTACTAGCCAAGATACTAGTACGTAGGTGCTGCCCTACTGAAGGCTACAACCTTCTCTTTCTTCCAGGGACCACGTTTCATAAATTTTCAGATTAGATCCATGAACATCAATCAATCATCAAGTATATCTGCATCAAACAATCTCCTTTTCCCAATTAGCACTGAATCAAGTAAACACTTCTCTGACAGTTGTACCTAGAACACAGTAACAGTAACCACACACCAAATTCTGAACCCAGAATACTGCAGCAATAGACAGAGGCAGCTAGATCATAATTTAAAGATATACGCTACTTCAACAACCTGAAACCTGCGTGCAGATCTATAAAGGATAATTCCTTCTTTCAAATATTCAGACACTAATTAACCCAGATTGTCAGATTTATAGATCAAGCATGCGCCTCATATAACATATCAAAATCATGCAAAAATACTATTATTCAAGCATAAAGATTATGACCCATCAAAAGAACTTATCCTTCTTTATGCGCTAAGGTTCCTCCTTCATTCAAATCCAGATCTGCACCATAACCCAATCACAAATATTTCAGATCTAGCACTTATTAGATATTCAATTCATTCGATGATGCTTTGCCAAATGATCACCTTCCTCTTTTATAGTCTTAGGCCTTCCACAATACCACGGTCCAAAACCATAGGATCAAAAAACTGTTGGACTAATACCATGAACCAACCATGAAAGTGCGTGAGATCAACACTTTTGGATGCAATACCACGAACCAAAACCATAGGATCAAAAACTATAGGACTAATACCATGAAACAACCATGAAAGTGCGTGAGATCAACACTTTTGGATGCAATACCACGGACCAAAACCATAGGATCAAAAATTGTCGGACTAATACCATGAGCCAACCATGAAAGTGCGTGAAATTTTCTCTTCATGAAAGGAACTTTTCTCTGCATGAAAGTGCGCGAACTTTTTCTCTACATGAAATAAAATTTTCTCTGCATAAAAGTGCGTGAACTTTTCTCTACATGAAATAAACTTTTCTCTGCATAAAAGTGCGTGAACTTTTCTCTACATGAAATAAACTTTTCTCTGCATAAAAGTGCGTGAACTTTTCTCTACATGAAATAAACTTTCTCTGCATAAAAGTGCGTGAACTTTTCTCTACATGAAATAAACTTTTCTCTGCATATAAGTGCGTGAACTTTTCTCTACATTCCTCCAAGAACAGATTCCACAGCCCAAGGTAGCATCAGACTACAAGTAGACATCATTTGAATTTGATGTGAAAGACATACATCCCTTTGACCAAATGGAGATAGATGATTTCATCTACTCTCACTAACACTGCTATGAGATTGTCTAAATTGCAGGTTACATTGGCCAATGTTCAATCACAATTGAAGATGGAGAAGATCTCTGCACTTACCAAAGACACAAGGATCACAGCTTTGGAGAACTTGGTGATCAAAGTAGGTTATGATCCTGCCAATATCAATGTTGCAGAAGAGCTCGTGAGGAAAAATAATATAGACATAGCACCATTAAGGAAGCAGTTGAAGATACCAGCCACAGAAGATCCTCTGGCTAAGGACATTGAAGAAACAGAGACACAAAAGGCAGATATGATGAAGTTCATCATGGCGCAGAGTGCACAATTGAAGCAAATGGAGATAGAGATGGAAAATATAATCAAAGAAAATGAGCAAGATACCAAAATGGTTGTTGTCCATTTGGAAGCACTCCCTATCACAACAATTCCTACAACTACATCTTCTACAACAAACACAGGGGCACTTGTTGATCAGTTGGCAAATGCAGTACAGAACATGTCTCTTTAGACTAAAGAAATCAAAATATTGCAGCCACAAGTCAATCTTCTACAAGATCAGAAGACAAAGACTGAGACATTCCATGTAGCAGAGCTATAGAGAGCTCAAAACTAGGTGGAAGTATGGAGGAAGTTAGCGACTGAGTCCTCTATTGGCCACACATTGGCCCAAGTCAAAGAAATTATATGGAACAACATCATTAACGCAATGGATGAAATATGGCCTTGTATCCAGATTATATTTGAGAAGAAAGAATTAACGGAGAAAGCCAAGCAGGACATTTCCACTATCAACAATGAATTGGGAGAAATGCCTACCACAGCTAACCACATCATCAAATTTCTCAACTCTAAAAACAGATATGAATTGGATAATTTAGGAGTAGATGACAGAACAAAAACAATCCTAGAAGTAAAGAAAGTTTTGACAAAGAATAACTTGGTTGTGCAACTGATAGTGAAATGTCACACTTTGAGGTAGCAGTTAACAGGTTTTTCACCAGAATAGAAGCATTAAATAAGAAGCGATTGCCCTCTTTATTTGTAATCAATGACAAGCTGATGACCAGGGAAGATTATATGAAGAACCTGAAATACATTGCAA
The DNA here is from genome assembly GCA_031772625.1 of Pinus tabuliformis. Taxonomy (NCBI): domain Eukaryota; kingdom Viridiplantae; phylum Streptophyta; class Pinopsida; order Pinales; family Pinaceae; genus Pinus; species Pinus tabuliformis. Next base: position 1,554,573,172 of record CM062804.1, read on the forward strand.
AGGATACAACCAAGTCTTCGCACATTAAAGGTTCCATGAGAGGGAGAGCTTTTTACAAAGCTATCTGTAATATGAGCTTCATCCAGCATGAGATAAAACACATTTTTGTAGTAAAACAACATTTGCTCGATATACAGAGCTATATGAGATCTACTGCAAAGTAACAAAAATTTCCATTCCAAATGAGAAGCGGTGGGACAAATTGTGTGAATTCCAGGATTAAAGAAAGGGCCAACTTCACTAGCGCGACACACAAATAGTGGCCACTCAGCAACTGTTCTCCATCAAAGCAGTGCCAGATGTCTAGATCACTTTGTCAATTCACCTATTTTGGTCTCATTATCTCATTTCTGTTAGTTTCAAGTTAATAATAGAATGCCATGTCAATGAGGCATTAATTTTAATCTTTTTTGTAAAAAAAGAATAAATACTTCATTCAGTAGAAGAATTCAGGGTCGGTTCCTGATCATTGTAACTATTTTTATCAAAGCACTGTACTTTTCCATGCTGCTAGAGCATCATTAATAAAAAGACTCTTCACGTGATACTTGTGTTGCGATATATTGGTGATGTCTTTCTTACTGTATTGTGTTTTCGTTGTTACTCTCTCTATGTTTATCATCTTAAACCTAATTGTAAAATAAGAGATGTGAAAATTAAAATATGATTTTGAGCACCTTATTTGGACTGCATTTACAATCTATATGTTTTCTTCTGAAGTCTAATTGAGAAATTCTTAAATGCTTTTCAATCACTACTGAATCACCTCTTTTCTCCATTCCATAATTCAATTTAAAGATCCAGTAAATGTAACTAGCTTGCCCTATGATTACTCCTTTGAACTTTTGATGCAACATCCAGCTTAATTTGACTCCATATCCCAATGGAAAGAAAGTAATTTGATCAGATCAACCAACCAACCAATCAAACAAATTCAAACAAACAACCAAGAAAAATCATAACTAACCTAAAATCAACTTAAAAACCAAGCTAAATCATAAAGAGAGATCCCTCTCTGAAGTTGGTAGGGCTAGATCCCAACTTCAAAAGTGGTTTTGATGTTGTCCAATGTATTTACTCCCATAACCTCAAAAATACAGAACAATAAAAGGTGTATCATATCTTCACCTATGCATGGCAAGGCGTGTGGAGTCTTCGATGGTCTTGGTGTTTGCATTATGTTTCACGTGCATGTCTCTCCTTCGCTTATACTTGGCATGCTTCATGTGTTCATCCGTTCACGAACAAGTCTCCTAGCATGTGCTCCTTGTTCATCCCATTCACCGTCGTGCCATGTCTCATCCGTGTATCTATATTTGCAATCACTCATGACGAGACGAAATCAAATCCAGAAATATCCTACTCTAGCATGATGCATCATTTTTTAGTGTTGAGTGCAGGTTACCGCGAGAGAGGACAAGCCTCTGAAATTGCGCAAAGAACACTTCAGGCTAGGTTGTGGGCTTCGGGGCACTGTAATGGAAAATTGTGCACAGGTCACTAGGAGGATGAGTTGAGCAATTCGGCACAGCAATGACAATCTGTGGGATCTGTCTCGGTTGGAGAGAAAAAGTAAGAAAATTTTCCAGGGAGGCAGTGCAGGAAGCAGGGAGGAAACTGGCAGTGAAAATTGCGCGGATTCTCTGGGGAGGGTGGTAGTAGGTTGCGGGAGCTTGCTGACCAAAATTGCACAGAACTAGGAGGCTAGCCTGCATGATATCTCAGCATAGTTTCTAGGCTAAGCGGGGTGTCGGGCAGCTAGAGGATAGCCCAAGAAAAATGCGCAGTTTTTAGGAGGAGGAGCAGGCGAGCTTACAAGGGGGCTAGCTGAAAGAATTGCGCAAATTTCAAGGACAGTGTAGTGACAGGCACCGATTTTCCTATCCTTCATGTCTGTGTAATTTCTTCAGTTAGTAGAGGCAGGCATGTTGGCATCTTCTACACAATTTTTTGGAGGAGCGAAGCCCGAGGTCACTGCCTGGTCAAACTCTCTGGCTGACCAACAGGAAGCTTGATAGATTTTCTTGCAGGCAATGTAGATTGAGATGGATTTCTGAGCAACCTCTACATTGTTCTAGGTGATAGTCAGTTGGGTTGATTCCAGGATCGCGTAGTGTAGACTACCTGGGAGGTAGCCTCAAGCTCTGAATAATTTTGGGCAGCAGTACATGATCACTGAGGGTTGAGACTACGCAGTGCAACTCAAGGAAGGTCCAATTGTTCAAGGGTGGTCCGGTTAACAGAGTTTCAGCAAAATTACTAAGTGTGTGAGCGAGTGAACTTGTGCATGCATGACCTTGCGTACACACAGTCAATGCGACTTAACGACAAGACACCTCGAACCAATATGACAACATGCTCAGTGTGACTGACCAATGGGTGCGAGCGACAAACGCGACACTTGAGATAGATCGTTGAATGACCATGATGACACTTGCACAACATTGCATACAACTTCATGTGTGCTCAGAAATGGAGCAGATTAGTAATGTTGTGCTAATTCCCCATTCAAAATCAAACCCAAGATGCTTATCATTTTCTTATCAAGTGCTTAAGGATTCAATATTTTTTGCTTAATTGACTGATTCCCATAAGAATTTCTTATGTAAATGTTAGAAACAATTTAACATAAAACATATGTTGAACAACAACAAAGAACATCAAAATACAACACACAACAAGCACATGATAAAGGGGTTCACCACTCTTGGGCTATATCTCCTTGGTCCAGCTTCCAATGGCACGGGCCTCTCTATTATGTTCAAATTACAAAAAAAAAGTGTGTTTACAATTCTCAAATTCCTTTGAAACCTATCTCAATTGAGTTCAGAATACTCAGAAATGACCATCTAGCCTCTTTTTGCATCCCATTTGGATAAGAACTGAACAAGTTATGACTTCTCCTAGTTCTCCCACTATTTGTTCCATAAATTGCTCCAAAACTGACCAAAAACTTCATTTCCGCTCCAAAATCTGCTAACGTAGTGAGAAATTCACCGCACAGAGGGCTATATCCTATCGGTCGTATTGCAAATCACAATCGGAAAGTGTTGCAGGCTCTTATGGAACAAAAAAACATTGTGATTCTGATATTGTGGACCCGTTGGGGATAATTAACTGCAACATATAAAATCCAATGTCTGGAACCCATCACTCATCGCAATTGGCGAAGTTCAGCAGCCGAAGGTTTTGTTAATATGGGAACACTGTGATTGCAGTATTGTGGAGCCGTCGGGGTATTAAATTGTGTCATATAAAATTCTCGTGTTATGGGTCTTATCGCTCATCGCAATCGACAATCGGCTGCAAGCTCTTAACACATAAAAACATTGTGAAGCAATATCGCGGACCTTCCAAGACATTAAACTGTAACACAATAAAGTATTGCGTCCACACAATCATTGCAATCGGAACTTTATCAGTGGTAACAAATAAAAATGGGGTTTTGGGTGCGATATGCGATTATCGCAAATCACAACCCAACCTGTCAGGGGCCGATTCTTTTCCTGAATCCTTTGTTTTTCCCTGATATGTGATATGCGGGACCGAGTGGCAACCTGCCACTTGGCACTTCCCCATTTGCTAGGACCCTTTCCATGTCATCTAATTCTGCCACATAGACAAGTCAAACTTAAACTTTGACTTGCTCTAACTTCTGCATATGAACTCAAGTTTGAGTTTCGTTCACACCGTTGAATTCAGAATGACAATCTCTTCAATCTAAAGCTAAGTTTGACAAGATTTTGACACTTTGAATTTTGAGCATAATTTTGAGAAACTGATCACTCCTCCCCACTGGAATCCTTTTGGACCCCAAAATATTTATATTTAGTTATTGAACAAATGAGGGTATTGTTCTCTCACCTTCCCCACTTCAATCCATTTAGCCTTTGATGGATGTGTACCTTTGAGACCCACCCGAAGATAATCAATACTTCCCCTTTTAGTTGTCCTTGTCCTTCTGTCAAGTATAGTGTCTTGTTGAAGCACATCAAGGAATTTTGGAGAAAAGTATTCAATAGATGGAATTTGAACATTCTCTCCTTGATCTTCAATCAAAGGAGGTTCATACAATCTCAAATTTTCAACATTAACAACGGAATATATTTGCATATTTTAAGGAAAATCAAGCTTGAAAGCATTATTACCAATCTTTTCCAAAATTTTAAATGGAACATAACGAATTGGTTTTGGCTTTTTACCTTCAACTTGAAGCCTTTCCTTGCTAATATATAGCCAAACTTCATCACCTACTTGAAATTGATGATCCACACAATGCTTATCATGTCTTTCCTTATACTTGCCTTGACTCTTTTCTAGTTGTTCTTGAACTATTTGGTGAATCAATTGAATTTTCTCAATGAATTTCTTTGCTCTGTCTATGTCACTGAAGCAAATAAGTTACTGAACCAGATTCAGTTCAGCCTTAGTTTCACTTGGCCATATGATCCATTAGCTGTCATCTCCAAGTTAAGGGTAGACAACAAGTACTTCTTATTTTCACACAGCCAGACCAGAGATCAAAAGATATAAAAACCAACTAGAATGGATTGAGAATACTCTACAAGAGGCAAACGAGCAGTTAGTGTCCACTTCAACAGTGCAAACTCCTATCACAAAGGAGAAATCAGCAAAGAGGAGCAGAGAAGAAGAGTCACCTTCAGTGACTGAGATTTCTAGTGAAGGCTTTAAAATCATGTACAGAAAGAAGGCCAAGCTGCATTCTAAACTAAGCCTAAGCAAGGATTCAAAGCAAGAGAACATTATCACCACTAAAGAGCCACTTGTTTCCTCATTAGTGGGTGATCAGACTACACTTTCTCCCACTACCTCCACAGCTTCACAAGATCAATAGCAGGTTATGCAGACCAGCACATTTACCACAAGGGAGATAGAAAAGAGTATATTTGACATTTTCAAGGAAATTAAAGTGAGGAATAAGGCCTTGAATATCAACACATACACTCAGTTCTAGAAGCAGACTTCCAGTTCTCAAAGCAGGACATTGTCAACCTTTGATTCAGAGAAGGGTAAAATGCAAATGGAATTCCTCCAAGCATAGATTCCCCATCCCAAGGTAGCATCAGACTACAAGAAGACATCATTTGAATTTGATGTGAAATACATACATCCCATTGACCAAATGGAGATGCACAAGCAGACTAGGTAGATGATTTCATCTACTCTCACTAACACTGCTATGAGTTTGTCTAAATTGCAGGTTACACTGGCTAATGTTCAATCACAATTGAAGATGGAGAAGGTCTCCGCACTTACCAAATACACAAGGATCAAAGCTTTGGAGGACTTTGTGATCAAAGTAGGTTATGATCCTACCAATATCATTGTTGCAGAAGAGCTCATGAGGAAAAATAATATAGACATAGCAGCATTAAGGAAGCAGTTAAAGTTACCAACCACAGAAGATCCTCTAGCCAAGGACATTGAAGAAACAAAGACACAAAAGGTAGATATGATGAAGCTCATCATGGAGCAAAGTGCACATTTGAAGCAAATGGAGACAGAGATGGAAAATATAATCAAAGAAAAGGAGCAAGCTGCCAAAATGGTTGTTGTCCCTTTGGAAGCACTCCATATCACAACAATTCCTACAGCTACATCTTCTACAATAAACACAGGGGCAACTGCTGATCAGTTGGAAAATGTAGTAAAGAACATGTCTCTCTAGACTTAAGAAATCAAAAGATTGCAAGCTCAAGTCAATCTTCTACAAGATCAGAAGACAAATACTGAGACATTCCATGTAGCAGAGCTACAGAGAGCTCAAAACCAGGTAGAAGTATGGAAGAAGTCAGAAACGGAGTCCTCTATTGCCCACACATTGGCCCAATTCAAAGAAATTATATGGAACAAAATCATTGAGGAAATGGATGAAATCTGGCCTTGTATCCATATTATATTTGAGCAAAAAGAATTGATGGAGAAATCCAAGCAGCCTATTTCCTAGAAGTAAAGAAAGTTCTGACAAATAAGAATTTGGTTGTGCAGCTGACAAAGAAATGTCACACTTTGGAGGTAGCAGTTAACAGGTTTTTCACCATAATAGAAGCATTAAATAAGAAGGGCTTTCCCTCTTTGTTTCTAATCAATAACAAGATGATGAACAGGGAAGATTATATGAAGAAGCTGAAAGACATTGCAAAGGATACGGCCAAGTCTTCCCACATTAAAGGTGCCATGATAGGGAGAGCTTTTTAGGAAGCACTCAGTAATATGAGTTTCATCCAGCATGAGATAAAACACATTTTTGTAGTAAAACCCACATTCGCTCGGTATAAAAAGTAGATGAGATCTACCACAAAGTAACAAAAATTGCCATTCCAAATGAGGAGCGTTCGGACAAACTGTGTGAATTCCAGGATTAAAGAAAGGGCCAGTTTCATCAGTGTGACACACAAATAGAGGCCATTCAGCAACTCTTCTCTAGCAAAGCAGTGCCAGATGTCCATATCACTTTGCCAATTCACCTCTTTTGGTCGCATTATTTCATTTCTGTTAGTTTCAAGTTAATAATAGAATTCCATGTCAACGAGGCATTAATTGTAATCTTTTTTGTAAAACAAAATTAAATAATTCATTCATTCAAAGTATTCAGGGTCGGTTTCCTGATCATTGTAACTCTTTTTATCAAAGCATTGTACTTTTCCATGTTGTTGGAGCATCATTAATAAAAAGACTCTTCACAAGATACTTGTGTTGCGATATACTGGTGATGTCTTTCTTACTGTAATTGTGTTTCCATTTTTACTCTCTCTATGTTTATCATCTGAAACCTAATTGTAAAACAGGAGGTGCGAAAAATAAGATATGTTTTTGAGCACCTTATTTGGACTGCGTTTACAATTTGTATGTTTTCTAGAAGTCTAATTGAGAAATTCTTAAATGCTTTTCAATCACTACTGAACCACCTCTTTTCTCCATTCCATAATTCAATTTAAAGATCTAGTAAATGTAACTAGCTTTCCCTGTGATTACTCCTTTGAAATCTTGATGCAGCATCCAGCTTAATTTGACTCCGTAGCCCAATGCAAAGAAAGTAATTTGATAAGACCAACCAACCAACCAATCAAACAAATTCAAACAAACAACCAAGAAAAATAATAACTAATCTAAAATCAACTTAAAAACCAAACTAAATCATAACGAGAGATCCCTCTCTGAAGCTGGCAGGGCTAGATCCCAACTTCAAAAGTGGTTTTGATGGTGTCCAATGTATTTACTCCCACAACCTCAAAAATACAGAATGATAACAGGTGTATCATAGCTTCACCTCCGCATGGAAAGGTGTGTGGAGTCTTCAATGGTCTTAGTGTTCACTTGATGTTGCACGTGAATGTCTCTCCTTCGCTTGTAATTGGCATGCTTCATGTGTTCATCCATTCGCGAACAAGTCTCCTAGCATGCGCTCCTTGTTCATGTCGTTCGTCGTCACACCATGTCTCATCTGTGTACCTGTATCTGCAATCACTTATGATGAGACAATATCAAATCCAGAAATCTCCTACTCTAGTGTTGGCTTAGTTGGACCTGGCACAAGTTCAGAATTGATTTAGCCAAGCAAATCCCGGTACTACTGGCCCTTTTGGCAACAGTCCACAGAGCACAAACTAAGGTCTCACCCGAAGTAGTATGGGAGGGTGCTAGAACTAGGTTTCTGCGCCCTGGGGATGTCTAATACGAGGTGATTAGTACGTGATCCAACCTTCGCACTTACTCCATTATGCGCACAAGCGGGCAACTCGCGTCCTGCGATACTGCCTTCGCGCAGCTCTAGCCATAGCGCGACCCGTGTAAATTACCAAAGTCTTCCTTAATTAGGTTCTCTTCACTGATTACTTAGAATATTTTCATGCATAAGCATTCATACAAGTATTTATCAATGGCGCGTAGTAAATAACATAGTAAAAGCAAAGCAAACTATCAAAATATAGATCCAAGAACAGATGCACCAAGTAAACTTCTCTTTATTAACTTGCAATTCCAATTATGGACTTGACTCCACCCTACGCACTCAGCTGCAGGGGTCCGCGCACTCAGTTGCGGACTCTACTAGGCCTCTGCGCACTTAGCTGCAGAGCCTCCTACTACCACTATGACCTAGTACAATTTAGATCCACTCTATGCTCTAACCATGCCTTCGCATTTCTATCTATTACTACTTAGTTATATTTACATGTAGATCCTCGCTCTTATTTATGAAATCCCATGGTCTGCAGACCATGGGTAGGCCGACACAAATTTACATTAAATTACATTATTTTAGAGTGGACAACCCTATGACTCGATTATACAATTCGTGCTCCGCGCCCATACTTCGCGGAGTTCTACACCATCTTTGACCAAAACTTTGGCTTTGAGCCCCAAAACCTGTTGCAGGGGATCCCATGCCCAATAGGCCCCCAACACAATCATTGTGACTCGTCCCAAGTCACTGTGCAGCGATCCTGGCACGGATCCCTTCCAACTGTGCCTGTGCTGCGTGAAGGTCCGTAACGTATTGTTCTACCATCTGCTGGATCTGCTCTACTCTTTCAGCTGAATGCTCGCCGTCAAGGGAAAATCCCTGTCTTAAAGCATGCATCACTTTCATCTGTGTGAACTTTCCTTTGATGTTGGCAGTGATGAGGAAGGCCTCATCAATCCAAGGCTGGATGTCTACTTTAAGTACAGCCTCTTTTTGGCGCACGGCATCCACCTGTTCCTTCAATGCCTTCGTCTATTGTAGCTTCGCCAGTCGTTGGGTCAGGACCACTGTCTACGTCATTTCGTGCACACTATTATATTCCATTTGAAGCTCACGTGCCTCTATTTCCAGGCGTTGTATGATGGCATCCTCCTGTAAGGAAATGAGGACCGCGAAGGATTCTTCCAACATAGTTGTACAGGTCTGTATTTTCTGTCCTATTTCCTCCAGCCCTTTTTGGATAGTGCCAGTGCGTAGTTCCCTAAATTCTGGGGGTGTGGATGACTGCGCCTTTAATCGCGGCTCAATAATTTGAAGGTTGAGTTCCAGCTGTATCTTCGTTGCTTCATCCTTTGCCTCGCGGTATCCATTGGCCAATTTGTGAATCCGCACTCCTACTGGTAGGTCGCTCACAATATCTAGCTCTAGGGCATGGCGACATGCTTCCTCTACCATCTGCTCCAGCTACTGATTCTCCGCCAGTGCTTCATTGCATTGTAGGTTATGCTACTCAATGTTGATTCATTGTTCGCTGTTCATTGAGCATCTATACTGCATATCCGTCCCTAGCACGGATTTTTGTTGTCGTTCCATCCTATAGCTGGTATAATGTATCCCGCAAAAGGGCAGCCAAGTTAGGCCAAATCCCTTGATCTATCCCACCGCGACTCTGTCCTCCATACCCTCTACAGTCAGTGCTCCTTCGGGTAGCACGACGGTGTTAGCCATTTAGGCCCAGAGCAACTTCTCCATTGCCGATGTACATGTGGCACTGTATGTGGCCATCATTCCCTCTTGTGGGGGCCGCACCTGAAGTTCCTGCAACTATGCCCTGAGGGCCCCCAACATATTCTGCTGCTCCGTCATTGCTTCTTGGAGCGCTTCCCTGGTGACCTCGCAAACTGTATCATCGATGTCGTATAGGTCACCCTCTATGAGCGTAATGGGTTCACCATCTACTTTGGAAGACTTGGTCTTCTTCCATGGGCCCGTTCGTTCCGTACCGCACGGCTGTTTCAGTTGTGTAGATGTCGTTCTTGGGTCCGCGCCTTCCACCATGTCCTATGTCCCCTGTCCCGTGGTCAGGTCTGGGCCTCCTTCCTCCTGCGTCATGGTGGCCCCTGTTGTTGGTGTTGCTGCTTCTTTTTCAGTAGCCTTGGTCTGCTCTGCAGCGACCTTCGCTGCCTCGCGAAAATCCCTTACCTCCTCTACCAACTGCTCATTATGCTTCTGCTATGCCAGCAGCTTGATGGCATTCGTCTATTTTTGTATCGTTGTCTTATCTTGCGCCACCAGAACCAGGGTGCACCACTCAGGTGGCCATGATTCGAACACAGTGAAAATGGCATCATCAATCACGATGAAAGGAAGTTTGGTCCAGTTTTGCTTCAGATCCTTACGCGCCTTGATATATACATTGTGCATATCTACCTTAAAGTCTGCAAAGCTCTGCAGACTATTGTACATTGTGGGGGATAGGCGTGGCCTTTTTTTGATCCACATTTGTACGCTCGCCTACATGAGCACCCAGAAAATCTTGGTCTCGCGGATACTCATGGCGTCCTTCGTCGCCCAGAGCAACGCGTATTTTTCTGCCTCTGGCAAGTCCTGTTCAAGAGGAGGGAACTGACTATCCTCAGGAAATTCCCCAGTTACCAATAAGATAGACAAGAGAAACCACGCGTAGTGGAAGGTCTTGCCCTGCTCTTGAGCTTCTTTGCATTTGGTTAGGAATTCTTCACAGAGGAATTCAGCTAAGTTGAATTGGACCCCCTCCACGCATTTTTTGGCCAGTGTGACGACCGTCATTGGTACCTCGTTACTGCGACATTTTCTCATCACTTTCTTAGCCAGCAGCTGGGTGGCTATGTGCACCCCTTTGTTTTGAATGCTACTAATTATGTAGTCTCTCTACTTCTTTTCCAACTTGTATTTATTCTTCATGGCCTCTGCGAGCACCAAATCTCCACTTTTGCCAGCTATTTCCGCGGGGTCCCTTCCCGTACAGGGAAGCCGAGAGATCCTATGAATAAGCTCCGCCGTGATGGGAATAGGCTCCTCCAGCCATAGGTACCCATCGTGCATCAGGCAAAGCAATTTCCTGATTGCAAATATCATGATCGGTGCCCGGTGAAAGTGTGGAATCCATAGTATATGGAGTAGCCCGGCCTTCTCCACACCGCGTAGCCATTTCCGCAGCACTAGCGCTGTAACTGACTCGTCCTTGCTCTGTTTCATGAGGTTTCTAGTCTCCAAATGTGGGAACGTTTCGCTATCCGCGATGTCCCAATCTTCAAATTTCATAGTGGGGCCTGACCCAGGTTCAGAAGTGATTTAGCCAAGCAAATCCTGGTACTACTTTCCCTTTCGGAAACAGTTCATGAAGCACGAACTAAGGTCTCACCTGAAGTAATATGGGAGGGTACTAGAACCAGGTTTCCGCACCCTGGGGATGTCTGATATGAGGTGATTAGTATGTGATCCAACCTTCGCACTTACTGCATTACACGCACCAGCGGGCACCTTGCGTCCTATGATACTGCCTTGGTGCAGCTCTAGCCGCAACATGACCCATTTTAATTACCCAAGTCTTCCTTAATTAGGTTTTTTTCATTGATTACTTAGAATATTTTCATACATAATCATTCATACAAGTATTTATCAATGGCGCGCAGTAAATAACATAGTAAAAGTAAAGCATAATATCAAAATATAGATCTAAGAACAGATGCACCGAGTAAACTTCTCTTTATTAGCTTGCAATTCCATTTACAAACTCAACTCCACCCTGCACACTCAGTTGCAGGGGTGCGCGCACTCAGCTGCAGACTCTACTAGGCCTCTGCGCACTCAGCTGTAGAGCCTCCTACTACCACTATGACCCAGTACACTTCATATCCACTCTATGTTGTAACCATGCCTTCGCATTTATATCTATTACTACTTAGCTATATTTACACTTAGAGCCTCGCTCTTATTTACACAATCCCATGGTTCGCGGACCATGGGTAGGTTGACACAACTTTACATTAAATTACATTATTTTAGGGTGTACAACCCTATGACTCGATTATACAATTCGCGCTCCGTGCCTATACTTCGCGGAGTTCTACACCATATTTGACCAAAACTTGGGCTTTAAGCCCCAAAATCTACTACAGGGGATCCCATGCCCAACATCTAACATGATGCATCATTTTTGTTTTCAAGTTCAAGTGACCGGGAGAGAGGACAAGGCTATGAAACTACGTAGAGTATATTTAAGGCTGGGTTGCGGGCCCTGGGACACTGTAAGGGAAAATTGTGTAGAGGTCACTGGGAGGATGAGATGAGCAGTCCGGAACAGCAGTGACTATTTGTGGGATCTAGCTCCGTGTTGATGCCTCGAAAATCGTTGCATCAACATCGGGGGATAACCACCCGGTCCGGACCTTAATACAGCTCCTTTTCCATTTGGGGTGGTGGCTCCGACTGGATATAATGGGACCAGTTTATAAAAAGGGATGGATGAGTGACTGGTTTTCTAATAAGTGATAATGAATGGATGACTTAATCTAAAAGCGAAAATACAAATGACTATTCTATCCCAGGAAGCTTCTATTCTTAAGTGCAACGTTTGATGATCTTTGTTCATCAATAGGCATATAGATGACTCTATTCAATAAACATAGACATTCATTCATATAATAATTGCTTTGTTCAAATAGTTGAACAAAGTAATTAATAAAACATTGTTACACTTATCTTTTTATATTACTGATACATGTATGATTAGAAGAAAAGCACACTGTAAACATCCAATAGTGGAAAGTATAAAGAATGTTGTTAAAACACATGCATATATTCAATAATAGCAAGAATGATCAAATAACAATTCATATAAAAAGAATGAATTCAGACATAGATAGTAGTACCATATGAGCTGCAAATCATTCCCAACATCAATCGCAATTCGAATTCCTTCTTCCAACTCAGAAATACTTTTAAATAAAGGCAGTAGTTCACATCCACATAAAAGCTTCGTTATCAAAATTGGAATAATTGGCCCAGTCTTTATAAAAAAAAATACCTAAAGTACAGTAGTGCAACTTCAGGTTTAAGTCATATTCAAAAACTTACGACCCTTTCTAAATACATGAAAGGGTCTATAAATACTTAATTAAACTAACTAACTAAAAAATTAAAATGCTACTAAATTGGTACAACTTGATCTTGAATATCTCCTCCATAGAAATCTGGTAGTCGACAGCATCATTCATCACTCTGGTTGTTTGCCTTTCGACCTGAGTTGGCATATCGCTAGCATCGGTTCCACTTCTTGAGGGCGGCTGAGACGAGAATTGAGTTGAGCAGCATAGGTGGCATCGTGTATATCGGGAATGATACACCCGATTGCATCTGTTAGGCACTTGAGGGCGGCTCTCTTGGTATATGGTTTTACTAGGAACAACCAATAGGTGTCCCGAGTTAAACTTTTAATACCTGTGATCAATCTCCCATTCTTTTCCAGCTCTTGATAAGATGATTGCTCCAATGTTTTAGCCGATAGTAATTTACCTGGTGTACACTGAGAGATCATATTAGCTAAATAGAGAGTATTATTAATTAATTCAATCAAATTACTTGTGGTTAATTTGCATCTAGAAACTGCTCTCTCTGCCCTCATCAATTGGGACTACCACTCCATAAATAAAATTTCTTTATGGGATTCTAGGATTTTAGGCAAATTTGCTACCTATCCCTCATTAGTGTCTTGCCAATTAAGAAAATTTGTTAAGGTCTCATCGGCCTGCTCTAAGTCTTGTCTAGCATCAACTGATTTATCGATTATTGATGCTGTTATGTCACACAGGGGTTCAATTTGAGCAATTTTATGACATAATAATCTTATTTGTGTTACCAGTGCCTTATTAATCTGTAGTGCTTCTGCTCTAAAATCGGCAGGTACAGAAGACTTTTGAACTTCTCTATTTGACCTGATAATTGAGCAATTTGCTCATCTTTTGTCTTTACCATCTGTTCATTCATTGTTTTCAATTTTGCTAATGCCTCCGATAATTATGTCTGCTTTTGAATTGCACTCGAATCTACCCTCTGTTTCTCACTGCTTGTTCAATTGATTATTTAACTGTTGCTGTGTGGACAATTGTTGTTCTAATTGTTCTGCTTTCTGTTGTGCCTCTGATATCTGTGCCTGTAACGAAGCGATTGCTTGGTCTTTTTCTTTTAACAAATTACTCACTTCCGATGCCTTGTCCATGGTGGCCACCGAATAGGCTCCAGCATATTGGGACAACTTTGTTAGGTCATCAGAAGGATCGAACTCCTCCTTCCAAACTACGTTGGTTGTCACTGTTTGTTCAGGGAACAGGGAAGGTTGATCAATCCTTCTCCTTTTCCTCTGTCGCTTTACTACGGCCCTGTGCTTTGGGCTGTAAAAGACATCCAATGGAGGTATATCCTCCACTTGAAAAATGATTTGATTCGAAGGATCTTTGGGAATTATTTCTAAGTCTGTAGTAGGGGATAGACCACTGGTTCCTTCGCTTGGAACCTCTTTTTATGTTGTATCCTGTGTATCAGCAGCTTTGGATGTATCGTCTTCTCTTGAGCTTTCTAGATTGCTTATGATTGAATCGAATTGTTGCCATTCCTGGAGCAACCTTGGGTCAATCTTGGTATCGACATTTGCATCCTTGCTGCTCTACTCCTGCTGCCTTTTTTGTTCCTCTTCACATATTCTCTCTTGTTCTTTCCTCTGGGGTTCCTCCTGCTCTCTTCTCTGGGGTTCTTCAAAAATTTCTGATGTAGCAAGATGTTCGTTAGTAAGTCGCTACTCAGGCTCGCTTGACTGTGTCATCGGGGCAGTGGCTAACAAATCTAGAGGCAGAGTTTGCAACCTCTGTTTTCTAAGTTTGTTAAATTCGACTATCCGGTCATCGTGATATCTCATTTTAGCTAGCGCTTGAGCCTGAAATAATGACTCGGCCAGGAGAATAGGTCATCAAACTCATCATTTTTATGTTCAAATTTAGTGAGTTTTTCTTGTTCTAGTGCATTACAGACGACTTTGTTTGGATCAAATTGTCTGTTAGGAAGAGTGGCGAGATTCAGTGTATTTATCTTTTCTGCTTCTTTCTCTGCATGCTTGTTGTCATGCAAAGTGTAAACGCCACACCTTAGAGGAAAAGGAGGCCAGACTTGCTTTTTTTATTCCTCAGAGTCTGTGTAACTCCTTCGGATGTAAGCTGATATGCTATCTCTTGAGCCAATAGTTTGTCGGGTATATACAAGGGTAGGACGTGAGGCCTGGCATGACTGCCAAAAACTCTTACATATGTAAATTTTTCTTCTTCGAACCAGGTTCCTACGGCTGTCAAGTAAATCTGTGCTTGTGAGGAAATCTTAGGAGCAGGTTTGTCAAAAATTGCATAGTAAATGGGTAACATAAATCCATTGCAAACTTGATATAAGTGGTGTTTATAATGGGCTTTCCACAACTTTTGGTGATAGATATGAATGGGCATGGGGTCCTGTGGAGTCCATCTCCATCCCAGCACAGGAAATTCGGAGTTAAAACAGAGAGTATCTAAGATGTAGGCACTAAAGTAAAATGGAGGAATGAACCTTCAATAACGCGGGATTTGTTTCTGAACTCAAGAATAGCTATTGCTAACTTATCAGATAATATATTCCCCCAATCCATTATTTCACTATTGCATGCTGCTTCCATTAAAGGTACCATCTCTATGGAAAAGTTTGAGGAATCATGCAACCCCCAAATCCTACACATCATCGCTCCAGCATAACAATAAGGAGAACACGAGGAATTGACAGAGTACTTACCCGAGGACTCATGCTTGTGTTTTGTTGGGTTTTGTCTCCATTCCCGTATAGGTGCTGATTCAATTTCATTTTCATCTCTGAACTTCTCCAGGAATGCTTTGTTATACTTCTTCTCTGGTTCGGGAAAATGGTACATTTGTCTCAAATCATCGGGTTGAAATGAACCGAATACTCTCCCATCGATAGTGCAAAATGTTATGTTTGTAATTGGAATTTCCTCAATTTCCCATCTTACCACATCTGTGTATGGAAGAATTTGCTCTCGATCTGCTATCCGGTGTAGGTAAGAATCGGCCAAATCCTTTAGGGTTGCCTCGGACTTCCGGGTCGAGTCTGTTGTAGCTTGTACTGATGTTTCATGAGGCTCTTCGGCCTCAACCAAATTATAGATGCTCTGCCAAGTAGTATTACCGAGACCAAGACATGTGGTGTCTGAGATTAATCCTTTTTTACTTGGTCCCGGATCGGCAGTATGTTGTCCTGTTACTGCAGAAGCTGAAGCTGTTCCAAATTTCTTAGACTTCTTCTCCATTTGGCCTAAATTCGCTGCTTCGGAGGAGCTCTACACAGGAGATAAAATGAACGTAATGCGGAGAATAGGTGGCGCAAACCAAGTATGAAAGAGTTATATCAATCAATGAATAATAGAGGATTAACATAAGACTGCCGCGGATACAATCTCTGAAGAGATTTTGGCATCACTGCTTCATTAATTGGCCGTTTAAACCTGTCAATCATTTAAATGCTCACCATATCGTTTATTGGCCGAATAATTCATTTAAGAGTGGCTTTGATGTTTTGGCAGTTGGGCGCAAGTGAATCACTATCGGGAAGAGAAAGGATTTTAATAATAATTTAACATAATATACCCAAGCCTTATCAATCCTTTTTGAAAGTCGCGCTTAGCGTTATCACAATCGGGGATCGGAGGAATGTTTAAGTAGTTATATTGGTGTCATTATGGAATCCCCGATCGCCAATAGCGATATCGCTAATTCGTATCGGGAGCTTCTTAGAAAAGGGCTTTTAGTTGCATGCATGTTACATTCCCCGACCACCGATAGCGATATCGCATCGGAGCAAAGAGAGGGGCCCTTTGTTACGATTGCTTACCTTCCCGATATCTGATAGTTATTCGCGCTTGTCGCATCGGGGAAAACCAATGGGTCTTTTGTTATGCATCCTTTGTTATTGCGATATGTGATCTTGCGATCGATTTATCGCAACAATAAAGAATTATTCATTTTTTTTATTATAAGACCGATTATATATTTTCTTAAAGGGTTTATAATGTTTTATTTCTTTTCGGACCTTTTGAGGAACGATAAGTTGATACCAATTTAATCTAAAAGGGAGCCATTTCATATTATAGTTGTGAAAGTAAAATTTTATGAAATGGGGGGGTTGTTGTACAGCACAACACTAGGTTAGAGAGAAAAACTGCGTAAATTTTCCAGGGAGGCAATGCAAGAAGTAGGGAGGACAGTAGCAGTGAAAACTGCACAAATTCTCTGAGGCTAGTAGCAGGTTGTAGGAGCTTGCTGGCAAAAACTGCGCAGAACTGGGAGGATGGCCTGCAGGACAACTCAAAGTAGTTTCTAGGCTGAGCAGGATGTTGGGCAACTGGCGGACAACCCAAAAAAACTACGTAGTTTTCAGGAGGAGGAGAAGGTGATCTGACAAGGGACTGGCTTAAAGAATTGCGCAAATTTCAAGGACAATGCAGTGACAGGCACCGGGTGCTTGTCCTTCATATCTGTGCAATTTCTTTAGTCAGCAAAGGCGGGCATGTTGGCATCTTCTATGCAATTTTTTGGAGGAGTGAAGCCCGAGGTCACTACCCGGTCAACTCTCTGGTTGACCAGTGGGAAGCTTGACAGATTTGCTTGCAGGTAACACAAATTGAGATGGCTTTCTGAGCAACTTCTACGTTGTTCTAGGTGATAATCAGTTGGGTTGATTGCAGGATCACGTAGAGCAGACTTCCTGGGAAGTAGCCTCAAGCTCTGCACAATTATGCGCAATAGTACATGATCACTGAGGGCTGAGACTGCGTAGTGCAGCGCAGCGAAGGTTCGATTGTTAGAGGGTGGTCTGGTCGGCAGAGTTTCAATAAAATGAAAGTGTGTGAGCAAGTGAACTTGTGCATGCATGACCTTGCGAACATACACTCAACGCGACTAAATGAAAAGACACCTTGAACCAATAAGACAACATGCTCAGTGTGACTGACCAACAGGTGCGAGCGACAAGCGCAACACTTGAGATAGATCGTTGAATGACCGTGATGATACTTTCACGACATTGCATACAAATTCATGTGTGATCTGAAATGGAGCAGATTAGTAATGTTGTGCTAATTCCCCATTCATAATAAAACCCAAGATGCTTTTCATTTGCTTATCAAGTGCTTAAGGATTCAATATTTATTGCTTAATTAATTAATTCCCATGAGAGTTTCTTATGTGAATGTTAGCAATTTAACATAAAACATATGTTGAAAAACAACAAAATAACAGCAAAGAACATCAAAATACAACATATAGCAAGCATATGATAAAGGAGTTCACCCCTCTTGGGTTGTGTCTCCTTGGTCCAGCTTCCAATGGCTTAGGACTCTCTATTATGCTCAAATTACAAAAAAAAATGTGTTTAGATTGCTTAGATGCCTTTGTCAATGAGTTCAGAATACTCAGAAATGGCTATCTAACCTCTTTTTGCATCCCATTTGGATAAGAACTGAACAAGTTATGACTTCTCCTAGTTCTCCCACTATTTGTTCCACAAATTGCTCCAAAACCGACCAAAAACCACATTTCCGCTCCAAAATCTTCTAACGAAGAGAGAAATTCACTGCACATAGGGTAATATCATGTCGGTCATATCGCAAATCGCAATCGACAAGTGTTGCAAGCTCTTATGGAACAAAAAAACATTGTCATTGTGATATTGCGGACCCATTGGGGATAATTAACTGCAACATATAAAATCCCATGTCTGGAACCCATCACTCATTGTAATCAGTGAAGTTCAGAAGCCGGAGGTTTTTTTAATACAAGAACACCATGATTATGGTATTGTGGACCCGTCGGGGTTTTAAACTGTGTCATATAAAATTCTTGCGTTATGGCTTATCGCTCATCGCAATCGGCAATCTACTGCGGGCTCTTAACACAGCAAAATGTTGTGATGCGATATCGCGGACCTTCTAGGACATTAAACTATAATACACTAAAGTATCACATCTGGCATTCATCGCAATCGAAACTTTATCAGTGGTAACAAATAACAACGGGGTTTTGGGTGCGATTGGTGATTATCACAAATCGCAACCCAACCTGTCGAGGGCCAATTCTTTTCCTGAATCCTTTATTTTTCCCCAATATGAGATATGAGGGACCTAGTGGCAACCTGCCACTTGGCGCTTCCCCATTCGCTATGACCATGCCATATCATCTAATCCTGCCACATAAACAATTCAAACTTGAACTTTGACTTGCTCTAACTTCTACATACGAACTGAAATTTGAGTGTCGTTTGCAGCGTTGGATTTAGAATGACAAGCTCTTCAATCTAAAGCTGAGTTTGATAAGATTTTGACACTTTGAATTTTGAGCACCTGATCACTCCTCCCCACTGGAAGCCTTTTGGACCCCAAAATATTTATATTCAGTTATTGAATAGATGAGGGTATTGTTCCCTCACCTTCCCCACTTCAATCCATTTAGCCTTTGATGCATGTGTACCTTTTAGTTGTCCTTGTCCTTCTATCAAGTATAGTGTCTTGCTGAAGCACATCAACGAATTCTGGAGAAAAGTATTCAATAGATGGAATTTGATAATTCTATCCTTGATCTTCAATCAAAGGAGGTTCATACAATCTCAAATTTTCAACATTAACAACATAATAGATTTCCATATATGAAGGAAAATCAAGCTTGAAAGCATTATTACCAATCTTTTCCATAATTTTAAATGGGCCATAACGAATCAGTTTCAACTTTTTACCTTCACCTTGAAGCCTTTCCTTGCTAATATATAGCCAAACTTAATCACCTACTTGAAACTGATGATCCACATGATGCTTATCATGTCTTGCCTTATACTTTCCTTGACTCTTTTCTAGTTGTTCTTGAACTGTTTGGTGAATCAATTGAATTTTCTCAATGAATTTCTTTGCTTTGTCTATGTCACTATGTCCATATATAGCTACGTCTTTCTCAAAGATGAAATCCAAATGTGACTTAAGAAAATAACCAAGACATTCCACAAAAGGCGAAGTTAGAGTATCAGAGTGTTTTGCTTGGTTGTAAGCATGTTGAATATAATGCAATTGTTCATCCCAAAACTTAGGATGTTTATTGCAATATCCTCTTAGCAAATGAATAATTTTCCCGTTAACCACTTTAGTTTGACCATCTCTTTGTGGATGGAAGGTTGTACTTTTCTTCAATTTGGTGTCCATCAAGTTCCATAAACTTAACCAAAAATTCCCAACAAATTGAAAATCATGATCACTTACAATAGAAGTAGGCAATCCAAAATGAACCCATACATTTTGATTGAAAAGTTGAGTTGTTTGTTCAATTGTAATTTTAATTTTACAAGGAATTAATATGCACATCTTGCTGAACCTATCCACAACTACATACAAATAATCATGACTTTTCTTTGATAAAGGAAGACCTCCTACAAAATCCATAGAAACACTTTCCCATGGTCGTGAAGGCATTGGAAGTGGTGTGTACAATATTGGCTTCCTATTACTAGGCTTACTGACTGCACACAATGAACAACCTCTGATAAAACATGACACACTTTCAAGCATATGAGGCCAACAAAAATACCTCTGAAGATTTTCCATTGTTTTACTTACATCGAAATGTCCAGCAATAAG
This sequence comes from Pinus tabuliformis, assembly GCA_031772625.1. Taxonomy (NCBI): domain Eukaryota; kingdom Viridiplantae; phylum Streptophyta; class Pinopsida; order Pinales; family Pinaceae; genus Pinus; species Pinus tabuliformis. The sequence continues at coordinate 1,554,593,619 of CM062804.1, forward strand.
AGAAGTGTGCACTTCCCTTGTGAAATTTACTCTCTCCCACTATGGAACACAAAGTTTTCCCAAATGATACAATAGATTATCATGTACATGGTAGTCTAATTCCTCAACCTGGTGGCCTTGACTCAAGTTTAAATATACCTCTTGAAAGTCAGCATCCTGTGCGTATTGTTCAACATTTCAGGCATAACAAAATGATTCTTGAGTAAAATGGCTACATTAATAAGTAGTTTAGAAAGCATATTAGTAACTCTATTATAAATACATTTCTTGTACCTTATTACCAAGTGGAATTGCTGTAAAAATCCCATCCAACGAAAGTGCCTTGACTGCTGAAATTTGGTTTGAGATTGCAAATATTGCAAAGGTTGATGAATGGTGTGAATAATGGTTTCTTTCTCCATCAAGTAATGCTTCCATTTCTTCACACTTTTCACCAATGCATAAAGCTCTTTATCATACGTAGGATAATTAATAACAACACCATTAAAAATCTCAAAATGAAATGAAATGGGCTTACCATCCTATAAAAGAACTGCACCCATGGCGTAGTCACTTGCATCTGTTTGTATTTCAAATGGTTGTTTCAAATCTGGCAATGCTAAAACTGTGGCTGAATTGATCTTTTGTTTTAAAGCATCAAATGCTTTTTATTGTTTGCCTCCCCACTAGAAGACAACCCTCATGTTGGTCAAAGCATGTAGTGGAGCTTCTATGGAAGAGAAATTGGCAATGAACTTCTTCCAATACTGCGCTGCTCCCAGAAATCTCCTTACTTCTGTGACTGATTTGGGTATTGGCCAATTCACAATGATCGAAACTTTAGAGGGATCAATCTTCAGCTCACCTCCTCCAACTATATGGCCCAAATACACTATGGAAGTTTTCTCGAATTCACATTTAGACATCTTCATAAATAACTGTTCTTTTCTCATGATATCCAAAACTTTCCTCATGTGCTTGACATGCTCTTCTCGTGATTTGTTGAATATCAAAATATCATCTAAATAGACAATTACAAACTCATCAAGGAATTATCTTAAAACATCATTCATAACTCTCATGAATGTAGCTGGAGCATTGCAAAGACCGAAAGGCATAACCAGCCACTCAAACAATCCTTGTTTGGTTTTAAAAGCAGTTTTCCAAATATCCTCCTTATCTATTCGTACTTCATGATATCCACTTCTCAAGTCTAATTTAGTGAAATATTTGACATTTTTCAACTGATCTAACAAATCATATATTATGGCCAGTGGGTATCAATTCTTTATTGTAATCTTATTCAAAGCTCGATAATCTACACACATGCGCCAGGTTCCATATTCCTTGGGTACCAATACAATTGGTGAACCACATGGTGAAGTCAAGGACGAATTACACCTTTATCTAACAATTCCTAGACTTGTTTCTTAATTTCTAAACTTTCCATAATTGACACTCGACACATATCGATGTTTGGGAGTGGACAGTCTTGTTGTAGCTTAATTTCATGTTGAATTCCCCTTTTTGGTGGAAATCCCTTTGGTTCTTGAAACATGTATCCATATTTATTGACCACATCAACCAATTCAACTTTCAGCTTCACATCACATCCTGCAAAGGATTCCTGCTCCGTGCAATTCTTCTGCTTGATCATAAGGAGCACGAGACTCTTGTTGGAATTGACCAATCGCTTCATTTCCCCTGTGCTTGCTAAAGACAAACGAAGCTTTCTGTGATGGGCTCTCACAATATACTCCACTCCATATTTGAACAAATGATATTTGTTCTCAAATTGGCGGAAAGCGGCTTTCATGTCATGCAGATACAAGTTTCCCAACAAAATCCCAGAAATATCCAATGGCATAACGTCTAATTCAACTTCATCAATGAAATTGGCAATAATTGCAAACCTGAAAACGCATTTCCTTGTGACCTGCAAATTGCAATCCTTGGTTATCCAACCCAACAGATACGGTTTATGATGAGGCACGGTTTCGAGATTCAAATTCTTGACCAAATCTGTAGAAATTAAATTTGCATGAGATCCACTGTCAAACAACGTATCAATATTGGTGTGTTTGGAAATAACTTTGATATGGAACAACTCTATTATGTTTTCCTCATTTGAAAAGTTATTGGAGTTATTAGTTGCGTTGGTGCTTTCCATGGCTTCCTCTTTGCATTTCTTTGCCACGGCTTCCTCTTTCTTGTCTTTGCCACGGCTTTCCCTTTAGTGACTGTGGCTGCAATCTTTGTTTCATCACCTGAGTCAAAACCTAAGTCTTGTTGTGTAGCAGTGTTTGTCCTATGTTTCCCTTTATTGTTAGATTTATTCGGTCATAATTCTGGATGAAGCTTCCAACAATGCGCTTCATCATGGCCCGCTTTGGAACAATTCTTGCACACAGGTTTTTCCCCTTCTTTCTTAACAGAAGCATTTTTCTTCTGCTTTCCTTTTAATTTCTTCCCCTTTTCACCACTCTGAAATGGATTTTCTTACCTTCTTCTTGTACATTTTTCCCTCTTGCTTTGAGGTGTGTAGCTTGAACACAGCCCTCATCAAGATTCGTGGTACTAAAAATAAGAATTGTATGTCGAAGATAGCTATGAAACCCTCCTATGTATTTCAGCAAGGTATCTTGTGACTGTAAGTCTACTCCTAGTATAAGAGCTCTTCTCCTAAAATATCGAGTATACTCTTGCACATTTTGAACTTTTAATTGTCTGAAATTTTGCCAATTCATGATAGCTTCTTTCATATGAGCTAAAGGGTAGAACTATCTTTTTATAGCAGCAACGAAATCATTCCAAGAAATAGAGATCTTACCATGTTTTTTGATCTCATCTTGAGTCCTTGATTCCCACCATACAAGTGTTTCACCCTCCATTCTCAATGAATCCAACTGAATTTTGATATCATCCTCTTGAAGGTTATGAATTCTACAATACACCTCCAACTGATGAATCCAGTTATCCAGCTTCTCTACATTCACTTCACCATTGTACATAGGCAACTCGAATTTAACATCAAGCTTTAGAAAAGTTGATTTACCAGTTTCTTTTGAAGAATGATGATGAGTATGAGTAGTAGAGGTATTAGTGGAAGAAGGTGAATATGCTTTCGAAGAAGAAGATCAGGAATATGGTGGAGATGGTGGAGGTTTTCCTCCATTCCCATTACCTCCTTTTCCATTACCTCCTCCTGAAGAGCCTTCTCCATTGGGAGGCTTGGAACTCTCTCCTTGCATCCTGCCATTCCTCTCTTCATAGAGGACCTTAACCATCTTTGTCATCTCAAATAAATCCTTTCTGAAGGTCTTCTCATATTCTGTCATGATAGGTTCTCCTTCATGAGACATAATCTCTGGACACTTAACTGCAACTTCTGCAACTTAAGGATGTACTTGTGTAGAAGACTTTGGCAACCTTGCTCTTATTCCACTTGACCCAATTTCAAGTCTTTCAACCAGCTTTCATTCACCTCTTTTGAGATTTAACCTTGTAAGCATGACATAAACTTGCAAATGATTAAATCCTTCTTTCACAAAGAAATTCTAGTAAGAAAAAACCAGTGCTTTGATACCAACTTGATCTAAAATGGAGTATATTAGTAATGTTGTGCTAATTCCCCTTTCAGAATAAAACCCAATATGATTATCATTTTCTTATCAAGAGAGCAAGATTATTATGCTGAGATTTTTCCCTTAGACCAGGTCTGAAGTCCTTGGTGCCTTCTGCACTTCCCCCATATTGCATAGGAAACCCTTGTTTCCATGTGTATTGGTGATCATTCATCCTTTATATCACCATTGAGTAAGGCTTGGAAGGAGCTCTTGTTGGAGGCTTGAGGCTGGAACGAATCCGGGAGGAAGCTTTGCTTGGAGCCTGCTGAAGGTGTTTCAGGTGAAATCTTTCCGTTATATGTACTTTACTTGCCTTTATATAAAGAAACACGTCTTGGTTCCCGAAATAATCTTTCTTTATGCTTATGAGATTTTTGTCTTGAATTCTTATGCAAGTAGTTACTTAAAGATTTTTATAACTAACTTTATGGCATGAAGATGGTTTGTGTATAAGTATTTGTCCATGTACTGTTGTGTTCTTTGATTTGTTTATTTTACAGGTCAAAGGAGAAGAAGGGAACTCCAAGAAGGGTTTGGACCCTAAAGGCCTTCTCGAACGTAGGACCTTAGGTACGTACCCTAAACATTAGAATTTGCTTACAATAAAGATAATGGTTGTGTGTGTGTTTCTTTGAATAAGCAATCTTCGGTCTGGTAGAGTCTTAACCCAAAGGACCCTAACGCGATAAATGTTATTTAATTGAGACACTATCAATTGACTTCAGGTTGGGCAATGACTTCTTTGTACTTTATGTATATATTTATACATATATCGTCGAGCGTTTTCTGATATTAGTGGTTTTTGTCTGCTGTGGCAGGTGCTGATGGATGATTTGGTCTATTTTGGGTTCGCCAATGGTGCTAGTTGGCACACTCGGAATCTTGCTTCCGCAGCTTGGGTACTTTATTATCCAGCTGGTCAATTGATGGTATCGAGAGGCGTATGTATCGGTCCTGCTTCAAACAATATGGCCGAGTATACAGCTGTGATCAATTTATTATCTGAGGCAATCGCTTATGGGATCGACTCGTTGGTAGTATATCTTGATTCTCAATTGATAGTGTCTCAATTAAATAACATTTATCGCGTTAGGGTCCTTTGGGTTAAGACTCTACCAGACCGAAGATTGCTTATTCAAAGAAACACACACACAGCCATTATCTTTATTGTAAGCAAATTCTAATGTTTAGGGTACGTACCTAAGGTCCTACGTTCGAGAAGGCCTTTAGGGTCCAAACCCTTCTTGGAGTTCCCTTCTTCTCCTTTGACCTGTAAAATAAACAAATCAAAGAACACAACAGTACATGGACAAATACTTATACACAAACCATCTTCATGCCATAAAGTTAGTTATAAAAATCTTTAAGTAACTACTTGCATAAGAATTCAAGACAAGAATCTCATAAGCATAAAGAAAGATTGTTTCGGGAACCAAGACGTGTTTCTTTATATAAAGGCAAGTAAAGTACATATAACGGAAAGATTTCACCTGAAACACCTTCAGCAGGCTCCAAGCAAAGCTTCCTCCCGGATTCGTTCCAGCCTCAAGCCTCCAACAAGAGCTCCTTCCAAGCCTTACTCAATGGTGATATAAAGGATGAATGATCACCAATACACATGGAAACAAGGGTTTCCTATGCAATATGGGGGAAGTGTAGAAGGCACCAAGGACTTCAGACCTGGTCTAAGGGAAAAATCTCAGCATAATAATCTTGCTCTCTTTTCTCTCTCCCCTTTGGCCTTCCCTTTGATGTCTTTTTATACCATCTCCAAAGTAGTTTTTTAGTTAGGAGTTGGTTGGGAACAGTTGGGCCACGGGCATTAACAGGTGATCAGCAGGTAAAACCCGCGATCTCCGCCCGAAAATGAGGAATTATTTATTTTTTTAAGTGTTTTAATACATACACGCGGGTTGGGTATAGACAGATCCGCGTGTACACGCGTTTAACTCAGGGCAATGTCGCGTATAGGGAATAAAACACTGTTTTTTAAATTTTTAGGACCAGGTCTGGAAGGAGGGGTTGCCCTAGGCCATGAGTGCAACATCACAAACCATAAGAGTGAGATTTGGAGCTATAACAAAATGTTAGAAATAATATAACATAAAACATATCCTGAACAACAGCGAAATAACATCAAAGAACATCAAAATACAACACACAACAAGCACATGAGCTACGTCTCCTTAGATTAGCTTCCAATGGCCTGGGCCTCTCTATTGTGCTCAAATTACAACAAAAGTGTGTTTATAATGCTCACATGCCTCTGAAACCTGTCTCAATGAGTTCAGAATACTAAAAAATGGCCATCTAGCCTCTTTTTGCATCCCATTTGGATAAGAACTGAATAAGTTATGACTTCTCCTAGTTCTCCCAATATTTGTTCCACAAATTGCTACAAAACCAACCAAAAACCTCATTTCTACTCCAAAATATGTTAATGGAGCGAGAAATTCCCGGCACGATGGGCTATATCCTGTCATTCGTACCACAAATCGCAATCGGCAAGTGTTGCGAGCTCTTATGGAATGGCAAAACATTGGTATTGCTATATTGTCGACCCTCCGGGGATAATTAACTACAACATATAAAATCTCATGTCCCGAACCCATCGCTCATCACAATCAGCGAAGTTCAGCGGCTGAAGGTTTTTTTAACACGGGAATGTTGCAATTGCGGTATTGTGGACCCACTGGGGTATTAAACTGTGTCATATAAAATTCTTGAGTTCGGGGTCTTATTAATCATCGCAATCGACAATCGACTGCAGGCTCTTAACATAGCAAAATGTTGCGATGCGATATCATGAACCCACCGAGACATTAAACTGTAACACAATAAAGTATCACATATGTGTAGTCATCACAATTGGAACTTTATCGATGATAACAAATAACAACAGGGTTTTGGGTGCGATATGCGATTATCGTAAATCGCAACCCAACCTTCGGGGATCCGATTATTGTCCTGCATTCTTTGTTTTTCCCTGATATGCAATATGCGAGACCCAATGGAAACCTGCCACTTGGCGCTTCCCCATTCACTGGGACACTTTCCATGTCATCCGATCCTGCCAAATAGACAATTCAAACTTAAACTTTGATTTGCTCTAACTTATGCGTACGAACTCGTATTTGAGTCTCGTTTGCATCGTTGGATTCAGAATGACGAGCTCTTCAATTTGAATCTCAGTGTGACAAGATTCTGACACTTTGATTGTTGAGCATAATTTTGAGCACCTGATCAGTGTGTGAGTGTGACAGATGCTTACATAGTGAATACAACTTGTACACACTAAGACAGACCGTGAAGATAGCTTGAACATGACTGCAAGAATGGCATTGTGACCAACATACTAAAATATGTCTGGTGAACGGTCAAGCGAGGAGGGTGCAAAAACTTGGCATAAGCTCATGGGATGAGCTAGAGTGTTTACAAACATCAAGGAAAAAACCAAGGTAGGCTCCGAAATTTGATGCAGGCCAAAATTTTGGAGGGTGTTGCAACCACTACAACACAACTCAAGGCTCATATAAAACTTGTGAGTTAACGTTCACTTCATGTGTAGGCTACACTCTCTACTTCCACTAGTTTGTTTTATGGTTATGGTATCAATGATTTCTTTTGCAAATGGAGTATAGACAATTCACAAGCTTGGCAAGGTTCCACAAATTCAAAAGTAAAGTGATTAATGCTAGTTACAAAAAAATAAATGCACTTGAAATAAATTAAACACACTTGCAATAAAGTAAACACACGAGCAAAAAATGGATGGATTGCTCGTGAAACTTTCAATCATCCGAAAAAAACAAAATGGACATGCTGGAAGTAAAAGAAACACACTTGTGGAATTGAAATATCACACTTATACTAAGTGGTCTTAGGAAACTTATTGTTGTAACCCCCAATACAAGCAAACAAACCATGGTCCTTCATTTTAACTCTTCAAGTATATTACACATGATCAAGGATTATTTGGAGGCAGACGGAGGATGGAGTGGAGAATAGCGAAGAGGCGGCAACTGGTTTCTAAGGTTTCTTCTACTACGCGGGGGCGAGGAGGTTGAACCTAGCCACCTCTGCCCCCGGTTTCGCCTCTACTTCTTTGGCCGAGACTGGATGGGTTTCTCGCTGCAGCAGATGGTGTTGTTTGGACGTGCGTTGGCCCATCCTCTGTTGTATTGGAGCGTTGAGGGAACATGGATGTGGAGGCCCTGACCCCTCTGCGTTTTTTGTTTCATGCCACTGCAACATGACTGGGTGTGTTGGGTTTCTGAACGCTATTGTGGAAGTGTGGGGTAGCTGTTTTTACTTCTGGTTCGTCTGTTTCAGGAGGAGAGTTTGAGGGGGCGGGGGAGGAGTGGCTACCCTGGCTTCTTTCTTCCCCATTTCATGCCTCTCTTTCTTGTCTAGCTACCAAATTTAGAGCTTCTTATCTCGATTTCTCTCCTCAGGAGTTTATCTTTCACTGGTGGTGGTTTGGTGCTGGGTCTGAACTGAACGGCTAGTCTTCTGCCTCTCTCTTGGGGCTGCACCACTACTTTCTTTACTATTTTTTTGTAATGGGTATGGGTTTTTCTTTGGACTTTTGATTCTGCAGGTTTGCTGGGGTTTACATACCCATTTTTTGTTATTTTTATTCTCATATACTCCCTGCGTGGAGGAATGCACAAAAGTTTTTCCATTTATGAATAGGCAATGCCTCACTCAAGTAATGCTCTGCATATACAAAATGTAATTTTCTCCTATAATGAAAATTACAACTTTTCCTACAAGAAAAAAAAAAGTAGAACAAACCATGAAAGAAAGAAATAAATGAAAGAACTAATCCTTCCCAAGGTGATCCTTGTTTTTACTGAGACCAACACATGTAATCATTGTGTTGAGAACATTTATTCAATAACATATATGGAATGCAAACCAATATGAAATGCAAGCATGTCAAATGAATAATTAATTGCATAAATAAATTGGTGCGTGAATGATTAATTGCATAAGTAGATAAAATCACACAACCGTAAATTAATTATAGACATAAATAAAATAAATTATATGTGAATAAATAATTGAGTTCTAGAAAAGAGAATTACCTCATTGCCTAAATTATACAACGTTGTTTTATTGCAGTGAGCCTTTTCTCCATAGAACAAAGTGTTGATATTTATCAACACTTGTTTCATTGACGCCATAAATTAATTGATTAACTAAGCTAATTCAAATAAATTAATATTTTATAAATATGCATAGGAAATAACAAACTATGGAAATTATAAATTAAAATTAAAATAAAAGCTTAATAATTAAACTATTTCATTATGATTCACACATTTCTCTAAGAGTCCTCCACATGGAATGAAAGAGGAACTCTTTTTATATATCACTTTTGTTTAAAAATAAAATAACAACCAATAAATGAGATCCGCAAGTTTCTCATGTGGTTTGCTAGCAATTAGTAAACAATAAACAAGTCATACATAATTCCAAAATATTTATTATCAACTCAATTAATTATGTCTAATATTTATCCAAATTGAAATAATGGAACAACAATTGTGTAATAACATCAACTTGGCTTTTTTATCAACTCAAGGTTTCGATGGTTCATGGTTCCAGTGTCGACTCACAATTCCAAGATTTCTAGGAGTGAGTTGTAGTACCGAGTTCTGATGGCTCATGGTTCTAGTGTTGACTCATGGTTACGAGAGTTATAGCTCAAGAGTTGTAGCACCAAAGTTGTAGAAATTAGTTGTGGCACCAACATTGTGACCTCAGAGTTGTTGCACCAAAGTTGCAACACCATATTTACAACACCAGAGTTGTGGCAGTAAAATTGCAACAACAATTTATGACACCAGAGTTGCAACACCAAAGTTGCAGTAGTGAATTGTAGCACCAAAATTGCAACAATTAGTTGTGGAACCAAAGTTGCAATAGTCAATTGCAACATGGAGATGTGGGACCCATTGTGTAGCAATGAATTATCGCACCAAAATTGCAGCAACTAAGTAATAGCAACTATGACCAAGATACACCCTGTGACGACATTACAACCTACATGACATCCTTTCTAACACTTCATCCTTGTACATTGACTCAAATATAAATATAAATATTATATTTTTTCAATTTTTAATCATAAATTCATGTAAAATACTAAAGAAATGTAATAAAAGCCACTTTATGTCTAAATCCCGCATATAAGCATTAGAATGGACTGATATGGGGTCATAAGCAACTGAAAAGAAGATGTAAAAGGATGTTGGTTTTTAGGCCTCTCGCTATGCATGATAAAATGCAATATGGTACAAGGGAGGTCCACTCATTGCAATGGTCCTCTTCAAAGGGTAAAAACAAAGGCCAACAAAGAAAATGAAATTCTAAAGGCAATAAGTGAGATATTAGCTAAAACAACTGATAATTTAGGTGGATATTGGTGGCCACCCACTTACTCCACCTGGACCCCCAACACTATTTTTTTTTCAGTTTCCTTAATTGTAGTAGAGTTTACTATTTTTGGTAGTTTTTCAGGTCCTAAATTTTCGGAGTTGTTTGAGGCCCTAAACGATGTTTTTTTTTGAAAATGAGTAGACCCATTGCCTTTACTTTGGTTTAGTGGATAAAATTCGTTGTCCTTAGGCAGATATTTATAACAAGGTATCGTACGCATCAAACAGAGATTATATGCCAAAGTTATGACCTTAGGAAGATGTACCAACTAACCTCAATGAGACCCACAAACTTTTGACGCTTCATCTCCTAGGGTTAGGTTTTTGGATGTTTAGGGTTTTCCATTGTTTCTCAATAATAAAAAGGCCTATAAGCCCCTTTGTAACACAATTCAGAAGGCATGTAGCCATCACATCTCTTCTGAGAGATAAGCTACCATCGCTCAAGCTCATTTATTTCCTTTCTACATGTACACAATTTCTAGTATTTGTTATTAATGAATTGAAGTTCAATTTTCATTGCAACTCTGTGTTTATGTTTAAATATTGCATAAATTTGGGTCAATGGTATCAAAGAGGTCTGTTCTTTATCTATTTATCTGTGCATGTCCCCAACAAGGCCGGGGTATAAGGAGTTAGGACTTGAATTGGTTGAACACTTGGGAAGCGATTGAGATTGAAAGGAATGCCAAAAATATTAATAGGGATGATGGTTGGAAATTAAGTAAGAGCTGGATTTTGGCTCTCTTATTGATTCATCCCTCTTCTCCCTAGTTATTTTTATTTCCAGCTTATTTTTAGGTTTTTATTTTATTTTATTTGTCTTGTTGTTTTCTTCGTTCATTTTACTCATGAACCTTTATTCTTGTTTCCTCCTTTTTACTCATTTTATGTAACCATTTAGATATTAGTTACTGTCTTGTTTCCCCTCTTAACCTTCATTTTTCTAAAAAATATATATATATATAAAATTTGAGCCTTTCTCTAATTTTTATTTTGCACAATATTATTATTAGGTCACTTAATATATCTAATATATGTATATAACTTTTTATATTCATTATTAATAAGTAACCTCTTTCTCATTTTTATATTTTGACTTATGGATGCATTTCTTTAGCTTGAGTTCTACACCTTGATCATAGATATATATTTTATCTATTTGGATTAAGTTAGCCCCGTGATAAATTTTTATAAATTGATAATATCTAATTAGTTATTAAAACATTAAAATAAAATATTTACTCAAAAATAGATTTAAAGACTTTGATATAATATTTCACTTACCTTATTCATTAAAATATTGAATAAAATATTTTATAACAGCGAGTTTCAATAAATATATATTATTTTAGCACTTTAAGTAATTATTAAAATTTATATAATATTTATTTATCCCTAACAGATAGTTTCTAAATAAATATACCATATATTTTTTTTAACTCAAACGGGTATGAAACTTGGAATTACACCATGGCAGCCAATACTGCATTTCTTCTGTTTCTAAATCTATCACTATCTTTTGAACTATTACATAATACCATTTCCTCAAGGATTGCAAGGATGAAATGAACTTTCATCGTTTGTGAGAAGTTGGCCTTTCCCAAGGGTACACCCTTTGTTCGCCATCAGATTTGCTTCTTTGTTCAGATTTCTGAGAATGTGGAGAAATTTGTATGAGTCGAAATCGAGCAGAACTCTCTTCAGCCTATTTAGTGTTTTGTTAAGGCATGCATTAGTGAACAGATTTCCCGTGTTTAATTTTTAATAATGATCTCCGAGTCTCCAAAGGCTTGAAATTCTTTGTCTCCTCTGTCCCTGACTATTTGACAAGCTTTGAGGAGGCCTAGTATCTCCGCTTGATTATTGGTTTTCTACCCTATACCCCAGCAAAAATTGTCCCTTCTTGTTCCATCCAGGGCATAGATGACCCCTCCAGCTCCTGCTGCCCCAGGATTGCCTTTGGAGGCTCCATCAAAGAATATTGTTGTAATTTTTTGCTTTCTCCACCATACTTGGAAGTTTTCTTCAGAGTCTCTTTTGCGCTAGGCCTGATTTCCTGCTTGAGGGACTATTAGCTGCTTCCTTGGTTGAGGGTAAAGGGGACCCAACCACTTCTCTTCTTCCGGAAGAAGCAATGGATCACCTGCAAAGTTTTTTGTTGCACTGCTTCTAGAAGAAAGGACTTAGCTTTTGCCGCTACTGAGAAAGGTGTGTGCGCTTTTTCATTAAATATCATATCATTCCTGGACAGCCAAATCTGCCAGCACACGAATTTGGGTATGGCGTTCCAAACTTTCCTCCAGATGGATTTAACGGGAATTTTCTTGGGATAACACTAATTCCATGAACCGAATAGTTCAGCTACTGAGTTGTGAGAAGGAACTGTGGTTTGTAGCTCATGGAGGGAGAGTCCCCATACTTCTTTTGCGAATTTACATTCTATGAAGAGATTCTTGGTAGTTTCTAAACTACTTTTGCACATCTCACATTTGTGCGGACCTGCAATGTTTTTTTCATCAAATTATCTCCAGTTAGAAGCTTATCATGGGCCAGCGTCAAGAAGAAGAAATTTACCTTAGGCAAAGCGAGCGGTTCCCAAACTTTCCTCCAGAACTCCGATGTTTTGTTGTTGTTCCTGTCTGGTTGGATGGCGTTGTACGCTTCTGCTGTAGTGTATGTTCTAGAGTGCCCCCATCCCCAGCAATCTCTCGATTTTCTATTTACTGGGGCCGCAACTTCCAGCATTTCTTCGAGTATGTGTTTCTGTTGTTGTAGTCGATCAGGAACTCCGAAGAAGTCCCATCCCTGCCAATCTCCGTGCCTGTCCTATTTGGATAGATCGAACACGTTGATGATCCCTGCGCGTTCCAGCCAGTCTTTTATCCCTGCGATTTCTTCTGTCTCCGAGAGCGGATTTCGATCCATAATTCGGTCATACCACAGATTTGTACATTTACCATTGCCTGGAATTTTATACACCTTTTCTTTGAAGAAATTTAAGCTTCTGTTGCAGAGTTTCCATACTTGAGTGCTGTTGGGAATTTGGCTTACCTGTAGGTTCCTGAGCGGCACGTTAGGAGCATATTTGGATTTCAGCATTATGCTGACAGGGTGCTTTGGCTCCTTAAACAATTTCCAAAGAATTTCCCCCCCCATTGCCAAATTTACAAGAGCTGGGTCGCGAATTTGTAATCCTCCTTCCGGTATTGGGCGTTTCACCTTCTCCCATTTGACTAGATGAATTTTTGCTGATTACCCTTCCCCCCTTGCCAGAGGAAGTCGCGCAAGATTCTGGATATATTATCTGTCACTCTCTGTGGAGCAAGAAGAAGGGCAGCTTGATAGATTGGCAGAGCCAATAAGACGGATTTAATCAAAATTACCTTGCCTCCTTTTGTGAGTCAATGTCCACCCCAGGAAGCGATTTTTAACTTAATTTTTCCAATGATTTCTGTCCATAACAACCTCGTATTGCTCCCAATTATTATGGGGAGGCCGAGGTACTTTATCCTCTCCCATTGGGCATGACCGTTGAAGCCTAGAATGTTGGCTATGCCTGTGAGTTCTTGCTGCCCAATATTCCATCCATATACTTCACTTTTCCTTTCGTTGATGGAGGCGCCAGATACCATGCAGTAGCGTTTTAGAACATAATCAAAGGCTTTAGCTATTCGCGCAGATGCTCCACCCAGGAGCAGAGAATCATCCACGAAAAGGGCATGGTTCAGAGCTCGAGAGCTGAAAGAAGGTTTGAGGCCTGGGAGAGAGCCTGAGAATTGTTCGAAGGCTAGCTTTCTGCTGAGGGAATCGGCCATCAGAATGTACACGAAGGGAGAGAGCGGGCTTCCCTGCTTGAGACCTCTCTGGGCTTGAAAAAAAGAGGTGGGGCGGCCGTTGAAAAGAGGGGCAATCCAAGGATTATGAGTGCAGGCAATGATGAGATTGACAAAATGAGGGGAGAAGCCTAAGGAGTGGAGAATTTTGTACAGGAAGGAACGGTTGACTCGATCGAACGCATTAGCCATGTCAAGCTTTATCAGCATTCCTTTTTCCTTTCACTGATTGCTTGAATGTATTGTCTCCTGGACTTGGATGACATTGTCCAGTATATCCCTGCCTTCTACAAAGCCCCCTTGGTTGCTTGAGATCAGCCTGTTAAGTAGTGGTTTCATCCTGGTGGCTAGTGTTAGCGCTCAAATCTACCTTAGGCTGAAATAAGGTAAAACTCAAGGCTACATCAAACCACGCTCAGCCTCGTAGCTAGCCCTATGAGGACAGGAGAGGGCTCTCTCCAGTCAATCTCAGCAAAAGGTCTTCAAATGGGTTGAGATCACCTATAGTGAATGCTGATCTTAGGCTAGTAAATAGATATGAATGAGGTTTTAAATAAATGACGGGGTTTTCTAGACTGTATGGGATCAAGAACAGCGTGAGCAGGGAAATTAAATGAAAGATGCAGATTATTACATAAGGCAAGATAGGCAAAAGCTTAAACATTCAATTTGAATTTATATGGAATGTGAAGAATGTTTGAGAATGTTGAAAAGGGCATGGATTCATGAATCCTTTTTAGACGGAGGAAAACATAGAACTTGAATACTTTCCCAAGGCAGAGCAACAAGCTGAATTCTGCCCTTCACACTTAAAAGTATTCAACAGGAAATGATTATGAATGAAACAATAAACATCACAAGAAACACATGAAAACAGAGAAAAACATAATGCTAAGTTGTTACCACAGGGATCTTATGAAACAGAGCTGCAAACTTTCAATTAAATCTCTGTCAACTGTACAATAAAACTCTGTATTTCTCCTACACCAACTTTCAGAACTCTCCTCCCACCCTTTACAAATGATTTTTAATACAATATATAAGCCTAGAGGTGGGATAACAAATCGACCCAAATAAGGAACTGATTTATCATCATTAAACAGACAAAACTAAAATCCAATCTGCTTTTCTGAAAACAAAACAACGCTCCCCCTAAACCTGTTGATGACCGACAAAGAAGCACACCTATAGCGTAGATCTCATGACTGAAGACCAACATAGGTAATCGAATACTTGAATGCCACTTTGCACATTCTGGAAATTACAACTGCCCCCCAAATTTCTGGAACTGCGTTGGCCATTCGAATTAGGAAATCTGAAGTCATAAATAGGAAATTGAATCCTATTCTTCTGTTGTGGTATATAGTCTTGATTTATTTTTAGCCTTTCGATCTCTGACTGCCACGTTATATTTGTCATTTTAATAAAAACAACCTTTAAACTAAAATTCTGCCAATTTCAACTCATGATGACAACTGTGCTTATTTGTTGCAGTGACACGCGCAAGCTAAACATCTGAAAGAGAATGGTGCATTCATTTGTTGTAGATATGGCGGCAGAACTTTTGACTGGGAAGGCATTCGTTCAGTCACTACCCGTAGACCAAGAAACCATTAGATCTACACCTTGGGCTTCACTGCATCCATAGATTCACATCTATCTGCAGATGTAATCTTCATCAAAATCCCAATTAGAAACAAACTCTCCTTCCTCAATTTCCCCTTCTCTGCAAGTTGAGAACGCAGCGGTTCTGTAATATTCAACTCATAATATAATTTTTTGGCACCCTTTGTATATTCTATCTTGATGAAAAGCTTCAGATTTTCGGTAGATTCTTTACAAAAATGCCTTAATTTATGACGTGACACAGGATTTCCAGGACCAATTGTCAAATGCTTTTCCAATATACTCCGCAGGCCCGCATGTTCATCAACCCCATGGTCAACAAAGATCACATCTGTTGAATGAAACTGCAACTCAACTGTCCAGTAAATGCATTTCCGCCTTTTGTTTCTTCTGTCAGATGTGTTGCAAGCTGATCGTGGCGTTTTGGTATAAATCCGGACGCAATGGCAAAAATTCTGGGTCTGAGACTGTATGGGTAGCATGCCCTATATGGGTAGCGCCCGTGTTCTTTGCAAAGGGCTGGGGAACTTATGTGGGTAGCGCACCTTATATGGGTAGCGCGCCTTCCAGTTTTCAATTTTGAAAACGAGCTTTCGCCCTTCTAACCTGCAATTCGACCAGCACATTCAATATCACAATCAATCATAAAACGAAGTGCAAACAGAACATCGCTTCCAGTGACAGCTCTTCTGATGAACCGATGTCGTTTTTGGCCTTCATGTTATGATGAAGAGCTTCAGAAACTAATCGCACAGCCTCCGCCCCATTATAAACACATTCAACAGTGGCACCTAACCGTCTAAGCATAGATTATGCAAGTCGTTGTAAAACAACATTGTCTTCAGCAACCAGAATATGCATGCCAACCAGTGAACTTAGAGGTCTCAATTTCTTGTCATATTTTGTGGATACTAACTGCAACTTGCTTTGATCTTGTCTATTATCCAAACCCATTCCATTTTTATAAACAGATTCAATTCTGCAAGGTGTAGATTATACATTTCTTAAGGTCTTGAGTAAAACCCTTCAAGTATCATAGCTTGCAAGTGAAAGAAAGCATTAACAAATTTTGGATCCACACTCAAAGGTTGATTATGTTGTGCCTTATCTATGAGAGAAAGCATGAGTTTTCTTGCCAATGTCTGGCCAGCTACGAACCACAGATGGTTCACTTTCAAGATTATAACCATCAAACTCCACCAAACAGCTGAGCGTGTTGTATAATTTAACATTTCTGGCATTTGGATGCAAAACTTTGTTTTGTTTGATTTCGCTTTGTCTCTGATTGTTGATGATGTTCTTTCTGTTTGTGCTTTTGCAGAGATAGGAGCTGCTGAAGCTGCTGCCATTTGAAGAGCTGGAGAATTTGAAACATTTTGACAAATCACATCTTCTAAAAAAAACACATTTGATGATTTCTTCTTCAAAACAGGGTTTTGAAGAAGAATCAATCTCACATTATTGACGATGACATCCCTGAAAACTCACTGAACCTTCGTCTAGTCTGCAGACAAAACCCTAGACTCAAGAATTAAAATGATTCTTTTCTAGACCACAGTAACATCAGTGACTGCGCATAACAAGGAATGAACTTTGGAGAATTTGACTGCAATGGGCTGACAAGACGGAGTCTAACAGCTAGGAGCTTAGCTATAATTTTATATGAAGCGTTGCAAAGCGAAATTGGCCTGAATATGGCAAAGGTTTCGGGGTTTGTTTCCTTGGGAATAAGAGTGAGGTAGGTGGAGTTGGTTCCTCCTCCTACCTTGGCCTTTTTCATGAAGCCTTTTATCATCTTTAATAGATCTTCTTTGATGATATTCCAACAAGTCTTGTAGAAATGTATGGTGAATCTGTCAGGCCTAGGGGCCTTGTCCGGATCCATAGACCAAATGACTTTGATGATCTCTTCTTCCGTGATGGGTTGGGTGAGAGCTGAGTTGTCTTCAGGGCTGACCAGAAGAGGGATGTTTGAGAGGAGATCTGCAATATCTTCCTCGCTACCTTGATTACCTGCGGTGTACAGACTTTTATAATGACTTTTTGCTGCCTCTTTTATTTGACTGAATCCTTTGCATATCTGCCCTTCTGCAGTTGTAATTTGAGAAATGTGATTCTTGGAGTCTTGCTCTATATTGGCGATGGAAGAAGGAGGTATTCTGATCACCCACTTTCAGCCACAGGCTTTGAGATTTTATTCGCCAATGCTCTTCCTCTGTTCTAAAGGATCAAAATGCTGAGCATTGCATTTTAACTTCTTTATCTAGCAAGGATGGGGTTATCTCTCTGCTTTCCATTTTAGTTTGCAATGCCTCTAATGACTGCACTATTTCTTTTCTTTGGCTGGAAGGATTTGGGGCAGGCTTCCTTATCCATTCCTTCAGAGCTAACTTTTTAGCTTTGAGTTTCTGTTCCCACACGTAGCTAGAGGACCTAGTGACAGGTTTGACCCATGTTGTTTTCACTGTGTCTATGAATCCGTTCCTTTCTATCCATAGGGGGCTAAATCGAAAGGGGATTGGGCCCAGATCTTCTTCATCTTCCAATATGAGCTGAACTGGTTTGTGATCTGAGGTCAGCTTGGGGAGGATTTTAGTGGTAATAATTTTCTTGTTCAACATCAAAGTGCCTTGTACTAGGAATCGATCTAGGCGGGCCGTGATATGGTCTTCCCCCACTCTGTTGTTGGTCCATGTATAATGCCCTTCTATCGGATTGAAATCTAGAAGATCCCATTGCTGTATAAGGTCTTCCACCAAGGGAAGCATGGGATCTCTATTGTTGGTTCCACCCATTTTTTCTTTCGGTTTTAAGACTATATTTAGATCCCCAGCAAGGATGATGTTGCTTGGGGATCACTGCTCTAGAAATGCAACGAGGGAATTCCGGTAGTCCCTCTTTTCATAATAAAGAACAGGTACATAGAGATTGAAAAGGGAGATGGTCAACTTACTTGAGCAGTGTGTTAGTTCCGTGTAGATCTAATGTTGAGTCTCATGGGATTTGTTCAGCAGGAAGAGATCTTCTACCCATAGGGTTGCAAGCCCTACGGATGTGCCCCTTGAACTGACTGCTCTTCCTGTGCTTTTCTTCCATTTCTTCTTACTGATATCTAGAAGGGATTTCCCCTCTATCTTGGTCTCTTGGAGCATGAGAATGTCTGAGGGTTCTGTTTTGAGTAGGTCCTTGACCGCTTCTGCTTTCGAGGGATTACCCAGACCTCTGCAGTTCCAACAGACGAGGCGCATTATTTACTAGGGGTGGGTTGTGGGCCTCCCTTATGGGGCCTGTTCCTGGAGTTTCTCCCAATAGACATCTCTATTGTGGGTTGACTTCCTTGTGTTTTAAGCCTTTCCGCCTCCTCTTCCCTCATTTCTCTGCAAGATTTCCTGCCAACTTTTCTTGTGGGTTGCTCGAAGGTTTCATCCTCTAATGAGCCAGAGCTATCCACTAGTCTTTTCCTAGTAACATTTGCATATGAGGGATTAGAAGGGCTTCCCTGAGAAGTTTCCAGATGTGTCATTTCCCCGTCCTCTTTATTGATGGTGGGAGGAGCTGTCTGTTCCAGGTCTTTGGTGTCTGTTGTAACTGGGATGCTCTGTCTGCTTTCTTTGCCCTTTGGGTTCTTTTCTTGGGTGGGGTCAGAGCTGCTTGGTGCCTCTTTCTGAATACCTTTCCCGTTGCCTTTTTTGTGATTAGTGGTTTTTTGGATTGGGTCCATTGCTCACCATTTTGTTGATCTGATTGTTCTTCCGCCTTTTTCTTGCAGTGTTTGGCGAAATGTCCGTAGCCGTGGCAATGTCTGCACTTAAAGGGAAGTTGTTCATAGTCCAGCTCTTGTACATGTGTCCATCCTACAACTGTAATATTGATGGCTTCCGGCAGGCCCACCTCCAGATCTACTTCTACGCAGATGCGGGCACATGAATATTGATCTTTTCTTATGGCTTGATCTATGTATTTTCCTAATCCATTGCCGATGATCTGGAGGGACTTTTGATTCCAGCAGTGGAGTGGGAGGTGGGGAAGCCGCACCCACACCGGAACAGCCGATGGGACATCCTGGGCTGGGTCGAAGTCTGGCGACCATTTGTTGATGTATAATCCCTGGGGGCCCATGAAATAGGGTCTGTTTCTGAAGATTAGGCTTTTATCTTCTGCACTTTCGAAAACAAAAACAAAAAAACCTTTGCCTACGAATTATCTTTCTATTCCTTCTTTGATTAAGGGTTTCCAGTTCCTTTGAGTCCAGTCCTCCACCGCTTTGGGAGAGGGCCAGAGGCCCGTGAACTGGCTAATGAGTCCTCTCTCAGCTAGGTTCAGTGTTGCTTTGCACATTTCTTCTTCCGGGAGTGCTACCGAAGGAATGGTTTCTAGTTTCTTTATAAGCTTCTGTTAGATGGCTGATGGCGGGCGCTTGCTACCAGCTGCTATCATGGCTTTGAATGCTGCGACCTCCGGTGGGGGAGGCAGGGGCAGATTCATATGGTTCGGGTCCCCGGAAGAAGGCATGGCTGGGCACAACAGAACCGGTGCCAGTGCCAGCCCTTTTCACAGATATGGACCACTTCAGCGAGGGCAACCAGGAGATGGGAGCGATGCAGGGGTGTCAGGGCAAAGATGGTCGAGCCTAGCAGCAGAAGGCTACCAGGCGGGGAGGCCACAAGAGGCAGCTCAGAGATGGAGGTGGCTAGGTCAAGCCTGAGCAGGCTCGCAGCGCAATAGTATTCAGTAATTTTTATAAATATACCATATTTTAATTATTTATATTTATTTTTAATATTTTATATTTATTTTTATTCCTAACAGCGAGTTTTTAACCAAATATATTTTATTATTTTAATAAATAACTCCCCACCTATAATAATTAATAATATTTTACTTGTCGTATTAACTATTTTAACTAATTTACCAATGGCTAGTTTTCAATAGCTAATTTTGGGCAATGATGCATCCATATTATTTACTCCTTAAGATCGGTTGATTCTTCACCTTGTCTTGAGGATGGACCACATTAGTTGGTTCAAAACGTCGACAAAATCCTAATAATGTGATTAATCCGAAAGACATCTATCTAGATGCAAATGTCGTAGATAAATGGTTAAAACTGCTGGAAGGATATTTTTCGGTCCATAATTTTTCCAATATGGAAAAGATTACTTTTTCACTCCTTAAGGTTGCCCCCATGTTAAGGATTGGTGGAAAACCTATTGTGAGCAAAGAGACAAGAAGGAACCCTCATTATTTTTAGTCGCACCCACTTGGAATTATTTTTGAGATGTCGTCAAAGAATAATATTACCCTATTGGGAGCTATGAAGATAAGTACATAAAATGGACCACACTACAACAAGGAAGGGATCAAGATGTGCCGAAGTTCAAGAATAATTTTCATACCCTTTGCATAAAGTTGGGTATCAAGGATTCTTAGTGACATCTAGTACTAAAGTATTGTAGATGTCTACACAAATACATATAGAATGAGATGGAGTTCATGGACATCTCCTTGCTTGACGTTGCATACCAATATGTTATCAATATCGAACATAAATTTGAACAAAAGAAGCGAGACTTTGGATCTGCAAATCTGAAGTAAGGAAAAGACGCCCCCAAACCGTAGAACAAAGGACAAAGCCAAGTTGGGGTGGCCTAGGACAACCCATCATAGTCACAAGAAAATAACAACACCAAGAAAACAAAGAAGGACATAGGAAAGTGGTATCAGTTCCACAGGAGCCCCACTCACAACACAAATGAGTGTCATGCCAAGCATTTACTAGTGGTCGCACTGAAGGCTTCAGAGTGAGATACATGTTCTAAATCTGAGTCAAAACCTAACAAGGGGAATGATAAAGGGAATCATATTATCGATGCAAAGCCCAACACCATCATTGTCACCACCAAGGTCCAAAAGATTGAGCTTGAAGATCCAAAGGAAGGGGAGCGTCTCTTCCACTCACAGATGTGGGTGAAGGGGTCTTCGCTATAGTTCATTGTCAACAACAACAACTAAAACAAACTTATCTCAGTAGAGGTCATTAAGTGGTTGGCCCTACCAACCACACCACACCCACAGCCATACGGCATCAGGTGGCTCCACCAAGGATGAGATCTTCCTGTCAGCCAACAATGTCACTTGCCCTATAGCATCAATCCCTTCACAGATGAGGTATTGTGTGATGTTCCTCTTCTTGAAGTATGTGATGTGTTATTAGGCCACCAATATTGTGGAAGCGACATGTTGTGTATGATTCTAGGCCTCACATTGTTATTATTACTATGGGTAGTAAATTATATAGGATATCAGAGGTAGCCTTGCTTATTACCATCTCTTTGATCTCTAGTAAGCAATGTCGTAAGATCATCTCCAAGATCAGGAAATTTGTTTTCTTTCCGATTCGCTCTCAAGTAAGGGGAAGATTGTGGCCACATCCATAGCCCCGAGAAAGGTTCCACCACGCAGCAGAAGTAGGTGGACAAGGTCATGGAAGAATATAGGGATATCTTCTCCTTACCCATAGGGGTATTGATGCACTGTCAAGTCAAGCATTCGACCGATATGACTCCTAGAGCACCTCTACCCAATGGGTCGATACCACCACCCTATTCCAAAAAATGAAGAAATTAAGTGGCCAATTTAGGAGTTTCTGCAAAAAGAGCACATCTGACCAAGTTCCTCACCTTGTGGGAGCCTGATTGTACTTATATAGAAGAAGGATAGGACTTAGAGACTTTACATTGATTATCGATCACTAAATAAAAATACTGGCATGAACATGCATACAATCCCATGAATTGATGACCTTCTTGACTAGCTCAAGGGGGCCACTTCAGCAAGATCAATTTAAATTATGGCTATCACCAAGTTCCAATAGAACCCACAGATGTGTGGAAGACCACCTTCAAATCCAAGGATGGCATTTTTGAGTGGTTGGTCATGCCTTTCAGGTTGAAAAATTCCCCTACAACTTTTATGAGCCTAATCGATGACATCTTGCAACCTTTATCAACTCATTCATGGCTTTATATATGGACGACATCCTCATCTATAGTAATAATTGGAAAGAACACTTGCAACACATTTGGCGGGTCCTTTAAACCCTACCGTAACACAAACTATGTGCCAAAGTGGAGAAATTCACCTTTGGTATGAGCCAGGTCCAATATCTGGGTTACATCATTGATGAGGAAGGCGTCCATGTGGATCTAACTAAGATCCCAGTCATTTAGGATTAGCCAACCCTAACCACTCAAGCTTCACAATTTTTTGGGCCTTGCCAATTTTTATCGGAGGTTCATGTTGGGATTCTCTCATATCACTTGTCCTTTTAGTCAAGTTACCAAGGGCAGAGTGAAAGCAAAGTTTTTATGGTCCGAGTCCCAACAAAAGGTGTTTGTTGAGATGAAGCGCCACCCTTACTCTGCAACAATTCCATTTGAACATTATACATAAGAAGGGAAACACCAATTGTGTTGAAAATTGCCTTGGTCATCCCCTAGTTGCAACACTAACCACCGTTCTCAAATATTGTGGCCATGAGACCTCTGGATTGCCACAATTATATGAAAATGATCTAGAGTTGCCCACCACATACTAGATGATAGTGGATGGCAAGTAAGTTCCAAACTTCCACCTCCAGAATGAATTGTTATGCTACCTAGGCCACCTTTTTGTTCCTTCATGCGAGTGTGCCAAGCTGATTTGGGAGGTGCACTACAATCGGGTCGCGAGACACTTTGTTTTGGAGAAAATTGTTGATGTACTACATAAGTACTTTTATTAGCCAAAACTACGACAGGATGTTGGAAAATATACTAGGTCCTACACTTCCTGTGTCGTTCCCAAGCCAACCATCAAGAAGCAACGTATGTACACTCCTCTGCCTAATCCATCCAACCCCGAGAATCCATCTCCATGGACTATCTATCTGTCCTCCCTTCTACCAAGTATGGTAATGATTGTGTATTTGTGGTCGTGGATAGATTTTCTAAGATGGCTTTATTGGTGGCCCACAAGAAGAGTATCACAACATAGGACACTGCCAAACCCTTCTTTGAATGAATGTGGGTACATTTTTGGATCACACATACCATTATATCAGATCAGGATAACAGGTTCCTAACCACATTCTGGTTGAGCCTCTGGTCATTATTGGACACTAAGCTCACCAAGTTGACTGCATTCCATTCCCAGACTGATGGCCAGACAGAGGTCGTCAACATGATGATCGTGCACATACTACGCATGTACAACTCCAAGCATCCACAAACATGGGATGAGAGCCTTCCCTATGTGTAACATAGTTATAACAAAGCTCTCCATAGCTCGATGGGCCACAACCCTTTTCAAGTGGGTTTGGGATTTCAACCATTATGTTTGATTGAAGTTGCTATGCCTCATAAGACTACATAGGAAAAATCCACACATGTATAGTTTGAGGTTGATAAAGACCCCAAGTTTATTAAATGCATCCAACACATCCACCAACAGGTTCACCACATCTTGAATAAATCCAATGCCAAGTAAACGTCATGATCAGTATTGGGTGCCACATACGTTTTAGGTGGGCAACAAAGTTTGGGTGCATTTGCAAAAAGAATGCCTTATCAGAGCCCATCAGAAGCCTTGACCACTCCGATATAGACTTTACACCATCACCAAGGCTATGGGAGACAATTCTTTCAAGTTCAACATTCCCCCGTTTCTTGGCCTACACCCAGTATTCAATGTGGATCGCCTTCAACCATACTTTCCACCATTGTTGGACACATCAGACATTATCAAATAGATAACGCCAACAAAGTTCAACCCAGACTACATGGAACATGCCATAACTGATTGGATCATGGACACACAGATCAAGAACACTCACCAACAGAGGTTGTCAAATTTGGCCAACTTTTGCACCAAGACAAGTGGTTCACCAAGGACCAAGTTCAACAGAAGTCTCCCCACCTCATGGAGGCACTAAATGCAATGAGGACCATTTATTCCTAAGGGGGGAGGATTAATCCAGGTGTATATTGGCATCCACTCTCCTATTAAACCTAGACCCCCAACATTGTTTCTTTCAGTTTCCTTAGTTGTAGCACAATTTAGTATTTTGATAGTTTTTCGGATCCTAAACTTCTATAGCTTTTTTGAGGCCCTAGATGATATTTTTTTGGAAAATGGGAAGAACCAAAGACTATTGTTTGGAGATGAAATTTTTGTCCTCGGATAGATCTTTCTAACAAGGTATCGTACACTTCAAATAGATATTGTATGCTAAAGTTACGACCCCGAGAATTTGATGTACTAACTAACCCCAAAGGGGCCCACAAACTTTGAACACTTCATCTCCTAGGGTTAGGTTTTGGATGTTTATGGTTTTCCATTGTTTCTCAATAATAAAAAGGCCTCCAAGCCTCATTGTAACACAGTTCAAAAGGTATGTAGTTGTCACATATTTTCTTAAAGACAAGTTACCATCACCTAAGCTAGTTTATTTCCTTTCTACATGTAAACAACTTCCATTATTTGTTATTAGAGAATTGAAGTCTAATTTTCGTTGTAGCTCTGTGTTTTTTTTTAATCTATATTTCATTTTTTTTCCTACATAAATCTAGATCAATTGAACAAGGAGTATGAGTGTGTTAAGAAAATGTAAATCTTTCTAAGAATAATAATGTACAAATTCTTGGGACTCATGGGGATATTTCTAGAAAATATATGAGAAAGAGATACGAGTCTCATTACTAGTTAGCGCCACACCTACAATCTAGATGAGATAATATATTTTTTATTCTTGTCCAAGTAGCCTGCAAGCTTGTTGTTAAACCTTCAAGACTAGCATAAGTGCACATAAGCAATTTAAGTCAAATGTAGAAAAGACATATGAATCCATCATGTAAATGACAATCGTTTAAATTTGTAGGCACCTAACCAAAATCCAATTAAATTGGTCCTTTGATATTCTAGATAGTCCATAAAAAAACACACTTAGTTGCACCTACCTTAGAACCAGCCATAAATGCATGGTTATTGTTCAACAAAGCTCAAATTTGGAAGAACTTACCTCAATTTTAGCCACAAGGCTTCAAATTCTAAAAACCTCAATGTGTCATGCAAAATTAGGGTGATTTGATGCTTATTACTCATCTTCACACTATTATTATAGAAATTAAAATTCGAATTTAAGCCAGGAACTTCAAAATATTGATTAAATCATTTGTGTTTGTCTAGCTAAAGAAGCCTAGACATGGTCGACTGCATGTGAATCAAGCTTCGTGAATTATGAGTGTTTTCAATATAAAGAGGTAGTGGCTCCATCACAAGTTCACATCAACACTTTATACATTTGAAAATTTCATTACTAAAACTATATTGCAGCAAATAGAATTAATTCTTCTAACTGATAAATTAATTATTCAGTTTATTGCTACGAAAGTAATGAATTAATCACACTGTAATCTTCACAAATAAAAATGTTGCGGAAGATAAACTGGAAAGAGAGAAAATACTGGCACACACACAAAAAATTTATATATAACGTTGTTATTTTTTAACAAAAGTCCCTGGAAAAACCCAACTTGGGAAACCGATGCACTTACTCATGGTTCCTATTATTATGCAGTAGTGAGAAATTTTGAGTGCAATAAATATCGCCAAACTAGCAAATCTATCTACGAGAAATACTGGCAAAAAAATTATGAGGGACTTTACCCTCACTCCAAGTAATCCTGACATTGTATGACCTCTGATTAACTAGACGTCTAAGTGGCTTGCACAAGCTCTACGTCACCCTAGCACTGCCTCCCACGCACACTGCCTAAATCGACTGCCAATCTTGTAGTTCTTCCTACTGCTGACTGGGAAAATGCTTCTCCGACCCTCTGGAAAATATTCTCGGCCTCCACTTTCTAACTCTCCGGAACTAGGAAACTTCCTCTATATTCACTATCTTTTCCCCTCTCTGTCTTTTCTTCCCTTCTTTGGCTCGAACTCTTCCAAAAAACTATTGTTTCTCTTTGAAAAGTCAAACTACCCAAAGAAATCAATTTCAAGTGTGTTTCTCCATGTACCCATCAACTTCTTCTTATAATCTTACTGTGGGACTCCAACGACCAAGATTAAATCTTAATCAATGGTTGAGATTATTTCCTAGTTGATTTATGTGAGTTTCTAGAGAAATCTCATCTTCCTCGATTAATTCCTGTTAGTTAATCATTTACCCTAAGTTAGACTCAGGAAAATTTTAATTATTGATTAATTAACTTAATTAAGGCGTCTCTACATGGATTTTCCTTAAACCTTTTCTAGGTTATGGAGTTGTAGTGTTTCTTAGCCTCTCTAACAACTATCAATACTAGAACACCATTTTATGCTACAAAAACTAACAATACATAGGTTCACAACAACATTATATACTCAAGTTCATGATGGAAACACATATTCACTATATACAAAAATGGTCGCACTGGTACTAATACTAGTTATGTATTTAGGGGAGGCAATTATAGCCATTAGAAGCATAGCTTGGAACTACTAATAACGATAGAAAAAAAAACATAATGTATATCAATAGCAAAGAGGGCCGAGGAGGGTATCAAAGCTAAGGTATTTATGTACACTCACAAAGCAATGGCAAGCATGCAAGGAAATAATACAGAGTACCATGTCAGAGGTATGTTTGTACAAGGGTAAATAACTAAGAGGATGACAGAAAAGAGATATGCGAGCAGAAAAGACTCAATTTGGTTATCATACCATGTCAATCCATATGAAGTAACTCCTAAATTTTATTGGTTTTCCATTAACTGAGCATACATATATATACAACGATAACTTGACCTTTGGTTCCAACTTCAAAGATCATATGTCTCTTCCTATTCTAACAGTTCATATTCTAAGATTTACATATGTACACAAATATTCATAATTCACCAAATCCCTAAGGACTAGGTGTCTAACATTAATCATGAAGAGAATGATTCAAAGCAATTAGAGGGTATTAACAACTTTTAACCTATATTTTTTTTACTAAGTCTTTAATAATTAATAATATTTTATTTCATTGAACTCATGTATTTTCTTTTCCCTTTTACATTATGAGGATGAGGAAGGTTCAAAATATGAGGATGCCATTCACAAGCATAAAAATTACATAGACGTTTTGCAATTTTAATTGAAAATTTAATGATGTTTTATATATAAATTGGTTTTTACTCTAGAAAAAAATAGGTGTTTTCTATTTCTTGAAATTGATTGATGTTAGTGTAATAAAAAACTATAATATTTGTTTACATTGGTTAAGCGAATGTTAGTTAGGTGTTGTTTATGTATATAAACATTTTACTCTCATGATTAGAATGGAAAAAAAATAAACTTTTACTAATCATCAATCCCATCAATATTTGAATACTCTAGAAATACTAATAAATAATAATTAATAATTAAATAAGTAGTAATAATTCATTATTCTCCTTGGAATTTTATCCCAACAAAAACCCCTATGTACTTTCCCTCATTTCAAGGATAATGCCTAGGGTAAACCATCTCATCACATTTTTGGCACCCAATCTAATAGGGACATCTAATGGGTCCCATTTAGGCAAAGCCTATGGACTTGAATCAAGACCTCTTATGTGTTAGTCATAGCTCTCAACCACTTGAGATAATCCACAAGGCTTGAATAATTAATCTAATAAAACTAATTAAATCTAAGTATTTAGGGGTTTCAAAAATGCAACATATGAAATATTATTTTTGAGATTATTTATGCAAAGTCATTAATATATGATCACCTAAATTTGTGCATGTCAAACACTGAACTAAGGTGATGGTCCCAAGTTCCAGATAGTGTTTTAATGATGTAAATCCCTAAGCTAGATCAATTAATGATTAAGGGTACCAATTGACCAAATTTAACAATTCCCCACTTTCTCTTTGATCCATGATTAAGGTGGTTGAGTTGTGAATATAAACTATTCTATTTTGAGCATGATCTTAGGGACATAACTTCGAGATAGGTGTAAATATATTCAAAATCAAACCCAAAACTAGTGAATCATATAATACCAAATAGAAACCAAATTTACTTGAGTTGCCTCGTTATAAATGACATTCATGACATTCATCTTGTGATGGGGCTAAAGGTGGTGCACTCTGGGAGTTATCTTCCTAGATAATCACAATACCTTCCAAGCTATGATGAATCCCATAAGATTTAAATTTCTTTAATGTTTTCACATTTGTCTTCAAAATACCCTTTAAGAGCATGTCTTTGGACCATGTTTTCTTGATCAAGAATTGAATGATGATGCTAGAGTCTCCTGTGATATATAGGATACAAATATTTTGTTCGTGAGCTATCAACAGTTCTTGAAGAAGAGCACAATCTTAAACCTAGTTATTTGAGTGAGTTCCTAGTCCCTAAGAAAAGGTTATTCATTTTTTTTCATCAAGGAAAAGAATAGCGTCTCTCGCTCTTGCCACCCCTTATTAAAATAATATTAGAGTTATTAGGGTAGATTTACCACCATCATAAAGATAATTTTATATATGTTTTATGCATGATATTATTTCCCCAAAGGATTGAAACTTGTTGGCATATGTTTCATATCTTATCTCTTGGATTTTCTGGTCTATTGGTGTTGATGTGAAGTGAAACATTGTTCACCAGCTATTGTACCTTATATTTTAATTCAACCCTAACATTGGTAAATTCATATGGATTAGATTAGGGAAACTTGAAGTATAAAGGTGAATTTTGTAGGTTGCATGAATTGCTCTAAATAGAGAAATTTCTACAAAACTTGATAGAAACAACAAATCATGACAAGGCCAAGAGTGTGGAAGGTGGAGGAAGAGAGCTATATCACAAGTGAGACAATAATCTAACACAATTTTGACATATGAGAGAGATACAAAAAACCAAAAGAAACCAATAATAATGACTAAAGGAATGGCATAAATGGATTTGGGAATGATTAACGGTGTAACTAACCATTTAAATAACTGATGGTAGGATAATATCTTAAGGAAAATCAATGTTTGGATCTTGACCCAGTGTACCAAGAGTAATAGAACCATACCACAAGTAATTTCTTATAAACCAAACCATTGTACTATAAGAGATTGTAAATCATAAGCCATAATGATGGTAAGGTTTAAAAAAGTAGTGGTTTGCAATTCCGCTTGCATCACTCAAGGAAGGGGAAGTTTAATCAATTAGATACCTTAAAAAACATACTCAAACATAATTGGAATGTTTGGGAACCAATAATCACTACTCAATTAATGGACGGTCTAACTATTGGGTCCAAGGAAGATCCTAATTATCAAGAGAGAGACCTAAATGGGTTTCCCAAAGCATTTAGATAATCAAACATGCAATTGATGAAGAACAATGACTAAATTCTAGGAAAAAGGGGACCCTGCCATGACACTGACATTAAATGGAAGAGAATAATCACACATCTAAGTTGTATCAAGGAACTCAAGGGGAGGGACTTCAACACATTGTGATCCATCACTATAACGATGGATAAGAGGAACTTAGTGTCGTCATAATGCATCTTATGTATGAGTATTACACTTGAGCACCCCAAACAATAATTATTAGAATAATGATCACACTAAGGTGGGGGTGAATCAATGTAGCAACTAATTATACCTAATTAAACAATATGATCATTAGTTAAAACATGAAAGAGCATTTATAAACATCATCATCAACACATGAAAACATCAGATATAAGTGGAAACCCTTGTGGGAGAAAACCACAAATATTTTTAATTTACTTCAATATTTGATTACATTAGCTTGCAAGCACCAAATTTCTTGGCACCAACCCCCAAAATAGACTTTCAGGAACCAACCTGTTGGAGACACCAACCACCAAAATATATTTGCAAGCCCCAACCTGTTGGAGGCATCAACCCCCAAAATATATTTGAAAACACCAACCTGTTGTAGGCTACAACCTGATTGAGGCACCAACCTCAAAAATATGCAAGCACTGAATTGTAGTAGGCTCCAACCTAATTGAGGCACCAACCTCGATGGAGGCACCCACCTCCTTCTCCAAATTCTAGTGGACCACTTTTCATAATCTTTCAAATTGGATCCACAAGCTCAATACAACAAACCTCTTCCAAATATGATCATATCAACACAACTTCAACCAATTCTTCAAACATCAATAGTAACTCATTCTTCATTTCTTGTATCAACATTAAACCTACTCATATAGCCCAAAACACTTTAATAATAATGAAAAAATTACAACTTCTTGTCCTCAAAAACTTATCTTCATGACTTTTTTGTCCCCCATATTGATCACAAAAATTTCAAGACATTTCCCCTTTTTCAAAAATCAAATTTCCCTCAAATTAACCCACAAAACATTATAAAAATCAATCGTTCTACAAAATGAACATTTTCGGTATGTTGTCTATAAATTGCACCTTTCCAATGTGTGCTCTACAAAATAAACTTCTATGGTCTATCAAAAAGTTTGACATAATGCACTCCTAATGGCAAAAATATTTTTTCAACAAACCCAACAAAACTTGAACTAGTGACTTCCCTTCGTGGTAAAGGACATAATACCAACTAAGCTACGGTGTAAGTTGTTTCTGGAAATCAAGAAACATGTATGTACATTGTGATCGAAACTGCGACTAAATCGAAATGGTGTTCCTTCAAGTTAAACACATAACTAGACCCATGCACCATATATATATATATCTGTGTGTGTGTGTGTGTGTGTGTGTGTGTGTGTGTGTGTGTGTGTGTGTGTGTGTGTGTGTGTGTGTGTGTGTGTGTGTGTGTCTCATACCAGACTTGAACTCATGATAGAACCAATATGCCTTCGAGCTAAACCATCGAGCCAAAACATGTGTTGCAAACCAGATTCAAACCATGAACCGAGTCAATACACCATTGAGCTTAGATATAGACCAACCAATACACCTTCAGGTTCACCATGATCCAAATTAATACACCATCGAGTCTTAGCTCCAGACCAACCAATATGCCTTCAGGCTTAACCAAATTAATGCACCATTGAGCTTAGCTACAGACCAACCAGTATGCCTTTGGTCTGAACCATGAACCAATATGCCTTTAGGTTTAACCAAATCAATGTGCTATCAAACTTAGCTAAAGACCAACCAATACACCTTCGGGCTAAACCAAATCAATATGCCATCGACCTATCCCTACAAACCAAACAATACACCTTCAAGATGAACCATGAACCACCACATCAATACGCCATTGAGCTATGCTACAAACCAATCAATATGCCTTTGGGATGAACCAAATCAATGCACCATCAAAATCAGCTACAGACCAACCAATTCGCCTTAAGGATGAACTAAATCAATATGCCATAAAGTTATGTTTACAAACCAACCAATATGCCTTCTAGCTAAACCAAATCAATGTGTCATTGAGCTTCGTTACAGGCCAATCAATAGGCCTTTAGGCTAAATCAAGAGCCTCCAAACATATGTCTTAGACAGACGCCTTTGGGCTTAACAAATAATTGTGCCAATAACCAAAGAGATTTCGGGTTTAACACCAAATCAATACACCATCAAGCGATGCTACAGACCAACCAATACGCCTTCTAGTTAAACCAAATAAATGTGCCATCGATCTTCCTTATAGGCCAATCAATAGGCCTTTAGGCTGAATCAAGAGCCTCCAAACGTATGTCTTAGATAGACGCCTTCAGGCTTAAAAAAGAATTGTGCCAATAACCAAAGATATTGTGGGCTTAACACTGCATCATAATCAGAAATACCTTCAGGATTCTTCAAAGAGCTATGTATCTCTGAATACAACAATGCATTTCTTCCTCACCATTTTCACTGCTTGGCACACATATTTATATGTGTGGGTTCTCCCCGAATCACATTGGAGCCAAAATTATTGTTATGAAACTAGCTCACAAAAATATAGATCAATGAATTAAAAATTATCCTCTTTGAGGGGGAAGTCTCCTTTACATTACGTAAGTGAACAATCCTTGGATGATACAAATTGTAACAGCCCTAGTGAAAATTCCATGTAATAAAAGTTAAAAACAATAACCACGGATGAATGGGACACTTATTCCAAGTTGAATGTTGGGTAGGACATCCTAAGGGGTGTTCATTGGTTGTTTATGGCTAAGGAAATTGGCAAAGACAATGTCTACGGCTTTGGAAAGGAGAAATGGCATTTTTGGCACAATTATTTATGAAAATAATGGAAATTAGAAGAAAAGGGAGGTGAAAGGTCACAGGTTGCATGTGAGGAGGAAAATAATGGAAAATAATGGAAAATGAAGAAAATAGAGGCCTCATTTATAAAAAGGATTCTGAGGATCAGTTGGTAACCTTTTGTCAGTTTAGATTTGGGACTCTTTCATTATTCTCTCTCTCTCTCTCTCTCATACTCTTGGACACTTAGAGTTTTCTTGGAGCACTTTGGCATTTGAGCAAGAAATCCAAAGAAGGCAAGAGGAAGCAAAGATCAAGCAGGGAAAGGCAGGATTAAGAAGCCACAGCAGGCTCCATTGTAGGTATCAACTTTCATGTGTATTTTCCTTGCTACATTTGGCATGCATGGCATTGCATGTGGTTCTTTTCTATCATGGCATGGGTTTTTCCAGGTGTAACAGTGTTTTCAGCCTAGCCTTGCCATTTCCGGATAGCCATGGTGTGATGCGGTTCTCATGTTTTAATTGATCCGGATGGATTTGAAGCTAAGTGAGGTGGATCTTTGAATGATATAGCACATGGCTTAGTGGTCCCTGAACCAGATTGTGGATCACAATAAATCCACTGGCCTAGTGACCCCTGAGCTAGACTATGGGTTGTGGTAAAGCCAGGATTATGTTGCCTTGGTGGGCCTAGGAATCATTTCCGGTGAATGGCAGGATATACGGTAAAGCCAAGAGGTGGTTTGCTCTCCATTGGGCCTAGTAATCCTAGGTTTGGGATATGCGGTAAAGCCTGGAGAGTGGGTCTGGGTTTAGGTCCTAGTGATCTGGGTTTGGATTGCAGTAAAAGCCTGAGAGACAAGGAGACGAGAAAATTCCTCACGGTGTAAGTGGATAAATCTGGTGGCATCCATGCTTGTTTGGCCTAATGATCGGGTGGAGATCACAGTAAAGTTGGTTATGATGTTTTCATTGTGTTGGCAAATGGATTCGAGATGGATTACAGTAAAGCCTTGTTTCTATTGACGAGGGTGAGGTAGTTTAGCCTCTGTATGCCCTAGTTGAGTTCGTTTGGTTTGAGTCCCAAATTTGTGCTTGGAATATGGCACAGGGTGAATGGTTGAAGAGAGATTTGGCTCAACCATTCTATGGTTGGGTGGAACATGGTAGTCCCATCTCTGGTTGGTTGATTGCATTGATTAATGAAAAATTCAATCCCTTTATTTTTATGTGCAAATGTATTGATGTATATATGGATTTTGATGGCTGATATGTTTATTGTATTTTTGTTCCTATTATGTTGGTTATATGCACATTTTATGACAGCAGCTATGTATGGCTCTCAACATGTTTTTACTTGTAATTGAATGGATTTGGTATCTATGACCTAATAAGTGATAAGGCAGTGAATGGCATGAGGGAACAATGGTTCATAGTGATTCCTAGATAAGTATGAGATCCCTACACTTAATTCTGTTGTTTACACCTGTAGGTTACATGTTGACAATATGTTTGATGAAATGTTTGTCATGGCTATTAGGGATTTGGTTAAGGTCTTGATCATTATTGCTTTTGCATCATTGTTTCCATATACTTTACTTTATTATGAGCTTTTGTTCCATTATGGGCAGTGGCCTAGGCTCTGGGACTGAAAAAGTGGCTTAAATCTCGGGGTCATTGGCACAGAACTAGAAACTTTAGTCCACATTCGTTGGAAAACAGGCCTATGAGAGTGACTTTAGGTCTCCGGTTGCTCCCTTTCCCATAGCATGAGAGAGACAATGGCCTAAGAGGTCCAAAACAAAAGTGGGACCCAGGGACAGGTTGTCTGAGTGGCTGACTTGTCTTTTGAGGGTTCTTTTAATGATGTTGGATGATTGTGTGTGATGTTCCATCAATTCTGCTTCCTTAAGGTAACCTAGGAGGTCGAATATTACCATAGTAGCCTCTCGTCTCATGTTTACCCCGGTTGGCATGGTTACTTGGGTAGATGATGGAGGAGGGTTTTACAGAGTGGTATCAGAGCATGGTTCAACTCTCGAACTAGATGGGTTGAATGCGTTAGCCATGCATGCATGTCAATTGCATGTGTGTATCTTACACTTATATACTTGTTTCATTTGCTTGATGTTGAATTAGGGTTGTAGTATGGTTATCATGGAGATTTGATATTGACTTCATGAAGAGTATTTGACATGAGTATGTGACTAACTATATATGGTTATTTGTCACTTACATGTTGATTTTATGTCACCTACTTACATCCTTGTATGTTAGGCTACATTTTGAATATTTTTCTTACATGTATCAGCCTTGTAGGTTGATTGCAAGAACTGATCGATTATGTTTGACTACATGTGTTTATGTGTATTTGTAGTTGGCTAGGCATTGCTTATGCATATTGTCAGATTCATGTAGCAATGTGTATAATTAAGTAATGGTTTTTGTCATGCATGAGGTCATAGGATGCATTATTGATATGGCCTTGTATTGATGACTGGATCCTAGTTAGAGTGATGTTTATGAGTTGATACATTTACTTGTGTATGTCTATATGTTGTTATGATTATGTTATACATGTATCACGTTGATTTTTAGGTACGTTGGTTCATTGTGAATTGATTTATCTGACACATTATGCATTGCAGGAAGAGAAAGATCAAATGGCTAGCAAGGTGGTAGACTACATAGAATCTCCCTATGTTTCAGATGAGTAGTGTGGTGTGGGGCATACTTCTGATTTGGTTGATACATTGAGAATCTTGAAGGAAGAGATAAGGAGTTGTAAAGCAGATAATGATCGGATCATACAGGTACAAGAGAAGAAGGCAGAGGTGAATGCTATACGTCTTTAGAGTTAGTCAGACTTGCAATGACAAGGGCCACTTCAAATAAGCCACGCACATGAGGATGGGACTAATGGAGCATATGGTAGTAGATCTCCTAGTAGATACGGGTTGGATAGATCTGATACAATGAGAGATGGTAGGTTGTTGAACACTCCTGATAGGAGGGGTGGTGAACACAGGCATTATTCTAGTTCTGTATCTAATATACATCATGATCGTCATCGCTATCATCCTTATAGGATGAATGGTAGGGGATACTTTCCAGATGAGTTTAAGAAAGTGAAGCAACCTACTTTTGATGAAGATATGAAGAAGCCAGAAGATGCAAAGGCTTGGATACTTGGAATGAACAAATTTTTTTAGTTGCATGATTACACGGATAACATGAAGGCCAAAATAGCTATCTTCAGCTTGAAAGGTAAAGCAGACATCTGGTGGGAAGATGTTAAGTGGGTTAAAGACATTAGGAGAGATGACTTGAGCTGGCGGGAGTTCAAGAGACTTTTCAGGAAGAATTACTTGTCATAAAGGTACTATGAAAGTAAGGCAAAAGAATTCTATGAGCTAAAGATGGGATCAATGACGAATGAAGAGTACACAACTAAGTTTCTAGAGCTATCGAGGTATGTACCATATATTACTGATGAGAAGAATAAATTTCATAGATTTGTCAGTGGTTTTCCATTATCATTTAGAGATCGGATTGAGTGTGATGAGCCTCAGTCACTTGAGGAATTTATTGGGAAATTGAATCATTGTTATGAACAATCAAAGCGTAGGAATGAATCTCAACATGGATGGAAAGGAAAGGACAAGGGTAAAGGTAAATGGTAGCCTAAGAGGACAAGGCCTCGGCATGTAGATGAGAAAGAGAATGTGGCACTATAAAAGATATTTAATGCAGCTAAATAGGGACATGAGTCGTAGCAACAGTATAGAGGTGTTGGTACTAGTCAGTTAGAGTGTTGGACATGTGGCAAGGAACACATTATGAGAGATTGTCCACAAAATTGGGTGGTAAGACTTAGATATACAGTGCACATGAGGTGCAAACTGTTGGGGATGTTCGTCAGAGTATTCCATGAATCTATGCAACAGTGGAAAACATGCAAGCAGAACACCAGGCATCTATCATTGAGATGGACGGTAAGCTTTGTGATTAAGTTATTTCTATTTTGATTGACCCTGAATCTAATTATAGCTATGTTAGTCCTGACTTGGTGGATAAGTGTGGTTTGAATAAGGAGTTGCATGCAGAGTCTTGGTTAGTGAAATTGGCTATAGGTACAAAAAAGTGAGTTCATCATTGGGTAAGAGCATGTGCATTTGATTTAAATGGTATGCCTACAACACCACATTTGAACGTGTTACCGTTGGGATCATACAGTATGTTATTGGGCATGGATTAGTTGTATCTACATAGAACCGAGGTTGACTACTATGACAAAGTTATTGAGTGTGTTGATGACAATGGATAACCAAGAGTCTTGCAAGGTAAGAAGAAAGCCACATCAATTAGGATGGTGATAGCTATGCAAGCAAAGCGTAGTCGCAAGAAAGGGTGCAAGATATTTGCAGTACACATTTCTAGTGATAAGGGTAAGGAGGTTGAGGATGTAGATGTGTTGAGTAGATATCCAGTGTTGCAGCAGTTTCAGGATGTATTTCCTGAGGACATTACAGAGTTGCCACCTCACAGGGAGGTAGACTTTTCTATTGAGTTAGTGCTAGGAGAAGCTCCAACATCGAAAGAACCTTACAGGATGAGCACACCTGAGTTTGTTGAGTTAAAGTTGCAGCTGAAGGAAATGTTGGACAAGGGATACATTAGGCCAAGTGTACCAATCAAAGAGTTTGTGGTATGCACATATGTTTGCAAGAGAGGGCTTGGTGGAATCCTTATGCAAGATGTACGAGTGGTATGTTATGAGTCCTGGAAACTAAAGGAGCATGAGCATAACTACCCGACACATGATCTCGAGTTAGCAGGGATTATACATGCACTGAAGATGTGGAGGCACTATCTTCTTAGCAGGTGGTTTGTGCTTATGAGTGATCACATTGGGTTGAGGAATTTGTTTGACCAGTTGAATCTAAATGCCAAGCAGGCTAGAGGGTTGGCCACAATCAGCGAGTTTTATTTCAAGATCATGTACATCAAAGGCAAGGACAACAAGGTGGCAGATGCTCTCAGTAGACAAGTATATGTATATCACTTGGCATCTGTGAGCTCCTATGGGACGAACTTACAGAATAGGATCTTTTAGGCAGGAAAATAGGATGTTAGGTATATGGAGATTGTGCATAGGTTGCAGTAGGGTGATGATACAGGTGCAGGTACATGTAGTGGTACAAGTACATGGGGAAGTATAGGTACAGGTACATGTAGTGATATAGGTACATGGGGAAGTACAGGTACAGGTGCAGGGCACAGAATATGGATTATTGTCTTACAGCATATGGATTGGTCAGGTTCTGAGACAGGATATAGGTACTTGTTGGGTGTGGAGCATGATTATTTAGAGGTCTTTGTTTCAACCGAATCTATACCTTAGGAAGTTTGTACATACCTACATGTAGGGGGGTGCGGGGGGGGACTTGTCCCCCCTGCGGGGGTTCAAGGGGGCCGATCCCCCCCTGCTCGAGGGTCTGGGGGCCAGCGGTCCCCTAGTAGGGGTTTAAGGGGCAATGCCCCCGAAGCTAAAAACAGATGTAAAACTGCCTTTTAAAAGTATAGTAATTTCTAGTCAATCTGAGCCATTCATTAGGTAGATGATCTGATGGTAGAACTTATGTTTAGTTTAGGGTTTTTTGCCCTAGAAGGCAACCCCTCTCTTTGTATGAGGGCATTGTATTGAGGCTGTGTAATAGATTGTATTCTCCGAGCGAGAAACAGAGAGGTGAGACTGTGAGAGAAAACAGAGGATATTACAGCGGATTTGATGTAGCTTGTGTCTCTTCATTTTGCTAGATAATAGAAAGGAAGGATTGGCTGTTCAGGGTGGACGTAGCCCAAACTAGGTGAACCATGTATATCTGTGTCTCTCTGGTTTTATGCGTTTTCTGTGTTTATATTTCTGTAATATTCTATGTGTTCCATTGATGTATAATATATAATTTTCTAACAGTACTGGATAGAAGTGAGCTCAAGAAGGTGACCTTGAGGGAGTTTCATGCGAAACCATATTCAGGTCACCCAGGTTATCAGAAGACACTAACAATGGTGAAGAGGTATTACTATTGGATGAGTTTGAAGAGGGATGTAGCAAAGTTCATGGCTAGATGCTTTGATTGTCAACGAGTGAAGACAGCGTGTAAACATCCAGGTGGACTACTACAGCCGATTGCAACTCCATAATGGAAATGGGAGGTCATTTCCATGGACTTCATCACAAGGTTGCCGAAGATAGTGAAGCAACATGATTCCATCATGGTCATTATGGATAGGTTGACAAAGGTTGCACACTTCATTCCTATGAAATCTATGTTCTCAGTTGGTGATGTGGCACAGGTATTCATCAAAGATCTAGTTAGACTACATGGTGTTCCAAAGAAGATTATGTCGGACAGGGATGTGAAATTCACTTCCAAGTTTTGGAATAAGTTATTTGGAGGTTTGGTTATAGAGTAAGCCTTCAGCACATCTTATCATCCGCATATAGATGGACAGACAAAGAGGGTCAATAGGATATTGGAGGATATGTTGAGGATGTATGTGACACATCAGCAAAGTAAGTGGGAAGAGTAAATCCCTTTTGTAGAGTTCGCATACAACAACAGTTATCAGGAGTCATTGAGGATAAGTCCTTTTGAGGCACTGTATGGGCGAAGTTGTAACACTCCCATTAGTTTGAGTGATCTGGTTAGCAGGGTATTGATTGGACCAGATATGTTGGTAGACATGGAACAAGAGATGCAGGTGATCAAGAAGAATCTCAAGGCAACACAGGATAGGCAAAAGACTTATTCAAATAGGAACAGGTCGTTCAAGGAGTTCTAGGTTGGGGAACAAGTGTACTTGCTCATCAAACCAAATAAGAGCTCCTTGCGGATTGGCTCATGTGCCAAGCTAGCACCACTTTTTTGTGGACCCTTGAGTATAGTTGAGAGGATTGGGCCAGTAGCGTATC
Organism: Pinus tabuliformis; assembly: GCA_031772625.1. Taxonomy (NCBI): domain Eukaryota; kingdom Viridiplantae; phylum Streptophyta; class Pinopsida; order Pinales; family Pinaceae; genus Pinus; species Pinus tabuliformis. Next base: position 1,554,633,309 of record CM062804.1, read on the forward strand.
AACTTACATTGCCTCTGACAGGGAAAGTCCATGATGTTTTCCATGTATCTTTGCTTAAGAAGTATGTTAAGGATGTTGATCATGCGATTAACTGGTTTGTATTGCAGGTGAAACCAGATGGAGAATTCCAGCCAGAGTCTCAGTGTATATTACAGAAAAAGGTGTTCATACTCTGGAACCGAGAAATTGAGCAAGTTAAAGTGAAATGGAAGCACTTTGGGCCTGATGAAGCTACATGGGAGATGGCGGATCAGATGCAACCCATGTATCCTTCCTTGTTTGTCAATTGAGGCAAAGCAACTTGATATGGTGGTTTGGTACTTGCTTATGGTGGTCTGGTATTTGCTTATGGTGGTTTGGTATTTGCTTATGATGGTTTGGTATTTGCTATATGATGTTTTATATATGCTTAGACATGGTGTTTAGTGTATGTTTTGATATATCCTTAGACATGGTGTTTAGTACATGTTTTGATATATGTTTTGGTATATGATTTGGCATATGTTTTGATATCTATATTTTTTATGATGTTGCTATATGTACGCTCGGGTCATATGGTTATGTTATTATGCTATCATGTGGTTATGTTATCGTGATGTTATGATGTTATATGTGTTGGCACTCAACGGGATGATCATTGTAAATACTGTAATGAGTTGTGTTATAAAGCTCCACTATGATGTATGTTGTAATGTTTTCATGATGTTCTTCTCTTGAGTAGATCTTTCATTGTAAATATTGCATTGAGTTGTGTTATAAAGCTCGATGAGCAGTATGTCTTGTTTCAACGGGTTGTTGAGGTATATGTGTGATTGAACACCGAGGACGATGTCCCCCAAGGGGGAGGGTTCTGTAACAGCCTTGGTGAAAATTCCATGTACTAAAAGTTAAAAACATTAACCACAAATGAATGGGACACTTATTCCAAGTTGAATGTTAGGCGGGACATCCTAGGGGGTGTTCATTTGGTTGTTTATGGCAAAGGAAATTGGCAAAGGCAATGGTTAAGGCTTTGGAAAGGCGAAATGGCATTTTTGGCATAATTATTTATGAAAAAGAATGGAAATTTGGAGAAAAGGGAGGTGAAAGGTCACAGGTTGCATGTGAGGAGGAAAATGAAGGAAAATAAAGAAAATGGAGGCCTCATTCATAAAAAGGCTTATGAGAATTAGTTGGTAACCTTTTGTCAGTTTAGCTTTGGAGCTCTTTCATTATTATCTCTCTCTCTCTCATACTATTGGACACAGAGTTTTCTTGGAGCACTTTGGCATTGGAACAAGAAAGGAAAAGAAGGCAAGAGGAAGCAAAGATCAAGCATGGAAAGGCAAGATTAAGCAGCTACAACAAGTTTTATTATAGGTATCGACTTGCATGTGTATTTTACTTGCTAGATTTGGCATGCATGGCATTGCATGTGGTTATTTTCTATCATAGCATGGGTTTTTCCAAGTGTAACAATGTTTTCAGCCTAACCTTTCCATTTCCGGATAGCCATGGTGTGATGGGGTTCTCATATTTTGGTTGAGTTGGATTACCGGATGGATTCGAAGCTGAGTGAGGTGGATCTCTGAATAATAGAGCACATGGCCTAGTGGTCCCTAAATTGGACTATGGATCACGGTAAAGCCACTGGCCTAGTCACCCCTGAGCCAGATTATGGGTTGCAGTAAAGCAAGGATTGTGCTCCCTCGATGGACCTAGGAATCCTTGCCGGTGAATGGTAGGATATATGGTACATCCAAGAGGTGGTTTGTTGTCCATTGGGCCTAGTAATCTCAGGTTTGGGATAAGTGGTAAATCCTGGAGAGTGGGTCTTGGTTTAGGGCCTAGTGATCCGAGTTTGGATTGGATAAAGCTTGAGAGACTAGGAGACAAGAAAATTCCTCATGGTGTAGGTGGAGAAATCTGGTGGCATCGATGCTTGTTTGGCCTAGTGATCAAGTGGAGATCACAATAAAGTCAGTTATGATGTGTTCATTGTGTTGGCTTAGTGATCCGAGATGGATTATAGTAAAGCCTAGTTTCTGTTGATGAGGGTGAGGTGGTTTAGCCTCGGTATGCCCTAGTTGAGCTTTTTTAGTTTGAGTCCCACATTCATGCTTAGAATATGGAATGGGGGTGGATGGCTAAAGATAGATTTGGCTCAACCATTCTATTGTCGGGTGGAACATGGTAGTCTCATCTTCGGTTGGTTGATTGCTTTGATTAATAAGAAATTCAATCCCTTGACTTCTATGTGCAAATGTACTGATGTATATATGGATTTTGATGTCTAATATGTTTATTGTATTTTTGTTCCTATTATGTTGGTTATATGCACACTTTATGACAACAACTATGTATGGCTCTAAACATGTTTTTACTTGTAATTGAATGGATATGGAGTCTATGACCTAATAAGTGATAAGGCAATAAATGGCATTAGTGAACAATGGTTCATAGTGATTCTCAGATAAGAATGAGATCCCTACACTTAATTATGTTGTTTACACTTGTAGGTTACATGTTGACAATATGTTTGATGAAATGCATGTCATGTCTATTAGCGATCCGGTTAAGGTCTTGATCAACTTGTTGCTTTTGCATCATTGTTTCCCTGTACTTTACTTGATTCTGAGCTTTCATCCATTCTGGGCAGTGGCCTGGGCTCTGGACCTGAAAAAGTGGCTTAAATCCTGGGGTCACTGGAAACTTTAGTCCAAAGTTGTTGGCAAACAGGCCTATGAGAGTGACTTTAGGTCTCTCGCTGCTCCCTTGCCCATAGTGTGAGAGCGATTATGGCCTAAGAGGTCCAAAACAGTAGTGGGACACAGGGACAAGTTGCCTGAGTGGTTGACTTGTCTTTTGAGGGTTATGTTGATGATGTTGGACGACTGTGTATGATGTTACATTGATTCCACTTCCTTAAGGTCACCAAGGAGGTCGAATCTAATCATAGTAGCCTCTCATCTCATGTTTGCCCCAGTTGACATGGTTACTTGGGTAGATGTGGGAGGAGGGTGTTACACAAATGACAATACCTAGGAGTCTAACGTGTAACAATGTAACCAGATCCTACATAACAATAATAATGTAAGAGAACAAAAATAAAAATAGTGGGCTTCTATGGGACATAATAATAACAATATGGGGACTACATGGGCACAAAAATAACAATAACGGGGCTACATTAACATTAACGATAAGGGGCTACACTAGTAGTATAGGGACCTAACATGCCCCTCTCCTTCAAAAAAGTGTTGTCCTATATGCTTGAGTAGTTTTGGAGGCTTCTGTATAAAATTTGCATCCCCCCATGTGGAACCTTCAGCAGGTAAGTTCTTCCACTTGATGAGATACTATGAAATTGAATGATTTCATAGCGGTTAGGTTCTTGTTTCTATGACTTCTTTAGGTTCCAATATGATTTTTCCTTCGTCATCAAGATTTGGCAATATTGTTTGAATTAGGAGCTTGTCACCTATAACCTTCTTTAAGCATGAAGCATGAAAAATTGGGTGCACTAGGGAAGATGCAGGAAGCTCCAATTTGTATGCCATGGTATCAATATTTTGCAACACCTTGTGAGGACCACAGTCCTTTAGTAATAATTTATTATCCTTTTGTTGATGGTGTTGGACCCACCAACATTCATGGGATCTCCTCGATAAGAAGTCCCAACTAGGCCTTATACTGTTTGGAGTAGGATTCCCAACAGTGGTTGGTAATGTAATGCCTTACCTGCGGTAGTGCGCAGAGATAAGTATGATAACTTTGGATTGAAGCAAGTGTGTGACCTTGCAATGATTCAAGTGAGATGCATGGGGTTCTAACACATGGAGGGGAAAAGGAAGTGTGCTCCTTAGAAGCTTGTAATAGTACGCAACTTGAAATGAACACACGAGCGGAATGACATCACAAGCTAAAATGCGGAATACTCCACAAATTAAAGTAACATGTTAATCCAGCTATACACATTCAACAAGATTCATACAATTGCATACAAAGTATTTCATAAGAAAATGTGTAAGTTAAACAACATACATTGCTAAAGCAACCAGAATAGTCCAACTACAATAACAACATATGCATGAAAGTGTGTTGGCTCTATTATTATTATTATAAGTGAAAGTTCCATCCATACATACACCATTGATGACCACTAGCCCCAATAGTGGAACATTACAGTCAAGAACACCTTCTCCTCCAAAGAAGTATACTCGCTCTACATTGTGGAGAAGCCAAGGCTCGTCACAATACTCCCAAGCCTTTTCTAAGCCTAAGCCTAGCCAAAAGCTTGGCTCCCAAAAGCCCCTTCTATGAGTTATGAGGTTCTATTTATAACAAAGGGTGGGGTGACCCTTGACATTCCCCTTTGTGACTCTTTGACTACCCTCATGACTCTTCAACTTCTTTACAAATAACTCATTACATAACATGATGACCTTTCACATTCCACTAATGACACTTGGAATTTCACTTACAACATATTTACAAATAATATTACATTTTCCACATGTATCCATGTGAGACAAAATAGGTTAGAGATAGCCTAACAAGAAAAAACACTATGACTTTGAATTTTGGGGAAATGCCAACTCGGCAACCTTCAATTGATGCTTCTTGGTCACATACTCATGCCAAGCTTGGCAGTGTATGATGATGTCCCAAAACCACTTGATGGTGTCTTTCTGATAGCAAACTCTTGCCTCCATAGCATCTGGGTATATGGCCTTGGAACATGTATCCAACTCGTCCTGAAGCATGTGCAACATGGTGTTGACCATGATAGGACCACCAATGTACTTTTGCATGTTATGTGCCCTGAGCTCCAAGTCATCCTTGGTGGGCTCTCGCCTTAGTTTCTCCATGTACCTATCGGCCTCTAGGCGGACTTGGTTACTGTGTTTAGCCTCAGCAAGAGAATCGATTGAAGGGATCATATGTGTTCTCACCATGACATCCAAACTCTTGTACAACTGTGCATATGACACTTGTACGCTAGTGAAAAATGGAGTAAGTTGCGCATAGTTTTGGATCAACATCCGGACCCTTGCTTTGTCTAGCTCTTCCTGAGGCTTCATCGTCCTTGGTAAGTGAAGTGGGGCCCCTTTATATCACTTTGTCCACTCTTGCACATGGGCGATAGAATAATGTATGTTCCTGAGAGTTTGAAAAAACTCTTTGCTCTGCTGTTGTAAGCCATGCACATGGAAAAACGCTTTATGCACGGTGACAAATATGTCATAGAGCTTCTGCATGGTAGTATCAAGTGTTGATACTTCGTGAAGTATTGCTTTCCTCATCTCTACCATTATGGAAAGTGTGCTCTTCTCTCTGAGTTGTTCTACCTCTTACCTAGCAACCTACAAGTTCTTTTCCATTTGTTCATTCTCATCCAGCAAGAACTTAACATTAGAGCTTGTGGCTCCTGCATAGGCCAAGGTGGCATCGACAATGGAAGTTGGATGCTTTCTGACATCTAACACTATCACCCTTTCCTTCATGAATGCAGGTGATGTGTGATCATCCAGAAAGTGTTTCCTCCACACCTGTACAATATTTTTTTGTAACTCGTCAAATGAAAGATTGTACACATCCATAACCGGATCATCATCAAGGAGAACAACCTCTCTTTGCTTTCTTGGGATTGGTTCCAACACTGGAGGTGGTGGAGACTGAGAGGTGACCTCGTGTGCTCTTGGCATAAGGTTGGTGTCTTCATTTTGTGTCTCATCCTCCAAATCCATGTATGGCACTTCAATCAGTTGCTCAATCTATTGAGCAAGCTCCCAATCTTGCATTTGTTCACCCTCTTCTTCAGCCACTGGATGTTTTGACTCTTCAACGTATATGGACGTTGTTTGCTCTATAATCGTGCCTTTCCTTTCTTCTTCCTCCTATTTCTGCTTCTCTTTCCTTTCTCTCCTTCTCAGCTCTTTCTCTTCCTTCAACCTCTTCTCTGTTTCCTACAACTTTCGTTCTGCTTCCTCCAACCTTTGTTTTTATTTCTTCCTTCAATATTCCCTCTTTATCCATTACTACCTCTTTGCCTCTGCTTCCAAAGCTGATTTCTCAGTGATAGGATCTACTCTCATCTTGTAGCTTTGCTCTACCTCTGGGTTCTTGACAATCTTCCTCTTGTCCTTGTCCTGCGCGAGATTACTACTTATTGTTGATGTTGTTGTTTCTTCCTATGTTGCTACTACCTGCAGAGCAGCCTTCCAAGTTGTGGCTATATTTACCGGCTCGTGGAGCTTGGAGTCATTGTAACAATATCTCCAAGGGTCCTCCTCGTGCCAATGAAATGTCTTGTGGATCCATGGATAGTACACCTTTGCATAATGGTTCTTTCAAATACCATGGGGATCATACTGATTAAAGTCCTTGGTGCCAAAATTGAACTTCAATATCTCCTTAGCTTCGGCATTTGCATATTTCAAGCTCTAATCTCGTATAACCCGATCCGCAAAGGAAGAGCGAGCCATGGTGCTTTCTTCTTCTTGTGCAATCCTGTTGATAACCCTGCAAAGAGGTGATATGAGACCTCTTGCATGACCAGCTTGTTTGTGGCATAACTTGGTAGAACATGTAGAGGCTTCTCCCCTCCAAACACTCTGATGAAGGTGCCACCGTGTGAGGCATACCAATCTGAAATGCTAAGTATCGCTTTCATTGCTTCTTGGGACATGCAAGGTGGATCCTGCTCAAAGATCATCTTGTACAACTGGATGATGAAATGGTCAGTCGGCCTTGCCATTACTCCTTGGTAGTTGTAGTCGAAAAGAAACTTACAATAAATGTTGATGGCAGTCTCTTTCGGTGTCCATGTCCAGCTCATGCCAGGAAACTATTGCTAGGCACATATTGCATCCAGTAAGTATTCATACATGTAGAATCTTTCTTGCTCATCCTTGGACAGATTCCGGGCGTTAGTCACATGGGCTTTCAACATATAAGCCAACAAGTCTGACCAGTTGAATGGCCTTCCATCATTCACCAACTGGTCTAATACAACTATCCAACCTTCAGGAAAGGTCTTGGTGCTCTCTTGAATATATTTGGCATGCAAAGATGATGAAGAACTGGTAGGTCTTCCTGAGAGACTTTGTCTTGTGAAAATGACTGGGTGTTTGTCTGAACTTTGATGGCTCTTTCACCCAGAACTTGACTATATATCTTATGTTCACTTAGCTGTGGGTGGCAGAGAAAAGTGAGTCCATGCACCTCGTTGGATGAGGTAAATGTTCTCCACCCTGAAGGTGGAAATCTCTATCCCATTGGCACTACTCAATGTCATAGTCTCTGGATCTGTGTGTAAGACAATCCAGTTGATAATGTTCGCACATGGTAGGGCAGGGTACCTGCGTGCAACCTTTTATAAGCCTGACTGTTGGACACTGATATAAACCTATTGGTCCTCTAAGTCTTCCTTGAAGTCCTCTACAAATGTATCCTTGATTTTGATGCCATGTCAACTTGATGTCCTTCTTAATGAACAACTGAGTGTCTGCATAAACTGGAAAGTTAACCAACACCTACTCAATTGCTTCCCACGTATTACTCTTGACGGTTTTCTTTGATACAACTCTCCTGGAGGCCATGTTAACTATAACTGCTAGAGAGATGCTCAACAACTGTTGTACCTGGAGACAAAGAGGACACTCATGGCATGCAAATGTTAGCTTAAAACAAAAAGAAACTTCAAGATCACATCAAGCAAAAAACCAGGCTAATGCTAGGAGAGATTGCGCAATTCTGGTTCACAGAGTGACTGGCTTCCTGCTGGAACTGCGCACTGTGCAGTCCCAACAGTCAGAGGGGGAGGCTTGCTGATTGGAACTGTGTAATGCACAGTTCAAACTGGGTACAGGACAGAAGAGACTGCACATTGTGCAATCCTAGTGGCCAGGACTAGGAGAATGGCTCTTGGAACTGTGTAGTGTGCAGTTGGAAACATGCTAGGGCATCCTCTGCCAGTTACAGAAGCTAAGACAGAGATCTTGAGCTCCCATAATGTGTAGTGCTTTCAAGGGAAAGTGAGATCCAGGCAAGGGAAGCCCGAATCTACCCAAGGGGAGTGTGAAAATGAGCAAATATGAAGGATGGTGTGATGTTGAGTGCATATCTGATTGAATGATGATGCATGCAAGTGAAACAAGTGCATAAATCAATCAAACTAGAGGAAAACGAAGCGTGTGCAGAGAGTTGCCACAATGGCGATTGCTAATGCAAAAGTTGGTTAATGCATGTGATTCTCGGGAAAGGAAATTCAAAACTTCTACAAGTTAAAATAGGTTAAAACGTCAGACAAGTGAAACAACACTCTCAAGGCTAAACAAGAAAAAGTGACAGAAAAAGCGGCAAAAGACTATAAAAGGTAGACTTGCCCAGAAAAGCGACAACAAACTCACCGAAGGTTCCTTGATCCCCTCAGGAATGCCAAATCTCCAAGATCGAATGTGCAAATGAGCTTTGCTAGAATCAATTAAATAGATTTGGCCAATTTAGGTTTTATAACGCGAAAGCCAAAAATCAAGGAAAAGGTGACACTTGACGACAGTTTCCAAAATAACTAAAGTGCCTTCTTCAAACTGCTAAAAATAGATCCATATTTTCCAAGGATGTTTTTTTGCTTTTTGCTTTTTTTCTTTTTCAAGAAAAATTTCCATGCACTGCCCGAAGAGATTGCGCAGTTCTTGGAAGGATTGGCCAACTCACTGGCTCATGCACCAAGCAACTTCTGAGCAAGAGGCTTCTACGCAATTTCAAGGTTGAGTGGCTTTGGCTACCTCTCATGCTCTGCGCAATTTCCCAACTGAAGGTTGGTTTTCAACTATCTCTGCACAATTTTGGAGCTGAAGGTCCACTCTCAACTTGAACTGTGCAATTCCTAAGAGCAAGGTTGGTTGCCCTCGAGGATTACGTAGTTCTCTAAGGCAAGCCCGAAACTGGGTCGAAATCAAGTTAAGAGATCATCTTGTGGGTTAAATAGTAAACCAAGTGATAAAACAGAAGCCATGATGCAAATACGAGGCTCAATCAAAGCACAAGTACCTGGGTCAGTGTGAGATGAGTTGTTGAGATTTAGAAGGGAGGCTCCAAAACGAGGCATATGAAAATTTTTGGAGGGTGGTTGTATTCGATACAACATTGGCGACACACTGGTAGAACTCTAGCTTTCTATCTGGATCTTGTCTCATGTAAAGTAAGTCTAACTCTTCCGGAAGTATTGCTCGATTATTCAATTATCATGACTTCTTCACTAACTTGAGTTAAATATGTAGTCCCTACCATTTTCTTTATCGGCAACACACATACCAAGCTAAGTCAAACTGAGGGTTGTTTCAATTGGGGATGAGGGGTGTATAAATACACAAGTAATATAGATTTTCAGAGTTTTTAGTTTCATCTTTGGTGTTGCTCCACTGCCAGCAGACCTGGACAGTACCCTGGTGGAGTCACTTCAAGAACACAAGCATTGCTCTGCTACCAACGAGCCTGCACAGTACCCTAATGGAGTTACTTGCTTCACCTCTCTTTGCAAAAATCCTCTCTCTTCTTTCGCCTTTATTTTATTTTTTCATTTTTCATTTTTTAAATAATTGTGCATAGGCAGCTATTTATTTCATGAGGCAGAAGAGGGATCCCAGCTTACTGAGAGCAGAAGAGTTTGTCTCTTCAGAGAAGGATGTTTGTATATACCTCCGGCATACTTGTTAAGTTTTTCCCCCTCTCCTTACTCTACTTGACTGGGTTGACAAGGGTTAACTGAATATAGAAAACCGATTAGAAGAGGCGGTGATAGTTAAGAGTCCAAGCATTGTGGTTTCACCATGATTCTCTCTTAAAGGAACGTATTTTCCATCAAGGTATCATCAACTAAAAGAAATGAAATATTTTCATAAAGAGAGGGAATATACACATAACCAAGTGTTGATAGTTGTACAAGTTCCTCTTGGGTTTCACCCTGCTTATCTAAGAAGCCAAACACAATTTCATGTGGAAACTAACCACGGGTGCAAAAGCGAACAACCAAAGGAAAGAAGCAAGACAAAGAAAAATAAAGTAAGAAAATCCATAAAAGAAACAAGAAAAGAAAAACACTACTCCTACTCCTAAGATAAGCAAAGCATGGGCCAACTCACATGAAGTGATATTTCCAATGCAGCCACCGGTGCATTGGTTGACCCATGTAGGTGACAACATGATTGACAAGAAAGATATTCAAGCAAACCAACAGACAAGAAAGATAAAACAATGCGAACCAAATCGTTTGAATCTTGAATGCAACCACATAAAAGAAAAAATTTAAAGCACATGAAAGGAATTTTGCAGATGTATCATGGTGTTATGTCATTGTACATGTGGAAGACAAGCATGTACACACCTTCAAACTTGGAAAATGAGCAAACATGAAAAAATAAGAAAATGTATGTTTCGTAATAGTGCTTGCTGCATATGACTCCTCCAATGCATGAGTGATAGGATTGTGTGATTCTAGTGGAGGATGTGAAAGATGTGAAATGGATTGATTTTAGTGTGAATAAGAGAGTGATGAGGAGCATGGGGAGATTCAACAGATTTCTATTCGGAAGTGGAACTAACCTCAAGGCTATGAGAACTTGAATAACCATCATCTCAAGCTGAATTTCCTTGACAACTTGAGGAGTTTCCACTTCATTAAAAG